>OV815994.1:25758432-27008432 GCA_929113495.1 Andrena minutula | reverse complement strand
CCTCAGGGAATGCGTGAGCATATTATTTCGCGATATCTTGATTCCTAGATTGATTTCATCGATTACTGGACCATGTGGGAAGTTGCTTAACAAGATTTTACAACAATTCACCAAGTATCTAGAAGACTTCGCAAGCAATACTTTTCTCGAGGAGTTGGGAGTCGTTGGAGCGAGACGGAACGTCAACAACCTCTAGCAAAGTCGAACCAACGCCGAACAATGTACTTGGCAGTTGAACTTTGCCTGCGACAGTGAACGGACTTCAGTGAACGCGTGAGCATATTATTTCGCGATATCTTGATTCCTGGATTGATTTCATCTATTACTGGACCATGTGGGAGGTCGCTTAACAAGATTTTATTATTATTATTATTATTATTATTATTAAACGGGGGAACCCTTTAGAATACAGAAATAAATTACAATATAGCAAAGATAGATACATAGAAAACAAGTAACAGAAAAGATAAAAATAAAATAAATATATAATAAAGAAATAAGCTCTAGCAATTAAGTAACAAGATTTTACAACAATTCACCAAGTATCTAGAAGACTTCGCAAGCAATACTTTTCTCGAGGAGTTGGGAGTCGTTGGAGCGAGACGGAACGTCAACAACCTCTAGCAAAGTCGAACCAACGCCGAACAATGCACCTGCCAGTTCAACTTTACTCGCAATGGTGATCGGACCTCAGGGAATGCGTGAGCATATTATTTCGCGATATCTTGATTCCTAGATTGATTTCATCGATTACTGGACCATGTGGGAAGTTGCTTAACAAGATTTTACAACAATTCACCAAGTATCTAGAAGACTTCGCAAGCAATACTTTTCTCGAGGAGTTGGGAGTCGTTGGAGCGAGACGGAACGTCAACAACCTCTAGCAAAGTCGAACCAACGCCGAACAATGTACTTGGCAGTTGAACTTTGCCTGCGATAGTGAACGGACCTCAGTGAACGCGTGAGCATATTATTTCGCGACATTTCGATTCCTGTATTAATTTCATCGATTACTGTGCCATATGGGAAGTCGCTTAACAAGATTCTGCAACAATTCGCCAAATATCTAGAAGACTTCGCAAGCAATACTTTTCTCGAGGAGTTGGGAGTCGTTGGAGCGAGACGGAACGTCAACAACCTCTAGCAAAGTCGAACCAACGCCGAACAATGCACCTGCCAGTTCAACTTTACTCGCAATGGTGATCGGACCTCAGGGAATGCGTGAGCATATTATTTCGCGATATCTTGATTCCTAGATTGATATCATCGATTACTGGACCATGTGGGAAGTTGCTTAACAAGATTTTACAACAATTCACCAAGTATCTAGAAGACTTCGCAAGCAATACTTTTCTCGAGGAGTTGGGAGTCGTTGGAGCGAGACGGAACGTCAACAACCTCTAGTAAAGTCGAACCAACGCCGAACAATGCACCTGCCAGTTCAACTTTACTCGCAATGGTGATCGGACCTCAGGGAATGCGTGAGCATATTATTTCGCGATATCTTGATTCCTAGATTGATTTCATCGATTACTGTGCCATGTGGGAAGTCGCTTAACAAGATTCTGCAACAATTCGCCAAATATCTAGAAGACTTCGCAAGAAATACTTTTCTCGAGGAGTTGGGAGTCGTTGGAGCGAGACGGAACGTTAACAACCTCTAGCAAAGTCGAACCAACGCCGAACAATGTACTTGGCAGTTGAACTTTGCCTGCGATAGTGAACGGACCTCAGTGAACGCGTGAGCATATTATTTCGCGACATTTCGATTCCTGTATTAATTTCATCGATTATTGTGCCATGTGGGAGGTCGCTTAACAAGATTTTACAACAATTCACCAAGTATCTAGAAGACTTCGCAAGAAATACTTTTCTCGAGGAGTTGGGAGTCGTTGGAGCGAGACGGAACGTCAACAACCTCTAGCAAAGTCGAACCAACGCCGAACAATGTACTTGGCAGTTGAACTTTGCCTGCGACAGTGAACGGACTTCAGTGAACGCGTGAGCATATTATTTCGCGATATCTTGATTCCTGGATTGATTTCATCTATTACTGGACCATGTGGGAGGTCGCTTAACAAGATTTTATTATTATTATTATTATTATTATTATTAAACGGGGGAACCCTTTAGAATACAGAAATAAATTACAATATAGCAAAGATAGATACATAGAAAACAAGTAACAGAAAAGATAAAAATAAAATAAATATATAATAAAGAAATAAGCTCTAGCAATTAAGTAACAAGATTTTACAACAATTCACCAAGTATCTAGAAGACTTCGCAAGCAATACTTTTCTCGAGGAGTTGGGAGTCGTTGGAGCGAGACGGAACGTCAACAACCTCTAGCAAAGTCGAACCAACGCCGAACAATGCACCTGCCAGTTCAACTTTACTCGCAATGGTGATCGGACCTCAGGGAATGCGTGAGCATATTATTTCGCGATATCTTGATTCCTAGATTGATTTCATCGATTACTGGACCATGTGGGAAGTTGCTTAACAAGATTTTACAACAATTCACCAAGTATCTAGAAGACTTCGCAAGCAATACTTTTCTCGAGGAGCTGGGAGTCGTTGGAGCGTGACGGAACGTCAACAACCTCTAGCAAAGTCGAACCAACGCCGAACAATGCACCTGCCAGTTCAACTTTACTCGCAATGGTGATCGGACCTCAGGGAATGCGTGAGCATATTATTTCGCGATATCTTGATTCCTAGATTGATTTCATCGATTACTGTGCCATGTGGGAAGTCGCTTAACAAGATTCTGCAACAATTCGCCAAATATCTAGAAGACTTCGCAAGAAATACTTTTCTCGAGGAGTTGGGAGTCGTTGGAGCGAGACGGAACGTTAACAACCTCTAGCAAAGTCGAACCAACGCCGAACAATGTACTTGACAGTTGAACTTTGCCTGCGACAGTGAACGGACTGCAGTGAACGCGTGAGCATATTATTTCGCGATATCTTGATTCCTGGATTAATTTCATCGATTGTTGGGCCATGTGGGAAGTCGCTTAACAAGATTCTACTACAATTCACCCAGTATCTAGAAGACTTCTTGGGCAACACATTTCTTGGGTCCTATCAAAGGTTCCCACTGCTTAGGGACACTTAAAAATGTGCAGTACTTTGTGTTCAAAATCATGAAATGGTTGTGCGTGTTAGTAGTGTCAACGCGAGTGTAGAGTCAGTGTTTTTACGCATCTTGAACTATTTAAGACTAAGCACCGGTGCTCAAATTACTTTTTGATCGCGAAATTAAAGTGACATATTTGTGTGTGTGTGATACATTCTGTTTGGTACTACTAACCTTGGTTTGTGAACCTGCTAATGTGGCTGCCTGACTGCATGGATAGCCGTGAGACTGCATTCAACGATCGGTGAGTGGTACATTTTAATTTTTTCAATTTTTCTGAATGCTACTGAATAAATGATTGCTGTAGCAAGCACAGTGACCAAGGATACATACTTTGTACTCGTGAACAGTAACATTAACGCGCGTGCTTCAACATGTTTAATACAGACAAAAGCAATGAATAAATTTGAACTTCGAGGTCAAAGTTCTAATAACGCGTTTTAAATATTCCGAATTATTTTTCTTGAATTTTATAATCTAAGCTTGATTCTTTGAATACGAATTGCACATCTCAAGTTTAAGTACATTCGAGCCATTAGATTCTCTTAATAAAATGTGAATGTAAAGCATTAATTTATTAAGGATTTTCAATTATATAAGTTGAAGTTCTTACTCATACAAATATTAATATGCGAGAATGAGAGTTGATATTGGTACTACTTGGTCAGTGTGCTTGCTTCTTCAACTTTTCTCTCTCCTTACAATATTTAAGCCAGCCTATCAATAAGTCTTAGTTTAAGAACTTTAGTCGTAAGACTTTTTCAAAATTTTCAAAAATGCGCAAAGCATTGGTCAAATATGGACCAGAATTATTCCGTAGAAATGGGTCACTTTCGTAGGTACCTCCCCGCTGGTGTGGCCTGGCCTTGGTAACGTTTCCCAAGCATTGCGACTTGCGAAACGGAATCAAGCTAAAGCCTACGATCTAGTTTAAGTGTCCAGATCGAGCCAAACTCACATTCGGTGAATTTTTGGTTCCGTCTGGACATCTATTCAAAAATGCACTTGCGTATTTCGAGCGATAAGCTTCTATTCCGTCTCGTTCTTTTTAAATATAAGAGTGCCGAACGCGCTCTTCTAGAGATACAATTCGCCTTCGATCACTGATTTCGAATTCGCGCATGGTTTGCTCGCCCGCATTAGGCCGGCTTTGCTGGGTACAACTTATTACGGCTTTACACGGAGGACCATTGTTAGACGATGTTGTGCGCCAGTTCATGACTCTCGGATTTTCTTGTCATCCCGCCGATACCGGGCTTCGGTCCACCTCGAGCCGGCTCTGATGTCTTCGATTGCTCGTTCTCGGCCACACACGCCATGGCAGTGTAAAGTCGTAGTATGGAGCACGCCATGTAGAAACGAAAATTCGGTGCATCGAGGGTGAATGTCGCGTCGCGTCGCGTCTTTCGGTCCTTTAGTCGTTTAGTCTTCTTTGCAATCTCAATCGGGAGATTCTTAGCTTCCGCATATCCCCCGAAACTTACGCAAGTGCATATTTGCGATAGATTATGCCACTAGGGCCCATTGTAAAGAGTGCGGTAGGCTAAATTTAAGGGTAGAGGTGCCCTTGCTTGTCGAGAGTGACACAATTTGCTTTTGCTTTTGCTTTCTTTTACAATATTAGCTTGACCGTGGACCGTGTCGTTTTTCATTTAGCATACTTTTAAACACTTGTCATAGTGACTTTTCTATTCCCTACTTTCAATTCCTTTCTCTTTCTTTCCGGTAATATAATTCGCTCTCGGGAGAGATCTTGAATCAGCACAAGATGCTCGGGCACGATGCACTCGCCTGTGCAAATTGTCGGCTTTGTGGTGGGATGCGCGTATTGCAGCTGCATGTGATTGAATTGTGAGCCCTTCCGCTATGATTCCGATCCTTTTCAGGCGCGGCCCTAAAGGGGAACTCCCGTTACTGAGGGGCCTAGATGAGTAGTGGTCGTGTAGTAGCGTTTTATCTGTGCAACTGCAATGCGTGAGTGCATCGAGCAGCTCGAGATCTCTCGCGATGGCGAATCCGTGTCCGTGTGTCAATTCTTTTCTATCTCTGCAATGAGATACTTAGAATCTGTTTGACACTTGAAAGCAATGCAAGCGTACCTCTAAAATATGCGAAAGAAATTGTAATCGTATGTATGCAGAGAGATCGACGAGATCCTCTCGTCTATTTCTCTTACGCGCGTATGTTAACCCTTTGCACTTTAAAGTAAAATCTTTTGAAAAATTTTTTGTTGCCATTTACCATATATTGCTATCACAGTCCGAAGGGTTAATATACCGAAGCATAGTCTGCTATGCTTCCTCTGAGTGGTGTGTGTGTGTGTGCGTGCTGCGAAACTTAGAATAGTTAGGTAGGCAAGTCTAGTTTTAAGCGTTGCATCGAGGAATTCTTCGAGGGATTCGCCGAGGGATTCGCCGAAGGGTTCTCTGGTGAATTCTTCAAGAGATTCACTTAGAATTTCGTTGGCAGGCTTGGGGTGGAATTAGATCTGGGTTAAGGTTTATTAACATTCTTGAGTAGAATTAGAAAATTTTTATTATTAGCGCCTGACGAGGCTGCTTTTTTCACACTACAATTCGGAATTATTATGCGCCCAAAGAGGCTGCTGTTCTTCCGGCTTGTGATTCGGCATCATTATGCGCCCATAGAGGCCGCTGTTTCTTTTTTCATTAAAATTGAAAAGTATGAGACGCCCAAAGTTGCCACTCCTTTTTTCTATCAGTCTTGAGAATCGTTGAGCGCCCATAGAGGCTGCCGTTTCTTTTCTCATTAAAATTGAAAAGTTTTAGGCGCCCAAACGGGCCACTCCTTATTTCTATGAATCTTGCAAATCATTAAGCGCCCAATGTGGCTGCTCGAAATTTTTCTGAATGTCCGAATTGCGTGGCGCTCCATGCGGCTGCCTGGAATTTAAAGGAAATTTTTTGAAATTTGTTTAAATACAAATTGTCTGTTTCAGTAATAGTGTTTGTGATCGCCCGTAATGCGATCGTAGAGTCAGTGTTTTTGCGCAAGTAAAACTAGTCGAGAGCTCCGGTGCTCTATTAGTCTTTTCACCGCGAAAGTAGAGTCATGCACGAGTCCAACTGGAGCTGCTGGGCTGAGGGCTAAAGGGTTGCTGACCTGAGGGGTGCCGAGCTGAGGGATGCTGAACTGAGGGGTGCTGGTCACAGGGCTGCTGGTCCGAGGGGTGCTGGTCTCAGGGCTGCTGGTCAGAGGGGTGCTGTTCTCAGGGTTGCTGCTGAGGGGTTCGAGTTTGCAGAGATGCAGTACTCTTGATGACAGCGAACGGCAAGTCACTTTATAATTCTTTGAATGTGGGTGCACGCAATAGAACAAAACGTAGCGTAGCTATTAGCTCCTTCGATTCTGGCCATTCCAACAGAAATGCGCGACATGCAGGGGCCCATTTCACATGGTCGGTATTCATTTCGGGAACACTTAAGCAATATTTCGCGAATATGGTCTAGGGCGTCTAGGCAGTAGCCTCATGATGTGGTTCTTTTCTAAGCCATATTCACGAAATATCGCAGAAATGTTCCTAAAACGAATGCCAATTATATGAAGTGGGCCACTGTCCGCTGCGCATATTTGTTGGAAAGAGCAGAATCCAATGAGCCGACCATACAAGGTACTCGTAGATTGTGACATGCATGTGTCTGTCTTAAAATCAAAAAACTAAATCGATACAACATTTGCTCGCGATTTTTGCAATTCCGATTAATAATTCCTAAAATAATGGAATCGATCGTGTCGAGTAGAGTCACCGCGAAAAATTTGGAAAGGTTCCAAGTGGAATCCCAGTCTCCCTAGTATTCTTGCAGTCTAGCAAGATCCTTCGTGATCGCGCGTAATGCGATCGTAGTGTCCCCGTTTTTTTTCGCGTTCATCTACGTATTTTGCAGAGCACCGCGGCTCTTAATTAGAGTAGTACTACCGCGAATTTGGAGTCAAATTTTTGCGTATCTAAGACTTGTCCAGAGCACCGAAGCTCCAGGGTTTTCTTCGCGAAAGTAGAGCCAATTTTTTGCGCATAAAATGTTCGTCCAGAGCACCGGTGCTTTACTTGCTTTTTTATCACGGAAGTAGAGTCAAATTTTCGCTTAGCTTCAATTTTCAGCTTAGACTTGTCAAGGAAATTCTAGGCCCTAAAAAGGGCCTAGCTCGTGGACCCTGGAGGGGGGGCAGAAAATTAAATCAACACAAAAGTTGCTCGCGATTTTTGCAATTCCGATTAATAATTCGTAAAATAATGGAATCGATCGTGTTGAGTAGAGTCACCGCGAAAAATTTGGAAAGGTTCCAAGTGGAATCCCAGTCTCCCTAGTAATCTTGCAGTCTCGCGAGATCCTTCGTGATCGCGCGTAATGCGATCGTAGTGTCCCCGTTTTTTTTTAGCGTTCATCTACGTATTTTGCAGAGCACCGCGGCTCTTATTTAGTGAGTAGTATTACCGCGAATTTGGAGTCAAATTTTTGCGTATCTAAGACTTGTCCAGAGCACCGAAGCTCCAGTTGAATTTTCTTCGCGAAAGTAGAACCAATTTTTTGCGCATAAAAAGTTCGTCCAGAGCACCGGTGCTTTAATTGCTTTTTTATCGCGGAAGTAGAGTCAAATTTTCGCTTAGCTTCAATTTTCAGCTTAGACTTGCCAAGGATATTCTAGGCCCTAAAAAGGGCCTAGTTCGTGGACCCTGGTGAAGGCCCAACAGATGGACCCTATACAGGGCCTAGCGCGTAGGCCCTAGAGAGGGCCCAAAGGGAGACCCTACAGAGGGCCTAGCATAGGCCCTAGAGAGGGCCTAGCATAGGCCCTAGAGAGGGCCCAAAGCTTGGAAGCTGGCGAGGATGACAGGACGGACCATATTCGCCGACCGGTGAATAATATTCTGTACTTGCATGCGACTTGTTATGTAGACACGAGTACCTTGTATTCCTGGGTAGTAATCTTTGTGCGTGTATTTTGCAAGGGTAAGCATCCTACTTAATTGCACGCAGTGCAGTTTGGTAGGATATGCATCCTACAAAATGCAATCAAAAAGACTTTGCCCAACGAGTTCATTCCGAGAGCAAGGAATGTGAAATAATTGAAATGGCGCGTTTAAAATACAAGAGGGCCAAAAGTTGCTGCTCCTTTTGTCGAATTAGAGCCACCCCTATATACCCCGCGGCGTGTATACGCATATTAACCCTTTGGACTTTAAATTAAAATCTTTTGAAAGTAGCCTTTTCCCTTTAATATTGCAAGTAAAGTTCAAAGGGTTAATATATTTTTGCGAGATATTCGGTGAATCACGGGAGATATCGAACCTACCTCCTATCTCCGATGAGCAGGTAGGTTCGATACCTAAACCGAAGGGATCGATGGAACTTTGTTTCCATCCATCTCTTTGGTTGAGTAGGCTAAGGGTTTCATGTACAGGGAGATCGGTGGAACTTTGATTCCATCTATCTCTCTACGGGTCTCGAAACGCAGCAACCTCCTCGTGGTGAGACCTGGTAATCGGTGAGAACCGAGCCGATAGTTGCGATTGTCAAATATTCTAATTAGATATAAGAATTTCTTTAACTTGCAATGTTAATAGAATGTAAGAATAAAATATAATAACTTGAAATATTGTAACATGAACTCAGTATTTCAACACATTTCAGAGTAGTTCTTGAGTTGGACGCTGTTCATGAACAGAGGTCGCTAAATTCAGTCCTCAAATTATGGGTCGGTAACACAGTTTGTACGGTGACACGTCCCATAAGGCGATAGGTCTATTCCATACCTCGTCTGTGGTATTATAACTCCCGCCAATACCGGCGATAACATCGCCAACACTCGAGCACAGACGAGGTATGGAATAGACTACTCGCCTTATGGGACTTCGTGTCACCGCCCAAACTGCGTTACCGACCCATAATTTGAGGACTGAATTTAGCGACCTCTGTTCATGAACAGCGTCCAACTCAAGAACTACTCTGAAATGTGTTGAAATACTGAAAGATGTGTGCGTGCTTGTATACGTGTGACTTGTTTAGAGGGAGAATTTAACATAGAGGGCGGGCTTTCGCTAAGCTATGCTTTAGCTTGGTTTGTCAACGACTCACGTCGGATTTCTCTCTGAAATTCTATTTCGGGAATCAGGACCCTATATGGCGCTAAAATATGGCACTTCTTGAGAGCTTATACAAGCTATAAATTGCAAGACAAAATTAATTGTTAGTATTTTACATGTAGTGGAACTTTCAACTAATATTTTCACGTGTTGTACGCCGAAAAATATTAATAAATGGCGCTATTACCGACATTCCCGCTAAATAGACGGTACCCATCCTACGATACGTAAAAATCATTGTAAATAATGAATTGAAACGTTTTCGTAAAATTTATATTCGTTGTTTTTGGGACCCTAGGTCCCTAAATCCTTACGTTTCATTACAAATTGATTGGGTCTGTCCTTATTAACTATTGAATGGATTTAAAAATTATAAAAAGCATCTACGATGTAAGTACACGAGCGTAGGTATTGCTTACGTTAAGATCTGGGCACAGGTATCAGTTCCGTGTCAGCTCACGTAGAATTCAAGTGCTCTTCATCACTTTCCTCAATTACTTTACTCCAAGTACTTTCCATTAGTCAGTAAAAATAATCGGAATTATATCATATTTGGTGTCATTTTCGTTAGCAAAATACCTTAGTATTCCATTTGTGATACTTCTATGATAGAAATTGGCATACCCATTACAATGGCCTATTGCTGACTTTGTCTTTATTCCACTACTGTGTAGCGTGTATGCCCCCCCAAGCCGTGTCGTTCGAAAGCTTTTACCTAAGAACCCATCAGGGTCGTAAAAAAAGGTACGCGTTACCGTCCAACCGATTTCAAGAGAGCGTGCAGTGAAAAGGCCAGAATGTCGTGGCCATCGAATTTTAACTTTCTGAGTACGAATACAGATCCGACACTGAAGGAAAAAGATGAATGAGTATAATGGTCTTGAAACGCTGCGGATTACTACATACATCTGAAGTATTCACGAGTTACATTTCTTTGGAAGGGGCTGGATGAGGTGTATTTTGCGAACAATCAAATCGATTGAAAATTGTTTCTCAATTTATTAATTTTATTAACAAGAACAGCAATAAACAGAAGAGAGATAAACATTTCTAACATAATCATTATCGATTCACTGCTCTATCATTTCATTGTTTGGGATGAAATGCCTTGCATCTGTTGTATTCCATTGGTATAAGGATGGAAAATTTAGAAAATTAACAATAGTAGAAGAAATGTACAGGATCATCATTTAATCTTGCAACCCGCGCTCGCGCGAACAGGTACGCATTCCACTGCAACAGAAATAGGCAAAAAATTATTTGAAATAAAAATTTCGCACACAAATTCTTATTTAAAATAACTTTTTTCCCATCTCTGCACTACAATCATGCGCCGTCCCGGCGTTCGGAAAGGTGCCAGCGGCAGGGGTGTGCGGGTACCCGACTTTTCGGGCTCGGGACGGGCCGGAAATTTTCGGGCGAGATCGGGCGGGATCCCGATACTTTCGTATTGCTCGAGATCCCGACGGTCTCGGGATCCCGAGACTCGATTCGGGCTACAAGCATAGCCCCTTCCGTCTCGGTCCCCTCGTAATAGCTGGCTTTCGAGCCGATCGCGTCCGAGTTTTGCCGAGCCGACCTGAAATCAAATTTCCCGCTCACGGAGGTCTTGCTTGTAGCCCGAAACGAGTCTCGGGATCCCGAAAACTTCGGGACCTCGAGCAATACGAAAGTATCGAGACCCCGCCCGATCTCGCCCGAAATTCTCCGACCCGTCCCGAGGGCCGGGAACCCGAGCCTCGGGACGATCCGCACACCCCTAGCCAGCGGCCGGTGGACAGCAGTGATCCCTTCAGCAGTTTCTCCTTCAAATTCACGTGGCAAAGAGCTGTTGGGAATTTCCCGGCCCGTGTAAGCGAGCCGCCCGCTCCGCTTTTATGATCGGTTTACAACTCGCACCCCAGATTACTGTAATGAGGTTTGAAAACAATGTCGACTCAATTTCAAAACTTTTAGCTACGACAGGGTTGACCGCGGCGATATATTCCTATACGGAGAGATTTTTCGCCACCCGCGTGTAAAAGCCACAATAATGGCGCATCGGTCCAAAAAATGGAAAATCATAATTAAAACTGACTTCATAATATTAAAAATTTGGTTCCTTATTTAATCTACGACACTCATTTTTTTATATCGACGCCTCATTATTTGCACTGTGTAAATCTGGCGCCGACTTAAAAAAAAATGAGTGTCGTAGATTAAATAGGGAACAAAATTATTTTGTACTTTTTAGCGGATTTTTATTATTTTGAAGTCCGGAAAACCAGAACAATATATTCTAAGGTCTGCAAACGCATTGTTGGACGTGGCCGAAACTGTGACGTCGAGCCCGTCGACATCGACAAAAGAACGAGACGATCGGCGGACGAAGACAATCTCCTTAGCAGATGGGCAAAAAATTATTTGAAATAAAAATGTCGTACACAAATTTTTATTTCAAATAATTGTTTGCCCATCTCTGACTGTCTCCTGCAGTCGCTCGCATAGGACGGTCGTATCGAGCACTTTATGTATTCCAAACCTTAAATATATTTACTTCTTGCATTCTAAATACCATACTCCCCCACCCCTATACTATTCAGTTTCCTCCATCAAATACAAAAACTTTCATATGAAACATTTGTTTGCTTTTTCAATAGCTATAAAAATAATAGCGTGTGAAAAATAATATAAGAACAAATCGGATATACTGTATAAACTTATTGAAATATCCGAACATCAGTTAATATTAGTCAGTTAACGTCAGTTAGTACATAGTTTAAACAAATGAATTTTTCTAATAGTTATGGAATAGAATGAATTATTTTTTCAAAAAATATGTATCGAATATTTTTGGTTACTCCGCAGACTTGCAAAATTGCACCAAAATCGGTGTGTACGGGTTCGATATGTTCTTATTAAATAATAATATAATACAGTAGAAGGATATTATTATTATTATTATTGTTATTATTATATGTCTGTATTATATCGTATAGACCAACATTAATGTATGCGTAAACACATGATGAATGGGTGGGGTTCAGTAACACGTGCTCTTAAAAAACATTAAAGCACTCTTTTTACATATTACGTTATTGCAAGCGAATGAAATTTGTTTTGCTTTAAATAAACCGGAATAGGACAGCAAGGTTAAAAAGCGAATGTGATATCGTTTTATTTTCATCCGCCTTTCTCTTCTGTTGAACGGAATATGTTCATATTACGATTTTTAAATCGTTACTCTAACAGAAACATTTGTAAATCGCGGGCTTCGGCTCTCAAAAAATAACCTACTTTTACCCGTGCTGAATTCTAATTCCTACCACGCGTAGCGTTACAATCTGTTTCGAGACTTCACCGGTAACGTTGCATGCGACACTAAAATGGTAAGGGGGTCCTAGGACCCCCCAAACCGGTGACACAAAAATACATTGGGTGAGTAGTCTATTCCATACCTCGTCTGTGACTCGAGTGAGGACCCGCATACTTATCTTTTTAGTGCTCTACATTACCACCACTCCTGTAGGTGTTCCCCCACCCAAAACAAGTGGTAACAGAAAATGTTTCATCGCATGCCCGAGCGTAGGTCTCGAACTGTCTCGAACACTCCGAACTGAACCGTGGCAGCGCACAGGTGCAACGCAGAACAAGGAATTCAGAGTGATTGTACCACGAGTTGTACCTTGAAGTCTACGAAGAATTCCAGCATCTTATAAACAACAAGAAGAGATACGTAATTATGAACAATTATAATTTCAAATTATCTTCAGTTTTGTCGCGCGGGCATTTCTGTCGTGTAAGACTAATAAAAGAATAAAACACAAGAGATAACGTTTAAAATGTTATATTCCTCCGATAAAGTATAACGATGCGTCGTCGTCGTCAACGCGACACATTCACGAATGCTTTTCGGCATCGCAGTTGTCCAAAGCCTGTCTTGTTCAAGTGTCGATTTTTCAATGCCTAAGTTGACGATCGCTAAATGTCCGTTTGGGAACTTGCTCGTCTCTCTTGGGCCTAAGGGTGCACCGTAATTTCTATCCTACCTTATTTAAAATTGCAACAATGGGTTGGTGAAGTTTTCCCGACGGAAACAACCCTCGAATACGACATTACATCGCACTAGTTTTAATAGTAACCAATTTGAATATATACCTATTATCCTGAATAATGATCGGGGTAAGACGTACGAATTAAGATATTGTTAAAACTAGCCCCATTTGCCCTATTTTGGCTCATTTTTGTTATTATTTCCAAAAAGATGGAACGAAAATCATAGAAATTGAAATTTTTATGATTGGATGATACTAAATATATCTCGCGAACCAGTACCGGCCGTCCGATCATGTAAACGAAATATTTTGCGTCGCATATCTTGTCGTTCGAGACCTGTTCCTTTATGATGTATTTCTATACGTCCTTCAGTCGGGTATCGCATGTTGTGAGCTGTATGTTGATAAACATTGAAGTCGTAGTCATTGATGAATTTAAGGAAAGTGGTATAGATGGCAAACTTTATGAGAGGTAAAATTTTTATATTACGCTAATATTGTTAAAAAAGATATATAGGGTGAAGGCACCAGTAGTCAACCATGTATCAGTAGTCGACCACTTTTAGAAAAACATGAAAAATAAGGTTTTTTGAAGTGACGATCTTTGGAACAGAGTACAGTTAGAGAACTGCACTTTGAAAAACCTTATTTTTCATGTTTTTCTGAAAGTGGCCGACTATATTGATACATGGTCGATTACTGCTGCCTTTACCCTATTTTGTATAAAATTTATGTAACTTACTGTCTGAATATTTTTGCAATGCTAAATTTTGACATTAATTTGGCGTTTATTACGCAAAAAAAACTATGTGCATTGAATAATGAAAATTTATGTTCTTACTAATTACAATAATTGTTGTAATATATTAAGAAATAATCAATTTCAATAATATTATTATAAACAAATGTTTAGAGCAATAATCTCTCACACACCATGGTGTCCTGATGTATTAGTGCGAATCACTGTATGTCATGTTTTGCCTTATTGGTACTATTTTCAACGACATATAATGAAAATTATGACGATTTAAATTTTCGTCGTTGAACGATAGATATCTACTGCTTTGTAACATACGCGCCAATCACAGATCCAATGTCGGCCCGGTGCTCGGCTGCGCACAATGGTGCATAATGACATTTTTTATTCAAATCACCCTACAGGTCGTAAATTTTCAGTAAATTTGACGTTTTTTTTTTAAATTCTTCTCTATCGATCTGTCCGGCCGGAATTTTAAATTCCATTATTGAGTTTTTTATATTTAGCGAAATATACACCACTTGTAGGAGATCTGTGGAAATTCTTGCCGCCGGTTCCGAATTTAAAGTCAGATTTCTGAAATTGAAGATGGGGAATCCAATATGTTGAAGCAATATTTCAGAAAATGAGCTTATTCGGAAGAAACATAGTACGTCTAGATTTTCGGGGACGCTGATTATGAATATGAGGTAATTATTATAATGATCAAACTTTTTATTTGTATCACAAATCTAATACTGTAGATCAAATTGTAAAATTTTAAATTTGTAGGCATCTCATAAATGTGTACCTGATTTTGCATACTTAAGCCTACTCGTTTGTGTTCATACACGTCCTTATATAGTTGACTTTTCGGATTCAATATTGATAAGCAAGATTTTTAATGTTTGATATTTTTAGAAAGTCTGATTTAAGTAACGTTTTATCTCAGTTGCCTTTAGAAATCCGATTTTATTATGTGCAATCTTGTTTGCGGAGCAGGATTTGTGCTTCTGGAAGCAAATCTCTGATTTCTGTTTCTGTACTTACGTGTCTAAAAATATCAAACATTAAAAATCTTGCGAATCAATATTGAGTCAGAAAAGTTAACTATATTCGGCATATTGGATTCACCACCTTCAATTTTGAAAATCTGACTTTAAATTCGGAACCGGCGGTCAAAAAAGCCCACAGATATTGATCTCCTAAAAGTGTTGCATATTTCGCTAAATATACAAAAATAAGCAACGAAATTGAAATTTCCGGAAGACAGATCGATAGAGAATTTAATTGTGAAGAATTTAAAAAAAGTCGTCAAGTTTACTGAAAAATTATGAGCTATAGGGTGATTTGAACAAAATATGTCATTTTGTATCTCTGTGCGGTGTTTCGACCGCGAGCTAGAAAATTATTCGATATCGGATAAACCACCGGTTAGAGATACAAATAAAGATGAACATATTTTTTCGTCGTTCAACATGAAACGCTCGACGAATAAGAATGTATCTTTATATTCGACGATTAAATTCTCAACGAATAAATCCATTCATCCGTTGCGCGTTGAATAAAGATAATCTGGGTTATTCTTATTGGACGCTAGGGTGGTTCTTATTTTTCAACTTTAAAATATATATTGTCTGTCCCTCTTAAAATCTTTTATTTGACAAAAAAAAATATCTCCGTGTTTTTTATTTGTATATTTTGATATATAAAGATTGCTCAAGGACTTTATATTTCGCATATAGGAGAGACCGGGGCAAAATCGGGACGTTAAGAAAAAATCTCGTAACTTCGACATTATAAAGTAAAAACAAATTTGGATTCATCAGTATCAGTAGTCGATCACTTTCAGAAAACATGAAAAATTAGGTTTTTATAAGTGACGATCTTTTGAACAAAGTGCAGTTTTCGAACTGCACTGTAACTACACTCTGTTCAAAAGATTGTCACTTCTAAAAACTTTATTTTTCATGTTTTTCTGAAAGTGGTCGACTACTGGTGGATTTACCCTATACTAAATGATATTATATAAAAATGAATGAAATGAATAATACTGAAAATAATCTTACTTCAATATGATATTTAGGGACATATAATAAACAAAAATATTATTTTTGATAAATTTATAAAAAAGATAAAAGTGTAATTTTTATACAAGATAAAGAAACAGTCAAGCACTATTTGTTGCATATAAAAACTCAAATTTCATAAAAAGTGGACATACAATATGTGTGCCATTGATATGATTACTAGAGCCTATTGGAAAACTTTACTGCTACTAAATTAATTTCGAAAAAAATATGGGTTAGTCCGTTGTTGCTCTCACTGCCTCAATTATATGGCAAAATACCAGAGATGGGCATTACTTAAGAGCCAATTTTTCTTTGAAGCGCTATGATTGAATTAATTTAACCATGGGGAATTAAATTGTTGGCCATGAATCATTTTCTTGTATTTATTCGTACTTTCTCGACTAAATATATGATTCTCGACTAAAGTACGAATAAATACGAGAAAAGTATTCATGGCCGACGGATGCAAGGCCTTCACATAAAAAAATGATTTACTACATATATGATATATATTCCTTTATTGTAAAAAATTAATTAAAATTAACTATGTTTCTCGCCCCTGTTCCTCCTCTGCCTCCTCTTCCTCCTCTGCCACCTCTTCCCCCTCTTCCCCCTCTTCCCCCTCTTCCTCTGTAACTCAGGTACTCCATCTGTCGGACTTTTTTTTTAGCTCGCTGTACTGTAATATGAAAAATAAACATAACTTTCATGAGAATGTAAGAAATTTTTGCGCGAGATCGCCTACGTACATATCTACATACCTGCTTTTGAAGTTGCAAAGCAACGTCCACCCAACGTCGCGAGGATGGGGTCCCTTCTATCCGCGGACTGCGCCTGCTGCGCGGACTCCGTCTTTGCTTGTACTCGGATTCCGTCTTGGGGACCGAAGCACGCTGCTCGTTGGACTCCGTCCCCCAGACGGAGTCACTTCCTCTTCTTCAATTTCTTCTTTTCCAGACATCTAAAAAAGAGTCAAAGAAACAGTGAAACTATTCAACGTAATTAAAATGGATTTGAAAGTGCAGTAGACGAGCCAGAGTTATCCAAAATCTAATCTAATTACAAATTATGATTAAAATGTAATTGTATAATTGACTACACATTATTTTCAGTAATTGTTAATTTAGTTAGTTGACTACAATTTTATCAACTATCTAAATTAACGATTGCAGAAAATAATGTATAACCAATCAACTACATTTTAATCGTAATGTATAGTTTATAATTATATAAATAAAATACCGAGCTACTACTACTACTACATGTCAAACTGCGACTTCGTGCAAATCTGTACCATAACACATAACTTACCTTTCTCGATGCTTTCTATTTTTGGACAAACGCTTCGCAGATAACGTAGGCTGCTTCACTTTTGCACCACCCTTCGAATAGCGTCTATTTCTTGCATCTGTGGTTTCTTTCTTCGATTCCATTACAATGATAAATGTGAATGATCACACACAGTTATCAGCACTACAGTAACGAACCACGCGGAAATTCACAAATTATGAATATTCCATATATCAATATCTGCGAATCAAATAAAAGCCCGATTGCTTTCTGCGTCTTCACCGTAGTGCAAACGACAAGAAACTGATCAGCTAGCGTTGTCGCTGCATTGGTTACAGATGCTGAGAGGCTAAACAGAAGATAGTGGGAAAGGGACGAATATACGCGTCCTGTTCCTCTCTTTCTTATTAGGTTTGGTTGTATGCTCATACATTTACGTAGAATATGTACTTCCGGGAATACTGTTTGGTGCACAGAAATGTGCACAGGAAAGAATTTTTGATTATCCTGTGCATATACTGCTAACGTATCACCGACTTTATTAGCGAAGGATTCATATTTCGTTCTGCCATTATCCTTTCCCATTTGCCTGACGGTGATGAAGGAACACCCCGCAAGTATGCGCGGGCACGCCCCGCGTTTTCAAACATCTCTATTTTTTGGAATGCTCGGCGAGCCGTATTGCCATCAGTTGTGTTACCACTACCTCCTATTTTGGGCATGTCTACATTCAAGCCAAATCTGTCCCAAAATAATTGTTGAACCCCTTTTTTTGACAAAGAAGCATCGTTTTTTCATCTT
The DNA here is from genome assembly GCA_929113495.1 of Andrena minutula. Taxonomy (NCBI): domain Eukaryota; kingdom Metazoa; phylum Arthropoda; class Insecta; order Hymenoptera; family Andrenidae; genus Andrena; species Andrena minutula. The sequence goes on along the minus strand of OV815994.1, from coordinate 26,990,252 downwards.
CCCGTCTTACTTGTCATTTGTTTATTTGTATTCTGTATGCTATGTGAAGCACACACTCAAAGAATCTTATCCATGCGTGCAAGGAACTAACTCCGTACTGCAAATTAAGACATCTTACAGATGTCTTTAAGATGTTCTTTAATATGTCTGTATACTGTCCGAGTTCAAATTTGTATTACTGCGATCCTGGGTTCTAGATTTCCCTTCCCCCCTTTATGTTTATTTCGTGTTTCTCCTCCCTGTTGCCCCTTCATCATTTCTTTGCTTCCGGCATTTCTAATTTCGTCTCTTGGTCTAGGTCTAGGTTGTTGCCGCACCTCACGGCTGTTCTTCTCGCCCGGTGCTTCCTGCCTATTTGTTCGGGTGATTTACCTCATTCCCCTTCTTTCGTCCACAGCCCTTCGAGACTTGGTTATTTTAATACATGTAAAGTAAGTGAGTTGAGATTGGGTTGTTTTAGGTAAGTAAGGTTTAAGATCTGGTCGGTTCACGTTGTACAGTATCTTTATTGCTGTGTTATACATGATGTGTGTGGGAGTGTGTGGGACTGATGCTTGATGTCGTCGAGTTCGTTATTGTGTGCTGCCTGGTTTTCTGGGTTCTTCTGGCTGCTGCTTTTCCTACTTCCTCTCCCTCATTGACACGTGGAAGAACCCTCCTCCGATCGTCGTCCGCATTTCGTTCCTCCCGATCCTCTCCTCCGAGAAGCACTGTACAGAAGTCCCCGAGTTCGAAAACCCCCGGCCAGTTATACATTTCTTTTACTATTGTTATTTTTTTAAATCTTCCATCTTCATAAAAGCACAATAGATATGTTTTAAGTAGTTTGGAACAATCAACCCAAATCCGAGACTCCGTTCCGAAGATCAGTAACATAATGGTTTATGATGAGGCTATATAGTCCAAATTTGGGAATTTCAGCAATAAAAACGTTTCCGAGACGTCGTACAAACGCGTAAGACACGGGATAGACACGACACATTGGACTTTTTAACAATAAGCTTATAGTGAAGCTAAGCATATGTTAATCTAAATTGATGGAGGAAGATGAAAATTAATGGAAATAATGTGTGAGGAACTAAATACGATACATTTATTACAGGATAAAAATATACAACTGGAACGTCTTATCGATCCTTCACACGCGTAATCAGAACTGCCCGCCACAGTGAGCCGGATTTAAAATTTGCCGCTTTTGGATCTTTTTAAAGATTATTCCTAAAAAAATTATTCCTTTCTAAAGATACAGTAATTCTACGTTATTGTCCCGTTTTTACCATGCGTAATATTGCTCACTATCCCCACCATTTCTTGGAATCCTTCGGTCGAGAGTGAGAGAACGAAAGAGACGACGCCAACTTCGTGTCAACTGTTTCGTTCCCTCTCGCTCGATCCTTGGGTTTCCTCACTCGCGACATCGGCCGCACGGAATAGTCTTAGAGCATATACTACTCTAAAGGTGGCCGTTCCAATAAGCGGCTACAGCCGCCAGCGACTGCGACCGGCGGCTACAGCCGCCAGCAACTCCAACTGGCGTCGTCGCAAATGGTATTTCCTATATCTAAGCGTCGACGCCATGGCCCCCACCAGTGCAACGACGCGCCGCACAGGCCCTTTTCGAGCACTTGAAAAGAGGGTCTATTGTTGTATGAGGTCTCGAGGACCGTCGAAGATAGTGAAAGACTAACCATTTTTCTTATATGTACATCGTATTCTGTTTATCTATCGGATTGAAGAAGTCAATGACATTTGGGTGCTTCTTTTAAAATATCGGAATTCAAATTGTGGCAAAAAATAGGATAAACCTATTCCTTTCTAGTGATGAATAAGTTAAAAAATATTTTTTACATCTATTAATTTGTTTTTTCTATTTTTTAACTCAATCGTGATAAAAAATTGGAAACTGTTTTTTGGTACTTTATTAGTGGTTTAAGTCACACGCTGGGGAAACGTTCGGTTTTCAAGTTATTATTTCTGCACTTTCCATAGTATGTATTTATCAATTTTTTTAGTTTTATTGAAATTGTTGACGTTATTTTTTTAAATAACCTCAGACTTTGTTATGAGTTGTATATTAACTCAAATTTTTATGAACTTACTTAACAATATTCAGCATTTTCAACGCGAAAAATGGAATGTTACATTTTTCCCTATTTCTTTGGATTCAGGCCCACTGTACGATATAGAATACAAGTGATTACTCCATTATTAGCAACTATTGTCAAATCTTGTTTTCGCAGTTGCAAGGACAAATATATATTGTTTATACAAGTTCGTGGAAGGTAACTAAAAAGTAAAAAATACTGATATTTTTTCAATGGGTTTCTTATAGAAAAATAAATGTATATAACGAATTATTTGCTATTATTTTGCAGAATCGATACTATTTCTGACCCCTTTAACTTTACTTTAACAAACTTTGAAAGAAATCACTTAAAATTTTGCATAAAACAACAAATTTGACATGTGTTTACACGCAGATCAGATGTAGCCGTCATGGGTATTTTTACATTTTTTTACAAGAGCTCATATTATTAGTTTACAAGAAATATATATATATAAAAAAAACAATTCCATAAGTTATGAATTCTGACTTCTTTCCTTATTTCTGGATAATCTGTCCGAATGTGAGATGGATCGCAGAGCGGCTAGAGTCGCTAGACTGCTTCTGGAGCAGTAGAGCGGCAGCCGCTGCGCGACTTGGCGATTCTGCTGTTACGGCGGAACACAGACACTCGTAGCATTGTGTAGTGTCTCGAGTAGCCTAGGCTGCTCATGAACCAAACGCGCATAGGCTATAGCAATCCTGGCGCGGCCGCAGCAGTCGCAGCCGCCCATAGGAGTTGGGATGAATGCTTTCCATTGTACCAGTCATCGCGACAGCGGCTGTAGCCGCCGGTCGCAGTCGCTGGCGGCTGTAGCCGCTTATTGGAACGGCCACCTTAAGGGAACAGTGTCCGCATCGCGTTGTTGTCCCGCCGCCAGCCCCGTTCGTCGGGACTATTACGAGGGATTACTGTATATATTTTAATATTTTTTACATTTATTTATTTTTTAATTTTTTTACCTTATTTGTGATAAAAACAATTTTGTTTATTTGGTACCTTATTTGATGCCCTTTACAGTGGTTTAAGTAAAATGTTTGGGAAACGTTTCATTTCCAAGTTATAAGGAAAAGTCGAATAATAAAGGAAAGTAGCAACAAATCGGTTTATTTATATAAAAGACCAAGCTTTTATTAGTACAATATCTTGTTTTATTAGTAACTAATAGAAATAGTTCATTAAAAAATAATTTTATATTCAGTAACGAAAACAGCGAAATTTTTTAAATTTGACAACGAATATCTTCCAAACGTCAAAAAGTTCCACTTTCGGACCAATTACAATATTTTCAGCAGACCTTTCTCTAAATCAGGGTTGACTAACTGACGACTCGCGAGCCGCCGGGGGCCCCTCCGTCTTGCTGCTACGCTGAACGCCCCCCGTCCAAATCGACCAAATTCTGACGATCGCAGTCGAAAAGCGAAGGAAAGAAGCAGGAATTAACTGCGATAGTCAGAATTTGGTCGGTATGGAGGGGGGGGGGGGGGCGTTCAGCGTGGCAGCCATTAAGCTATAAGAATACCTGGAGAGGGAACAGCAGTGGGAAGAAGTAGAGGCGACAGCGGTCTGAAGGAAACAGAAGATTACGGGTAAACCTATCCTTTTTCTTATCCTCTCACTCTGTACTATCTGTGTTATGTATGGATGTGTGTGCGCAGATAACTTCACTCACATGCACTGTACATTCATAGCCTGTTGTAAGCAGAGATGGATTCGCCTGATTCTCGGACCAGACGCCATTGCTCTGTTCCCTCTAGGGATGTTGATAAAATATTGATATATCGAAATATCGATATTTTTTTCGCGAAATATCGATAATTTCGGTTGATATTTTTCAACCCGATATATCGATAGTTTGATATTAAAATCTCAATATTGGCATCGATATATTTATATATCGAATAGCGGAAGTAGCAGAGAATTTCGTGTCGTGGAGTGTACCTAATTATTAAAAAATGTCGTCTGCAGCGAATTCGATTGTATGGAACTATTTTAAAAAGATAGACATGAGAAATATATCATGCAATTTGTGTGAAGAGACTTATAAAACTAGTGGAAATAGGATCAACCAAATATTTCACGGACATCCAATCCATTAAAGTTTTGGAGAGACAGCCGACAGTTTATACCGGTACTGTCGAAAATTGGCCAGAAATATTTAATTCCACCTGGATCGTCTGTTGCATCTGAAAGGGTTGCATCAACTATTAATATCGTAGTTCCCAACAATCGCAGTAGGCTGACAGGAGAGCACATCAAAGAAAGAGTTTTCTTAAAAACTATTTCTCAAAAATACTGGTTTAATTAATTTTTATATTTGTGTATTTTTTAAATTTTTGTATTTTTTCCCAGTACCTGCTGAATCAACATAACGAAAATAACATATAATTTGTTTAAATTCTACCTTAATAATTAAAAAAAGAACCGATATATCGAAATATCGATACTTTCTTCCGATATATCGATATGCGATATTGATATATTTGAAAAATATCGATACGATACATATCGATACTTCTAAAAATATTAACATCCCTAGTTCCCTCTCCAGATATTCTTATAGCTCAATGGTGGCAGCATAGCGGAGGGGCCCCCGGCGACTCGTGAGTCGCCAGTTAGTCAACCCTGCTCTAAATAATCACCGATCATTTCCGCCCTCGTCCCACTGTTCAAATTATTACCGTAGTAGCACTTTTGGTTGGCCAACGGTAGCCAACAGTTGCGAATTAGTTGGGATATAGTTAGTGTTTTTGCCTACAAATTCCCAACATAGAGCCTACAGCAAAAAAGTTACGACGGTGTACCAACGAACATTCAATGTTGGGCCTACAATTATTATGGTTAGTTAATTAACAAAAAATTTACAACGATGATTAAATGTCGCCTTATAAACGTCAGAAAATTGACTACATCCAAAAACCTGTTATTATATTTCAAGTTGTGATTTTTCTTTCCTTATTTATAAATACGTAATGAGGACGTCTGTCTTGAGACGAATGTGAAATCCCAGAGGGACGGTCCCAGGAGATTAAAGAGGCGAAGTGATCTCCCCTCTTTCCCTCTACTGAGCAGACTATAAAAAATCCATCTTTCCTTTTCTAAGGTGGTGACCCACTGCATAGACGGTCCAGTTAGATCGCCTAATTTATCGATAAATAGGTCTTAATTACGTATTTTGAATGCCTCTTTCAGTTCTAATCCAGGCCTGTTTAAGACGTCTCAAAGACGTCGTTTAAACGCTTGTTCAGTCCGAATCCAGGCGCTTTAAAAGACATACTCGGGACGACTGTTTTGGTAACATTCGTCATTCAGAGAACATACGTAAGGACGATTGTGTGCTGTGTGGGTATGGTTTGAAATCAGATCTTTTAATAGCCTCAATCCACTTTTTTTAAAAATTTCATTTTTTGGAAATAAAATATTAGACCTTTTTTTACAATCTACTAGGCAGCACTTCATCTTGAACGGAACTTTAATTAAGGTTATAATAATAAACAAATATAAACGAATCGACGCAAGCGCAAAGCCAACCTCATCACGCGCATGCTCAGACGCCATCTTGGGCATTACGTCCAATGCGCCACCTGGACCCTGTTTCATTTGCGATACATCTCTAATCGTGGCTCTCTAGGGAAGGGCGATTCCGTTCAAAATAATCGATACTTAAGAATCGATTCTACTCTCTTTCTAGCGTCAGCATATTTTTATGTTAGAAAGAGAGAGGGTATTTTTTTCTCTTTCTACCGCCGTCTACATTTTCACACATTACACTAAGTTAGGAATAGAATCAATTTTCTGTGAGATAAAATGAATTTTTATTCAATCATTTTTAGTAGAACTTTTCATTTTCATTTGTAGAAACTGTAAAATAAATAATCGTAATTCAAAATGTTAATTTATTTATGGATAAAAATTAAATTATCAATAAATAATACTCACCTAGTAAATATTATTATTAAACACCGAAAGGCAAACGAGCCACGAGGGAAGCAGTTAGGACAATGGTGGACAATGCTCAACAATGCTATAAGGAGTATCGACAAGCTGCGCGGAGGAGGTCCGTTCCCTCGTGGAAAAATGTTGATTTTTTCGCGATTCTTAGTTAGAAAATAATCGAGTTACCGAGAATCGATTCCTAGAATAATCGGTAAAATAATCGATTCTTCAGAAAGAGAATCGATCGATTCTTCAGAAAGCGAATCGATCGATTCTAGAAGAATCGAGTAGAATTGCCCTTCCCTAGGCGTCTCACGCATCATTACCACACCACTACTCCTGTAGGTGTTCCCTCTCCTTGAAACATCAAGCTCTGCAAAACGTTGTCCAGGGACCTTAGCTGCATTTTTGGGGAAGTGAGCGCGTGTGCGGTGTTACCTTAATGTTTGCAAATAATATTCATACGTTTAATTTTTATGCTTTTATTTACTGGTTATTCTGTTCATTGCTCGTCATTTTTCTGCGTGATAACGAGGTAATTTCTTTTACATCAATTCGGTATAAAGTACAAACCTATTCAAATTCTGTGTTTGGCTAAACAAGTAGGAAATTCTTTGATACTTAATATGAGGCAGTCAGAGCAACAACGGATTAACCCACATTGACAAAAATTTTTTTCCTAGTTTATATGATTAGTAGAGCCTATTGGAATACATTATTACTACTAACTCAGTTTCGAAAAAAATGTGGATTAGTTCGTTGTTGCTCTCACTGCCTCATATAATCTATCTCTGCTACATTATAGGGATGAAACCGCATACATCCAGGAATTCGCATCGTAAAGCAATACCCAAGCCCTCGCGTAATGAAGATAGTGGCTTGGTTCTACGTGCAAGAACAGAAGAGGAGAGGCGATGGCGTAGACGCGACTGGATGATCGAACAAGAAAAAATGGTCAGGCATAATAGACTGAAAAGAAAAATGGCTATGGAGTATGAGATACAACGTGCTCGTAATATGGGCTTAGCAATTCCTGAAGGAGGATGCAACAGACTTCGTAGGAGTAGAAGCGAATCTCCACCTAGTCGACATAAAAGAACTTCCATGCATCGTACACTTGAAAATACTGTACTTTCTAAAAAGTAAGTAAAATGTGTTTTTAATTATTAAATGTTGAAGTTGAAGCAGTGTCTCATTCTGGAGGATTTCATAGACAAAGAAGAATTTTAACATTTCATCGTCGGGTTGTAGAATTTTCTGTCTTATCTATATGTTTTTGGCTATATCCAGAAAACTACACTGATGAAGTGTTAACTTATAAAGTTGTATACTATAAAGCAATAACAAAATATTAAATTGTAGTAAGTTTTAAGTACAAATCTATTAAATCATATATATAAATAATATTATTCTGCATTTTAGGTTTCAAACACCAAGTGGCACAACACCCTTATTTAAAGGATCTGAAGACATAAAAATTAATCCAATAGAACTTCGTAAAATCAAAGTAGATATTCATAGAAAAATTCCTGGAAGAGTAGCTACCAATGAACTCAAGCGGGATATACCCAACAAGGAAGATGTGGTGCTTAAAAGAAGAGCGGGTAATGTGTTGTTTTTTTTACCGTGAATTCTTAAAAATTTTCAGTCATTCAGCGAACAAGTAACACAAAGGAAAATTAGCTCAATGCGGAAGATGATTCTGAGGTTTTCTAAAAATCACAATCAACAAATTGATGTTTGGGAACATTGTGTGCTTTCTAATGTAAAAATGTCTCTTCTCTGTGAGACGATACTCCCCACTTTTTAAAATCCATTCAGTTTCTCTTTAAATGCATTATCGAAGTCTAGATAAATATTTCCACTTTATCAAGAGCTACATTCGAAGAATGGAATCCTTGTCACTAATTTCTACAGTCATGAAGATTTTGGACTTTACGGTCATACTGCATCCCCTGTAATGTTCAAGAATTATCTGAACTTTATTCATCAAATTAATAACGTGTTTTTGATTCGCCCAGGATATAGCAAATTTGGGATACAACGTTGGATCACTATATTGATCGCATAATGTGCAATATGTAAGCACAATTTTTTTTACTTTGACTGTTTTAAGATTGCTATGCTTAACGTATCTCTTGCTTGTTGCTTTATGTACAGTATTTTTTTTCTTACGAGCTTGCACAAAGAATTATGCTTCAGCTATAGTATACCTATACTATATTAATATTAACTGCTATAATGAATATAATATATTTTAGTACAAATTTATTTTTCCCCCAAAAACGTAGTGCAAACACGTTTTTGTGCATTCTCTTTGTGTCCTGGTTTTGGGAATGTGTGCATGTTCAAATATGTGGATTTGTAAATGCTTCATGTACTAAGAGCAGACGAACTGGAAGATTTTCGTGTCTTGAAAGATGTTTTAAATATTGGCATTCAACAACTGAAGAGGCATGGTGAAACATTAAACATTAGGCTCCAACACTGGAAGAAACGAAATCAGAAATTAAATCTTAGAATTCTTCAAAATTTTTACATAGTGTGGTATTTCTTATAAGACTTAGTTTAGTTGGTTTGAAAAATGTGCGTTTCAACGATTGTATATAGAGTGAATATTGTGAAAGCTTGAAATTCCGATTCAACGAAGTGGAAAATTGCTTAATCGTCCTAGAAAATATGAACCATCTCGGAAGATGTTATTGTGGAATCATGAATCCTCTACACACAAATTAAACTACTTTATTTGAATTATATTGAAAGGCGTATTGATATGTTTATATTTTTGTAATCAATTCATAATAGACAATGAGTAATGTTCCAAGAATTTAGCTACATTTTTTTGAAAAATTATTTAATGTGATTTGTATACGCTTTGTGAAAAAGAAAAGAAAATATTACATTATAAATTAAAAATTTTTCAGTTGCTACAGAATATTTAGAGTTAGAGTTTTATTAAAATAATGTCATCAGAATAATTAAAATTATAAAAAATAAATTTCTCTTAATATATCTGGCACTCAAGAAAGTTGTAGCACAGCTGGTAGTATTGCTTAAATGCTTTCTCGATTTTTACATGGGATTGCTTTTCTATTATTAAATTTACTAAACGCAACTGCAGGAGAGGGATCCAAGCCGATATTTGATAGAGAAGAAATAAAGAGAGCAATACGTGAAACAGAAGAAATTGAGGAACTTCGTTCCGTTGTAACTGTGAATTTGGAAAATTCAGGTATGTTTATTATTTCAAATTGCTAAGATTTATTACAACTTCTGTTTCGCAAATATGGACAATTTAATTTTTAGAAAACAAGTTAAAAACGTTGAAAAGGCATTCGGTATCCTTGAGTCCCACAAGAACCCGAAATCACAGTCCTAGGCGCACGTGGTCCCGTCACTCCAGGTTCGTGCCTGGATTTTACACAGAGTACTGCAATACAAACATAAGTTAAACATAAGTGTAAATCATGTACAAAGAACTTACTATTTTAAATGTGTTAATGAATAATCTGAAACTGTTTAAGAAATTAAATTTTATACTAATTTGTTTACCCTTTTTCAGGTATGACGATTCTAAGCATGAAGATAAAGGAAGTTACAGAAGTGATAGGTAAAAGCTATTATTACACTTTCATGTATCTGCGTTCATTACACTTCTTTCAATTGTATTTCACCAGACTACTATTACATTATTTACATAGGGAGAAAGATCATAGTAGAAAGTGGAAAGATGGTGAGAGATCTTTCCAAGACCATCGAGAGCTACCCAGAGATCATTCTCGAGATAGGAGGCAAACATATAGATCCAGAGAAAGAAATAAGCCTAAAGAACAAAGGGTTCGCCGAGAGCATTATATTGAACCAATTCCTATTCCTATTTATTATGGAGTAAGTACTTTATTTACATAAAAATGTGACAATTTGGCCATGATATAAAACTCATTCATTTCTTTACTCAGAATTTTCAACGGAGACCATTAATGCCTCAACCGTGGGGCCCAATTCGAGGACCTCTTGGAAATAATATACATCCTCCTATGATGAGACCTTCAAGAACATTTCTATCACAATCAATAGGAATACCTCCAGATATGTATGGATTTCTTCTACCTCTAAATCCTAGTAAGTGTGAATTATAAATGTACAATATAGCAGTTTCAGTTTCAGGGAGCTGAGAGTGCGAATGACACAAGAAATATTTAAGATAATGGAGAAGAACGAAATGCGGGCGACAAGATATTCCGGATATATATATGCGGAAGATATTCCTCGTGAATAATGTCGCTGTCTTCGTTATTGCATATAAAATTATTTTTTAATGAACTATATTTCCTAATGGATCAAATTCGTTACTAATAAAAGATGATATTTATCCCAAAAGCCTGCTCTTTAATATAAACAAACGAATTTGTTGCTATTTTCCTTTATTATTCGACTTTTCCTTATAACTTGAAATGAAACGTTTCCCAAACAATTTTTCTTAAACCACTGTAAAGGACATCAAATAAGGTAGCAAATAAACAGAATTAAATTTTTTATCACAAGTAAATTGAAAAAATTTAAAACTAAATGTAAAAAATATTAAATTAAACATCATTAGAAAGGAATAATCTTTAAAAAGACTCAAAGGGCGGCAAATTTTAAATTCGGCCCACTGTGGCGGGCAGTCCCGGGGTGCGTTCCGATTCACGCATTGAGTGCATAGATCGTAGCGCATTTGCTGTACGCATTCATATCGCTCCGTTTCGTTACTGCGGTTCATGCCTTCTTGAAAACGGAACGGGTTTTCTTGCGTTTCGTGCAAAATCAAAATGGATGCTAGGTACCATCGACAAAGAAACGTTATTAAATAATAGAGATAATGAAATCAGCAGGTATGATTTGTCTGATGAAAGCAAAAATGAAGATGATGTTAACCTGCTATTGAGAATCGGAAATATTATACATATCATTAATTGTAAACAAAACACTCTCGAGAACTTCGAGAACAATATTCGAAGAACATTTTCGGTAGGCTAATAAGTATATAATTATACATTTGTATTGAAAAAAAACATCAGATGAAGTTTCTTCAAAATAATAACGTAGAAAAGTGGTATTGTAATTATGAGAGAATTAATTGTTTTTATTACTTTTCAATTGTATTGGAAATAGAGAAATTCAAATAATCCAAGATTGTAGAAACAAATACGCATGCACGCACGGACTGCTTTACCTCCGATAGCGAATTCGGCAGGCATGCACTGGCACCAAAGAGGAGATTTAATAAGAGGCGTCACTCGACAAGGACAGAAATAACCTAGGGAAATCACTAGACAACCAATTTAAATGCCCATTCGGCAATGATCGGTAAACTTCGGCAATAATCAGCCAATTGCGGTACGGTACATTTAGTCGATTTGAATATCCCGCTCGAATATACAACCAAATTAAATGCCAAGGTCAAGTAAGGACTTCAAAGGTTCCGCCCGGAGTGACGCCTCTTATTATACCTACTCTTTGCTGGCACTGCACTGGTACCAGAAAATAAATAAGAAGTCCTTATTACTTGACCTTGGCATTTAAATTGGTTGCCTTTTCAAGCGGGATATTCAAATCGACTAAATGTACCTTACCGCAATTGGCTGATTATTGCCGAAGTTTACCGATCATTGCCGAATGGGCATTTAAATTGGTTGTCTAGTGATTTCCCTAGGTTATTTCTGTCCTTGTCGAGTGACGCCTCTTGTTATATCTCCTCTTTGGTTCCTCCGTCATTTACTTGAAAGTTTTGCGAACGTCGTGTTAATTAGATAAAAAATCATAGATTTCTGAGTCGTTTTAATTTGGCCACAATTGGAGGTCTCATTATTGGGTGTTATTGGGTTGACAGCCCGAGTGTCATACAATGTTGTCGAAATGAGCAATCAAAAACAGTGCCCAAATGCAGTAAAGTTCTTTATTGGAGGAACCTCATGGTTTGTTTTATTTTTCCTTTATTGTTTTGCGAATCATTTCATGACAAATAATGAATGTTGAAACAGTCGAGTGAAATCTATTCACTGGTCATTCATTTTAATCAGGATTTAATTCTCAATCGTTAGACCTGGGTATTTAAAAAAATTGCAAGTTCAATAAGCACATAATTTCTTAATTCTCATAAAATATTTCTAATTTTTGCAAAAGGTAGGAATAACATACCCGAGTTATATAAAAGTATGTAAAGTTTTGCTAAATTTTTTAAGATAATACTAACTTTGCATCCTTTGCACTTTATTCCTGGCTATATTTTTAATCATTCACTCTTATTTTAAAATTAAAAAATAACATTCAATACATTCTATCCTAGAATGGTTGCAACATGCTTTGTGCAACCATTAGACTTAATAAAAAGTAGAATACAGTTAAGTGGCACTAGAACATCAATGCTAACCATCGTATCTTCCATATTTAAAACTAATGATGTCCTAGCTTTTTATTCCGGTTTATCTGCTGGTTTATTGTGCCAAGGTACATATACAACCATAAGACTTAGTATATATACGTGGCTATTTGAACTTCCCTTGTAAATGCACCTTTGCCATTAACTATCAATGAACGAGACGCAAAGAACATTGTACGCATTATCCATTCTTGGTTCATTAAAGAAAAAACAGCCAACCGAGCTTTCTCATGAAAGCAGTAGATAGGTAGTGCTGCTGGTTCTGTAGGAGCATTTATAGGTACTCCTGCTGAGGTTGCTTTGATTAGAATGACTGCCGATGGCAGACTACTTCTTGGTATCTTCCGAGTTCGTTGGAAATTCAGTAGGACATTAACGATTCTGAACAAGGGTGTCCAGAGACTTTTTCCCAGGGGGTGGCAAGTTTGGGATGATGGTAAAGAAAAATATACCTTCTTGCTTTTTTAACCCATTTTGTAGTGTCAATTCAATTAAAAATTTAAACCTGAAATTTAAAAGTATTCCCTTTTTTAGTATAAACTTAATAAAGATCAGTTTTGACAAATAAGCAATTTTGTCTCAAAAGCCAAGGAGGCAACTGCCCCTTTTGCACCCCCCCTCTGGATGCCCATGATTCTGAATGCTGTTACAGTTTTAGCTGAGAGGCGCAATTATAAAAATGTCTTTAACACATTGGTTCGCATAGTCAGAGAGGAAGGTGTTTTAGCATTATGGAGGGATAGTCTTTCAACTATGGGAAGAGCTATAGTTGTAAATGCAGCTCAATAGACGATGTATTTTCAAACTAAAGAAGTTTTACTCAAAAGTGGTTCGTACATGCGTCGTCGAATGGCAACCTGTTTGCTACAGTATTCTCTTTTCTCTGTTTGGATAGGGTACTTTCAAGAGAATATTACTTTACATTTTGTAAGTTGCATGATTTCTGGTGTAGTCATGACTATAGTTTTTGTGCCAGTTGACATTGCTAAGAAAAGGTAAATATCGTATGGGACTAAGCTATCTGCGTAAATGTAGAAATGCAGTATACAGAACATGAAAATTGGGGATGGTAAGCCTGAGTTTAAAGGTGCGATAGATGTCATAATTCGCGTTTGTTGAAATCAGGGACTGTTTTTATTGTGGAAAGGCTTCTTTCCTTATTATGCTCGTTTAGGCCTGCATACTGTGCTGGTGTTTATGTTCTTAAAACAAATGAACACAATGTATAAAACGTACATTGCCTAATCACAAGTGAGGATTGATGTTGATGTACATGGCATATTCTCGTTGATGTAGCTAAATCTGTTAAAAAATTCCAAACACTTAGTTAATATTCTTTCCTATGCTTAATTCTTCCGAACTAATTCTTTTTAATTTTCTATTTGTAAAATAACATTTACTGTCTAATACAGTATTTGACTAGAATTATCTGCTAGTCACCAGTTGCTGCATATGTATATGTATTAGGGTGGTTCTTATTTACTCTTGGTAAAATTTTTTTTAAGATTTTCTTTGGGGCACCTTCCAGAATAGTTCCAAATAATTAAAAAAAAATCCGTGTACAGTTTGAGCTTGATCGGATAACGGGAAAGGTGCCCCTGGGCCCTTAAACATTTAAATCATCATTTAACAACTCGCGAAGTCGATTTTATATAATATCCTACCAGTTATTGATTAAATAAAAAAATATGTTAAACAAAAGTTGTAGATCCGGAGAAGGAGCATCTTTTATGTTCTATTACTTTTTCTCGCGCGACGAACGGTTTTCGAAAAAAGTTCCAAAAACTAAAAAAAAAAATTTTTCCTCGAATTATGAAAGTTTAATTGCTTCTGGAACACTTTTTATTAATGAAGGCGAACAAAAAAATGGAATTTTTATTTTTGAGGACTATTTTTTAAACATTTAAGGGGGGGGGGCATATACCGAAATATGCGAAAAAGATCATTTTTTTTAGTTATTTTCAGTGTTTGATATGTCATGAATGTTTTCGGAAAATTTGGGACCGAAATTCGCAAAAATATCAAAGATATAGACTCACATTTGGGACCGATATTCGCAAAAATATCGAAAATATAGAGTTTAATTAGAATTAAAGTTTGTGAGGAGGATACGGAGTGAATTGATGGGCGGTAAATTATAGTAGGGAAGAGTTGCCTATATTAGACCGGCTCCTAGATTGGACCATTTGTGTATCTCGATAAATAAATATGTTTGCAGTGTTTTTTTTTGGTTACACTGATTTAGGAAGTGGAGATGGAACGTGTATCTCCACTTCCTAAATAGTGTAACCAAAAAAAAAAAACACTGCAAATATATTTGTTTATCGAGATACACAAATGGTCCAATCTAGGAGCCGGTCCAATATAGGCAACTCTCCCCTATGTATTACAGTAATTAATTATTGAAGATCTTTTGTTAATGGAACCTGGATGGGTGTTATACGCTATTATGCGGACCGTTTATCCATTTAATGAAGTGGTAAATACTTGGGTAATATATGGAATATTTACTTATATTTCAGTATACTTTTGCAATACAAGTATTTACACGATTTCACTTCCTTATTCTTAAAATATACCTATTACGTGTTTAATCTCAAAATTTAACAATGGACCGACGATTTTGAGCTTCCACAGTCTTTACAAATGTACACGTAAACGTACTGCAGCTCCCTCCATTCAAAGCAATGCTTGTTGCTGCTTTTATCAGATTTTTAATGCGTTTGTCCTTTAATTCAGTCTTCAGCACACTGTTTGACATCCTGTAACGACATTGTAGCTTGTAAATCTTTTAGAAATTTCTCTCTAAATCATTATTATATCAAGAAAAGATACATACAGATTGGGAAAACGATATTTAAACTCTTTTCTCTCTTTAAAATACTTAACATCCTTAACAAGATTGTACCGGTAGTTCTTTTGAATCTCACATGCCAGTCTAGCTATGCACATCGGAGTCATCGCCACTTTGCTTCCATTCCCGTTACTGTAAACCTATTCCATTCCGCCCACAAATCAAAACACGAGCTTTAATAAAAACCCTTACTTAAAAATACACTTAAATTCCTAACAAGAGTCTTCAACAAATGCCACCAAATTACCTTGTTAAAGTTGTTTTGTAACGTCCCCAAAATATAGTCCATGTGGTCTTCCTCGATTCTATCCTCAACATTCGATCGCTTCTTTCTTCCTGAGACAATACCAATCGGTAGAAGAACAGGATTGGTAGCCAAAGCAGCGGCTGCTCCGAGTAAAGCTACGCCAGCTAATGCTTTCAAAGCCACAGCCTGATGAAACAATTTTATCGAATAATATCCACGAATAAACTCGCTACTCCAGCGCAGAGTTAATTACCTT
The DNA here is from genome assembly GCA_929113495.1 of Andrena minutula. Lineage (NCBI taxonomy): Eukaryota > Metazoa > Arthropoda > Insecta > Hymenoptera > Andrenidae > Andrena > Andrena minutula. Next base: position 26,974,433 of record OV815994.1, on the reverse strand, counting down.
TTGAGCCTGAATATTAGGATGCGGGGGGCCGTTTCCTTCCGGATAATTCGGCTCCGCTGGTCCAAATTCATCGCCGTTAGCGAAGGTGCCCGAAATTCCATAACCACCGTTCGCAATTGAGCCCCAGTAGCCACTTGGTTTGCCAGAACCATACCCACCGTAACCACCATTACCATAACCATATCCTCCAGAAGGTGCAGACTCGTAGCCCGTGGGTCTGCGCGAACTTTCGCCCCCGTAACTCGGACGGGAACCGAATCTGATGTTAATACGGAACTTCGTTAGACGCTTAAGGCGTGGAAATGGGAAAGTACGATCGTTATGGTGGATCAATCGATTACCTATCTCCCGCCTGACTTCCCTCGTAGAGGCTGGCTGCAGCATGGTTTCCGCCTCCGGGTCGTCCCGCATTTCCGCTCGAGCCAGGGGGTTGCCCCTGAGTTTGCCACCCGTATCTGCGAATGACTCTCGACGTATAAAAATGCCACTCTTCGATATTCGTCAAGCAGAGGGTTTAGACTTAAAGAACTATTCGTCGTGGAAATTATTCGTAAACTCTAACACTACCTATCGACGGGCAAACGTTCGCCATATTGAGACGGGTAGCGACTACCATCCCCTGGGTTCCTATTGTAATACGATTCGGTGCGTGTCGATCCATTGGAACCGTATCTAGGTCCACAGCAACTGGAACTTGCACGTTTCAATTTTTCGTGACGCAGGTGGTTCGAGACATGCAACTATTTCTTAAAATATTCCACTTATCTCTGGAGTCCGATTCCGAATGGCGGATTGATGTCCTCGGTTGTTTATCCAAGGTGCTGTCGAACCCCTCGCTGCCATTGCTCTTCAGATACGGTGTTTTCGACGAATTTCTCGCCCGTACGATGTTGGTCAACAGTTTATCTTCGGTAAGACCCTTTTTTGAGAGCTCAGAAGTGCCGATATATTCATTTCTATCCGTAATCGCGTAACAAACAGTGGTTGTTGTCAAGAGAATTGAAATAAATCGCTGGGACATGATGGTATTAGACCAAACAACGCAATAGTTGACTTTTGCTTGTGGGAGAGGACGCGCGCTTTGACGCAAAGACGACACGAAAGTGGTTCTTCCTTTCGCGGAGTTTCACCTTTTTATATAGTGGTCATGCATGAGGTATTGTCGCGTATTTGCCCTTCAGGACTGCTGCCAGCTTTCTTTTCGCATTACCTCAATCACTGGAATTGGTGTGCAAACCTTGCGTCGCGCATTTGTTTTCCAATCTCTACACTTTACATAGGCATTCGCGCTCTAGTTTCTGCCTTTCCTCCCCGAAAGTGCATTAAGATCGCTGTACAAAGTGGTGCCGCGAATGGGAGGAGTTCGCAGTTGCCTCGTTGCGTCCCTGCGAATCACCAAGTGTGACAAAACAATGACCAGGAGCGCGTTGGTGAAAATAAAAGTGTCACGAGTTTGCCAACGGCGGTGCCACCGTCATGCCAACAGTTTAATTAACGTGGCTTTGTGTGCCAGGGCTCTGCACGAAATTTCATATTTTAACTAAAACTCACCGCCAGATTATCATCGTTACGAAAGACGGACTTTGTTACACAAGAACGTCGGTCAAACGGACCTGCATTGACGAATGAAACCAACAACCCTTGTAAAGAGTAAAAATTAAATAACAAATGGGAGAACTCTGCGAAGCAAGCTCGAGTCTGTAACCCATTCGCCTAGAAATTTAAATGGCAATTAGACCACACAACGTTCCTGTCAATGCGCCTCTTAATTAACGTTTGGTTAATACCGCGTCTTCCCGGAAGTTTAAGAAGCGTGACGTGAACGTACAGCGTTCTTCATTTTTCCCCACTTTCCCGTCGTCCGAGGAAAAAGTCTGGAGCTGCTTTATTTCCATCGCAGGAAAAACTTTTGCCAAACTTGTAACTTCGTTTCTCGCTCGAGACTTCTGCCTCTCCCGTCGCGGACTCTGCATCCCCTAACTTCTGATATGTCCGTTTTTCTGCCCGCCGCGTTCGTTTCCTCTACTCGGGCATCGCAAATACGTCTTCAGCGATTTTGAAGACAAGTGTGCTGTCAGCGAATCAAGGTTTCATTCTCCTGATGTATACCTACCGGCGTTACAAAATACAGAGGAGCGATTTGTTCCGCCTACATATTTACGGTGTCGCTGGCAACCGAGATCGGCGATCGTACGTCTGCTTGCATCACACCGCGAAAACTTTCTGCCTATCGTGTGTTGCTCGCAAGGCCGGAGGAGGAGGAAGTCCCCGATTATGGGGCATTTTACGACAGAAGGGGTTCCCAGTGGCTAGAGTAATCTGCTGAATCCCGAAGGCCTCTGGAAGCCTCCAACGATAGTAACTCAACGCTTCGGTTAAGCTTCACCCGAAACGGAACCACCCAACTGTTCGAGAGACCCAAAATTCATCATCCACCGTGTGCTATATAGGGAAACCTCAACGAGATAGAGACCTCTGCCCTATGAAAAGGGATTGAAGAGCGCGCGGATGCATTACGTGGCTAATTTGAAGAAGAAAGGGGGGAAAGTCGGAACGGGAGGATTCGTTGCCCTAACGGCGGGGAGGGGAGCTGTAGAAAAAAGAGGAGAAAGCAGGGTCGGCGGGGTGACAGGAGAAGACACGACGAGGACCAAGAGATCGCGGAATGGAGCAAGAGTGGAGTAATCAATACGCATTCACACGCGGTAGCTCGCATCCCGTTTCCATGGGGACCGACGCCGGCGCATGTGCAACCTGTCTGCTGTTATTCTGTCGTAGGAATCTACTCAGAGGCAGTTCCGTACCGGACCAGTGCGGAACGATCCATGCACTACACCCTACGCCCTCTCAGCGCCAACGTAACCAATCTTCCAAGTTCCAAGCATCTCGGATCGTTTCTAAAACCACGCGCATCGCAAGCATCGTTGCACTTGAACTCGCTGCCCTCCGCATGCAATCCCAATTACCACCAATTAAATCTCCGTCGGACGCTGAAAGAAGATATCCGATCTATGATCTTCCGAGTCCGGTAGACCTAGATGCGGGGGTGGCAGTCGGTTTTCTGGAGGCGAGCCTAACTATAGATCCTATATAGGATCGTTCCCTCGACGACGGTCATCCTGGTCTTTATCGCTGTCACTGTAGGGTTCGGTGCAGCGCTCGGATGTTCACCCCCTGGCCGAGTCAGAGGGGATGGTGGCGTTCGAATTTGCGGGTAACAGGGGGTGCACTCCCTCTGGGCGCCTGCGTCGAGTCCTCGATGACGACTCGACTAGGTAGGTGCTCGACCCGGACGCAGTACGGAAGAAACGTCGAGCGCGCAGTGTGCCGTCCCCGCGACGCCTCGCTCTTTTTCCCTCTTGCCAATTGGTGACAACAAGGGAACGTGGGACGAGATCGACAGCGAGCCGATTAATAGACCGTCGTCAGAGTGATCGGGAGAGACCGGTGGACACGCGACGTGCGGCACCTTGGGCTCTGCGAGTGTCGGGCAGAATTAAAGGGACATCCGTCAAACGGAGGGCCAGCGTTATCGATAACACGGCACCGCGGCGGGAGGAAAAATGTTGTGTGCGGGCCTTGGTTGCATTTAGACGCCACAAGTGTATCGTTGAACTTGGCCACGGGATTGATAAGTTCCTTATCGGTGTCTGGCGATGCGCCGTGCAAGATACCGCGTGATGCAGGCAGTGAACGTGGCGAAGCGCATCCAGGGACGAGCCTCTGTTCCCCCTATCGTGTGCTCCCTGTGAACTCAGACACTGCAGTCAAGTTGGTTGAACCCGTTTTCCGCCGCATCTTCGCCGCGTTCCACCCCCGACGGGAACAACAGGTAGAAAGTGGAATTCGGTGGTAACTTCTGGGGGATCGTTTGGAGTGGGCCCGGTACCAACAGTCGCGGCCGCGGCTGCAGTGGAAGCGGCCGTTGCCTGAGAGGATCTCGTGCCTGACAATTGGAAGATGCATCTCCGCGGAACGGGGGGTTAATTGTCGAAGAGCATCGAGCGACGGTTCTTACCAGAGTGAAGGCAAGCTTAGTAGCATTTAATCGTCGGTTGCATGTGGGTCACAAGTTGCATTCGCCAGAGCTAACGGGATAGAGGGTTTACCGAGCAGAGAGGTAAGCCTGTTAAATTGCGTTACCCTCCGGCGTCCTGCGCTACAGCCACCCCTCTCGTTAATTCCTTGAACGTTTTTCGGCGGGGTTCTTCGAGATTGAACGTGGGTCGAAGCAGCCGAAAACTTGGTCCTTCTCATTCACATTCAGCGAATTAGTGGTAGCTTCTTAGACATACGTACGCATGGAACGGTTAGCCTCAATGGCCAGTGATGGGAGAGACGGTGGTTATTTATAAATTGTCAGGTCGGCTAGGTTAAAGTCACGTGGTGGTTGCAGATTACGGTGTCCTTAACCTCCCGGAAAATCAATGTTCTTCTTGTAACGCGACTAGCAGGTGCCATATTCCATGCTCTTCGCTGTCCAAGAAAACTAAATTTCACTGTCCCTAGGGGGACAGAAAAATTCGCTCGAACTATTCGATATTATATTTTGTCATAGGAATTCACTTGACGATATAAACACTGTATAAACATTTTTACAATTCAAAAAGAATACTACTGAGCAGAAGTGACTTTTCTTTTCTTCTCGCGTTTAGAGTCTTGAGTAGATTCTTCTGAGGGTCATTCACCCTACCTGTTTATTTGACCTGCACCCCGAGGAATGTCGGGCAAGAAGCGTCCTCGACAATTGCACAGCGCTGCAATTTTCGCCGCTGATGCATTAATTTCATTTATAGAAACCCAACTGGGCCTAATACCCCCCTCAGGGGCACCGATGCCGGGGGCATTGAGAAACAAGGATTATCACCCGACATCACGTCGTATCCGCGATTTTGTTTTAAGGTTTCCGCGTTATGTGTGCCTCTGGCTTGACACACGCGTCAATAACGGTGCTGAATCGCGGAATCGAGTATCTGCAAACGATCCAGCAGCTGTCAAGAACATTGTCGGGCGAGTAAACGGGTCAGCGAAGTGATTCAGTGTCCCGTAAGAGTGTTCGTCGACCCGTGATCCGGATAACGTTTTGGAAGGCTCGTTTGCGCGATTTACGTCAAACCGTGGCCCTGCATGGGGATCCAGTCGCGGTTACGGGGATCCCACCGCAAGTGACACTAGTGACACGATGGAGGGTTTCTAGTGGATGTCATTCAAACCACGGTAGGGACGTTTCCCGTCGTATGACGTCTGCGTCTCTTCAGAATAACGAGGGCTTGAAAGGAAACAGCTCGAAACGACGCGAGGTTAAAATGAACGATATTCCGCGTTTATTCTCCGCCGGAGGGTGTGTTGTTTTACCTTCGCAGCCTCACCCATCGGCTGAGTGTATCAAGGCGCAGCTAAGAGTCGTCCTGCTGCATGCGAGCAACTTTCTTCCTCGGGTGCATGACTTTCCAGCGGCGTCCGTTGCTTCCAAGGAAAACGCGGAAGAAAGGCGAGGGAAAAAAGGAGAGAGATTACACGGCGAGGTGCATGCAGCGAAAAGTGGTTCTTTGCATGGTGCATCCGCTGTAATGAGAGTCAGTCTTGATCCCCCGACGTGAGAATGCGTTAATGATCTTTGCGCGGATGTCCGTGCGGGAAGACGCTGTCGCTGGGCACCGCTGAAATTCGGTGGCGTTTAAAAATACACGCCGGCCATGGGAATGAAGAACGCGATAGGGTTGGCGTCTCAAAAGATCTCGCCTCGATTCTTCCTCATCTTAATTAACCTGGAGGATGAAAGGGCCGACTCGAGAGAAGGAACTTGAACGTCCAGCGTAGACGAGGAACAAAAGGCTGCCATGGTCTCGACGCTTCGCCCGCTAGATGCAAATAGAAGAGAAAAGAGTAGAAGAATCGACGCCAGGGAAATCGTTGAAAAAATACCGCGCGTCCTTCTTTAATCCCGGCTTTCCCGCGGGCGAGGGGTGAGCGAGTCTGCTTTTTAAAATCCGTGCACGGGATTTTGTATCGGCGGTCGTATTCTCCCCATCCCCCCGCAGGCGGGATTCGTTGATGTGGCTCACCCCGTGCAGGTTCTGTAAAATCTTTACGCTCGATTCACCCTCGTGCACCAAGTCCATTTCGAAGATAACGCGGGAAAAGCCGCGCGCCTAACCCTGCTCGCCTGCAACCGGCAAGGACTTCGACAGGTTATTCTCGTAAATTGTACAAAGAGTACAGTATCTTTTAAGCTGTCAACTGGGGAAGATAAATTGCTGCACGTGGAAGAAGTTGAGTCACCCACCAACGCCCAAATGTTTCTTCTAAAACGTCTCTTTTCCATAAATTACTTAATCATGGAAATTAGAATCTTGATAGGGACTGGAGTATGCATATGGTGTCTCTTAACGTTCTTTTTAACAAACACTGAGCGTTCGTGGGTTAAACACGCGGGGGTCGTTTTAGGTCGGGGTAAACGACACGGTTAACAGGTGAAACGTTGCCCCAGCGACCAAGAGTCATCGACGCTGCAACGAAAAGATCAGTGCACCGGAAACGCGCGGAGCAGCCGCGTGCGAGGGAGATCCTTGGACAAACGCGCGGGACAGCCGCGAAAGGAGCATCGAGCAGCGCGCAATACAGAAATCAAGAGAAGTGCGAGTGCCGACGCGATAGAGGAAATTGTCTGACTACGCTCCCTTTTCGGAAGTCGGTGGAGGCAACCGTATCCCCTCGTGGCTTCGGTTAAACAGAGAGAAATGAGGGGGCGAGCGAGAGAGAGAGAGAGAGGATTTCGTCGAGCCCCTCGCAGAATTCCTCCCTTGCGCCTTTCGAACAGAAAGGGAGTTGGGAGGGGGATGAAAATCTAGTCGAATCTTTACGCTCTCGTTCACGGCATATCGAACCTGGAAAAAATGAAATTGCCGCCGCCGGTCGATAGCGCAGCGGCTCTGTCGGGGGCTGAAAGAAGAAAACGCTTCCCCGCAGCGTACTCAAGGGCCAGCCAGCGAAGGGATATTGCTTCGGTAAAACAATACTCGAGGAAAGGGAGGAGAGGCTTCGGGAAATGCGCGCCGGCAAAATTCATCGGCTTCTCCTCCGCATGAACCTCTCTTTTCAACCTGATAAGCGGTAGCCTTTTATCCTTTATCGAATTGGATGACCCACTATTTTGGGTATCGCTATGAATATAGGGTTTGGTGGCAATGTGGGTGGAAAACACTGTGATTCAGGGATTCATTTATACATATTGAACAGGAGGATTATTGCATTGGTCTGTATCATCTTCAGCTTTGTTATACAATTATCGTCCAGTTTGTCTAATTCCAACATGATAGATAAGATCTATTTGTAAAGGATTTCTGGAGTAAATTGTGTGCCACTCACGGTGCTTGATGCTCATACGTGTTCGTTTCACTCTTCTCTTTCCCTGGAAGTAACTACAGAGAGCTAATATCAGAATTTCAGAGGAAAACTGACGCAAGCTTTCCTCCTTTATTTTTCAATACATAAAAGTGTAATAGTTACGAGAAGGTGCCCATTCTTCCCTCTAAAAGTCGTCCATGTTTCTCTTAAAAGCCTGGGAGGTCTACACGCCGTGTTTTGTCAGAAAACTACGAACAGAAGGGAGCAAAATACGCGAGAGGGACACGTCGCGGAGCGAGTGGGAAAAAGAATCGCGTAATATTTCTCTTGCGCTCGACTCTCGTCAATGGTTTCGCCGTGGAACACGTAAAGAGACTGCGAACGCTTGAAGAGCTTCCTATCTAGGATGAAAATTACTCGGCTGTTGTTGCCTACTGTCAAGATTCAAACGCGTGTGTCGTCGATGTGACGTGAGAGATTAAAAAATCCCGCCTACGAGCACTTCCGGATCGATGGACGTCGAAAGCGTGAAAAAGGCCAGCATTGACAGTTCAGGCTTCTTTAGCGTTCATTCAACAACGCGGGAACAAGCGTCGTCGCATCAACTCGAGAACAGCCCAACGTTCACCGTTCCCATTCATCCCGAAAATTGGATTTCACGCGACACACTTCTGTTTATTGCAATGTATCAAAGTGCTGAAGATGTTATCGCGTCTTGGGATACAATCGCAGGCGCCGCTATTCCTCAGACGAATTGATAGTCATGTACGATCCATAATGCATGACGTGTTTAGGCTTGGCTGACAACGCGATGTTCCGTCTTTCGTCTACTTCCAAGGAATCCACTCTACTCGCGGTACTCCCTTACAGATTCCATGGCGCCTGCTTCCCTCGTCCTCCCCATATATCCTCGTAGGGGATTTATGAGATTTCCATATATTACGACCAGCATAGGCTACCCAAGGCGTGCCCACTCCTTCAGGCCTGGTATCAATAGCCAATTTCATCCCATACATCCTGTTGTTCTTTTAGAGCAGACGTTCCTGCGACGTAACCGGCACATAGCTGCCTTTTCGGAAACTTTTCCACCGCGTAACTGTAAACGGACCCTTCGCAGCAGACACAGTTCCGTAGGGGATGCGTCGCATTTCCATACATTTGAATTAGTACGCCCACTGCGAGGGCTACATCTCTGTCCCTAATTTCTTTAGCGGAACGGACACGTCGATGGTGAATTGGTTCGTTTGATGTCGTTGTTTGATCCCCGTTTTTCACTAATTTCCACCCTATGGCGAGTCACATCGCCCCGGTATAGAGACACTATAATAAGAGTCTGGACACGAGCCACTGTCCGCCATGTTTGATCGAAATCCGACGAGAGGGTAAGAGATACACACCATTTCGCTATTAACCACTCTTAACAACTCTTGGGCCAATTAAAAACCCAAATGCACATTTTTAGATTAATAGATAGTAAAATAGCGCTATAAACGTAAGAGTTGTTAAGAGTGGTTAAGAGTGTAATGGTGCATATCTCTTTCTCTCGTAGGATTTCGATAAAAAATGACGGATCAATCAAAAAGTGTCTTTCTCGTGTCCAGATTCTTATTATAGTGTCTCTACCCCGATATCAATGCGAAGTAGCATCGAGCAAGCAACCGTTTGCAATTCAGATCGCAAATAGTCGCGCGGATCGTAAATCACGATAGTTCCGTCACGGAAAGCGTGACAGCTCCGACACACGCGTAGTTCATCGTCCAATTAACGGGCGGGGGTAAATTAATGGCCATCGCGTTACGTGCTGCGTCGACCCATTCGAATTGCCCCAGTCCATTCCCCTGTAAACTTTTATCCGCGTCGTGTTTCTTTCCGCGAATTTCTAATGACACCGTCTCGCTGCGTTTCGAAAATGGTCCCCTGCTTCCTGTACCCACGTCCGCGGGATTTATTTCCTCGGACCGCAACACGCTCGCGAATACGCTTTATAATGGAACGCCCATTAGGAATCAGGATCCCGAGCTCTTTTTTCCACCGAGGTAGTCTAGGGGAGACATTCATTATTTTCCCTCGCACACTCGCCGATTTCCCTCCCATGCTTTTCTTTACCGCCGCCACGTCGCAAAGCGAATCTATACGACGGGGAATTCCATTTGTAGCAGCGCGTCTGCTGGCGGAACGTATTGCCTCGCCGTCCGTGTTTGCGTACGCGTGTTTGGGGTGCGTGAGGGTGCATTCGTTTACCCGAAACTCGATTTCGGAGCCTCAGTAATTGAATTTCAAGCGCGCCGTCGTGGGGCGGTCGTTGATAAGTTTAAAGACAACGCGGTAGGCATTAAGGACATTGCTCTGCCGTCCAGTTGAGCATAGAGAAACCGAAAAATGGATTAAGCAACGATTTTATTCGCTCTCACGTTTCATCTTGGCGGTATCAGCCGTCGAGGCACCGCTTTCAGCGAATCCATTTTTCTTCCTGCCCCCGAAGATGAGTGCTCCGGGAGGCGAGGGAGCATAAATTTAATCAACCGTTGCCGTAGTTTCGATGGTATGCGATTTAATGGCCTGATGTATTTTAGATGAGTTGATGGCACGCGTGTAAATTGCGAATCGTTTTGAATATCCCTCGAAGCCGGCAGTTGTACACGCGAATCATTGAATTTAAACAAGTGGAAACCCATAATAGTATTCCCAGAAGCCCTTCAAACATTCCTATCAATTAGCCCTTGAAAAATATTCACGGTGAAGGTTCGAGCACCTATCATTAGCGATCGAATGTTTTCATCACGATCGTGAAAAAAAATTCAGAGAATGTGTGCGTGCTGCAGACGGACAAGTACCTACGTCGATCAATTCTAGCCGACGAGTCGGTAAATATTTAGTTTCGCATTATGCACCCCTGACGAAAAAAGGGGATCCTCCGCGTTAGTCAGACTTCATCCACAGATCGACAAACACCAAAGCGTACTATTGCGGGTAGCGCAAGAAGCAGGCGTCTATTTGCTCGCCACTCTGATCGATCGGACACGTTTAAATAACGTCGCCGAAACTTTTATCCCTTAACAGAAGAGATCCCAGGATGCAATTTTTAATTTGCCAGTATTCTCAAGTGGCTAAGAATGAAATTGGATCGCTTGTTGGTCTAATTGATCTTTCTATACCCTCCTAATTGTTCCAAGCTGACTCGCGAATTCCACGTTGCAGGAGGAAAATGTGGAGCTCGGTGACCGCGGCTGGCAGTGAAAATGGGCCCGCGCCACCCTCCAGAAGCAAGCACAGCGCCACTTTGCTCGCCGGGCACGTGTACCTCCTCGGTGGACGAAACGGCAATCTTCCCCTTAAAGATCTCTGGCGATACAGCCTGGGTAAGTGATAATTATCACCAAGGTTTTAATTCCGCCGAACGTGGCCGTAATCGTTACGGCGCCGCTTTAGAAGTAACTGACGGGGGATTAGCGAGAGCGAAAGGGAAAGTGAAACTCGCGGATAGGGAAAATCCCTGTAATTATAAGGGGTATTAATACTGGATGTCTGAGTAGCATGGAGTACACCCGGTGCGCGAACAACATCCTCTGACCAGCGGCAACCCCCCCGCGTCGTCTCGATCCCCGCCGGCGAGGGTGCGCGACGGAATTTAAACGGGGCTCAGTGCTGATCAATAATACGCCGTTATTAAAGCCCATGTATATCAACTAAATCCGCCGGCGATACTCCGCAATTACGGCTTGTTTCCACGGAGATCAGACATACGCCAATTAATTCCACCCTGCTGCGGTAATCAACGGTATACTTTCGCGACGAGCTTCCTGGATTTCCAGCAGATTTCTGAGATAGAAGGAGGGGTGTTTCGATGATCAGATTTAGGGAATTTTATTTTTCAGTAGAATTTGTAAAAAGGCAGGTAGGATTGGATTAGAGAAAGGAGGTCTCCCGACGTTTATTGGGTTTGAATAATTGAGGGAGTCTAAACCAGTATTCAAATGGACTCGAGATCGATTTATTTATTGATCTTCTCTTCGGTGATAGAAATTATTCGTTCATTTAGAACTCTCGATACGTTTCACGTCCCACCATATTTCCCGCAGAATATGGTGTTTCACCCCCTGCTAGAGCGGCAGAATTCGTGTGCAGTTCGATCGTATGTCCGCGGGAGTCCCTATTAATCAGAGGGGATTGTTCCACAGCGAGATCGGGTGAATATTAAAGCAGCGCCAGAAGGGGTTGTGGATCCCTGGCCTCCCAGGGGCAAACCGAAGGGTGGTGTGTGTTTTAAATGCGTAGCATTGTCGATACTCGATCTTGCAAAAATATTGTGATAACTCGAAGAACCACGAGAGTCCTCCATCTTTGAACGTTTTTGTTTCACCCTCTCTTTCAACCGGTGGGGATTTCAAGGGGTTCTCGGCACCGGAGCCTATTCATTAAATGGGTCCCTTTCTATCGCGGCATTAGAAGATTCTGCTTCTACGCTCCACCGCGACAGCCGTCTTAAAATAGAATCCACTGGACGTCTCTGCACGTGAGCGATATTCTTTAATCCCAACCCCCGCCTGTGGAAATAGTAAACCACTCGAGGCGAACGCTAGGAATTTATAGTGGATCAATCGCGTATATACGAGTCACGTTCGTTCTCCTTTGCAATCGGCTTCGCAGCAGATCTCTCTTTCTCCGCGGTCAAAGGCAGCGGAGTTTTATCCTGCGAGCAGCACTTTTAGACAAAAGGGTGCATTGCTTCGCAGCCCAGCTAGATACGGCACGTGGAGGTAATCAATGTCGGGCATCTCTAGTGCCGGTCTACGAGAGCCTACGAGTACTTCAGCCCGCACGTTATGGCTCTTACGTAAATTTCGTAGGCTTTGTTCTCGGGCACGTTCCAGTACGAGGTTGCAACTTGGATGTTTAAAACGCGGACAGGTCGCCGGGAGATTGCGAAACTGCGGCCGCAAAATAGTGTAAGGTAGTTGACCCAGTCGTCGATCGGTACCCAGTCGTCGATCATTTGAATTAATATTGAGATTTTATAAGGTTTTTGAACAATATTGTGTAAAGGACAAAATTGCAAGTTAATATTTAAGAGTCTTTACCTACATATATCATCACAATATTGTTCAAAAACCTTATAAAATCTCAATATTTAAGTGATCGACGACTAGGCCTATAAATCGATCGGCGACTGGGTCAACTACCTTATCTGTTGCTGAGAAGGAGATGAAGCAAGTCGTCGAGCTTGGGAAGCTTATTCCATTTGCTTCGAGTGTGAAGAACGATCATCATAACTCCGAGAGGAAACTCAGAAATATGATCGTATGATATTTTCTCTCCTCGTTGGTGAATAGAATGGATCCCCGAGCATTTATTTCTGAGATACCCTGTGTATAGTATAACTTCGTGCCTCGCTGATCTGCTTTCCCTTTACCTCTCCCGTCGAGATTAGTGGAGACCGTCCCTTTTCTCCTTCCCTAAGACGTCTGAAGGGTAAAGAACGTCGTTAAAGCACCGAAGGGAAGAGCTTCGGTGTCCCCGCTCCTTTAACTTAATGCTAAAAGAATCCAGATTTATTCCAGGCAAAAAGATCGACTTACTGAAACGTGCATCGCGATATGATTCTCGATAGAAGGCTAGTTGGGTACGCGTTCCGCCAACTTGCGGTTTAATACGCGAGACACGGCGCTTCTTATCCCTCCAACTTCCGTTAATGTTTCGTTTTTCCACGCGTCCTTGGCACTGCTTAGATTTAAGCCTCCGAGCTCACCCTTTTCTACCCTCCACGCCTCTGAGAAGCCCCGACCGCTTGCAGGATTTATTTCGCAGCAGCAGATTGCCAGGGCGGGTGGCAGCGTGATTTAGCGCGTTGAAAAAGATTTTTCGGCCCCCCTGAGAATCGCGATCAATTCTTCCGTGCCCTTCCCCTCCTACTCAATATACCACCGTTCCGTGAAACGTTTCTCTAATTAATTGTAGCTAATGCAACGCTGTTAAGCATTAGAATATCGGCTATGCAGTTAAACCCGGCGACATTCTTCATCCCCCGCGAAACTGGGGCAGCCGTGCACACGTCACTGCGGTAGCAGCGGCCAATTAAAGCCCGCCACAATACGGGATACATTAAAAAACCAAATTAAGCATACAACGCGGCACACGCGAGACCGATAAGGCGACTCCCTTTTGTCCCACCTTCCGACGGTTCCCTTTCTTTCTTTTAGCCGGGTCTCATCTTCACCCTCGCGTAAACGCACAAAAGCGTGGCCGCGGTAAATCTTGTTTATCCGCGTCGACGCAACTAGGTGCAGAGGGTCTGCGAGGCTGTATGGAAACGTTTGGAATAACGAGCCGCGCGCCCGCTAACCCCGCGCGTCGCAGCTCTTTCTTTTCTTTTTTTCCCTCTTTTTGCAGCCGAGAGCAAGTGGGAGGAATTGCATCCTGGGGGAGAGAGGCCGCCAGCCCTTCAGGAGCACAGCGCGGTCGCTTACAAGGATTGCCTTTACGTTTTCGGGGGAGAGCTCGGCTTTTCCGCGGGCACGGAAACGCCGCTCTGGGTTTACAATGTCAAGGTAACGTATCAACCCCCGGGGCAAACCGGATTCCGCCTCTTTCAAAGAAGATTACGCGCGCGCCGGCTGGATACCTTGCTTTTACCCCGTTCAACGCTCGCGCGATCGATGTGCAGCGTGGCAGCACGCGCGGTTAATGCAGCGAGCGAGAAGCTGTTGGTTCTGCGTGTAGAAACGCGTGGAAAGGGTGGAATAATGGTTTTTCGTTTAGGGCTTCGTTGGTGAGGAGAATAACTTTGAATTTGAATATGGATCGAGCCGGCATGTGCAGTTAACTCTGTGTTGATTTATGTATTTTTATTGAGGACTTTCTATTCGTTTCTTCTTACGGAATTATGAACTTCTTTCTGCGCTGTCAGTTGCAAGAGGCACTCCGCAGCCATCCGGTGTTTGCGCAGTTGAAAATTTGTTGCCAAGCTGAGTTTCGTTTAGCTAAATCCACGTGATTCGATTCGTCGGAGGCACGGCAGCCCGCAGGCATTCCACCCTACCGTTCGAGGCATCGCAGCGAGGGATTCGACACCCCCGATTCAACGAACGAGACGGAGGGATGGTATCGAGCTTGATTGACAATATCTTGCTTCGCTGCTTTCCGTTTAAACTCGTTACCGAAATTCGCTCGAAGATACAGACAGATGTTACCATTGCAACGGACGTGTCTTTCCATTTCGACGGTGCAAAAATTGTACAATTCCCTTGGAATTGACGTGGCTGAGGCGGAGCTTGATTAAATTTTTATTTGAGACTGAAGATTAGAATTAGAACTACTTGGGAGAACCAGAAATTGGTCGTTCAGAAAAGTGACTCCGTAATTTGCATTAATCCTTCCTCTTATCGTGACGTGCTGAATGCATCCCTGAAATTGCTTCCCCTAATCACGCAACATCCTGTATATACGTACACGAACAGAGAAGCGATCTTCTGGTTGTCCGTTTGACGTCGCGCTTATTATCTTCCCCAAGGACTCCTTGGCACTCCACCGAAGGACAACGGCAGAACAAACGCAATTGCTCGAAGTGGTCGCTTCATAGTTGTCCCCTGGTTGCGTGTCACCGTTAGCTAAACCCTCTTGTGTTCGACAGAGAGGAGGGGGACCGGAGGGGGCGGATGTTTCTCGTGTAAAACTGGTTGTACCCGATGACGTTCCTATTGATTTAGCGGTTTCCCGAGGGTGCGATTCTTTCGTCTCTCTCTGCTCCTTCTTATTCTTCTTCATCTGCGACCCCTGCGGACGCGTGTGCTCCCCTTGCAGGACGAGTAAGATCATTAAGAGTTTCCTTTGCGAGATACGACACCCGGCTACGGCATCGTTATTGAGGAACACGAGGGTCGAGACGCGAAACAGACTGAAACACTTCCCTAACAGACATTGTCTCATAAATTATGAAAGTCCCAGCCGATTCTCCATCCGGAGGTTGCTTGAATAGGGAAACATGTGTATACGCACGCTGGTTGACTCGTTACGTGGCCATTCATGATCTGGTCGCGTCATCGTGTCGTATCTGGAGTAGGAAGCAATGACTAACTGCGGATGGTGTCATTCGTCACTGTCAGGAACGGTGAGTCGTTATCGAAGGTGCACAGGCACCGTCGAACTCGAGGCACGTCCATGCATTTCCGACAGACGATGAGGTGCTGGGGATCTTTCATCATCGCGGGAAAACGCGTTCGATTGGTTTAGGATGTGAGAAGGTATAGAAATGAGAGGTCGGGCTTTTGGAAATTAGCTTTATTCGTTTCACGATTATATGGGGCATTGAGAGCAAACGCGGACTAAAGCATATTTTTTGTGTAATTGTAATTATGTATTCCAATAGGCTGTATTAATTATATAAAATAGAAACAATTATTTTTCTTTCAATGTAGATTAGTCCCTTTTTAAGCGTCTTCAAAAAGGAAGAGGTTATTGATTCGACCCATATGTATTTTTTTTATATGTTTGTCTTCTCAGCATATGGACCAACTTTGATGATTTTTTTTTAAAGGAGGCGGTGGTCCCATCCTAAAACATAAAAATTTTTTAAAAAATTAAAACCGACTTGAAAAAAAATAAAAATGCGCTAAAAAGTGAAAAATAATTTTTTCCCTTATTTAATTTACGATTCTCATATTTTTTAAGTCGACGCGTTATCATTTGCACTGTGTAAATCTGTCGTCGACTTAAAAAATATTGGAGTCGTAGATTAAATAAGGGCAAAAATTATGTTTCACTTTTTAGCGCATTTTTATTTTTTTAAAGTCGGTTTTAATATTTTTGCTCTCAATGCCTCATATATTCAAAAATACATGAAATTATAAAGTCTTTTTGTCCGCAAGGAGCTTTGTCTCGATGTAAGTAGAATGATCCCGTGGAGTCAGACCACTTTCTACCCTGATACAATTGCATTCAATATTCAACAGCCATCTCGGAAGCTTCAAGAGCAATCTCACTAGGAGAGTAATTTTTGGCAACAGCTGGTGTCAACAGCCCTTTCTTCCGTTTTGTACCCTCGAAACCGAATGGCGCTTATGCTCCCAAGGGTCTTTGCCCTCAACCTGCGTTGCATTAAAGATTGATAAGCCGTGGATGAGCGTGACACGCAATATCAGCTTTACCTCAACGCACGCCACTCGAGTTCTGTAGTGTGATTTCGGTAAAAATTGCTCCCGGGTCAAAGTAAAAGAACAGGCAACTCTAAAAATTCATTCAAATCGTCCTTGACTCTCATAAACTACATCGATCCATTAACCCTGCTAATTACCGATTGGCCATGAAGTGAACCTTCAAAGGGAGAACTGAGATCGATGTATATCCTCTTCCACTTTCTCGCTAGGGTCGAAACTTCTTCCTTCCTTACGTTACTATGGTTACCCTTGGTCCATTTGTTTTTACTCATTGGACCATGTCGAAAAGCAGGGATACTCCCCGTTACTCGTGTCTTCGTCCTGTATTATTGAAATCCGCGTTGCGAATGCGCCAGGCAAACGCGATTGGTTAAGCCAGAGGGGTTGCTCCGTGTTCTCTTTCCACTCTTCCATCATCCCCTGCCGCTTCGTTAAAATTCTCTCCCGTTTACAGCAAATAGGAGATGGGAAGAATGTCCCGCGTCATCGAATATCTTTTACCACAAATCGATTCGTTGCGTATCGTCCAAGAAACTCGAAGAAGCTTGAATCCCTGTGTCTTCATCTTTATCGAGGCTTCAGATCCGTCCCTACCGTCGACGATAACTGTTTTCACGCTAATTTTACAGCGTTTTAACGTCGATGGCGAATTTAGCTTCGCCACTCTGCCCGTTTGCGACCCCCTCGTGTCGTAATACGGGGTAAACGCAAGTGGCTGTACAGACCTATCAACTTTAGGCACGTACTTGGAGTTACGTAATTACTTTCAGCACCCCTGTTACACAGCCTACGTACCTTCCTTGCATCTCCTCTCCTTTACGCGCACTGTATCGCGAACCCTTGGCTAAGCCAACGTATCCCCTCCTTTCTTCTTCCTGGTGCACGTTGACGGACCGAAGCTAGAAACACCCGCGATTACCGCTTTACATCAAAAGAACCACCGACGTCCATCCCATTTCAGAGTCCTAATTGCTGTTAGTAGTTCATGGGCGAATGTTGAATGAAAATATTGCAAGATTTTCTGCATACGTGATTGGTAAAGTCTTGAAGGATCTAACTAGACGTAGATATACTCGCTCCCTCGATCAAACTAAATATAACTTCATTCCTTTGAAAAGTAAATCGTGCGTCGCCTGCGTCCTACGTGCATACTCCGCGTGTGTGTTTTCAAGGCAACCGGTTAGAAATAGATCAGTGTATACTGTAAATCCACTGTGTGCTATATTACTCTCTCCATACTTCGTAAAAAGAGCCAGCAAAACACTGTTCAAGAGCAGTTACTGCCTCGAGTATTAAACCAAGGCCCATTCACTGGGCGAAATAAGGGAGTGACAAATTGGAGGCCTTTTGTACCTTTTGTCACAGGCAGCCCCCAGTCGTATTCTGCATTCAGCGGTCTCCGGTCTAGTCGGAATCGGGGAATTTCCAAGCCCATTGTCGTCTAACTCGTAAAATTAATGAACACAAAAAGCGCCGTGATTACTTTCGCGGAACGACGAGCATTACCACAGGTTTCTTCCACGTTAATCGACACCTTGTTGTCCGTAGACCAATGTGTGGAGGAAGGTGAGAGCGCAACGGGGTTGTGCAGTTCCTAGGGGCCGGAGAGGCCACACAGCTTTGGTGCACCGTGGTCAGATGCTCATCTACGGTGGTTACCAAGATCTACGCGGCAGCTCCCCTGAATTATGGGCGTTTCACTTTGGTAACACGATGAAACACTTATGCCTCCTGCAAGGGTACATGCGTCCACACATATTTTGTCAATCTGCTCGTTAGAGACGGAGTCCTGGCACCTTCTGTCGTCAAGCGAGAGTGGACCAGCAGCGAGGCACAAACACTCGGCTGTGCTGCACGGCGACGCCATGTACATTTACGGCGGTATGACAGACCTCCAAGAAAGAAGCGATTGCTGGAGATGGGACGTGAACGCTGCTTCCTGGTGTCTGTTGAAGAACAAGCCGGGACCGGGACCTCTTCACGGTCACGCAGCGTGCAGACTTCCTAGTTGCATGCTGATTTTCGGCGGAGAAAGTGGCGGCCTAGCTACCAACGAGCTATGGAGGTTTCATTTCGGTAATACCTTAAGAAATGGCGGGAGAATCTTTGTGAGCAAAATTGTACAACGTTGCGCTACTTCCTAGGCACGGAAACGTGGGAGAAGCTAGCGGTGCCAGGTCCTAAGCCCCAACCAAGAGCGGAAAGCGTAGCCCTGGCTGTCTCTGAACTATTAATCCGAGGGGCCAACATCGACAATCCGAAGCCCAAGCCCAGGAATCAAAGAACGAGGCTCTGCAACAACAGGATATCGCCGAACGAAGCACCAGCTAGACCTAGCTTCCTGAAGGAAATTTCTAAGCTGTCGCAGATTAATCTGTCGCGGCTTAGTCACCCGACCAAATGCAGTTACTCTGTTCTCAGTGGCCAGGATGATAACGAGGAAAGTCCTCAAGAGGTTCGTGTTGTTTTATGTCATTCGTAGTAGCAGTAGTCTTTTTATTCTTTTTAATATCCTGCGTTTCCGTTATTTGCACACACATTGAACCCTTGCGTACTAACTCTCGAGCCGCGAGCCACCTGGGGATGGATAATTACTTCAGTGACTGTTTTCCAAGACATCAGAGAAATGGGATGATCGTTTAGTATGCAAGGGGTTACGACCAACTTTTGCACAGAAAACGCATGTGACAATTGAGCCTGCCCGCAGGCGAACTCCTATTATCCATTTCAGCAAGTGGACGCGGAGGTGGTGGAACCATCCACGGGGATGGTGAAGTCGCGGAGTGCCAACACCTTGGCACGGCGGAGGCAGAAGCCGCCAGAAACGTCGACTAAGACCATCGACAGCATTAGCAGCAACAACTCTGCCAACTCTGGGATGACCAGAGACCCAATCTCCGTGCCGAACTTCCGCGCCCTCACCCTGCCCACCCCCGTACTGACACCTGTAGAGGCGGCCAGGCTCGTTTTCGTCGACCCAGACGAAAATAGCGACGACGAGGAACGCAAGGAGCCTCCCACCTCGAGATTGATAGAAGTTCAAGAGGAGAGACGGTGAGTACACCCCCGCGCATCGTAATCGCTAATTATAGCGGCAGACACGCGAGAGCTCTACAGGCTGCTCCAAACTATAGGTGCAAGCTTAATTAGTAAATAGTAAACAGGCATCGTAGAAGCGATATTCTCTTCCCAGGCTGCCAGTCGATTCTTTAATTAAACTCTTCCCAGTTTCCTCTTAATGCTGCTATTACTGACTTAGACTCGCGCCTGCAGCTCTGAAACATCCTGTACAGATCCTCCTGCGCTTCCAGGGACTTCGCAGCCGTGCACCAAGCCTGCCAACCGACCCGCGGCGAGAGTTACAACTCGCACCTTTACGAAGCCGCGCTTCAGACCCCGAAAACCCCAACTACCACGAAGATACCTACGTCAGCTTCGGTTAGATTCGCTGATTTGGAGGAGGGCGAGGAATCGACGTCAGACTACGCGAGTATAGAGGCCAGGAGTCCTGGGGACCCCCTAGCCGACGATGATTGGCCGTCAGGAAGGAAGTGCAAGCAGTATCGTCCTATAGTCACTCCATCTACGATACGCGAGGGCCAGTTCGGCTTTTGCAATCCGAACTACCTCGGCTTAGACGAGACCAGGGGCCATTCCCATCAGCAGCAGCAGTGTCAGGACGGCAAGTTCGCGAAAATGTTGAACAGCCCGCCAGACAGCGTTCTGGAGGATGAGCCAGGAAGGTCCGCCTCCCAAACGTTCGCTGAATTGTTGGAGCTGCAGGAAATCAAAAGGGTGCCCAGGGCACCGCCGAAAAGCTTGCCGCTGGGCTCCCCTTCCAGAAGGGCGGCCAGCGCGTCGAGGGCGGAAAGACAGAGGGCGAAGGTCGCTGCCGCGGATATCCATGAATCCGAGACGCCATCGTACGGGCCCGCGCCGTTGTACGTTTTCCTGGTGGGCGGAAAAGAAAAGGGACAGGTTACAGTGTTCGCTAGGCCAGTTTCCCTGTGGAAGCTGCAACTAGCGCCACACATCTTTTGAGGGAGTTAAGTACGATTCATTTTTATTTAAGAATCAAGTTTCATTCCGTTTCTGGTCGTTTGGGATGAATGGACGAATGTCTGTTGTAGCCTTTTCCTTCTTGCTCTTTGATGAGTTAAATGCCGAGGTGTTAATAGTTGGAATATTGCGAAAGTGATATGTTACAGATCTCTAGTGCCAAGTGTTGCTTTGTTCTCTTTAATTGCACTTAAGGTTGAAGACCGAAGGTGCGTTTTGTTAACATTTTCAATTTTTACTGCGATCGTGAGATTTGGTTTTGATTAGCCGTTAACTAGTGCTGATGCATTTCCTAGTGCATTATCGAAGGTTGCGATTAGCGCAGCAAAGTACTCGAGCTTAAAACGTTGGATTCAGTCTGCTGCACAGACTTCAAAGAGGCGGGTGGATGTCGAGTAAATGTTACATTGCTGTGTCGACATCCCCTAAGTTTCTTTAAAATCTCGTCGATCTTTCGAGCTTGAACTCAAGACTCTTTCATATCTACCATAAGATCTAACGTCGTCCACAAAATAAGGCTTAAGTTCCCCTTCCTCTCGTTCAACGACATCTCGCCAGCATATCGTTGATTAAAGATGAAGTCGGTAAATTTATTATCGTCATCGAGATATGATAAAATGTACCAAATGCATGCTGACCTATATGTCGAATAATCGTGATGGTTTAAATTCGAGAAGACGGTTCGATTCGTTTCCCTCGCTCTATCGTCTGCGTTGCCAACTCGATTTTCAGCGAGCGTGATCGTAAATGCAACCGTTCGTATTTAGAACAGTGCTCGTAATTTGAACGAGTACGAGCCGTGAGAGTTCATATTGAACCGATTACGTTAAGGTTGTTTTGTGCGTTAATCTATGTGATAAGTAATACAATGAATGTTCATACCGAAGCGCAAGTCAAGCGAGCGAAGTGAACAGTGGTCCTCTGTCTATCGATGCGTCCTATCAGTCTTAAGTGGTACATAGATAAGTCTTACGAGAAAATTTATAAGACGATTAGCGGCCAGAAGGATAATATAGTCTAGATATAACGTAAGGTATAAAGTTTTTCAAGAAAATTTTGTAATAGACGGAAGCGCGAGTAAAACTTTAGAATATTCCAATTTCTCGATTCAGAAATGGCATGTGGGCTCGCCTGATCTGCGCTTAACTGCCGTCGACTGTGAACTCGGTGTATGCGTAGCATATAAAAATAGAGGTAATAGCTGTAAGCTTGAGGTAACGTTTAAAAAGTCCTGAATATTGATGGAGAATCGATGTGTGGTTGTGCCGAATGTGTATAATTAAAGTACGACTCGATTATTCCGGGAAAATTAGATTTTTATATAAAAAGCAAGATTACTCTTAATGGAATAAGAGTAATCTTAATGGATAATCGCGTTCTACGATAGAATCTAAGGGAGAATATACGATTTTTCTTTCATTTTCACCGCGAATTTGCAAAGCGTGCGTGCTGTGTCGAAAAAAGAACGTAATCGTGTTCCAAAATATTCTGTTGAATATTGTCCAGTTTCTACGTCGTTTCAAAACCGTTGGGAGGTCTCCGTCGTGGCTGTATTTACAAACCTAGCGTATTAGTTCCGATAGGTGTGCGTCGTAAGTGGAAGAAATGGCTAGGTACGATGGAAGGTTTCTTGTTCATGTAGAATTTTTACGCCCACAAAGGCCCAATACATGTAATCCATCCATAAGTAGCGGAGGTCAACGTGGCATCTCGTAGATTGAATATTAAGGAATACTTTACCATAATTTTCTATCCGTTTAACGGGAAACTTATAGGTTGGATACTTATTTTAAGCAATCTCCAAATTCCATTATAGGACGTTGCAAGATTTTGAAGATATAATTGTTTGAAGGGCATGTGCAATATGTATAAATATTATATAGGTATGTTTTATTGTCCAGCATAGCTCATTAGGTAGAAAGATTTCATAATATTCAGCTACAGGCCGCGAGCACCCGAAAAAATCAATGTTTTCAATTCGTAGCGCTAGTGGACTTAACATCTCAGTGTACAAAAGTTAAGATGGATGTTTCGTAATATCCTTCCCGTCCCCCTCCCCCTCCCACCCCCCAACCGCCCCTAGTGTCTGTTCATTTGTGGATGTATCGATGCGTACGTCATCCAAGGATCATCCTTTTCACGCGCTCCCATAATCTTGTTCATCCCGTTCCCATAATTTTGACCATTTTGGCGTTAATAGGCGATCATAGTTAGTTAATTAGTCGTACGGAATACGCGTGTTGGCGTGCCGCTGGCGGATTACAATTTTCCGTTCTTCTGATCGTTTCGCGCTGCATGTCCATTTTTGCATGGTGTTTTTAATTGGGCACGACTTGGAAGAAATTTCGCAAATAATTGGCAATTTCGCGTCAGAATGGGTTTGCGTTGTGTATGTGTGCGTAAAGCGAGCCGACAGTCAATTACCATTGTGTCCATTAAATGTCCGTTGCCAAAAGCTGTCTCTATAGAGTATCTATGCCTCTGCGAGTGGGGTGCAGAGTATAAGCTCGAAGACGTGGGTCGATTAATTATCGAGACGCGAGGAAAAAAGGAAGGAAATAAACAGTGTAGCTGATTCGAGTGCCTGTAATTTACGCGAGATATATGCAACTTCATATTTTTCTGGATACGAAGACGAACTTTCGAAAGGAAAAAAAAATGGATAAAACAAACGAATGATTCGCCATGGCATCTTCTAGCTTATGCTTCCCTTCAGCGCTATCGATGTGGTGGAATGATACACGTTCAGGGGCGGTGTTATATGATACGATGTCGATAAACGGTACCAAAGGTATGAAATAAATCGCGTCTTGTTCCAGTGGAGTTTCATATCACAGAACGCAGTATTTTTTCAACGAGCAAGCCTTCGCATAGACGAGCCACGCTGATTTTTCCTGTGTTTCAATGTCAGGACAATATTACGTAACATTATAATGATACATGTACTCGTATATCTTCGTATAAATGATTAGTTAGGAGGATTAACATCAATTTGTAAAGACGGTGACGATAAAGATATTTGTGTAACTTGCGAATTAGTTTCTTCCATGGAACATCGATTGAAATTCGAACTTTTCAGTTCTCTCCACTCGTGTAATTATTATTCGGGATATAAATGCCACGATTAGAGATTACAATGCTTATACAGTTCGATAATACCAAATACAAATACTTTTGCGTTTGCAAAGAGCCCCAGTTTATGGCGAAACGAACAAAAGGAGTTGTTTTTCCCTTTATCTGAAGCCATAGGGCCTAGGGAATACGCAGGATTTTATTTTTATCCATCCACGGGTTCCCCCCACCTTCGAGGAATTCAGGATTCCCTAGCATGTCGTTTGGCGCGAAAATCACGCGGCAAGTCAGTCCAAGTCAGTCGCAATCTTGACGTTGGGGGTTATGTTGCTTGCCACGTGCCCCCTTAAACAAACATTATAACTTATTTACTGTATGAAAACACTGTGAAAAATTGCGCAGTTTTTACACCCAAGTGCGTAATTATTAAACGCAAGAGAAAATGGATCAAGAGAATTATTCAGTGACGTGTTCCGTTAAGATAGAGTGGATCAACAAGGATGGCTCGATCCAAAAGACGGTAAATCACCGATCGGGTTCCTTGCGTTTGTACCGGAACAATTTCCGTGAACTCTTCATCGAGGTGCGCGCGGAGAAAGCGAAACAAACGACGAAGCTCCAGCTGAAATCCATTTCCGTGTTCAACAAATTCATATCCGAGGGTAAAGCCTCCATCAAGTTCAACGAAGACAATTGCACTCTGTTCTTATCCAACGCACCAACAGCGCAGTTGATTAGTTTCTTAAAAGCAATATACGTGAAGATCGTGAGCCAATCTGATCAGGGAAAGAATCTGCTGAAAGAGAAGTTGCTGTCCAATAAGTCCCTGGGCGGTGTCCAAGAAATCAGTCCGGCGACAAGCGCGGAGGTAAATAGAGCCAAGGAGAAGGCCATCAGTGTGTCACGCGCAACGATTACCACTCCGTCTCCTAGCGCTTTGAAGAAGAGGAAACGAGTGGATGAGAACGTAGCGAGATCCTTAACTG
Source organism: Andrena minutula (assembly GCA_929113495.1). NCBI lineage: Eukaryota > Metazoa > Arthropoda > Insecta > Hymenoptera > Andrenidae > Andrena > Andrena minutula. The sequence continues at coordinate 26,949,820 of OV815994.1, read as the reverse complement.
GGAAGAAGCTGTATGAGAATCCAACCATGGCACAGATTACCGATGAGCAGAACAGGATTCTGGATGCAGTGGTTAAAGGCAAGAATGTATTCTTCACTGGCAGCGCTGGAACTGGCAAGTCCTTTCTACTGAGAAGAATAATAGCGGCTCTGCCTCCTGACTACACAATGGCCACAGCGAGCACTGGAGTGGCAGCTTGCCACATAGGCGGAATCACTTTGCATCAATTCGCTGGGATTGGCCTGGGCACTGGGACTTTAGAGAGATGCTACCAGATGGCTGCCCGTAACTCTTCAGCCAGCTTGTGGCGAAGGACTAAACACTTGATAATCGATGAAATTTCCATGGTGGATGCAGATTACTTTGATAAGATAGAAGCCGTTGCTAAGTATATTCGTAAGAATGAGAGACCATTTGGAGGAATACAATTGATATTGTGTGGAGATTTTTTCCAATTGCCTCCTGTCTCTGGTAGGGATAAGACGACGAAGTTCTGCTTTCAAAGCAGCGCGTGGGAGAAGTGCGTGCACTTCAATTTCGAATTGCAGCAGGTTCATAGGCAGAAGGATCCGGAGTTTATTAAGATTTTAAACAGTATTAGGATAGGCAGAGTCACGGATGATATCGCGGCCACTCTGAAAGCAACGGCGAAACAGAAGATAGAGAATAACGGGATTCTAGCGACGAGGCTTTGCTCTCACGTGAACGAAGCCGAAGAAATTAACGAGTTTCAATTAAACGAATTAAAAGGCGAGCCTAAGGTCTATACAGCCCAGGACTCGGATCAGTCAAGCACCCAGACATTGAATCAGCAGTTAACGGTGCCTGGGAAACTTGTACTGAAAGTAGGTGCCCAGGTGATGCTTTTAAAAAATATCAATGTTTCTAATGGTCTAGTAAATGGAGCGAGGGGTGTAGTTATAAAGTTCGCAGATAATGTGCCTGTAGTCCAATTCAAATCAGGCACCCAATATCATGCAAAGTTAGAGCAATGGACCTTAAAAACGAGTATAGGTAACATTGTTCATAGGAAACAAATCCCATTGAAACTAGCATGGGCTTTTTCTATTCACAAAAGTCAGGGTTTAACTTTAGATTGCGTGGAAATGTGTTTAACAAGGGTATTCGATGCTGGGCAGTCTTACGTAGCACTCTCTAGGGCACAAAGCTTGCAATCTTTGCGCGTCCTAGATTTCAGTAATCAACAGGTATGGGCCCATTCGGAGGTACTCATGTTTTATAAGAAGTTTAGGAGAAATTTGCAAGAAATGGAAATGATTCCCTTGGGGAAAAAGCGGAAGATATAATCGAATCTGTAGGCACGAAATATATTACGAATTTTCAATGGTACAAATCCTACAGAGATGATACAACATAAAGTATTATATATCAGTTCTTTAAACTAATTTTTTAACTAAATCTAAAACTAAAAGACTTTTTAGAATCTTAAAGTTAAGTAAATGAATGATTAAGACTCAAATATATTTTTTGTTGGAGGCTACAGATGGAGACTAAGACTTCCTTTTTAATAATTTATTAAAAAACGTAGAAGTATTGGTTGTTACATATTGTCACATTGAATTATCACAACAAATAGTACACAATCATTTATCGTAACCAGGCATAGATGCATTTTATTTTTCCGTTTTTACAAATGTTACAAAGTTCGCGAGTTCGATTATTGTGCGCCCGCTAGTACCTAATCATCGACAGTGATTTCTATCGGTGGTATATAACGCCACGTATGTCCGGCGTTTATCAATTCGGAGCAAAGTACTGGCGTGTTTGGAGCTGATTCTTTGCTACTGCATTGAATATCTATTTTATATTGCCCGGCTGTGAAGAACACAACACGACACTCGTGATAAACGCTTCCATATTCCTGCAACTGAGGAGAACAATCATTACGAACGATTAGCGAAACACTCGTCACAGTACTTCCATCGTTACAATTAACTCACCGCTGGCAGCATAACTTTGTTTGCGCCAGCGATAGATAGTCTCGTTTCTAGTTGATAGTTATTAACACCGTTATGGTGATCCTGGTAGAAATTTATCGACAGCATAAGATCGCTCAAAGGATGCTCCAAAGCATTGCATATTCCGATCCCAACACTCACGCATTCACCTAGATTGCACGTGAGTTCGTCCTGCGCCTTCACGATCGTGTCATTTATTTTGATCTCTACGAAAAACACGTTTGGATAATTTCATAATTATACACTGGGCGAGTATTAAAAACGTACCCCATTGCAAGGGACTCATTCTAACGAGATCTAGCATATCCTGAGTGAGAGTAATGCCCGAAAGCGTTGCTTTCCCTATCGAATCTGTGCCTAATAATTGCCAACGTAGATCGACCAACGCGGCAATGTGCTCCGAACAAACTTTCTGAAGTTCTCCAACATCACCAGCCCCGTTCAACTATCGATAAGAGGCGAAGAAAGTTTTTATCCTCGTACTACCTAGCGCAGAAGATTGTTTATTACCATCGACAATTTGTGGAGAGGACATCGATCCACTGGCACAGGGATTCTGCACGGTTCTTTGCCCTCCATGTATATGCATTTGGTTTGCGTGTAATGTAACTCCATCTCATGATTCGTCATGTTCGTTAAGTCCAGTACGAGGTAAAATTGCGATGGCCTGGAGAAAAATTAGAATAAGGAAATGCGAACAGTAACGCGAAGGAACATCGTTCTTTCGTCATCACTCACGTTTCCGCTGGAAGCACATCCCAATTCGTGATCTGCACGCTAGGCAACATCTCGATAGTTATGAAGACCGATGAAATACGACAATAGCCGGAGGATAAGCCAGCACCGCCCGAGTATTTAATTTTTAATTGACCCTCGACCACGTTAGAAGCATGCAATGGAACGGCGAGTTTCGACAGACGAGAACTCGCCAAGGAAGAATGGCCAGACTGGGAACTTAAGCCCGATCTGAACGAGGAAGTTAATTCGGATTGTCTTTTCGTGTGCGATGGAGAACTTAATCTAGATGGTAACGAACTGTGTCCCGACTGCGACATTAAACTGCTCGGTTGGCTCATGTACGTACTACTAGTAATATCTGAAAGATGTGTATGTAAGAAAGAATTAAAATGTTGTTTTTTTTTTAGAGAGAACTGGATGTTATCGATAAAACACTACCATTGCGGGATGTGGGTGCTATAAAGTCTGTGGCTGCGTACAAGTATAAAGTGAGACTTGCACTGGCGCCAGATTGCAATGGTAACTGCGTCATTAAGTTTTCATCGCTCCATTTGAAGATTTTGCCCTCAGTTGTTGCGTCTAATGTGGATTGTATCGATAATTCGATCGTTTCGATAGGTACTTGGCCATTATTCGTAATAGTTACGGTACACTCTGCACTGCAGCAGAAGAACATGCCTTGTGTTTTATTTGAAAATAAATAGTTCGTGAATGGCTTGCTTGTATAAAAATATATGTACCTCTCACCGCCATACAGCGTCACGCTCGCACTAGTTACTATATTATCCCCGGAACTGAAGCTTGCAGTTTGTGGTAAACTTGTAGCAACGTCTATTCTCGGTAAAGCTGGAACTACCTCGACGGTATATTGGGGATGGGCCATTCCCTCCATATACCTCAATCGGCAGTTAGACTTCACCCCCAATGTGTGCGTACTAAAACCCAAAATTTCCAATTCCCCGACCTCTTTCGGCCTGCCTGCTAATGTTACAGCGATTGGGCCTGATTCAGCAGGAAGTGTAATACTTTCTGGGATAGACTCAAACACTACCCCGTTTGTGAGGAGTCTCATATTCGAAACATGAAGCTCAAAGGGCAAGGGATTAATGAGTTGCATCGATACCTCGCAAATATCACCCTCCACCCATAAGTAATCTGTAACGATTCATATTTTTCGTGGATGGATAGTTACTTTCATACGGGACATCTAATGATCGAAATGTGAACGCACCAACTTTGCTTTTAGATATATTTTTTCTTTCCAACGAGCCGAAATTAATGGGCGTGAATAGAAAGGGGCCGTGATCTTCCTTGACCCTTTCGATCTTTTGGGGCTGAAGGTGCGGCTGCATATTTTTCAAGACAAACGATTTCGTTTTCGGGATATTGGTTAAATTAGCAGGCGGGATAACTGTTCCAGAATCTAAAACCTGTTGGAAGAGCTTTATTCTTCCTGAATCACGGTAATCGCAAATTTTCCAGTTATTTTCGCGAGACTTACGAGAGGTACGGGAGCGCCCTCGCATTGTTGAGACACACTTTGTAGCTGCAGAGCAGTTTCCTTGCGTTCGTTGGGGGTCAGGTAGTTATACATTGTTTGGAGTAGAAATGTCATATGCCTTGTTGCTAGCGCTGGATTACCCATACGGTTAGCGGCGGCAACGAGTTCGTTGATTACTTGAATCTGGATGATTGGCCAACCCCGATGACTGTCTGTGCGAACGAATGTTTTTTTAATATCCACTTGCAAGAACAGCATTGAGCTGTTATAATAAAAATTACCAGGAGACATATCAGCAGGGTCTAGAGACAGCTTAAATCCAGAAGTAGCTTGTAGCATTAAGTTGTAACATTGTTGCCAATCTGGATTGGGATTATTTTGAGACACGTGTCTAGTTGCAGCTAGTCTCAAGCAAAAAGATGCTTTTCTTATAAAACCAAAGCTTGTATATAAATCTGACAATGTGGTAAATCTGTCAATCTGAAATATTGCACATGTTTAACTGGACTGCAGTGAAAGAATTAATAATTTTCCCCAGTCAAGTTACATACTTTTTCTTGTTCACTCAATGGTAAATTTATAAGCACCACATTATTTAAATAGGAAGCAGCTTGCAAAGTGCAATTCTGCTCTATTGAAATCCTTGTCGCTTTGAAACTAGCTTCTGTCTCAATTATTCCAGCATATTGATATTTGCTATAATGAACTATCGCTTCGCGATATTTCTTTGATATTTCTTCAGGTAGCAAAAGGTGTGACATATTACTCTTTATCACCTCTATAGCAGGTGGTGATGGTAAATTGGCAATGGCTTGTGAACCCCGTCTAACCATAACGCACCACTGTCAATTCCTCCTCAATAGCAAATTTCTACTCCAAATTATTCTATTTTATACATACCTCTGCTTACCTGGGCTGCCTTCTTGGAGAGAAGAGTTTCTTTGCAATGGAAGACTTCTGCACATATTTGGATATAACACTAGAGCAGACGCAGCACACAAGCCTTCGAATGCTGCTCCTAGCCACAGCCAATCATTGACAGCTTGTAGCACACTAGCTGCTGAATTGTAGTTGCTCAAGGCATCCGCTGGAAGTCCAGCTTGAAGACACAGATCACCTAAGTGCTTGGTCATACGACCAACGCATCTTTTCCTATTGTTCCTGGATTCAAGATCTAGGCCTATGAAATCCTTTTTCTCAAAAGGTGCCAACAGAAGAGAAACCTTATCTACCTTTTCTCTGGACCTCTCCAATCTTTTGGATTCCAGGATCCAAAACAGGGAATTGAGGCACTCCATAATGTGAGTCTCCAGATCGGGACATGTCTCATCATTATAGAACACGGCTATAGTTTTAAAGTTTGAAGGGGTGCTAAATGATGCCGGTGGTTCGTGCCTATTGTTAGATTCGGATGGCCCGAAAAATATGGCTCTTGAATCGTACAGCGTCGCTGTGTATTTCACTTTTAAGCTTTCGTGTACTCTACATAGCTCGTTAAGCTCTGCTTGATTATCGTATCTGCCAAAAGTAATCAACCCCAATAGCCTTCTGTGAGTCTGAAAGTCTCCCCAATCATTATTCTCGACGGGATGTTCCCTGACGAATCTAGCAAGGATTTCCCGTGAATGGGATTTCCCAGCAGTGGAATCTGCCACAGTGAATCTGCTGCCTGCCTTAATTATGCGCTCGCATAATCTGGTAACAGTTTTCGGCTTGATTTGAGTACCGACGGGTCTCAATAGCAGAAGCAAGGCCGCGTGATCATGAGCGGTCTGCTCGTAATCAGGGTGAGACATCTTATTGTCGGGTACCGGACTCGACAAAATTACGCTAATAGCCGAGCGCATTTATGTCACTCACTACCTAATGGTACTTCGAAGTACCTAGGTCCACATAAATGAAAACCCTCCTTATTGTGGCCTGACGTACGTAAGAGAGATCTTGAACCCAATAATTAAACCCCATGTGCATCATACTATTACTTAACATCACACTTCACTCTGACAATTCTGGTACAATATAGACAACAGAGGCGACATATAAAATAAAAACTGCCATGTTTGAAATTGACCAAACACGCATGCGTCACCGGAAGTGTGTCCGCCATTACTGAGGAGAGAAACTTAAGAGATGAAGTTTAAATTATTGAAGGCAGGAATTGGCAGGTGTAGGGTACGAATAAATTGTTTTAAAGTTTCTATAGAATCTTTTGTTGTTTCTTTAATCAGCTACATAACTTATAGTTTATAAAGTTGGCACATCGATGAACAGGAAGATTGTAAAACATATATATTACGTATAATATATCCACCTAAAATGTTGAGTGCCTATAAAGCTGAATAGAGTAAAGTAGAAACTGTGATAACATTGGCAAGGAAACTATAAATATGTACAAGATAAAACTATATAAAAATGTATTAACATATTGTAAAAACTTTTAGAATGTGTAACTATTAATATGTGATTACATATAAGTCAAGACTAAGTATTAACTACAAATGTCCATACAAGTTATAATGGCAAAGATATCATAAATAATGACGAACTCATTTCGTAACGGGTAACAGTGGCACAATACATCTCTTCAAACAATGAAAGTATCTCAAAACCTAGTAGTATAATAAATAAGTCATATTGCAGTTAATCCAATTAATAAACATCGGACATCGATTGAAATTAAACATCCATTTAACTGCATAAATGTGCGAGACATGACAAAAATTTGAACTGTCTTTATTATATTCCTAGTTAAAAAAATAATCTATGCATCTTACGAAGTCACCTACGATTTTGGTCAATATACTATGGGTTTAAGCACAGTACCATATAGATATTTGTTATTTATGGCTTGTATATAGCATTTGTTTTGTTGATAAAAAATTGTATGGCATTATGTGTAAGATCTTCTCAATGATAGAGCACGGAGCTGAAATCGATAATTGTCGGACCGAATTGAAACTTACTCTCGATTTAAACGTCTGGTACCGAATGATCCATAAGTGTCTTCAGTAAACTGGTATTCATTCTGAAATAGACGATTTCGAATTAGTGCTTTTATTTCACAAAATTATACGCTCTATTACATACTTTTTAATCATGTGATCGTAAAGATACGACGGAATAATCGTTATCGTGATAATATTTCCACCATTTTCAATTTCCGCTGTGATGTCTTTGTCCTTCAGTCCAATAACATTCTGGAACATTTTATGTACACGTGGTATTTGTCTAATTTATCTATGAAACGTATCGATCAAGAAATTCGTAATATACCTTCCCGTTAACTTCCAATATCTGATGTTCCGTTAAGAGACCATTTCGGGCGGCCGAAGAATCTTTAACCAAGGCAATGATCTTTCCATTTTTAAATTGGAATCCTATATACCCTGTGCTGTCTTTGTGCATGGTTACTGTGCGTTCGAATGGTCTAAAAAAAAATACGAATTGCAAGTCATTTTAAATGTACACGACTTCCTTGCAATTTAAGGACACAGTAACGAACCTGTCGCGTATTACTACTCTGATTCCGTTAATAGCGGCATTTCGCAATATTTTATGGACCTGTTCCATTGTATACCCAGCGACGGAAACGTCGTTGATGCTCAAAATTTGATCCCCAAAACGTAATCCGGCAAGCGCGGCTGGAGAATTTTGGCTTACAAGGCACACGAAAATGCCGTTATTCACGTCGTGCACGCGCAAACCAATTTTGCCATCTTTATCTTTGCAGAGTATTAGCTAGAATAATAATTCTCGAATAGTAGAAGCCACGACATTTTGTAACATTCATGTCAACCACTTACCTCCCTTATACCATTTGAAACTTGCGCTCTCTGCAACCCTAAGGATTGCCCAGACAATGGTGCAACCATGCCTGCCAATGGTCCTGGCTGTGCGGGTATACTGACTGCCATCTAAAATGTAAAATTAAAATTCAATATGATTCTGCTACTATACATGACAATATAACTTACACTTCTACGATTCACAATGGAATATTCAGGCATGTTTTCTGCTATCATTTCTTCGGTAAGTTCCAACCCCATGTATTCTCCCAAAGAGGGATACATTATAGCAGAAGAAGGATTATAAGCAGGAGCAGATGGTACAGCATCTTCAAGCCGCTGAGGCGGCACATTATACTGCGCCTCTGCTTGCAGCTGCGCCTGAAGGTAAATCATTTTCGGGTAAAAGGTAAATCAAAATTCTATAACGGATATCAATGCTCTGTGGCTTACCTTCATCATATGATCCACCTTCATATCTTCAAGCGTAGGGTACAGAGACATTTGGTACCGGTTGTTCTGGAAGTAAATGTTACACCCATGTAATGTGCCCAACAGGCAAGCGGGTGTTATTAGTCAGATGAAATTAGTTGGTGAAAAATAATGCAACAGGCGGGTGTTAAATTTGTTTATTAAGGAACACGATAAAGACATTTCGAACAAAACATGTAGGCGTGCGCAACATGCAAAGTAAAAATAATATTCACTGATAACGGCATGTGATATGGGAGTTCAACTGACAGTAGTGCGCATACCAATGCGATGAATGTGCTGGACACTTAAGAGGAAAACGCAGAAACGCGTGTACCTAGAAATAAGTTATGATAGTGTACCTTTTCACAATAATCAATAAGATACGTCACTCCTTTTTTCAATCTACACTTTCGTCGGCCAAGATTACACAATTCCGTGTAAAAACAACGAAGTCACAGAAGCTTAAACGTCACTCAGAGATGCTTCAAATATCATTGATAAGCCTGGAAAGAGATCTCTTGGAAGTGGACGGTGTCAACGTCATTTCCGTTAGATCAGTCACCCGATTGGTTCCAGTCACCGACTACAAAGAGTTACCGCAAACAGATGATTGGTTCCTTACACGCATCCCGTGATTGAGTCGGTTTTCCCTAGATGCTAGCGCCCCAATCAACGCCGTCGTTCCCTTGTAACCGCGCGAAAATATTCGAATTTAAAATTCCGTCGTCGGAAACCTGTTACTTCGCCAACAAAACTGTTACGGTTTGCCGTGGTAACATGTGAACTTTTTAAGCGCCAAGTTTAAACTGTAAAACGAAGCAATCGAAACTCGAACAAACTTTCCTAGGAATACCTCTTAGAGACGCTTGATAAATTATATTGATTAAATAAATGTTTCGGTTGCTTAGATAATAAATCACTGATATCATGTGAAACGCTCGTTCTTAGTTAGTGAAGGACCAATCGTATAATTCGTAATATAATTAATTAAGAAACAATTTCTATAATTGGAGATTTATAAAAAAAAAAAAACTTGTACTCTTTTGATCTTTAAAAACATCGTCGTTGTTCTGCATTCGTTGATCAACGTTTAAAGTATTCAGACGCATTTCTTAATTGTCTTATCTTAAAATATAAAACCTTAAATTAAGTTATAACAGAAATTAGTCTCAGTTTATTTAGTTACTTCCTTGCTGATCATCACACGAAGAAACTGGTGACTGATACTAAGGGCGAACCCGAGCAGAGCGGACAATGCGATCCGTGACGGTGTTACGGCAAGTTGCACTGCAATTCGATAACAGGCCCAGCCAGCGCAAGTGATCGTTCGGTGAAGTGATGAACGGTACGGCAACCAGGGTGGCGAGGAAATTACCTCAGGTTTCCTAGCTTCGCTTGACTTAACAGTGGCGCCGTTTTGTTTCCCATCTCGGCGCTGATTGGTTTGACGTCACGCGCATGTGTAACGAAGCGTAGCAGCTAGTTACGCGGCCATTTCCCAAGCGCACTGTGTGGGACATGAATAATAAATCTTTCCCTTCTATTCAACCTGTTCGTTTCAATGTTCGCGCTGTGATACTACTATATGTGCAATAAAAAACGCAGCGAAGTAATTTAATGGCAAGTGAAAAAAAAAGGAGTATTGAATTGTTTGAAAAAAATACACCTAACCTCGTCTACTTTCTCGATGGCTACGTCGGACGTTTTGCAATTTCATTATTACATAGAGAATGAATGTGCGCGAAATGCTGCCAAGGGTTTCGCTGGGATACTCGGAGAAGTATTCGAGCAATACAAAAGTAAGTATACGGCTGATGTTTCTCCGCAACGAAGTACGTTCTCGATCTATTTTCGTTGATTTTTGAACTATACTTTGTGTATTAATTAGTGTTATGTTGATATTTCTTTTGTATTATTTGCTTTCATTTAATTAAATCTTATTTGTTAATGTGTATAGACAGTATAAGTTGTAGTGGTAAACAATAGTTTGTAATTAACCCTTAAACAGACGCCTGCTTTATTTTTCTTGAAACTATCAATTACTCTTATGGTTGCAGAATTATTGAATGAATATTTAAAATTGCAAAAGCGTTGCGAAAATATCGATGTTAAGATTCCGCTCGTAGTACGTGAATTGGAAAGTTGTCGAAATAAAGTTGCGTAAGTCTCTGTTATTATTGTTATCGGTGGCTATGCTCGATGGTCTCTTTTATTTAATGCGCGCGTGTGTGTGCATTTTGATAGCGGAATGCCAGAAACATCTCAGCATAGCACAGGACTGTGCGAAGGGCACGCATCTCAAACATCGTCTGAAAATACAAAAGCGTCTAGATCCTCGTACAAGAGAGTCTCGAATGCGTGCAGTTCGGACTTCACTTCGCATTGCAAAGATACTGTCTTAAGCGATAATATACCTGTTCAGAACCAAATTGAAAACGTCGAGCTGTTAACAAGTCCAATACTTCAGGGAAAACGTTTTAAATCTAGAAGGAGCAGCGCTGTGCAGGGTCGTTCTATTTTAGAAGATTCCAAAGACAGTAGTATGTGTTTGCTAATGAACGAAAATAATTCCATTTTGGTAAGTAACACCCAGGAAGATGTCTCCAGAGAAATGGAGTGTTCCTTTACCGAGAATAATAACGACCAAATAGAGTGTACACCTATATCTAAGATGACTAGAAAATTGGGAGTCAGTAAATTGTATAACGTCGATACTACACTCTTGCAAAATGGTAAGAAGTTAAAACAATCGACGCTTGCATTTCTTCCACCAGAGGAAACCACTGCTAACGCAGCTTATAAAGCGTGCAAAGAGAATCCACTGAGACCACATACGTCGCCTACGCCTGCGAGAAATGTGAAAGGGAATTCAAAGAATGGAAATGAACCGTTAGACGAAGAAATAATAGAGAGCAGTCCTAGTAAAGGTGTGAACAAGAATTTAAAGATAAAGAGTCTAAAACTGAAGCGAAAGAGTCCTGCAAAACATATTCAGAAACATTCTATATTTGATAAAAATATTGACAATAAAATTAGTAGAACAATGCTGCCTTCAATCGAGATCCACCAGGCCAGTGCTAGTCAGTCTTTGCCTGTAGATACATTTACGCAAAGTCATGAGTCGCAACTAATTAAAGGATCAAAAACCCTTGCTCCTTTGCACTCTGAAAGTTTCTTAAACACTATGGATGCTACAAATTCTCAATGCTCTCGGGTTCTTGTTACCTCTCAAGATGTATATTTCGAGGATTCCGACTTTGATACCGAATTGTCTATCCCAGGTGACGAAACTAAAAGCGTAGAAAATGCAGAGAATGACAATCAAGCACAGGAAATAAAATTCTCCGGAACGACCACTCAAAAGCAGAAATATAATTCCTCTACATGCGACGATGTGACGTTCTTTATTCCAGGGGAGAACCTTAGACAAACTCCTACTCGCAACGTAGATGCATTAAAAGAAACAGTACCCCAACGCAGAATATTGCAATTTCCGCCTTTAAAGAAGAACCTTATACATAGCTATGATATGTAAGTAACGCCGATTTAAATACAAAAAGGTATAAAACAATTATAGCCATAAATCCTCTGTTGCAGACTACCTGAGAAAAAAGATGTCCCTATCAACGGAAAATCGAGGATTCAGTCTGAAAGGGCAAAGATGACTGGCGATACTTGTTGGGAATGTAAAAAGGTAACATGGAATTATTATTTTAAAACGATTAATATGAGCGATTACTCCAAACGAAATTAAAATACAATTCTCTTTCTGTTGTTGCTGCACAAAGGATTGTAAGTCAGTGCTATCATAAGATTCTTTTATATCATGTATCTACAACGATGATTTATGTAACAAAGGTCGTTACAATTTCCTATAAAAGACTTTACTTTTAGTACTACGCTAGCCTTGGACTTTCCGAGGAAGAACTACAAGCGAGGCTGAATCAGTGTTCCCGGCATAGAACTGTGCACAAGAGAAGGAAAGATACGCCAGATGGTAGTTTCATCGATGTAGTTTGCTAGTGGAAATGCAAAGTGATATTTGTTCGTTTCTTATAAACCTTACCATTTTTTTTTTCAGGATTCTGGGATCCTGTATTTCCTGATACAGTCGACTCTTCTTTCTCAGGCAACTGATCCGAAGCATGTCAACATGCATTCCGTGTTTAAGTATTCCAATTGTATAAGTATTAGTTTCTAAGTATTTATATCGCTGTTTTATAACATTCACTCGCCGCGTAACGTCCAAACTGCTCCTACAGATGCGTAAGATTTACAATAGAGTAAAGAGGGAGTAAATACCAAGGCAGAAAACACATGCTGCGCATTGTTGATTTGAACATAGAGTGATTTATTATATTATAACACATATAGTATTACATTTGGAGTCACATAGTATAGATTTATATAACTATATTATTTCATCTTATATAGACACATTCCTTTGCATAAAAATATAGAATCTGTTATATGAATGTGTGCTAATAAAGGCTAATGACAGCATTTCTATTTATCATCTGCCATGATACCTCGTGTAAACATGTATGCTTATATTCTCTTTTCCTTTTTTACATACCGCTTAACATCATTACCACGATATGATGATTGGACATCTCGTTCGGGGACTGTTCTTCGACACTTCTATTTGATATTAGAACATTAAGTTTACGTTACGTGGTCATACTATAATTCATATTTTCACACCGATAAAGCGTTACTCTTATAATTTCCGACAATGACGATACTTAATTATAAACGCCCGTAACTATTGTGCAGCTCGATCATCTTTTCTCGTACGTGTAGAAAAAAGACTGACAAATATATAGCTCCCGCGGCCGTTCACGTACGATTTTTATATTTAACACCGAATAAAATTTCGTTCTGCGGAAGTAACAGTCGTTCGTCGAAAGCCGTATTCTTTAGAATGTTTAACAGTAGTATAAAAATTCTGATTTCAATTTCTAAAACTATGATCTCGAAACTTGTCTTTCAAAAATAAAAGCTTTCCTGTTTCATCTATCGAGTGGTTCGCAGAGGTGCAAGATGCGAAGATTTCCGACTGCATCGCCGCCTGCGGTGGAGTAAGGAATCTCAGCTTGTGACATCTCCGCTCTATAGAATAATATTCCTTGGTAGTTTCGTCAAAGAGGAGATGTAATAAGGGCGGTATTCATAAACGTGTCTTAAGATTAAGCAAATGCTTAAGCATTCGGCATCCTTTACTATGCTACTAGGTTAGTAGAGGATGCCGCATGCTTAAGCATTTGCTTAATCTTAAGACACGTTTATGAATACCGCCTTAGGCGTCACTCGACAAGGACAGAAATAACCTAGGGAAATCACTAGACAACCAATTTAGATGCGCATTCGCCAATGATCGGTAAACTTCGGTAATAATCAGCCAATTGCGGTAAAGTACATTTAGTCGATTTGAATATCCCGCTCGAATATACAACCAATTTAAATGCCAAGGTCAAGTAAGGACTTCAAAGGTTCCGCCCGGAGTGACGCCTCTTATTATACCTACTCTTTGGTTTCGTGCTATGCAATTTACATAGCACGAAACTACCAGAGAATATTATTCTATAGAGCGGAGATGTCACAAGCTGAGATTCCTTACTCCACCGCAGGCGGCGACGCAGTCGGAAATCTTCGCATCTTGCACCTCTGGCTGCGTAGCGAATTCTAGGCGCGCCAAGTTCAAACTGTAAAACGAAGCAATCGAAACTCGAACAAACTTTCCTAGGAATACCTCTTAGGGCGGTATTCATAAACGTTTCTTAAGATTAAGCAAATGCTTAAGCATGCGGCATCCTCTACTAACCTAGTAGCATAGTAAAGGATGCCGAATGCTTAAGCATTTGCTTAATCTTAAGACACGTCTATGAATACCGCCCTTAGAGACGCTCGATAAATTATATTGATTAAATAAATGTTTCGGTGGTTTTGCTAATAAATCACTGATATCATGTGAAACGCTCGTTCTTAGTTAGTGAAGGACCAATCGTATAATTCGTAATATAATCAATTAAGAAACAATTTCTATAATTGGAGATTTATAAAAAAAAAAACTTGTACTCTTTTGATCTTTAAAAACATCGTCGTTGTTCTGCATTCGTTGATCAACGTTTAAAGTATTCAGACGCATCTCTTAATTGTCTTATCTTAAAATATAAAACCTTAAATTAAGTTATAACAGAAATTAGTCTCAGTTTATTTACTTACTTCCTTGCTGATCATCACACGAAGAAACTGATGACTGATACCAAGTGCGAACCCGAGCAGAGCGGATCAGCGCTCCACGGGCAGCGGACCCATCCGCATCCTTCTAAAGGAATCCCTGCTACAACACGTAACAAAACTATACAGAGGCGTTCGACATTATGGAAGAACTTTAGAGATCTTCATTAGAAGCGTATTTCCCCGAGGACACACTTCACTTCATTCCTATCATTTCCATAGTTACATCCTACAATTATTAAACAAGATATCGCAATATTCAATCACGTCATGATCAAGTGGATTGCACGTAGCCACTATGGACCAGTTATTTTTGGGGAGGACATCCCAAATTTGGAAGATCCCACAGTCAGATGAGAGAAGATATCGTTTTATCGATTGCTAAGGGCGAAGAGGAAGCGGAATAAGCGGAAAAGGCGCGCAACGTGGCAACCGGCAGCTCCCGCTTCGGCTTCGCTGATAAGTCAAGGAAGGAATCGCGGGCCAGGCGGTGGGGAAGACGGAATAGACGGTGGGGGAATAGCGGGTCGGGTTAATCCGTAGGTAGTATTCAGTGGTGAGGCCTCCATGCAGGCGGTGGCGAACCAACAGGTGTTTCGGTCTCGGCTTTAATTAGTTACCGGCTCTCTTCGTCCTCACGGCAGTGTTTACACCAGGTGCCTTTCATTACAATTATATACGCGTAACGTCGGATATCATCCGTGTTTTGAACCTAACGTGAGTAAAACATAACATGATGTCGGAGACCGTGGTGACCATGGACGGCTCCAGCAACAACGCCAGCAACAATCCTCGGCAGGTGCCCACGGTGAAGACGGAACCGGGTCAACCGAACCCTCTGGCTGGCATCAGATTGAACGTGCCCTATTTCAGAACCATACCTGGTATAATCAAGCTCGTTCAATTGGTGAGTTCAAGAAACTATCATATTCTCAGAACTTTCTTCCACTTCTATCGCCGCGCAATTGGTAATTAACGGGTGTAATCTAAATTCTCTAGCACTTATATCCGAGCTAGATTATGACACGATTATTGATATAATCTTTAGTTCAAGTAGATTTGATCTTTCCTTTTATTTCCTCCACAAATGCAAAAAGCCTTGATCGTTCTTCCTTCTTTTAATTAGAGTAAGAGTTTAGTCAGTGCTTGTGTAAGTCGCAGGAAGCTGTTCGAAGTCCGTTAATTTTTGAAAAATATCAGGAACTAAATAGATATTACGTAACCCATGGCTGTAATGTCTTCCCGGGCAAATCTGGAATACCACGTATTAATAACAATAGCTTTTCAACGATCGTGGCTCACCAATCCAGATAAAAGTAGATATTACAGAAGCCTCGAAGTTTTCGTCCAACGGAATCGAACTTCAGTCGCATACAACGTAGACTAATTTGCATATCCATATTCAGTGCATACTCCAAGGATCCTCGTCATTATCGCTTCTCACGATTTACCGAAGCAAGAACGCTTTAAATTCAAGGCGACAGATTTCAAAACGCCTATTCTTTATGATGTCGTTCATCGCATTGAATTTTTGGCAGGCATTCATCATTGTTCTTGGCGCTGCCGTCCTATGTCTCGTATCTTTCATACCGCATTGTTATTTTAAACGCTGCGCGCTTTCGGCGTTCGATCATCCCGACGCGTCTCCAACGACAGAGCCGATCTGGCAATCTCGCGTTGTCCATCGCGAAGTCTTTCATATCTTCTACGAAGAAGGGAGGCACGCACAACATGGAATCGCATGGTTTTGCACCGTGACGTTGAACCTGCAACGGCATAACCACGTAACGGTAATCCCCTTGCGGAACGGTTAACAAAGTGTCCTTAGAGGACGAAAAAGGGTAGCCTCATCCGCGAAATGAAGAAGCAATGTTATCACGTTAAAATCCTTAATGTCCACCGTGAAAAACACTTGGCGTGTTCGTGGCTGCGGTGCTCCCCATCGAAATCGACGGTACCGTTAGGCGATCGGCATCGGTAAGCATCGTTTCTCCTTGGTTCACGCACGTGCAGTTGGAGACACACCCGGCGACGTTTCCTCGTCGATTCCCCACAAATAAACCACTTATTACTCTCGATCGATGGAGGCATAGTTAGCCATCGATTCGAGAATGACCTGGGCCACGTAAAGCTACCCTTGGGGGTATTTTCGCGACTCCATTCCTCGCTCATTTAGCAAACAACGAGCCGAGAAAGACTCGCGTCGAGGTGGATTCGGGGCATTCGATCGTTATCCGTGCAGAAATCTCGGAATTCGCGAGGGGAGAATGCATCTCGTTGGAATGGCTGCATGTGTTATCGTTCTTCTGATCACTGCCTGATAAAACGAACGCACGGGCACGATAAAATGGACGATTTCGACGAGGCCGAGCAGAACAGCGTGACCTTCAGGTAGCGGTGTCTCTCCTGGCGCGCAAAAGTAGGAAAATGCACGCGTAACCAATCCCCGATGGTGACTTTGCAATAGCTAGATTGAATTACCATCGGGTGGAAATCAAATACATGCTACTACTTAGTTTACGAAACTTGCTTCTACGTCCCTAGAGACAGAGGATGTGTCTATCAGTCACAGAGTGCGCTACGAATTTCTTGCGACTGGAGGTCAGGAGAAAGGACCATGAATTCATCACCCACCCACGTTAATCAGTTTACAAAACGGAGCAGTTGCAAGTTACCGAGCACGAAGCTGAAGCCGACGAAATGGCCAGCATTCTCGCGAATGTCACGGTCCGAATTTCTATACACCGGGTGTGTTAAGAAGAGGAACCGGTTCCACTGCCAAGGACTATAGTCGACGCGCGATCCACGAAAAAAACTTGGATTGATTCTCAGGTGGCATAGTTTCGATGCGCACGGACACGTCCCTACGGACTAGACAGACACGTTCGATGACCATACATGTTCATCCCGATGACCGGGTACCATACGTGGCGTCCCACATACTCCGAGTTCCATCCTACCGCCTCACGCCCAGGCCGTGGCAACGGTACCGAGACGATTCATTAACGATTCAAGGTGTCCTTGACTTCTGCCCAATGAGTCTCAATCCTCCGCGATCGATCCGCCTTTAGTAGCATCCACGCGCATGGATCCGACCTGTTGACCAGCTAATTTATTCGTTATAAGGTATTTACGACGAATCTTTGTATCTACGACCGAGAGGAATTTCGAAACCGCTGCTCGTGTGCTCATTCATAGAGAGGTCCTTTGGTAATTCTCTCATTTGCATAGAGAAAACTCGTGGTAAGAAAACACCCATGCATCGAAGAGGAAAGGAATCGAGTCGCCTTGAGTCAGTTTCAGATGTTGAGGATTGAGAAAGCTTTCGCTACATTTCCCCGAGACTCGTGTTGAAAATAAATATCCCAGCGCCGTATCAGCGATTGAGATATTATTGTTCTTATCAGTCTGAGCTGTTCGCGCCGATTCTCCGACTCTGCTCGCGTGGCCGTTGTTCGTTATGCAAATCGGAACTCTGCTTATAATTAACCGTTGCTTGCTGTGGCATTGCGCGCTGGATAAACGAGAAATGGCACAATAATCCAGCCTGGCATAATACGAATGCTATGTATAGTGTCACTCACGCGCGTCATATTTATTCTCGTCTACATATATCTATGCGCTGCATATGCGGTGCAACACAGGTTTAATCATACGTTGCGGGCATACACACGGCAATGAATCCAACATTTTTCAGGGCCACCGGTGCGGAGGGTCACCGGTGTAGAGTCAGGCGAAGTTCCCAGGTATTCGCAAAGTATTTTCGCGCCTTTAGTACACGGGCAAATGTAAACCCATGCTCGGTCGTTCCGTTGAACGTCGATAAACAGTCGAGGACTGCTGTATCGATTCTGTTCCAAGTCTTCGCGCCGTTCTGTATCGCGAAACGAAGGAGAAATTTGCATGCGTAACATTAACAACAAGTGTAAGGTAAATGTTCTCATTAGCGATTACGTTGTTTGTAGCGAATGGTTCTTTCCATTGTTCTATTAAAATTGAATAAATGTAATTTATTCAGGTTTGGTTGTATCGTGAAATTCGTGAGAGACGGTTTTAATGAATTAAAGTTCAGTGAGGCCCCTCGTGTTTTCTTGTCATTTGCACGACTCTTAGTCATGAAACGTATCTCCTAATTAAAGATAACGTCAAAACGGAACCAGGTTTGCTTATCTTGCACGAGTTAAGTTCACTCGAAGAGAAACAATATCTAGAGAAGCTCTGTGGGTTCCCAACAGTATAGGCACACCCTTTTTCTACTTCTCCAGGGAATCGACTCACGTTTATCTAGTTTCCTAAAAGCTTTTACCATCTACAACCAGCCTAACATCAGGAATTTCAGCGTAACCGCCTGCGTAAATTGCGATGCCGATACGTTTAAAGGGTTAATTTCGGTCAGGGTGATACTTGCGCGTTCCTTTCCGCTTTGTAATCGTCCTCTATTAACCGTGAGAAGAAAACGTGTGAATATACCGTGCTTGTAAGGTCTTAGCCAGTTGCAGGGAACTGTCGCCGACGCACCGTGCAAACCACTTGCAGATAAAAGCGTTTCTCGGTGCGATCGTTAGCGCATACGCGCATAAAATTATATTAAAATCGAAGCCAAGTATCCGTTAGCGTATAGATCAACTGGGAGCAAGTAATTGGAGAAACCAGACGATAGACGTGTTTAATTATCTAGCAAAGGTGGGTAAAGAAAAACAGGGTAATAAGAACTTGGAGCGAGCAGTTCAATATGACGCACAGTGTAACGAGTATATAGGAAAAAGAATCAAAAATCAATTTTCCATTAAGATACAATTATTTACGTGTAATTGATATGTTAATCATATTTATACACAAAAAATTAATTTTTAATATCAAATAATTCATTAAAATTTGAATTTTTAACATCATAAAAGTAAAACAAATAAAATATACATTTTTTAAATACATTCAAACACGCATTAATAACAAACATATGAAAAAATAAAAACAATCAAATTAATTTTTTAAATTATTCATTCGTATGATACATATTCATCACTATCAGTTGAATTTGAAGGAATTCAAAGCTCAGTGTCTTTTAAAAATAAATATTCGAGCACAGATTTGTCAAGTTTTTTCGTTTTATTATGTGTATTTTTTCTTATGTGGGAGCACTCGGGGGCAGATAAAATTTATACCAAATTAAAGAGTATAAAAAGAACTAATTGTAGTAAAAAAAGGAAAGAACCGATATGTTTCGTTTTTTTTTAATTCTCTCCAGAATTTAGAAGATGCCACAAAAAGTAATAATTTGGGCCACTGGTACGTATCCATATTTTTAAATGCAAGAATTTTTAATTAATAAAACGAAAAAAGAATATATTTTGCTTATTTTCAAGAAATAAGAAAAAAATGAATTTATAAATACAAACAAAAATACAATGGGTAAATATTTCCTACGCGCTGTCTGTGGCAGCTTGCGTTTGGTTTGGTTATTCGACTTTGAATGTAATTACTAACCTTAAATCCGTTATTTATGTTAATAAATTATGATGTTCTTATATCGAAGGACTGTTTACTATCAATTCTATACAATGAAATACAAAATTTAAAAACTATAATTTTTCTTTTTGAAGACGTACCGCGACACTGTGTGACGTGCGATACGAGAAATAGCACGTTTCAATTTTCTTATGGAAAACAGAACGTTTGTCTTCGTTATTACGAAAACTAGCATGTTTGAGAGGGTTTGCCACGAAAAGTAGCACGCTCCGACTGTAGCTACGAAAAGAAGCATATTTGGATGGTTGATTACGAAAAATAGCACAATAGCATGTTTCGTTTATAGCGAAGAAAAGCAGCACATTTGGATGGTTGGCTTCGAAACATCGAGTGCGTCAACTTAAATACCTTCCGACGCGATTTTTATTTATTACTATGTCGGTAATTTATTAAACATTAATATATCGTACTTAAATTATGTAGATTAAAATTTTCATAAGTGCTTCCTTTTGGAGATTAGATGGAGTTATTATTTATTAAACAATATTTTTAAAAGTTGAATTCGCCGATGCAAAATGCGCTTCAACAATTTACACTAACCACGCGCCGAAACGTGTTAGTTTCTGCAGTTGAATCCAAAAGGTGCTATTCTTCGTGGCCTTGCGTTTTCGCCGCAAAGTACGAAATATTCTACTTTTCGTGGCAAAACCGCTCAAACGTGCTAGTTTTCACAGCGAAAGACGAAACATGCTATATTTCGTCAGAAACGCTGGAATGTGCTTTTTTGCGAGGCAAACTGAAACGTATTGTTTTTCGCAAGAAAAATGAATATATCTTATATATGAAGCAGAAAGCTTCTATGTGTTTGTGTGTTTGTTTGTCGCCTAAAAACTTTCGAACGATAAACTCTGGGATTACGAAACGTGCCTCAGCTCATTATGCCTGACTAATCCAGATGAATTTGACCATTTTCACAAAAACTAATTTTTTTTTTATAAGATCAGAATTTAAATTTCTGGCGAAGCCGAGTAGTAAAGCTGATTTAAAATAATCTCCAATCAACCTATATAGCCACCTCCACAATGTTTCATTCCAACACCATTCAACGTGCTCCAAAAAAAATCCCAAAGGTTCCCGTGAACTTGGAATCTCCGAACAACAAACATTTCATCTTCGTGCGATCGTTTGTTAGAACTCCTCGCGGAACGTCCGAGGGGCCGTTTGATGTCGGAGCGCGAATTTTAATCAGCCACGCCGGACGAAACGCGGGGAATTGCGCAATGACCGTCATTACGACGGTTCCCGCGACGTTGTGCCATACGTTCTTATGGTGTGTGGGCTGTGCACGAAGCATATCGGCTGGTGCAACAAGCTATGCAGCGGGCAGTATGCACCAGAGTTAATTGCGCGCGAGTATCTTGTAGGCAAGGACAAACCACGCCTCTGGCACGGGCAACCCGCGAAGAAAGATAGTTCCCCTGTGATCGCAAGAACACGAGCAATCAATGAGACACATTCCTACATCGAGTCTTTCATTACGCAGAGTAAAGAATCATGCGTTATCTAATCTCCTTTCTGGATCATTCACGGAGTTGTCAAGGGACCAGTGTTATCCTTGCACCCGCGTGGGACGATCCGGCGTTCAGGAATATTAATCGTTCGTCTTTAGAGTGGGTGGGTCGTCGTGTAAATGATTCGACGATAACTACTGTTATTAGTCATCTCCAGTTTTTGTCGTCTTTGGTGGACGACGTGGATCATCGCGAAGTATAGACGCACGGTGCTCATGAATGGTTACGTGAATTGTAGGCTGATTCACCCAGACGCGTATACATATAGCGTCTGACGAGACGGAAAAATAATCCTGCGCCCGCCTCATTGTAGTATGAACCGATCAAGGAGAATGCATTCACTCGTGGCGGAGTTAAGCAGCGGTAGCGTTATGCTTTCGTGAATGTGCACGCAGGTGTGCGGTTCGGCGCAAAATCCGCAGCCTTATTCGACGTGATTTCCATTGCTAATTACGTGGCTATTTCTATAACCGCCGCGTATTTCATCGCGATTGTACGAGCAGGGCCGGCGTGCGTCGGCTCGCACGGCTCGTAATCGTTTTGTAGATCAGGCAATTGCATAAATCGATCGGCAGATAAAAAAGCTGGCCTCCTTTGAAGAAGAGAAGAAAACTTGCGTCAGGAGGTGGCGTGAATCCTGATGGATCGAGGAGTGGAAACGAGCACGAGGAACGATTCAGGAGAGACGAATCGATGGTAACATTGGCAGGGCTGTCTTAACAAATTTCAGCGCCCTGGGCTAAAAGATTTTGGCGCCCTAGGCCCCAAGGGTGAAATTTCTTCGCAATCGTGAACAAAACTCAGCGAACGTATCGTATGTGAAGGTTTGTTCTGTTTGCGGCGGTGTGGAGTGTAGATACGGCAAGAACAGTGGAAAATGAAGGCGAATAATGCCTCCATCGTTCTCGGCCTGGTGGAGACCCAGATAGAAGAGATTCAGATAGAAATGTTTGTCTTCAAAATTGAAGAGAAAAAAGCATTTCAATATATTTTATTCTTAAGCGTCCTTGGATCACGGGCGCCCCTGGGCTATATCCCATTTACCCATTGCTAAAGGCGGCCCTGAACATTGATAACTCTTTTCTATGACCCACGGTTCTCAGTATCGGTGTCTTGCTATCCACATCGGAACGTAAAAATTATTGTTCGTGGTTCTTGGAATTCTGTCATGCTCCACGAGCTGAAATGGCGACGAAGATTAGGCTCGCAAATAAAACTGAGCGGTCCCGCGAAGTCGATTATAAAAGTATTATTTTTGGAAAGTTGAGATAAGGCTGGCTGTGTAGTCATCGCTGCTATAGGAGTAGACTTGCGTCATCGTCTTCATACGACTTTGACGAATCTCGTTGTTCTGCGCTCTGAACGGTCCTCTGAATACGTCCAAGTGATCGATCTTCTGTGACATTCGATCACCTGTTGCTGGATAGATATTGGAGTGGCTTAAACATAGTGTGGTGGTCTGAATTCATTTGGAGCTTCGGTGAAGTACCATGGAACCTTGGAACGATTCCAATGGAATCTTTAGAAATTACTGCCTTCCACTGTCATAGCTCCTTCCTGACCTCGAGAGTCGCAGACAATTTACGATAACTCTACGTAGCGATAAGCGTACACATTGATAGAAAGCTTTATCTGCTACTCTGTTAATTTTGATCAATTGGCCGAGCCATTGCGAAAACGAGCGTAGCCGCGTAAGTTATCGGTGTAGGTTGTAACCGGTAGCCACTTAGTAACCACATACGAACGGCGCATGTGGGTCGTAAGGTTTCTCCTCGAGTCACGTCTTATCTGAACTCAGTCTTAGCATATTTGACTAATTCTCTCGACTCGAGTCCACTCAGCAGTTCTCCATGTACAAGCCTGCAACCAGGATCGCGTTACAGATCCGCAGCAAAGCTTCTGTTCGTCTTGCAAGCTGCAGTTGGCAGCTTCCCTGCGTTTTATACACGAGAAAGTCTCAGCTTTCAATAATAATTTTTCCATGGGAGGATACACAAGAGCTACGGTGCCCAAATGACATCACGGTGGATGTCGTTTATTGGCCATTCTGCACGGCGGTCGCGCGGAACGTGTTATATGCGTCACCTTAACATTTAGGTCACCGTATTCTCTCCTCAACTCGTTCATTGCATCCTGTACTCGCTCGATAAACTCATCTGACCCTTGGCGATAGGAATTGATTCTAACAATTCGTTCCCATTCGCCCGAATACCATGGCCGATCGTTCGACCACGAGAACTCGATACTTTCGAACCGCTCTTGCTAATTTTAGAAGCGGTTCGGTTCCCTCGAAAATTCCGCGCCAGTATTGTCGCGCGCAAATCGCCCATGTTCGAAACTATCGTGACGGCTCGCGAAGGACTTCGTAGAACGATCCGAGAGGTGTTTTTTATGGAGCAACGACTAAACGAAGTTGGTGGAGTCCTCGTTGGTGAAATTAGTGAGATATGACAGGTCAGATAAGAAGACACGAGTGTCTCTATCACTTATCATTTTACTGTAAGGCAGGGGACAGGAGAAGCAAAGACATTCGTGTCTCGTAGGGTAAACCAATCAGTGAATGACTGAATTGTTGAATTTATGGACCTTGAGATTAATAGGGTAGATGCACCATTTGTGGCCACTTTAAGGATTTCAGTGACTTTCATCGAAATTATCTTTAAAATTGTACTTAATATCAGGAAACTATAAGCTTTATTAAATTTTACACTATCTTTACTATTAATGTCTAAGTTACCATTAACTAGAGAAATCGTTAAAGAATTAATAAAGTTAAAAAATATAAGAAATTCATCTTTCACCGTTTGTGGCCACTTGTACACTAGTTCTGGCCATGTTTGGTACTAGTTTTGGCCACTTTCAAAACTGAATACAACGGGTTTAAATAAATTTGAAATAAGGAAGGATTTAAGTAAGATAAATACGGCAACAATTTTTTATTTTATTACTTTTATTTGAAAATAACATTTCCACGTACTTACATATTTACATACATAGCAAAATAGGATTTTATTTATACTATAACATTACATACAAATTTCTTACTTTTTTTCTGAATCGTTCAAAATTTCTTGACCTTCAATTTCCAGTTGCTTTGAATTTTGATTAGGTTCTGCATTGACAGTTGCAATTCAGTAGTTTGTATTACAAACGAAATAAATTAATACATTAGTAGTTAATTAATATATATATATATATATATATATATATATATATATATATATATATATTATAGACATATATATATATATATATATATATTATAGACATATTTAAATATGTATTGTACATACAATGGAAAAATCGATCAATCTTATATAACAGCTTTAGCCATTAGATCTGAAAAAGCAGGGTGGCAGAAAATAGAACAATATTTTAATAAATTTTCCATTTCTGGCCATGGGGTGGCCACAACTGGATACTATATTGTATCAGTTTTGGCCACCGGATGACCAGAAATGGAAATTTGATTAAAATACTGTATCATTTCTTGCGACATAATTTTCTTTCTAATAGTGCATTGAATTTGATAATTTGATACTTTCAGAATAATTTTGTAACTACATTTAACCTATATCTACCCCAATTTATATATTAATACACTTTGATTTGTAAATATGGGAATTTTACTTACGGTATATCCTTCACGATTATTACAAGAACAGCGGTCCGTTTACACACATCTTAAAAAATATAATGTTTTTCGCGTAAGCAATAAATGTAACCTTATATTTCTGGCGGTATACGAAACAAAATATTTACGGTGTGAAATTCTACACATAATTATGTGTCTGCAAGCATTTCAAGCTAAGAAAACCGCGATAATTATGCACATGGCCAAAAACAGTACAATGGCCACAAACGGTGCATCTACCCTATTGAATATATTTATTTATAACAACAAAACAACTGTTGAAATTGCATTTAAATTTATTTTCCTTGAAATTTCTATAAAAACAATTACTTATTCTTATCGTAATTTAAAAAAAAAACGCTTATAAAATACAAAACGTGTAGAAGCCCAGTAAATGACTTCATACTTTTAATAAGAATTGTACTCATTAATGTTTGCTTAATACACGTAACTAAAAATATGGGATATTAAAAGTGCAACTACACTCCATTTATAAACATATAATATTTTTAAATTTATAATTTCTTTGCCTATAATGGTCATTCACTGGTATGCGGTCAATTACTGGTTGCTTTACCCTATGTTCGAATCGCACAAGTGGAAGTCCTTCTTATCCCTGCATTTCTACATTCTTGCATCTATAATCCCTTCCTCAACTTTCAGACTCAGCTTCGCCAATTACACTGAGCTGTTCCAGGTACAGTTTCGAGTTCTCTAAGTGCGCGCGCTCCATTTGAAGAACAGAACTGGTCGAGAACATACAGTGGTCGCAAACAAGATTTCTGCGTCGTCAATTCGATCTGTTATGTTTCACTTCGCTGCTCATCAGTCCCCCATGCCGGGGCTTACGTGAATGGGATTAGAATGGGAATGCCAGTCATTATTGTGATCGTTAACGACCTGCGTGTACATATCCAGGCGACACACGGACACCAATACCCCCCATGAATAATGCAGAACCCCGACCCATATTTCCGACCTGTCATTTATCTTTCATATAGTTATTTTCGGAGGCTCCCCATCGCCCTTTATTTCACATCCTCTCATCCAAATCACGTGCACGCGAACGCCGTAAACAATCTCGCCACGATAAAGCCGCTGCGAAATCTTTGCCGCGACGTCGACACGCGTTCTTCGCGTGAACCTTTCTTTTTACCAGGCTTTCTACTCGTTACGCGTGTGTATATTTAGCGAGGCGACATTCGAATAGGCGCGCCTCGAAAGGTCAATGGATGGAGTATCTTTGCGCGAGAAAAATCGACTGCAATTTGAAAATAAATTCTACGGCGAATCGAGCGAGGTAGAAACATGTTAATTGTATTTTTATGTAAAGATCCTTTGAGTGTATCGCAGCGTTAGATCGAGCGAAGTGAATATTAATAACTCCGTGTACGATACTGCGCGAGCTACTAGCGCTAGGAATTCTTGGTCGAGCGTTTATCGCGGTCGACGACGTTTTCAAACGGTGAAAGTGAAATTCTTCCTTCGCCGCGCGGTTCCAGCGTTCCAAGCCTTCGCACTTTCGCGCCCGTTCACCCTGCCGTGCGCTCCTGTCGTTTGTTTGTTATGCGCATAACGCGTCGAGCGTTATTTCAAATACACAAGGTGTGTCGAAGAAGACTTCTAAGCTTTACGAAGGTAGCCATAATAATCCTGAATCCATTAGCTGTTTGTTTTCGAGATACCTGATAGTATTAGGGTAACTCAGGGTAATATGCCACCGTGGGTAATATGCCACTTCTCAATAATTTTTTAAATAATGAACAGATTGCGTTATATTTGCACTAGTTCCGTTCAATTTAGTGTACCTGCTAAGACGACAACAGATTTTGGCTTTTGATTTCTTTTATTTTCAGTAAATCCTGGTAAGTTATAAAAGTATCGGCTTGATGTAATTTCACACTCTGACTAGAATGCAGATTACACATTTGTGTGAACGGTTCTACATAAAATCAATAGATTATGATACAGTATCCTGACAAACGAATTTAATAACCTCTGTTACATCCGTTAAAACTATGTATTTTGTGGAGAGATTTTCTATTTTTGTTTTATGGCTGTTTGGAGTAATATGCCACATGTTTGTCGGTATAATATGCCACAAACTCTTATCTTTATAATTCTTTCTATTTAAAGCCATCGAGTTGCTTTTTGGATCAGAACCATGCCTAAGAAGTATGTACGAACTTCAAACCGTGCGGCTTGGGCAGAAAAAAGTTTAAAGGAAGCCATTCGAAGGTAAAGGAGACGTAGAGATTGGAGGCTGTTTAGTTTCTAAGAAGTAGCTATTTTTTCAAATATATTTTACGTTTCATTGAGCTCAAATATTTGTTATTAGTTATTAATAGCGTAAATAGTTTAAAATATTGTTGATTCTCCAAAATTTGAGTGATTAGTTCGCACTTCATAGCTTGTGGCATATTCACCCACCACCTGGGTAATATGCCACTTTCGAGGACTTTTGTATTTGTACGTTTCTGATTGAACTATAAAAGTTACATATCTCTACTTATTAGTCAATACACAGAATTAGTTACACTTTCGTATGGTTTTATCTTTATTCCTGTATCTACTTATACTTGCGAGATATCGCGATTAAAAGTTAACTGTGGCATATTACCCCGAGTTACCCTAATCGGAGCAGAACTTCGTAGCGGATGGTCGAATCGATCACTGGCAATCATACGTAAATACCCAGGACTATTATCTAATCGTACAGTAGTTTTATCATTTCTGAAAACTGTAGTAGAGAGATAGTCTCTAAAATCCTCAATTATAATTCGTATGAAAATAATCCTCGAATGAAAACGAATCAGCGGTTCCTAAGCTGCAGTTTGATCGATGCTTGGAGCCGCCTAACGGCGAGCATACCGTATTGTACGGTAGTATAACACTTGATGGCGAGAAAAGGGGTTAACTGTTCGGTCGGCTGGACGTTGGTCGCCGAAAATATCGAAAATGTGGAGCAAGTGAGGCTCGACGTCGAGACGCAACGAGAACTGGGTTGCTTGGTCGGCGAGCACGTGTTCCTGGAATACCCATGGGCCTTCGTGAGCCGAGAGATCGTCACGAGACTCTCGAAGCAACCTGAATCGCCGCTGGCAGCGTTTACAGAAAGGCTCGAGGCCTACGAGCGCGACACTTTCCTCGTGGGATATTCATCCACGCGATTAATCTCCGATCATTTCGTAATCTGCCTGACGGTAGAAGCATGCAGCGTCGTCCGCGACCGCAACCGGAAAATCACGAGGGACATCTTGAGCAGGATAATCGGCGGGTTACGAAGGAACGCGAAGCCGTGGAACTGTTTGGGCAGCGAGACGGAAGTGGACGAAGCCTTCCCGAGGAACACGAGGCAGTTTTTCGAGATCGAAATCGTTATACCAGGAAGAACGTTGGGCTTGGCTCGAAGATTATGCGACCGAGATTCGAGCAGTTGTAGGGACAGCTACGCGCAGCTCGTGCCAACGAGCAAGGGGTTTCAGAACATAGAAAGAAGATGCATCTCTAGGAGCTGTCAAACTAATCTCCAGCCTCGAGAGACCTTCGCTCAAACCTGCCCCAGGTATCCCAGGAACGCGTGGACGCAGTACGCGTATGAGGATATTTTGGAGGAGGAGCATGTGGATGAAGATGCTGAGGAAGAAAAACAGCAGGTGGATGGGGAATCTGAACGGGATGATGACGAGAGGTCTAAGGAAAAGAATGGCAATGAGGACAAGGGGAGTGAAGAAGGACCTAGCGAGAAGACTGCTCTAGAGCTATTTCTGGAGGATCGTTTGCAGGAAATGATCGATAACATTAGGTACAACGCCGCGGTCAACCTGCACGTGGACGATATCCGCAGTTTGCGCAGTAAAAGTCAATTTGGAAAGGAAACACTCTGCGAGACGCCAGCTTTTACGGAGCAGCTGTCTCTCGCTGACTCGAGCCTGACAGAGAACAAAGCTGTCTCTGACGTCTCTCTGCGCCCGAAATCGCCGGAGTATATAGCCATCTCGTACGCGAACGTTCCAATTCGAGCTCCCTTTGAAAACAATCTGCTAAACGAACGGGAGTTTCGGTGCAGAGCGGTGCTCTGGAAATTCGACGACCCGCTGCGTCCTCAGCTTCAGCTGCAGGATCACAGAGAGGTCTGCTGCGTTTCATTCTGCCCCAGCGACGGGGACGTGGTAATTGGAGGATGCTCCACCGGCCACGTGATCCTCTGGATCATCAGAGATTACTTGAGAAACGATAAGAATGATAAGAACGTGATGGTTGGAACGCTGAGAGGGAGCAACGTGCCAGTGGCTCGCGCGATTATAGTCTCGGATAAAGATGGCTGTCATCGACTTCCCGTTCGAAGGATCCGCTGGATGCCTGCCAAGTACAAAATAGAGTCAAGTGGAAAGTTGACAAGTTCATGCACTCCCAGTGGAGCGCAGTTTCTAACAGTGTCCGAGGACAGCGTCGTGGCCTTTTGGAACCTTCCCTGCCTTGGCGACGACCATTCCAACGACCCATTCCGGCCGATCTTTCGCTTGAGAATTAAATCCTACGCTCCGGAATCGAGGGATTTGATTCCCTTGTGTCTGTGCCTGCCATCGATCAATGTTCTCGAGCAACTGGATGATAACCATCTCGAGAGGAGCGAGTTGAACTCGAAGGAGAGAGATTATATGCAGAGCCTGTGGATAGGCTGCGTGGAAGGGTTGGTAAAGTGCACGTGGGAAGGCCAGGTGGTCGACGAGGATGCATTCAGCATCGTCGACTGCGAGATGTCGAAGCACTCGTGCGTGCACGACGGTCCCGTTACGGAAATTACGCGATCCCCGCATCTTGAAGACGTCCTCCTGACAATCGGTGGACGCGTGCTGGCGATCTGGAAGGATGATCACCTGGACTCGCCCCTGTTTTGGAGGCGAACTTGTTGCCGGTACACGGCCTGCTGCTGGGCCAGTGAACCCGGCGTTTTTGTGCTCGGCAGCCAGCAAGGGGAGCTCGAGGTCTGGGATATAAAGAGCGAATCGAGCTGGCCAGTCTTCTCCGAAACGGTGTCTTCGAAATCGATCACCTGCTTGTTTCTGCTAGATAGCTCGAAGACGATAGGCGTCGGCGATTATGCGGGATTCTTTCGCACTTTCAAGGAACCCGAGATCTTCGATAAGGAAGGCACCATTCGTAGAATGGACTGGTTCGAAGAGTATACGTGGAAGGAAGCGAGGAGGAAGAAGGTGTTCGCCAGTTGGCAGAGCGATTTCCTCGCTAACGATCCGCTCGTGCTGGCGAAACGATCGGCTAGGCGTGACGAAGAACGCCACAGAGAGGTGGAGGAAACGAGGGAGAAGCTGAGAAGTGAGCAGCAGGAACGGCTGAGATTGAAAGCGGAGAAACGAGCGCGCAGCGCTCCGATACCCAAAGACGTCGCGTGGAAATCAAAAGATTATGAGAGGATGAAGAGTGTTCTTCTGAGTAAGAAGAATCTAGACCCCTCTGAACTGGAAGCGAAGAGGCGTCCGATTGTCGTTTTGGAAGCGGAGAGGGAGAAGAAGCTGAAGAAAGCTGAGGACAGAGTTGCTCGTAGCGAGGACTTCTTTTCGAAGGCGCTGGCCAGGGAGCTCCCGGAGCTCTTTAAATCGAAGGAGGAGGGTTCGGAAGTAGAGGAATCGTTACAGCTTGAGAAATCGGTTGATTATTACGTGCAGAGATTTTATGAAGTGCGCGATAGGACTCGGAAAATTTTACACAACAATTTGGGTGGTTTGAAACTTGAGGATATTAAAAATGATGGTTTAAAAGGAACATTTAGAAGCTAAAGATTTTATGACTACGTTGCTGTGCAGTGCAAATAGAATTTCAGTCCCATTCAGTTTTTTTAGTCAACCTCCAAATTGACCACGTGAAATTGAAATTTTTATTTAATTTAATGAAACTCGTGTATCTTGATTGTTCCAGCTTCTTGGCATAATATGCATGGCTTGCGCGTCCCCAGCATACGTGGGTGCGTCACATTGGTTCCTGTTCGTCGCTGTGACAGCTTTCATCGCCACTCTGTTATGGTGTTTCGTGTACTTCCTGTCGATTCGCGAGGCGCTTAAAATCCCCATCAACTGGATTCTGTCGGTGAGTAAAGGATCAAAGAATCAAAGTACAGCTGCTCCAATCCGGGAACAGATACTAACAGATTCTTTCTCTTTACAGGAGCTGTTGAACACTACTGCGTTCGCGGTTCTGTACATGATCGCTTTCATCGCTCAGCTTTCTGTCTGGAGCGCGCTACATCATAGTAACACCGCGTCGAACATCGCTGCCGGGGTGAGTGCGAAGTCCTATCGTATTCAAATTAATCGCCTACTTAGCGTAGAAATTGGAAGCTCGCGTGCTAAAATCAGAGTTGGCCAAAATGTAATCTAATTACAAATTACAAATTACGATTAAAATGTAATTGTGTAATTGATTATTTTCTGTAATCGTTAATTAGGTACACATTTTGTTATATAATGTAAAAATTAACGTGTTTACATTTGCTTTAAGTATCCTATCATAACATTTCATCCTTTGTAATTGTACCAAGAGTGTCAAAATGCATAAAATTTATGTCCATTCCTTTTTTAATACATGTTAAAAAAAATACATGTTTCTCGTTAGTGTACCGGGGTAACGTTGGCACCTCATAGGTCAGTGAACTTAAATTTGTTTATTTTATTTTATTTTCACATCTTAATTAAAATCAACTCGTAACATTATCACATGATATAAATAGCATTAACAGGTTAAATTTTTCTACTAATCTGACGTAAAACAACGTAAAGCCAGGAATCCACCGGGAAGCTAAGCTACGCTACGCGATGCTATGTTATGCCATGCTACGTTTTAAAAAAATTAGGTTCAATACATTCTTATGAAACCGTTTCTACCAAAAGTTACGTTATGAGATAGCATCGCATAGCTGAGATATGCTATGCCATGCTACGTTTTAAAATAATTAGCTTCAATCCATTCTTACGGAACCATTTCCACCAAAAGCTACGTTAAAACATAGCATCGCATAGCCTAGCTTAGTTTAGCTTCCTGGTGGATTCCCGGCTTTAATTCGGCGTAGGGTAAAGGACCCAATTACTGGCACCCAACCCAATTAGTGTCACCTTAAGCTATTTTACTTAAAATAACGAATAAATAAATGTTTAAGTAAAATAGCTTAAGGTGACAGTAATTGGATCGTTTACCCTATGTCAATATTACCCCGTGCTGCCAATGTTCCCCCAGTTTACGGTACATTTTAATCGTAATTTGTAATTTGTAATTAGATTACATGTTTCCCAACTCTGGCAAAAACGTTACTCTTCCAGCTAGTTTCCTAAGACCATTACCAAGACACAGATCCGATTACTTTTATTCGAGGAAGCACACATTCATTTCCTGTCCTTCCCGAACCGTTACTTCAATCTGCTGAAACGTCCCGCACACCAATCGCCACTCATAGAATGGCACCTCTTCAGCATGCAAATTATCCTACAGTCCAATAACGATTATGTCGTCTAGCGCTTTATAAAGTCACCCTGGTATTTGTCCGGCAGGTGTTCGGGATCTTCAACACGGTCGCGTACGCCGCCGGCTCGTACTTCCTGTACGTCGAATGGAAGAGCAGCAACACGCAGTGAAGAGGGGCGTGCGGCGAAGGTACTCGAAGTGACGCCAGGTACCTGAAGAGCATCCACGGCAGGGCTACACCACTCTCCGGTTCTCGCGATCCCTCGCTTCCGCGGCCGTTGGGCGCAAGTGAGCGGACGCGGTCGTGCAAAAATCTCGTGTACTTTGGAAACGAACAAAAACAAAATGGAAAAGAAAAGAAACCGTAATGGAGAGCTCGACGGGCCGAAGTTAAGTCCGGCGAGACCCTCTTTTCCCGGATCGTGTGTCGTAGCTTGACGAGAGAGACTCTGTAACCTATGTGCCTTAAGATTTAACAGGCCAGTCGATCGGCCTCGTCGACGTCTGGAAATCGAGCGATCTCAGAGCCGACGGAGTAGATCGTCGTCGCGGATTTTTAGATTAGAGCACTCTGGACGACCAGCAGAGCAACCCGGAACGATTCGCAACACGGATCGAGCGGAGTTCAGCGAGCAGTTTTGCACGAACGGGGTTCTCGTACCGAAGATACACCGATCTTGATCGAATGCTTCGACGGGTGTCGGGGATTCTCTTCGTCGCGTGGGTCACAGTTGTGTTCCTCTTATTCTTCAGTCGGAAGCACGGTTGTTCGGCACGAATTGGATCCCGGGATCGATGAAGTCCATATTGGATGGTAATCTGTTCCTCTGTTATAATTTTTGCAAAACGCATGTCGGTCCTCAGTACGCGTACCTCGCGCGTCCTTCTCCCGTCCAGAGTTGGCTTTTCTAACCGTACCTTTATTCGCACTACCCGCGAGTTTTTATTTATAATACGCATACACACATTATATATATACATATATATAGAGAGATATCTATTTTATATAGGTAATATATTTGCACAAATCGGATGCAGTACATCGTCTTCTTCTTCTTCTTCATTTCTTCTTTCTTTTTTTATTTTCTTTCACCCGTACGTAAGGGATACTTATTGTAATTCGTGTTCATTGATGTAAGTATAAAAATGGTCCGTTGCCACACCAGTGAATATTCTGCATATGCGTTGTATTTGTATCTGTACACACACACAATTGCCATTGAAAGATATGGTCGTTTTCGACATTGTTGCTCTTCGAGACCTCTTCGAATCGCTCGCGATTGATTCGGTGTGCTTCGATGACGCGATCGGATTGTAAATACACAAGGTAAGAAGAATATGGAATGTTAGTAACGACAGTTTATATACGAAATATTGTAGTCTCTTATAAGTTCAAGGTAAACTTAAGTACGTAGCATGAGTGTGTAAAAGCAGATAATTATAATCACAGTGTTGATGCGGGCTTATCGCAAGAAATGACTAATTGCCACAGCCAGTAAGAAGTCAATCATTAAATTCCGAATTTATATTTATGCACTCATGCTACTCGACAAGTATACAGTAATTCATTTAAAGCACCGAAAGTCACTTCGAAAGCCCGTGGAAATCTCAGAGAAGTATTTTTCTCCAAAACAGTCGCAATCTACGCGCAAAGTGGCGAAAATAAGTCCTTTAAGATTTCCCTGCATCAATTGTTTTATACATATTTCCCTTGTTCAGCAACTATTTGTGCGACACGTGTCTACAAAACCTCTGCATATACGAGTGTTTGAATCTTTTATATCTGAAGTCTATTTATTATTAAATCATGAGTAATAAATAAAAATAATGCCAAGTTTGCGTTGCACCTATCTCTGCATCGTCGCCCCCACAAATCAGACACCATTACGGTAAAGAGAAGTAAGAATCTATATTTTCCCCCGGGCGAATTTCTCCACGCCGCTGGAGCACTAGGTTAAAGGACCCAATTACTGTCACTCAATCCAATTACTGTCACCTTAAGCTATTTTACTTAAAATAACGAATAAATAAACGTTTAAGTAAAATAGCTTAAGGTGACAGTAATTGAATTAGCTGCCAGTAATTGGGTCCTTTACCCTACAACGTCCAAACAATGGCCCGAAAACGACGCAGAAAGTCCTCGAATTTAAATTCGACACGCGCGAGAGGGCGAGACACGAATTGGCGAGGAACAGAGTCTTTTGCCAATTTCTCTTTCTCTTAATAACCAACGCGTGTTCAGCTGGCAGTGTTCGCGCGCGCAGACGTCGCCCAATCTTTAAAAATGTGTGCGCCTCGGCGTATGATATCATCCGTGACGTCATTTATTCATGGTACCGCGTTGGAAACGCAAGCGTGCACTTCAGTCAATCGCAGACGCTCGCCGCGCGACCACCTACCTTATTAAGGTCAGTTTCACTCTTGCGCGCACTTTGTCGGTTATTGCATCCGATCGTGATACCTACCGCAGCATACTCGACCCGTTGTAACGTGACTTCCGTTCGCAGCTTACACCGCAGGGGGCGATAACGCGGCTCAAAGTGATTGATAGTTCCGCGCGTGTAATTCTAGCTTCGCACACCGGCGACGTTCGATTTTCTTAAAGATAGTGAACCCGTCGACGGGATCGTAGCGATATTATAAAGCGACGAGTTTCTTCGATACTATCGGGCCAAAGAGTAGTTGAGTGTCTCAGTTCATCGGATACAATCGCTGTAATCGCTGAGAAGTCTTAAGCCCATAGACTCAGAGATAAAAGGCGTACGCGGGGAGAGTCGCGAGAGAGTTTCAATCGATTCCGCGTCGGTATTCTTATCGGTTACTGCGGTGGATGTTCTTTCGAATTTAAAAATAACCGATGACGGCACTTCCCGCCTGTTTATTCGTAGCACGCGCTTATTGGGGCATGCTCGCGGTACGAGCACCTCAAGAGGAAGGAATCCCTGCGTATCGTCACGCGTACAGTGCACCTATGCGCCGTGAGAATCGTGACGCCTCGTGTTATCAGTCACCTAAGCCGGTCGTCTAAGTTAGTTTCAATCCTGCACGGGCAGCACTATCTTCCTCGTTATCTGCAGGCCTCCGCGAAACCACTTTTACCATGACCAAACAAGGCGTACGCTTCGGTTGCTCGCGCTTTCGTGTGTTGCGTGTCATGAGGGAAAGAGAAAGTGATGTGCAAGGTTGTGCGCGTGGTATCGATCCGCCACAGGGTCTAGGGGTGCGGCCAGGGTTAATGGAACGAAAGCGAAAGCGCCGTTCTTCCCCTCGGCGCGGTGTAGAGTGTTGCTCTGCTTTCGTTCGCCTATCAGTGACCGACGGACGCGTGATCCAGGAGCGCTGAGGATCGCGCCGGTGTAGGGACGAAAATAACGCGCGGGAATTTGCGTTTCACTTGAGTAAACGAAACACGAGACCGGGCCCGCTATTCTCGAGTGTAAAGAAAAGGGAATAGCCTCCTCGCGAAATGTAGGCCACGCCTCGAAGGCGCAGCCTTGGCCCTCTTACTCGCCTGTACATTCTCGGGCCTGTCCACCTGGAGGCAGCCTTCCCCGAATACTTGCTCGTCACTGGCACGCGTGGTTTCTTTTTCAAATTTCAGAGTCGGGAAAGAAGGGAACCGCAATGTCGCACTCGGTAACGATCAGGACGCAAACGGTGACCAGCAGTTCCACCGCTGTTATCATCAACTCTGGGTACCTGAAGACCTGGAGCGGGCTGGTGAAGTTGCTACAGCTGGTAAGCTTCAGTTTGACCGGGGAACTGTTTCGGTTCTTCACGGATAGGTGGCTGAGAGCGGTGGCGCGATTTTTTAACGAGTCCCCGCAAGAGTTTTGGAAAAGACTAGAAAATTGCGGATTTAGGAAAGGAGTTAAAGAAAATTGTGGAACGCGTGGGAATTAGTTATTAGAAGAAAGGGAATTTGCCAGTGTATTTCTGGAAAATCTTTCATTTCATTTTTGCTACAAAGAAAATACAGGCAGTAGTCGTTGCAAGGGAAACCACACTTAATCTGTGAACTCTTCAACAACGTCTGACTCTCAGCATAAACTTCCGCTTGCGTTTGTAAGATTGCAAGTGAGGGGGGACACCACTGTGACGGCCGGAAAAGTAAGCCATTTTTAAGAAATTGTTTTCGGGAATAATTTACAGTTTTCATAGAAAATTTTTATTGCCTAATTTTAGCACGTTGTCTTAAGAGACTATAGAAACAAATAAATAGAAAAACATCCATAAATTTTAATATATTAATTAATCTTCGAGACCCCAAGATTATGCGTATCGATTCCTTAAACAAATTATTTTTGTAAAAATGGTGCGCTTTAGAAGAAAAGTTTGGCAAATCCGCGAATAAGTTGGACAGTTTTTTAAGCGTATTTAAAAAAAATTGGTTTCAATAAAAAAATCTTTTCCGGCCGCCACAGTGGTGCTCCCCCCTTAAGGGGAGGTTCCGGTCTAAAAGTCGATTTTTTTTTATTTAATTTTTCGAATGTTCAACCTTTTAGGAATACGTGTTTAAAAGGATTTGTCGAAATTCATAAAATTCCTGAAGTTATAGGCATTTGAGTAGTGGCAAATGCGTGGGTAAAAACCCGGCCACATGGCACTCACGCAAATCTTTAAACGCGTTTTTCGCGAAACAGTATTCTCAAAACGCTGGGACCTGTATTTTCAAAAGTTATTATCCGATTCGACTGAAACCTTTTTTATTTTGAAGAATATACTTCTGGCTGGGGGAACTAGTAAAAATTACAAAAATTAAAAATGTATAATTTTCAAAGACGTTGAAAGGACGAAAATACAGGGAAAAGTGATTTCAAAGTTAAAGTGTCGTTATTTTCTAAAAAATGTCACTTTTGTAATTTTTTCTAGTACTCCCCTAGCCAGAAGAATAATCTTCAAAATAAAAAAGGTTTCAGTCGAATCGGATAATAACTTTTGGAGATACAGGTCCCACCGATTTGGATCAATTTTTTAACACATTGACTTTAACGACTCCCCAGGGCCGTCTGCAATGGTTAATCATAAAACAAAAAATATATTTCTATAATTTAAGACATCCTTAATACAATGCAAAAAGTCCCATTAAATTATATATAGTAGTTTTCCTTTAATTAATTCCTAAATATCACCTATTAAGCTCCAACCCCATCCACCAGCTATAATTATTTTAACATTCTTCCTGCTTTTATTCTAGGCTCTGGGTATCGTTTGCGTAGGAATCATCGGCCACCAGTTCACCAGTTACGACTACCATACGGCTGCTGAACTATTCTTCCTTTTAATGACTACAACGTTTTTAATCGGTACTTTTATACTGCTTCTAAGTTGCTTAGCGTCCCTGTCGACTTCCGGCATCATCCCGAAAACGATCTACGTAAGTCACACAGAATTTCGAATAAAAGCCGAACAATTCCTCTAAATGAATCCAAATTAAAGTGACTTTATTCTTCTCTCACAGGAACTCTTGTATCATTCTATCGCGTTTGGACTGATCTTAGCTGCGTCGTTAACGTTCCTAGTCCACGTCTCTAATCGAAAAGGCGACAGAAACTACGAAGTACAAATGGCTGGCGCAGTAAGTCATGAGAAATTAGTTTCCCCTTGGGCAATTCCGATGTCTCATTCGCCACGGCTAAATCTCGCTGCTTTTCATTTAGGTCTGCGGCTTGGTGAACGCGGCACTGTATCTTCTCGGCACTATCATGGCTGTTCGCCTGTACAGAGGACTCTGAAGACGTCGTTGTGCCTTTTACCGTGAATTTTTTAATTACTCGAGTACTTTTAAATCATGCTTCCGGTTCGTTTCGCGTTCCGTAGAAAGTGTGACGGTTTCGAGTTCACCGTTTTCGATACTTAACGCGACTCGTCTGTCACTTAAGTCATGACTTTTTTATACAGAGGCTTAATTTTATACATATTTTTTCTATTGGACATGAACCGATGCTCATTGTAAAACAGTGGCGAACGACTTACAGAGGCAACGCACTTGTGTTACCAGATCGAGTAGCTTTTATTACAGATCACCGACGTTCATACTTTTCTATCGATCAAGTACCTCGTGGCATTCGGTACTTCGTACTTTTCTATGGAACTTTACGCGCAAGTTCTTCTGGATTGTATCTATACAGAGTTTATACACATATGAGTGGATATGTACATGTATATTTATTGTAATTACTGTTTATATTTTTTAAGAAAAAGAATAATTAGTAGCGCTTCAACCTGGTAGTTGGATTTCACTCTGTGGTAGCTTACAGCAGAGCGTGCGTTCGAACTTCGAGGTGATTTCAAGGTCGTTAAGGAAAACTTCGCGTGTTTGGAAAACTTCTTCGTAAGTTTAGAAACTTCCTCGCTCTTCAAACGATCTTCTGGCATCGCTTCGAATTTCGAAAGCGTTTCCAAAAATATTCCATCCTTCAAGGCGGGTTACAACTGGCTCAGAGTCTGTATCGCTGCGCTACTCGCGATCCAACTACTCGGTGTATATTCTAGTACTAAAATCTCGTAATCCACTTTCTTTAAATAAATGTATTGTATTAAAAGCGTGAGCCATGTACCTCCTCTATTACCACACGCTTCTCCTCTGACACTCCTTTCAAAAATCTTTCTTTTATATAAAGGGGGTAATTTCTCGCTTGTAATAAAGGGCTGAAGTGTTGCTTCGGGGGTGGATTGAAAAGAAAACGACTTCGTAGTCTATAGGCCGACGCAGGCGCAATCAGTGTGATAGGACGCCTGATAAAGCAGCGTAATCGTAGGGTGACTGCCAGTCGCTATGCGCTTACCTCAGTACGCGAGGTGCTTCTTTGCATTGATCACTACGCTCTGTCGCGCTTTCCTCCGCAAAGACAATCGCTGGAAGAGGATTCTGCTCGAGCTCTCGAACGCGTCTGACAAGGGTGGGGCGCGGAGGCATTCGGGGGAGATTTAAATTCTTACGGCAATGAGATGGACGGAAAGCGCGTGACGATTCTTGCCCATGTAAGTGCATCTCTCAGTAGATTTAGAAATCGCTAGGAAATTTGCGTTGAAATCGTAGATTTAAAAACGGCGGTTTTATTAAAAAATGTTAAATAACGTGGCAATGAAGGATCGTGGTCTTTTCGATGGGGAAAAGTGCTAGCTGTGGATTTGACTGTGTTTTTAAACGCCGGTTGCAGAATGGATGTAAGTTCACTGGTACCAGCGGGTCTATTAGCGGGGCAAGTGGATCTGTGCGTGGTGCAGGCTGGTTACAATAAATTTTCGGAGAATCTGCGGAGATTCACCCCGCAGGCTATACAGTGCGCGATCTTTTGCGGTGGCTCCAGGTGCAAATATGAAAATCCAAAGTCCTGGCCAGCGGTACACATGGCGATACAGAACATCTTTTCGCATTGGTAAGGCTGGAACTACTTAATAGATCTTGTCAACTCGTTTCATTTTATCCTTCGATATTTTAACTTCGATGCTATTGTCGATACTTTACGAAATCGTGCTACGAATTGATTAAATAAAGCTCCCCATGTTACGTGACTCCCTACTCAACATTGTAAAATCGCAACATTGGTTGAAATAGCTTACGACAGAGATGGGCAAAAAATTATTTGAAATAAAAATTTCGTAAACAAATTTTTATGCCGGGGACTTATCGTAAGCCAGAGATGGGCAAAAAATGATTTGAAATAAAAATTTCGTAAACAAATTTTTATGCCGAGGACTTATCGTAAGCCACAGATGGGCAAAAAATTATTTGAAATACAAATTTCGTAAACAAATTTTTATGCCGAGGATTTATCGTAAGCCAGAGATGGGCAAAAAATTATTTGAAATAAAAATTTCGCACACAAATTTTTATTTCAAATAATTTTTTGCCCATCTCTGGCTTACGACAAGTCCTCGGCATCGATTTCCAGCCAAATTATTCTAAAGATAACAGTGTGTATCGTTCGAGAGGTATAAGGGTTGATACTTCCTTAGGGTGACGGACGACGTTCTCGCGATGGCACGGCCGAACACCGCGCAGATAATAAAGAAAGATATAATTGCACAGTTTCAAGGGTGGAGCATAAAAACCATAATAAACCTGCAAACGCCTGGGGAGCATGCGAGCTGCGGCGGGCCTCTCGAGGCGAGTGGCTTCACGTACGACCCGAATCTCTTCATGAGAAATGGCAGTAGGTATTCAGACGGTGAAACGAGGGTTCAACCCTTCGAACTCCACGTTCCTCGAGAAATATTTGTACACGCTATTTCTTTACAATATCTTGCATTATTTC
The DNA here is from genome assembly GCA_929113495.1 of Andrena minutula. Classification (NCBI taxonomy): domain Eukaryota; kingdom Metazoa; phylum Arthropoda; class Insecta; order Hymenoptera; family Andrenidae; genus Andrena; species Andrena minutula. The sequence continues at coordinate 26,908,698 of OV815994.1, read as the reverse complement.
TTCAATTGCGCATAGAAGGTAATAGAAAATGTTATTAGACATTCATACATGTAAGCATGAAACGGGTCGAATCGATATTGGGCAATACTAGTTTTACGGTGCAATGTGTTTGAAGGGTTGAATAATACAGATACAAGACTGCTATCTCGTTATATGTAACTAATGTTTCATTGCGATTGAAAAAAGGAACTCTGACGATTCCAATCTGTAAGTCAGCGGCTCTTAGTTAACCTGGGCCTCGAAACTTTCCTGCAAACATAAAATTAAATTTTTTTGAACAACTATAGAATGGATGCAAGGTATATTTGAGGCAGTCAGAGCAACAACGGACTAACCCAATTTTTTCGAAATTGAATTAGTAGCAATAACGTATTCTAATAGGATCTACTAACCATATAAAATAAGAAATTTTTTTTTAATTTGGGTTGGTCCGTTGTTGCTCTGAGTGTCTCATTTTTGGGGCCCACAAACTTTCACGAAATACTATAGCCAGTTCTCAGTTCAAAGAGTGAAATCCAAGTCAGTTTATAAAATTGGATTAATTCTAATTCAATAAAAAATTTTCGTTCTCATTTATTTCTTTTTTATTTTCTCTTTTCTACATTCTTCCTTTTCCTGTGGCCCCGGGTATCTTGCATCCGTTGCATCCCTCCTGTGGCCGGCCCCGCTTACGAGGAAAGAGCCTGTAATAATTAATAGAAGCATGGTTATTATGAAAGTACAGAAATAGAATCTACTCAGTGACGACGAAATCGAGTCGCACAGGTAAACTAAGGGTAGCTTGTCCTTGTTGGGCACGTGAAGCGCGCCAGGAACCAGCACCGAGTTAGATCGAAGAATTTCCCAGGTGAAGCATGCAATGCAGCAAAACCGTTGTATCCATGCGGAGAAAACAAAAGTTTCCGTATCGGCGGAGTAGCAACCGTGAAACTACCCTGTCTCCTTCGGGGGCGGTTGGTCCAAGGTCTGAACCACGCGATCCCGCGACTCTGTTGCAGTTTACTATTACAATTTCGCGTTGAAGGACTACGGGGACGCGACGATGAGCAAGCTCCAGGACATGGTCAAGGTCGTGGCCTTCGCCGTGCAAGAAGGAAGGGTGGCGATCCACTGTCACGCTGGTAAATCCATCTTCTTTTCGACAGATCCATCCACCCACTTCGTATCACCCCATCGCTGCCTTTCGATCCTCAATTCTCGTGAACGCGAGCAGAGACCTTGCTGGAGATGGTTATCGAGTGGCTGCATTCGATCCCCCTTGTCGCGACCCTTAAGCGACCCTTTCGTTTCGAAGATGTAGATATATCGCCGGCTCAGCATGTCGCACTCTCACGTGCACCGTTATCAGCAATTTGTAACCTTTGGATGTATCGATCTAAGGCACGTGTGAAACACGTCGTGCCATGATACCGCTTTGGTGCATTGCGTGCCGCAAGACGCGGCGTCAACGCGCGGTGCATCTGAATTTTTGCATTCGTTATGCAGATCATCCCCCTTGAACTTTCGGCTGAATGACGGTCAGAAAAATTGCACGTTTCGTAATGCAAATTTGGGAACAACGGGGGATCAATAGGGGGCACATAAAATGACTAAAACTGATGCAATTTAGAAGCTATACAGGGTAAGAAGGGGAAATAAATATAGGCATGTGCTTCGCAGAGAGAAGAAATTGAAATTTTCTGATAAAACAGTCGATAGTGAGTAATTCAAGAAACTCACGATACCTACTTAATGACTATACATATATATGTGCAGGATAGTTCTATCATTTGATAAGAAATTCGGTATTCACTTTTGTACAGCTCCATGACTAATTCCCCAATAGGTAGGAAGCGTGTTAGCCACCCATAAACGATAACTGTGCTCGGTTCCCCAAGAAAATTTGCGTGCACGAAAAATAGATATGGGAGGATAAGGAACTTGGGCTTAATTGTAACTAGACATAGAAACGTTCGACGTAGGTGGATAGATAACAAGTAAAAGTGTTTTATCTTAGCTGAAAAATATTAGTCTACCATGTTATGTTCGTGTGCAAGAAGCGCGGGAATTCCATTACGATCGAAGTTCGATCAATTCGATCGGTGGGTTTCTCGATGTCGAGGTTATTCATCATAAAACTTGTATTCCCCGTGCGTTCTCAGAGCTCTGCATTCGACGATATGCACTCATAAACTGTGTCATTATCCGCACGAAGGCACGTCGTTCTCCAGGTGGAAGACTCTCAGCATTTATCAGTCCCTTCGAGCAGGTTTTTGACTTGAAAGATTTGTTTCTTTAATTTTTATTAATGCAGCCATGAAATATTGACGTCCATTGTGGCGCATGCATGATTTGAAATGCAAATTCTTATCGATGGAATTCGCCAGGCGTGTTATTAACCAACGATACAGGATAAATTCCGAAATTCTGCAGGTGCTTCGCGTGTACTTTATGGCTTAATTACAGGGCGTAGATTTGTGTGTGGGAGTGAAGTGCATGCCGCGACAATATCCAATGATCATTCGCTGGATACGTCATAACTCTTGTTAACTCCGGAACTTTGTCGGCCACGATTACGAGTTCCTGCTTCCTGACTCACGGTCCCAGCACGAACACGTATGTAGGTAATTGGTGTGTGGAATTCGGCGCGATCGATAGATCGTAGATTAGTTGGGGAGTAAGTAGTTCAATATTTGCGTCATAGGACTTAATAGATTTTAACGTCGTCCCCTGTTCAATAGTCCTTTTATTGGATTACCTAATTTGTTTTTAGAATATTAGATACCTACTATATCTAAGGGACTAGGTCGAGGATGGATTTCGTGAAATAATTGCAAGATTTAATATCGAAATATGTTTATTGTAAAGTACCCAACATTTACACAGTTTCAACATCTTAGCTGACTTGAAATTTGATAGAATTATTTTCATCGCCGTGGCGTTCCCTTCATGCCTCATAGCTCCTTCACTTTCTTCACTGTAGAACATAAAATAGTTTCAGAACCCATCATCATTTACCACCCAGGAATTTCCCGCAAAATAAAACCAGTTGCGAATGCACCCCCTCCAGAGCGATTAATCGCGAGGCCCCCCGAAACCATTTGACAAGGGACATTATACTTTTAGGCCTAGGCAGAACCGGAGTTCTGATCGCGTGCTACCTCATTTACAGCCTTCGCGTGCGTGCAAACGACGCAATAAGGTTCGTTCGTATGAAACGACCATCCGCGATACAGACTCGCGGGCAGATACTCTGCATCCAGGAGTTCGAGCACTTTGTTCTTCCTCAGATGGTAGTGTTCCCTTTGAGCAGCGCGATAGGCGAGCGCAAAGCCTGCAGCCTGCAGTCCCACCTGAAGAAGCAGCGCACCGTTCTGCACGGATACGAGCAGCGCACCTTCAAGCACATCCCGAAGGTTCCATCCGCAATTCTCTATCACTCGATGCCCCCGCTCCAATCCCTAGCGTCTCAAGCGGCCGATCGGTTGTTCCACAGATCGTCTTTACGATCTGCGAGCGGATCCTTCAGCTGTGCGAGTGCCAGGACGACAATTCCCCGGCGGAGATCACGTACGCGGTCTCCAGCACCTCGTTCACTCACAGATTCATATCCCACGTCCTGGAGAAGCTGCGCGATACCAAGGGGAACATCAGGCACTCTTACTCGTGGGCCGAGTCCCTCGCGGACTCCACCTTGGACTGCTCTAGTAAGACAGAGGATGGAATGTAATCTATTCTGAAATTGTAACAGAGGGGATGGTAACAAAGTCAGGGTACCTTTTTCTATTGTATAGGCTCCGCGAAGGCCTGCGCCAGTGGCAGTCAAGCTTCTTCCAGGGACACCTCCGATGACATAGGCCGATTGAGCGACGTGTTCTGCACGTCGCCAGACACACCGTCCTGCGATTCTACCTTCCCAGGTGATTAGCATGGTAGTAGTTGTGTTAGTAAAGAGTTTGAGAGAATGGGAAGCAATGTGGACGATGTTCGCAGGCTTAGACGATAGCTGCGTGGATGAGGTTCTTGGCGATGGGATCCATGGTCAGGATCTCGCTGATAATGACTGCTACAAGGAGATCCAGTCGCATATGGATCTGAAGGCTGCCGCTCAGAACGCGGCTGTCGAAATTGTCAGTACTGAAGAGGCAATCAGAGCTCTGATCAGGGACAACGCGACGCTGCCTGACAAGACGAAGAAACGGCTGCAGGACTATCAGGTTATTGCTTCTTTCACTTGAAGACTAGATCCTTAGCAAGCCACATAATGGCGAAACCCATCCCCTGTTTATTTTAATGGAATGCATCCCTTATGTAAAATCCAAACACTGTGGGCACTGTTCTATTGCAGATCGATGCTATTAGCAGTTGTAGCATTCGTATTTAAGTAGGAATAGTCTGTCTTTCATCTCATTTTAACTGTGGATGTATGGAGGCAAGGAAGTTTTGATCTATGTATTTTTTTAGGTGGATCTGAATCACCGATCGACAGCCTGGCAGCGATTGCAGATGGAAACGAACCTGGATATCCTGTCAGGATTATTGTTCGAGTGGCTCGAGACGCTGAAACACCCTCTGCTCGACGTGGATAGCCTCAGCTACATTGTGGCGTGGAGTTCGAAACCTCAACGATGCCTGGAGAAGCTGCCTCCATGCAACAGATATTTGTTGGAGTATCTACTGAGGTTCGTCAGTCGATTGAGACCGATGACAGGGGAAAGTCAGAGCCTGATAACGAAACGTTTCATGGCTACCTTCACGCATCAGAGTATCTGGATCAAAAGCTCGTTCTACCCTTCCAGTAAGTATTTGAAAAGCGAAATATCCTAATTTTAAAAGTGCGTGGCCTGGGAACCTTTAAACGTCATGAAATATATATAACAATATTTTTCTTGTATGCAATTCCCCTCCCTCCCTTCTCGAATTTAAAATCCAGAACCAATGTTGAGCTATTCCACACATTGTATGTGCGATACCTTATTTGATGTTTGATTGTGTTGGACTCTGTGCTAGTTGAAAACTGTGTAGAGGTCTGCTAATGGTTAAATGGTTATAAACTTTCGTAAGATGTCATGAATAATTACTTATTCTTCGAATACTGTATATTTGATGAAGGCAGAACACCGGCTAGAAAGTTGAGGGACGGTCGTTACCAGTGTACAAGGCGGGTGATCGCCAGAAATATTGATTCCAGGGGAAGTTTGTCCTATTTATATTATCAATCATTGTAGCTGATATATGTGATGGGGCGAAAGATAGGAGATCTCGATTATTGGTATTGTTTTTAACCCCGTTTCACCACCCACCCATCCCTCCCCACGTTTGAATTATTTCTTCGAAATTAGAGGAGTTTGCGATAATATGTCTATCGTATTGTTCACCTTGGTTTCGTTCTGCCATAGATAAAAGTTTCCCGAAATTACGCCGAGGTACCACGGCGAAACTCAACGAGTTTTTCGTCAGGCTGATGAACTTGATAGAGGAGGTAAACACACAGGAAATGCAGAGACCCTCGTGGACATCGAAATGGGAATTGGTATCCAGTCAGTTGCGGCAAATCGAGACACAACGGAGGAACGAAGCACAATTTGATTAACTTCGATTAACCAGACTACTGAAAGGAGAAGAAGGATAATAGGAAGATGATTATGTACAGCGTTTCACTTAGGACGTTCGTAGAATTACAGGATTGAAAAGTAACTAGTCGCAAATCTTGTTCGATTTATATTTATTTTTCCAACGGAGCGACGAGGCATTGCCTCATACAGAATGCATATGTATATTGCAAACAATGTAATGTATTGGAATAAAAGATTGTATTTTAGTAGTAACAAGTAATATCTGTTTTTTATTAATACCTCTTCAACACCGTTCAACGCTACCCCCACATCAATTACTTCATCACTTCCTCAACACTTGTTATTCCACTTCCTTCCTCACCAAATCACCCACAAAACACTACCAACCCCCCTTCCATACTACACACTACATTACACAACACGACACACAGCATACAAAGGTGCAAATATAAAACTAGTGCCTCGCGAAAATGCAACAAAGTTGCAAACGACAAATTTTTTCAACATTGTTGCAAACGAAAATTCGGTGTTCGGAAACAAAAATCTCGGTATGTAACTTTGTTGAGCTTCTGGAGATGCAACAAAGTTGCAAACCGAAATTAGGTTTCCGGCGAAAACGCACAAAGTTGCAAACCGAGATTTTGGCTTCCGAACGCCGAATTTTCGTTTGCAACATTTGTTGAAGAAATTTTGTCGTTTGCAACTTTGTTGCACCATCCTTACAGGCGCAACAAAGTTGCAAACCGAAATTAGGGTTCCGGCGAAAACGCACAAAGTTGCGAACCGAGATTTTGGCTTTCGAACACCGAATTTTCGTTTGCAACATTGTTGAAGAAATTTTGTCGTTTGCAACTTTGTTGCACCATTCTTACAGGCGAAACAAAGTTGCAAACCGAAATTAGGGTTCCGGCGAAAACGCACAAAGTTGCAAACCGAGATTTTGGCTTTCGAACACTGAATTTTCGTTTGCAACATTGTTGAAGAAATTTTGTCGTTTGCAACTTTGTTGCACCACCCTTGCAGGCGCAACAAAGTTGCAAACCGAAATTAGGGTTCCGGCGAAAACGCACAAAGTTGCAAACCGAGATTTTGGCTTCCGAACACCGAATTTTCGTTTGCAACATTGTTGAAAATATTTGTCATTTGCAACTTTGTTGCATTTTTATGTGGCGCTGATATTTTGTTTGCGGGAATGGAGTGGAAGTATTGTAGGTGTGATTTGCCAGTGATATATTCGCGATCGGCCGCAGCGGTGGTCCTACTAGCGCAACGGAGACACAAATGCATACGACGGATAGGGCTGCCATCTCATTTTTGTTATGGTCCGAATCGATCGGAACGTCCCTTGCAAACAGACGGACCCTAATGAAACTAGTGCGGTCGATAAAAAGAACTTGTACATAGGTGACATCTCCAGGTACTCTGTGTAGACTAGGCTGACTAGGGCTGGGACTATTTGTCGAATTTTTCGGTATTCGAATATTCGAATAATAACATTCGAATACTCAAATATTCGAAGTTTATTTGTAGCATTCGAATACTTGTAAAATATTCGAATAATATTAAATTATTCGAATAGTCCCAGCCCTAGTGTAGACAAACTTTTGTCGCATAGCTGCCACATCTTCTGTTCTCTCTGTTTCTGCCGTGCTGTTGCCACAGAGTTCTCTCTTGCTATCGAGAAGTCTTGAAGGAATACGGAACGAGAGCTGCGTCTAGGGTCAGAGCCTCGCTGAACGTAGCATTAGCAATAATGAAAGATATAGAGGTCCGGAAGTATAGGATGAAAATCTTTAGATGGAAACATACCAAACCTGACATAATTTGAAGTGTAATTATTAACGATATTACACATCAAATGTATTTGCAGAATTGAAAGCCCGTTTCGTTCAAATTAGTCCGATTTAAATTATTTTCCGTCAATTTAATCAGTACAATCACGTTCATACTGATATGATGAAAAATAGTAAAATTCTGTTTCTGCATAATCGCTGATAAGTAGCCGAGTAACTCCAGTTGGCAAGTCAGACGGGTGAGAAGGTTACAACGTCGCTCGGCTCACGCCTCGGGAGACCTCAAGAAATGAAGGCCTTCGATTAAAAAAATTATTTTTTTGAAAAACAACCCCGCGGTATTACATCGCGCATACGTATACGCTTTTCCTAGTTGATGGGTGATATGGTGTAGGAATTATATAAGAACAGTGAATAAAAACAAAATCTCTGCAATACGATACTATATTGAAAATAAAGTAGATAATGTGAAAATTTCAAAACTTTGTTCATCTCTTATCATTTCTTACTCGCTTACCTTCCCTCTGTATCTTTCTTAATTCCTCTCGCTCTCGCTTTCCACGAGGCAAGTGTACAGTAACTCCCCGTTTTGAGCTCGTTGTTTCCTCCCGTTGACAGCCTGGCAATTATCCCCACAATTTTTGGAAGCCTTCGGACGAGAGTGAGAGAACCAGACAACGAGCGAAAGGAAACGAAAGAGTCAGACACGAAGTTGCCGTCGGCTACGAAAGAATCATGTCGACAACTCGTTATAAGCCCGCCGCTAGCCCCGTTCGTCGGGCTCATAACGAGGATTGACTGTAATGACGAACTTACAAAGAGAGAATACCGTACAATGCTAGAAAGGAGGACTCTACTAAATTTATCGGCTTCGATGGTTCATTTGAATTTCCCAGAGCCACCAGGTTTCAATGTAGGATGTGCATCGAATCCATTGACTTTCCACGAAGTCGGTATTTCAGTATTTCATGGGACGAATTCCCACAATGTTAGGTCTACCCTGCACCTTGCCTGTGCTTTTCTGCAGTTCGTGGCGGCTCTTTTAGTTCACAGAGTTACCTGCAGATGGCATACGTGGTCAAATCATCAATGCAGGATCGCCTTTTTCTAAACCTGACCGGGATGTTAGGATTAAATCACCCCTATTAATATTTTGCAGCTTTTCAAATAATGCTCACATGCGTGATGCAAGTGTAATTGGTCTAAAATTCTGACCATCCGATTTCTTACGAAAGATGGAATGATATAATGGATCTCCGAATTGTTTGCAGTTCTTTTATTAAATATGACAAACAAGGAATTCGGAAACAAACAGTTTAGACAGCCTTGAATCCTCAATGTTCACGAATTGCTGTTTTATTAAGTATATATATATGTATATATATATATATATAGATTCTTTTTTAAGACGATTCTATTAGATAGAGACTTAATTCTAGAGCTTAATTCGAGCTAGAAAATGCGATCTCCTTATGTTCTCTATTTACAGTATGATATAAGTCCTTCCGTGATCTAAACACATATGTATCGTAAACACATTAACTTACTGTGTATTATAAATCCTCGACGTTACCTAATCAGGATCGTATTTAAGCATTATTACAAACGATCAGTCAGTCTTATACAAAGAAAGTACAGTGAAAAATCATAAGCCCTCGGTACTTACAATTTACCGCTTAGCCGATAAACTGCCCGACAATCGATCATCCTCTCTCGCCCACCATTTTTTTCAACGGCGAAAAAAAAGGTCGATGGAAACAGTTCCAAGAGGCGGTTTTGCTTTTCTTTCAGTAACACATTTAATTTCTCGGTAAAATCGGTACATTTTTACAAGGCAACTTATCATACAATACTTAATAAAATAATCCAGACGCAACGAAGTCTTGGGAATTTTCATTTCTCGGCCTGATCGAAGGAGGTTCGGATCAACGAAGCCCGAGGACTTCCTCGTTTTCACGCGGCACAGGATAATACTGAATGATTCGTTGGCGAATCCGATCCAAGCAACGAGAGAACATCTTCGAACTTGCATGTCGTTTTAAAAAATAGATTCTAGGCCGCGAGCGACAATACTCGGAGGGATTTAAACGGTTCGACGACGACGATGCGATCCGCGAGAATTTTTAGCGAACGTGTCACAAAGCGATACTTGTAAAACAGGATTACACCTTCTTGATCAACGAGTTTGTTAACTATAAAGAATAGTTCCATCGTTGCTGGCTACGATTGAACAAATTAGTTTCGAACGATCGCATTCAAAGGCGAAATTTGGGAAAGAAACTTAAATAGAGTCGGAATAAAATCGAGTGGCCCTTTAAGGGTCCTTAAAAACTTTACCCCATTTTCTCCAGCGCCTTTCTCTTCCTCAGACCTGTCAGGTCGCACTGTTTGCCTCTCAAACTCAGTAACCAGCTGATATCACGCAGAATTGAAGTTATGTACGTTTCGGAGTAGAGAAAGTGCCCTTGAAGAGCCATTTGGACTCTATTCCAACTGTAGGACTGCTCACTCGACACTTCTAATTTGATATGCTCGCGATGGCCTGGCGTTCTACGCGACGAACGTTCTAGCTCGTCATTGGCGCGAAAGAAAGTAGAAGGGAACGGTACCGCGAAGTATTATCTGGCCGACAAACGCGAAGGTGCAAATCGATGAACCGGTAGATTTCTCTAAAATCCCGTCCTTCCTACGCTCGTACGAAAATTTAAACATTCTTTTTTTTTTACAGATACCTATTCGAAATATACAACAAACATAACAGGGAACGTTTAAACATGTACAATATAGAATTATTCGCAAGGTAACAGCGGCTACTATACAAAAGTTCGTGGAAACGAAAAACGTCGTTAACGCGCTTCTCCACCGCGGTGGATCGATCCATCGGTCGAGCCTTCGTTCAATCGTTGCTCGACGTCGATCGATGTACCGCGGGGTATGTTTCGTTCTCGACTCGCGAAGGGACCAATCGTCGTTCGACTCGAAACGAGAGGAGCGGCCGCCGGTCGAGCTGCCCGCGAGAATCGACGGTCGTCGCCATACGTCCTCGGGATAAATTCGAGATTTCGACACGTAGAAATTAAATGCAGCCGGGATTATACGCGCTCGCTTATCGGGCACGCCTGTACTCGCGTGACGTTTTATATACCGCGCTATCGATAAACTCATTCATCCGCGAGAATGACGCGCTTGCTCGCAAATCCCTAATGCCTCGACGAGTTTCAACTATTTACAGGAGAGTCTTTTTCTATGTTATATCAAGTCCTTAATCCATTATACACAATACATAGAGACTTAGATTAGCAATAGGTGGTGTTACGCGAAAGCGAGCCCGTACCGGCCACCAGCGTTCGAAACTTTAACTTTCCATCCCTATTCCCCGAGCACTTCAGCCTTCACACACTCACGCACACGGTTCACACGGTATCGTTCTCTCAATAATACTAATCGACGTGTAATTCACTAAGGGGGATGAACAGCGCGAGATGAAATTGAAAACTACTCGGAGTATCGAAAGGTTCCAGTGGGATTGTGAAGTGAGACGAATTAATTATTATTGTTGAAGTGAAAAGGGGAGGCAGGTATTAGTATTAGATGACTGTTACTACTGAAATTGAACAGGGAATTTACTTACAAGAGTTGCAATGCAGAGAAATTTAAGATGCAAGTAGGGTTGGTCTAGAAAAGTGTGTTACTTTGTGCCCAGCACCATTAGCCCCATCAGTAGTATGACGCCGTATTGGTCAGACCACTGGTGACATTACTGGAGCGTCGGGCGAAGGAAACACATTTCACTTGGGAGGAAGTATCCGAAATTTCGTCCAGCCTGATTAACACGACAGACGATCATCTGTCACTCGATGAACGTTGGACAACCATTCTATCACGCCGCACACGCAAAGGAGATGACCGCCACACCGACGGAAGAGCCCCACCCCGACGATTAATACACCCCCGTAACTAAGGAGCCCCCTGGACAAACTATCTACACGCGCTACCGTCTTCGAGAACTAACTAATTTACAAAAATATTACAAACAAACGTACCTCTCCGTGCTGCCTATCGAACGGAATATATCACACACTCGATCGAGCGAGGGTCTTCGGTCGTTGCAGCGATAATACAAGCAAAGATTCGCACCACTCACGGTCGAAGCGAATATGTAAATTCATAGCTCTGTCGCCCATACGGTTACGGTTCCCCCAGAATGTGTAATTCGCCTGGTGCACCGATAGGAGCCCGCTTTCTCGACTAAACTCGTGTGTTGCCAGGGGCACGAAGATCGACGAGTACGGCCCCTACGCGTGGACGCGACGGTTCTGTCGACAATTTCGAAATTTCGGAACCGAGCTCGATTACACGGGGCTGGGATCGAAGGGTGTGGGAGGGTGGAGGGGGTTGGGTGTCCATGGGCCTGGGGTTTCGGAGGGAGAACAGAGAACAGGGCCATCGACATCTAATTCCTTATAATTCCGATACGTATACGTATTAATATATGTATATGTATATGCATACATAGTAATTTAATTTATTTATAAGTGTGTTCGTGGCATCCGCCTCTTTCCCTCTTTCTGTCTGCCTCTCCACCGTCCTCGATCTCGTTTCCCACGCGGCGCCTTCAGATTCCAACGCGCAACCCCTGCTACCTTAAGCTACTCGAGTCCCAACTCTCGCCGAAAAGCACGCACGTTCTCTCATATACAACACGCACCGACGGCTATGATCGTCGATCGATACGAACACTACTTACGGTTAATTTTCCCTCTAAGTTATCCAAGTACCAGCGACGGGAGCAGCGGGAGGGTACGCGTCGGGATCGCGCCCGTGCTTCATACGCGGGCGCTTTTTTTAATTCTAAGTGTCTGATATAAGAGCTCCACCGGGGCTCGCTTCCTTTTACGCCGCGAGAGGCTTCCCGCGATCCTTAATTACCACGATGCGTTAAAGACTAAAGTGTCAGTCGTTCCCGCGCGTACCCGGCGCCGCCAGCCTCGCGATTGCACCCCTTAAGTTTAAGATTCATCCCAGCCTTTCTATACTCTCGTTACCCTTACAAATGACTCCGAGATTTATCGCGCGCCTCCGCGAGCCCATCCTCCGCGAATTTTTTTTTATAGAAACGATCACTTTCCCAGCTCGTTTCTTTAGAAATAATTAAAATCTAGAATTTAGATTAGAATGGTCGACGTCCCTTCCCTTCTACGCGAAACAAATTCTGTACCGTTGGGAGAAACTTTAATCCGCGATAACCTGACGCTATCGATACCCATAGAAACCGTACCGCGGGTAAGAAACGATCTCGAAGACGGGACCCTACAGCGTGTTTCCACCCGTTCTTGTCCCTTTCGTCAACGGGCGCCTTCGAGGACGCCTACGATCGCGGATGCAGCTCGTTTCCCCATCTTCATTTACTCGCTAATGCAATGTACACGAAAGAGAGTGTGTATGTGTGTGTGTGTGTCCGTGTCCGTGAAAGAGAGAGAGAGAGAGATACATATGTATATATTTATGTATATGTATATAGATATAACCGCGGTTCCGAAACGTAAAAACGGAAGGGGAACAGAAAATACATCGTTGTTCGCAATTGCTTGAGTAAGGATATGGATCGAAGGATCGCACGAGATTCGATACCTGCCGCGCGATCGATCACGCGCACGTTGCACAGTTCCGTGCCTCACCTTCGTCACTTCGTTCTTCTCTTTACCTTTTCGCTTTTAAAGCCGCCTCTAACGCGCAGCGGCTACGGATATGATGAGTAAGGGGGAGGGGGGTGTGGGTTGTCTTACGAAGGAGGAGTGGAGGGCTGGATGGTCCTAGGGGCCTGCGTCGTCTTCTTCTTCTTTTTCTTCTTCTTCTTCCGCTGGTGTGTCTGCGCCGTTATCCAGCTCGTTCCCCTGGTCTTTGATCTCCGTGGACGAGGAACTGGGGCATCCTGCTCTTGCTTCGCGACCGAACATCAACGGGACAGCTCGACGAACCTACTCGTTGATCGAAGAGCGATACTACGCCTCGATCTGATCCTCGGGGGTCATTATGTCCGGCGCCATCGACAGATCCTCGGCCATGTCCTCGTCCTGGCCGGAGTCGTGCCCGTGACTTTCGGGATACTCCCTCTCGTCCACCTGATCGTCCTCGCCCTCCTGCTCCGCGGGCGCGTCCACCAGCTCCCGCTTTATTAGTCTCGTCAATTTGCCGCCTTCTGGGCTCTGGCCCTCCTGCTTTATGTGCACCGCTGGTTCATCCAACGGTGACCTGCCGATTTTAGAGGAGAACTTGATTATGTCTATTAATAGGCACTGCTGGGGGGAAAATAGATCGAAGCGATATTCAACTCTATAATCTTTAAATGGTTACACACCTCATATAGATTATATATAGATATATATATAGTCTTAAGTCTTATATATAGATATAGTCTTATATATAGATATATATATAGTCTTAAGAATATACTTGCAAAATTTTATTTCAGTAATCTCTCAGCTATTTTTGCTACCGTAAATGTTGTAATTATGAAGAGGCTTTGAAAGGAGGGACTGCTATAGCACCATTTCTTAAGATATCGAATTTCTTTTTGAGAAGAATACAGCTTAATTTATATTCAACAAGGTGTATATCTTGTATTTTAAATATGGCGTTTATTTATACGAAAAAAAATCACTAAACTGACCCTACTTCCGACTTATCAAGGGAATGTAACCCCTTAAGGGGGTAGTGGACTATTTCAGCTTTAGAAAATCCATTACTTTTTTTACTGATTTTGAAAGTCCTATCCTTTATGAAAATTTTAAACAAAATTTCATGAAGAAATTCAAATAATTGTCGAAGTTATAGCAGTGAACGTAAATGAGTGCACCATCGAGTAACGGCCTCGCCGAACAGTATTGGCATAGGGCACTTAACTTTGAAGCCAGTTTTCTCGAAACACCGTTTTCAGAAACGGTGTACATCATAACTTTTGAACCAATGAATATTTTCACTTAAAATTTTAACTGAACTTGTAGAATCTATTGAATTCTCTTGAAAGAACTTGTAGAATTCTCTATCGTGTAGAAATTACGCATCAACATTGGATGTTTATAAAACATTTTATAACTCATTAAAGACAAGTTTTTCCCGTAAAAATGTGGAAAACAATTATTCGTGTGTAACTTCCACAAGTTTTGTTCAAATTCAGCGGCAAGTTTTCACACTGTAGATATTTGTGTATAGAATAATCACCTCAAAGCATTTTACTTTCAGATGATTGTTTCACCTGAATTCGTACATGACTATCTTTAACGATTAATAACTTCGACACTTTTATACATTCCGACGTTTTTTTTTGTTGTTGTAAATACTCGCAAACCTGTCCACAATAGATGGTCAAAACCACGACTATAGCGATTGTTTGGTATCAAAGTAATTTAGCGTCAAAGAAACTAACGATTTTACGTATCCAATAGTCCGCTACCCCCGTAAGCAGTGCGTTTATTGAGAGAAATATAGGGTTTCTTTTGGAATCGCAAGTGTCTCTAAGTAGTATAGAATGAGTTCGACGCGACAAGAAGGTCTCACTCACATTAAATCGTTATGGGCCATCACGTGCTCCTTGTCAGGACTCGTCGTCGTCGACGTGCACATCGTGTTGTTGAGAAATCCCATGTTAGAGTCCCCGAGCGCCGCCTGGAAATACTCAAATTGCATTAGACGGTTAGTCACACGGCACTAGTTCACTGGTCACCTGTCATTTGGACTACGAAAGATACGTTAGTCTCTTAACCGAGTAACGCGATCGGAGAAACGTGTGCAACGATCCTAAACAGTTACCTGGAGATTGGCGTTCAACGCGTCACCGTACATGGTGGGGCTGTGCATCTGGGTTGGACTCTTCGACGGGACACCCCTAAATAGCGACAGAGAGAGTGCTATTAGTAATCGCCGTAATTCGGCTACAGATCTTGTATTCCTGAAATGAAACGCGTGTACATAAGCTTTCCCTTTCTTTACTTTCAGTTTTGTGTCGATTGTATACTTGGGGGTTTGGGGGGCGGGGGTTGGTTGGGGTTTGGAACAAATTTTCGAGAGTAAAACTTGGGGGTGGTCAGGGGGGCGTGGGCGTGGGATCGGGCTGGGTGAAGATAGAGCTTCTGTGTGTACATTGTGTGCACGTGTGATCGAGTTTTAATATGTAGAGGTATATAGATAAAGAGAGAAAGAGAAAGTTAGAGAAGACGGAAAGAGAAAGATAGACAGACAAAGAGAATTATAAATATGAAAAAATGTATACACTTATATATGATATATTAAAAAAGAGATAAAAAAGAGTGGAGAAAAGAGTTCGAAAACTCTTACCCGTGGTTTACCAGTTCCCGCTCGCTCGTCCAACGATCGTCTTGGTTGAGATTGAGCGAGGTTAGATGAAAAAATGTGTAGAAAAATCCAAAAAAAGCGCTCTCGTTTCCGTAAACCGTACTCCTCCGAACGAACTCAACTTGGTAGTTTTGCTATTCCTTTCGTTTTTGATTACGGGAAACGACGTCTGTACTTATAAACGGCTCTGTGGCTTACCTGCGCTCTTACCTCCACACGTGTTCCCCTCGAAATTCGTTTACAAGTTTCTGGGAATTAGTGACGACCGATAACACCGTACCATTTTCAACGGACACCGAGGTCCGATGAGAAAAGTACCTCTGCACTCTCTTGCAAACAAAGACAGACTGTTGTGACGCGTCTGAGATGTACGCGAGTCCACTCGGGCATTGCTTGAGGAAGAATATGGCGTCTGATTTTTGCAAGAGAGGCCTGCTTGCATGCGAAGAAATATGTAAGGAAAAAATGTATGATGCCTGGAGCCGTTTATCAAGTGACTCAGAGCGCTGAGAGCAAAAAGAGGTATAGAGAGAAAGAAAGAGAGAGAGAGAGACAGAAAGATAGACAGTAGTAGAGATATAGAGAGATAGTGTATAAAAAGATAGACGGAGAGAAAAATGTTAAAAAACGTTTAAAAAGACGATTGAAAAAGTAGAGAAAAATTACCGGGGGTTGCAGAAGTTAGTACGTAAAACCGTGAAGGTACCTGAAGTTAGAAGATAGGTGATGGTCGCGGTCGATGGATGAAGAATCCCGCGTCATCCGAGAGATATCTTTTGCGATTGTGACACGCTTAATTTACACAATTTACACATGCGCGAGTAGCCCTCTGACACGCATTATCGCCAGTCACACCGAACACCATTCTCACGTTGAAAAAGCGTACTAAAGGCGAACGGAAGATAAAAGGGAACCAAAAAGGGGAGACGAAGGTGAGCGCCGTTCTAAAAAGAAAAAGGAGGGAAAAGAAAGTGGATACACATTAACGCAACGCCCTTCTTTCACGGGACACAGATAGATAGAGAGAGATAGATAGAGAGAGAGAGTGAGAGTGAAAAAAAAATAGAAACTGCGAAAGCTTCAACTTCCCTTTTTGCGAACAATCGCCGGCTCGTTTGCTCTTTCTATCGCTACGCTATGCAGCCTGTTGCTCAACAGCGAAAACAGGAAAAAAATAGGGGGAAAAAAAGAACGGAGAAACCGAAAACGATACAGCCCCCTTCGTTCGTGTGGTCAGGGACGAACGAATGCGCGAGGGCGACAAAAAAGGAACCAGCTGGTAGCGAAACACAGAGAGAAAAAATCGGAAAACAAGGGTTGAAACGAAACGTTTTGTTCACGCAAACACTTCCACATTCTCCCCAAAAGACACTGCAAACGCCACTACGTAAGCACCATACAGTTATAAGCACAGTGTTTTCAGTGGTAGGATAAGTCTTACGGGTGGTTTCCCTTTTTCGTATTTTTTTTTAAAGTTCTTTTTTTTTAAGGGACGAATATTGGGATCCTTGATTATCCATGCGAGCAACCACTAAACACATCAGAGATCCTGCAGCACGGACCAATCGTCCTGTGGCTGGGCTCCTGCAGGATCGTTCGGGATTCAAGCTCTCTCGGGTGTGCTAGAGCCTCCGGCTACGGTTCTAGTGACGTTTACTGGGGATGTTCTATGGGGGCTGTTTTGGACGCCACGAGCAGAGGTGCGCAAAACAATGATAGCAAGCTTTAACCATTGAAAAAGACCGTAGAAATCAAATACTCATATTCCTAAAATGTAATTATTAAAGTCTCACGTTCCCAACTTCACTCTATCATCAATTTTTGAATTCTTCTGCGGTTTCCAAAGTCCCTCACTATGCACGCGTTACGATCTCAGAGAAATCATGTTCTCCAAGAGATTCGACGTTTGTTTTATTGAACATTGCGCACCCCTGGTCACGAGAGCAAGGGAGATTGGTGTCCACTACTTGTCCGGTTCTGAGGGAGACGGAATCTAAAGGCGTTCGAGGCAGGCATTATGCGGAATTCGTTTCCTGGGGATTGGATAAACTGCTTAGGCCACTTCCTGCTGCCCTGGTAGTCACTTCCCAACGAGTTACATCGAAGCTTCTATCCCGTCGCGCGCCCCGAAGCGGTCAAACAGATATCAAGTAGTATAGCCCCGTCGCATATCAGACAACACTTGAAAAGGGATAAATTCGCGAAGCAACGATGCGTTTACTCCAGCCTGTGCTCGCTTCAAACTAATCCAGATACGTGCAAATCGACAAGGAGCCGCTCTATCACTCGCGAGTACCGCGAGGCGTTGACAAAATCTCGAGATATCCAAGTCCCGTTCGAACGACAAAGGCAGCAGGTCGGGCGGAGGGGGCGTTTAGTGGTTCGTTTCGTAGGCAACGACCAAGCGAGAACGTCCTGGTCGCCGCGTTTTCTAAAAGATACCGCGCGTTAAGGTTCGGAACGTCGCGCCAGCCAGCCAGCAGAATTCTAAAAAGTGGTAGTGCTTACTGTGCGGAGAGGTGGGGTGGAGTGGGTGATGGGGTTGGGTCATATTTCCTGGGGCGGCCGCGGGACAGATGCCGCCGCTTTACGAACTCGGCGTCGTCCACCATCCAGAATGACCCGAAGTCGTCCTCATAGCGCACAAAACACTTGTGCAATGATAGATTGGTGCGGATCGCGTTCTGTATACACAGACAAGACCACCAAGAAATAGAGAAAAAGAGAGTAAAAAAGATAAAAGGTTTTTGTATCCGCTCGTCGTTGAACTTTTTCGTTTCTGTCTTAAATGTTTCGCAGTCTAAAAAAACAAAGAGAGAGAGAGAGAGAAAGAGAGAGAGAGTGAGAGAGAGAGATAGAGAGAAACAACGATGCACCTCCCGGGCGGGGCCGCTCCTCAGCGCGCCCAATCTCTCAGACACGCCTGGCGAGCGTTAAACTCGTTCAAGCAACAACGATCGTCGCCGGTGGCAATCGTAGCGCTACGATTGTCCCACATGCAGGTGAATCGTATAATCGTCGTTCGCTCGGATAATCGTCACGAGACACGCTCTGTAATCGCCACCCTAGCCTCTCGTCGTCCTCTCCTACCCCAATGAGGAATTCGACGTCGAGCGGGCCCCTCGAGGTCGAATCCCGGCGTTCCAGGAGAGACAGTGGCAAAGAAAGACAGCACAGACTCGCAAAATAGTAGGGGGGGTATTATAGACAGACAGACAGACAGAGAGACAGAGATAGATATATATAGAGAGAGTAAAAGAAAAAAGACGTAAAGTAAAAAATACGTAAGTAAAGGCGGCTGCTTTCCTCTCACTACCTGACAAAGTGCAACTCTGCGGTTCTCGCCCTTGCACCGGCGTACCATCCCGCATCCGGCCTCTGGGGTCTATTCGAGAACTAGACTCGGGCCAGACGTACATGGCCCCGCCGATTCTCGACACTCGGTTAGTCGCTGCAAAGCCCACATGCTTGTTAAAAAGCACACGCACACTTATTGGTACTCTCTTGTTTTCTTTTCCCCCACCCGGTC
Source organism: Andrena minutula (assembly GCA_929113495.1). Lineage (NCBI taxonomy): Eukaryota > Metazoa > Arthropoda > Insecta > Hymenoptera > Andrenidae > Andrena > Andrena minutula. Next base: position 26,889,469 of record OV815994.1, on the reverse strand, counting down.
TCGTTTCTCTACGGTTCCCCCGTCCACACGAAGCGAAATATCCTGCTCCCTTGTCGCAATCATTCCAAGTCCTCCTCTCCCCGTCGTCTATCAATAATCTTCGGACACGCACACACGCGCAATCACGCAACAGACTGACGGCTACCATCGCACACGGGGCGGGCAGGTGAGAGAACTTCACACGCACGCGGGGGTCAAACACAATACGAAGCTGGGGCTCCCCGAGTGCAATCGTCGGGCGTGCGCCGCCACTCGTCACGCTCGATCCGAAACTGAGACGTTGAATTCGAGGATACCGGGGGGTGGTGAAAGCAGCGCGATGTTCTACCGCGGGAGCAGAAGGTCGAGGAGTGTGGTGAAGATTTTTGTATGGAAAGATCGAAGGAAGTTGCTGTGGTAGGGAATTAACGATCTACTTATCGCGTGATATGGATGCAAGATGCAAAATTTCGGGGTAGTTTAATTGGAAAGTGGGGGAAGAAGCGTAGTACCGTCAAGCACTGGAGGGAAACCAATACCTCGCATTTTTTCATCACCTGCAAGCTTTAATAAAAGAGTGTGTTTGAGTAGGAAAAGCAGAGGGAGAGCGATCCACGTTTGATCCGGAGAAGGGGATCGATTGTTGCCAATTGCACTCGGGGAGCTGAATGTTAGCAGACAAACCTACACAGACAAACGACGCAAGCGTTTGACAAACACAGATCGTTACGGCGAAAGTACGAGAAAAAAAAGGAATGATTTATGTACACACACGCGCACAAATCTATGGGGCGTATGAATGCGCACGTATAAGGTACACAAAAAGGGATACAGATACGTATAATGTAAAAAAAAAAAAAATAAAACGAATAGAAATATGCTAGAGCAGGACACTGATGTGGTGGAGGTATCTCGAGAGAGAACACATCGTACAGGGGGGATGATAAATAATATGCATAGAGTAGCCGTGCGTGTATGTGCGTATACATACATACGAGGCTTGCACACGCACGCTTTTACGCGCGCACACGCGTTAAACCTTACGAGTATACATACATATACATATAAATAGCTATGTAAAAGTACGTGAATATATAGAAGAAGCTATAATATATAAATAGATATACGTATAAAAAAAATAGAAATACAAAAACACTATTAGATATAAAAATGTATCTATATACAATAAGTATCGATGTATATAAATATACGTATAATATAATATATATATATAAAAATGTAAAAATATGTAAAGAGACGTATGTTGAAATATATATACATATATATATAAAAGATTGTAAAAAATTGGCAGTATAAATATGAGATGGTGGGACCAGGGGGTTGGTGGGTGGGGGTTGGTTAGCGGTACGAGTATGTAATAAGAGTAAAAGCGATAAAAGTGAGTACTGTATAATACATATATATATAAATCTCTATAAATATGTAAAAAAAGGCATAGATAGAGAGAGAAGAAATATATAGAAATATTAAAAAAAAGGACCTCAGTGGCGATGAATGTGGGAGAGGGAGATGGAGGGAGTTGGGGGATGCGACCGAGGCCGATAATTCTTTGATAGGTGGCGGGTTTGGTGGCTGGAGGGTGAACGGCTACCGATGGGTCACAGGGAAAATACATATTACGTGATGTCCAGAGAAACAGAGAAAAGAGCGGGGGTTGGGGGGTGGGTTTTTTTTGGGGGGGGGGGGTATAGAGACAGAGAGAATAGATATATATCATATATCGTAAATATATAAGATCTATCATAGTGAAGAGTGAAAAAAACGCGGCTGTAATAACTTTCTGTTCGTTTGATATTGTCGATGGGACACGAGGGGGGAGGGGCAACGTACCCGGTGGTGCTGCAAGCGCGTTGAGGACGTCTCTTGTAAAACTCCACTTCGTCCACCGTCCATACGGCGCCTTTCACGTTTTCGACTCGCATGAAACATTTGTGGAGAGACAGGTTGTGTCGCACTGCGTTCTATACAAAATAATACACAGACTAAATAAGCAACGGAAAAAACGAACGGAAGCCAACTCAATCGCGAGGCCGGCTGTCGGTCGGGGCGCATCGCGGTGCACGGGGCTCGATGCTGTGCGCACGTATTACAGCCGGATGGTCATCCTCGGCGACCCGACAACGATGATGATGATCATGATGATGAGTACGAGGAGAGGCGATGATGAACCGACGCGCGACCGCTGGGCGAGACACGGGGAGCGAGATGGTCCGTTTGTCTCCAGCGGGGGCCATCGAAGAAGGGATAAGGGGGGGTGCGCTTGGATCGAGGCGGGCGGGGTGTTTGGACGTGGCGAACCGATTGATCGATTTTTCTACCTCGTTTCTTTCCATTCACGTTTTTCCTTCGATAGCGTGTGTTTCTGTGACGGGAGAATACGCGTCGCCCGGCGGACCGCCACCTCGGTCTATTCGAACTGTGAGAGTGACTGGCAACGGAGTGGAATTAGTAAGAAAGCGATCCCGAGGCGGCAGCCCTTGGGCGATCGCCTAGCTTCTGGGGACAAGAAAGCTGTAAAAAAAAACCGACGGCTGACGAACAGAATGGTGAATTAGTACGTTCGTGTGAGTGCAGCAAAAAGAAAAGGATACCCGGCGATGGTCGCGCAATGACAAGGCCGTAAGAGGACATAACGAACCAAAACGATTAATCGAAAGATACACGGTATGTGGCATTCCTTTTATCGTTAATGCACAGCTAGTCATCTAAGTTCTAGGGGCAACGACAACAATCATACATGCCGCAGGGCCGTACAAAATTCCAAAAAAGGGGGGAAAAATTAAGAAGAAGAAGAAGGAGACAAAGTAAAAAAAAAAAAGAAAATAGAAATCATGGGAGGTGAGGGTGTGCGAGGTCGTTGGATAGTCACGACCCGTCCCTCGACTGAGAATGGCTGAGTTGGCTGGCCCCGTTGCTGCTCCTCCTGCTGGTAGTTCGCCCCGTCGATGTCACCTGCTTTTCGCTGCTTTCTTTTCTTTTTGGTTCAGAATTGTCAGATATACACATAACCATGCGAGGCGAAGCGTCATGGCAAACGTCGATTACTTCCACGCTCACTCGCGCGCACACACACACCAACGCACACGCAGAGACAACACACACGCGCGCGCGCGCGCGCACTCTTTGCCGACAAGCTGATCCGTGGTGTCGCATTACGACTCGATCCTGGTCGAACTTTTGCAAGCAGGATATAATAAGAATGACTGTGGATAGTTCGATCCTCTTCCTTCTCATCCCTCAAACTCGATTTGAATACGAGCTACAAATAAAATCGCGGGAGACAAAAGCGTTCCTAGATTGCCAGCTACGAAAAGATACGGTGTCTAGAGAGCAGCGAGAATAGAGCGCGCGAGCAGTCGTGATGGATAAGAGGCCACGAATGAATCGTAATGCGCCGTGATGTGCTCCACACGTTACCGGAGCGACTCTCCCCCTTTGAAATCGGGAAAAAGCAACAGAATTATCGTTACCAGCTCGTCGCTGCTCGGGCCGCGTGTCACTCAGCCTGTTAATTCAAATTAATACAGTAAGATTATCTGAGATTCTTGAAAGCTCATCCTTTCTAGTTAAACGCATTCAGCTTAATCTGCTCGTAAATGCAAATTGCACGGCCAGTCGTTTCGTCTTTGTGACTTGCAATCAAACCCGTTGCATAACTCGCCGCGGAGCCACGCTATGAGTTCATCCATTTAGAGGCGGAATTATTTCAGGGCTTCCTGGATGCGCGGCAGGCACTTCGCGGAGCCCGTAATCGCGACATCTTGCGCGTCTGATAAATCATTCCAACATTATCACGCCCCCATTCGTTAAAATCCTCGTCGCGGTGCGAAATCGATAAGACCAGTGCGTGGAATCCTTCGGACGAATAGAAGCTAAACGCCGACCGAATTATCTACACGCGATCCCATTCTCGACTGGCAAAGGAGCCTCTCGAATCTGAACTTCAACGGAGACCCACGTCCCTCCTCATGGACATCTCCGCCCCTGCTGAACGCTTATCTTTTACGAAATTCAAGGGATATACCTTCCACGTGGCAGCGTTGCGCCGGAAGTAGCAGAACGTGTTCTGGAACCAATTGTAGATCTCGTTCAGCGTCAGTTGCTTCTCCGGGGACTCGATGATGGACTGTAAAGCAGAAAGCAGAGAAGAGACGTACAGTGAAATGTTTCTCTTATCGCGCTCCAGGTGGAAGATTTGTCCTCACCCGCTTACGAGTGTCTCCATCGATATTAATTCGACTAAAAGGGGCGATTTTATCGGGCGATTGATTTTCGTTTCGATTAATCGGGATGCAGAAGGCACGTCTTACAATATAGAACGAATCACTCACCTGCCGTATTAAGGACGCGTACGTGAACGGCGGTCTGACGTCGGCGTTCTTGTAAAACTCCCTATTTCGTTGGATCTCTGAAATAACCAAGAAGCATCGTTCGTCTCATCTCCTCGTTTTAAAGGGGTGGGCGGGGCACGAAAGGGGGTCGCGATACTCTTACTCTGTCGAGGGGTAAGTTTATCGGTACCGTCTCTCTTTTGCGCGCGAGGCTGTCCGATCGGCGGGTTCACGACAAACAAGCAGACATTTAAAGAGACATCATTCAAAAAGACATGTAACAGAGTGAAGAAGTGAGGTGGAGTTTATTCGCGAGACGCAGACAGATTCGTCCTGCAAATCTTTTGCCATGGAAGCAACAAGTCCGAACTGCGGCGACGAACAAATGCGTTGAGATGGCTGAGAGATTCGTCGGAGAAAGAGTAGAGGAAACGTCTCTTTGATCGCATGCTCAAAAAGCAAATAAGAATCGAAAACTATGAGCGACATCCTTAAGGCTAGGTCAAAGGGTAAGCAAAAAGCGATCGGAGATTTCGGGCGGGAATAGAAGCGGATACTTCTCGTTCGAGTAGTATGTACACAAGATACTCGCTCGTCCCTCGTTAGGGGTGATCGTGGATGACGACCGAGGTATCTGAAAGGCTGAGTTAAACTCTACATCTACCATGGGGGTTGGGAGGGGTGGAGCAACAGGGTGGAGGCAAGGTAGAAGGTTCTCCAGCATGCAGGGGTGCACCCTTTAAGAAAATTCCTTTTAAAGCCACCAAAGGAGCGTGGAAAGAAGGTTGACAGTACCTTGTTGGACGTCAAGGCCAGCACGCTCCAGCATGTAGGGCAGCCCTACACGGTGGGGAGGGCGGGCAGCACAAGAAATAAGGAAACAACAGAAGCATCGGTAAGAAAGAGGTTCGAAACTGGTGTAACGTTTAGAATTTCATGAGCTTTTTTTCTCTTGTTTCGTTGCTTTATCATTCTCTATTCAGTTCGTTTCGTTCTCTGCTTTTCTTTTCTCTTGCACCTTTCACTCTCTACTACCTATACGAATCGTTTCTACGCCGCCAACAAGGTGTCGAACACTGTAGCTCACGTGACACTCTCGCTACCGTCAATCATATCTGTGCGTGTGGTAGAGTTTACGACAGGAAAAGGCACGAGATCAAGAGAGGACCGTAAAGAGCATTTGCTACAGGAGTTTCTTTTTGTCGGGGCGCAGCTGACGCGCACGAGCCGGGAAATGCCTGTCATCTTCTCGGGCGAGATTCGGTCGAATTTAGGCATTAATTCACCTGCCGTTTTCGGTGGAATTACGTTGCTCGAAAGGCCGTTGATTTTTATCCGAGAATGCAGACGGGGCATTTCACGGATCGCGCGTCTCCCCGACAGAATTTTGGTTTAATCGTTACCTTCGTTAATATCTACTCCAGATCTATCGACGGCTACTCTGCGCCTTACAATGCCCTCGTCATACAGTCCTACGGATAGTATTCAATTTCTGAATTCACATGTCTTTCGTTTCACCTTCCTCGAGACGATACTTTTATCCATCTTCCCCAAACACCGTTTAACTCGTCTCTTAACACTTGCGCATTAGGAAAATGCCCCTGCTACTCAACGTTCCACCAGGCCCGTTCCTGGCGGGGGTGCAGAAGGTGCCCCCGCACTTGGGCGGCCAAACCCAGGGGCGGCCGCGGGCCGTTTATTATATGTAAAATTGTTTACTAAAAATAATATTCGAAGCTCTTTTGCGTGATAAACGTTCAAAACTATGCATATACACATATAAAACTAAACTGACGTATAAAAGATACTGAATATTAAGTTCTTAATTAAAGAATATTAAATTAATAAGGACGGCAAAATTGTTTTGCACCTGGGCGACACAAAACCGAGGAACGGCGCTGCGTTCCACGATTACAAAGACAAGTCAACGTAAAGAAGGGTTAAAGAACTTGAACTCGGAGCATTTTCCTTGGTGCAGGTAAAACGGAAGAACCTTCGCGCAGAATTCCAACAACGTGAGAAAACGAACCCTTAATCGCGGGGAATGTAATATCCTTTGCAATGTTTCTAATTAATCCCATGAGAACATTATAGTTGGAACACGTATAGAAGATAAAATGCTTGAGAACGATGGGGAAACCTTACCTCCTGACAACGAGAGCGACTTGTCGCTGATACGCCGCCTGATGGGCCCCGCCATACTGGGCATGGTCGCCATCGTGGGCATGCTGCCCGGCATGTTTGGCAGCGGAGGCATCCCGGACATGTTTGACATGTTGGGAATAGGTGGCATGGGTGCGCCGCCCGCCGAGGGTGGCAATTGCCCGCCTGCAGGCGACCTCACAGCTGACACCAGGGCGGACATCGAGACAGGAGACACCTGGGACACGCCGAAGTTCGGGGGTGGCTGGTTCATCAGGGCGGTGGAGAGATTCAGCTTTGGTATACTCGAGCCCGTCTGAAAGAAACAGGGTGGCGTTTGGGGAAACACCTTCGCCATTTTGTACGACTTTGAATTCTTCAATTTATCTCTTGGTAGACTTAACTGCTAAGATTCGGACAATCTCTTTACGACGCTCTGCGCAATCCAGATGCCTCTTATTTTTCAGAAAGAAGTTATGTATAATAAAAGAGGTCCTGCGTTTCGTGAACAGTTACAGTATAATACCAAGTTTCTATGATATCCTCGAGTCTAATACGTTGCGTTTAAATATTCATGCCCCTCGCGACGGATATTACCGCGGTCTCAATATCAGAGATGATCCTTCGTGGCCAGCGCCACCTTCCCCTTCGCGTTAAAATAATTAAGTCGGCCAAAAGGGAGGACGCGACCGCCGCCGCGCGGAGGGCTAATGCGATATTGGTATTCTCCGACTGCCGGACTTGTTAGAGGTTTTAATTAAGGCGATATAAAATCAACGAGGACCCGATGAATTATTAATGCAAACTTTATGTATAAATTAGCGAGTGGAGGCGGGAGGCGCGTTAAAACTGAAACTGGCTGCTTGTTGTTGGCCGCGAGAAACTCGTAAAATTCCTCTGCCTCCGGCTTGCCCGCGCCCGTCGTGAAAATCCGGCTTTACGACTCCCGGCGTGCTCGTACCGCGGAAGAGTTTACATCGCGACACGATCGTTAGGATCGTTTTTCCGGATTCTGGCCCACGGCGGGGGCACTCGACCGCGGACCACCAAGCATCATCGCGCGATTATTCCGCCGCGGTGTCCCCGTATAACGCCCGACATATTGTTTCCCGCGGGGTAACTTCCGATCGAGCAACTTCTGACGGCCAGCTTAACGCGGCAGAGATCGTTGTTCGACGAGTGAGTTACAGTGTCACGGTACTCGTAGGTGGAAGTGTTCATTCGCGTCCCTTTCGACAATAAATTTCAGGGAGCATTCTCTTTTTATGTACACCAAGGGTGCTCGAGTTCTTTGACATATCATACCCCACTCAATCGTCATTGCTTTTACGATTTGGCTACGCTCCTTCCACCCGCGGTGCTACTTATGGTAATCATGATTCGTAAGGAGAACTCACCGATGACTCCGACGACTTGGGCGGTTCCGGGGAGGCCATTTGCTTCGCCACGTGTAGATGGTGCATCATCGCTGTCAACCGGTCCCGTTCCTTCTGCAACTGGATCTCCAGCTGGGAGACCACTTGCATCTGTACTCTGGCCTGCGCCGTCGATCGGTCGTCCAGCGTGTGCTCCGTGTTTAAGTGCCTGCAACACCGTTTTAACCCCGCCCCGTTCCTTCAAACGTCGGAGAATCGCTCGACAACGAGCCCCTCGCCGAGGCCCGCTAAATCCCTCGTTTCGCGCGGGGCGCTAATAAAATTATGTAGCGAGCAATCTCGCGGCGTTTATCGCGGAATCAAAGCCACCGCGTGATATTATACGGAGAAGAAGGAAGGTTTCCCTGTGGCCCGATGAATCTCGCCACCCTTGGCCGGGGACCACCAAAAGAATCGAGTCACGGCCTCTGGGAGGGGACGGGGGACGCCAACAAGATTCCGTATTTAAGAATTTCCGTAATCCTTCTTCGTCGCCGCCAGAACGGACCCGCTGTTCGTTGTATCGCGGAGGGTGGAGCGAGGGTGAAGAAGGCACCGGAGGGTGGCTGGTTAAGACCAAGAATGCGGGAAGGTCTACGGGGAACGAGCGAAGGGGAGGGGGTGGGGCGCACGGGGGATGGGGATTAGAACCGAGAGGCATAACGATGCGGTCGAATGTCGTGAATATTAATGAGACAAAGGTAATTAGCGTTTTCCTTTTCTTTTTTTTTCGCTTCTTTCAAGTAACGGCTTGTTTGAGGGAGTTTGCGCCGACGAGCTGCGTGATTACTAGGGATTGCAGACCCAGGAGGCCGTGGGGAGGGAGCGGGGGTGGGACTGAAACCGATGGAGAAGGTGCCGGATGTCAATGAGATACGCTGACTCGGACGATTTTTCTACACTCCTTTGCAGCCTCCACCCTTCGCGGTGCCTTCTAACTCATCCCACCGAACAAAATTGCCGACTTTATTTCTCCCTCTTTCTCGTGTTTCAAAGACCCACCATCTACCTGCGGTGGATTTACCTACTTTCTCCTACGGCACCAGCCGACATCCCAAAGCGCGGTGGAATCGAGGCTGTTTCGACGAGTCGTGGGCGTTAGATTAAAATTAAGGCATGTGGTGTTGCGGCTGTCGTAGTCTTGCACACTTTACTCCACTGTATATTAAGTGGTATTATTTTGAAGACCGATTAGGCAATCTTTAATAAATAGTGGTTTTATAGATACGAAGGGTTATGTGTCATTAATCTTGGATTTGAAGTAAGCTGCTTGTATCAGTAAGTTGAACGAGAATTTTTCCTGTCGATTTTAAGCGAACAATATGGCGGGGAATGTTTTATTGCACAGCCTCGATTCCGATTTGTGATTCAGCGGTGCCAACCGTGTTCGACTGATCGCTAACTTCTATATAAGAATAAAGAGAAAAGTAAGTGACTCACTTAAGGAATGCTTGATAGTCTTCACAAATAACTTCACAGCCTGGCCACTTGCAAACCCCATGACCGTAGAGAGGGTGAGCCTTGTCGTTCGAGGAGATGTCCAACGGTTTCTCGTCCAGTGAAGTGGTGCCGTTCATCTCTGACCGCCGACTCGACACTGTCGAATTCAGAAGTCCTGCGATAGTCCCGAAACGAATGTCGTCTTGGCAAAGGTAAAAGCAAAAGGAAGTTGGAACACAACGATAAGTACACAACGCGACGGAAAGAACAGTGAAGTTCTCTGAAACATTGCGAATCTCTGTTTACCGTTCAGTCCAGTCCCAGATTTCGGAACGTTGGAATTCTGATGGGATTCTGGGCCATCGGGGGTCTCTGACTTCCATATTGGCAGGACCTCTCCTGGTTGTAGACCTGTCAAGAATATCTTGGTTAATTAGAAGAATAACAGCTAAGTTGTCTGCGATGTGAAGTCAAAGGTGCGCGTTCGGACTACCGAGTAAATTCGCTGGAAAAAATACAGGCTCGGAACTGGGGCAGGGGGAGGGAGCCGAGGTGCGAAGTGATTGCGAGCAGAGGAGCGCGCGTTAAAGAGCAGAAGGCTCGCGAAAAGGGGAACGACGGGCGAGTTTGTTTCACGCGTGAGTTTTTGAATTCGAGGCACTCGAGGCGTGCGAGCTGCGGCCGCTTTTCCAGCCCACTTCTATTATTCCGCCTGTGCACGCGCGTCAGAAAGGAAAACATGGCCCAACGCAGCCGAAACACTTCCACGCGGAAAGTTTCGCCCAGGGTGAAGTGGAAAATGAGAAACTGGAGGGGTGGATTACTCGGGGAGGCAGAGAGGGGAGATGAGAATGGGGACGTTGGTTAGGGGTTGTTGTTTGAATCAGAGGGTTGACTACTGCAGCAACCTTCCCCGAGAATTACGCCTGTACCACGTTGACCAATTTCTTTCGTTTCTCGTAGGAATTAATCGCACGCAGCATCTCTCAACAATGGAACTGTGAAATTAGAATCGTCGTTTTACAAAGGTAATACCGGAAGAGGAATTGTGTCCTTGAAGGCCCAGGCCTTGCTGCAGGAGATACTGGCTCTGCGTGATCTGCAACTGCTGGACCAGGCGTTGCTGTTGAAGCGCCAGTTGCTGGAGCGGCGCGGACGCTTTCTTCTTGTCAGCGGTTTGCAGCAGATGTGTCTGCTGGATAACGTTCAACTGCAACTGTTCCTGCAGTTGCTGTATCGCCTGCTCCAGCTTCTTCCTGCCCAGCTCGGCGAACTGGTGCTGGTGCTGTAACATCAAGTCCCAACGAATCGAGTCAGCGGAATCCCGGAACGATCGAAGAAACCGAGGCAAACAGTCGTTCGTCCAGAAGGCAAACACCTCTCCGTCGAGCAAATTAGAACGCTGCGGAGAAGAAAGAAGAATGAACGAGGGGAGAGTTGCATCTTGACGCTGGTGAATAAATCACGGGCACAGATAATTCGCGGGGGAGGCTGGAAGAAGACAGAGGGCAGTTGATGGGTACCACGAAGACAAACACCGAGACACAACGGGCTGATGGCGATGCTTAATTGCTTACCTCATCCCCTGCCACCCTTCCTCCGCCGTCCCTGTCTCCTCTAAGCCTCGAGGATATTTTAAAACAAACTCCAAGACAGCCACCCTTTATCATATTGTACTATAAACAGCAGCTGCGCGATTAATGAGTCGGAACACCATGTTACTAATGAAGAAACTGTCGTGAGTCTGTCTACTGCGCTAGCACGAGTTCAAGATGCCAATACGTCGATAGAAGAACGTTAGATTCTTCGGTAATTGAGATAGTCTCTCGCACGAGTCCACGATAATCTCAAGTGGACTGTTCAAATTTGCAGAGCAAAGGAGATCCGGTCAGGCCATGCCGCTAAATAAATATTTGACGCCTCCATCGAAGCTATCGGGCCCGTGTGCGAGGTCGAAATACCTGCTTGCGTTAAAATGCCTTTTGTGACGCTTATAGGAAATATATGAGATGCTGAAGAAACATTTCGACGAGGAAGAATTGAAATTTCTAGAGAGGAGTATCGTAAAGTGTCTGCAGAACACTGAAATTGTTTGTTTCTTTACTGAATTGAATTCTTAGGGATCTTTAAGATTACCATTGTTCCACAGCAATGTTTCAACGGCAGAACAACGGGGAGCAAACAATTCCATAGCCCCGTTACTAGCACGCGGTGGAAGTTGCAAAATATTTGAATTTTTAAAGGGAACGAAGGATGTTACAGTAGGCAGCCACTCAAAGTATCTTTCGGTTCCTGTTATCGTAGGAGAGATGCTCGAATGTTTGCGCAACTTCGCCAAAAGATGAGATGGGGCGGAGGGCGAAGACTGTACTCCATCAAACGGACGCTTTTTATAATTAAAATTATCAATGGTCAACGGAGGGTGATAAAAGGCGGTCTGTTTGCCCGGCAGAGTATCCTGAAAGATGTTTAACTATGCCAGGATGCAATGCTTGCTCGATAAAAAGGACAAACTTCGCTAATGTACTTTGAAGGAGCGGGCACAATAAGCTGGCAGGAACGAGCAACGAAACTCGAGACTCCGGTGCTCTAACCTTCACAATGAGATTCGAAAGAAACGGGAATACTCACATCCTTTAGAGACGAAAAGTAGCCGAATCGCTCCTGGTTCGACGCATGCTCCGAGGAGGAGTCCTGAAAGAATAAGAACGATTTAAAGTTACTTATCCAGTTCTATTATTCACTCTGCATATCTGCTTTAAATCGTACAAAAATAAAGTTCTTTGCTATATTACACTGATTAATTCATCTAAGTTATTTGCAATTTCCTTTCTCTCGAACTTTTTATCACCTCCTTCGATATTAACAACAGTATTCTTGTAGCTCAATTAAACAAAACGTACACTATTGTCTAAATAGAATTTTTTGAAATTCGTAAAATTCCCGAAGTTATAGGCATTTGAGTAGCGGCAAATGCATGGGTAACCACTCGGCGCTCGCGTAAAAGTTTAAACGCGTTTTTCACGAAACAGTGTTCTCAAAATCGGTGGAACCTGTATCTCCAAAAGTTATCATCCGATTCGACTGAATCCGTTTTTATTTTGAAATATTTCTGGCTCGCAGATAGACCAGTAAAATTAAAAAAAAAATGAAAATTTATAACTTTTAAATGCGTGGAAAGAACGAAAAATATGGGGAAACATTGATTTCAAACTTCAAGTGTCGTTATTTTCTCAAACAAATGTAATTGTATTTTTTCTGGTCTAGTTCACGAGAGAGTTTGATGCAGTTTAATAATCTGGCATTGGTTTTTATTATTTCAGACCAATGGTTTAGGTGCTACAGGTTCCACGGATTTTGATAAAATTTTTGACACTTCGACTTAAGGACTTCCCAGTGCCGTCTGCAATGACTAATTATAAAACAAAAAATATATTTCTATACTTTAAGACATCCTTAATACAATGCAAAAAGTCCCATTAAATTATATGTAGTAGTTTTTCTTTAATTAATTCCTAGAAATAAACTATTTGTATGGGCTCTAGATCGGAATAATCTTTAAGGGAGAACACCACTGTGAAAGTTGAAAAAATTTCGATTTTTATTTTCACTTCCTTAATGTTTAACTCTTCAAAAATGCTGTCTAAAAATTTCTAGTCGATAGTCGAAGAATTTACGAAGATACAACTTTATGCAACTAGATGCAACTTTAAATGTGATTTTCTCGAAACGACATTTTTCTAACTGATCGAATCAATAACTCTGTCTTGAAATTTTGACAAGATCTTTAAAACAAGATTATCTTCAGTTGTGCGTACTAATTTTTTGATCGGAAACAAATTTTTTGAAATACGCTCGAAAAACTATCCATTTTTTGCGGATTTTCGAAACTTTTTCTTCTAAAGCACACCATATTTACGAAAATAATTTTTTTAAAAAATCAGTGCGCACAACGGAAACTACACTCATACAGATTATATTAAAAGAAAGTGATTTCAGAGTTACAGTTCCAATGATACCCCTTCAATGCGCGACCTATGTTTTCTTCTGACGGGTCTAGAAGATTAACTGTACATTAAAATCTATGCATGTTTTTCTATTCATTTTTTTATAGTCTATTAAGACATTGTACTAAAGATAGATAATAACAATTTTATATGAAAACTGTAAGTTACCCCAAAAAAAAATCTTAAAAATGGGCTCGTATTTTCCGGCCGTCACAGCGGTGTTCCCCCTAAGTACACAAAGGGTAAAGTCCTAATCGGCAAAGGCCCTAATGGCGAAAGTACCTGATGATGTTGCTGCTGTTGTTGCTGCAAGTAGAGCGTGTGCTGCTGCATGAATGACTGCAGTTGCGTGGGGCTGAGTATGTGTTGCTGGAGCAGCTGTTGCATCTGATGGATGCCGCTCGCCGGGCTGAGCATCATCTGAGAGGGATTCTGAGAGGGTGGTGCCCCTGGCGGCCCTCCAGGAGGGGGACCCTGCGAAGGATTCGGCGGTGAACCCCTCTGAGGGGCCTGTGGGCTCTGATGAGGACTCGGTTGGGGACCAGGCGCCCCCGAGCTCGGCTGTTGCGATTGCTGCGTGATGATAGGCTGCTTTTGCTGGGTCATGGGTGCTGCTGTCACTGCGTGCCCAGCGGGACTGAGTTTCCCATTGCTCTGGTACTGTATCGTCAGGTCCTGTTGCTGCTGTTGTTGCTGTTGCTGGTCGGTCACGCCGCCACCTAGCTCGTTGCCCCTGCTGTTCTCGCGGCTACGGACCGACAGTCGATCTCTCTCTCGATTCTCGCGCTCCCTCGACGAGGGAACACTGTCCCGGGGTTGCTGTTGCTGCTGCTTCAGGGCTGCAAACAGCGAAGTAGCCTGCAATACGAAAATGGGGATCGAGAGCTCGATCAAAGTCGGTTGCGAGCTGTCTCTTGTTTTGTGGTGGCTAGAGGATCGAACCCGACTAGCGTCTAACACGGTTCGTCGGGTTAAGCAATTCTTACGATCGTGGGTGGGGTTGAATATGCCTACCGCTGCCTCGGGTCATGCACATTAAAAGAATTCATCGGATCGCGGAGGGTGTGCGGGAGGCCGCGCGGCAAAATCGATTACAAACCAAGACCCCGCCCCTCCACTTAGCGAGAGAGATAAAGGAGTTTCTGTTTTGGCGACACCGAGTGCTTGTACAAAGTCGAAACGCGAGATAACAAGGGGCGCCGGGAGACGGGAACCCCCCGTCGGTTCCGAGGGAAGAAGCTGCCCGAGACCGAAAAGAGGGAAGAAGAAGCCTCGGGCGGAATATTCATGATATAAATGCCGTGTAATGTGCGCGCGTTAAACTTCCAGCGTATTTTGAGCAATATTGATCTTATCTAATGGTATTCGAGCCCGAGACGACTTGGTATTCTTCGTCATCATTGGCTGGCTTCGCCTCGCCACTCTCGACGGCCGAGGAAACCTCGCTGTTGTCTGAATGACGTAGACTACGAGTCTCCTCCCACGTTGTTTACGCAACGGGATTTGTTTTATTAAGTTCTATCATCAAGTAGATTGCGGAGTGTAAAGGCGGAACACCGGGTAACCGTCTCTTCCGCCCCCATCCACCGTCTCCCCGATATCCCAGAGACGGGAGAACTTTCCCGGTAGAAACTACTCAAACTGTTCTGTATTTTCTTCTTTCAACATTTACGTATCGATCTCCAAGTAGTATAAAGTAGAAAAGGCGCTCCCGAGGATAGACGTGTAACGCTCCCGTTCATGAAAATAATTGCCTCTCCATAAATCAATCTTTAGAATATAATCGCACACATACTAAAAGGCAACTTCCTCCACGCCTCAGCCAATATATTCAGAACGAAGCCGACGATCATGTAACACATTACAAATGCATAATCCTCCAACTCCGCGGAAGGTTTCAGCGTCGTCTCGCGAACGCCCACTAAAGACAGGCTCTGCCTCCATACGCCGAGCCATGTTTGCAGAAACGCCGTCGCGTGGACACGCGGACACTTCGGCTTGTTTGTAAATCGGGGACCCGTTCTCGATTCCTCGAAACGGCTACTCGAACGGCCGTCGCCGAGGCTGCTTAGAATGCCCGTTTCGAAACGGCGTTTCCGCGGCGGCAAGCGGACAATCCCGACGAAAGGAACGCGCGATGAATCTTCAAAAACCGCGGCGATCGAAGGTCGCCGGTGTCCTGGACCACACGCGCGCGCGTTTTCGCCGAACCTCCGTCAGAGATAAATTTAAAACGGCCGCCGCCTCTTTCTCCTCCGCCGTGCTCGTGGAAACTCAGCGCGAAGCCCGCGATTGTTCCTCGGCTGTGGAAAAGCATGCGGCTCTATCTCTCCGCGCTCGCGAACCCGCGAGCCGAGCCTTATGCTAATCTTATTTGTGTACGATTACGTATGTTTATAACATGCAAAGAAAGTCCCCCGGGCGAGGCGGGCGTTATCAGTGTTTAGTCAGGAGGCGCTCGCCGTTTCGTCTGCGAACTTCGAGGCGAATGGGAAAAAACTGCTCTTAGGAAAACAGAGAAAAGCGAGGCTCTGTTAGTGTTTTCGAACCCACTGTCCTTCCCGCAAAAGAGTCCCCCGCTCGCGCTACATTTCACAGCGAGGAGGCTCGTTGTTCCTTCGGATTTGTACATGGAGGCCTTCGAGCAGTTCGCCCACGAGGAAGAGGAACTCCACGCCTCCCAGTCTCTTAGCTGTGTATCGGGGGTCAACGCGAGGCTACGAGGACGCAGACAATGGTCACTTTTCATTCAGAGCGCACCGCGGAAGGATTAAAGGGGAATGAAGGCTAGAAGCACCAGCAGGTGGAAAGGAGACATTAAGAAACGCTCGCGAAGGAACGTGAACGCTCGCCGGCTGTAGGGACGTTTACTCAGCGAAATTAATGGAAAGCAACGATCGGTGGAAGGTTTTAATCCACTTTAGCCTGACGCGCGGTGGCAAGTCCCTGGCCAGATCGCGATCCTTTAATTCGCTAATTAATACCGAGTCCGCCGCGGCAGACTGTCTCCCTCGTTCCTTCGGTTCTAATGAAGAAACGAAGAATCTTGAACGTCCAAAGCCGCCGTGTCAGCCGAAAGGGGTGGAAAAATCGCGGTACCGAGTAGAGGGTGGTTCTGTTCTCGGCGGCACGGGGAGAGGGTAACCGAGGATGAAGCTCGACGTGTGTACACGACCGGGGCCAAAGGAAAAAAATATAAGGGGTACGGAAGAATGAAAGTATAAGAGCCGACGGTGAAGGGCCATCGACTACAGATAAGAGGGGCTCCTAAGACTCTTTTAAGAAAAGGTTAAATAAAGGTCGGGGAGCCGCGCTTGTTGTTGGCTGTTCAGATTCCTTCGACCCCTTTCCTCCCCCACCCTTCCCTAGGTAACGCCACTTATTTGAATCCCGAAGGCTTCCTTCGAGTTCAGCCCCGTCTACGTCGTCGACGTGGTCGCTCGTCGCACCAGACCTTCATATCTTTTATATATTAGAATTTTCGCCAACCAGCCACCCCCCGGCGAGCCCGCCGCCCTCTCTCTCTGTTTACTGTTTGGATTTATTCCAAGCATCCCCGTCTCGTCAAGCCCTGCACCTCCTCAACCGAAACTACTGTGCCCGGGCTGTATATGAGCTACTCTCCTCGCTTTTCGTCTTTATACTTTCGATTTCCCGGCTCGAGGGGCTTCCCTGCCACCCTCTAGCTCCGTCTTCCGTTTCATCGAGAGCTCCAGGCTGCGGCCATTCTTGGACGCAGCTCCCGCGGTCGTGAGTCACCGAGGATATCCTCGAATGTAAATGAGGAGTAAGTAGACAGTGACTGACAGTAGTAATATCAATGACGAGATCCGACTGGTCCTGGTGTCTTATCAACCCTCTTGTGGGAAGAGCACGCGTGATGTTGTTTAAATGTCGAGGAGCAGCATCGTTGTCTTTTATTTTCAGTCGATAGAAAGTGCCACGGTGATAATAGCCTTCGGGGATCCTCGGGAAATAATTCATCGATGAACGGGGACCATCGGGGCGAAAGTGAATGACCAACGCTTCTCGCTCGGGGTAGCAGAATCCGATTGGCGATGGCTCGACCGAGGCCGGACCGTGTATATTGGTTAAATTTTAAACTCGTTACGCGCTCGGTGTCTCGAATGTTTATTTAGCGCCGTTTCATACACGCCGACGATGCAACAGAGCCTCTGGACGCGTCAACGGACACTTGACGCGGGCGGACGTGGAAAAAAAAGCGGGAAAAAAATTCGCCACAGAGGGGGCGGAGAAAAAAATTCGGCGATCTCCCGTTGTCGATCCGTTTATTCCGCAAATCCGAATCGGATTTACCTTCTAGCTTTTCCTCGCATTCCATATCAAACATCCCCTTTTCGGATCTGTTAGCCGTGATATTTTCATAGCCGCGCGATACCTCCCCCCTCCCTGCGTTACCAGAAATATTCTATTATGTATGTATTGATTAAAATTCCCGCCCCGCGGATCGTCTCTGTGCGCGCCTCAGCGCACGGTGCCTCCATGTCCGATTGATTTTTAACATCGTAATACCCGATGGCAAACGGGACCGAATTCCTCTCGCCGCTACCGCGACATTTTAATCGATCAAACGGAAACGAAAAAAAAAAAACGTGGGAGCGGTCACTTTTTTCTCCCTTATTTCCCTGCTGCGAGTTAAATATTCGACAGGTGTAGGAAAAGAGTGATCAGACCCGAGTATCGAAAGAAACCGAGCTTGCTGGATCGGCGTGCGATACCCTACACCGAATAATATCCAGAAGTCCTCGCGTCAGTATAGACCATGAAGAATCGTGGACGAAAAATTGCAAATATCTTCCAGTAAACAGTGAGAAAATTGTAAAGTCGCAAGGAGGGGCGGCAGAAAACAAGGGTGGTTTCGTTTGCGATGCTACCCCGCCGTCTCTCGTTTCGTATTCACCTCGAGGGCCAATCAGAGGCGCGTCTCTTTACACCCGCCTCCTGTTGACGTTTGTCATAATATTTTAATATTAAATCGCGTTACGGGCAGCCATGCGTTCGCATAATCAGACGTTACTCTCCCTGGTCGCCGTTTATACATGCAGCTGTAAGTTTCTCTCGCTCTGCCTCGCGAGGGAGCAACCGACGCGCGAGCACAGAAACGGGGATGGGGGGCGAGAGGGAAACGATGGATGCGACACGGAGGAGCACTCGTCACCCTTCGTCGTTCCACGTGAAATGTGGAATACAAATTACTCCCGAAAAGTCCCCTGCCCCGCCCCCAGCGCCCCATGCCCCACTGCGGCACTCGTCGACACGCGGTCGCTATGAATTCGGGGGATGATTCGGAATTAGGGAAGCCGCGCGCCTCTTTGGACCCTGATGAGCGACCTGAAAGACGCGTCGACTTCGTCCACTGTCGCTCATCGCTCGGCGTCGTTACGCTGCCTCGGAACTTGGAGCGGGTTGGAAAATTTCGCTTCCCGAAATTGCCGTCTTTGACGACCACGCTCGACGAAGACACTGGGAAAGGGTTGATGGTACGCGGAGACGTGGAACGGGGATTCTGCCAGTCAATACTCCACTGGTGCACGTGCAGAAATTTCAGCGTCTGTGAAGAATCTAAACGCTCCTCCTCGCGAGCTTTGCCCTCCATGATCGATTAAGCAGATCTTGCGCTGTCTTCCGATGAAAATTCGACCTCGCCAGGGGGATGAAACAGAACGGGAATTTCAGCGAACGAGCAACGGGACAATAGATACCGAGCAGAGAGGACGTTCTAAATCGTTCAGCGACTTGACGTCGTGTTCGAAAAGGATCCTGCAATATTGAGAGGAATTAACGATTCTGGAAACGTCTGCACTGGACGAACCGGTCCACCGGCTAGGAAGAGGACCATGGAAAAGAGGAAAGGGGAGAGAGAAAGAGCAGAGGCTGGTCAGGGGAAGAGAAAGAGAGAGCTAGGTTTCCTGGGACGACTCGCTAGCCAGCTGTGGATATTTGGAAAATGGCTAGAACCAAGCGGACGGAATGTCTCTGGGCTCCATCGTTAACGGGCTGTGTACATTATAGATGGTCCCGTGATTGGTTCGTCAGCCTCTCAAAAACTCCGACTCCCCCGCTCTTCTCTTTTCGTTCGGTGTGTTGTTACCTGCCGTCCCATTTGCTCCCGTTCTCGCAGCTTCGTTTCAACTCGCTCCGATCGGTCTCCTCTCCGGCTACCTTTCACCCTGGGCTACCTTTCTCCCCCTCCCTTTGCCAATTGACAATGTACAGAGGCGGGCCTTTCATGGGTATCAATTAGCAGGGCTCTCGTTGCTGACGCCCGCACGATCTCATCTTCCGTTCTCGTCCTTTTCAATCCACCGCGTGACGATTTGACGTTTCGATTATATTGACAGAGCCTGCAACCACGTCTATTCTCTTTCCGCCGAATTTGGTGTAATCTATTCAACGATTTTACAAGGGAATTTAAATGTAACCTCGATGTAGTCTTCTATCGCGATTCCTGCACAGGACTTGCTTCTCCATGTACCACCATTGGTCACACGGCACATGAATCCCAGACCGCTAATTGCGTTTGGAAAACTGTCCAGCGGGCCAGCAGGACAAAGTCCTGCGGACCGTTGGCCCGCCGCAAAAGGAGCCAGCTAGGCGGAAACCACGGTGGCGGTTTGGGCTCGCGAAAGAATAAGCGCGTGGAAAAGCGGGGACGAAGGTGGAGGCAGAGATCGCCGGGGCATTACGCGAAGGTAAACGTTGCCAGGAAGTATAGGCCCTTTCCCCGTAGGTATCCCGCTCTGTCTGTATGTACAAGAATTAACGCACAGAGGTGGGAGTGTCGCAGCTGGGTAGGCGAGATACAGGGAAGAGAGAGGTCGGGGGTTGTCCAGGGAGAGGCGACGAGAAGGGTGGGAAGGCCGCCCAGAAAGGGGCGAAGAAGAGACAGAACGAAAATCGGGGAGAGACGGGGGGTGGGGGGGGGGGGCGAAGGGGTTGGGAGAACCGGGAGCGGATAACAGAGGAACCCCATGGAATAGAGGGTGCATCGGAGAGAGTAATTTCGGTATTCTGCGGGTTTGCTTACATCCACCGGTTCAGCGATTTTCAGCGTGTGCACCGGCGAACGTGCAGCCCTCTCCCATCGCGATACAGGAAGCGTCAAGATTTTTTCCGTTCCTTCGAGCCCCGGTTGTCTGGCCTCCGATTTTCGACCTCCCCCGACGACTGCCGGGCACTGTTTAAACTGTTCGATTGATTCCACTGGTTTGGGGATGGTTGTGTCCTAGCGTGGGGGTTTCTGGATGGATCTGGGTGGCGAATCGAGAATTTGTATCGTAGAATGTTAGATTTAACCCTTAGTATCAGTGTAACACACGTTGTTACAAGAATTGAAAAAAGTATGCACACCATTTGGGGTCATTTTCATGAACTTTAAAGCGTTACTTTACTATTACCATATGTAACAAGTGTCCTTAGGGCAGAAATACATTCGTAGAAATTCTACTGTGATATATTGTCTCATATTATTGATTACAACTCTTAATTTCGCCAGGACCACTGAAAATACCACGTAAATGCTAATTTTTTCTCTATTATTTCGGATTTCCTTTGTGAATAAATTTGATATTGGACATAATAATGTATGTAATACTAATCTAACATTCTGCAAAACCGAGTATTGGCTTAATATTATAATATATAGATATCTTTATACATGATTTAGCACTGGTGAATTTCATCTATCCATTTTAATATATAAAGCAGAAAGCTTCTATATGTTTATGTGTTTGTCTGTCGCTTAAAAACTGTCGAACGATAAAATCTGGGATCACGAAATGTGTCTCAGCTCATTACGCTTGACTAATCAAGATGAATGTGACTATTTTCACAAAAAGAATAAAAAAATTTGTTTTATAAAATCAGAATCTAAATTTCGGGCGAAGCCGAGTAGCAAATCTAGTGTATTATATGTACAAAACAATTGAAAACATTGGTGCCATTTTTTCAACATTTTTTCAGCTGTTTTATCTGTCAAGATAAAACAGTCTCTTGCCATTAGAATACGTGTAAAATCAGTGAAAATTAAAACCGTTATAATTCAGCAACCGTCTAATGAATTCGTTTAAAACTTTTGGAGCACGTCAGGAAGATTAAAAGGAACAAACTCACAAATTTTCATCAACTTTGTACCATTTTGAAGATAGGTCCGATACATCCTTAAGTGAGTTTTGTGGTGGTTTTACGGAACGGGGTGTCTTGAGTTCCATGGGCCGTTTTAGGTTCCACGGATAGATTGGATGGAGATGTTCATTGTGCCCTGGCATCAAGGAAACGACTCACTCCCGGGATTAATAAGGACGAATAAACAGAGGCTCGCGAGATTAAGCGCGCGTCACGAAACTTCAAGCAAATCCCCCTGTTTTTTGCCCCCGATCTCTGGCAAGGAAGCAACGAATCCAGCGGGTGGAAAGTCGAGGAACGTAGAAAGGCCCTTTCATAATTCAGCCGGCCACTAATTGGTACTGAATTATTAACCGGAACGAAAGTAAAACACGACCTCGCCGCGCCGTCGTCGGATTACTTGGCGATCGCCTAAGGATGCGCCTAGACCAACGCTTCCGGTACAAAGAAATGTTAACTGCTCCGGCCAAAGAAACTTCATTACCAAGGTATCTAAATACGCCTGTCTCGACGCCAATTTTCCTGATTCATTCTTCCTTAAACGATCGTCACACCACTTCTCGATTTCTACTTAAGGGTTGTCCGACCAAGAATCTTCAATTTTCAGAAAGAAATATGAAAAACAGTAAAAATACAAGTGTCAGTCTACCTAGCGTCCTAGCACAGATAGAAATGGCCCCGGAAGAAGGCAGAAATCTTGCAAATTCAAGGGAGCGTGCAAAATTGAGTTCTTTCGATGTAAAATCGAGAGCCACCGAAAACAGCACAGCCCTCGTAATTTTTTCCCCCTGAGGGGGGGCAAGAGACGGCGGATGATTAATGGCGAGAAGACGAAGAAGGAGCGAAAGGCACGAAGAAAGAATAGCGCGATTACCCGAGTACAAACCTTGCCGGGGCCCCGCTGATGCAGTGGAGAAAAGGAAGAGCTGACTAAGGCAAAACTGGCGCGCGTTCTCCACCGCCCCGCGCGACCCCTTCGCAAGTCTCAAGGGTGGAAAAGAGTGGGACGCCGGTTACCACCGAGTGGATGTAATTTTTCCGTTGTTTGATTTTCATTAACGACCGGCGGTGGCCCACAGGCTGGCAACGCTGCCTGGCGATGGAAGACGACGGGGGTCAAGAAACAGGGAAATTATGGCCCCCGCCAAACAGATACATCCCGCTATTTCATTTTCCTGCGAGGGGCCAAGCCGGGGTATCCAGCCCCGGGGTGGCGCGCGGGGGTGGAGAGGTCTAATGGCGAAAGTTAGACAGGCCCGGGGAAGAAACAAAATATCTCGCGTTTTATCGGAGCTTGTCATCGGGGAAGCAGCCCGGAGAAAGGATAATGGAATCGAGTCTGCCTCGATTGAGCATAAAATTGGAGCGCCTCGAGTGGCGCGATTACTTCTGCCGTTCTGAATGGGCGCAGGAGACACCGTAGCACCTACGAGATTAAGATTCCCGTGGATTTAGAGTCGGAAAGATCCCCGTAAATTGCGAAGCTCGGGTCCGATGAGAAATAGTTGAGGGATCGCGACGAACCCGAGTTTCCGTTGAAAAAAACGGACAATACGGACGAAGGACGGGGGAGTATCGATGCCTTTTCGAACGTGCCCCGTTGGTAGGGGTGTCTTTTAGAAAAAAGGAGGAAGCCTAGCCGTAGGATAGAAAGGAAGGACGGAAGGCGGTGAATAATGGAAACTAGCGAATTCCTTTTCTGGTAGTCGCGGCCAGACGAGCTCCATTAAAGGTCCCTAAATCCCCGACGTACTCCGCCCCCTCGCACTGCGCGACTGTCTCGCTCGTTCCCTCTCTCTCTCTCTCTCTTTTCTCACCCTCTTGGTCCCCCTTCGTACATGGACGGATCATGACCAAGCATACGGGCGTTCGCTTTTGCTCGTAGACGCATATTTATTCGCAGTCCATTTTGGTTTGTTTGCACAAACGAGAGAGAGTCCGTCAGGCCGACGTCGGACCTCTGTTCTCCGCCTCTGCCGCGCGCCGTGTCTCCAATGCTCCCTTTTTTCCCACCGCCGCCACCTCGCTTTTGCATTCCTCCGCCGCTCTGCTCACTTCCGGTGGTCCGCGCGCGGGTATCGCGAGGGCGATCGTCACCCTCGCTCACGGAATATCTTGTTTCTTCGCTGTCCCTCTTCCCCTCCGGCCTGACCTGTCGCCACGAATCTCACTCGTCGCGAATCCGGGATTCTTGGCTCTCGCTGGGCGCGATAGAATCAACTGTCGCCTCGTGTCCAAGATGATGCAGCAATTAGGAAATCTGTCGTGAGATGAATCTGTATAAAATCTCGCCGCGTTTGGGTAGGATGGATATCAGAGGAAATCGCGGTGAAAAAATTACAAAGCATCACTTAAGACCCTCCTGAAGTTTCTGATGATACAATTAAGTCCAGCGACAGCAGATTTCCCCACTCGGAAAATTATCCGATATTTTTCATGTGCCTCGCGCGGAGGGCACGTCGCCGGCTAGGGGACGCTCGGAAAGGGGTGAGAAAAATGCCGGGTTGTTCGATGCTCGGGAATTAGAAGCACGAGGGGCGACGGCAGCCTTGAGGAAAGTGTAAGGCGACTTTAAAAGAGGACGAAAGGGTGGTCGTCCCTGTTCCCACTAATGAAAGGTCACGACGGGAACTGATGGATCCTGTCACGTGATTTATCGCGAAAATAAAGCTCACTGATTAAGCAGGGATTTCGTGGGCGAGAAAAATCCCCGCGCGGACGAGGCTGGAAATGATCTGTTGTGCACCGTGCAAGTCGAAAGAAACTTTTTCGGATTCCGCGGGCGAGTTCTTGCTGGTTTACATTCATTTACACCGTCACCCCTTTTCCTGTACTCCCAGAGTGTCTCGGTTTCGCGGCTCTTCTTCCCTCTTTAATATCGGCATTAATATTCAAGACGCCGAACGAAATGAATATTAAACGCGGTAATCGTTTTAACTCTAGTCCAGTGATAATGCCCTCTGACCTCGGCGAGAGGATATCTGCATGCTTCCACTGGCTAATTTATTCATGGAATTTATTTACGCGTCTTCGTTCGCGCCTCCGCCGGTGACCTGCACCGGCGACATTATCCGATGCTGCAACAACGGGTGCGCTGATGAATTAGAGTTTCAAATTTCATGGATCGAAGGGAGGGGTTGAAAGGCGTATGAAAACATTCGAAGCTTTCGGATATTCAGACACTCGAGGCCGGGGAGTAAAGCGGGAGCTTTCATGAAGCACAAAGCGAGAGGGCATATAAAATAAATAGAAATCCGCGAATCAGATCACGCGCTCCCCACGTCGCGACAAGAATCCCGCGCGTGGAGGAAGGTTTGCCGGGCTCGAAGATCGCGTGGAGAAATTTCCATCGACTGGCGGAGGTCGGAGTGAATCACGTTTCTCCCAGGAAGTCGAGAGAAAAAAGGCGCGCGGGGTGGCTGCCTGTTTTTCCCCGCTAATTCGACGAGAATTGCTCGCGGGAAGAGGAGATCCCGGCCACACTGCGGGGGCTGGGAGGAAGGAGAGAGCGCAGCCTTCCTCTCGGTACACGAAAGCCACATTTGTATTCAGTCGACGGTGCCCTGGAATCCGGGGCGCGCTCTAAGATCGCGCCGGATGAGGTGCTTTAAAAAGAGAAAAGGAGTAAACGCGGATGGCGCGCCGCGACGCGCTACTCGAGGGGTGAAAAACTGGCGGTGAAGGTGCTGCCTCGCCAGCCTGCCACTGTCTCTCCTTGGAACAACGGAGACGGAGAAAGGGGTGACGAAAGTGGGAGGGCTGATAGCGGGGGTGTAGAGGCGGCTGCACGAGCGATCTCGCATATTTCATATGCAGGGGGCTGTTTTGCTTGGCCCCGGCAATATTATTACCATATTTTTCACATAATGCGTCCGCGTGTATGTCTCTTATTTCACGTGACACCCTCCGCGCGACCCACCCCCGCGCCCCGTCAAACGGTAGATCGAACCGGTCTGGAGGCAGCGAGTCTTAACGTCTTACCATTCATTGCTCGGGCTGGCAGTGTTCGCGGGGCGGCTGCGACGCGGACACCCCCGATGAAAAGTTTATACGCTGCGGATCTGCGTCGCGGAGGGGGTGTGTTCCATCGTTCTGACCCCGGGTATTCACGACGGAGGAGCTTGCTCTTGGAGGAATTGGAGCCAAGGACGTTGGGAATGTTTCGGGTGGTGCGTGACACGCGAAGGAAAGTCGTCTTTTATGAAACTTCGAAGCATTCCGAGGGAAAGGTTAATAGTTTCATTCGTGACTCTTGAGTTTTGCGATTGAGGTGTCAGTAAGAGTTGGAGAGCACAAGACTTCTTATTCTCTTAGTTTTAATTATTGTCGAACAGTGTATTCTTAAGTAAACAAGATTTGAAATTTAATTAATTTGATTAGAGCGACAATGGAATTGGTTTGTCCAGGTTTCCATGCACGAGGTTCTAGCTCGTCAAGCACGAGAACCGATTAATTTCCATTTTTATCCCCGTCGCGGTTAATCCAGCCACGATAAGTCAGTTAATACGGCGAAATTGCTCGTCGCGTGTAAACACACCTCAATTAAAGAACATGCACCGTGAGCTATGTGTATGTACCAGGCTCGTAACTAAACAAATTATCGCGAACACACCCCCGCGGGGACAATGCGAGATATTCGAGCTATTTCGTTTCTATGCCGTTCAAAGCCAACTGGCCGCGCCCTGTAAACACAGTTAAACTTTGTTTCATAAGAGCCATTCCAACGCGTCGCTCGGGAGACCCGGGCTGGATAAAAAACTACAATTTGCCCCCTCTTTGTTCCAACGATATTTGTGCGTGTATTCCACATTTTTAATATCTCACGTTGGTCAACAGAGTTTCCATAAAAATTCCGCGAATTCCTACGTTAGTGGAAATAAAAATGGCATTTTTTCACATGACAAGTGAAAGGAATCTACAGGGGAGAGCAGTCCGGCTTCCTCTCGCGTAAATTCAAATTTTTTTATTTAGGTTGAATGCAGTTGCGTTAATAAAGTATGAATCTGATAAATAATTATCGTAGTCAACTACACTTTAGAGTCCTATGTAAATCTTTTCCATCAGAGGTTCATAGAGTTATGTTAACTGTAAGTATCAGTCCGTAGCCGTGGCATTTTTCAGAGAAACTTCTAATTTTATCCAGGCTAAAGCCTGACAGCGAGAATTCTGTTGAAGTAGGTGTCGCTTCCAAAGGGAAGCTCGCAGCACCTCGAGGAACATTTTTCGCGGCTGAAAGCGGGCCAAATAAAATTTTAGAGTCGTGGAGAGCTGTCGATACGATGGGGAGACGACGCCGACGGTTTTCAATACACGAGAGGGTGGTGTTGTAGCCGAAACTACCCTTGCCCACCCCCTTGTTCTTACGTGTACAGCGAGCGGGACCTATTCGTGTGTAGATGCCAGAAAATTATGGCCGATAAAGAAACAAATTTCGAATTCCGTCGAACTGAGGGTGTTATAAACATTATTCCGCATGTAGCAACCCCTTTTCCAGCTCCTCTCTCGCCGTGGCGTCTCGAATCGCCCGATTCCTTCCCGAATACGATTTTCGAGTATTCCAGGGCGAGTAATAAACAACGCGGATCCCGAATATATATTTCCAAGCGATTAGAGGCAGCTCCGCGGTGAATCGATTGTCGCCGCGCTCTTCCCTTCCCTTTGGAAGCCAAAAAAGGGGGATGAAAAGACAGGAATCTATTTCCCCCCCTCTCCGGCAACAATTTTAACTCCGTTGATTTCAATTCTGGGAGCATGATTCATTTCGGGACCAGGTCACAGTTTATCTTTGGACGTTTTCCAAAAATTTTGTTATAAGTAAGTTGACGATGCCATTGTACCGAGAGGATGCAATTAAAATCGACGTATTGCCAGGCAATAATAATCCCATGGAAGCTATCTACCGCGAATCTCGTGGCTCCCCTTCGTTCAGCAATAAACCACCCTCTCCTTAGGCATGTCGACAATACGCGTCTTTGGGTGATTCCAGCGGGCGTAATTGAATACTGATATATAGGTGACGAAAGATCGGATATGATGGGGCAATCGTGGTGTCTCTCCCGCGCCATTAACAGTCACGTTCACGCTATTCACGGTGAATGGGGATTTGGCAGGAATATTACATGCTGGGAAGATACATATATCACCAGCACGCGATGGGTACTGTCAAATGGGGTAACTTCGACCACTGTGGTAACTTTCACCACAAGACTGCTTAGATTTAAAACAATTCCTCTATCATTTAGGGGAGACCGGGGCTAGTTGAATGATTTTTTACGTTTCTAATTTTTATAAATACACCATTGTTATTTTGTTGACTTGCTGCATACCAAAAGTTTACAAATTTCATTAGGTATACAGGCTTAATTTTTAAAATTGTTTTAATTGTGTTTACGTTGTAGTTTTTATGGTATTTAGAGTAGTGAGACGAATAAGTCAACAAATCCCAGGTGCGGGGTTAGTTGACTTGACATTTACTTTTCAGTTTTAAACCTTTGCTGGCGAAAGGTGTATATATACGCTGCCAATTCCATCAATATACTATACGAAACGCGTACATATGTGTACTACGACCAATACATTTTTGTATTTTTTTTACTCCTTCACAGTGTTATTTTTTTATTAATTACTATCATGGTGCTAGATACTGTAATTATTTGGAAGGCCTGAGAGTTTGACGGGAGGATAGTGTGTAAAACTGGTAGGAATGAGTTTGGAAGGATTTGTGGTGGAGGAGTGAACTTGAGCAGCTAAACTCTTTGCCTCGACTGCATCTTGAGGATAAAAAATACAATTACTACTTAGTTGTATTCCTATGCTTAGTCAAGTAACCCCGTCCGACATTGTTAACATATTAAGGGCCGTACATACAAAACTTCCACGCACTGGATAAAATAAAATACCGTAAATTGTAGTCAAGGTATTACGTTTCCACAAAATATTCATGAAAAAACATCAAGCAGTACTTAGTGGACAAAAATTCATAAATAGTCGAAACAAAAATATTTACTTCCTGCCGACTTTTTTAGATTTTTCATTCTCACTGACAGAACACGCAAGTTTTTATCACGGTGACACATTAAATGGCAAGCTGATCATTCATATGCTTCAATATTGTGAATCGCAGCATAATTTATTCCATAATACAACAATTAAATGAAATTAGTCAACTAATCTCGTTAGCCAACTAGCCCCGGTCTCCCCTACTGTATAAAAGGTATTATTCTCAGACAAAATGCATCTTAAAGCAGACAATAAAAGCTGTTCAAGGCACTTTGTCTGAGAATAACACTTGCTCTACAATAGATGCTACAGGAATTTATTTTAGAATTTAATTTTGTGGTCAAAGTTACCCCGTTTCAAAGAACGTCCTCCAGCGCTAATGACACTGTGAAAACCCTAAATTATTCCCCAAAAAATTGAATTCTAAATTCCTCACGTCCTACTGAACAACTCCAACTCGTCCAAAGAAAGAAAAGCTGTGTTCCAAAAGAAACTTCGATGCAAGGCGTGATCTTACGCAGCCATTATCCAGATACAATTGAATTCGAGCAGAACGAGCAACATGACTCCCAAAGCAGGTAGACCCCGCGTGCGTATTCGAAATAGATATCGGACCGGTTGGGAACAATGCGGCACAGAGGGGCGAGGGGCCATCGAGCAAACAAGCAGAAACTGTTAATACGGAGAATCGACCGAAAATTCCGCGTTGCGTACAAGTTCGGCGATGTGGGTCGAATTGTTTGTACAAACCGGCCGCGTTTCTGCGTTTGTACACACTTATGTACACCGGCGGATGCGCGCGAGCGCGGGCTTCTCGGGAGGAGGACGTGGGCGTTGAGGATTCACATATGGCCATCTTTCTTCCTCCACGGTCGGTCCGCGACGACGCTGTCCGTCCTCCGTCCAGCCGGGCCCAGCCACTCTATGTAAATAGTTGTGTAACGCAGAACGAGAGGCATTAAATAAATAATAGCCGAGCGGCGCGGTTTATGAAGTTGAAAGGAGAGCGCCGCCCCGTCGAGAGCAGATGTGTCAACATTCGTCCTACCCGTCGCTTCTTCCTCCTTCCTTTTTATCCCAGTCGTGCTCTTTTCGAGTCTCTCAGCCTCCAACTAGCGGACACAGTGATTGAGGCAATGTGTTTCATAGACTTTTTATGGATGTAATAGCATATTGAGACAACCGTGCAATGTCGATCACTCTTCGAGTTCTTATAGAAAGGTATGCTTAGTACTGGAAATTTTGTGGTACTGGAGCTGTTAATGGGTTACCAGTCAAGAAGGTAGAAGAAGAACGATTCTTTGAGAATTTATTTCAGAAGGTTTTTGTATTCAAATCAGCGACGCTTTAACTGGTATTTTATTATGTTTTGGTGTATAAGTATATATTTATTTTAATCTAGTTTTGACATTCAAATCTAGTTTTGAACCGAAGCATTTGTTTTTCTAATGAATAGTTTTTATTTTATAGATGAAAAATGAGTGTTTTCTTTCTAGGAAAATCAATCATTTCACTTTAACATTCGCCACTTTGTCCCAAATGAATATTTTATAAAACGAAACGATTAAAGACTAGATAAATTGTATTAATTAAATCTTCTTGGTTTTTGTATTTCAGATAACCCAGCTCCGAATAATGTTGGTCACCGCAAAACGTGTTTCTAAAAACAGCGTCCGAGAAATCAGTTGTAATTTTGCAATAAATAAATACTTTTATACCAAAACATACTTTCCGAAATAAAATTCCAAAGAATCGTTCTTTTTCTACCTCCTGAAGAATTTTAGCGATTTCTTACCCCTTCCCACCCCAAATATAATAGTTCCTAAGATTGTATATCCACTCCCCCATTTACATAATATTTTTGCATTGCATTTCTTCTGTTATTAAAATTCTTTTAAACGTTTAAATAATTCAGTTGCATCTGTTTCAGGAAATTGAAATTAAAATTACTATTCTGGGACATTAATAACAGAAATCACTATTTATTAAAAAATATCACGTAAGATGATACCTGACACCCCTCCCCCTTGTAAAAAAACATAAAAAATTCGCGAGCCCCTACAAAAGCCCTCCTATGTAATTTAAGGACTACCACTAAGCTGGAATTAGATTTCGATTACGTGGGCGAGGAGTAGTTGGTGTTTGTAGTAGCCTCGCGTGGAAAATTGGAAGTGCAACGTGGAAGTCGGAGGGAAATGTGTACGAGGAGACTCTTGAACGACCGTGACAGAGTGGCGCGGCCATTCGGGGGCGTTCTAATACCTCGTAGACGCTTGCTCGCAGATTCCATAAGGGGGCAGTTTATATGCAGGCTACGGATGGGTCAGCATAGGGGAGATATATATTTTTCAATATAACTCGCGTCCGCCCGGTAAGGGCCGCGAGAATCGTCCAAGAGAGCAGGAGTCCACGTTATTTTTTATCTTTATTAGATTGCCGGGTATCCGTTAGTTGAGGTTCGACGTGCTACGGACGAACGTGCATGAATATCAAGTGCCCGGTAACACGTGGCGCATTTTATCGTCTCTCCCTGGGCCTGGCAGCATCCTTTGGCCGAGTTGCCAGTGTCCTCCGTCCACCCCTTCCCTACGGAGCCTCTCAAGGTTTTAAAAACTAATGTTCAAGAGTGACCCTCGCCCTCTCTTTACTCTAACGTCCATATTAATATTAACCCTTGTACCCGGGAAGACTAGTGAACCGGTGGTGATAATTTAATAATTATATAATAATTACTTGGTTATCTAAACCTCTACAATTATTTCTACCGATATATGTTACTTGTTTTTTTTTTTTTTAATTTGAAGGGTAGATTTCCTTGCAGTCGGCGATTCGAAGCAAGTATTTCTGGAATCAACGTTCCTCACCTGCTTTATCGCGCAGCCAACGCAGGAAAGATCGCATTGGCGCACGATGGAGAGGTTTGCTCGCTAGGCGAAAGAGCTCAAACAAGAAGAGCGCAAAGCAGGATGTTTGTTTGAAGGTCCGTTAATGTCGCCGTGTGTATTGTTTACCCGTAGAACCGCTCGTTTCCCCTCCGAGTTATTCCGAGTTTGTCGATATTGAAAGAACTCGAAGCGGCGGTATCGTCCTTTGAAAAATACTCAAGGCAAACTCGCGTGTTGATTGTATGTTCAAGCCCGTGAGAGTGGCCGTGTGTAAAGAGCCTGGCTCGCTGGAATTTCCAGGATGCCGCATCGGCTCCCATCGAAGCCACTTTCGAGTTCTGCTGGGAATCATGATCCCCGAAGATGTTCCCAGCAGCTGTGCAACGCGCACCGCTCGTATTCTTTCTTGAAACAAGCTCCCCGTGTTTTATTTCGCTCACCTGACTCTTCGATTATCAACCCTGCGAGTCACTATTTCCCGGGAGAGACGCGAAATACAATCCTTCAAATCATTCATGTACATGCAGTGAATGGCACTCACCCCTCGATCCCGGAAAGCCCCCAAAAAGGGAATAACGTTTTAAACTGGCCAGCCATCCGGCTCCGGACCCCGCGACGTTTGAAATATACTTAAACGGGCGTAAGGACGCGTCCGCCGTCCGTGTAATTAATGGAGACGTAACGAGTGGGCGTAACCGTGGACTAATACGCGAAATAAATCTGCGGTAATAGTAAGTAATTTGGCCAATAAGTCGATAACAAATTGGGTTTGCCAACGGCAGCGCGCGGGACCCGTAATGGCAGGCAAGTGACCGGATCCACCCCCTTGACACCCCTTCCTCACGGTCGCCCGACAACCCTCCGCTCACCCCTTTCCGTCCTACTAGATTTCCCTTTTGCCAGCGTATTCATATTTCACGGACTTGTAATATAGGAAAGTTTTGTTTAAGCCATAAAGCCAGGTAGTGACGGGGAAAGGGGTGGTGGAAACGTTTGGAGGGGGGTTTGGTCACCCTCCAGCAGTCACTGGGAAGAAGAGGAAACGGTGGGTGGAGGGAGCGGTCGAAAGGGAAATAATTCACGGTGGCACTGGTGAACGCGTGGCTCTTTTTCACGCGTCCGCCGCGTTTCCTCTACCCGTGCGTGGGAGTCAACGGTCAGTCCAAGAAACTGAGAGATAAACAGCGACGGGAGGAAAGTGGAAAGCGAAGGGGGCGTGATGTATATCGGTCTTCTAGCAAAAGGGAACTCGAGAGGTGATTCTGTCGTTTTCTTGGGAGGCACAATTTCTCCGAGGAGAGCTCGTTTTCTGTTGGAAAACGACGGAGAGGGGTACTTGTCGGAAGTTTCATTGAAGATGATGCGGAAAATAAAGTGGAAATGGTACAGATATCGGCACATTCGATACGCGAGGGGGTTAAACGAGCTTCGTTCGGAGGTTTCAATTACTAAGAACGCCGTGTGCCGGGATTCAATCTCTGGCGGTATCGCGCGACGGAAGTGGGTAGAAAAACATGCAATATATCGAATCTCGGGGGATCTTTGCAGCGAGTAGGGGGGATGGAAAAGAAGTGGATGTCTTCCTTCGGGCAAAGACGAGAGTATTCAGAAAGGCCGCTGGTCAGTCGTAATGAATAATGTCCACATCTGTTCGGGACGTCCCATCAGTAACTCCTACCCCCTAGGCCCCGCTCGATCCTTGCTTCACCTTGCTTCTCTCACCCTAAAAACCATTTCCACCCCATCGCCGCTTTCTCGCCCGATTTCGCTGCATATCAAATTATGGAGTTCTGAATGGCCGATCGTCGCCTGCTGCTGCTGCTGCTGCTGTGATATATTTGGATATATTAAATTTTTTTCCTGTCCGAACACATCCACCGTCCACCCAGCGCCTGTTCGCGTCCGAGAGGAATCGATATACGGGTCTGTCCACCATGCCCGATGCCCGGGATATTCTTAGCTGTTCCTCGAAATCGTCCACGCTGGGATCTTATTTGTCCACGATCGTAAAA
Source organism: Andrena minutula (assembly GCA_929113495.1). NCBI lineage: Eukaryota > Metazoa > Arthropoda > Insecta > Hymenoptera > Andrenidae > Andrena > Andrena minutula. The sequence continues at coordinate 26,856,093 of OV815994.1, read as the reverse complement.
TACACAACTCCGATCCCGACGCGCCGTGTCTCTTGGAAGAAATATACGCTCGCGGAAGAATACGCAGAATTTTCCATCGGTCTACCTTGACGCCTTCTAATCGTCCGCTCGCGCGGCGATCGCTCGAATAACTCAATTCTGAAGGGTCAATTACGACGGGGGGGAGCGAATAAAAATCGACCAACAAACTTTCGTTCCCTACAGTCCATCTAGGCCTGGTGGAAGGTCGAGAGAGGCTTCGTTTGCATAGTCGACAACACCTTGCGTGTCCATTACCGAGGGGGTGGCGGAGTCGAACGCGGGTGCGACGCCGAAGTGGACGAACGGGGGCGGTAAGAGGTGTGAACCGTAAACGCGCCACGTGCGGCAAATGGAAATGGACCAAATATCGCTGCAAACACTCGGCCGTGCGAGTATCGATATACGACGCACCCTCCTCCATCTCCTCGGTCTCCTGATCCCCCTTTCGCCACGATCAAGGCTCACACGCACGCACACACGGCCACGGCTCCCACGGTCCGTTCGTCGTTTATACCGCGTCCACTGCCACCTTCCTTTCACCCCCCTCCCGCTCGCCCTCGCGCTCCCCCGGCGACTGACGTTCGAAAATTCACCGGTCGCTCGAATCCATCAGGTATCCACAAAATATCGCAAAGCACTTTTCTGCCAGCTGCCCCTTGCGCGTGCACGTGCGTAAAATCACGCGAGGAGGAGGTTTTCATTGGGGACGGGGGTGGACTCGACACTTGCGAATTTAAGTGATATCGAGGCTGCGATCCGAACTCGTTGGAAAGCTTTCCTTTCACTGAATTTCAGTATTCGCTGATGCTAAAATCCACCGCCGAGGGAGAAAATAATTTGCAAAGATTAATTCTTAAATCGCTAACAATTTTACATCACCTGTAGACGCCAAACTTTTCAAAGCTACTGAAAGTACAATGAATTCTGGAATTTTTATACACTCAGGTCTGATTCAAAGAGTACCTATACTACTCAAACTCACATTCAGACATTAAATTAAGGGAATCGAAACGAGCCGCGAAATAAGTAGTACAAGCAGAGAATAAGTCGTACGCGCGACTGATGACCAAATTACCACTAAATCTACCGCGATTGCTCCACCGTTAAGTCTTTTATTCCCTACCATTCTACTTTTCCTCCTCTTTGCGCACTCTTTCACTTCTATTTTCTCCTGCCCGGGAGTATGCAGTTTATTCCCAGGACCGAGTTACTGGGTCAGCCGGCGCTCGTAATTCCCAAGATCCGGCCATCCCGGCGATACACGCAAATGCAGTTACGCGGGTCGGCCGCATTAAACGCATTACCGTGCAGGATTAACTGGATTCCGGTCGTCGCCGCGGACAGGGCCAAAAAGAACGGGCCCGAGTGGGAGGCTCGCTGGGGGAGGGGAGGGGCGCGCAGGGGCTGGCGGGTTTTCGCCTTGGTACAATTCGCCCGGCCGTTTATCCATTCATCCAATTCGCGGACCCAGCATGGAAAGCGGGCTGCGTGTCCACGGGAGACAGAGAGGCGCGACTGGAGAGGGTTGAGCGGCTGGAATAGGAAGACAGAGAAGGAGGCAGGGCTGAAACAGAGGGTGGAAGAGGGCCGAGGATAGAACGAGCGAGTGCTTCTAGCTAAACAAATATGTACTCACGTACTCATTCACCTATCTCCCAGTCAGTCCTACCTACGCTCCTACAGCCCTTTTAAAGACTTTTCCTGCTGTCCCCGACTCTAACCCCCAGCCGTCACCCCTAACCGGCGGAGGCAGCCCGGCGCTCCTGACCGTCCGACGGGGTTTCGGAGGCGGCAAGTTCAGCGAAGGGGGAGAGAGTGAGAGAGAAAGAGAGAGAGAGAGAGAGAAACACTGGGACCACGTCGTCTCCCTTCGCGGCGTTCGAAACCTTTTTAGCCGCCCTAGACGCTGCTGGCAGACACGCCGGGGCCGAGTCAAGTGTCCGCCGCGATTGTGGTGGCCGGCCACGTGGTGTCATTCACCAAGACTTTTCGAGGAAATTCGTATAGGTGGACGTGTCACACGTACAGTAGCTGGGCAGACGGAAGCCTTCCTTGTTTCTAGCGCGGCGCTGGTTAGACGTGACTATTCTACCGAGGCTCGTGTTTTCTACCGCGAGATCTCTTGCGGCGGAGCTGCTATGTGCAATGACACGAATCAGTGCGATAGGATAGATTGGACTAATGTCTAGCATATGGAATCTACTGAGACGATTATAATAGGTGTTAGTTAACGTGGTACTTACTTGGAATTATATACTGTAGGGGCACTAAGTAGTTACAGTGTTTGAAGCAGTTCAGAGCTATGCGCGTGATTGTTTCAAGCGTCTGTTTCTTTTTTATAAGTACCGGAACAGGCACAGGGGAAAAGCAGCTCCAGGTCGTAAATCGTGAAATCGGTTACGCGCGGCGACTCCGGCCCCCGTTGGATTTTTCACGGTCGCGGTGGATCGATCCTACGGAGAGCCGACTATATATCCTTCCTGGATCTAAATCCGCGAAGGATTTCGTCTGACGCGCCGGCTCGTGATTCCCCAGGATCTATCTCCGCGGGGGAACGAGAGGAGGCTCGCCTATTTGTTTCGTCGCATCGTGTATTGACACTGCGCGACGGTAGGCGTCGCGGCGATAATATATCGACGCCCCCGGTGATATATGCCCCGCAGGAGTGAGTGGCTGTGCAGAAGAAAGACTTGTCTCATAAAGTATAGGGCGATTTGTCACGGCAGTTTGTGATGCGACCGGGAGAGAATAATCCTCTGGATATCATCTAGCGTAACTTGCTCCCCTTCTGTGCTCGTGCCCTCCACCCTCGCGAGCTTCTCACCCCCTGCCCACTGTCCTGAGAGCGGATTATTCCTGACCCGCTGCCGTCTACCCCGCATCCACCCCCGCCGCGTGTTCTTCGTTAGTCTCGATTCGACGATCGCGGATCCTACGAATTATTCGCCCGGTGCCCTCCGAATTTACTCGCGACGAGGCTTACGCGCCTCCTGACGAGCGTCTCTCAACGCATCCGATGAAAAACGCAGCTTCGATTGCCACCCCCGCGTGGGAAATTCCCGGGAAGTATTTACAAACATATTTGACAAGAAGATTAAGTTTGCGAGTGAACCGGAATGCCCCGAAAAATTGTCAGAAACATATGTCTTCTCTACGGAAGGAATAGAAGTTTGTCGCCGACTCGAATTAGTTACGCGCGATCGATAGTTTTAATTAGAGCCTCCTCTATTCGGCCTTTTAGCGCAGCGCTACTCGGCTTTGTTAATTTAGCACGTTCCCGCTTTGTAGCGCGCCGCTTTTACTATTTCCTCGGCCCTTGGCCCATCGTAACCCTTCCCTATAAATTTCCCGCTTTCCACTGGCCGATTTATAATTACCGCTCTCATATAACCGAAGCGTAATTTGCTTGTGTAAATTCTACATACCCTGCTCCGCGATATTTCGCCGGGGTACGGTGTTCCTCCTCTGGCTCGAGGAGATAACACTTTTCCAGGATTTATAATAGTTTAGCTAAATTCGCGATAAGGCCGGCCCGTTAATAGATTCCCCAAGATCAAAAGCTTTGCTCTCTCCCTCCCCTGTGTTGCCCGCTCGCCTCGCGAACGCCGCGGAAGAAACCGAATCCCTTGATCGCGCGAGTTCTCGGTGTAAAATAAACTTTCCCCCGTCTGAATTATAATTTCATAACATTCATAATGGAGACGGCCCGTACGTGCGCTCCGGTAACGAACGCTTCAAGTCCCCGCGCCGGAACCCGGCTCTATATTTGATCCTGGATCAAATCGCTCGCTCTCCCGCCCGTGTGTACGATCCACTTGCGCAGCGTGTATCCGTGACAAGCGGAATCGCGCGGCATCTCGCGCGATCACCGATATAGGCGCCGCTCCGCGTTCCCGGCGCCGATTACACTTTAATAGCGCGGTGATACATTATTCAGAAACTGCAGTTACCTTGTCGATCAAACTTCTCACGGCGTAATAATATGCATTGTCAGGGCGAATTAAAAAATCAATCCGAGTCCCCAGCGTCTTATCTGCATTTAGCGTGCAAGAGTCCTTCGCTTGCGGGATGAATTTTGCATTAAGCACCATTATTACCGTTCAATCGTAACGTCACCGATGCGGGGATCTCTGTGAAATATAAATCTCGTCGAATCTCGATTCCAGAAATATTCCCCCGGCCAGGATTCTTAATCCTTTTTCTGACGAGCCACCCCCCTCCAGCCCCTCATCAAGATATCTAAATATATTTCGACAGTGGGATCATTTCTGAAATACTTTGCACCGTTAATTATCGAAATGGGAGGTTTTAGTTTGCAGACTGGGGGGTATTAAAAATTCTAAGGGAACCTCGAGTTTTCTTTTCCGAGGCAAGAATAGAGTTAGGAAGAGGGTGAAAGGGGGATCTAGGGTCAAGGAACCTTTAACTTCTAGTTCTGAAGGGGAGAGTCTGACTGTTTTTTATTTTGCTGGTTTTTGAAACTATGGGCCATTATTATGTGGTTGTTTCAATGGGGTTGGAGGGTGTTTCGGGTTTCATGGAGGTTTCGTGCGCACGGTGGCGCAGTAGCCACGCGACTGTCGAGCAGGTAGGAGAGCTTTCAGCTTTTCGAGCATGGAGCTTCGAGCTTTCGCGGTTTCGGCGGGGATAGGACGGGACTGGTGGAGGAAAGGGCGGCCTGAAGGGAAGGGGACAAGCGTCGGCGCCCAACGATACACTACACACCCGACACAACCATGGGTTCACCGATCTCAGTGCGTGCCACGCGTCCGACATGATAGCACGCACCCCTCTGACGCTTCTCTCAACCCTTTCATCACACTTTCCCGCTGCGCACGATGAGTCATATGAAAAATTCCAGTATTGGATATACTAGTTTGTCATTTTACCATTCGCTCCCTTATTCTACCTACGACAGTAAGATATTACATATTTGCGAGTTGAATGTCGTGGGAGATTAAAATAGTTACCTCGAAGCAAAGATGTTTAGAAGTTAATTTAGAATTCAGTATTCTTTCATTCCAAACCAATCGACAATTGGAAGCATATCCTTCAGAAAGCTCCGTAATAAATCTTCCCTTCCCCTATTAGATTCCCTTTCCAAGAAGTAACAGCAAGGGAAATTACCGGTGGGGAAGGGCCGTATACGCTCAGTTCGAAGAACAAGCACCGGCAATTAGAAATTATTCAACACCTCCAAGCTAGTAATCTTGCAGTGCACAATATGAGAGCCGATGTCAGCCGCGGAACGTTCACGCGAAAGGAACAACGTTGTTCTACGCTCTGTTGTTCCTATTCCGTATTCATAACCCGGCCATTATCACGGTTAGTAAATTTGCAAGAACATACATGAAAACATGCGGCGTATCGGCGCTCGTTCTTCTCGCTCCCGCGAATTATGCAATCGCGTCGAAACGAGGCAATTACTCGATACACGGCTACGACACACGTTTCATTAACGTTTTATCGCCCGCCTTCGGACTACCGATACTTGCCGCATGTATTATTAGAAGGAAAAGGGGGAAAGGAAATAATGACGCCGAGCGGCGAGACTGTCCCCCCTCGATACCAACGCCGTTGTCTCGCCGCCGACAGAAAAAAAAAATTAATTTTCCCTAAGTGCTGGTCGTTCCATCGACGAAAGTATTGTTCAATTTTATCTCGCTTTATAGCGAGCGCGCCGCGCGCCGTGTACGAAGCCTGTCAAGGGAACACGCTGTTTACGCTTTATCGTCCGGCAAGCTGTTTTCCTTATCGATCGCGATTGTTATCAGGTCATCTTGCAACCCATTGCTTGCAATCGCATCTACCCAACTGCGCTCCGCGCCTCTATGCAACGCGAAAGCTCCGACCGGAATGCAAGCTCGTCGACGGCTTGTGAAAACCTTCTCCCACGCCACGTCCGCTTTCCAAGCCCAGTCGAATTTAATCGAGAAAGCTACGAACGATATAGTCGCGATACACTCGAGTCTGTCTCAAGAAAATTAAATGAATGTTTAGGCGCGATTATTTAAATACAAGCGACGCCCTGCTTCCTGCATGCCAGCGATTTTCTTAGAACTCTATATCAACGAAGAAGATCAGCGATCTGGCGTCACGTACGTTAGACGTGCCCGATAATTATTTCGCGAATCCCAAGAAGAGGCGAATAACTGTGGCTCGTTAAAGATCCAGTATCGGTGCGTCAACATTTGCCGCGTTACATGGCTGTTTACACCGTAAACGTTTACGAGACGAGCGATGTAAGGCGTCGCGAAGGATAAGCACGGTTAACAAATATTACACCGCGAGTCACGTTGTGTTTTATATCAGGCAAATACACGGTGCATACGAACATGAGCAGAACGGTCGAGGTTACTCGCTTCGGTGCTCGATTGCCGTGGATTTCGAAACGACGGGTTATCGTTCGACGATTCCACGAACTTTTTAATTAAACGCTTACTTCGACCCGCGATATGTTTGAGCAGGAACCACTGCGCATATGATTCTTTAACCGACCACGCGTCGCAATACTCCGCCGTCAACCCTTTCCGGTCACTCAGCCTGTCAAGACACTTGGACGAAAGTTTCAGTTACTTACACGATTTCCTGCATCGCTGACAGTCGATTTCTACGCGCGATTCAGTGTCACTTTCGTCACGAGCGGTCCCGCAAGTCCACCACTGTCTCCCATTACTCCCAGCACAGCGGTGTACTTTTCTCGAGCGCCACTGTCACGTTCACGAGTCCCGAGCGTCAGAAGAAGTCCCTCCAGGAGTCGGTTGCGTGGACCACCCGCGTGCACATATCACTCGCGAAAGCTGACGCGCCGGCGAAACTCTCGAGGGTTTTTTCTCGCACAATGTCACTGTCTCCTCGGTGGTCGCACGTGCCGGAGCCACCCACGCGGTTCACTGTCGCGTGCTACGCACTGCCGATCGTCGTCGAAAGAAATCCGTGGAACTATTACACACCAAAGGGCAGAAGATCTCAGGGATGACGGACAGGCTTCGAAAACCGCCGATAATGGGCAAGAAGCAGCACGTCGGACGGCGAGTATAAGCGTGCACAGGCTAGACAGAGACACCGGTGGAACTCGAATCGGCGAGAGGGCAAGGGAGACGGAGCTAGAGGCTCCGTACATATGTAGTATGTGGGTTCCTATGTAGGTACATAGTAGCGTATGTGGGTTCTCCGGGAAGAGTGCAGGAGAACGAGGCGGAGTGCGAGGGGGGCCGGAGGGTCAGTGTTTAGTGTCGGGTTTGGGAGGCAGAAGGAGAAAGAGCCACGTACCCGAGGTGTCGGAAGGTCGCGGAGAGTCGGTTGTGTCTCGTGATATGCACGGTTTGTAGGCGATATCGTGTTTGCCTCGGCGCGCGAGGCAGGCCTGCCTGGCAGCCGCGGGCAGAGAGAGCGACAGCGACAGGGAAAAAGAAACAAGGGGGGAGAGAGAGAGTGCGAGAGATAGAGAGATAGAAAGAGAGAGAGAGAGAGAAAGAGCGAGGGAATCGGTCGGAGGGTGGCGGGAGAAGAAGTGGTAGGGGCGACTTGCTGTGTTGTGTCGGATGCTACCCGGTAGCGGGTACTTGTTGTTCAGATACCGGCTACGCGGACGGGGTAGGGGAAGGGGGGGGGGGAGGAGGATGCCGTGGGGGTGGTGCAGGCGACGGTGACGACGCCGGAGAACGCTCGTAGGCGGCGGAAGCGAGGGAGAAAAGCGGCGGAGCGGGGGTGGCCAGCCTTGGAACGGCCTTGTGCGCAGCAGCCAGAGTCGCTGCCGCCGCTCGAGGCGAAAGCGCGGGCTAAGGCGGTGGTTACCGATGCCACGGTGCAGTTGGAGGGATGGTACGGTGTATCAGGCGGAGGGAGGCAGCGGCGGCGTCGACGGCGGCGGCGCGTGGTGGTGGAAGATGCTACGCGTTTCCGCCGGAGAACGCTGCACCGACTCGCTAAACAGAACGCGAAACACAACTGGGTCGCAGTTTCGCGTCGACCAGCCAGCGGAGGAAAGAAAAGGGGGGATGGGTGGTTACGGGAGGGGATGATGCCTGTGGCGCGTGTTGCGTCGCGGGGAAGGAAAAGGAAATTAGCCGCGGGAAGGACGGCGAGAACGGGGGGGATAATACGATACCTCTGACGGTTGTGTCGATGCCTAGGCACGACGACGCGCGCCGCGGAGAGGGCGTACGCAGGTAGCGCGACGGTAATTGATGACGAATGACGGGGCTGAGATGTAGACGGTGCGCGCGGGAACGATTACCAGCGATCGCCAGGCGATATATACGGCCGAGGGACGCAGCGTCGCGAGTGTACACGCGGCGCGGATGCGCGCAACTCTGCGGGCGGGCACGCTCGGCTACGCTGTTTTCCTCCCTGCCGTTAAAACAATAATGCAATATTTAACCATACACACGAAGGGAGAGCGGGCGATAGAGAGAGAGAGCGAGAGAGATAGATAGAGGGCAGAGAGGAGGGAGGTGGAACGGCACGGTGGCAGTGGCGGTATCGGGGTGAGAAGGCATCGGCGGTAGGGAGATAAGGAAAGTAGGGGTGGCGAACGTAGGGAGAGCGGATGTGGGCTTTCATTTCCCCTCTACCCTGCAAAACGCCGACATCCACGACTGTGTGTGCAATGCCTCTCTTCCTCCTCCGCTTCCATCCCTCTCTCTCTCTCTCTCCCGATCGAGGCTGCCTCGTTCAACCCCGTTAGTTGTCTTGCCTCGCTTTTCTCGCCCCTCCCGCGTCCACCCCCCTTCTCTCCCCTGTTTCTATCTCTGGCTCTCGCGGCTTTTTTCCTCTTCCCGCGGCTCGCTGCTGCCGCCGCTTGCTTTTTCCCCGCGAGCGTCTCTTTCTTCGGCGTGCTGCAAGCTTTTAGGGGGATCCTCGCCCTGCACCCGACGCTTTTATGCGACGCCGCCGTTAACGGGAGAAGGGCGGGGGGTGCGTGCGTCCGACGGGCCGGGAGGGACGGAGAGGCGAGCGATATCGGCGAGAACGACAGAGGGAGATGGAGAGGGAGGGCATGTGTACATGGCTATGTACGCGCGCCTGTATATGTAAGCGACGAGGATACAGGGGCGGTTGCCAGGTGGTGGGAGAGTTGGAGGCGGCGCACGGCTCTTTTCAAGCGAGTACGTGGGGCAGCAGAGGCTGGGGTAGCTGCCTCCAGACGCATTCGCCGAACGATGCAGGTGGGCGAGCAAACCTCCTAAAGGAGAGGAACGACGTGCACGCGCTCCACTCGCCCGTCTGACTACCTACGGACCGCATCTCCTGCGAGTGCTGCGGCAACTCCTGCTGCTATTATTGCCTATCCACTCGACTGAGATTTGGAATGATGCATCCTGTGCCTGCTGAATAAATGATACCTACACTACACTTTAGCTGTGTGATTATTTTCCGCTTCGCGTTGGTTACTTGTGATAAGAAACGTAGAATCGAACGACAAGGTTTTCTTGTATGTTATGTTTATAGCACGGATATAGATAAAGCGTTAAATTATCTAAGAGTGGACGATTGTGATTTTACTGTATCGAGGGGTAGAACAGTATGGGTTTGAAGTTGAAAAGGTGAACCATCTTCTGAATAAATAATAGGACAGTATCGAGGTCCGTGTGAGCGAGACGAAGGAATAGACACCTCGAGCTTGACAGTTGCCTTCATTAATAGCAGTCACCTCCTTCGAGTACCATACTTTAAACAGAAGGAGAATCGAAGCTTTTTGACACGAGGATGTCTCGTAAAATCGTGGCTCGAACTTGCGCCATAAATTTTCCTGTGTAATTCCAAGAATAATCGTCTAGAGCAGATGCTGCTAACGATAAACCAGCCGGATATCAGCGGACGTCTGCTTCAACATTCTCGAGCCGATCCGTTGATATACATACGCAGTGGCCAGGGTAAGTATAAGCATAAAAGTATGCGGAAATCGTCGCCACGGGGATTGGAGGCGCGCGAAGTTAGAAAATCCGCCGCAAATATTTTTAAAACAGTACGTTCAACTACCCCCAGTCGCTGGAATTTTATATATTCAAATTCTGTCCTAAACTAATTCCACCCTGGCAAATACATTCACTAGGAAGTTATAACTTGATACATCCCTTGTTTATCAATACAACCTCCTAAAAAAAATATATTTAGAGGCTAGTACACTAAAAGGTACCTTTTTGTACAACCCTCGAGTGTCTCAGCTACCCAACTACGTTCCCTCCACCCACGGTGCCCATACGATGACAGAATTTGCATTCCCCCGGAGCACCCGGGTCAGATTCTTCCTCCTAACTTCCAGCAACCCCTGATTCGGCCAAGTTCCTGCATCAGAGGCTCACGCGCCTTGCTTCCTTTCCTCCGGGATGAAATAGGAGCCACGGCTGCGTCTCCTCTCCGCCTCGGCATTCCTTTCCAGCGTGAGGGACTGGGGGGTTGATAGCGGCTACGCCGATACGCCAGGCGAAAAGGGTCATCCCGGGGAGTAGCAGCCTCCAGCGAACGGTGGATGCAACGAGGGGGCGAGTGCAGGGTGTCGGGGGGGAGGTAGCTTCGAAGTCCAGATAGCGGTACACTTAGCCGCGTGTATAGCCGTTCTCTCCGGAGGATAGAAAACGCTGGGATGGAGGGAAGTCGGAGGAGGACAGCGAGGGGGGGTGGGTGGCGGTCGGGTGGCTGGTTGAGGGATGTGGAGGGGTAGAAGAAGGGGCGTGGGGGTGGTGGCCACCCCTTGCAATCCCCCCACCAGCGCAGGAGTCGCGTCGCCGACGCTCGGCCAATAAGGAGGCCCGCCGACACAGAGACAATTCAAATGCTGCGCCAATAACAAACGTCTTTTGTTGTTATACGGCAAACTTTCTTTTCGCTGGTCCTCTGTTTGTGCCGTCCCCAGGATGCCCAACCCCGCCGCGGCTGGATTCCTCCGTACCGACGTCTCTCACCCCCCCAAGCCGCTGCCCCCCTTTTTTCTCTAGTCGCGCCTCTTTCCCTCTTTCCCTTTCGTTCTTCTCCCTGGCGCGTTTCCTCCACCACCCTTCCGGCGACTCCGTTCGAGGCATATTTTTCTTTTTCCTCTTCCTTTTTTCCCCCTTTCGCTCTTCTCTTTCTCTCTCTCTCTATCTATCTCTCTCTCTCCCTCTCTCACCCTTCCCCCTGAAGCGTCAACATATTAAAACCGAGGGGGTGGATCGGTTGGCCGGGCTGCGCAATGCTGACTCTGCCTTTCCCCATTCTTTTCTCGCTTCTGCCTCTTCTTATTCTGTCTCTTTGCTGTTTCTTCTACTCCGCCGTGGCCCACGGCCTCATCCTCGCGCGAGACTCCTCGAAACTTCCGCCTCTCGGTGGTCATCTCCAGGGGGCACTGGCTCTCGCGCCGCCCAGTCGGTTAATTCTGATACAAACTGCGCCTCTCGAGGCGGGCCTTGCGCGACACGCTCTGCTGTTTACCATCGACTTCCGGCCGCGGCTGCGTCGCGGGGAAACGTCTGTCGGAAAATTCCTCGAGGTGACTCAAACGGGCGAGCCGGGTGATCGATGAATTCGAGGTAAATACGAGCGGAGTGCGGCTTTTACGGAAAATGTCATACGGATGCGCCGAGGAGCTCTTACATTCCAAATTAAGTTCCAATCAAAATTTGTCAGCTCACTGAGGAGAATAGACGTCCGTTCGAATGAAAATTTCAGGAAGCTCGTCACTCGAGAGACATCTTGATGCCATGTGTCCCGATCACGTGCAAGCGCAGCGTATTTTCAGTGAAATAAAACCGTATTAAGTCAGACGCGCGGTCTCTACCTTCCTCGGCGCACCAGTGTACAATTAAATTCTGATAAAACTTCGTCAATCGCCGTCGTTGAACGGTCCCGGCCCTCGAAAGAAAGGAGCATCGCCCTCGCCCAAGCTCGGCCGAAATGAAGCCTCGCCGGCACGAAAGGATAAATATTCATTGACGTCTTCATCAAGACTTTTATGACTCAACAAGGGGCTGGGGCACCATCGAGCAGTCCCTGCGCTCCTTTTACGCGGCCCGCCATGAATTCAAGACGCCCGGCTAAATACTCTTTTATCTCACCCTTTTATCTCGAAGCTAGAAACCTTGTAGCTCTCGACAATAAAAAGATTACCTTTTTATCAAAACCCTCCCGACTCATTTCCGGGGCGTGGAATTTTTCTGATCCGTTGCGGCCGCGTATCTCTCCAGTCATCCCCATGCTCCGAAATCGTCGCGAGTAGGCAACTGGTGATCGATAAGGGAAATCCTCGGGAAGGAAACGCAACGCGGGCGAAAAAGAAAAGAGAAATCTCGTGGATACAGGCGGGCGGCGAGGAAGGCCACGCTGGCGGTGGCAGGGCGGAAGGCAGCAAAAGGGGCGGCAAAATTGAAATTTCTTCGCTCGAGCGACGACGCAGCAACTCATAAAAAGTTTAAACGTTTCATTCTACGCGGCGAGCCGCGTCGCCGCTCCGCCCGCGCGGCAGCCTTGGCTTTTTTTCCCAATATAAACTCTCTTTTCTCGCTCTCGCCCTGTCGATTGACTACCAGGGAGAGCTTTTCCGCTCGCCCTGATACGACTCGGTTATACACCCCGCGCCAGCCACCCCCTCGGAACGGGCGGCGAGCCCGGAGATGCTTACGGCTGGCAACTTTTACCCCCTCACGAGAAATTAGGGGCTTACTTTGCTCCTTTCCACCATTGTGGCGTGCGGGCCGCGGCGCGAGTGCCTCTCTCTCTTCAGCTTCTCCCCTCCGGTATCGTAAAACCGGAGTTTATGCGTGTGTCTCCGACGAGGAGAGATGATCCACACGAGCGACAATTACTTTCTCCCTGTCCAATTGGATTACCCGATCTGGTCGATTAAATATTCACACCGCGATCCGGGGTGACGTGCCATCGGTGTATTTCTGATTTACGGGATTTACGCCAGAGACGAAGCCATTAGAAATCGTTCGAAAGGGATCAGTTCGATAAATACGCGGGGCGTCCACTGGCGAGCTGGTTAGGTGAAATGAATCCCCTGTTCTCAGGGAGGTACGCGCGTTACATTTGAAAATTCGCGTTGGAAGGAGACAGATGGAAGCTGCGGAAGGCAAACGGAAAGGGGTTCTCGTGGCTTTTAAAAAATATCAGATTCACCGGCTGTCGAGAGCGATCAGCCGGCAACGTTGCCCATCGGCGGCCACTTACGTTTTCGTTTTTCCATTAACGAGTACCCGTCAATCCCGGACTTGCTTCGACAGAGCACGCAACCCGCGTAACGAACTTTCGGATCATTCGGTACACATCGGAGAGATGCTGACCGACAGGAGATGGCTGCTTAAAAAAAGCCCGGGAATCCGAGCAAATACGCGAACACAGGCGCAACGGTATAATAGGGCCCGTCAAGAAACAATACAGAAGGTTTTCCATCCGGGAACGACACAAAGGTCGCCGCTGACACGGGGCGAAATTCAATCCCTTATATCGTGGAAAAATTCTCCCGTTACACATCCTTCTGGCAGTGTTTCAATCGAACCGCGGGAAAACACAAGGTTTTTAATACCTGCTGGTACTGAAAAGGGATTGCGTGACTATTCTTTGAACTGTCAAGTGCTTTACGATAGATTGGAACTTCATTCCGCGGTAGGATGCATCAGGTGTCAAAGTTCTTTATATAAAGATTTTAGGTGTGCGCCTCGATTGCTTTGGTTTTTCGATATGTTTTAGAGAAGCGAAAAATAGGAAACGTGTGTCTTTTTACTTTGGCTCCTTTTCATATAATAATAATAATAATAATAATAATAATATTTAGGAGGTGCAAAAATTGCTTCTTTTGTACCTCTCCTTATGAACTTTGAGGGTTTCACCGCCTCTCGATATAAAAATACACCTATTTCTTTCTTTTTCGTCCTCTAACAAGAAAAGGCCCCGAACCTGCAAATTTCAAAAATGATAAAACTTTGTGAATGTGTAAGGGATTTTCTCCTGATTACACCGCAATTTTTGTTTACTGTCCAAATTCACTCAAAGGGGGTGAAATTAACCCCTGAAAATTCGGTTATTTTCGGACTTTGTGTTGAGACTCACAAACTGTAAGAGATAGAAAAAATGTTTCGAGACAAAAGTTACTTCTTTTAATTCGATCTACCATGTGATAAAAGAATTATTTTACAGTTCACGAGTTATAACACAAAATCGGAAAATAACCGAATATTCGGGGGTCAATTACACCCCCTTAGAGTGAATTTGGGCAGTAAACAAAAATTGCATTATAATCAGTAGGAAATTCCCTCCATATTCACAAAGTTTCAGAATTTATTGAATTTCCGGATTGGGGACGTTCCCTCGTAAGACATATCCAAAAACCGAAGCAATCGGACACCTAAAAACCTCTCGTTAGGCAGACAGATTATCCTACGGTAATATGGAAAGGCACTCTAAACACCGATAGATCGCGATTCCAGGGCGTAGACTGTTTGTAGATTGCCATGTATTCAATCAGGAGCGGCTGAGGGCCCGCGAAGAGGGTTGCTGATCCTTGTTTGCCGATATGCTGATGTAATTATTATATTGGTTCCACCGTAGGCGCAGCTTCTTATTATTTGCCGTATTAATGCTGGCGCCGTTCATTATCTCGAAACCCTGTCTACGTTTGGTCACACACAGGCGGCTCTCGCGTGCACGTGCACGCGTGCACACGCTTGGCCGCGATATATTCACGGGACGGTTGGCCCGTGGAACGGGGACCGGAGTGGGAGGGATGAATCGCGTGCATTTCGCGGCTCAGATCGTTCCCGCGGCGTTCCATTATGAGATCGACAGAGTGGCGGAAAAAAAAAATAAAAGCTGGTACACGTGGAGAAAAAAAATGGATACCGCCGGTTAGGCAAATATCGCTGGCTGGAGACACACGGCCGATGCGCGTGGAAATTATTAAGCGGCCCGCCACCGATGTTCCCGCTGCTCTTCGACTATCGATAAATATTGACGCTGCCCGTTACAGCAGATATTACCGAGCCGCGTGCTGCCCGGGATTTCGGTCCGCCTTGCCCGCGATATTCCTGAATGTTCTCGATGAACACTCACTGGATGGAATACCGATACTCGGCCGGGGGGGAGCGGATCGATCCCCGATTATCTTTGAATAACAATAATCCCGCTCTGGTCCATCGAGCCTTAAGGTTAAGGCAATTCACGGAACGTGGTTAGTGGAATTATTATTTAAAGTTAAAAATCCTGAGATACTTAGACACCTTCGGACTCATTCTCTAGGTAAGATGTTAGAGCTATCCAGGTGGTCAATTATCCCCAGCTAGAATGATGCAGAAGAGTGAGTTCTCTGGATCATAGGTAGCCATCAATGACGGGATGTCGCGAGTAGTCAAGAGGCAGAAGAGAGAAGACAGCGAAATCCTGGACAGCTCGAACCGAGACAGAGGCTGGTTTGGGTTGCTTATAGGTCGCGAGGGTGTCAGAGTCGATATCTTGCCGGCTCTGTGTCACAGTAGGGACGCTGGGTCCCGGGGCTTGGAAGGGTGAGAGAGGGGTAAGAGAATCGACGACGGGGGCATGGTGGGCGGGGGGGTGGGGGGTAGGTGCGGCTGCGGGTGTCAGGGGATGGGTACGAGCGAGGGGGCATGATTAGCATTACACTCTGAGCCTCGATGATCAATAGTGGAAACGTCTCTCCCTTCATTCTCATTCTCTCGCTGTGTTAGCCTTATCTCCCTACCTCCTCTCGCGCCCTGCTGCCTCCTCTTGCCATCGGATATGCGCGAATCTCCCGCCCATCCTGCTCGCCGCTCTCTGCCACCCCCCTCCGGGCCGCGCCACCCACCTATTCCTCTGCCACTCTGCCACCTCACGACTTTTTCTTCGTCCCTTCCCGTGGACGAGGTTCACGGTGAATCGGTGAAAGCTATGCACCAGTGGCCATGCCATCGACCGTGCTCTCCATCGTAATTCCTGGGGGGGAAACCACTGGTCCTCTGTCGCTCCTAAACCATTCCCTCTGTAAAAACAATCTTCCGATGCAACGTGGCTCGGCAACCTGCGCCGGCTACGGCAACGATCCCGCGCCTCGTTACGATCGATCACGTATCGGCCCTGTGTCATTTCACCGACTGCCACTCTTCGTTCCTAATGTTCCCTCTCGAACGTTTCACGGAGAAACCGCGGAATCAGCCGAATTACGCGCGCGTACCTCCGCGTGCGCGTATGTGTACACGGTGGCGGCTACTACACGAAAGAACGAGATTTCCTCGCCGCCGCGAGTCTATAGCGGGAGTTACACCTTCCTCGGGCGGCGCCTGGCTCCCTCCCCCACCTCCCCGTCAAGACCCGGGGATGTTTTATTTGACGGTGTCAGCAAGCGGGAGATATTAACCGAACAGCTCTCGCCTGCTGGAATTATGTGGGCGGACGGGTGGAGCGAGATTCGACTTCCATGGAATTTCCGGAGAACGCGCCAGCCGATGGCGAAAGAGCACGCTGGAAGGAGACAGCCGTGAGGGTAGGCAAGTAGGGGGCGAGGAACGACGACAGGTCACACAGGGAATCCTCCAACCAAGTTCACCATTCCAGATACCATGGTACCCAGGAGACACTGGCCGTGCCTAACTACGGATCCACTCTTGCTCGTTACTTCGTCTGGCTATCTGCATCCGGTATCAAAAGTATTCTCGCAGCTGGTAGCTCGCCGGGAGTGGCAGCCTCGCGTTTTCCAGGCAGAGACCACGGCAAAGTTTTCTCGGTGACTGATCCGCCAGGCCACGAAGGGATCGAGGGCTGGCCAGCTCTGGAATCGTACTTGCGAGATTTTCGACTAGTCAGGGGTAGTAATTCCTGGCGAGTTGGGATATTAAAGTTGGCTCTTATCAGTGGACGGAGAGGAGTCGTTCGTTGGACTCTGGGCGGAGGAGCAATGAACCATTTTCTAGGGGTATCAATCGTCACGGTTCACCTGAGAATCTTTCTTGATAATAATATCAGTTTTATTCTGATGACTCGTGACGGACTCGAGGCGACTTTGAATAACCAAAGGTACATAGCGTGGGGTTATCGGATAGAAGAGTCGGGCAGAGGGGGTCGCTCGTTTCATTTTGTAACAGTTTGTTCAGGATACATACGACTTGGGCTGCCCAGGACCGAAGGCGCAAAAAATGTGCTCCCGTACAAGCTGCTATTTATTATTCTATTAGCGATCCGACGTGGCCGTGTGGTCGGACAAGAGAAAAACTGTTGAAAAAGTGAAGGGAGGCGAGCCATCCCTGCGGAAGGCTCGGCCGAGGAGCTGGCCGAGCGGAGAAAAGGATCCGCTCAGGCCGATACCGGGGCCAAGCAGCCAAGTTTGTTGACTTTGGCTAAATATTGGATGGCAACTGCAAATATTCGTCTCAGCTATGCTGGTGCCCTCGCGGAGCACACCCTCCGCGCGAGCTCGCCCGTTCCTGCACCGGAATCGGTAAGCTGGCCGCTGTTAGAACACCACCGAAGGAAAACCACTCGGCATTCTTAATAAACTTCGCCACGAAACAGTTTCCGCGCGGGCGGATCCAGCTCCCTACCACGGGACCAGAGACCCTCCTCCCTTCGCGGCGGGATTTTTGTTTAAACGCTTCCTACCGTGGGAACGCTGAATGACAGCCAATAATTGTGCCAGATAATTACTGCGGCGAAAGATCGAATCCCTCCGGATGATTTTCTCTCTAAAGATCTCCCCTTTCATCCCTTTCCCTGCCCTCCCCTCCCCTCGCCGCCTCGCCGTTCGTTTTCTCGCTCTCCGACAATTTCTTTCATCGAATCTCTTTTCGGTTCATTTGACGGGGTGACCTTTTTTTCGCGCCTGCCGCACAAAGTGTCGATCCATCGTTGTCTTAATGGCTGGCAGGCCACTCGTCCTTATTGCAGACTTAATTACTGGCTGACTCCAGAAAGTTATAATGGCCAACAAGGAGCACTTCGAGGGCCCCGGCCCTTTCGCTCGGGCGCACAAATCACCGTCGAAATAAAATTTTCTTAGTCCAACGATATTTCAAGTGACGCCCCCACCCGCTCGAATCCCGATCAATCCGTAGCCGTGACTTCGATTTCATTATTCAAAGGACGAGCTCCCGAAATTAGCATCCCTGCCGAGGATTATCTCACGGCGTCTAATAAGCGCGAGAAATTATGAACCAAAGTCGCCGAGCGATCCATACAACCGTTTGAAAAATAAAACACTCGGAGGACCAAAAGGCTGCATGAATAATTCCGAGGGAGGCTCCTTTGTCCCCCGGCTTATCGCCTGACTTTCTCCGCCGATACGTTTACGAGTGATAACGCGAAACGACTGAAAGCAAGAGGCCCGCTCGCCCCGCAGGGGCTGCTGTTCGAATCGAAAATCGCAGGCGAGGGGGGCGAACAGAGGAGAAAAGAGGGCCAGAAACGGCGAGCCTAAACAATATCTTGCGGCAATGTAAGGAGCGTCTATTGGGCCATTACCGACGGTGGCTGACCATTTTGGCCATTTGGCTTGGACAGTGCTACGTCAGCGGTCTCGATTCTCTCTCTTGTCCTCCGCCTATTCCCCCCTTTTCCTCCCTCGTAGATTCCGACGTCCACCCCCGCGCGAGGCGTCCCCTTCGTGCAGCCTGCATTGTTAGCCGGGCATAATTCTCCCCGGGCCGGCGATCACGCGCAGGGAAATTTCGTTGCCTCCCGATTGATGCAACACGCGGGCGAGACTACTTTACGCCGAACTTAAGTTGTCTCTCGGCCGGAAATTGCGTTTCCAGTCCCTCTGGCTTTCGAAGATCGCGCTCCCGATCTCGTCATAAAGATCCCACGCACGCGTGCTCGTGCTTCCACACGGGCGGAAAAAAACAGCGAACCTTGGAGATCCTCGAAGGGCGATAGAGCCACGATGATATACGACCGGCGATAAAACGGAGACATTGAAAGGCCACGATCGATCTCGTTTCGTTTCTTGGTCTACCACTCCTCCAGGACGCGGTTCTCGCCTCGCCCGCCTGATTCATCGATCCACCGAGTGAACTTGATCGTGACTTTACAGGGTCCGTCCGCTTTCAGAAATTTCGATACAGTCGAGCGAGAGTTGAAGGGCAATTCGATTCTGTAGCTTGTTGACGAAGCAGAAGAAGAGGGGAAAGGCTATTCGTGGAAGTCTGAAACGTCGCGTTAACAACGATCCATCGACGTGGATCGATACACCCTTAGCTCGAGGGAAGTCTCTGAAATTCGTTACACCCTGCGTAACGTTTTGTCCCCTCCCAGTACAAACCGAGAATCTAGCGATCTCCGGGCCAGAAAGACATATTCCAAGTTTCTCGAATAACATTCAAAGCGTAAGACAAAATGCTCGCGGGAGGAAATCGTTTTCCACCCTACTCCGCCTCCGCCGCTGGTGCTGTTTCTTTCTCTCTAAAGCGCAGGAGATCGTTCCGTCCCCTTTCGAGCGGGTTTCGGTTCCAGATCCAATTCTCAGCTGCTGCTTCTCTCCGCCTTCATCGCCCCCCTTAACCACCCCTCCGTTACCGGCACTCTTCGCCAAGCGAAACATTGCGCGAAATAACGTTAAATATTTACTTTCGAGACGATTGTTCCCGTCGGTACGACGATAAACATCATTATGTAATGTATATAAAGGTACGCGGACCAGGGCGAGGAGATACGCTCGTACACAGCCACGGGGGAACTTTTCTGCACCCTGAAGGATTGACCTTGCGGAAGAAGATGGCTGGCGGGCGACGGGGGCACCATCCATCTGGACTGTCCGCTCGCGGATCGACTCGCATCGCTCATCCATATGTGAGCTTTCGCTCACCGAGATCGATCTTCGAGCTAGCAAGTGATTCCGAGAAGAATTCCAGGTCAGTTGGATCCGTTCAATCGCAATTAAATGATGAAATTCGATAGGAAAGAGATGGGGGATGAAACTCGGAAAATAAAAACATATTAAGGAACCAGAATTTGAGAATTTGCACACTGTTGAATTGAACGTACCGCAGACAGTTTATCAAGGGAGCTGATTTTACACAGTGAAGTCCCTGAGGGGTTAGAGCAAAGGGTCGTCGCGCAGTGCTTGATGGCGACGCGATCGCCACTATCCTTTCGAGATCGTCGTTAATTATTTCTCGCTTTTCGTCTAGCATCATGCTCGAGAGCCGGGGAAGGACCGCCGCGCCACTTGTCGGTCATTGTGTACAATGTATACGCGAGGAATATGTACAGGTTTCCCGCACACCGTTGTGTACCGAGTCCTTCCAGTCGATTTCGAATTTAATTTATCCAACCTCCGCCGAGGATTCGCGTACTATAAACGTACTCACGATGCCGGAATTTATCCCACGATTCGGATGAAAATAGTAGGGACTGTCGTTCTTCTCTTACCTGAAACAGAAACGAAACACTTGTTAGCGGAAAGGTGTAAGGAATGTTAATTTTAGGAGATTGGGTGTAAGTCGTACTTAATTATCAGACTCGACGGACTGTCAGTGCGTGTGGTTGAAGAGGGTTGTATGGACGCCACGATAAACAATGCGAGAGGGGAGGCTTCCTGGGGTTTATATTCGTCGATATCGAAACGTGGCAGGCACTTTTGTGTCGCGGTGGTCAAGAGTACAAGCGGCCTGGGGCCGATAAGTGGCTCTATCAATCCATTCGGTCAGATAAGGATTTCGCCATTGATCCCCGTTTCCCCCGTATCTCCCTGCCAGCGTGGACGTTCGTTTCGCCGCGATTAATGGACGCCCATCAACGCCTCGGACGGCCATCAATCACGATTCTCGAAACACTCGGACTCGCTAATCGGCGATTTTGTATTTTCACGGGGGGACTGGAATTGTTTCCGTCGTTAACGCCACCGTCCCCACCCATCGGTGTTCACGGTGTTGCGGACGATGCTGACCGTGCCACGGTATCGAGGAAATAATTAACGAACTGCCGCGACAACGGCCGACTGTATAAACGATGCGCGATTAACTTCGCGAGGGGTACGCGTCAACAGCGATTAAACATCAGGACTGAAATTTCTTTGCTCTGCTTTCTAAATTATATCTTTCTTTCGTATGGTGTAAGGGAGAGTGGGGGAATTACGAACACCTAAGCAAAAAAGGAAAGAAGAAATGAATTTATTTATTATTTGCAAATATATTTAAACTATTCATGTATAAAGTACTGTGCCGATTTTTTAAAAAATTATAATAAAAATCAACATTATAGTGAAAAATCAAAACCCCTGGTGTTCGTGATTATTCGACTGCGTGGGGTAATCACGAACAGAGTGTTAAATGTTGCAGAAGTCGAACAGACAGCACGGTTGCAGTGGTCAACTCATAAAAAAAATGGCTTAAACCTATTCATAATGTATTTTTCAAATTTCTCTTCTTGTACGATAGAAAAGAATTGCAATTGGTAGGAATATAAAAAAAAAATAATAAAGGTCGTTTTTTAAACTTTTTTTGTCTGTGTCTGTTATGAAAATTCAAAAATCCGTTTTGTAGATTTAAGTAAGTTTTATACATGCTGAAAATTTCATAAAAATCGGTTATCGTTGCTAATCTCGAAAGTTCGAGATTACCCCATCCGAGTTATTCGTCAATGCACCACGACATCAGAAAATAAAAAGAATTTATTTCAGAGGTTAGACTCATAATTCAAGCAACGCCTTGGTCACAAAATGTTGGTAAAAAAGTGCATCATTTCAACGTAAAAAAACAATTGTATCATGAAGTCAACAGTAATTACATGCAATTGAAATGGACAAAATATTACTTGAAAGAAATAAAATGAATGAATATAAAATAAGATGAAAATAATAAATTGTGTTTATCTTGAATAGCATAAGCGTTCTGTATTTATTACTTTCTGTCCGGGGTTGTATACGATCTAAACTATTAGCTAATGTAACATCGCATTCGCGATTATCCCGCGTTCGTATTTATCCCACGCTCCCTTATATATTGTTAGTAGTATATAAACAGTGACGGGTTTAAAGGGAAAGGTCCAGGTGACAAATATTCTGGGACACTCTGCATAAATAACAAAATTACAAATAAATTTCCGCGCGTGTAGTCTGAAAATGATGGGAAACAAAAACAAATAAACTGTTTACACAAAATTATAATTTTCTGAAAGACTTTGAAGGGGGAAAAGTTCTTAGAGGAGTCCATTTGCATTAAAAATGCCGAGATTACCATGGACTTGCTCGTCTTCCACGATCGCAAATTACCCAAAGAACTCCGAAACCGTGGCAAATTTCAGGGACCACGCGCCGAAGCCTGCACAGCTTAAAAATCGCGACGCGACCTCCTACCGCCTAGGAGCCCGTGAATAAAACAACCACCACCGCGCGGCGGTGTATTAAATTAAATCCACCTGCAGTGAATTACGTTCCATCGTCCATTACATCCGCCTGAGGCAACGAGAGAAAGGATATAAATTCCTCTCCCTCCGATAAATCGATACGTGGAGTAACGGTGACGCGCCAATCAAGCCCGCCGTTTAATACGGGCGAAGGCGTATATTTCAGAATGGGGAATATATTCGGCCCTGAAGAAGCTGGAAACGCGGGGGAGAGGGGCGAAGGGGTGGTCGGTGACGGTGAGGCGAATGAAAGCGAAGGGTGTGGCGGTTAGAACAATATCGCATTTTATAGTTGTAATCGAGGATCATAATTGAACAAGTTTGTATGCCTGCCTGTTTCTACGACCACCCACCCTTCAGCTTCTTCGCCACTTCCGTCGCCTCTTCTCCTTCGTCCTCCCCCCTCACGGTATCCTCGGAAGAATGCCTCGGGTGTCAGGCTCCTCGCCAGCCCCCCCTCGAATCCGGGAACCGGTATCCCCGACCATATAACCGAGGCTAACAAGATTTCGTATATGTAATTGGTTGAGTATTAAATTGCGTATTCCCGCCGATGGAGCATGGGAAATTCGGGGACGGAGGTGTAGGTGCGCGCCAGAGACGCTTAGAGGAGTCTTCGGGGGTGGATTATGGCTGTGGGTTGGATCATTTAGTAACATACTGCACTGCCGTCGCGTTTAAGTTCCCCAGGAGGACAGGAACTGCCCCTCCTTGGCTCCTTTGTTCTTCGTTACGCACTGGGGGCTCCAGCGCAACGACTGCGACATTTGCTTCGAAATTTTATGAACATCTACCCCCTCCGCAATTTCACACAGATTCCTCCGAACTCTTATCTTCCCTCCCTCGATCCACAAACAACCATCGATATTCCAAACACGAGGAGTCAGAAGCAGGCAAGTCTAGCCACGAAAGAAAGCTTCGATACAAATGAAACAAACCAGAGAAAGTTTCTCGAGACGTATGAAGCTAATAAATAGCCTTGTTTGCCGAGCTACTTTCGCAATAAGACGATAACCGAAACTTTCCCTGGGCATCTGGCTCGGCTACCGTACTTCTCTTCCCGTCGATCTTAAGTGCCCATGCGTGAATGCTTCTCGATCCTTCAGGATCAACGACTGGCGTTTGTCCGTCCCACCCAAACCAGACGTAAATATTTATTTATTTCAGTTCATCGGTACCGCGGGATCGATAGGTCGAGAAGCCCGTGAACGTGCCCCGTCCGGTTCTTTCCTCCCCTGAAAATTACGGGGCAAACTGGTCGCGCAGAAGCGCAATCCAATCGGAGGGAGACACTAGCCTCGAAAATCGTAAGGACGTCCCGCGATCGTGGCGACGCTCTCAGCTTAATTAAATGCGCACGAAACTGGGCGGAGAGGATGTATCCGCCCCGGCGGGCGATTCCACGGAGTTGCTGGCTGGATCCAGCTCGTGTAAGGAGCATCAACGAAAGGGTTCCGAGGGGGGGAGGGGAGCAGCAGGACAAGCCGGCGGAGCTGGCCCCAAGTAGTTAGCTTAGTGATTTTCGCGTTTATTGGCCAGCCGTGACGTCCGTACAAGATTGGTCCCGTTCGCTCGGCGAACCCTTGGGAACGGTTTCAAGGTGTTTCGTATCCTCGGCGAAGCTCGTTCCCCGGGATACCCTTCGCGTCACTTTCGTCCCTTACCAGCAACGACTATAATTCCGTTTAGGTGGCTGCCTTGACGTCGATTATTCCCGTTCCGTGGTGCTTCGGATTCCCGTGGAGGCTTCGAACTTCGAATGCGTGACGTTAAGGTTTCCTACCGGGGAACGTTGCACCCTCGTGTCTTATACAATTTTCGAATGAATGAAATCAAGCTCCACTACTCCTCTCTGCTTCTATCTCCGTACTCCCCACCTTTCTCCAGCTCCAACGGGAAGCAATTCCCTGCTCCTCGTTGCTCCTCGTTACCCCTCTGGCTTTCTGCCGCGCAATGCTCGCGAGCGTTTAATGCATCTGGCGTATAAGTGGCTGCTATAACAAGGATCAACAAGCGCGGAGAAATCCGCGCCTTACGGAATACATCAGCAGCCGTATTTACACTCGCGTTCACGCTGTAATAGTAGCGCGATGATGCCTCCGCCAGCCACCCCTTCTTGCTCGCGTTCATCCGCCTTTCGCGAATATACACTCGTAATTCCGTGATGTTTGTTCCCAGCGTTGGCTTTCGTAGCAACCCTCTCCCGGCGATGGAGGGGATGGGCGATGGTCCACCTTCGAAATTCGCTCGTCTCCGTCCCACCTCCACATTTCTATCCTTTATCTTCCACTCCGCTCCCTCGCATCTCGCTTATTCTCACCGCCTCCTCCCACCGTCCCCTGTCTCCCTCTCTGTCTGATCCCGCGTCGTTTCCGTTTCCGCGTCTCTGTTTCCACAACGTCGCGTAGTAAGCTTCTGGGGGGCGGGGGGAGAGGCCCCGCGGGCAATCGCGTGGCCTGTTTAACTAGCCTTTTAATTAGAAACGCTTAAAAATTCACCGACGCCACGAAATACATCCGGTCGCCTCAAAATTGTGTGTGGCTGCAACCCTGCCGGGGCCTGGCCGGGTCGGCCACGGCGCCTTTTGTTGCGTTGCGCTCCCATTGTGCGGGGAGAGCCGCCTAATATTTACCGCCTAGGCACTCGGGGGTACGCCACCCCCGTGGACTTATCGCTGGGGGTGAGTTAGAGGACCCGGGGACGGAGATACTGCCGAGGGTTCGCGGTAAGTGATCGGAATCAGATTCCGAGCGTGAACGACTGATACTCTTTGGAAGACTTGGATCGGTAGATTTGAGAAGAGGGAGTTGGTGAAGGGGGTGGATGAGAAGAATTGCGTTTAGCCTTCTAAGCAGAGTAACCTATTAATAAGGAAGAAATTGTGTATAGGGTAGGATTTTAAAACAGTATTTTGCTGAATCCCGCCCATGGCATCACAAAACGAAAAAAAAAAAAAATATATAATAATCTAACGCAATTTTTTGGTGTAATAAAGGTGTATTATTATCATTAATATTATTATTGCTATTATTATTATTATTAGATTCCAGTGACCCAAGGGTGGAATACGTTGTTTCATCTCGCGCCCAATATTCCTCCCTCCTTTATTCTAAAGCTGGGGGCAACAGGGGCCAGTCCTCGCCGGATAATTCAGAAGCAACGTGGAGATAAATGAATTGAATTATTTCAGTCGCCAGTCAGCTTTGTGCGTCCCGAGCGCGGTTATTACGAGAAGAAACTTCTTTTCCCGTTGAAGGGTCGCCACCGGTGAAATCGTGAATGGGGATGGCGGCGGTATGACGTATAGTGAAATTCGTTATGCAGGAATTCGTCTTTGTGACGTTACAGGTGGTATTATGTACAGACGGCGCGGTATATTCGGTTGAAAGCACGCGAAAAATTCTCTGGCTCATTTGATACGCCGCTCCCGCCTCCCATCCATCCGCGTTACATTAACGAAACGTATAATAATGCGGTGCTAGCGGTGCAGGAAGTTTTCCCGTACACCGCGCGCGGCCATTTCCGACGGCCAGCTCTCGCCCTCGACTGCGAACGTGCGCGTTCCACGTTCGCCGAAAGAGAAAATATTGAATACAATATGGGCCGCGGCGCGGTATTATTTACACGCGGGGGCTCGGATTTTTTCAAAAAAACCTGCACAAAGAGTCGGGATTTAATTCGTTTTCGGCGGAGAATATTCATTCGCGGCCAACTGCACCGGTGCGCGGCCGGTCCAGGGGAGAGAAAAAAAGAGGAAGGAGGCGAAAAGGAGCGTGCATCTGTTCATCGCGTGTATTATAAGCGCAGCGGGCGAGGTATTGTGCGCCGCGTGTGCATGCTAGAGGAAAAATGATAGCAACGCGTAAAGAGCCTGCGCCGACTCCTTCCGCGGATCCATGAATCCTCTTTAAAGAGAATTAACGCGGCTGGTACACTCGCCGCGAATCTAGAGACTATTTGAACGGATTACCCTTTATTTCTTGCGCCAGCTAAATTCACGTGTAACTGTGAAGAACGCGCGATTCGTTCTGCGAAAGCTGTTCCGTGTTGCAATGATGCGCGGAAGAGGTTTCTCCGGTTTTATTAAAAAAGGGAAATAACGATTTATTATCAGGCAGTTCTAGGATTTACACGCTTTTGGACGGTTGGGCCATTACAAGGGCCAGTTAGTCACGGCAATCAAGTTATAAATTGTTCACTCAAAGCCAAGGTAGGCCAGTTCCCTTGGTAGTTTCGTGGGTCACTCCAAAAGGGAAACTGGTCAACGCACCCGCACGTTCCAGATGAGGGGTGTCTTTGTACTTTCTAGCCGCCATATACGAGGGCCAGGTAGGCAAAATCTTGCTGGTAAATTCTGGCCAAACTCTTCAGACTCTTCTTGACACATCGGAAGTGTCCGCAAAATCAGTCAATATCATCGAGTCGAAAAAAGGGCCTTGAGCAGCAGGTCTTACGGAAAGACACTCCGATCATAATGATGAGTCTCTCAATGGCTCCCGGTATATTTCACCCTACCAGACTTGACTCAAACACTTTCATGTTCTTCACAATTCACCGTTTTAGTATTTTATAACTTTTTATCCTCGTTATTGCTGTTAAATATAAATCAGTTTACTGTTGTCCTCACATCAGCATTCAATTTATTAGCCCTACTTTAGTAAAACGATTAGGGTAACCGCGAAACTCCGGTGTCGACAAGAATCGTAGCGGAGCGTTACAACCCCCGTTGACTCGACACGCAGAGAACGAGTCTCGTCGTGGCTACGCGCGAACAAAAGCTGTCTACCCATTTAAGGGGTCATTCCGGTTAGACCGGTTGAAAAAATTGATTTTTTTTAAAACATTTTTCGAAAGTACATATCCTCAAGATTGTACTGTTAAATTTTCATGGAAAAATTTCGACTATTTTACATTCTACAAAGGCATTTTGTAGGGAGCGCAAAGGGTCGGCCTCTACAGATGAAAACTTTGAATGCGTTTTTCTCGAAACGTCTTTTTTTAACATCGTGAAGATTACATCTAAAAATTTATCGAACCGATTGTTTTATAAATTTTACTGCTTATTTCGCATACCTATGACTCTCTCAGGGACTACAACCGAGTATTTTCATTGAGTCTAACCTACTTTTAAAATAAAAAATAATAAAAGGAAAGAAACCACAAAACATTTTTCTTGCAATTTTCCCGTCATTTGGATAATTTTGAAAATAAATCACTAATTATAGTCCCAGCGATAGCGACAGTCATACTGAACAAGTAGGTATCTCTTTTGATTTTTGGGTTCAGATAAGTCTAACAGTTGAAATCTCCTTCACAGGCGAGGGATGAATTTTTAAACGTGTCATCAAGACCGCTTTCAAAAGCATTTTGAAAGCATTAATTTCATTACTTTTATATATTTTATTTACTGTAAAAGTGTGGTTCAATAAATAGAAAAAATGTTTATTTATTATAAATGTTTATAATTATTTTTGTCGCAATAAATTCCTGAAAATCGCTGAATGTATCGATGCGCTACCCGGAATGACCTACCACACCACACAAGTACAATTAGGAAGCAGAGAAGAATTTAACAACGATCCTTGCCAATACCCACTATCATATTCCAAGAGAGGCGAGAATAAACATTTATGAAAAACGTCACGCCTCCATCCACCGCAATATAAATCTCGGGGGGCGAATCGCGCGGAAAACTGCATAGAGCGGGGTGGCTCCGACGAATTTTTCCGTCTCCGTGAGCCCGCCAACCCCCGAGGATCCCCGTGCAATATTGGATTTATTCAAGCCTACAGCAAAAGTTGCGCCCTAAATAAAAAGGGTTGTCGCTCCTCCTCGCCCCTGCGTCGCCTCCTTATACACCGGGAGAGACGGCTTCTCCTCGCGCCCGGCTTCTCGCCCGGAACTTTGACGGCGGGGCAAAAATACCCAGAGAGACATTATTAAATATGATTATCCGGAGGAGGCGAGAAAGCGGGACGAGGAGGAGACGCACGTCGAATAAGAAGGAGAAACGGCGACAAAGAAACGGCGGGGCAGAAAGGGAACCTAGGGGGTGGTGGGAAAGGGGTGAGCGAAAAAGTGGGCGTGGTGGGGTCAGGCGGCTAAAAGTAAAAAGTTAGGGAGGTGAGGGTGGTATGCGACTTCTGGAGGCACCGAGTTACCGGGGGATGCAGCGGCATAAAGGGTAGCAGGGGGATGGTAGAAGGGGGGGCGGACGTTAGGTTGAGCCGGGCTCAGCCGGTCGAGCCTGACTCGGCTCTCAAACTTTGATACGATTAAGACGGAACGAATTAATCTTCATCCCCGCGAACGCCGTCTGCTGGCAGCCGCAGGGATGGAGAGAAGGTGGCGAAGAAATTTTTTAGGAAAAAAAAGGGGTGAGCGATCGCCAGGGCGAGAGAGAAGCGTGGACGAAGGAGCCAGGGGGTGTCGAGGGTCGCCTTTGCCGGAACCCTCTTCACTTTCTGGCGAGAAGGTGACGTTAATTAGAAAAGCGCGACGAGATTTCTGATTCCCGACCTGGACCTCGATCGGCCTTCGCGTCGGCGGCTGAGGTTTCGAAGGGCTCGCCCTCTGGGAACACCGGAGGGACGAGGAAGACGGACCCGCGAGGAATGCGTTTGGGGGTGACTAGTCCGGGGAGGATAGAGATCGATCGATGGAACCGTTACTTCGTGATTTCAACTGGGATCTCCGGTTTGTTCTAGTAAATGAGCTATCCGGGTTGTCGACAGATTTTACATTGTCCTGCACGAAGATGAAATCCGAAGAAGGAAAGGTCTGATTAGTTCGTCTTACGTTAATTGGCTTCGACCATTAGTGATCGTTAGTTTTGGCTGGTCTCCGGACCATCGGCGAAAACAGCACACGGAGAGTTCTAAGATAATCGCCCATCTAAGCACCAACCGTGCCCAACGCAGTTTAACTTCGATGATCAGAGTCGTAAAGGCACGGGGCGAAACCCACCCCTGGAAACTACGGGGAGGGATAGAAGCGACCGATCGAATCCATGCGTCTTTCACTGGAAACTGTTCAAGGTATGTACAATAAAAATAGTCTTCTTAAATAGAGTCCTACCAACATTAACTATCTTTTTTTTTCGAAAAGAAGATAACCGTTTGTATGGAATATCAAAGATACGCGAAGTGTGGGAATTTCTAAAGAATCATCGAAACGGAAAAAGCTTTGTAAGTGCAGTGCTCGCCAACGGGCTGCGGGGATTAAACAAACGCTTGTCGCTCTTGCGAAGGGATAGTTCGAACTACGAAAGGCATGGTCAGCAGCGGTCTACCGGTCGTTTTTAATCCCATTGTGAACATGGCTTAATCGAGAAACCATTACCCTGGTTTGCTGTGCGAGCTAGACTGTCTGGAAGGGTAGGGCTCTCTTACAGGGTAAAGGGTGGGTATGTGTTTCCGTATAGATCAAGCTTCGAACCGATAGAGAGGGATGAAGGGGCGCGGGCTGCTGCCTTTCTTTCTCCTACCCTCAAATCACCATGGAAAATCAGCAGAAAATATTAATTTTTTAGAGTTATAAACCACAATCACATACAAACTTTTAATTACATTTACAATTATTTTGTTTGTCCCTATACTACCTTCATTCACTGCAGCTACTCAATAATCAATAAAATAATCTAGCGACCCTTCCAACCCCAACTGTACCCAATGGAAAAAAAAAAGGAAAACAGATCTGCCAAGGAAGCGGAAAAGCGGCAGAATTTTCCCCCTGGACACGAAAAGACCGTTGGTCGCAAGTAGCCCTTAACTACCCCCAGGCGCATCGCGCGCGTTTTCTCTCGCCCTGCGGCCGTCAGGAAGCTCACGGCGGAAAGTCAGACGGGAAACGGTGTCCAGGGAGCGGGAGTGGTTTTGCTGATCGGATGGTATTTAGCAATAAAGTTCGATTCCCCGGGCCGAGAAAGAAGCAGCCCCTGATTTCGTCGGGGTTGCGAAAATTACAGCTGCCGGAGCTGCGGCCAATCCGTCCGCGCCCACGTCCAGCGACGTGCGAGTGGCCGCGTTTAAGCTGCTGTATCGACGGGGCTAGGTGTGAGGCTGGCTCGACGACAGGGAAGGGCGACCTCGAAAAAGGGGGACGGCCGGAGGAGAGGAGGACTGGAGTGGTCACCGAGGTGGTCCACGAGAGCGGAGAGATCTACGAGGCTGAATGACAAAAAGACCTCTGCTGCGGAATTGTCGAGCGGGTCCTGGAGCACGGCGGAGCTGAAATCGCCTCGAATAGCACTGCTACCGAGCTGAAAGAGGACCTCCGGCTCGTCCCTCTTCCCGTCACTTGGGTAAAGCTCGACGAACGTGGCCGACGCGTTACGCCACGGATCCAACCCCTTTTTCGTGGTCGTTCGAATTTCTTTCTCCTCTCGGACGTTACGTCGCGGAGCAGCTTGAGCGTACTGCCGCCGTCGCTCTTCGCGGCAAGATACGTAATTGGCATCCCCCCCCGGCAAGAGAGAACAGGGGGCGGGAAAATGTGGCTTGGCAGATGTCGGGGATTCAGCCGTGGACGAGAAATCCGTCGAACTCGGAATCTTCGCCGTAGACGTTTACGTAGCTGGAAATAAATTGTATAGGAATTCGGGAGTATAAAACGTCGCGATTCATCCTCGTCGCTCTTTGAACAGAGGCAGGGCCGAGGGAGGGCGCTCCGGATTCGGTCTTAAAACAGAGTCACCCCGAAACGAGCTCGCGTCTCTATTTACACAATCGGTTCCCCGATGATCGGGAACGAGCGACGCGCCCGTCGAGCAGAAGGAAAAGTATGGAATATTTAGCGTTCAGTGAGCTATAAAAGCAATTATATGGGAGCCATTGTTTGTCGGGAGTGCGCCTCCGCGATACGGGGGTGAACAGCCGAGATGACGGCGGTTCGGGAGGGTGAGGTAGTCGGCCAGAAGGGGGGAGGGGGCTGGAGGAAGCATCAGTCCAATGAAAATCAGAAGTACGGAGCAATAAATACGGCCGAGTCAATCCACCCCCTCCATTTGGTGCTGTGGATCCAGCGAAACCCTAGCCAAATCTCCATTCAGTTCAAACGCGACCTTCTTCTTTCCCTTCCCGTAAACCATCCGGCTGGCTTCATTCTTGCCACTGAATTGCCCACTATCTTCCTCCGCCTTGCCACTCTCGATTCGGAATCAAGCCCCTTAAGACGCCCACGCAATTTAAACGCGTCAACTGCTGGTCGAAATACATCTGGCTTCTTCAGACATTTTCTACGAACGTATCTCCAATATGAAATGGGTGTCGAACCAGCCCGAGGTTCAGGTTCGCAGTTACGTTCATTTCAGCTGCACAGTGTAGCACAGAAATCCGAAGGGATTAATCGTGGCGCACCTAAAACACGGAAATTAAGTCTCGGGCCGGGAAAAGTGTCGTCGAAGGAGAAAAGGGGTGAAGGAGGGGGGTGGGAGAAATCAGTCTGAAAAGTGCGGAGTGCAACCCAGCTGTTGGAGAGGAGAGGCGAGACTTGGAAGGAAGAGGGGAGGTGACGGAGAGAAGAGAAAGACGAGAAAACAGGGTGTCGGAGGACCATTCTAATATAAATGTCCCCGGCCGAAAGGCGGAGCGGAGACATTCGCTAATTAAAAAACTTGAAAAATTAATACACATTTCTCGTCGTAGCTCGGGGGTTGTGTTACTCCTCGCTTAATCCTTGGTATCTGATCGGCCATCTGTTCCCAGCCATCTCGAAGCTGGCACCGCTGCCAGCTTCCAACCCCCCTCCCGCCCCTTTACTTATTACCATCCCCCGGTTGGACGCCGTGTTTCTTCATCGATGCCGCTTGTAATTGGCGGACGTTTACAGTAAACTTTCTAATTAACACGAGCCCCGGGGCATTGTTCCGAGGAATCGGCGGGGATAAACCGGCGGAAAAGACGGAGAAAGGATCTGAAAACACCTGGAGCAGCGTGACAAGGGTGAGTCGCCGATGGTGATTCCCGAGCTATCGCGTCTGCACAAAGGGGTACGCGACAAAGACCGGAAAAGCAAAGGCTGCGAAGATATCCCTCGATAAACGGCCCCCGCGCGAAGGCATTCACGGCGAGGAAGGGTTGGAGCGATACGAGCGAGGGAGAGGGAACGAGAAACGGCTCTCGTAAAAGGGGGAACAGAAGGAGTCAGGCCGAGCTTCTGCTGGCAGCCTGTCGTTATCAACAATTCAATAGTGTTTAACTTATTTATGCGCCGTTAAATGCCTGGACTAATTAGATGGCGGCATAAAGATCCGCCGTGGCCTCGACGGGCCCTCTTCCAAGTGGTTCAGCGCAGCGCGGCTCCTAGGGTGGGTGTAACGTGCACCGGCAGCCAACGGCGAGGGGGGTAGGAAGGTTACGGAGGTTAGAGGAGGCTTCCATAACCAGCCGGAGACAGACAATGGCAAAGAATGAGCCCAGAGTCCCTCTGAATAGGCCTCAAGACACTGAACGCTATAATGCGAAAGACTCCATTGTGACGCGGGCAGTTAAGTGCCCCTGTCTGGTCTCCAAAACGAAGTGGGCTACGTTTCTGTCTCCCTCTCGCTTGCCGCCGTTACGTATCAGCCTCTCTGGCTTTCAGCCCGTGCCTCTTTCGTCTCATCGTCACCTCCTCGTCAATTTCACCGGCTCGCGGGTCGGGATCATTCGGGGTATTAAGGGGAACTGCAGGTGACCAGGCCTCTGCTCCAGTTGGGCCATTCTTGGGAGTGTTTCTAATCATGTTCGTATATAGTTCCTTGGGAGTCAATCTTAACCTACCTCCATGGCATTTAATTCTGAACACCTCGTTGTAATCCTCTTCGTCATCATTAGGGGTTCATACTTTCATACTTTAGAATTATATTAATACAGAGTTATAAATGGAACACACAGAAGACGATATCTTTCTACTCCTCGGATTATTCCATGGAGAGTTTCTAATCTCGTCTGCTTCAGTTCCCAAAGAATCAATTGTCAGTCGCTCCTCCTCATCCTTTTTCCCCAGCTAGCTTCCTGGGCACTCGGTAAATCTTTATAGGTAGCCCCGACGGACTCCCAAGCGTGAATTGCAGAGCGACGGAACCGGGGTTAAAAGAATGAAATGAAATGCTGGATATTTAAGGCCGGATGAGGATGGTGGGGAGAGGTGGAATGAGGAAGAGAAGGAACGAGACAAGATGAGCCGTGGCTGCGAAAGTTTCGCTGCTCTGCGGAAGAAGTGTCTGACCGCGGCACGATTCACGGATGATAAATCGTTTAAACCTTTTCACGGGAGTCGTTCGGCCGGAAGTAAAACGAATTTAAGGTCCAATTGCGGAGAGATACGGCCCTGTAGTTAAACAGGAGCCTTTCCAGCCGTGAAAACAAAAATCTCTCGGCTGGAATCGCCCAAGGACCGCCTCGGGATCAATGAGCTACGCGCGCGAATCAATTACTCGGGGTAGAAGAGGCCACCGTTGCGGCAGCGTTTCGCGAGGCAACGACAGATCAGGGTCAGGCCGTGATGTAACGGCAGTTTTCATCGTCCAGGCCGACCGGCAAAAATAATTTCAACCGTACACCGTAGCAACGTTGCAGATTTACGGCGTGTCGCGCACGACGTGGACGTAACAGCCAAGTGGCTCGACGCATTACGAGAATCCAACGATACAAGCCACCTCACACGTACACACACGGGAAACGGAACACCTTTCCCCGCCGCCGAGCCGGTGCGAGGCGACGTTGCTTTGTGTACACTGGCCTCGGCGATACGTGACGTACGATAAACAACACGTGTTAACATGTAAGGAGAGAAAAGAGTACGCTGCTCGAGCAGCAACCTCCTGCTCTTGCGTTTTCTCCTTCCATCCTGTTCGAACGAGCTTCAACTTTCAAAGAATCACAGAGTACATGGTCTGGTAGCCTAGTAAATGTTCTTCGAAGATCCTAAATAGAGTTTCCAAATGCCTGTTCCCTTGATATTAGCTGTGACGTTTACTAATTTTTAGTAAACGTCACAGCTAATAGTAAACGTCACATTTTCTTATGACGATTTAAAGGCAGTCCATAAATAAAGGACTGTGTACGTACGTATGCCTCGATATTAAATGCAGAAGCAGTTCCAAGAAAGAGCTTCTGCCTTCGCAGCTCTCAGATATCGGACGTGCTGTTCTTTGATACACTCGAAAGCCGTGATATCCCGTTGCCTTCCTGTGTACACCCGCGGCGCATGCAAACACCGTTCCCCCGTCAGCAATTAGCATTTTGACGAGCCGAAAGTTGCTGTTTAGATACGATCGTCGGCAGAAAATTGCCCGCGGTAATGAGAAAAACGCGAGTGAACGACAATTCAGTTAGAACACTATCTTAAAGTACACGGGCGAATGGGTACGCGTTTCGCCGCGGCGGCGATAACTAAAAATTATCGTAGCCTGTTTATTGTGGCAGATAAGCTGGCTGTTTACTTAATCGTGTTTCGCAAAACCTGAAACCGCGGCTACGATTACGTTGCCGCAGACCTAGAAACGTTGCAACAACACGTCTTATCGTAATTTACGGGATCAGTTTGTTAGTCCGTTCTGAGGCGCAGGATGAAGCAAACTTTCGAGACGGGCACGAATTTATCCATTTGAAACTATTTGCTTGTAAAATATTCAGAGTCTACACTCTGACAGTGGAGGAACACTCGAATGCAGCGAAGAAAGGAGCCGCGAGCTCCGCTCTCCCTTTGTGGGGAAAAACGCGAGGGACGAGGGGGGCGAGAAGTCCGCTCACCCCCGAAATGGCGCACCTCCGCGGTCGTTCGTTTCTCTTATATCCCTGATAGTCGCTCGTAAACCGAATTAACAGTACGGCCACGTGACCGTAGTTAGCGTGAACTAACGTGCACTCACACGAGCGTCTGGAGGCGGACATTCGACCACGCGCCGGGGAACCTCCGAATTCGTACGCGTGTACACGCGCGCGGGCGCGGCCCCGCGTGTACATGTGCGGGCGAGCGTGAGCAATAAGAGGAGCCGGCAGAGGATATCATAGAAGCGGGGTAGCAGCTCGTGAGGAATGGTAGCGGGGGTGGAAAATGCATATCCAGGGGATGAAGAGGCGGCCTCTCAGAGCTTGGCATGGTACAGTGGCCACCCTGCCACCCCCTTTTCCCTTCTCCTCGGCCACTGCCACCCAGAACCCACACGCGAGCGCCGTACCTCTCGCGAAACGTACATCCACTTCCTCTGCCCCTGCTCGCACCACCACCACCCCCCCCCCTCCTCCCCCGCATCCCTCACCCGTTTTCTCCTATTTCAGCCGTGGTGCAGTCGCTTACAGCGCTTCCAAATTCACGTAATAAAGCCGAGCGGGAGAGCGAGGCGCCCACGCTAAGTACATTTACACGGATAGATGAAAATATCAGGAACGAAGGATCGGCAAAGGTTCGCTGCCGCCCGGAGGGTTTGTGTGAAGGTGGTAGGTACGCTGGGGTGGGCTACTTAACATTCTTTGCCCGGGGACCTACCCGCCCTGGATCGTGTTACCTCGAAAACCCCGTGCACGATTATGTGCGTTTGTTTATAGATATAGGGGTACATTTTTTCAGCCCACCGGCCCTCCTTTTTTTGGAGGGGGTTCGGGGGGAGAGATACAGCTGGGGGAGACGAGAGGGTGAACTCTCGTTATAATTTCGAGCGTAACCGTTTGCACGGCTCTATATTTGCGCTCGAATAGACGACCGAGGTACGAAGGGCTACTTGTCGTTCCTTCCGCCGCGTTTCCCAACCCCGTTAACCCCTTTCGTCGGCTTGCGAGAGAGGATCACTCTTTTTTCGGGGCACGAGCGCGGCTATGTGTACGCGCGGGATTTATTTTGCACGTTCTTCGCGGGAGAGCGAGGGTTCTCGAAGAACAAGAGGCTACTGCACTGGAGGACTTTTTTAATGGTTCGACACCACGCTGGAAGCTGACGATTTCGATGAGTATCGACGAATCGATGATACGTCGAGGTCTGTGGGGTGTGTTAATTTTATGGGTAAATTGAAAATTTTTGAAAATTTTGAAATGACTAGTGACAATATTATGCTTTCTTTAATCCTGAATCTGAAACTATCTTCAGAAATTGATTTGAGTAAGGTTTAGCTACTAAACTTCAAATTACATGGGAAAAATCTGAAAATTAAGTAAGATTTAACTACGAAGTACATATTCATATATTGCTTACAGTTAGTCTTGCTAACGTAAAAACATGAAAATGAAAATAAAAATATGTGGAAATTAGTGTTTATTACATTCACATGATAATGTTTGTAAATGAGTATTTATTACAAAATAAAAATATATGTAACTTTACCAACAGATCTAAGCATATGTCTTCTATGTAGTAAATTTAATACTATTTAACGAAGTCCACCAAGGATGCGATATCTTGTTTGATTCTGTTGCGGTTCATAAGCTCAATTATTAAATTTTATTTAACAATTTTAGTAATTTTCGTATTTTTCTATCGTTTCAAATAAGAATCCAAATAGGTCAATAATGTATAACCCAAAATTTGAAGGTAGTGGTTAATTTTAAACCTGAAATTGTACGTTTTTTCACTAGTCGTTTTTAAAATTGAAACATTGAAACAAGTGGCACACTCTAGGGATCAGCATTGTTTCGACGTGATCTGGATGGACCTGGAGGAAACTTCGTCCCTTTGGGTACGTTTATGTTGGATCTGCGATGAAAACTATAAAAGCATCAATCAGGCGGCGATAAAAGCTACTAAAACATTATTTTTTTGTATATTTATAGCGAAGCTGTGATAATAAAGTTTAGTCGTTTACGATTTCGCAAAGATGAACTATTTAAACAGAGGCGCATCGGAAAAAATCTACGCAGTAAACGTAAACATTGTGTTGTATTTAATTTAGCGGCTACTTTATATCATAATTTATCTAAAATAAATCTGTTATTCTGAAAATCTGTTACGCATCAACGATGAAAACAGCGAAGAAAAAGTAATATTTGATTCTCGACATAGCTCCGCTTCATTGCAAATACTTCCATTATAAAACAATAGAATATATTTCTACGCTCCGGTCGTTTATCGTAGCTCCAACTTA
This sequence comes from Andrena minutula, assembly GCA_929113495.1. NCBI lineage: Eukaryota > Metazoa > Arthropoda > Insecta > Hymenoptera > Andrenidae > Andrena > Andrena minutula. The sequence goes on along the minus strand of OV815994.1, from coordinate 26,818,712 downwards.
AAAGTACCATTACACATAGAAGACTAATAAAAAAGAAATTTGAAAGATAAGGGGTAGCAAAAGCTTCACAAGTTTGCGAGAAGAAAGTCTAACTAATTCCTGTACAATTATCAACACAACTTATTCTTCTCTCAATAAAATCATAGCTCTAAAGAGTAGCGACTGTCAGTCCGTGAATAAAAAGCCCCGGCTGCTGGCCGTCATATATCCATAAGGAAAATACCTGTTCACTTTTGATCGTCTGGACGCGCCGGTGCAGCGCGTTACGCAAACTAAGTTATAATTTACAACAGCGCCTACGCTCACGCCGAAGTATCAAGGGCTACTTGTCGTTCTTTTTCGAGCTCTCCCCGACCCGTCAACGCTTCCACTCGGCTGAAAACGCTGGAGATACATATCCCCCTTTTTTTCGGGCTATGCACCAGCCCTACAATCCTCTCCCCCGTCGTAACCATGAGTTCACCGGCATATATATTTATTTATTCGTTTTTCGCGGAAGAACAAGGGGGCCTGTCGGTCCATACCACCCGCCGAAACGGTGAAGTGTGTACCAGAGCAGCCGTAGGAAGCCGGTGCTTTCGCGGACATGCAGAGCTTGATAGAAGAGCGTGCGCGCTCTCTGTTCATCGGATACCGAATCCCGCTGCAGGCTACATTGGAGCAGATTAACCGGAAGGGATTATTACAAGGGAGGATGGAGGGATGTACGCATTTATTCCGGCCAAGGGATGAGAAGGACCTGCATGTTACTCTGCATGCCCGGCATCGCAGCTTGAGAGAGATTCTTTTTAATTTCACCACCCTCCCACTTTTCTCCCCCCTCGACTTGCCGCTCCTCCCTTGTCCGGCCTGTCCTTCAACCCAGCGATATCCTCCTTCGATTCGAACGTTCCCGAGGAATCCCCCGGCAGCGCGGTGCAACCCTTTAATTCCATCCTGTTGTTCGTCGAGACACGGTGTTTTTATCCCTGATAAGATGGATCGAATTATCGTTCGTGCCTAGCCTGGTCCCTACGACAGACTGCTGACTAGCAAAGACGACTGAGTACAGAATTTAGTGTCCTATAGAATACACAGGATTTCCACATGACGCCGTGATGGGAGGACGCTTGGAAGCACGCGTGTTCGACAAACAAACGACGGGGGTTTCATTTCGGCAATCGAATGCTTCTTGCTCGGTACACAGTGGAGGGTGGGCGCGCGGCATTTTTCGACAAACCGCCGCATCAACGTCCAGCTCGCGGTTGGTTCGCTGGCGCGAACTCGCGAGGACGCCCGTCTGCTACCGATTCTCACGCACACAGCCGTCACAGGGAAACTTTGGTGGAGTCGCGTGTGCATGCACGAAAATACGCGATCGGTATTCCTACGGTCGCAGAAGCCTGGGGATTATCGTATGCACGCGCCAACTTCTCTCCGGGCGTATTAAACGATTCGACCAGCTTTATTTATTCAGGAAATGAAAATCCTAATAGACTTTCGCTTCGTTGTTATATTTTCTTGCCCGGCGAGCGGCGTACCCTCCCGTATTTACCCGCACGTACGCGCGCGTCCATCGCGGCCACTCCTATCGGATCTGCGATCGTGGCGCGGCATCCCATAACGCCGGAGTTGTTGAATAACGGGGTGAGCAACCATCTGGGAATTTGGAAGGAGCTTGTTTGAAGAGGGGATGCATCGCTCTCCGCGATGGCGTCGAGAAATTGCATCGCGATAACCGCTGGGAAAATCGTCGATACTACTCGCCAGGACTCGCGTGCCCGGTGCCCACGTCCGTTTTGTAATTGATCGCCCTAAAAGACTGGCGAAATGCAGAATACTGAGGGATGGATCTACTAGCGGTCTACTAGCATCGAACGATTATTCTAATGAACTTTGGCGATTTAAATAAGAAGCAGGAGGAAGTGGTGACTATTATTATTGATTGATGATTTGTATACACATGTACACATGTAGGTAAACAGCGTAGGACGCGGAAACTTCTACGCGACAACACCAGAGCTCTATCGCCTTCCGAACGATAAACACGCGCCTTGTCACGTATATTTAGAATTAAACTAATAGAGTAAATGACCCAATTACTGTCACCCTAAGCTATTTTACGTAAAATAACGAATACATCTTGTGAAATAATGCATAAAAAAATTTAGCATACAATTGAAACTGTTATTTATACGATACAAAACACAGGACTTAATTTTTTCTTCGTTAATTTGGATAAAATAATAAAAAAATTTAAGCGAATATTCGGAGAGTGAAAACGATGACTTTCTTACTAGCGGAAGAGAAAACAAGGCGTTAAAGAAAATGCTGTAATTATAATATTTAAGCTATTAATATAACAAAATATAATGTTTTAAATAATATAAGCATCGTAGAAAGTAATATAGATCCGAATTCAACGATTCATTAAGTCTATTTACTTATTAATTGGGTGACAGTGATTGGTACAAGCGTTTCAAGTATTTTGCTATTACTGTCATAGCTGTAGTTGCTCATGTATATGACACGACGTAACCTTAAAATGACATGAACAGTATTAAGTTAACTGACAGTAATTGGGGTGTCAGTAATTCAGTCAAACACATTTTAATGGTGTCAGTAATAGATCCCGAAATATATTTTTGAAATTGATGATTTTATAACATAAAAATCGAAGTTTTAAGGTTCAGAAATTTGTTTTCATCAAGTAAACATATTAAACAATAATATATAACAAGGACAGTTTAGTCTATATATACAAATAATATCAGGGTGTCAGGGTCAACGCTTAAAGTGGCAGTAATTGGGTCCTTTACCCTATAGTGAAAAGCTTCTGTTCACTTATTCTTTTCCCACGGCAGTACAAACCTAACAATTCACACATTGAATAAGGAAACTATTAAATTACACAAAACCACGTCTGACCGAATAATTAAAGATTTCACTGCAAGTGCACTAAGGGCAGTAGATTTAAGGGGAAAAGGTAATGCTATGTCGGACATCAAAGCGTGATGTTCAATTGAGGCATTGAGAGCAAACACGGATTAACACACATTTTTACGAAATTGAGTTAGTAGTAATAATGTATTTCAATAGGCTGTACTAATCATATAAATATAGAATTCATATTTCAGTGTGGGTTAGTGAGTTTTATGCTCTCAATGTCCCAATTAATACCTGTGGTTCTCATTGAATTTCACTTAGTTATTAAAAACTAGCCCAGTGTATCGTTTAACGGTTCGCGCGACATCGGTCACCCCGTATAAGAGCACCGTGGTAAATATTAGGTACCATCCTGGCGGCGTTAAGTGTACAATGGCGAGAGAGGCTGCAAGGGGGTTGGGGAGGTAACGCAGAAGGGTGTGCAGGGCGAGAAAGGGGAGGGAAGGATACCTTTCGTCCGTAGAACAGCTGAAGGTAGAGATGGAGGCGGCGACCAAATTGAATTTGGGTTCTGGCCTCTGTTTAGATTCCTCGTTGGTTGTTTAGTTTAGAGGAACAAAGAAAACATCTATGTGTTTATTCTAGCCAACGCTTCACCCCCCCGCCCTTCGCTCTTGCCCCAACGACGCGTCACTCTCCCTCCCTCTCTCCGCCCCTTCATCCCTCATCCACATTATTTCTGTCCCTCGCGCGAAAGCACACTCTTTCTTCATCCCTCTCTGTTCCCTCATTTCCCTTCAACCGGATTCCTCGACGATCCACAAACTCTTCCCATCGTATGCACATTTTTTTACGGCAGCCTTCCGACCCTCCAGGCCCTCTAATTCGTTAAACATCCCCCTTCGCTCCGGTGGCTCTCCTTGCCGTACCTTTAATTTCTTGTTGGCCGTTTAGTCTACTTGCAGAAGCCAGCACACATTTCCACGTTCCCTGTTACCTATTTCTCTAGGTAGAAAATAAAATTCATGGAGTCGAGAAGAAAACAAGAGAGCAAGCGATCGATGAAAGAGACCTAATAATCGATCGCAACAGCTATTGTTCCCTGTCTTCGCGATAAATGGCGGCAGTAGATTCACTCAACCCGCCGAGGCAAAGGGAGAGGCTGTTTTTCCTCTTGGTTATTGTTATTTGGTCTGTCTTCCTCGAACTTAGCCTGGTTTCGTGTCCAGACTTTCGTATCTCCCCGAAATCCACCGCTCCTCCCGCCCAAGGATTCCAGGGCTCGCGGGGAGACGCAATTTCCAAAATAAACGGCGAACGCCCGCTCCGCAAATAATCATCGCGCGTGCTTTTAATTAAGTTTCACTGTCTGAGGCGGCCGTGTCCCTCGGAAACCCTCGGTCCGAGGCTCCTTTCTTCTAATCCACAGCTGAACAGCCGCGAACCCGGGCGACGCCGAGGACGTCGATGTGATATAGAACCGCGGCGAAGTTATCGCGAAGACAAACGATAAATATGTTCGCGAAATTGAATCTGGAAGAGAGAAGGTATTGCTAGTGCCACGCCACTGGCGCGGCACCGGCGATAAGGCTGATAAGGTATAACCGAGGCGCTCGTGTATGGCTGTCAAGATAAAACCCAACAGATGTGAAAATATTCTGTTGTAAGCTACGGATATGTATTTATTTCGAATACGCTTCGTTCCGCCATTCGAGCACTCTTTCAAACACAGACTATTTCCGAGCTACAGATATAAATAAAATTGCTAAAGACTGATTCACGATTTTATTTTCAATTAGTACCTCGTCCATTAATAGCTCGACACTATCTACTTGCAAGCTTCTAGAATTGAAGAGTCCTTGTAGAAAACTCTGTAAGTGCCAGAAATCAAATTCTATACTACAGTATTACCATTGGCGCGTAGATTTTTTTTCGTTTAAAATTTCTTTCTTTCATTTTGGAACATACATTATTCTCTACAAGGATTCTTCACATAAGGACCTTTCAGCAAGAGGAGTGCAGCTCCAGATTTACCAATTTCAAGCAAATTAGAAAAAACTATTTATAAAAATATTGCTTTGACTTAAAATTAAAAAGAGAACACTCATTGAGAAATATATATTTTCACAAAATAAGTAGTAGTTATTCAATTGATAAGTTTTTTCTATTTTAGGCGAAAATATATTCTATATTAATATTAATATTTCTATTTTCAGTTATTTGCAATAAATCGCTCTTTTTTTATCGGATTTGCAGAAAAAGCTGTAAAAAATGCAGCTGCACCCCTCTCGCTGCAAAGTTCCCAATTCCCCTCAACGTTATTATTTCTCTATACCTACTCTGCAAGTAATGACGGTTACACACGAAAGAAGGGAACCACGCCGATTCAGCCTGGCTACAAGGCAATGTTTAGAGATCGCACACCGCGAAGAGACAGTTGTTTCAGGTGTACTTCACGTAGACTCCCCTCCCCGTGTTTGAGATTTCGGAGCGAAAGGGACTCGCAAGATTCAGCGGTATTCGATGCTGTTTACACGAGGCGACACGAAATGTTTGGCCGCGATTCTCCCGCGAGTTATTTCAGGTGGCCAGCCGAGCCTCGTAGTTTTGTCAACCGGCGCGAAGCCGATCATAAAAACTCCGGGAATCGCATCGACGCCGCTCCATATCTTTGTGTCGACTTGCCGCCTGTAACCGTTTCTTTTTCGATGTCCCCCGTGACAGATTGAGAAAGAGTCCTGAGGGGATGAATATTAAACGCGTTCAATGCCTGGGCGCGAAATTGAACGGCGAAAGTTCCTCTGTCACGAATCGGGAGCAATTTGATCGAGGCAACTGCAATTCTGATCGCACAGATGCAACGCCCGAGGCTGAGGAATGTCGGGGGATGCGCCGGGGCGAGAGAATTCAGGGATGCCCGTGCGTATCGTTGGAGAGGATGTTCGACAAGATTTTCTCAGGTATCACTCAGCGACACGAATCGAGCGTGTGAATAATGGAGGGTAATCGCCCTTGCCAGTCTCCGTCGACCTTCGCCCCTCGGGGGTAGCAAGGTGGGAGAGTCTAAGAAGGGTGGGATTTCTAGATTGGATTTAAGTACACAGCCGTGAGGTTTCAACCGGTTAATAATGCAGATAAAACCAGGACTTCGCGAGACGTCACGATGTTGTGGCGAACTTCAACTCCCAGACTTCTATCTTGCCAACGGAATTTCGATTCCCGCCCCTCTTCCAGCAGCCCCGACTTAATTCGAGAAGCATGACGGACACCAGCGAAACACTGCAGCGATCTCGAAATAAATATCGTCCCGTTGTCCCTCGGTGCGTCAATTATCTACAATGTACGAGCGACGGTATTACGAATTCGCCTATCGAGTTCTACGCCGTCGGAAATTAATCCTCGAGGAGCAATTTGTTTACGGAAATAATTCTTTCATATTAGCGATGCGTCGTTAATGGTCGTGAAAGTTTCCACGTCGCGACGAGTGTCGTCGACTCCTGCGCACGCGAGATCCCGCGGCAGAAACTTTCGCGGCCGCGGACACTGCTGAAGCTTCAATTTAAAAAAGTAATTAACCTAAGAAATGCTTCATTAATGCCTGCAGAACTCGCGGAGCTAAGCTGTCACCAGGCGGGGTAAAGACAGACTACTTGAAAAATCGCGAAATCTCCGCGAGGAGCGAACGAAGTGTATTCCATCCCTGGGAATCGCGCTCCATCTTCCGCGAGGTCGGCTGTCGCGCGAAAGAAGTCGCCAGTCAGCGGACGGTTTCAGTAATTTATTAAAATCCTCGTCACCGTCGTCATCCGACGAAATGTCCTCGGTGCTCGCGCGACCAGGAAGCCTCCACTTTCGAGTAGAAAAAAAAGGGGGGAAAAAAGGCGAAGAAAACCGGAGAGAAAGGGGGAGAAAGAAGGAAGGCTTTTATACGCGGGCCAGCTGGCTCAGCACGACAAAAATTCTTTCAATTACAGAAAAGCGAATTCTCCTTAACTCCCCGGGCATCGATATTCATAGCGAAGCGTGTTACGTAAAAGTTACGGGCTGGATTCGGTTGAAAAAGTGAGAGAGAAAGAGAGAGAGAGAGGGTGGGGGGTGAGCGAGGACGCGGATCAGGCTGCAGCCTGGTTATAGGCACTCGAACAGAGGGGGTGGAGAAGCGGGGGCAACAGGAAGAGGGTGGAAAAGTATAACGGAACGAAGGGATGGAGAAGAAGAATTGGGCAGCAAAAGAGGGAAAGGGGAGGATGCCGAGCAGGCTTGATTGGAAAGGACAGCCTATCCGCAATTTGCGATCCGAGAGAGGGGAATAGGAGGTGAGAATTCGCTTGTCTTTCATCGAGACTTTCTTTCCCTCTTCTTCCCCCCTCTCCACCCCCGCTCCGTCCTTTTTTTTCTATTTTCCTCCGGCGTTCCTTTCCCGCTGGAGCATCCATCCCCCGCCTGCACGCAACCCCTTTTTGCATTTCAAGGGACACGGGGGGGAGAGATACCCCAGGTCAATACCAGCCCTGTCTTATCCGCCAGATCCTTTGGATTCTTGCTCGTTGCGGAGGCGTTTGGATATTAACCGGAGGATAAACGGCCCCGAGGATCTAATGAAATATTGACACCGACGCGAGCGAAAGTTAGTTTAATCAGGGAATACCAGCGTCGCGCGTTCATCGCGATCACGAATTCCGAGTTGATCGAGAGGGTTGAGTGGAGAGTGACACGTTTTTTTAATACGGCTCTTGGTAGGAGCTACACCGCCGCAGCGAGATCCGACGTTGTATTTCGTTTCAGCGGCTCCTGTGTTGTCCCTTCGATTCTTTTATACCCATCGATCCATCTCGATTTAAACCTGAGCGAGCCAATGCAGGACGTGTCGCAGTGATTTCTGGGCATCGTAATCAAGGGGTTGAAACGGGGCGCAAGGCTGCACCCAGAGTCGCGCTCGTCGATTTCTATTTTCTGCCCCCCTCGCTTCGAAGGACTCAAGGAGTTAAGCCCGTATATTTCAAGTATCGACTTATCGGGCTAATATTAAAACGCGTTTGACGCGCTGGCCCTTCCGAGTTTAGCCCCGCGTTAGATCAAAACGGATACAGGTCGAGGCATTTTATATCAGGCGGGTCAGGCTAAAATCGCGGCACCATTCGCCACCAAATTGCCGGCTGTATTATTAAGCATTATTGTAATTTATTAACCGCGGCCAAGAAATTCCTGACGCGAATCAGATATACTCGAAATTCTCTGAATATCGAAGACGTAACGTATCGAGCAGTAGCGGCGTTCCGATTAAACATTCATTGCCCGTCTATCGATCTGTTTATCAGATTTCCCGTTCCCGATTCGGGAAACGCGGGCAAAACGAGCCTCTCGTCTTACATCCTGTCTCCACTGACGTCACCACGAACCCTCGCGAGCAACCCCCGACTTCGGGGAACCTCTTAAATTATAAACAGTGTCAGCTAACGCTGTCGGGACTTCGATCGACTTGAAACCGCAGAAACTTAGCCGGATGGTCCTTGCGCCAGGATAGCTATGCTCAAGAGAGCGCGGAATTCGAACTTACGTGGCCAGTCTTGTCTCCAAGTTTCACGTCAATCTTCATGCAAGCACGGGAGAGAGGGACATTAATTTTGGAGCAATGGTAATGGAGCTGGTGAAATTATTCACGCTGGCTAACTAGGTTTTTCACGTTACAATTATTTTTCCTTTCCTTTGATTTTATAAGACTCAAACTGTTCGGCGAAATTGTAGTGAGTCGGATTAAGAAAACGGAGAAGGTCGGAACAGAGGATCTGGAAGGTAATTGGAAATAATTGTCGAAAGAAAACAATCGGAGGTATTAGCCTAGCCGACTCGGCGAGTTCGAGCATCAGCACTCCTATGAAGTTACAGAGGCAGACAAGACTGGTCCCTCCGTGGGCACAATGGACGGGGACAGGAAGTGGTGGTCGAGCCGGCGAGTGGTCAGCAGAACTTGATAGTTTCTCAAAACTCGATCTTCGAATCGCCTCGAATCTCACACGCATGCCTCGGACGTTAGACGATTAAATCCTGCCAGCTCCGTTTCCTAATAGAGCCAGCTATCGACGTTCCGATATAGAAATTGACCGACATAATTATTTTACTTCCCCGTCTCATCGATTCCGGTGGGTAAAAATGGGCGACGGTCCAATTCGCGCTTGTATCGCGCCGGTTTAAACAAATCTACCGAGCAGCTCCAGTTCAAAACTGTCCAGGGAAACTCGACTAGTGTGTCGTTAAAATAATCCCGAAAATATCTCACTCCGTACACTTACGTATACGTGTCAGCTTGACGATAAGCGAATCTCTGTTTACACGTAACCAACAGCCGAGCAGATGTACGTGTCGCACGTGTAATTCACACGCTCGTGTTGGTACACACGTATTTACCTGGTGCGTCACGTGAACTTGATATTCACCGTTACTATCTGCACACACGCGGCCGCGACACCGCGCACGAATAAAAATACCCTCGCGGCGCGGCGGCGGCGCGCGGTTATTAAAATAATTTATTCCCGCTCGTAGGGCGTTATCGATGGAAGTCGAGTTATCGGGGGAATCTATCAACTCCAATGGCCCGAAACAGCCAACGACCATACAAAATACACAATACCACTCGAAAGTGAAGGGGAAGACTTTCCCCCACCAGCCAGCGTTTTCGAGTAAATCAGGTTTGAAACTAAGTGGAGCGTGTGATTTGACTAACACTGGCCGTAGCTGGCCGTGTTACGTTAAAACCATCCAACATCTTCAAGCCTGTCGTCAAAATCTGTAGAAGGTCTCACACGGTAAAAAAAAACACTCTGTCAAGTCCTCCCATACTCGAGGAATTCTCAAGTCACTTCTCCCCGGAACGAAGCCCCGTACGGAAATAATTTCGTCGCGTGTGTTCGATTTTTTTTTTTTAAACGAATCGCCACCTTCCTGGCCACGTCGCGTATTTCGAACCGCTCGGTGTAACGCAGAGACCAACAGTCCTCGAAGCTCTCTAACCGCGCGTGTCACGCATATATGCATTCCGAAGGTGGCTGGTATACCTGCTCGCCCGTCGTGCGACCATATCGTTCCCCCTCTCGAAAAGGAAACCGTCGAAAAGGCCGCTTTAAGGGCCATAAAACATTTGTTTCCCTCGGCGGCGGTCGCCGAGGCCGCCCCGGGGCCTGGTATATTGCGTTCAGCCGCGAACGCGGGATTTTGAATTGAATTTGAAATCAGGGGGCTCGATTTTATGGCGGCCGGGTGTCAAACGCCCGGCGAGTATCGCGCTCGGCTTACCGCGGCAAAAGAAACTTTCGTTTTAAGGTCGAGAGCCCTTGTGCGCGCCACGGATTCCTATCGGTCCACTCGTTTCCCCCGCGCGTTTGTATCGCGATGCCCGGGATGCGGCCGATCGTTCAATTCCATTTTCGATTTTCAACAACGGCACCCCTCGGCCCCGAGCGTAGATCGTATCCGCCTTGCGCTCTTATCGCTAGAGGATTCCTCTATTCTCGGGAATCAATGACTCTCCCCCGGACGTCTTAACGCCTCGGTGTTCGAGCTCTATCGAGAAGGCAGATGTTTGCTTCTAAAATTAGTACTGTTTATGGAGCGACGTCGTTCTGTTACTAATAACCCTAACTTTCCGTTTGGCGCGCGTGAACGCGGAAAAATAGACAACACATAAAGCAAAAAGAAATCATAAAATACGCTGTTTGACGCGCCGGCCCGAAAAGTTTTCTGGGGCCTGGTCATAAATTTCACACTGCCGGTGTCAGAGGCGGCGAATCGCGGACGTTAAATTTCGCCGTGGAATTGTGGCTACGTTTCGACTATTTAGATTTAGAAATAGGTTGTTTGAGCTGCGTTCTGTCAGAGTGGCGCGTTGACACGGTTCCGTTGGAAGGTATCGCGCGCATTACGGCTTTGCGAGGGAGTAATATAAAGGAGAGTATGCGTGGCGGGTTATCTTATCGGGAGTGAAGTTTCTGAGGATTAACCATTTATGTACCTGGTCGTTGTCCTGTTGATCTTGCCCGTACGAGGGGGTGTCACCATTGGGGGTGGTGGCGGCGGAGGGTCGCTGCGACGTTGACAAGTTGATCGCGCCGTCTCCGTCTGTGTCATGATCCATTATGCCATCGTCCTGAAATCACGATCATCGTTACGTCAATCGCAGGTCTCTCGCACAGCGAACTTTAAGATCTCCCGATACGAGCACGCATGGGAATGTTTCTCCGCCCCGAGACACGAAAGAGGAAAGGCAGAACGGTTTGTAACGCTATACCTATCACCCTTAGCGAAGGAAGAATTTTAAATCACGCCTGACTTCGCGCACTACATCGGCAAGCGACGATCTTCGCTGCGAGTGCTAATAATATAATCCCTCCACTCCGAAAATAATTGTACAAAGCCAACGGTTCTACCCTCGTTTACGAGGGCTTCGTGCTTCCCAGAATCCATCTAGGAATCCCGTCAACAGATGCTTACTTCACGAGAAGTCCTTGGTCCTCAATATCCGTCGACCGACTTTCCAGCTCGGAACACATGGGTCCTCCCACTCGACTATCTCACGCACAGCACACAGAACGTCCATTCGTAGCAGTCCCAATCATTTCACAGGGCCAGCAACACTTCCCGTCGCCGCACGAAAAATCGGGTACGAAATAGAGACGCAAATAAACAGCACTGGACGTCAACACTCGCGATCTCTTCCGCGTAGCATCACCGCGATCCGGAAGTACGCTCGTCGACGTACATAGCATTCTCCGGGCGAGCCCGCGGGATCGTAGATTTCCCGGGAACGAAATCGTGGTCGAGGACGCGTCCACCTCGACCCGAAATGCGGGCCCTCCGTCCACGAGGGTGAGAATACACTAGGAGAGGACGCGGTTGGGAACACACGTGGACTCGAGCAGCCGTGAAAACGTAACGCGTAGCGGGGCCCGAAAAAGAAAGAGAGGCCGGCTGGCTGGGCGAGGGGCGCGGGGCGAGCGCGGGGAGTAGAAACAGGCGACGCCGTGAAGAAGACGGAAAGCAACGTTCGCGCGGCGACCGAGTAGCGAGGACTAAACACTAAAAGCGGCACAGGCATGCCAACCAGCCCAACCGGCGAGGCTGTTGCTTATTGTGTAAATATAAACAAATATAGTTGAAACCAACCAACAGGCCTGCTTTCAGCTCGGGGCCCCCCCTCTCTTTCCCCCGACACCCCGGCTACGTCTTCACTCTGCTCTTGTGTGTGCCCTACCTTCTCTGTCGGCATCTCCCCCTCCCCACTTATCGCGGCGGCCACAAAACTCCCTACCCTCGGTGTCTGAAGACTTTTCCCCCCTTACTCCACTGTAACACCCACCCTTCGTCACGTCCCTGACCCCGCCGCCGCCAGGCAAGCCAGCAAACCAGTACATCATACACGAGGCACGGTTGTACCGTGCCGCTCAGCCGGCCTGCCTGCCTGCCTGCCTTGCCTTGCCTTCTCTCTTGTCTTCCCATATGCTTGTCTGTGCTCGAACATTACGCGTCGTGGTCGCACGGCTGTTTGGCGAGCGGCTGCGCGGCGATGCCTGGCTACCGGTGACGCGCCACCGGCCGCTCCGTTACGTTACAAGCAGCTGAGAGACTATGCGGCCGAGGATACTTTTTTTGTCTTCTTCTTTCCTCGGGTTTCTGGCCAGAGGCGGCTCGGGGGATCTCGTCCTCGAGTGACGAGCGCGTTCGAGGGAACCGGAGAGCGTTCCGGGGCTCGGCAGACACGGATAGAGGACAGTTTTCTGTGATGCAACGTGGGACGTCAAGAATCGTGACTGGGGATTACTCGGAGCTCCGAGTTCCTTTCGTTTGGACGCTGCTCGGGCGTTTGGGTTTCTGGGCCGACCGGTGGGCGCGAGTCGGAGTATGTTTAGAGTTGGGATTCTGTTAATTTTGTATTGGGTTAGTGAAGACTGGAGGTGGGATGTCTGCAGCTGGTGGGGTTCGGATGGTTGGAGTGATCGAAGTTTGGGAGCGAGTGATGGTGGAGGCTTAAAAAAGAAGCAAAGAAGAGGCTTTATAGCCGGGATACTAATTGACCCTGCTCCAAGGCAATCTAAGGCAGTCGCATTTTTGAAGCGAAGCTATTGAACACCGCAATTTATATGAACTCCAATGCCTCGATCACCGAGGCTACCACTGAATTATGAATATTCCTGTTCTTTAGCTGCCCGGCTACACACCAATGCGAGGAGTTGGCTGCACACATTCACGCCTCTTGAATACGTGTGTACACGTGTTGTCTGACGCAACCTGAACCACCGGCTCAAGTTTGTATAGGCGAACCGGAAATGGGGGACGAAATATTCCTCGAAACGGCGTGTCCTTAAATATTCCTTTCACTCGTGTTTCGAGCGCATAACAATCGTGCCGTACACAGCTACGCTTTTAAAAGCATCCCATACTAAAAAACATATTCCGGCTTGTAACACCGCTGTAACAGTGTTGCTTTAAGTAAAGTGAGAAAAAGAGACAGTGGAAGGTATTTTAAATTTATGCAACTATCCCTTCCACCAATATCCCTGTGCGGAAGGGGGGAGACGAAGAGAAATTCCATGAGCGACATTATTAGACTGACGATACCGGTCCTATCAGAACTATTCGAAGCAAATCCTCAGCTTCAGCCGTTCCATTGTCGAGCGGCTAGGTGTATACTCCGTAACCCTGGGGTAGTTGAGCGAGGGGTGCCCGCGTCCCATCGCCAGTCCTATGACAACAAAACTGGGGGCAAAAATAGGCGCAGCCGGCCTGCTGGGCCTGTGTACGTGGCATATACTAAATATGTATTTATTAAGTAAATAACCGTTGCTCTGGGGTTCCGCCGGGGTACGTACATGCGTCTCGTTTCCTATTTCATTGGGAGTAATGCGCTCTCGTGTATTCGATGGTGTTTGGTTACGTCAGTGTGCATAAGCTTAGGGCCCACAGCCGTGCGAGGCTAAAACCGACGGAGCAGCTCCTCAATGTTTTCTCCACTCCTTTCCCACACTTGTTACGGGGCGACTGGACGTCGTGTAGCACTTTAGGGGCGGGGCGAGGGGGTCCTTTAAACAATTAACGAGACACAGGTTAATCCAACCGCCGGGAAGGGGTTGGAAAACCCGAAGAACGCGATACTAAAGCGAAGGCAGGTTAAGAGCGTGGCCCGGACGAACGCGCAACGGCTCGCGTGGGGGTGCACGCCGTCCACGGGGGTTGCACGATCGAGCAAACCGACCGTAAAGAAGGATAATCGCCGGGAGTCGAAGTAAGAAGAGATAACGAGATCGTATATCCCCATCAAAAAGGCGAGGAGGACAAGGTAAACGCGTGTCTTCGCCTGTGTGCGACTCGCCGGCCAACCCTTGGCCGCACACATCGGCTCGCACGAGGCTCCCCCTCTAAATAATAAACGAGAGGATTTACCCCCGTCAGGTTCGCGCGACGGTACATAAAAATACTCGAATCTGAGAAATTAGCGGGAGGACTAACGGGGTCCCGTCCAAAGAGTCATCTCGTGGGACCGGAGCAAGAAGGAGGAGGCGAGGGGGGGGGGGGGGGATAGGGATCCAGAAAAAGAGGAGCTCCAAGGGGTTCGAGAGGCGGGGGTGGTTGGTTGGAGAGCGAGCGGAGGCGTTTTCGGTCGGCGTGCGGAGTGGCGGCCCCGGGGAAAAAAGGGTACCTAAAAGGGTTGAATTAATGTCGCGATAAATATATGATTTAAGGTGGAAACGTTTGCAACTCCGGCTAATTTTTTATCTGAGACCGCGGCGCTCCTCGTCGAGAGGGTTTTTACCCTAGAAAAGAGAGACCGACGATCTCTCGAGCGGAGCCCACTTGGGCCAGAGGGGGGTTGGAACTCCGCGAGGGGTGAAGGAAGCCGGTCCGGAGCCGCGCGGGGGAGGAGGGTGACAGACGTGGGAGGGCGGTCGAATCCAACCGTTATTTCTTTTTTCGGGTAATTTACTACCAGCGAGAATTTGAGCGGACGCGCGCTTTTTAATAGTTCGCGCCACTCGAAGGACTCTCTCGTCCTTTTTTTTCCCCCCTCATCCCTCGCGGCCCCTTTCTGCCATCCTCCCCCCTCTTTCTCCGGCTGTCGTCCAGATCAGCCAACGCGGAGAGACAACGCGGCGGCACCGTTCCGCGGCGGTTACGATGAAAATTACGAGAACATAAAGCGGCCATCTACGACGCAGTTTATGTCACTCGACTCCGCTGGGGAATTTTACTACAGATTACTCATCGTTTTCCTTTTTTTTTTTTTCGAACGTCACTTGATAGGCGCGCGGGGAGGACGGGTGCAACTAGCCCCGCAGAGTCAACCAGAAATTCTAAATGTAGTGTGGGACGTCACTGACGATGCAGTTTACGGTAGGTGTGATTTTTCACGCGGAGAAGGGATTGGAAAAGTAGAACGAGACTTGGTGTGCGTAGTAGTGGTAGGAGAGATGTACCGTTTGTGACCATTGCACTGTTTTTGGCCATGTGCATAATTATCTTATTTTTAAATTGCTTGCGGATCATTATTCTGTGGAGATTTTCACATCATAAATATTTTGTTTAGTATACCGCCCGAAATATAAGGTTACATTTATTGCTTACACGGAAAAGTATTATATTTTTTAAGAAGTGGCCAAAACTGGTACAATATCTTAAGGTGGCCAAAAATGATGCATCTACCCTGCAGTAGCAGACAGAAAAGTTACCACTTTTTCGAACCACCCTCTATTACTTTTCTATTACTTTTTAATATCATTTCTATTATTTTTATTACTTTCTATTACTTTTTAATATCAAATTAAAACTGTAGTATGTGCCTAATATGCATGAAAGAGGATTGAAAGAGAATTAAAAGCTGTAAAAAACCAGTTACAGTTGAATTTATTTAACTAACAAACAAAAACCATACATAACATTAAACAAGATAACACATTTTTAAAGACAACAAAAAGTTACTACTTTTTACCATTAATGAAAAAAAATCTAACATTTTGTGGGGGCGCCTTTTGCTTTTATGACAACCTAAAAAGTTACTAAACGTGGTAACTTCTTTGTCTGCCCCCAAAATGTGTTACCCTGTTCAATGTCGTATAACACTTTTGTTTGTCAGTTAAATAAATTCAACTTTAACTGGGTTTTATACAGGTTTACATTCCCCACCAGACTATGCATATCAAACATACCACAGTCCCAAATGTATGCTAAAAAATAAAGAAAATAGAACAAATCGAAAAAGTGGTAACATTTTTGTCCGCCAGTGTAGCTCGCGGAACTCCGAGGATCAAATTAAATAAATTAAATGGAATCAAGCTGGTCCTCCAATCGAGCGACTGATGCAATCCATCAACAAGAAACAATGGTAGTAAACTTTGAATTTCCTTCGACGATTAGGCGCCAGGTCCTTTCCCACGCAATTTCGCGGGGACCTCGTCCCGAAAATCCTTCGCAGATCGTACGTCATTCGGTTTTCGGGGGGCGAGAGCATCCCCGCGGGACCGCAAACAGCCGCTCCCCCAATTATCCGCGACACGAGTGAACACGCTGATGCCGGGACTCGCGCCTATCAGCGGCGCATACGTGACAACGAGGCTGCGAACGGGAATCAGAACTATTCCGTGGCCACCCTTATTTCTTGGCCGGCTGAAAGGTGGAGGGGCGACGCGGAGGACAGTCACCCTCCAGGAAACGAGAACGGCCACCACCGCTTAGGTTTCCGCAGCGTCGACGCTTTTTGAATTAACCGCCTGGACATTAGAATACGAAATTGATATATTATGGCCGTGGACCCGGTCCGCTGCGTCTCCACCCCTTCCCCCGTTCGGTCCACCCCCCGGCCGAAAGGCCGCGAAACCGCGGGGGTTAGACTGGGCCGTGAAAGAAGCCGGGCGGATGGTCCGGTTACACACACTCTTTAGGCATGACTGGACGCCGTTCGCATCTTTCATCGCATTATCTTCCCTCGTAAAACACGCCTTTATAGGTTCCCGAAACGCTGCCCGTGGCCACGACTTCGGTGTCTGTCCACTGTGTCGTTTTCTTTCCTCCGCTGGCTTTTCTTCGGCGAGCCGAGCCACCGCCGTTGGAAAGTATGCATATCATAGCTTTTCATGGGCGTGTTTGTTAAAGAAAGTCTGCTTTACAGCCCGCGAAAGTACTGGGGAGTTGGGGTGCAAGAGAGGGCCATTTTTGCAAGTACAATTTCTTCCACCGACTTCCAGATGTTTGTCATCGATGCCTGTAGAATCTTCAGGGCTTGTGATTTTCAAGAAAATTTATAATTTCTAGTCGGGTTATTCTGTTTATAGATTGACAGTGTCAAGCGTATTCTGATGTAGCTGAAGATTTCATCCCCCATGCTTGAGAGAGAAGACTCGAAGGGGCCACTGGAGGAGTATCAGTAGCGAGGCTTCCAGCGGCGACCAGCATCGCGTTTTTCCCCGGCTGATTTATCGCGGTGGCGATTAAGGGTAGGGCCACGGAGAAAAGCGTTCGACCTTAGCGAACGTCGATCCGAGTTCTCGACGCGGTTCGATCGGCTAATGGCCTCTGGTAGACATTAACATTGACGGAGAAGTCGACGTCGTTTATGTGAGCGTACCGTTAATTTCGCTTTAAGGTACCAGTCAGCCGTGCCGGTGCCACCCCCCTCTGTATCCGTGCCGGTGGTTCTCTTGTTAGCATACTTATCATCCAGCCGTGGAATTAAGAACGAGCGAGGTGTCTAGGGGTGTGAAAGTACCGAGAACCGGCGCGAGGGTAGAGAAAGACGTTAGGGGGGTGACTGTCGTGCAGAACGGTGTGAGGGGGGTGTGGGAGTAGCGAGGGTGGGGGTGGGATGTTGATAATATCAGCTCGAGCAGAGTAGAACGGGTATTGGCTGGCAGACTATTGTCGGAATAATGTTGATTGGATTCAAGACCGAAGGCATTAATCTGCCTTCTTTTATTATGGACCGAGAGGGACGATCTTAACCTTCCATTCACTTTCTCCCCCTTCCAAGCTGATACTCGCACGAAATAATCGCATCCGCCATTCTTTTGATACTTAAATCAGCGATGCCCCTGGAACCTTGTTAACAATTAGATTCCCTTTCCCTCATTGAAAACGTAATTAAAGGGAATCACTGTGCGTCGCGTTGGTTGTCCCCTGGAATCGGAACATTGAGACCTGCCCTGGAAACTGATGAGTCCTTCGATCAACTTCATTCGTCTTCCACTGTCCGGCCGGCGTTAGAGGCGGGCCATTCGATTGCCAGGCGCGGGAACGAAGGCTGTATCGCGAAAAAATCCTCGGTAACAATGGCACGGGAGGAACTATCTCGCTGGCCGGGGCTTTCCGCCCGGAAAGGAGCAGAGATCCAGATGGATGATCGTAAGTGGTGGACAGAGGCCGATAAGGGTAGCGGGCAGGTCGGCTGGGGTCGCTCGGCTGCGAGCGCGACGAGGGGGTTTGCTGGTCCTGAAGAATGGACCTCTTTGTTTAGCCGTTTATGGTGGAAGAGATTTAGCCGGATTGCCGTCAGCCGATAGCCGCACCAAGGGTGTCGACCAGTTCGGATCCGGCGGGGGTACGGGGTGGTGCTAAAGGAATCCGTGAAACTCTCACTAATACGTGCCAAGTTCCTGACTTCACCTATCTCCCTCTCCCTTTTCTTCTTCCACCCTTCTTCTTCCCGCAAGGGACATTCCGGGGTGGGCGACACCTTCGAAGAAGATTCGGTACGCTTACGAGCGACCCCTCACAATGGCCGGGGCATTAGCTGACAACAGAGGTGTGGACATCGGATAGTCCTAACACCCTTAACGCTCGCTCTCGCCCCTACGCGCTTGATTGGCCGAGGCGAGCCGGTCGAAACGTTTCGCATTTATAGCCGGGATCTAAATAAAATCTCCGTCGGCTCAGATAAGGTCCTGCTCCTCGCTCGGCCACCGGCAAATCCTCTGGCGCCGAGGGATCCTCGCGTGACTCGCACTTGCACGCATCCAGGCATTCTTGAATATCCGAAGAACGTCAGTTGAAAGTCTCCACGCTGAAATCTACCGCGACTGCTATCAATCTCGCTATAGGTGCGGATGAAGGTAGTCGAGTGGGAGGGGCTGCTACGAAACGGATGATATCAGTTAGAGGGAGCTTTGAAATAGACATTTACAGGAACCCGGCAGGCGGGGGAGGACCAAGCGGTCGCTGCGCTGAGACACAGTTATGCAATAATGAGCTAATGTAGGTAATAGGATTATTTCGGAATCTCCTGTAATTGGCCGCTGAAAAGGTGAGCTCGGTTTTGCTAATCACCCACTAAAAGGTAACTTTGGACGCTTTACAGTTAAGCTTAAGAGGTTTACTGGGCTTTACACGCATACGGGATACACTTTACGATTGTTTCCTTTTTCCCCGGGGCACAAAGCCCTGTGTCATTATCATTTTAACGCAATAGGATTAATTATACATTCGTTACCGTTGCTCGTAAAGAGACGTACGTAGCTATCCCCGCGAGTGCTTTCCGCGAATATCCCGACGTAAGGAGCTTTACCCGGCAGAGGAATACGCTACGGGTGCTGTCACGTGCCTCCTGACCTATTCAAACCAGCGGAAATGATGAATGTACTAGCGTCGGAGAGCGATCGCTTCGTCATCTACAACGTCCATCCCAGGTTCACGATTTTCCTATTTGGCATTCATGTGAAACGCGCGTCTCACGTCTCGTATACATTTGCTCCAGGCAAATAACCGACGCGCTAGATACCTTTTGTCCGAGCTGATCGACTGTTTCATCAATTCTCTCTCGGGAGAGAGTATCGAGCCAGTCGCGGGCTGTTGGGTATCGGCGGTCGCGTAAATCTCACGACACCGGGCCAAGACGACGGGACCTTATAAATTCAGCGCGAATTTAGTGCGGTGCCATGGATCAAGGCTGGAGCGCCGGGTCTTCGGGTTGGATTAGGGACGAAGTTGCAATTCACTTCGATATATTTACTGTGAGAACGGTCAGGCTTCGAGGCTGGCCGCCGAGGTATGGATGGACAGACCGACCGCCTGGTTTTTCCCTTTACCTTTTAGAGTAAATAAGAACCCCGTCCCACACACATACATACAGCAACGTCGTGTATTCTCCCCATTTGCGATCGGTGCCTACTTTCGGGTTTCTACATCCCCATCACGTGATTTATGAAGTTTCCGAGTCTCCTTCGACTTGCAACTTTATCCCCTAACCCCAATTCTCGGCTATTCAGACTCCCTTGTATACGTACTCACTCGTTTTGGCTAAATAAAATTCGAAGTAAAAATTCAAGGAACGCTTGATAGCTATCTGGATCTCCATCGAACGGTGGAGTGCAGGGGTCGCGCGCAACGTGGACTCTGAAGAAGATTCGGGGATTGTGAATATCGCGCAACAAGCCCAGGAGGAGAAGCGAAGCGCTGAAGAGAGCCTCCTCCGTCTTTTAGTCGTTCGCGGTTGAAGGGTGCTCAGCCGTGTAGTGTCAATGAATAAAAATTTGCGGCTAGGGTGGCTTCTCGCGTTTGACGCCGATTTTAAAGCTTACCCTCCAACCTAAGGCCCGGCCGCCGTTCAAACTTACCCTCCCTCACGCCCTCCTCCCTCTATTCCTGCCCAAGACATTACTTTATACTGCGGCGGGGCATCGCGAAGAGTCACGGTTCGCAATCAGCGGTGGCTGAAACTCGCACTTATTTTCGCCTGAGTGCCCACCGCCCCCGTACGAAACCACCCCCTCGGCTGCGCGAGCCAGCGACCTCGGGAATAAGACGGTTTCGCCTGGAGATCATTATGCCACGCCTTAAGTCGAGCTAATATGTCCTTTCTCTCTGGCAGCCGCGCACCCTCCAACCCCCCGCTGTGTATATATCCCCCGTCGAATGGAGCAGCGAGGCGTCTAGCGAGCCGCGACATAGACAATTTAATGCCGTTTTATAAATTATACATCGCGAGACGAGCCGATTACCCCGCGAGGAGGGGGTGGATCGTTCGTTCTCCGTTTAATCCTGCACGGGAGCCTGGATGTTGTAACGTTCGCGGGCCAGACGCCAAGGAGAAGACGCGTGTAAGTCAGGTGCGACGTCAAGGAGGAGGTCCCTGGGAGAAACGAAGGGAGCCAGACGAGTTTCGTTGACACGAATTTCTGATTTGTAAGTTTCTAGACGGCGTGCTGCTCGGGAACGTCGTTCATAATGCATGGGGTGCTCGGCAGCCAGTCGGTGGTAGGTCGCGTTAATGCGCGGCGGTTTGTCGCGTTAGAAAATTCGAACGGAGAGACCGGTGGCAAAAAGTGATTTCGGATTGTTTCGATGAAGAGGAATTAAGTTCGAGGTGGTCATATCCAGTTCCCGGGAGATTCGTCTCCCACGAAACCACCGCGCGGGGAAGATTTCCACGCTTCTCCATCTTTCGTTATGCCCGCAATGCCTCATCCAAAAAACCGGCGCTTTACCGTCCCGAAGATATAACCCAGACACCTCGCAAAGCCCCATACGTTATATGAATAATAGTCCACGGCGAATGCGAGGCGGCGGCGAATTTAGGGGGCGTCGATGAATATATCAGCGTCGACGTATCCAATCATTCCCTTATTACGGTATCGATACATTATTTTCATAATACGAAGGCGTCGTGGGGCGATGGCCTCGCGGTGAAAAAAAGGCCAGCCACCAGACTCCCACCCCATTCTCTGGTGTGGGATCGGGGAGAAAAAAAGAACTGATACGTACGCGAGACGAAGCAGGGCGAGGGAGGGTTCCTTACACTAGCGCGTTTTCTGCCGGGACTATCGATTTCGGGATTAGGTGGCAATTTTTCAAGCCTATGGCGAATAATTACCGAATCCTTCCCCCATCGAGTGGCTTCCGCCATAAACGACCAACCGCCGCGACCCCTCCACCTATGGCGCCTTTAAAAGATCGTCGACACATGGACTCCATTCCACGACACGTCAAAAGGAAATGCGTGGAGGAAAAATTCAGGGGATGATTGAAGATTCTTCTTCGAGAACATTATCCTCTCCCTTCACTAACAATAATAATAATAATAATAAGTTACTTGTTGTTTTTTTGTGGGGAAAATAAAGCTAAAAATAAAATAACTATTACTCATTTAGAGTTAGCTGCATAGACCACGATAAATATCATTTAAGCGAGCCAACCAAATGTACCAAACTCGATCCATCTAATCGTTGGAAAAGGTGTTCCTTGGGGTCCACAGTGGAGTGGTAGAGCAGAAGAAATATATGGAGTGCAGGGTTGATTTTTAAAGATCGAGAAGGCCGATATGTACGTCGACGCAGTAGCTCTCCTGGCGGAGGCTGGAGGGGGTGACGGAATAGGGGCTGGGGATACCTTCATCTGCGGATTACTTATGCACGAGCAGCCGCGACTCATTTCATTGCAACGGAGCCAAGACGACTGCGGGAGGCGAGCCCGAGTCAAGCCCACGGAAAAATGTTTCTATTTAGCTCGCTTAAGCTCTTTATTAAAGGTTCGCTTCTTCCGCGAGCGAACGAGAACTTGGCTCGGTTCGAGAGCTCGCGCTAAACCCGCTACCGACCCAACGCCACTGAAACTCGAGAAAAAGAGATTGTGGTCCCGGGTCTATCCTCTTCGCTCGCACTTCTTTCCTTTTTGTCTCCACCGTCCTCGATTTCCTTCGAGTCCCTCTCTTCCTCTCTCTCTCTTCCCTCCGCGAGCTTACAGTCGGCGAAATCCTTGGAGGGTGTCGGTGGCAGCCGGGAGGGGGAAGAAATTGCGTCAATTACCCGCTGATTTCGGCATCTGATCCGTGGATTACGGGCCCGCCGCGAATGCTGATCCCTCTTTCGTTTATTGAGCGACGTTTTCGAAATGACACGTCCCGATTCCAGCGGTCTACGATCCACCCCCAGCCTCGCCCTCCGAACGCACCCTCCGCTCCTCGAGATAAGAGTAACGAATGCGTAATATACGAAATTGAATGTTTTAATAAACCCCCGCCGGAGCGACGGGCGTCTGCTGGCAACTTTCGGCGGGAACGTCGGGCTACCCTTCGTTCAATTAAAGGGAAAAAACACCTCACGAGCGGCAGTATTTAGCGGAGGTTAGATCTAAACCAACACTCCTGCGTCGAGGGTTCGAAAGCGTGGGCTGCAAAATGTAACTGTTCGCGGGCTGTTCCCTTGGAAGGAATAATATAAAAGATCGACCCTTTCGCGAGCACGGGAAGAGCCGCGATCTCCCGACCCTCTTTCGCGCCCGATTGTCTCTCATCACCGACAGGAAGGAGCGCCGGGGGGAGAGGCTACAAATAATTCCCGGGCGTTATTCGATGGCATATTTTCGATTATCGGCCAACGAAGCGTAATCTCGCCGTAAATGGAGGATTGTCCCTGTATAGCGGAAGATGAGGTGCTGCGGGCTCGTGGAGGAGCGACGACGACGTTGCAGAAAAAAAAGAAAGGAGGAAGGAGAAGCGATGGGGGTGGAATAGTCGAGGAGAGACGGGCGGGATAGAGGGGGACAGGGAATTCCAACGGGGGAGGGCGATGGGTTAGAACTCAGGGGGTTCGAGAAAGGGGAAGGGCATAGCCACCAGCGGCTCTTTAAAAGAAAGCGGGATAAACAGACAGTTCCAGAGGAGCAGGAGGGAGGAAATGTAAATTTCCAGCGAGCTGGAAGGAAGAGAAAAGAATAAGGGCTCGAACACCGTGGGTATATTGAGTGAGCGACCGGCCCTTCCACCCGCGCCGCCTCGCCCCGTTGCTTCTTTAAATTTCATGTGCCAATTGTGCGCGATTGTCTTTACTTTGCTTCTTCTTCTGTAGCGACGGAGGAAGGAGGAGCAGTCGAGTTGCCGGCGCTCGATGCCTCGCGGCTTCCTTCGGTTACTTTCCACCGCTGTTTACGCCGCGATGGACTCGGCCTACGTGACCGGATCATTCTTCGTCATCGATTTCGCTGATCTCTAGCCGCCGATGTACCTGGAAGCTTGCTTCCACCGGAGACAGACGCTAAATACTCGATACGCAGCGAGACACCGAGTCAGCTGCTCGTGCAGGTGCAATCCAACACCGTGTTCGTCGGGTTACTGCACGATCGTTGTTTCTCCTACGATAACACGGCGAAACTGACAAATTTCTTGGACGGCAATACGTGGAATCTCAGCCAGGGAAATAGCTTGTGTCTGTGCTAATGCATCCGAAGCGACAGACTTCCGAGTATTATGCACACCGGCCGGGAATATTTCGTTACAATCGTTCCCTTCAAAACGCAACCGCCCCGAGACACCCGCGCGGGGCAAAGAAGTCAACGTCCCCGGCAGCGTGGCGCGATCGGGGATAAATCAAAGAACCGCGGTCTGACGAGGCGAGAAGTAGACGTGGCAAACATTCGAAACGTCTCGTCAGGCGGACACGTCGCTCCTCCTGACGAGACTGAAAAGGGATGCAAGTAGACGTACGCGGAATGATATTCAGAGGGATGAAGAGGACAGAAAGGGGACAACGCGAGAGGGGGTTGTAGGTGGTGGTGTTGGTTTTGGTCGCGGGGGGCGGAGGAAGAGTTCGCCGGATCGGTGTCCACGGTGGATAAAGTGAAAGATTCTCTGGACGGGAGGGGGCGATGGGACTCGTGTGACAGGGGTTGAAGAAGAACCGCGCCGGTCGGATGGTCACCCTACGTGCCAAGAATCTCTCGCGGCAGAAGACGCGGACCCACGGCGAGGGTGCACGAAGTGTCTGCCTTTGGTGTTGCCGTGCCCGTCGAGGAGAAGAAGCGACGGTAAGCGAGAGCAACAGTCGCTGAATAAACACAAAGTCCAGTTAAAGTCGTAATAAATGTCTTCTCCTTTCCGATGGGTCCTTCCTTCTCGTCTTTCTCGTCCGTCTACTCCGCCCTTCCTTCCTCCGCCATCCCCCCCGCCAGCGGCCTCTCTTTCGCTCTTTTCACGCCCGCTGTGCTTGCTTTCCTTTCTTTCCCGGAGACAAACGGTATTGAGGGTGAAAATTGACGGCTTTATCGTGCCGCTTCCGCGAGAACTTTCCGTGGATTTGCCTCCTCCTTCTTCACGGTTTCGTATTTTCCGGTAGACATTCTCCTAAGGAGCCTCTCTTCCCTCCTCCCCTCCTCCCCTCCTCCCCTCCTCCCCTCGTGATTGTCTCCGGAAAGTCTTTAAGATAGACTGATTGGACGCGATCATTTATTCTGCTCCGTTTCAGCAACTGATCCATTGTTCCTCACGCGCTCGCCACTACAGACATTATTTAAGTCTATACTACTGACTCGCCAGGTTCGACTCGTCCGCCAGCCCTTTTCCACGAGATATTGTTACAGAAGGAGACCAGTTCGATTAGCGGGGGGAGTACCCCTCCCTCCCGTTTCCATTAAAATAGCCGTACCTGGCCGAGAGTTTCAGCGACAACGATAAAGTTGCTATGTATACAGCGATATCCGGCAACACCGAATAAACACATGCCCGATAGATATTTATTTTTCTGCTTCGCGGCGGCTTAAAGCTGGACGAGATACGCGAATAAACAATCCCGGACATATGTTTCTCTTCCACTTGTCCGCCAGCTTTTATATGCAATCGCGCTGTTCAATTACGTAACCGATCGTTTTACAACGCTGCCGCTGCGGTTTCTACGCAAATATTATCCCGAACTTTTATGCGCCATTTGAATTCTAACGGAGTTAAATTCGATAGCCGGGAATATTTCTTAATTACTCTACAAACATAGACTTTCCTATCAAATAAACGGTCACTTCTCGCGTTCAGTTTTATTCCAGCCTTCGTTTCCAAGATTCGATTTTCTTCGAGTCCGGCGTGAATCATCCCCCGTTTGTCCGAACCCTCCGCTCGAATAGGAATAATTCCAATCGAAGGTTACGGACCCCGCGAAACATGATCGATAATCCAGCCGCGTACCAACGGACACGGCGTAAATAGCAGCGATGACGTACATTTTTCCCTGCACGCGGCCGCATCGCGTGCTGCCCCCGGAATCAACATTCCCGTCCTCAGCGATTCGCGTATGACGCGCGATGACGCCAACACTCCCACGCGATTTTCCAGGGCGCCCAGAATGGAATTCGGATCGCGAAACAAACATCCTGCGTTCCATGGCCGAGAGCGCCGCGGACCTTCCGATCTCTGTTGTTTCGACTCGCCACAAATATTTACCAAATATCGATCCCCCCCTCTTCCCGGCGTGGGCGCAGAAGGGGCCGGGATACGCAAATTGCATTTGCGTTGACCGCCGGTACCTCGACATCGCCGATATTTGTACTTGGTTGTGTATCGAGGCACAGATTGGCGGATCGCCAATTAAAATCCACCCACTCGTTCGTTGGCGACGCAAGAATACTCGCATTATGACCGCGGACCTCGTGATTCTCGAGCTACGCGCGAGTTATCCCGATCAGATTTGACAGACGAATCGCGGGATCAACGATCGACGATAGAATTTCGTGGATCACTGTCTCAGGCTTTTAATAATGGAGAGCGTCCATGTTTTTATCGAGTATGTATGTGTATATAAAAATAAGAGTGAACGACATTGCCGTCCGCGATTAATTGTGCCACAAATAACGCGCGATAGCGGAAGGAATAATTCATCGTTTTTCTGGTACGGGGATACGGTGCTCTTTTTGCGCTCCTATTGACACCGTTCGATAGCATGCTAGAGACATTTCCAAGCCTCTTGAGAATTTCTGATGGGAGCATGCATTATGCAAATTGCCTGAATAGTGGCACGTCGATCGTATGTTGACTTCCACAGCCGGTAATAGATAGATACGCGTTATTTTTAACTAAATGACAGCCTGCCCCTGGATAATGTTAGCTTCCTACTTCGTACGCGAGGTCTGTGTGACGTCTTATTGATCTGCGCGTGTTGTAAACGCGTTCTGGATATTTGCTGTTGGCGACTTGCTTTCTGCGAGAAGGTGCCGTCGATATGCACCGAGGCGGTGAAAAGGAATCGCCGTTGCATTCGCTGTTTCATTGGACAGAGGACTTAGGGCTACAACGAAGGAAGTTTGCGAACTCGATCTTATTGTAAATCCGGGAGAGTTCGACCACTTTTTGGAGAAGAAATTGTAGCATCGTTGTTTTTCATATTTTTGTCGTTTTGTGGAAATTAAAGCAAAGTCCAAGCAATTTAGGGTATATATAAATTATAGTGTGCGATAATTTCAAATATTTATTTTTATTTTCAACCAAAAACATTGGCATTGCAACTAGTCGGTCTTTTAACGACATACCACTATCTTTTAGAATGGAATTTTCGCTCCCTGAATCTGAAGAGGAATTTACAGTAAGAAAAACACATGTAGGTAGTGTTTAGAAAACGTTTCGATGTCAGTTACAAGAATAAGAAATAAAAAATACGAGCATGTTATGTCCCCCTCGACATCCCACAACTTTCGTCTGATATAATTTATCGTACCATACATATTTTTCGAGATAGTTACACTTTTTCAGATACACCAGACACACTGTATATTTAACTAATGTAGTCGGACTGTCCCGCATTAATGTGGTCGGACTATTCCATAATCAACGGAGTAATCAATCACCTTGTCAAAATAAATTAAAAACGAATACATATGTATTGTTGGGGTAACATATTATATCCCCCAATATTGGAATAGTGTAAATAAACTTACCTGTCTTTCAAATATCGCCAGCAATGTAACTTGGTCTAAAAACTTTCAGACTCGCGTAAAGTCTTAAGTGTTTACTATAATTTAAATATGGATTTGTGACAATGGTGAATGCAAGATCAACAACAAACGCATTCATTTCTTTTGTGTCAATGACACACAGTGCCCTATATTGCGTCGGTCTTAAAATATCAACACTGGCCGGACTCTCCCGGTTGTCGAACTCTCCCGGACTTACCCTATTATTCTACATACTTGATAATCTTTAAGAGATTCTAAGAGAAATACTGAGAACTAACCACACACGTATAAAGCACAGTACCTTCGAAAATGGTAACAATATGGCCCAGGGGTCGACTAATTATCATTAACCGGAGGATTCAGCGATCTTTCCTGGGATCGAAGGCGACCTGGTGTTCGAGGGTCAAAGGTGGCAGGGACCTCCAGCGTAGGTCGTTAAAATAATAAAGGTTGTTATTGAACCGGCGGGCATTCGCGCAAAAATTTGAATTTCTCCCGCTCTGCATCTGTCGCTCTGTATCCACCTCCTTCCACGCTCCGAGTTTCCCTTTCTTCCCCTTCCTACGACTCCGTGAGCACAGGGTCGCCCTGCTCCCTTCGCCCGTGCGACGCAAGCCAATATCCAAGAGAGCACACCGATATTATGCGAGCTTTCGATATACTGCACGTGGTTGCGACCACGCAACGGATTATTAAAGACACTGGTTACCGAAGGAGGGGTTAGAAATCAGAGATCCTCGGGAGCTACGGGGACCAAGCTACGAGGAGGGGGTTGATATCGCGGGGGCGAAGGGCGCTTTGGACGCGATGCTGTTTTTTTCCGTTTCCGTGGCGGCATGAATATTCCGGCGTGCGCATCTGCATAGGTACGCTGGAGAAACGGGCGAGAACGGAGTGAAAGGAGGCAGAAGCCAGGGGAAGGAAGCGAGAGACGGAGACAAAGAGGAGGAGGAAAAATGGAAAAGAGAAATATACGGGCCGAGCGAAGCGGGAACTAAACGAAAGGTAGACCGGAGGCTCGCCTTTCCACCGGTGACGTATTATGCGCGAGGGGGGTGGAGGAGAGGAGTCTGAGGGGGAGGCAGAATGTGGGAGGTGGATGGCGGAAGATGGAAGGCGAAGAGTGAAGCGGGAGAGGACGTCGTTTGGCAATCTTAGGGGATTCCGTGGATACAATGGGATCTCAATACATCACCTCACCTAACCCGATACCCCCCGGCCCCTACCCAGACTCCTCTACCGCGCTGTACCCCGTGTTCCTCCTCTCGCGCCACTTCTTCCACCCCCCCCCCCCCCCCCCCCGTCCCGGCGGTGGCAGCGCCAACGAGCTTCCCAGATGCCGTAATAGCTTAGGAGCCGGCGTAATAGCTGCCACTGCCTTCCTAGAGAGAGTTATAGTTCAACAACGCAGAAATGGAATCGCGAGAGCACGGAGGAGAGTGAGAGAGAGAGAGAGAGACGACCCAGGTGGAAGGGAGTGTAAGTGAACGGGCCACGACGGGGAGAGGTGAGTAGCTACCGCGAGGAGATGGTGATAGAGCACGGGAGGACGGTGAAACCCGAGGAGAGAGAAGGAGACCACGGGCCCGGAAGATCTCGAGCCAAACGGCAGGGGAACGCAATAACCGCGGCGGAGGACGAACGATTACGGGGATGCGAAATGTCGCATACGGAGCGGTGCATCGCTTATTGTAGTATCTTCTCCCCCGTGGGATCCAACTTCCGGGGTGGCGGCCTCCAATTTCTCCGCGGAATCGGCCGATATTGGACCCGGCGCTCGCGACTAATATACGGACGTTTCGACGCGTGGGGTGATCCATGAAACGGGGTGCAAGATCTGGGAGTAGGTACAAGATACTCAGGAAACTAAGTAAACGTCCCTAAGTAGCTGAGATGTACATATCCTCGTAATCCTCCTCGAGGAATTTTGGAGTAACTGGAATACTATTTTCTGTTTTCATTTCGATATTATGCACTTGATTTCTGTGTAGGGATGAATTTTATTTCACAGATGCTTTCTTTATGGACATTTACTCATTTCTGTGAGTGCTGTCCGATATCTCTCGGTTCTCTCGTTGCTTCATTCTGTATCGCTTTGCAAAAAATTATTTGCAACGGTGATAAGAAGGATTACCTGCCGCGGCATGGCAGAGATAAATCCGAGCCGTATTTGCCTTCTATAAATTTTTTGCCATTCGGGCGTAGTGGAACGTATTAAATCAGTTGTCATATAAAAGAGCGTGTTCCCGCGGGTAGGAAACCGTAATTAAAGCGTTTTACGAGATCGTACCGCGAGCAGGAGGAGAATAATTAATAGGACAGCGACGCTGTGTGTAACGAGATATAAGTATTACTCTGACGCGGCACTGTGACATCGATTTTCGTCGGATATATATTTGGGACCGTCAACTATTTTGAATACGTTTATCGAGCTTAAACTCCACATCTCCTAAGCTAAGATTACGGTTATACTGGATGTATAGTCGTACGATCAGATCGCATTTCTGTGACACGTTTTGTACGAAATTGATATGGATTTAGCTGATTGTTACTATTTCTTGGACCATCCTTTATTAAGGATCTTATTAACATATCGGAGATTGGGACGGGAAAATGAAATGTTTTCTTAAAGAGAGGAGAATGGAGAATACCATACCTACTTCATTCCGATATCTATTAAAACAACGTAATTTTTATGTCCCACAAAGTATTGTACGAAAACACCACGGATAAAAGTTTATGATTATCCATTTGATAAAATTTGAAGCAGAAAGTTCGTTCAAAAGATTTGGATCAACCTTAAGGGGGTAGACACGGGTAATGCAGCGCGCTGTATACCGACACAATCTGGCCCGAAACATGGGTCTGGGCGGGCATGTTGTTTGTCCTTATATGATCAGATTTCGGGCTGAGTGACGTCTCATTCGAAAGAGGAAGCTTCAATGCAGACCGCTCTGGTCATGATTCGACGAGATTGTGTTGATATGTAATAATATGAGTGATCAAAGTAGAGCAAAAGTCGAGAAAATACACCCGCAAGAATCCAAGTATTTTTAGGTCACTAAAAGAATTTTGTGACTCAAACGATGACCAGAGCGGTCTGCATTGAAGCTTTCTCTTTCGAATGAGACGTCACTCAGCCCGAAATCTGATCATATAAGGACAAACAACGTGCCCGCCCAGACCCATGTTTCGGGCCAGATTGTGTCGGTATACAGTGCGCTGCATTACCCATGTCACGTGGCGTGTTTACGTCCTTAAGTATTTTTAGGTCATTAAAAGAGTTTTGTGACTCAAACGGTTATCCCAGCGCTCGGCATTGAACCTTCCTCTTTCGAATGAGACCTCGCCAAGCCCAAAATCTGCTCATATAAGGACGAAAAAGGAAAAATTCCAAACCCATGTTTCAGGTTAGATTGTCGGTATTACAGCGCGGTGCATCGCCCGTGTCACGTGACGTGTCTACCCCCTTAACCTCAGTCACAACAAATCGGACGAAAAATCAAACTGATGTGAACGACGTGCGTCTACGTACGATAGTGAATCACTCACAGGGACTTCCACCGAAACTGAAAATACCGGTATGATACCGGTATTTTTCAGTGCCATCTTCAAAACCTTTATAGAAAGCGAAATACGCAAATACCGGTATGACGTCATACGGATATATGCAAATACCGGTATATTTACCTATATTCACCGGTAATTTTTTCGGTTTTCGGATTTTATTACAGCTTTCAAAATATTATTAGACAAGATTCTAAAATCAACATAGCAAAACCAATTGTACATGATATTGATATTGATATTGCTGTAATACGGAAGCTAATCATAAAATAACGTGCAATGTGTTCGCAAGTCTAGAAGAAAGTGATGTTGAGACTGCCGGGATTCGGAAGGGAAACGTTGTATTCTTACGAAACGAAAAAACATTTCGTTCCAGGTCCCTGTTTTTTTTTAGAGCTGGAATTAATAAGGACTATGAAGATATTACTTTAATCTATCATGTCACCGAAAGAAATACCGGAAAAATACCGGTATTTATTTCGGTTCGGTACTTCAACGATTTCGGTATTCACCTATTTCGGTTCTATAACGATTTCGGTACTCATCTATTTTGGTACGATATCGGTTTCGGTATAGCTTTGTTGACGCAATACCGAATTATAACCACTCCCATTGTTTTTAATGGCGTTAATTCGATCGTCCGAATACGCCCGCAGGACTACGCATCCAGTATAGCCGAAGCCTAATACGAATAGAGTGTGCCGCAATACGTTCCCTGAGAGAAGATCTGCCACGTCCGACACTTTATTTCGTGTAGAAATCTAATTGACGTGTGTGGCACACGTCGTGAGAAAAACCTCCCACAATATATTCAACACTTATCTACCCCTAGACCCTCGAAAAACTAACTGGCCAACGCGTTGCACCCTTAACACCATCTCAATACCCCCAGAAATTTCAACGAATCTACCTTACATGGTAAGTAAAATTACATCGATCGAGCGTGCACAAACACCTTCCTCCGTCCGCAGAAAACTCACCCCCTCGAAGGCAAAAGCCTGGCCAGGGTGGCGTACAACCTACCAGCCAGCAAGATCGGTGTGTTCGAATAGGGGAATCACGATCACGTTCGTATCCTCGCCATTTCTGTTTACCGTGCGCCCAGGGTGGATGCGTTACGTGCTGCTGAATACCGTGATCCTGCATTCCAGTCGCGGGCATCCCCGAAAGACAGAAAGAATCCGGTTGCACCGCCCGGCGCTGTCCGACCACCTTCCGTCGCCGCGCCACTGGTGCCACGCAGTCCCTCTCACCCCCCGAAGCCGTCGAGTCTTCCCCTACCACCCCCAGCCATCCACCCCGAAACGTAGAAGGTGCATATTCAGGAGAGAAGCCCGTGGAAACTTCGGGACGTTGACACCAGAAGCTGGATTCTGGATGGTTGGGTTGGACGCGACCCGTCCGTTAACATAGTACCCCCGCGCAAGGAGGTAGGGGTGGGCGAGCGTAAGAGGAAGCCGAGGAAGGAAGAGGAAGGTGGACGAAGGTGGAGGAGCAAGGGAGAGCGAGAAGGTGGGGTACGTGCTCCAGCTAGACGTGGCAAGGGGGGAGGAAGACAGGAAGTTCTTGGTCCACGGTGGTTAGACGAGGAGGGCCGGTTATTACGTCGACGTCGTCGTCGTAGTCGACGCCGTCGTGGCTGTCGACGTCGACGTCGCGCGGTTGTAGACCACGTCGTCCCGTGGAAAAGGCGTGGCGACGTCGCGTTCGCGCACCTTTGCACCTGGTGCGCCGGGGAAGACACGCCTCCGTGGAATTCCTCTCTCTGATCCGCCTACACGACCGTTCCTCTCGATCCACCGTCTCACTTCCACCGTCCGCATCCCTCCGCCCTCTCTGTCCTCCTCGTCCTGGCTGGCTCGTCCATCCGTTCTCCACTCGACCCGTCTCTCTCTCCTCCCCGACAGAGCCGGCTAGCTGCATCGTCGGCTAAGAGGAGATCTCTCGGATCTCTATTCTCTCCTCCGACCTCCCCCTCCACCGAGCGTCGCCGCCACCTCTATCCGCTGCTTCTGGAGCTCCGCCACCCGCTATCCTCCGCAACAGGGAGAGAAACCAAGCTCCTCCACCACCACCGCCGCTGAACCCGGCCACCACCATGCCGCCTGGTACCGCGTCTCTCCTCTTGGAACCTACTCCGCCGCTATTCCGCTTTAAATCGCTCCACGGAGAGCGCGCGCGCGCGTATGTGTGTATCGCACGTATGTACACACGCAGGGCGAGATCCACGGTGACCGAGAGACGCATGCCCGTGGAGGTGCCTCGTAAATGGTACACGGGGTGAGTGTGTCGGGGGCTTTTCTATTCGTAGCGGATGCTCACACATCGAAGTGCGCGCGCAATCCTCGCTGTTCTAGCCGTGCCATCCGCCCACTCGGTATTCACGGCGTTTCCACGTGACCCCCCTTAACCGTGCCCCTACCACCCCGCTTTCCAGCATGGGGGGAGCTGGAAAAAAGGAGGGGGGCGCGAGGGACAGGAGAGGAGAGTGGAGTCTTCGCGAGCGAGCGCGATTACCGCAGACTCGCGGAATCCCTTTCTCCTCTTCCTTCTTTCTTTTTTTTTCCCTCCTCTCCTTGAGATGCGAGCTACCCGTCGGAATGCTACCACCGCGTACGCGTCTGTACCAGCGACGGGGAGAGGAAGAACGTACGTATTGATCAGGAGAAGTAATGTCTGGAGATGTAGTCGGAATTACTTTGGGTCATTTCACTTCCACTGTCACAGACTCGATGGAAACTGAATTTCCCCTGTGTCGGTACAGCTGGGCCATCGTCCCCGCGAAATTATATCGGGCTTGTCGAATTTCGGTGGGATCGTTTGATTATCACTAGATAGATCAATGGGTAGCTGCAGTTAGATCTCCCATGGTCATCAATCTCGAGTTTTGTATTATCGAGTGAAGCTAAGAATAAGAAGTGTCCCGCTTGAAAATAGGGGTTGGAATTAACGAGGGCGTCCGGGGGTGGTTGGGAGACGTTGAAAAAGTCATGCGTGTATACCGACGAATGGTCGGAAAGCGAAGGTAGGAGGACATAATGCAGAAACGCGGAGATGTCACGTTTGCGGGCTGCGACTTCATCTCGGACGACCCTTATTCCGAAGTCTGGCATCCGTAACGAGCGGCACGGGTCGGGGAAAAATCACCGGGAGGACGTAAAATCAAAACTATGTTTCTTTTACGATCCCGCGGAATAATACATGTCGTAAAGTGCCGCTTTCCCGGGGATCGGGCATCGCCTAGGGAAGCGGCTGTTCGCGTAAAAAGACGTGCGATGCAAATTTAATTAAAACACTTGGGCCGGGGATTGAATTCGTAACGAGAATTTTTGAGATGGGGCGGCATTAATCTTAATCGCCTGCCTGTAGATCAATCAGAGAAATCTGTACGCGAGCACGAAACGAAAGAAGCTC
This sequence comes from Andrena minutula, assembly GCA_929113495.1. NCBI lineage: Eukaryota > Metazoa > Arthropoda > Insecta > Hymenoptera > Andrenidae > Andrena > Andrena minutula. Next base: position 26,784,191 of record OV815994.1, on the reverse strand, counting down.
GAAGCTTTCGTTGGGATGATTGAACAAGAAACCGAGGTAATTGCTGGCAGCTGTAATTAATACGGGAGCAATAAAAATCCTTCACGCTTGAAGAGCCTCACGGGACGAGTTTAAAAAGAACGCTTCGATTATTAAATTATTAACACGCGACGAACGGCTGTGGGTCACGCTAGCGTGCTGAAAAAAACTTTCCGCCCTTTTCTCGTGGCTCGGTATCGAGATCGGGAGCACCTTGGGAAACGTCGGCTCGCCCGTGCGTGAGATCGCGCATGTTGGCAATTATTTACGAAGTCTCAGCTCCCTCGACCTCATTAAGACACTAATTGCCCAGCCTGCATACGTGTGCACCACCTAAGGAGGCTGGATATAGGACGCAGAAACGCGAATCAGCTACCACCCTATTATCTCATCCAGAACTTCCAGGCGCTGTACGCTTTCTTGCAGCGTGTAGCAATATGGCAGCAACGTTTGCACGCTCCAGACATCTATTTACAAGCTTGCACGTCTCGGTTACCCGCTACTAGCTCCAACTCCCCTCAGCTTCCCTCTAAGGTTGCTTTAAGTTAGTCCGCTGGTTATAATCATCTGACAGTGGAAACAACCCCTTGCGGACGTAGTTCACTTTGCTACGTTTCACTCAAGTGTCACCTTCTCGTTTCGAAGACACTTCGGGGGTGCTTCTATATCGAAAGAAAAGGGGTGGCATTTTCTTCGGGGTGGTTAATTGGCGGTGAAGCGGTGGCTAGTATGGAGCAGAGGAGCTTGCAGCAGGAGCACGTGGTGTTTCGCGCGAGAGGCTGCGTTTCCCACGCGTGGGGGATGACAGGGGTGTACACGGTCGGCCGATCAGTGGGTAGAGGGGTTGTTTAGAGCGAGCGAAAGAGAGGAAGACAGACGGCGATAGGGAGGAGGAGATGCAACGAGGAGGGGTGCAAAAGCACGTGGCCTGCCAGCGACGCGCGCCTCTCCGCCACGGCTGGCTGTATATCTATCGAGCTTTCCACCCCCAGCATCCCCCCCACTTGTTGTGCTTTACTGTGTTGTGTTGCTATGTTGCCTTGTGTATCGAGAAAGCTCAACGCCGGCTAGACGATGTTTCGCATCCGACGGGATACACCGGCGGCAGAATCAACAGGCTTCCTCCTTCAATCTCACCCCCCAGAGAAGGATCGAAGAACGCGAAACTTTTTCAACAAGATTAAAATTTCATGGCACTGCCGACGAAAAGTCCAGGGAATAGAATTCTGATGGGGCCGCGGACAAAAAACCAACTGCCCTCGACAAATCTCATTTCGAAATTTGCCGCGCCGTAACTTTACTTCGATTACACCCGGGACGTCACTTTGTGAAATCCATTTTTTTTTTCGTTCCTCTAAACCAGCGGCGCTTTTTGCGTCAGGCGATTCGGGGACGGGTCGATGTCGATTCGAAAGATGTTTCTGGGGGAACGGCGGAATCCTCGTCTCTCGACGAGCGGTCGGTTTTCGATTCGAGATAAGTAGAACGAGAATGGGAATTAAATTTTTCGCCAGCAAAAAGGTAATTCGAGAGTTACACGGTCGAACTTTGGACGATGTCTGCTGGTTCCGGAACAGCCAGGCGCGTTCATTATCGAAAGGGTAACGCACAGAGGCGCCGGGTTCTTGAAGGGGATGTATGATTATTGAACGCCCGTTCTCGGTCGAATTTTAAGGGTGGCGACCCTAAAGGGAATATCCCCGCCGCTCCATTCGAACCGTTTCCTCGGAATTTCTAATTCCGCCGTCGGGCCCAATGCTCTTCATTAAATTACGCCTCTCGCGCGTAATATTCATTTTTCAAAATGAAAGGAGTAGCCGGATATTAAGGGACGTTTTACTACATAATAACCGCGAAAACTTTGGCTAGGACGAGGGTGGATTTTCAATGTACTCGATCGAGGGATTAGGTGGCGACGAGGCAATTTTTGACGAGCCCCTCTCCAATGCGTACACCACTATTTCGGTGTGAATGGGAGATTTGAGGATACAAGCGACTACACCCCCGAAGGGAGCATCCCCCAGGATCTTTAACTCGGCAGTCCTTCAGTGGCTGGCCCGCTCACTTGGTATGCAAGAAGTATAGCCATTCATCTCCCGATCTCCGGCAAAGTCCCGACCTCCGGATATAAATTAGCTTTTGTTTAGCATTCAATGCAAGCCGCCTTTTCCACCGTTGGCAGCCGACTACCACCCCTCGGCTGATCCACGGTCAGGCAGCCACCTGCTCCACCCACCCGCAGCAATCCACTGCAATTAATGTAGCCAGTAGCTACGTCTCCGTCTAGCCAATTAAACATTCGCGATTGCCATGAAAAGGAATCGCCCCTACGTTAAAAGGGAATTAAATTCCATGGAAATAGTGGCTTTAAGCCCAACCTACAGAAATCCGTTTGTTAGTTATCGAGCTTCTGGGACGCGATAAAAAGGGGAGGATGGCTCATCGATAAGGTGGAATAATTTCTAATTCTTACGAGATCGATTTCCCGGGGAATCGACGTTAGGAATACAAGGTCTAAGTTACCCTGGCAAGCTGAAAGGATTCAGGGGAGACGAGTAATAAAATATATAGCGCGAGGGGATGAAAATCCGTAAAGATAAGCCCAGGCAGAGTACGTGAGGTACATTGTCCGTCGCCGAATCTAGGAGGTTTAATCTATCATTGCGGAGCTCGGGAACGACGTCGGGGGGCGAAAAGCCACGGTAACTAGCGGGGAATAATTAATAAATGCGAGAATGCATTAGTATGCGCGGCGTGGGATGAGTTCGTGCGGACCCGAAGTCGGATGAATACGGAGAGCTCGGAGCTCCGAGAGTCAGGAATTATAAAATAATAAAGAGAAAATTACGTAATGTGAGGATCAGATGAGAATTAGAGGACAATGAAGACGGGGTAAACCGCCGTCGTCTAAGGGGCTCGCGCATTCACCTAACACAGATGGGGGAGGGGGAGGGCGAAGGGGAGGGAACCGGCGAGGAAAGGGGGTGGAAAACCGAGGTCGAGGACCAGACGTCTTAATGTCTGCATCGTCGAGAACTCGTCCCTTGCGCATGACTATCTCCACGACCTTACATCTTTCCGATAAGAACAGTAAGCCCCGCAAATAAACCTTCGCTTCTCCGAAACGATTGTTGCCTTCGATTCGAATTAATTGCACGCCAACACCGCGTAATGGATGGGCGCCGATGCAGAATTTTTAACGCAATGAATGATTGAATTTAGAGTGCTGCAATTATCCCGCAAAGCTTCCAGGGGGTTGCAGAAGAGGGTGCGAGCAATGAGTCATTACTAATGACACCAGCGTAGAAGGCCAACTGACTCAGGGTTCACGCGCAGATATTTAATCCTGACGGTAATATTCCTGGAGCCTTCGAAACAATTTTTAAAACAATCAAATCAAGCGTGATTTTCTAAAATTCATTAACGGGCGGAGCAGGGAGGCGCGCGGAATTTATCGGGACGGGAACGCGATCTCGCCGGGGCGCTAATCGGGAACTCTAATTAGTAGTCAGACGACGTACAGCCGGCTGCGACTTTGTAAATGGTAACAATGTTATGTAATTAGGTAAAAAGTTCTGTAATCAAGAAGTAGATCTTCTGCGAGTCTCTCGCCGTGCCATCGCGCCGCCCTGATCCTCCCACCCTCATTCGTATTAAAATAGTCTCGCTAGGAAAGCGTGCGTTGTGCCCTGCATATCTTAAAACCCAGGGGTTGCGCCGCAGGGACTAAGATCCAACCCCCTCCGCCCCCGAACCGGTTCTGATTTTTCCCGCGATTCATATTGCCGAGGATTCGCGCGAGGCATGGATTACAGTCCGCGAGTATCGTGGGCTCCTCGCCCTTTTTAAATTCCACGGATATTGCCGCCACCCCCTCGAAAATACTTTGCTCCCTCGCCAAACACCCCGCCTCCGCTCGCCGAGCCGGCCGACGATCTCCTACCGTTTCGAAATTTAAATTTACCGCGCCTAATCGCGCCCGATGATCTGGCACGATGAATTTCTAATTATTTCGCAAGCACCGCGCGGCCAGTTTATTCCAGCGCTCGTGATGTTTAATGAAACGCGATCGAACCACTGCCAAGTAATATTTGCACGTGCACTATCGGCATTAGTCTTGCCGATATCATCGTATCGGGCCGGCGATCACTCGCGAGGCAACGAAACCAGCCGAAACCGTTGACGTCAGTGTTTCCGCGAGCATAGTCGCCGCTCGGTGATCTCATACGGATCTATATAAGTGTACTACTTCTCTGCCCGGCTGCCTATAGTCGCTACGCAGCGCCTTTTTCGTGTCCGCCGATACACACCGAGGCGAGCACATTGTGGAATCCGCGGCGCAAACACGTGCGCATTTGTCAGCTTCTTAGAAAGCCGCGAATAGATGCTCCACGCTGCATGCATAATTTCCTGTGCACAAGCGTATCCTTCACTGCCCGACGGATCATCGCGCGTTGGTAATTTTTGGAGGTAAAGCCAGATGCTCCAAATATCACTGCTCCCGAATTTATCAGACTCCAAGTTTCCGAGCTGCTCTCCACCCGATGACTTCATCGCTAGAGTATGCGTAGCTCTGTCAACACAGTGTGCGCTGTAGTTGATTCATTTTCGTTGGATCTTTCCCTTTTCCCTGGCTGTCTCCGAGCTACCATTCACCATCACGTTCCCCCGTATCTTTCCACGTCCCCGAGACTAATAGATCTCGATTACGTTAATACCGAGCCTCTGGTAGAACACCTCGTTCGATCTCCGCTCAAAATCCCGGCGTTTACTCGACTTGTTTAGAGTCCAAATAAGATGCTTCCGTTAGCGAAGCTTGGTATTCGGTATTGAAAATAAATCCCGGCTATTGCAGCCGCATCGCGTCTAACGACACGCGTGTTTTTCCGCGCTGCGTTTGGCAGCGCTACTGACGAGTCGTCGGGACGGAGCGATTTCAATAAACAACCTCGATACACGCTTATGTACGTGCGAAGTGGCACGAATGCTTTTTTTCACAGAGTAGACTATACGTGCGTGGGCGTCGCCGACTTTGCTTCCCTATCGCACGTAAGGTACCGAGATAAACATTATTTATATTTTTCCCCGTTAGCGGGTCGCGCTGTGCGGCACGGGCATAAACGGCCGAGTGAATGAAGACATTGTATTGTAATAAGGTGGAGCCGCGAGGATACCGGATATAAAGCCCGAGTAAAAATTAAATCTCGCGGATACTCGAACGCGGATGTTGCGCCTGGAATGGCTCGGAGTAAATCGCGGCTAAAGCACGCCGGCGTGGTTACGTTAACCGTCTTGGAAATCGCGTGTAACGCTCGCCCCGTTGTTTCCTATCGGGTATAATTTAGATTGCACGTCGTTCACCGTTTATTTAACCGTACCAGCACGCGCATTACTTGCGTTACAATACAACGTTTACGTCACGGCTTTCGATGCTCGCTGGGAGCGCGCGTTCTTTTCAATAACGATATATCAAATTCCCGGCGAGCGCATGCTTTTGGATAAATAAAGCGCTCCGCTGCAACATACCAGCCGCTCCGTGACGTATACTCCACGCGTGCCGCTGCGTTTTCGTGTTTCGCGAGTCCCGCAGACACTCCGAGCAATCCGTCGCCGTAAACATTGCGTGCGCTCTTTGCGAAGTTACGTCTACGTGTTAGAGAGGATATCAAGGGAAAGCTTCGCGACCACCGTGTGTACGGAAGTGATACCTTCGATCGAGCAGAACGTAGAGTTCGAGTCTCAGTTTCACACAGATTTACAAGCACTGCCTAGAATACTAAGAAAATTACCCCGCCACGTGACTTTATTACTAAATAAAGTGTCTAACGAATTGCTGAGAAACGCGATCCCCTGATTGTCCCGAGCGGGGCATCGTGCATGCGTCTGACACTGCGAGTCTATTTTCTCGTCCACTCCCTCGCAGTCGCGTGCGATATTCGTCGAAGAAGAGTAAGAGAGCCGCGGAGGAACGGCGGGAGGAAGGAGGAATCGAAAAAAGGAACTTGTCCCTAGCCGGAAAGTTTTCCCTAAACCGGAGGACACGTTTCGCTCGTTAAGGGTGCGGGCGGATAAGTAACGGCGGCGCCGGGCGTAGGCAGAGTGGTCGGTCGAGAGCGCGGGGGTTGGAATTAAATAAAAATAAAACGCGAGATAATAACGTTAGCGAAGGAACCGAGAGCCCAAGACAAATAGCCGAGGGAAAACAAAGCGTATTATAAATACCGGGTGACAGGACGAGTCGTCGGCCGCGGGAGAGTGAGCCGCGGGAGCGAGGGAGGGTGGTTTTCAACGGGGGAGGGCGAGGCCAGTGAAGGAGGAATAGGGTTGGCTCGGTGTGGTCGGCGACAACGACCACGGCGAGGACGTGGCGGGCTGTGTCGACTCCTGAGAGAAAATGCTCCGCGGAAGAGGCAGCGCGATGCCCCTCTAGCATTTTTCCTACCTGCGGACACAATGAGTGGCCGGATTTCTTTTTCCACGGTCGTTACTCACCCTCCGCCGAGGGATAGTATTCTTATCCAGCCGGAATTACAAATTTCAGACACCGAGCCCTTGTGTCGGACAGGATTTCTGACTGCGCGTTATATTCTCCCACTTTTGCCCGTTGGTCCTGAAGCCAAAGTGGCTTTGCTTCTCGCGCGCGAGCGCGCCTCCCTTTACAATTTCTGCTTCCTCTTCCTCCGCCCCTTCCTTCCTTCGTTCTCTCCCTTCGTCTATCTTTTTTTTTCTCTCTCGAATGGAGAACCGACTAAACGCAAAGGTACATAGATAGTTGCGGTTACTCACACTGGGACGAGCGTGGCCGCGCGGATTCAGCTGCCAAGGAACCGCGGATGGTTGAAACTGCTCCTTTCCCCAGGAACCGTTGTCGAACGGATTCTCACCGATGTGGCCCTGAAACAACAGACCATTGTTAGTAACGACGGTGACATTGAGACTTGGATCCAAGCAATTCAGAAGTCTCGGCAAGATTTGACGATTTCCTTTAATATTTCTGGGCCCCCTTCGTCCGGGCAAAAATGTACGTCTACGATTATAAAATGGCAATCGTCAATTTTCACCTCCGTACTTGTAAAGCACGATGCGACCTGCGACACGTGCACCGTGAAATACACTCCGCTGTATGTCTTTAAAGAGTGAAACACGGGGACTCGTTAACAACGTTCAAGGGGGACTTTGCCCTGCGCGAGAAAATATTTATACCTCCGCCAGTGTTTTCCTCCGGCAAGTAAGCGCGAGGCACCGTCGCAAAGAAAAGAGTCATCGATCTCGGCGAGTCCGCAGTTTCAAACTTTTTTCGATGCTCCTTCACGCAGCGCCGGGCTTATTTTCGTAATATATTCCACGGGGCCGCGGGTAGACGTCCAACCCCCCCGCCACTCTTTCGCGACTTTGCACCCCGGTAAGCCTTATTTTTCTTTTAACTTTATTTCTAACCTAGAATCTTCCGACGGCAAGGTGGCACGCGCATAAATCACCCGGTATAATGAGAACACTTCGTCTTCGGGCGGCTCGCCCTCTCGCTCGTAGACGCATCCCTTACGGGCTGGCTATTATATCATTCTTTAACTCGCCGTGGATTTCCCGCCGCCGCGATTATATTAATATTGGTTTGCCTGACGCGCGAACGCAAGTACCTCGCCGTTACATCCCCTTATACATCATCGATACAACCCCATCGATGCCTTCGATATAACTTTGAATTTCTAAGGTACCATTTCAGAATCGAAGCAGCAGCTTGCTCATGATTCCACCCCGTGGTTCCAAATCATCAGGACACCCCAACACTTAGCCACGAGTTCGGCCGAGCACGATATCGCAGCTGCGCCGCTTTAATCGAATTAATTCGCCGCGGTATAATTAGCCGAAATTCTATTGGCACGCCGCGATTGCGAAAGCTTTATAAACGCGCTCGGAACCAGCTCCAGCTAGGCAAGCTTCTCCGTGGATCGAAGTGCACACCCGGGGTAACGAAGCGAAATGGGGAAAGAATGACTTATCTGCGACCAAATTCGGGTTATTATTAGAGACAACCGCGTTGATGCTTGCTCGTAATAGAACGATGCAGCGGTTATAGCGCGAGCTGGGCGCTATAATCCCGCTGGCAAGGGACAGGCCAAGACAGAACGAGCAATTAGCCGATGAATCATGGATTCCTGCATAATTGCGCGGGATCGGTGGCAACCGTTAGTCATTGCTGGCGGATCGCTACTGTTGCGCGAGTCCGGTCGTCAGCGATCGGGAGACAGGACTGTTTCGCCCGAGCACCGGCGAGTGTGGGCGCTGGACGCGTGACACGTAACGATCGTCCTGCGGGATCGATGAGGACGGTTCTCAATTTATTCCTTCGTGCCGGCTCGCGGTGCCGCGGCCAGGCAGAAATAAACAGTTGCGGCGGAAAATAATGAACCGGGTAGCATATATAAATACGCGGAGGCTATTGAGGCACATTGTGCGCTTCATTTGCATGAGGCAGCCCGCGGTCTCGACGCGCAGCTGGACATACACGCGACAAAAGAAACGCGCAAACAAAACACGCAACCGACGTCGCCGTCGCCCCGACACACACCAACATCGAGCCGCGGGAGAACGTCGCACACGCTTCATTGTGCACACCCGATGCATCCAGCCACGGGGATAAACAAATGTCTGTGACGAGTCATCGTCGCCGTCGCGCTCGCTGCCCCACATACCTTGTTTTCGATACAGGCGAGTGTAATTGCCCCGGTAGCTACAGGAGGATCCACCGCCACGTGGACTAACGGCAGCGACGAACAATGGCGATGTATCACGCGCCCTATCGCCGGATATGACGAACGACGAACGTTTGCGACGCTAATACGACGATCGATTGACACCCCGATCGGCAAAACCTTCTTGGTGTTTCTTTTATTTAATTATACATGCACGGAGAAACTTTTTGGTGCAGGGAGAATTGAGAAAATCAGTAGAGGACTAATACAAAAATTAGAGACACAAAAATGGACGAAGTAGGTAAAGGAAAAAAGTGGTCGTCTCTTCCGATCGAAGAATCTGGCATCGAATGCTACAAGGGGCGAAGGGAAGCCCGCGCGGGGGCGGCGGAAGCGTAAAAAGGGTATAAAATTAGTATACAAGGCGGCAATAAAAACGATGATCGACGAAGATTACTCGAGTTCCTCTCCAGGAGACACTCTCCAGCGAAATGAAACGTTTTATCGGTCGCCGGTGTCTGCGGAGGGGGTGGCAGAGGGGCGAGGAGTGGAGCACGGAGCGCGAAGGCAGTGATTGTAATCATATTTTCAGGGCGACGGATTTATGCAACGCACCGCGTCGTCTCTGTACATAAAACGCATTTAAAATTCTCCAGGCAGCCAGAAAGGTGGCTCCTGTCTCTGTCGATAGAGGCGGCGGGGGAGGGGGGAGTGGGGGCGAGGAGCGCCGCGGGGGTTGTAATTGGCAATATCTATCGAATTTTACAATAAATCTCCCCGAGCCCCGAAGGAGAGCCAGCGGGGGTGGGGCGTAGCAATAAAACACTGGGTAGTATCGCGAGGGGCTGCCACACCATGCACTTAACGACTTATCTTATCTTGGAATTAGGTCGCGGTTAGAACTCCTTTAATCCGGGAGCACGAATGCCAACGGTGCTCGGTGTTAATTATAACCCTAAAATTCATGCACTCCAATGATTAATGGCGCTTGCATTGCGAGGTTTTTATCGTCTGGCACAGTGCGTGCTCCGCTGGCTTCGATGCACCTTTTTCGACGAACGGCAATGACATTCTGATTGTTGTTGAGTGCATTCGCGCGGCTGGCTTTCGCAGTGTCACACAATAGAATCGACTGTTGTAAGTGAAACTAGGGTGAATTGACCAGTGAATGAACAGCTAAGCGTTTTTTTCAGTTTCAAATAACGATAATAATTAAAAGATGTCCTAATTTATTAATGAAACAAGAATTTGTAACAGAATAGGCTTTAAAAATGTCTAAAAAAAATTGTTTGTGCTTTTTTACTTGAACGGCGTCTGAAATAAATCATAAAAATGTAATCAATGCCCAATATACTAGTGAATGAACAAAATACCCAATAAATGAACACATTGTACCCAGTGAATGAACACAAAGAATAATATTTCATATTCCGACGAGAAATCGCTGAAAACACTGCGAAAGTAGAAATAAAGTTTAGGTTAGGGACCTAACATAAGAATATAAAAATATAATCTATATATTATAATAATAGGAACTTGACAAATTTATTTATATCAGGACACAGTTTACACAATATAATGGTGAACTGTCATCGTACGTGTTTTCTTACTAGGTTTCTTGCCGTGAATGGCTGCACCCGAAACCACAAATCAAAAAAAATAATAAGCGACCAAGACATTCATAGATTCAAGAAATATTAGTATCGCCGTTATCTCAATAAATTTTCCTTCATTCTAAATATAAGATCATTGTTTTCAATGAAATAGTATTCTTGTTATAATAAAAAAAAGTCAATTTGTTCATTCACTGGTCAATTCACCCTACTCGGCTGCATTGCAGGCAATGTTTCGAGGTTGAGTGATATAATTTTTTGGAAATGTATATGTACGTCTTCCACAGTGAGAGGCTCGGACAACCAGACCTTGAGAGAGCATGCGTTAATGTTTACTCTGATTCGTGCTCACAAACGATCCATTGAATTGATGTAGTCAGAGTCGTAATTAGTGTTGACTTCATGCTTTGGAAAGTATTATTATCCACAGCGAAGTAGTTTCTGACTTCGCGATAGACAATCAGTAGTATCGACCTTATAGTCAGACGAAGTCTGCAAGGCTCGAATTATGTTTCCCAGTATTCTCGGCGACTATCCGGTCTGTAGAATATCCACACGTGAACGTTGCGACGTTATATCCACCTCGGTCTTTCACCACTCGAATCCAGGAAAATTACTGCAAGATCCCCTACGGTACGAGGCATTAAACATGGCTCGTAAAGTACAAAGTGTAACGCGTTCGCGCTAAACGCACGCGAGAGAGTTAAGCAATTTTAAAAACAGACGACGGTATTTGTAGCCCCGTCAATTTTTATCCACGGCTGTTAAGCCCGTGTAACGCCAGCAAATAGACGACGCGGAGGCCTCGAGCAAGCCGACTCGAGCAAACGAGTTACGGCCGTGGGGCCTCTAAAAATAAATATGTTGTTTATTCACAAGTAAACCGGATGCCGTTGTTTGCTTTGGAGCAAATTGTTTTGTTAAGTTTTGCCGAGCGAGAGTGTGGTCGCGCGTGTGTGGGTCCCTGTCCTTGCACGGCGAGCGTGTGCGCGTCAGTGTGTTGCGTGTGCGGGCGCGCGAAGAGAAACGGTTCACCAGCAGGCGGGGGAACAAGAAAGAGCAAAAAGGAAGAAAGAAAATACACGCGAAGTCAACCATCCTCTCCTCTGTCCCGCGCTTTTTCCGCTATGTTTTGCTCCTCGTGTTGCTGGATGCCTCCAGATGTACGCAGATTCCAACACTAATAACCAATAGCGAGAGGATGAAGTGCTCTAAGATCATCGATTCGCCGCTGACAATCTCGACTCGCTCGAATCGATTCAAACGCGCGAGGAATAAAAACAGCAGAAACTCAGTGCACAGCAATCGGACGACGATTCCTGCTAATTTACGATCTCATTGTCAAGAACTTTTGCCTGCACTTTTTCGCGTTGCACGAGGTAAAGCAAAGGGCAAATAATCGTATGTTTAATAACAAATTATCAGTAAATTAATAACACAAATGCGACGATAAAATACAACTCACTCGGCGATGCCTCCCAGGTCAATTCTCCCCACTTTTCTCTTTATTCACCCTCTACTCGCCCACCCAACGCACCCTGTCGCCCAACCCCTCGCAGATTCTCATAAACCTACGAGCCCTCCAAATCCCAAGAAATAGAAACGATAATACCAAAGAGTATTCTCACGTACAGTAGTTATTTCACGCATCGATAGCGAACGTGGAAAATGCTTTTCCCACGAAACTTTTCCCCCAAGAAATTCTGTCCAAGCAGAGGCTCTCGAGGCGCGCCTGTGTCAAATTTGCTTAAGCTACTGTGTGCGAGGTATCTCGGATCAGGTCGCGCCGTTTAATTCGCGACACACGCAGGAGCACAGGCGAGAGAAAGCAGCGGGCGAAACGCGTAGCAGGTAAGAGCGACGGCGAACAGTGCGTTCACCGTTCCCTTTTGTTTCTTTCTCGCGCGGCGAATGGAAAAAGAAACGGGAGGCTGACGAGAAATACCGGCGTGTAACGCGGCCGGGTCTGTTTATTAAAGAGCATTAATCTGCGAATCTGTACCGGGTGTCTGCTTTAACTCGACTCACGGCGAAGCGACGTTACTTAGCGCGTTTTCGTGATACCGTTTTAATTGTGTTTTGTAATTAGCCCGACCCGTAGACAGCAGCACCCGTTGTTCCCGACTTTTCCAACGGCGGTTTCTACCTCTGCTCCTCGCGTCAACCTTTGCCACCCCTTCCTCCCAACCCTTTTCCGCCCCTTTTACCTCATTTTCTCACGGTCTCATCTCGTCGCTCGTGTTCTGTGGGTCTTGAGGACGGTGTCTGTCATCGGTGATAGCCTTTGACTAATTTCTGAAGGTGGAATTAGGTGTAGAATATACTATTACGTGTCCATGTTTGACGAAAAGAAAAGGAAGCGACGCTGGAATTATTTGCAATTATTCAAAGCTTGCGCGCCGACAAATACTTTTCCCCAATTTCGAACCGGCGTGTTATCGTGATCGCGAGACACTTGATCAAACACAGGCTGACGCACATAAATAACATCATCGCGTAAATAACATTAGCGTACACCGCGACGGGTGTCGAGCTTCCAAAGCACAATTAACGATTAACTGTACGCCAATGATATTTAAAACCCTATTTACAATGAATCGTTGAACGAATTTGCCGGTAGACACGTGAAATAATATTCTGACGGTAATTACGACATTTCTCCCCACTAACAGCATTTATTTCTGCGTCTGCTACAATTAATATTCATTAAATGAGAGGCTACTTGATATTTAGCATTGCGGTTCATCCCGCTTTTGTAAAGAGCTTTTACTACCAAATAAATCCGTGCTCAACTCTGATAATACGTTCAAGAAGTCGATAACATGCTCACCAAGTCCTGTCCTTGAATCTCTCGATTATTACGTAATGAAAGTAGAGTGGCCAACGAAAACCGTAGGATCCTAGCAGGATCGAATTCCTTCGAATCTCGCTGACAGCTAGCGGTGGTCTAATAGAAGAATTACACAGCACGAAAGAAAAGAAAGGCTGCTTAATGGAAAAGCAGTGAACGTAAAGCGGTCTCATCTGTCAGCTGATTCTCAGAAACTGTGAACCTGACCAGTTCTCGAGAGGGCAACATCTTCTCCCAAGGCCGCTGGCTATGAACACCGACTGACTGTTGTCGTAACGGGCCCGATGACTAGAACCGATCCCTAATGAAGCCCGCGGGACCGCGAATAAGAGTCACTGTTAACTGGAAGATACGCTTCACGTGAACGTAATTACGGACTTTTTTTAACGGACACCTAGCGGAGTATGCAGATTCGCGTAATTACGATGATACGTTACTTAGGTTGACCTAAATGCTGAATCGCGAAAAGGGGAGGCGACAGGAGAGAGCAGAGTTTAGTGAATAACCCCCCTACAGCAGGTAGTCCGGTAATCTCGCAGCTAATCTTGATTTAATCCTTGACACAAGCGCTTAAACGTTCCAGGACTAGAATTAAATAGCACTATTTAACACGGTTCCGCGACGGGATTTACGTGGCCCTGCTTCCGGTGAAAACCTTGGCGCGGTTGTCGCTGAAAAATATTTTAATTACGTCCCTGGTTATTCGCGATACGGCTGGGAAGAGGTGAATTAATCCATTAGCAGTCGAAAAACGAGGATCGCAGCGCGAACACGAGGAGGAAGGAACAGGTCCGAGGGGCTCGCAGCACGAGGCGCGAGTTATTTATTCCGATGGAGGGGGCAAGATGAAGCGTCATATTTAATTTTTATTACATCGACTGTATGCATTGGCTCCCTGTCTTTGGCGGCGAGACGGGAATAGGTGGCAGCCGCGGTGGCGGACACCTTAGATATACAACCGGGGACTGTAAACGCGGGGTATATGTAAATACACCATGATACATTGGATACTCGCTTATAAACACCCCATTTTTATTCGGGCAGCGTTTCGCCACCCCGCGAGCGCCGCTTCCCGAGCCCATTCACCCCCTTGGCCCTTAGATGCCACCTTCTTATGGAGGAACGTGGAGCCGGCGCACCTATTATTTCTGACTTTTTACACGGCGTCACGTGTAATATCATGGCCCCCATGAAACTCTCCCAGAATCATTCGAGCAATGCGAAGGAGCAGCAATTGAAGACCTTGCGGGATGCAACTCCGTGTTTGACAGTTTTTGGGTTGTGACGAGTAATGTACGTAAAAAGAATTCTTTAATATAAATAGCAATCTTAATATTTTTATTATAGAATATTTTTTAGTGGTAGTTTAATAACTCTACTTATTGCGCGAAAGTATATATTTCTCAAGTAGTGTTTTCTTTTCGATGTTAAGGGGACTAGGCAGTCGTTTCTCGCGAAAGAAACACTTTCGCTTTAATGTATTTGTAAAAAAAGTTGATGTATCGTTTTACCGTATGTTTATTATTATCATAAAGATGCTAAAAGAAAAACACTATTTTCATGACGGAAAATATTTGAATCGATTTCATTCCTTAAGTACATCATTAATTAGGTATTTCTAGTAGATATTTGTGCATTCACGGAATTATTAGACTTGCCTTTTCCGAATGGAATGTAAAATTGTGGCAGTTCAATAAATTTGTACACTATTAAGATTCTTTAAAATCCTTCCTTTTCTGTAATTGTTGATCACATGACATTGCAATTACAGAATGTCTTCCTACATATATTTAGGTACTAATTGAGTGCATAACCGATAAATTTCAGTGCTTACTTTGCGAGATATAGCGGGTGGCAATATTAGGTACAGTCACCCTAGCTTGCCGCTTGACCTTTTTAGCTGCCAAATTAACAATTTTGCGAATTTCAATATAAGCCAAGCAGCATTTTATTCAGAAAAGATAGTACTTTCCGAAAATGCAATAAAATAAATCGATTTTTCGACTGCCTAGTCCCCTTAAGTCAAGCAATAATTTTATAAACGATTTTTTTTTCAAATCTACCAGAAATGTGTAAAGATAAAGCTGCACCCCTCTTCGTGCAAGTTCCTGAATTCAAATAAAAAAAAAAGTTAACAGAGTCTAACCAAATTCTTGCAAATTCTCGACGAAATCGAAAATCGAGGAGAACAAGCTGTCGATCAGCCTCAAATTTATAGTCCAATGCCCTGCTTCATTTAAGGGAATTTCTGTTTGATCGAGCATCCCTTCGACGAGAAGGGTCCCCGTGATTTGCCTGATTTTTTCGCACGGCCGCCTCTCAATCTCCCGCTAGCCCTGCGAGGACTCTGTTATACACCGCGGAGAAATATTTCACTCGGAAAACTGGACAACTGTGCAAATATCGGGTCCATCGGTTGCTGGATGCGCGAAGGCCTCTCTGTATGGGGATCTACAATAACGACGAGGAAGGATAGCACTGCCAAGAGTAAAGCTTCTTATTCGGCTCATGTTGCTACACCCCAAGGAAGTCAACGTCCCCTGGACTTGATATTCAAGAAGAACTCCGCGGTGTCCAATTGAATTTTCAGTCTGGTTTACAGGCTGGGTGTCGAGGCGCAGCCTGATTGCCGTTGATTCGACCGCGACCTTTTTCCCCGCGAATAATATTCATATGACTCATTGGCCCTCCCTAAACATCCTTCTAAACTTTCAATCACCAACGTTACCCATCACGCACGCGTTAAGGGGGGAGCCTGGTGTAACTAGCTGGAAATCGAGGCATTTTTCGGGAATTTTTTTAAAGAAAGTATTAAATCGATCTTTGTGAAACTGACAGGATATTTTATTAACAGGTTAAGCTAGATAAAAAAAAATTTTATTAAAAAAGAGCGGCAAATAACAAAGTTATAAGGGCTTATGCCCAGTCCGTTGCCGACGCAATTGTTGCACTGCGGACAACGTAGCGTCTTTTGGTTTCAGCTGAAACCAAAAATCGAACAATTTTCGTTTAGTTTATGAGTGTACGCATAAATGGAACAAATTTATTACTTAAAAAATGCAAAATTGAACAAATGGCGGTCTCTTGAATAAAAAGTTCACTTTTTCCAATGAAATTTTGCCTTAAATGTGTAAAAAAAAGTTATTTATTTAAACAATATCATTATATTAATAACTTAGCTCTATGAAGAAAATGTTCACAAATATCCGTGCACAAGGCCAAGTCGATTGGTTGAATGTTTTTGGAGTTACATTGCCCGCAAAGTGTAAAACTGTCGTTTCGAGAAAAACGCATTTAAAGTTTTGTGGTAACCTGGCGCTCGTTAGCAAAACCGGCTATATCCGCTTTAATTTTTCGAATTTCGTTTTGCTGCTTTGGAAGCATATTATAGTGATGTTTAACTATTGATTTATGCAAAAAAAATCGATTTCTTCGACCCGCTACACCAGGCTCCCCCTTAATTTGTAGAATCAAGATAATCACGAGTCTAGATTCGCACGAGCTGATGAAACATAACCGCAGTTATGTTTCCTGTTTACTATTTGCAGCTCTGCAACGTTCTCAGGATTCCACGGCTGAATAACCGAGGATCCAGGACATCGAATGCTACAACGGGCTTCATTTATTGCGCGCCACGATCCAGCAATTCCAAAAATCCTCGGCACAGTTACACGCGAAGATTTCGCGTATTTATTATAAATCATGGAATGTACAAAAATAGAGTTGGGAAACGCGGCGGCCCGGGTGGGGTTAACGATACCGATATAACGACCGATTAAATCGTAACGGGCCGTCGGATGAAGACAGAATTATTCGAATTTCGGTTAATTAAATCGAGAAATGCTTGCTGGTAAATATTTTCGCGAGGGCTCGCGCGTAGAATGGCTTTTGGAAATTATTGGATGGGAAGAATGCCTCGCGCCGACCACCTTCCGATGGATTAATCCGCCAAGGTTTTACAAATCATTATGATGTATCTGAATGGGCGAGAATTCTTCTGGAAACGTGGCCAGGGTCACGTACTTTGCGTTTATAACGAAACGGGCGACACGCGGGTAGAGGGAGGATATAAACCGGGGGGGAAACTGTGTATCTTCCAAGCAAAGTCGACGTAAAAATAATGGGCGACGGGGCTTACGCGATTATTTATTATTTCATATACAGGACCGAGTCGATAACGGGGCACGGGGTTGCATTAGCATTTTTTTGTTGTTTAAAAATGAAATATACGGCCTGTTGTCGGCGAAGGAGTAGCGAGCCCAAAGTCGTCTGGCAGGGGAGCCCCTGATCTCCAAATAAGTGGCTATACGCCTTCCGGAATACTAAGTCATGGGTGGAAAAAGTCTCTCATCTGCGTGCAGCAATATTGCCGGCGAAGATATCACGGAATCCATGGTCGTCAATCTTCGACAGCGAAGAGGACGTATGAGAAGGCAAAGAATTTGAAATTCCGCAGTCAGTTTTAGTATTTCAAAGAAAAGTACCCTAAACGTGGACGAAAGTAGAGTAAACTGTGCAGTGATTGGCAACTTAAACGAAAATCCCAATTAGAATGTCTATATTTTTCTGTAAAGTTTATATATCGTTTTAATTTTCAGTTATTATCGATGTTAAAATAAAATATTTTGAGTACATATTGACTCTTTTATTTTAAAAATACTCAATGAAAGCAAAAATAGGTATAAAAGTATTGGCATAACTACTTAACTAGTATATTTACTGTCACAGTGTCTATCAATTAGTGACACTCAAAAACTAAAAACGAATTGTTTACTTTTTAGTAACTCATTTTTCATTAATAAAAATAAAAATTACTAAGAAATCAGACAAAATAAAATAAAATTAAGAGTTAAGTAGTTAGTATTATCTGATTCAGAATAATTGCTTAAGAATTCTCTTCCTCTTTTCTTGTAATTGTCAGTTTTTATTTATTTAATTTTTTCATGTATGTTGCCTGATGTAAAATTTTAGTTCAACTACTGGGCTTTACAGTGCCGTAGTGAAATAAAAATAAGAAATTTTAGAAAAATACTTTCCAAGCTCGTACTTCTTAGTATTTAGCTTTTTAATCAGGAGTGCCAATGATTAGTGCAGTGTAACCTACTTGAATCTTTTAATCGATGACACACCGAACCCATAAACTGCCACCCACCTTGCAATATTACAAACGCGTCGACAATAGTTAATCGTGAATTAATGGCGCGTTTCGCAAGGTAAATAGCGAGTAAGGAGGCAAAAGTGCTAGCCCGAGGCACGTTCCTCGTTGCACGGTGTTATTATTTGGAGATCAGACCGAGGCGAATATCTAATTGTAGTAACGACCGCGATACGTACCCGCGCCATCTGGCATGCCGTTTCCTCCTGCCGATTTGAAACTGTCTCGGGGGAGACCGTTGGAACACTGCTGCCGAGCAGACAAAAGCTCTGCGGCTACGTCTTCGGGGGGGTGCAGGGTAAAATCTGTGAGGTACACAATCGCTTTCGTCGCTCCTAAACTGTACCAATTACAAACACTGGCGGCTTCCTCCATCCCCGATGTTAACTAAACACTAAATACTAACGACACACATCCACGCAGCTACCGCCAAACGGCGTACCTACGGATGCCGTTCTCCTCTCTCTCTCTCTTTATCTCTCTCTCTCTCTCTCCCTCTCTCCTCTCTGCCTACTACCAACGCACGTTTAGCCGAATGAATGTGTGCTCTGGCTCGCATCGCGAGCTGTTGATTACTCGTTACTGCACTTTGCTGCTCGGCGACCAGCCACGGTTCACCGAAGATATACTCGTACGTGCTTCCACGGAATTCATTAACCCTTTAAGCGACATGGACGTATCCGTGCGTTCGTTACTCCGTCCGTCAGACGACCCACGAACGAAGATATTTAAAGGGTTCAGCCTATTCATCACTCCGGGATAATATTCAAGATTCGCGACTGTCTTGGAGATCCGCTATGAAATTAGAAACCCTTGACGGACCATAGATTCTTTGACAAGCGAGAACTGCGATCTGCACACCACCGGAGAGATCAAATTAGAAACTTGTTTAGACATCAGTCAGAATAGGAGACTTATACGAAAGATTCCTGTCTGGGTCAATCTCTCCCGGTTAAAACCCACTTCGTATCGGTCAGATCCTGATTCCACTCGAGCGGATCTTTCGCCGAGTGTTTACGCACGTTCGAGGGATTTTTACGAATTAACAGCGGCCACTTTAACAGGACTCGGGGTCTCAAGTCGCCCGGGGACAGGCTCGCGGTACTAACTCCGATCCTCTAATTAAATCGATGAAGCAATAAAATACCCGAGCCGTGGGTTTATTTCCTGCGGCGCGTTAATTAATTTCCAAGCAATGTTTACCGGCCAGGGAGCAAGAAACGGTCATTTGCCGCGAGTTCACGCAGGAACGGCGAGCACGTTAACGGGCAACAGTGAATTGCAAGATTCCGTGTTTATTGCATTTAACGGATGGCATTGGCCGTCCGCATGCAACTGGAGGTATACTAAGCGGTTACGTGTACCGATACGCCTGGTAGCGGTATACGTAAGTACGTGTGTACACATGCCACCAAAAATATGCTAGGCGAGCGATGTGTGACGATACAAGGTAAGTCACGCGAACGAAAGCGCCGTGCTTTGTTTGAGCAGAGCATGATAAAAGGATTAAATCACTTGGCGAGAAAAATTCTACTAGGCTATTAAACAATCCCCCTAAAAAGGAAGGGGGATTGTTTGAAGAAAATACTTTTCCCGTGATCGGTATCTTCTTCTTGCTGCACTTCGAGGAAGCGCAGGGGAAACGATGAGAAGGTTTTGCGCCACCAAGAACAGGCTTTTGCGAAAGAGTGTACGAGTTGAAATAACTATGCACACGATACGCTTGAAGCCAGCTTGTGGCCCTCGAGCTCGTCCGCCACACCCTCCCATTTCTAGTATTAAATCTGACCCGATGCAACCCCCACGTTATGCTTTATAGTCTACGCTCTGCGCCCTACCGTGCCGCCTATACTATACGTGTACATACCTGCTAGAAGATGGAACGCGGCCATTCGATATCGTGCAAAATTTACCGTGTAATTCGCCTAAACGCTACGGACATCGGAGCGCGGAGTGTGTATATCGGTACAATGTACGTTCATTTACATACTATGCGCCTACGTACGTCGTGCCAATAAGTTAGAACGCTACCAAGAGGCCTGATCCCTTCTTTGCCCGGCTGATTTACCGCCCTGCGAGCTGAATGGGAAGATACGCGACCGCGGCGCATCTTTCGACCGAGCGGAATCATAGTTAAAGTGCGCGGAGAATGGGGCTATTGACTTGAACTTGGTAGCTTTGTAGCTTGGACTCGAGGGTGTCTGAGATATCCAGGAGGGCAAGATATTGTGGGTGGGAGGAAAATAACAAAGCCTATCCGAAAATCCAGCCTTTAAGGGGTTATAACTAGTCAGGAGGCCGAAAAGAGGCGAATGTTTGTGAATTTTTTTTGGAAAAACGGAAGCATCTATTTTTACAGAACTTTTTGCGTTTAAAAGAGCAACATCTAAAGAAAATTTGATAATTTTTTCGTAAAAAAATATTACGTTTATAATAAAATTACAATCGATATCCAAGAAGCTTTTTATAAAAAGTTGTTTTGCGGTGAGCACTGCCATTTGGAATCAGATTATCTAAAATAACAAAACAAAAAAGATTTCGTTAGTATATTAATGTATCTTTCGACTGACGGCGGGGGATTTTCGAAATATTTATACCCGATTTTCGCGCGAAAAACGGCCATGTTTCGTTGATAAAATCGAAAATATACATTAAAAAAAAAGGCGAGCGACAGTCGATAGATTTTTATATAAAAAATAAGCCCACAAAATTATAGAAAGATTGGTGCAGTTGTTGTTGAAATATCTTACTCACCGTTCTTAAAAAGTCTTCTTGGATGTCGATGTATTTTTATTATAAACGTTAAATATTTTTCTACAAAAAAATTACCAAATGTTCTTTAAATGTTACTCACTAAAGTGCAAAAAGTTCTGTGAAAATATATGCTTCAACTTTTTCAAAAAAATTCGCAAACATTCGCTTCTTTTCGGCCTCCTGACTAGGTATAACCCCTTAACAGTTCCAAAATATCGTTACACTTTTTCCAACCACGAAGGAACAGTAGATGTTCGAGAAAAATGCTGCACATTCCTAGCGCGAAATTTACGAGCAGAGACCGCAACCACTTCCCCCTATCAGCTGCAACTTCACCCCCCAGCTCGGAGTCCTCTTCCTCGCGTCTCGGTTTACTGTTTTACTTATTCGCCGACGGGCAACTGGTCAGCGAAGATACTTTGTATATAAATTTTGGTTACTGCCGGACCACCGGCCGTTTCCCTGCACTACTCAACCCCTTCTCAACCGCCAGTAGTTTGGTTGCGGTGTGGTTTCGCCACTCGGCGAGGATCCCTAGCCGCCCGGACAGTGGACAACGGCGGTGGAGTTGTCTCCCGGCGCGTTCCACGAGTCGACGGCGAAATAAGACGTGGGATGAGTTATTCCAAGGTGCACGCAAGAAGAAACGCAATCGTGAGAATGATTTCATATCTACTCGATACTGGTGGTCCAGTGTCTTAACCGCAGCTAATCCCAAAGCGATGAATTCCCAATCAAGATCAAAAGCGATTCCCCCGCAACAATTCTCCCCTAGAAATTTAGACAAGTGGCGTGCAAGCAGCGGTGAGAAGGAAACTCGCGAGCGCCCGCGCACACCAGCAACACCGCGGAAAGAAAGGAATTAGGATCAGACGAGGTACTTTCTCTTCAACCCCATCCCAAGGGTCGTCGTCCACGCTAATCGAACTCTTCCTCAAAATAATAGCACCCAGCCCCCACCCACCGTTCGCCGGGCATATAACGCGAATCTCGCAAGCAGAAGCGAGGCCCGGTCCCGACTGCCTCATTACCCGCTTTTAATGAAACTCTTTTCTGGAGGCAGGCCTCGGCTAAGCGCCGTTGCCAAACCTCGTTTAGGCGATAGGGATCAGCGCGCGGCCAAGCAAGCAAGCAAGCAACCAAGCAACCTAACGGACGAGCTTAGCTCCGCTACCAACGAACGCCAGGCGGAAGGTAGAAGGGCTCCGTCTCGACGGTTCCGTTCTCTTCTATGGACGAGTTCCGGCACCGAAGTTCTCCGCAAGTTTGCCGAGGCGAGGCGAACGTCTCTCTTTCCGCGGCGTGCCGAACAACGGCCACGAAATCGACGGAGGGTGGGAGAGCCACCCCCGACACGATGGGGGGTGGCTTTCGTTACGGAAGAAGCTTCAAGCTGGAAAATGTTTTCGAGGGTCGAACGTGTCTGACACGACGTGCACCGTGATGATGCCTTCGTTTCTTTTTCCCTCTTCCCTTCCCACGTATATATCCCACCACCCCTTCTCAACCACCTTCGACCTTTGGCGTCAGTCTCCGCTCCGTCTCTAAACTATAACCCTTCGCAAATAAGGGGAACCCCCGGCGCCGCTTTGAGCCAAGTTTCGGCAATTATTATGATCCGCGTTATAACCATGGGCTACCGCAAGCCGACGCTAAGGCGGTGATGCTTGCAGTTGCGTGCAAGCCACGAGACGAGCGCGTGTACAGTCCTGTGCACCCAGTCCGCTTCGAACGTGGACGTAAGATCGAACATGGGTGGAGCACGATATGCGCAAAATCGGGAAGAAAGGTGAAAATGAATCGTTACTAGAGCAAAGATGTGCATCTACTCACGCTCTGCTTTGACCCACGCTCTCTGAACATATTTAACACCCTCGTAGTTTATCGCGAATGGAGAGGGAACGCCAGGAAACAACAGCAGGCGGGGACTCCGAGGAGAAGACGAATGTACAGGTACATGGCAATCGGGGATCAGTAATCACCGCAACAAGGAACGGATTTGCGGTAACCTAATCGGCCGGGGTAGGTGGGTAATCATGACTCTGCATCGAGGAACCGTCGAGACACGGGGGATTACTCGCTCGCGCGTATTAAGCCTTCAACGAGGTGTATACCGGTGTTACGCAGGTCTCCATTAAGCTAAGTAACACGCGTGCTCGACAAGCTTCAGCCGATAGTCCCGCTACCCCCCCGGCAAGTCCTCCGCCGAAACGCCACGTGACGGTTTTTGCTCGTCCAGCGCACGTCGCGCCATCGTCGTCGTTCAGGCGATAAGCGCGACAAATCAAGAATTTGCATTCCGACACCCGCAAGTCCCGCGGGCTTATTTACATTTTAAGACACGTCGCCGCGGACGGAATATTAATTTGCCGCGGAATATAATACACGGTAAGCGCCATACGAACACGGCATGCCTGATGAAGCGCCGGCATTAATCACTCGGATGTTGCTCCACTTCTCGCGTCTGCGGGGAAATTATCCTCGAGACCTCTGACGGTTCAGTTCTTATAGTTTAGAGGTTTATACTGTTCCACGGTTTTTCCAGCGAGCCTAGGCTCTTCGAGAATAATTTCTAACGGGAGAACTCGCTAGGCGATTCTGGGTTAGCCTCGAGGAGCATGAGAAGTGAAAGTTATCATCACTGCAAAAAGCAATGATCGCTTTCTAATATTTGGTTGCATGTGCCACGAAATTGTAAAGTCGTGCGGGAGAATTATGAACTGATTTCACCTGTCAGCCGTGATAATACTCGCGAGCCAGTAGCTCGGACGGCGAGGCGGTGTACCGTAATGCATTAGCCGCATTAGAAATGCAATAAACGGCGGGGCAACGATGCCAGCGCGTTAGAAGACGCAACAAAAACAGACACAGCGAAGGCGTACAGACGTGGGTGCGGCGTTTGCCGATGATTCACGTGACCCGCACCGTTATTACACGCTCTTCGGCTGGCCCGTAACTGTATCGCTCCTCGAATCCGCGGAATCGCAGGAAAACGCCCTGAGAAAGTAAAACGCAATCGTTTAAATCTCCCGTGGTCACTCGAGCCAACAGTGTAGCTGTAATTGCGCTCTTACGAGTGACCCACTTCAATCGCACTCTCGAGCTTTATGTTCCATTCTTCCTGTAAGAACTGGCAAAACAGAAAACAAATTCTTAGCGATAAATCTTAGAACGGCACAGTAATTCATGAATAATTCAAAATGCCACGTTCACGCGTCCCATTGTTTGTGATCGTTGATTACTGTTAAGAGGAAGCCTCGGACCATCAGATGGATCTACCGAGCAGTGACGTTTAACACGGACTTTGTTTCGCGGAGTGAAGTGGGGAAACTTGACCTTCTTATCGCAACGACACGTAGACGTCTTTTGAACACGATGTTCTTGGTAAGTTCGCCTTGGAACCTTAAAGTAAACGATCTCTCGGAGATCCCGCGTGAGATTCATGCCGTCAGGGAAAGTGGGGAGCAAACGGACGGCTCGCGCGTGCCACAAACAAGTCGGTGGAGCAGAGTATCAGAAATCTCGAATCGATTGCGCGAGCATATATCCCTGTACACGCGCCTGTATACCCTTCGGGCTCGAGAATTATACCGGAAGTAAGATGCACCCCGACTGCGGCAAAGCCTTCGAATTAGTTCCTCCTTCTCGAGTGGCCTGCCCGGAGGGGGGTGAGTTAGGGTGAGCGTAAGTGCAGAGCCACCCCCGTTCGACGGTCTACATCGCGGAAGGAGGCCTACCGTTGATGACAAAATAGCGTGATTACGGGCCATCAAATAAACACTAGACTTACCGTTATTCTGCGCCACTAGCTCCTTCGAGCACCCCTTCCAACCCCCTCGGCCGCGATGCCAACAACCCTACTAACACCGGCTCGGCTACCGCGCCGAACAAATACTGACCTCCTCGGCCTACTCGGTCCCTAAAGCTTTAAACCTCCCGGCGGGGACGATCGGCAGATCTTGTCAGCGTAAGGTGGAAGCCAGGTATTCAGCGGGGGTGGTCTTAATAGAGCGGCGAATCGTTGTCAATAAAATAAGGGTAACACGAGGCGATCGACCGTCTTCCGCGGCAATTACTTTTAAAATGCACTGACACGCGGCTGGAAAACTGTATGTAAATCCCCCCTGCGTGCCACCGCCCCGAGTGCTATGTATTTGGAAAGCGAAGGGGTGGAACGTCGAAGCCAATTTTGCAATAATGCATGGAGAAAATTTGAGGCTGGTCGGAGGGTGTTGCGAATAGAAGGAGAAGGCTTACCAACGCTTAGGACCTTGTCTCGCGATCAACCGAGACCCCCTCGGCCAAGTGATTTAATTTTTTTCCGCCTTTAATTGGCTAATCACGAAATTATCAGCCCTATAAAGCTCGGAGAGGCGCCAACCCTTTGCGACCCTCCGAGAACGTTGGCCGTCGTTCACCGCCGCGTCGGCTGGCGTTCTTAATTGCAAATTGGTGAAATAATTGAAACAACTCTCGTAAAAATAGTTGAAAAGTCGTAATTCGGTCGTAAAGGCTGAAAACCGCAACGCGCTGCCATTACCCCCCTTTACGCGGCGGTTACTTCGTGGAAAGGGGTTTGCCAGTGGCGTCGAGGGTGTCGGAAGAGTTTCTCGCTGGATTTCCAAGGGGTTAGGGGTGGTCGATCTTCTTCGTGGATAAGCCTTATGGTTCCCCGCGAGATGAGCCTGCACCGGCGATGTCTAATTGCGGACGGAAACGAGGGTTCATCGACCGTGAACACTCTTTTTTCGCCCGGGAGCCTAGATTGACGTATTCTCGATCGAATCCATGGACGATGGTTGTGACAATTTTTAAGCGACCCCGGCCGGCGGTGTGACGCAATTAAATCGTCAAGCGTGGAGAAAGAAGCAACAAAACTGTGCCAAATTGAGGTTACAGGGAGCCTCGCAACCTGTCCATGCAAAATTTATCGCTTCATTTACATGTTACTGGCCGGCTCGTGCCTCCTCCTAATACCTTTCACGATCGATGAATTATTCATAAAATACTACCTCTTCTTCGCCTTCGTGTTTTGACTTATTGTTAGCCTTTTCGCCATGTTGCAAACGATCGGGGAATGCCGGCGTACAATTGGCCCGGCTCTCGTGTCAATAAAACTGGCATGAATATCGGGCTGTTCTAAAGAAAAGTAGCTAGCCCGCTTTCCCTGGCTCCCGTCCAGCGCCGAGTTGCTACGGAAAACCGCCGCGTATGTAAAACTTCGATTTCTAATGCTCGATCCTCTTTATAAAACAGGATCGTAACGTAAGCAGGGTGCGCATCAAGAAGTCCATACATCACACGGTTGTCCGTCATTCCACTGTCATTCGAAGTATCGAGGGTATCAATCTTCCCTCTACTTCGCACACCGCCGCATCCCACCCCCGCGCGACTTCGGAAACGAGAATCCCTCCATTATCCTGCCGCGACTATAGCGCAAAAATTCCATCCGCGTAGGGGAAGACGTTCGATCGTCGATTTTAATGGAATCAATTAGCGTTCGACGATTCAACGAACGACTAGGTTGCACGGAACACAGGAATGTCTCTGGCGCGAATATCAGCGCTATCTCTAATACCCTCACACCCCCGTCTTTCCTTCAATCTCCAACTTCTATCCGCCATCCCTTGCCTTTTACCACCAGAAATCGCCCTCTCCCCTCTAGACCCCAGCCACCAAAACTTCCCTCTCTCTTTCTCTCTCTCTCTCTCTTTCTCATTCTCCTTCTCCCTCCGCCTTCTTCGCCCCGCAAGGCAGAAAATCTGAGAGCGAGATAATTACGGTTGGAAGCGCGGATATTATTTAACCAACATTTCGCTGCACAGACCGAGGGAGTGGATGAGCAGAGGAGGGCCAGGGGAGCAGCGGTCGGGGGCAAGGGTAGCAGAGCGGAGGAGCTTGAGGGTGTTCTTACACGAACAGCCCAATCAAATATAACGGTGGCGCCCTGGTAACGCTGGCTAATATCGCCGGGCAGCTGAAAATTTCCTTCCATGTTTTCGGATCTCCTTTCTTTTTTACGTTAGAAAAACACTCGGCTGCCGCGCGTACACCTCGCCGAGCCACCCCGGCAGATACAATATTTTACTTTCTGCGGTAGGCAGACGGCCCGAGAGAGTTAATCCACGGTCGGTTATTCCAGCGGGGTTCCTTTGGAAAAAGACGCCCGCGCGGAACATCGTGCATAGCGCGCGCGATAATGTTCAGAGGCCGCGTGGAGGAGGAAAGGGTTGGTAGGGCGCCAATTGAAGCAGGAATTTTACGCCCGGCACTAATTCGCGCGCTTGGCGCTGGAATTATGTTTCGTATCGCGCACTTCTGGCGGAAATTAAAAGTTCCTCCGGTTTTGGCGCACGGGACGAGAAGATCGTCGGCGGCGCGGGCCGAAGCTGGGAGAGATCGAAGAGTCCCCGGAAAAACAGCTCCCCTCGGCTTCCTAAATACTTTTGGGTTATGAAAGAACGTCAGCTGACAGACGTGTCTCGACGGCGCGCGTTTCGACGTTTTGCAATCCCCGGTCCAATTACAAGGCTCCCCGGATTTCGGCGGAACCCTCCCCCCACGAACTCACTCCCTCTCAATGTTCCTTCTCCCGCCGCTCCTTCCTTTCAACTCTTACGCAGCCACCCTTTCTCCATTAATGAACCGGGCAGAGCCTAAACTTCACCGGGCTGCCCTGTACTTTTTTCCCTTCCTCCGGCATTTTTCTCCTCCGCGATCCGAGAAGTGGCCCGAAACTTTCGATTCCCGAAATCAATGGTATTATTATTACCGGTTTACTCTTTTTATTGTCCGAGACAATGAGGGACAGAGAGCCGATGGAACGGGGGACATTTATTATATTCTGTAAAAATTTTGTAATTGGTCTCGCGAGCTCTCGGGGCCGCGGGGTGGTCGGGGGAATGGGGAAAAGAAAGGAAAACGGAGGGAAGAATAATCGCGGGGGAGGCAAATAAACGCGAGCGTCGTTAGCCGGCCACGATTGAATCGCAATAAAATAAATAGCCGGGCAGAAGCGCGCGGGGTAGAAGCGCGACGTTCGGCGATTTAACGAAACGGAAAGAATCGAATGAAATCCCGCGATATTACGCGTCCGCGGGAGCCCATAGGAGCGGTGGATGTGTGTATACGTGGGAGGAGAGTCCGTTCCATCCTGCACCTTCGTACAATCGATTTCGGCTAATTGCAAAGCGCCGGTATGCGGCCGAAGGGATGGAGCGAGAGGGCACGAGCGGTTGAAAAGGTGCCGCGTAGGTCGGAGGGTTGGCGAATGGTACGGGAAATATGCAAAGTGTTTACGATCGCGCAACATGCTGCCCGGGTCCGGTCCACCTTTTTCCCTCTTTTCCACCCTTCGAGATGTGGGGTGCGGCGAGGCTTGCAAGGAAGAGCGGCTGGGTCGCCACTCGTGATATTAATGTACAAAAGCTCGAATCCCAATTCACGCCCCACACGCGCGCGGAATTTTCGTGCTGCCCTGCGTCTCTCTCTCTCTCTCTCTCTCTCTCTCGCCCCCCTCTCGTCGTTGCTCCGCGGCTCTCGACAACGGAGAAAGCTTCTACGGGGATACTGAGAGCTTTTCGGATTAATAAAGCGGGCGAGGCTCGTGCGCCGAAGGCGTTGAAACATGAAAAAGCCCGTACCGCGGGGTTGTTTCGATTTTTCCAACCAAAGAACAGCCGCGTGTCTGTGCTCCGACAAGATGTTATACGCTCCTCCGGATTGGTAGACTGTTTCCACGAGAATTTCTGGAACAGTGCGAGGGGTTTTTGGAATAACAGAACGGGGGTTGGTAACGATGCGTTGGATACGTGCGAAACGCTGGAGATAAAGGGAGCACGCCTTTGTGGCCGGGTCTCTCGGCGGGCGTGCTTATAAAAACGCAATTTCCTTGTAACAATATAGCATAATAAATGCCGAGGGTTCTCTTCGCGGGGGTTAAAGAGGCCACTTTTACCGGGCGCGGACCGAGCGGCAATCTCCGATTCGCCATTACACTTTGTAATGTACTTACGTAACTTGTGTTTATACACCAACTTTTCCCCACCCCGGCCGCTTCGACCCCCGCTCGCTTCCTACGGGCCATTTCAACCCTTGTCCCGCGGCGTTTTGCCCCGATATCATTTTTAATGTCTGAAAATTATCTCGGCCCCCGAGCCACCGTTCCTTCCCCTGGCCACCCTAACTGTTTCGAGAGAAAAACATCTTCGCCGACGACTCCGTCGCGACACAGTCGAAACTTTTAATCCCCCGCCTGCCTCCCCCGAAAACTATTCTTATTAAACACCGTTTCCCGCGAACGTTCGCCGCGTCGATGGCGACGCTCAGATAAAACAAGGCCCATAAAAACTGGCGACACGCCGTCGAATTTGCTAATAAAACTAAAGGGAAAGTTCTCCTCGCGGCGCGGGAGGCGGACGCCATATGGGACATCTGTTAGTCATCGGGAATTCAAAGGAATAACTGAAACTGTCGTAAACCGCGTCGAGCATCGCGTGACAAATGATCCGTTCATGCTCCGCGACTGCAGTGTGCCGCGCGAAAAAGCACGAAACGGGAAATAAATGCTCGGTGCTCGCGCGTTAGCAGATGTCGAGGGCGAAAGGTTCTCGAGCGAGAATCGTGGATCGGTTGGGTAATATGAAACGCGAGCCAGAGGAGCGTCGCGAGTCACAGGAAATTAATTTTTTAAATAATTTCTGACAAGCTGATAACAATGCGTGGCCGGCATTCGAGACCCTCCCTCCCTCCAGCCGTACCTACCCCCCACAAGGGGGTGAAAAAAACTCAAAGCGCACTCGGGGCGATGCAATTACGATACCTCGACGAACTTCATCAAGTCGACTGTTGCGTTTTACGTTTTTTTAGGTCAATACGACATTTTACAAAGGGCGCAGCGGCCCCGGTTTGGATGGTAACGATGGGGATGAGGCGCGCAGAGCACGGAATGCAGAGGCAGTTCAATGCAACTGCATTGAAAACAAGCCGCAGCAGCACATCGAACGCCCCCGGGCGTTTATAATCGTTATGTTTAGTCGCTTGGTGTGTTCCTGCATTTTCCGCAGTATTTACACTTCGATGAAATCTCATGAAAAAATGATAAAATAAACAGCGGCTCGGTCATCCCGCGGATACAGGATATCGCGATATTTATTCTGGGCTTTGTGCCGCGCTCCTATTTATAATGAACGTCGTTTACCAATACAATACCATTGCCATCGGTCTCTCTAACGGATCTATCCTTTGTCCAGGAGCTAATCGGTCATTTCCAATTATTCACACTTCCGTTTCGATCCTGATCGAATATACAGCCTCGCGGACAATGCCGCGGACCAACCTAATATTCTGCAAACTATTTGCTTTCAATTACAACTTCTTTCCTTTTTCTCCACCGCTCCTCAAAACCGTGGAAGATACAGAAATTGCAGCTCTTTTTTCTTCAAAGAATGTTGAAACGGTTGTGAATGTATGAAAATCGAGGGCGATCTAGAACACACAGGTGGTCGCAATAAATTGTCAGGGGACTGTAAATGTAACCAACTCTTGTCGGCTCGATTCGGTCGGTCTACGTGGACACTTAGGCGATATTTGTTCCGCGCAGACCGTTGAACGACACGAATGATATTTGCTAGGAGTTGAACGGCAAACTAAACAGAATACGAGGTGGCCGGTGTCCTGTAACGCGCGCGAGTGAAGTGACAACCTTCGCCTGTTTCCAGGAAGCATAAGCTATCTCGCTAGCCTGTCGCTTTTCCCAGCAATATGTATTTTCATTGTCGTTTTATCCCCCTCTCGATCGACGCTCGGCCAGCTTCGGCGCAGGATTTCACCGCGTCTGATTGTTTTTCGAATGAATGAGACGAAATTATAAATAGACGGGGCGCAGGACAACGCTGTTGCTCCAAGCACGCTGGATGCGACGCTTCTCGTAGATAGAAATTACGCGAAGTTCAGCCCCGCCGCTCGATTCGAGGTAAATTGATACAGGCTCGCGCATTGTCGGCCCTAACAACCGTCGAGTAATTTATTGTCAGCGAGCGCGCACAGTGACGTCGCGACAGTGCCTCGACGTTTCGATAAATGATGGGGAAGGGGAAAAACAGGGAATGTCACAAAACAGCTTTATCGAGAAAATTAAGTTTAAATAGTTTAGTCTGTCATTAAAGAAACAAGCTTCATTGAATTTAATTTCCTTGTATAATTTTCTTCTTAATTTCTTGTTTTACCTTGACGACAGAAAGTCATTTCTTGTTTTTAATGTTATCTTACGGGGGAATTTGAATATTTCTGATTCGACAGTTCTGTAATCCCAGTAGCCACTAAAAAATACGCTATAAATCTCAAAATAACGAAAAATGGCTATTCCCGTTTTTTTCCCTTTCCAGCGGGTCCAGCTCGCCAGCGTCCCTATAGTAATCCCACGCAGTAAACCTAGGGAGAATCGACGTAAGGAATTCCAAGCTGCGCGATGGAAAATATACCCTAATTCGTGGCATAGTCTACCTAACATCCTGAAAATCAGGACTTCGACTGGGTAGCAGAAATTCGAGGCTCTCCCAGCTTGTGTTCTTTGTACGAAACGATGACCCACGAATTACCGCGATTCGAACGGCGCGGAAGGGGGAGCGCCGGGAGTGGGCCGTTGCGGGGGGGTTGCAACGTGGAAGAGTCGCCGTCGAATCGACTGAACTCCGGTAAACAATCCACCGGCGTCCACTCGGTCCATCTCTGATTGCTAATGAATCCTAATGCTATTATGCATACAACAACTCCAAAAAAAGCTTAGGTCCGAACAGGCGAGGGCAGGAGTCGCCGGTCCGTTCGCCCGTGACGTCGTCTCTTCACACTGCCGCGTCTGCCTCTGGCCCGTCTATACTACTGGCGTGTGCACGTACGCCTTTGTGCCCGCTCGCGTGTGTGTACTTCTGGGACAAAGAGTTGTGCAAACACCAGTTTACCAACCAGAGGGGACATTATTGCCCCGGACCCAGGGCTTGGGCAAGTTACCCCGTCAGGCACTTCGTTAGTGCAATCCTTTTTGCTCGTTACCTTGCAGGTTACTTCGACCTCGATGCGTTACGATCGTTACGATACCTGTTTGTACGTACGTTCCAGCCGGACACGCGGCGACGCTTGTGCAAATCGTCGAGGAGCTCCCGGCACGCTTCGCGTGGCAAAAAGCGCGAAAATTTTCGAACGACGCTCCACCTTTGCCCCGTTCAGTCATCCGAAATCCTCGGGAATGGCTGGCAACCGGACAACGACGATCTTCGAGTGGTCATACGCGAACATCGAAGCTGAGCTCTCTTAAAATCAACTGCAACGTTAGGAAGGATAGATTGTCCATTATGCGTGACGAAGTTGAGATTTAATTTCCACGTTGATTTGTTAAGAATTCTGCTTTTCACGAACTCGCAGGGCTTTTCCCCATCAGCGGGACACAGTGATTCGTCGCGTATTGTCGCGCTAAAAAAGGCCACGCTCGAGATTGCGTATCCCATCGCGAGAGGCGACGCGAAAAAACCGTTCACCCCCGCCGCAACCCCACCCCCGCGGTTCCGTGTAACTCCTAATTTTAGAATACCCCACACAACGGCATTTCCGAGGCGTCGGTTGTAACCGTTCCATGAAATTAGTTTCGCAGGAACTCTATTTCGTTTCCATCGTATCACTCCGTGCCGAACATTCCGGATTTTCGCGCGATCATAAACTCATGCATACGATGCATACCCAAATTGCCTGTGTGGTTCGATGCACATGGTACAGGGCAGTGCGAGCGACTGCATATTATTCGTTTAATAATCGATAGAATCACGTCATCGCGTGCTCACCTCACGATATAAACTCCCCCTCCTCCGCGTCGCCCCTTTTCCCCAGTCTTACTTCTCGGCTGCTCGTTCGTATTAACGCGCGTTACGTGCCGCTGTTGCCCGCTGTTGTTGCGAAACACACAGCCAAAAGGGAACGCAATCCACGCGCGCGCACTTGTATCAGGAAATTACGATATTCAGCCGCTGTCTTTTTGCGAGCCACTTTCGCCGGCCAACCTTTTTACCCGGCACGATTAACATTCCCTGATAAGTGTCTGGGAAAATTATGAGAATACTTCTGTGAGTAAGTGGCTATCATTGTTGACTGATATGATCACGATTTGAGGAAATAAGGGATTTGAGTCTGAGTTCCAGGGGGGTGAATCTTCTACGGGGTTAACCCTTTAGCGCCAAACGTATTATATATGATACATTCCTTTTTTTGCCGCTTCGCCGTTTGCATTCGCATTTCGCTGTTTGCAACAGTTTAAGTGATACATGTTTAGCATAGTTGTATCCACTGAAGAAAGTTGGACCTATCTGAACCCTGTATTCTTTGGTTTTATGTATTTTGACCTCTGTAAAAAATAAATTAAAAATATAAAAAAAAAATTTATATAAAAATATATATAAATTCAGACCATTTTTAACGATAAAAACACAACGCGATATTTTTGCTTCAACGGGATTTAGGTGTGAGCGCTAAAGAGTTAAATAGAGTTAAAGATTAAACATAGAATACGCAAAGAAGCGTCGGTCGCCGTTTTCGAGGGATAATCTTAATTAATATTTTAATTTAGAGGAGTTGAGACAATTTGGAAATTAATTTAATATGGTATTGCTCATTTGCTGGATGAAAAAGTAGTGAATTGTTGTTAAAGTTGCCTCAAGCTTCTGTGTTTAAACCGTTTCAATTTGTTTCGCTCAAAACTTGTGTCTCAAAAATTTGCAGCTTTTTAAAAATTACTGCTACTCAAATCTGATGCACCCGAAAATTTACCGACCCCCTGAATTTAATGCTCCCCAAAATTTGTCGCACCCAAAAATTTGTCACTCTCCAAAATTGGTCGCTCCTCAAAATTTGTCGCTCCCCAAAAAATTTGTGGGTCTTCAAATTTGGCCGCTCTCCAAAATTTTTCCGGTTCTGCACATTTGGATGCTCCCCCAAATTTGCCGCTCCCAAAAATTAGCTGCTCCCCAAAAATTGATGCTTCCCAAAATTGGTCACTCCCCTAAATTTAATGCTCCCCAAAATTTAATGCTTCCCAAAGTTCGTCGCTCCCCAAATCTGATGCTCCCGAAAATTTTGCGCTCCTCAAAAGTGGATGCTCCCCAAAATTTATCACCCTCCCAAAATTTGCCGTTCCTAAAAATTGGCCTGTCCTCAAAATTTGTCGCTCCCAAAAATTGGCCGCCCTCCAAAATCTCCCGCCCTGGCCTGGATTAGAGTCCTCTCCAGAAAATTATTTCAAAGATCGACCAACGAGTACCTCTCCAACATGAATCCGCGTTTGATCTCGACGATCGAAGAACACCGATCCAACGAGCGGAGGGCCTCGGCGCGAGGGTAAAGCCGATTTATCGCGAAATGGGAGGAGAATCGAACGGAAGAGACGCCGCGGGGTCCGTGCACGCGGCGCGATGATCCAACGCCACCCTCCCCGAAGGGGGTGAACGGGACGCGGCGAGAGCGAGAGGGTGCAACAATAGCGAGACAGTTACTGTCAACACACTCGGTGCACATTAGTTGTTTCGCGGAAGCGGCTAAAATGTAAAACGAGGATACTCCGCGGGAACAAAAGGAGAACGTTGGAGGTGGAAAAGGTATAGGATCAATACAATAGTATATTTGTACAGACCGACTGATGAGGGGTGGTGCCTTGCGAGCGGGAGTCACGGGGCTCGGGGTCGGCGGTGCCTGTGCCAAGGGGATGGGGTTATGTCTGTTGTTTACCGTGGAAGGGCCAGAGGGTTGTCGAGGTAGGAAAAAAACAAGCAAAGACGATAGCGCTATAATAGGTCTCGGTGTGCTGCGACAAACCGTTCCTGCCACGCGAACCCGTCGCTGAAACAGCGAGCATCCTTGGCCTCGAAACCGGAAATACTATAGCGAACAATTATGTTTAGAGAAAACGATCTCCTCTGTTTTCATTTAACCTATCGACGATGGCAGGATGAAAAGCTGCGGCTATAAATATCGAAGGAAACGCTCGCCGCGCTACTACTGTTCTCGTTCTATAAACATGATCACGGTTTATTGATCAAGGTCGCGTAATTATTGTGTTTGGGGTCGACAAAAGTGGTGGGGGATCGCCACGTTTTTCCTGTAGCTGTGCTGCACTCGTATCCAGGTCAGCGTTGCGATTTAATTTAGAAGAAAAGCAGGGAGGACAATTGCTCGGACCAATTAAGCTATACAGGTCAAGCTTAACATGCGTTGGAAAATAATACTCGCTTACAGATTGAAATTCTACACGCGGAAATTTCTCACAAAACGATTATCGAGCACAGCTGGAATCGTACAAGAAAAGTGCACTATTTATTGCACATTTCGATGCTCGTCGGTAAACATGAAAATTGTAATAAAGAAGACGAGGTCGCGGTCCATCCGACTGGCAACAAGCCGAGCGATACGCAAGCCTCTCGAAATCATTATGTCATATCCACTTCATTTGTCCAACCCTATCACGTGTATCCGCCCGTACGTGCGTGCGTTCGCGGATAAATGTGCGTACGCACACTCGCCTAGCTAACCCCATTGAATGGGACGTATACACAAGCATCCGCTCTCACTCGGCCAGAGCTTTTCGCTTTTTTTTCAGGTTTTTACCTCCGCCAAACAACGGAGCGACGAGCACAAAGGATTTCCCGCGTTGCAAGCTGCACCGGTATCATTAAACAAAAATGAAAGACAGGGCCTAATTAATAGTGTTGTCCGGTATAGGCGTACATACAGGCGATGGAAGCGCAACTACTCGGTGTCCAGCCGCGCTTATAACGCTTGCGAGAACGGACGAGCGGAGAGTCCATAAATAATAGCGTGACTGCAAATATTCGTTTAATAAATAAGCCCACGATTCCCTGATAATCGAGCCGGGATCGTAATTAATCAACGTTATCAACGCGCCTACCGAGCGCTTTGTGCAACTCGAGCGGCGGAGTTAAAAAATTATACCGCGTAATTTACCGGCCCGCATCGGCGAAATTAAAAAGAGCCCGCGCGGTCCTTTCCTCCGGCCGATGCTGCGCGAAGTTGGTCGCGGCCACGCCGAATATCCGGCGCGGGCTCCAGTCGCGACGGAGCGCGGCGGGACGGGATAATTAACGAATATGCAATAACTATGATTAGAGTAACGGTATCGCAAATAGAATATTTTCATTTGACAGGAGGTATGTAATCTGTGGGCGGTGCGCGGCATGGGTGAAGAGGGGTATCGGTTACGCAACAAAGAGCTCGGTTTGCAAAATGAGGATCGAAAATCAAAGCCCACTTAATAACGCGCTGATGAAATCATTCCCGCTCGCACATTCGAAACTGTCAGACGTTGAGGGCCATCCACGGTAATGTATTTTTGATTAAGTGGCCCGAATAATGGTAATAAATAATAAAACGGAGCACCTGTTTACAAGCGACCGCAATTGAAATACGATTGCGCTGGCGTATGAAATTAGCCGCGGGGAAAAATTCAGGGGATGATAGGAGATATGGTAAACAGGATATTGGCAAAGAATTTCCCTTTTGGAGCATCGCGAAATGGAGCGTAGCCATCGATCGGTAGAATTCGATGGACGTAGGAGAGAAATTTAACGGAAACGTTGGAGAGCAGACATTCCCCGGCTGGAAATCTGTGCGTTTGTTCTTTAATAAGAGCGATGATACACGAGTACCTGACAGGAAACTTCGTCAAGGGAGGGGGGTGGGGGCTCGGTTGAACGACCTTGAAACGAAAAAGGGGATGAAAGTAACGCGTGTGTCCACAGCCCAAGGTACGATCTCAAGGGGTTGCGGGAGAAAATTCGGTGACAGTATCTCAATATACCCCGGGGAGATTTTCTAACGCGCGGGCGAGAAGCCCCGCAGCCGAAGGGATACGGTTGCATCGCAAAGGACCCGAATCTCGGCGTGGTCCCTCTCGATTCCTGGCACCTTCCTGGAATAATCCTCGCGGACGATGCGCGGCTGGGTGCTGGAGGGAGCAAGAGTCACAGGGGCTTGTGCCTGTGCGTGCAGCGCCGGGAGAGGGTGAAACTTACATATGACAAATTCAACGCGCTCCTTCCTGTCCTTCCTTCCTTCCTGCCGCCACTGACACCTATGGCCCTGGGCCACGCTCGGTATTATTATTTTCATTCCTTCCCGCATGTCTGTCTGTCTGTCTCCTCTGTCTGACTGTCTGGCTACACCTTCTCACACCATCGAGCCCCACGGAGCTCTTTTCGGACGATTTTTTTTTTCGCCCACCCCGGCCACCTCCCACGCCCACTCCGCCCACCTCTCGGCCTCTTTCCACGTACGTGCTCTTAGTTTTTTGCACGGGACACGTGACTGCGGATCCTCAGGACATCGGGGCTGCCTTTGTGCCGCGGGAAGATTCTTCCTGCCACGGGACAGAGGCCGTTGGCTCGGTCAACCACCCCTGCGCCAACGATTTTCCACGAGTCTACGCCGAAGAATAAAGGAGCGTATGAAGAGTCTGGTCTCTTGAATTCGACGCCTTTAGCTTGACCAATTCGAGCACGATTTCAGAGGAAAGCAGAGGAATCGGGTGTATACAGCGATTCGTCTGAGGAAAGGGTGGTATGGGACTCCTCTGGTGGAGTATATTCAAACCAACGATTTTTTGGTAATTTTATAGAAGACACAGGCACATTTAGGTCCCTTTTTTTACTCTGCTACGGGCAGCGACAGGGAAAGAGGGTAAAACGAAGCACCTGCACAGAGCGAGGGGGGTGTGCGTAACCCTTGAGGACTTAATAAGAAGGGTAATAATAGGCAATTTTATTGAACGTCAGTTCGTTTCTTTGATATACCGGCTCGACCGCACGAAGGTATAAGCGCACATTAATTTCCCCGGCAAATAACCAGGATTCATAAGCGGAGGGTTGATCGGCCGCCGCCCGGCCAGGAGGATGCCGGCTACGTGTCCAGAAAATACGGTCTCCCGTCTCCGTGCAAAATAATGCCATCAATATAAAAAAGGCGACCCACCGCGACGCGGTAATAGAAACCGATTTGTCAGGAAGCTTTTACATTTCGACGCAGTGGGTTTCACATCTGATAGCCCGTTTTATCCCGCGGGACCCTGTGTCCCGTGTACTCTTCCCTTCCACCTAGCCCCAGAGCTCACGCCGGCCGTTCTCTCTCCACCCACCTCCCAACAGCCGGGGGAATCACACACGGCCACCCCTTTCCCAACCCCCGTCTCACCGCGCGAACTCTCCGGACGCTTGTGTCCGAGTCTCATCCCTCTCTCTGCCACCTCTCGCCCGGCCGATTCCTCGTCTTCCTCGCTTATAAAGCCGAGTAGATAGGAAATCTTGTAAAATGGCCCGGCGAAAAGACAAATATTACCGGGGGATCACTGACAGTGAAACGCGATTTATTTTCCGGGATTCCGCCCAGCTTCTGCGACGACACCGGTGGATACCAGCCGATAGCCTTTCCCTGTACACGGATTTCCACCCCTGCACGGGAATTCCGGCTCTGTGCGAACCTGAAGGGCGCCGAGTCCCTGAGAATGATCTAGCAGCTTGGATCTGCAACACTATATGTTCTTCTTTGAAAATTCTAACGCCGTGGTATGGTTCCAATCAGACATTGTAGAATCTGAATAAAAATAGTCCGTAACTCCTGCAAATTCCTAAATCATTTTTCTGAAAATTCCTCGTAATGTAACTATAAAAAACCGCGGGTAATTATGGTGCACGGAATGCACGTTCGACCCGTTTAAAAACTTGAAGCTCGTCTGTTCGCGCATTGGTGCCCGTGGGAAGGGCGATGCGGAGAATGGCGCAAAAGCTTCGCAGGAAGGAGGAGTAAGAGTAGGAGGGGCGACTGTTAATTGAAAACTACCGAAAAGCACAATTGCAGGAGAATTATTTCTATTCATTAGCCGGGTGGTCGGTCGGTCGGTTGGTTGGTCGGTCGAGCCAGCCAGCCGCCGAAAAACTTTTCCTCGACCAGGCGTTTTTTTCCTCCTCCTCCTCCTTCCTTCCCGCCCCTCGCGCCACCCCAGGCCCCCCTATCCGCGCGTGGCGTAATTATGTAACATAAATACAATCCCTCTCGCGACGTAATTTTTGCGGTATAAGCTCAAAAGCCCGGGCCCCAACCCACGTTCGGCGGGGCGGCCAGGCTCTCTCTCTCTCTCTCTCCCTTTCTCTCCTCGCCCAAGAGGAGCGAGCTTTTTCAGGAACGCTTTTGCAAATCAATTTATGGCGTAACGCGGACGTTCTCATTGTCCGCGGGTAGTAGCCGACGGTCGCCTCGTGGCTAAACCTTTTGTAACACCGGCAGCCATTGTTGTGACAGAAAATTATATCGTAATGCTTATTTACGATGAAAATTCTCAGCCACCCTTTGTTGCCGCTTGTCAAGTATTAAATGCGAATGGCCCCGTAATAGCGTTTCTTTTCGAACCGCGGACGGGGCAGCTACGTGTATTCGTATTATCGATCTTGCGTCCACTGCTATTCGTAAACTTCTCGTCACTCTGAATATGTAATTCGATTCGTTGACATTTGATTCGTGGATGTTTTAGGGGTGGCTCGGGGAGATATCAACGATCAAACTCGACGAAATGGAAGAAGCTCGGGGAAGATGCTTCCAGGAATTCCGGCGGGAGTATTTTCGTCAGTCAATGAATTTACAACCCCTCTTTACCGAGTCTCACCCTTAACCGCTTAACGAGAACTGCTTCACGGCACGTGAGAAAAAAAAAAGCTAACTGGTTCGGTGGATCCTGTGGATGGGGGAGGGCGTGTAAGCGGTCTTGAGGGGTGAATTAGCGCGAAATAAGTGCAGAAGAGCCTCAACAGCCAGGGGGGTGGCCCGGCGATAGAACGGGCACACAAGCTTCCCAGAGGCGTGCACGTGCACGGGCGTCGAGCGTCGGTGTTCGCCCCGTAAGAAGGTCGTAAGGGTGAGTGGTAAGAGTCGAATGAGACGATACCTACACGCCGGGGGTAGGCACGGCTCGGAGGGCGAACGCGGGAGGGCGGCAAGCGGCGTAACGCGCATAAAGTAAATTGCCGCGAAATCTGCGCGAGCTTCCAGAACGGCACGGATAAGCGAAACAAATAAAATAAGAGCGAAAGACGAGCCGGGAGGAGATAGCGCGCGGGAAGAGGTGAAAAGGGTACCGAGGGTAATGTGATTTAAGGGCTGGCAAGGTGGTGCATTTCAAACGCTGCGAAGAAACCAGTGGCGGTACCTTTTCATCGGAACCCTCCACCAATTACGGCAGCAGAAATTCGACGTTTCTTGCTGGACATTTATGACGAAGAGTGAAGAATAATTCGAGGCCTCTCGAGGGGGAAAATTTTCAAAAGCAAATATGGACGAGAGAAAAATCAATTAGCATGGGCAATAACGTAAGCAATACTCCAGACCCTTATCAGAATCCACCCTCCCGTGCGGTTAGTACGTAAGGGAGAAGAACAACCCTCTCGCTGACCATCGGCTCGTAATATGCCTGTAATATCAATGATACCAGGAACGGAGCACCGTTCGAAATGGACTGTGGTTAAATTGAAAGATTCATGCGAGCCTCGTTGAATTCTCCACGCTCGCGCGCAACCGCGTCTCGTTTCCTGCCTCGACTATGGCAACAATATTCATAATAAGCCCGGGCAAAAGTAATAGGAACAATCGCGGAGTGATGCGGTCTTTTTTACAAAACGGCCCGACGGTTTCCTCTATTCAGTCCACAAGCCGAGCATGAAAAAGCACACATCGTCCAACGTAACGCTCCACCATCGTCGGCACTCCGCCCCCGTAATTCCCGCGGTATCGTCGGCACACGCAGACCATTACAATTTCAGTTACATTTTAATTAGCAGAGAATACTAATGTTTCGCGAGTGGCGGTCGCCAGGCAAGTAGCCAATGAGCGCCAAGTTGACTCCTGCAACTCGACGCCCGTGCTCCAGAACCTACACGCGCTTCGCCTCTGTGTCCCCGCTATTACCGGCTCGGCAACCCCGTCCGCTTGGAAAACCGACATGCATTTCACACCCCATATTCGCCACTTTATACGTAGCCGGCTGGCCCTGGCGGAAAAAAGAGAAAGAAACGCACGAGGGGGGAAAAAGTAACGCGAGCTGTGTTCCTCATTTATGTTATTAGCTACCCACTTTGGCGCCGAGTGTTCTTTCGGCCCGGAGGAGAGAGGGGAGGAGAAAAAAAGGCAACGGGAGTGGAAATAAACCACGCCGTTACCGCTAGCGTTTTCTGTTTTCTAGCCTCTCGTTTCGCGCAATTAACCACTCCTCTTTAGAACTCGAGGGAAGCAGAGATTTCTACGGATTACGCTTGCCACGGGGCGAAAGTGTTTCGGATATGTTGACGATGATTTTCTTGGAGGAATTCGAATGAGACGGGGGCTTGTTGTTGCGAATAGAAAGCTAAGGAATTAGAGAGGGTTACAGGGACAGGGGAATAAGATTGTGTGGCACTTCCTAAGTCGTAAACTTCCCTTGCTTCTTGGCCGCACCAAATTCGGGAAAGTTTCGTATCGACGGTCGTACAACAAATGCGATTATCGATGTCTCGCATCGTTCATCCCCTAAAACGACGGGGAGTAAAGCGCGCCTCCGACCCCACGCGATCGTTCAACCCCCGTTTCTACCGAGCTGTACGTACTTTACTTTTGGAGCGGGGCCAGAAATAATATCGCGCAGATTACGCTCGATATAAGACATTGCTAAAAGTACCGCGAAATCCGACGTGTCCGAGCGATACAAAAAATTGGAGAGAATTAATCGCAGGTCGCGTACGAAAATGTCGTTCAACTCACATTAACAAGCCATGTCACTCTGTCTCAGAAGGCTGGGAAGTATACACCACTGACCTGGAACAAGAAAGAAATTTACTGTTAGTATGATAATATCCTACTGTAAAGAGTGCTACCCCCTAAAGGGGTTAGTCCACTGTGAAGAAAACCATTCCCTGAGATGTGTCGGGAGCAGAATTTCAATATAAACTCTTTAAAAAAAAAGATAACATATATTTTCCATACAAGAAATCGATAAAATCGTATTTTTCTACATAAAAACTGTATTATTTTTTTTCTCGAAAATCTACGCCCGACACATCCTAGGGAATGGTTTTCGGCATCTCTCATTAAATTTTCATCCAAATCTTTGGAGCGGTTTTCGAGATTTTATGTACACCATCAAACGGTGCACCGCGTACACGCCTTTACGTTTTTAGTCACAACTTTTATGTACATAGACATATTTAGAATTTTCTTTTCTTGTGTCAAAGCCCATCGAATAATGACTAAAACTACAAAAAATGTTGTCTCTACTGTTATTTATCACTTTTCAATTTGCGTTTGAAAAAGCCCTGTTTAAGGGCTATCGAGGGTGACCTACCCCCTTAAGGGCTCATTCCGGTTAGCACGTCGCAAAATTCTGCGATTTTCAGGAATTTATTGCGAAGAAAAGAATTATAGCAATGGAATAAAACTTTTTTCTATTTATTAAACTACATTTCTACAGTAAATAAAACATAAAAAAGTAATGAAATTAATGCTTTTAAAATGCTTTTGAAAGCGATCTTGATGACCTGTTTAAAAATTGATGCCCGCTCGAGCAGGCGATTTCAGCTGTTAGACTTATCTAATCAAAAATTCAAACAGATTCTTGATCAGCATGACTGTCGCTATCGTTCGAACTATAATTAGTCATTTATCTGCAAAATCATCAAAATTGCGGGCAAAATGGAAGAAAAATATCTTTCAGCTTTTTTCTTTGCTATTTTTGATTTTAAAAGTAGGTTAGACTCAATGGAAATACTTGGTTGTAGTCCCTGCGAGAGCCATAGGTGTACAGAATCAGCAGTAAAATTTATAAAACATTCGGTTCGATAGATTTTGAGATTTTATCTTTACGATGTGAAAAGAAGCCGTTTTGAGAAAAACGCGTTCAGATTTTTTTTAAATGTTCCTCTGCGTGTCCTACAAAATGCCTGTGTAGAAGCTAAAAATAATTGGAATTTTTCCATGAAATTTTAACAGTACATTATTGCGGATATATACTTCCGAAAAATATTTAAAAGAAAATCGATTTTTAACCCATCTAACCAGAATGACCCCTTAAGGAAAAAGGCCCAGGTGGCAAACGTTCTGGGACACCCTATATACATAACAGAATTATAAATAAATTTACACGCGTGTGGTCTGAAAATGATGGCAAACAAAAACAAATATAGTGTTTAGATAAAATCATAATTTCTTTTAGAAGATGAGACCCTAGTAGGGCCTTCTAGACAGGAGCCCAAGCAGCACCTCTTCATCAGCCGCTCGTTAAATCCATCACAGTACAGAATCTTAAAACGAAACGCACGAGTAACCTACGCGCCCCTTTCGTACCACAGACTTGACCCCATTCTGCTCAAAGATGAACGACACCGAACCCAGTCGATCGCAGACCACGTACCTACGTCCATCTACAGACAATCCGCCAGAGACGAACTGAAACAATGCCGAGTGGAATCGTTTAAAAAACAGTCTAGTTTTCCAATTAAGACAGGCAGCTCCGTTTGAACTTGAATCCAGCCAGCGGAAGACAATGCGGCCGCGATCTAGGGTGGCCGGGCGCGCCGAAAGCCATTCCGACGTATCCTTCGACTGGACGCGAGGTCCGCCAATGAGGCGACGGTGCCGTTAATTAACGAACTCGAAAAGTAACGTACTGAAAGTACAACTCGACGGAGCATTGAGGGGTTCCGGGGATACTGGTCGAGGAGGGAAGGGAATGAGCGAGCCCGAGCATAGGACGGAAGCGCGCGCGTATAAAGGGTCGGTGTCTGGCCAGACGGGCAGAAATGAAGCAGCAAGGGTTTTGTTTGTCCGGCTGTCCACCCCTTTCCTTCCCCCCAGTTCACCCCCGCGGGCTGGAGCCCTAGCTGTATGAACCTCGCGGCCCCCTTCAACCCCTTCTGTTCCACCTCTAACTCCATCCTCCGGCACCCCTTCCCCTGCACCTCCGCTCCTCTACCTCCTCTCCGT
The DNA here is from genome assembly GCA_929113495.1 of Andrena minutula. Taxonomy (NCBI): domain Eukaryota; kingdom Metazoa; phylum Arthropoda; class Insecta; order Hymenoptera; family Andrenidae; genus Andrena; species Andrena minutula. The sequence continues at coordinate 26,740,064 of OV815994.1, read as the reverse complement.
GCACCCCCCTCCGCCCACACCCCCGTCGTTACACCCTTCTTACACCCTGAGCCCACCTCCTTCCCCTATCGCCGCGCAACAATGCACGTGTGTACACTGTTTGCCCACATCCTCTCGCATATACATCTTCGCGAGCTATAATATTGATTACTTCGAAGGGAATTTCAGGGTGCAACGGCGAGGCCGTCGTTTCGACGATTCCGTCGGCCAACACTCCTTTCCCACACTCCCCTCCGCGTTGCATTTCGCTCCTCGACGAAACGCTCCTTCCCGTTTTCCGTTCGCGAAACCACCCCCCCCCTCCGTCCGTTGTTGGCCCCATGTGTGGATCCCACGGGGGAGGTTCGCCGTCGCAATGCAGGCTTTTCGGTTTCGACCCCGTCAAATTGGCTTCATCAAGCCTCTTCCCGCAATTCGCCTCTACCTTTGACTCCGAGACCGCCGGTCGGGGATACGCGATTAAAATGACGATTACTCGAGTGCCGGCTCGTGGTTCATCGTCGCGTGCGTTTCCCTTCAATCTCGCGGGAGGATTGAAATAAAGTTTACTGTTACTCCGCGCGCGTTTTCCCGCGGCTAGGGCCAATTCTCCAGTCGCTCGCTGAAAGTCGCGTGCCCCGGCTAATAATTGGCCGAATGAAAAATGCAACAATACCGACGGCGCCGCTGTAACTCGCCCCGGCAACGTTCAGCTAAAAGACTCGTCATTCCGCTCCAGTAAACGGCCACGCGACTTAAATTGCGTCACGGCTCTTCCACCATCCCGCCAACGTTTAATTCCATTCGCGGTCCTTCCTCCCCCTCCGAGCCCCCTCTCGACCCCTCTCTTCCCTGTCCGCTCCTCTCTCTGATTCGCGTCGCGGGCAAGTCCGTGTGTCGCGAATCGAAGTACAAAGAAGCAATAGTAGAAATAAGATAATTGCTATTACGATCGCAATTTCAACCGAGAACGATGAAGCTGCGAGAGGAAAAGTGAGCGAGGACGGGACAGCAGGGTGAAACAGGAGAAGGGGGCAAGGTGGACGGGGGTTGACTGGCACAGAGAGAGAGAGAGGGCCGAACTACAAAGTACGTTAATGTCGTGCTCACACCCCCCGCACGCGCCCTCAGCGACGACGTCCCAATGCCGCAGACAGTTTGTTGTCGAAGCTTCGGGGATTACACAAATGAGGTTGCTCAGCGAGAGAAATGTACATTCCACGTTACAAAGCCGCTCGCGTTCAGCCATGTACAGAATTAAAAAGGGGTGGAGAGAGGGCGGAGGTGAAAAGTTCCGCTCCGCTATCGCTGGCAACGCGGACAATATTTTCTTTGCTGAAAGCCCGCGCGCGTAGAATGGGATTTCCATCGAGCCGCGTTTAAACCCTTCAAGAACCGATCCCGCTTTTATCGAGACCGTTCCGTCAACACTGCCCGGCACATGTCTTTACACGCGTCTTTCCCGTGAAACGGTCCCTCGGTTTCGTAACAACACGGTCCCCGAGCCGCTTCCTCGGGCGGGGTTGACCTTCTTGTTAGGAGACAGGGATATAAAATATGCAACAGCGACTAGTTGGCGCCGATTAATTAGACAGTGCGCCGCGTAGTTGATAGTTGAAGGGTAAGAGGCGAGGAGCACGCGGAGCGAGGCTGAGGAGGAGGTAGTCAGCCCTTGTACTAAGCATACCATGGGGGGCTAGGGATAGTAATTGTATACGTACTAAGAGAATGGCAAGGTAAACAAAACTATGTAAGATTGCCCCATTAATATACATATCTCTTGGTTCAGTTGGGCCGCGAGAGAGCAGACCGACCCTCCCTCCGTGCTTCCACCGTTGTGCCAGCTCGAGGGAGTGAGTAGTCTTGGCCTTAGACTCCGGGGTTAGGCTCGTTCGAGAGCAAGGAGGGTACACAATGGATATTGAGACCATAATTTACGGCTGATTGTTAGCCCCCGCGATCTATGGATTCCTCTATCCTCCACCCACCCCTTCCAGCCGTCCGCCAGATTCTAACAACTCGCCCGGCCGTGTCGAATTTGTGCTAGGCCCGTAATAAGTACCGAGAGGGAATACGTGTGTACCGAGGGCGCCGAGTAGAGGGCATTAGAGGAATCTCGCGGAAGCGGGAAGACTTTCGTGCACGTAATGCCCGCTCCCCGGGTGAGTTGCGCTTCTTCTGCATGTTAACGGGCCAAGTATCGCCCCCGCGTCGAGATTTCACGGCACTGGAACGATGCAATTTCGTGTCATCGCTGAGGGATCGCTCGTAAATTTCTAAACGATCTTGATGAAATTCGAAGCACCGTTTTCGCGGGTAAAATTCGAGGGAAGTGTTAGTCTGTGGTGGGAGTGGTGGAGGAAGGAAGAGGCCGCGGCACGCGTGAGAGCGGGAATAAGTTTGTTTTCGAGCGGCATGATAATTGGCCAAAACTCGAGTAGAACTGTTCCGTACGAGGTCAGCCACTAGCTCTGCTTACCCAGACCGCCTTCGCAACAAGAACGGCGGTTATAAATTAATTACGAGGGTCAAATTCACAACTGGGTCCCATTCCACGGGACGATTTGGCGGGGGCGAACGTCTTACTAGTTCGCCGCTGGCTCAAGGGACCGAGTAAAGGAGGAGGACGATGTTTGGTCTTCCTTACAAGGGGCCAACTAACCAGCCGACCGACCAACCTGCCACTTACCAAAGGATAATAACGTAGTAATCCTACCATGAGACACGGATGAAGTCCTTAATAACCCCATAAACCCAAGATATATGTTGCATATCAATATACCGGGGACAGCTGGCTTAGTTACATTATATTCTCGCAAAGCTCGGGCTAATTAAGCGATCGATAACTGTAAACATATCGAGCCGCCTGGCGAATAATTTAAATTAACTATTTTTCACCACCTTTCGCCTCGGCGCGATATCTTTTGATGCTAAATTTTAGTGTACCGTCGCTTTCGGCTCAATGAACGGTAATAATAGCCTCGATTGTTTGTCCCTTTGTGACTTGTAATAAATTATCCCGCGTGTATATTAAATACATATCGCGTTGCTTGACGCGGGAACACACCAGCGGGCGACACGCACGCGAACGCATCGTAGAATTCCAATTTCGAATCGATCTTCCGTAATTCTCCAAAATTTTCAAAAACCATTGCGAACTTCAATAAAGCCCTAGTAATTAATTCGTGATTATATCCCGAATGCCGGCGAATTCATGTTACGTTGCATAGCGCGATAGGAATGCAACCGGGCTCAACAAGCGCAATACGATGTGCGTGATTTAGAGAGACGCATAAACGATATTCCAATACCGTTTCACGTGATACTTTCGCGGGGGATCGAGTTGTGAGGGGAAAATTGACAAGCGACATCGCCGCTGCCACGCGTCATGGCCTGGAATTTTTTTTCCCTGGAACGATCCCGGCGCGGTTCTATTAATTTTCCCCGAAAATTGTTTTGCTACAACGCAGACACGAAACGATCAGATCTTCCGCGCTCGAAAACATCGCGTAACGCGACGAATTATTTGGCAATTTGTACCGCACGCGCGGCAGAAAAATAAGTTTATAAAAAGCCGGTGACACTTGCATTTCCTGCACAGACTATTCGAAATGTGTGAAGAGGATGAAGAAAGAGTTCGGGGAAGATATTTGGACGCTGTGACTAGTGCTACTTTTTACTAGTAATATATAGAAAATCGTGACAGTCGGAAGTTAGAATTGGAAAAGGTAACGCCCCTGGATCGTCCTTCATTCTAGAGGCGAGTAGAATAAGATTAAGTAGATTCAGCCACTTACGTCTGGCACACTCTGTACAGGCGAAATTTATTCAACACCAAGCTGGTACAATATTTTAATCGCGCACGTGTGCGAGGTACACGCACGTTGCAAGCCACCGATGTTTGCACAAACGCGAATTGGTCGACACGTATTACACGTCCGAGTATGTTTCTGCTTTAAATATAGAAACAGGAGATACGAGGCTATCTACGCGGCAGATATTGGACCCAACGACATCGACATTTTATCCGCAAGACGGTGTTCGCGCCCCCGTGGACAGAGCAAAAAGCGACGATCAACTGCGCAGTGGATGCTGTTATGAGCTGTTTTCCTAACCGATGGGGGACAGGTGGCGGTGAAAGTGGACTTTAACAAATGGTCACTGCTCGGGAGCATGAGACATGCCTACTTGAGATGCGGCAGCAGGATCTATGCCTTCCATTTCTCATCGGCGCTTTGCGGGCAAACAATACCCTAAACCGGGCTATGTAAGAACTGCTCGAGCACCGGCAAGGACTCCGAGGCAAGTTGATCAAAGTCAAGGTACTTCCGGAGACCCTTGCCAAAACTCTGACGCCAATAATGCGTACAAGATGTGAAAATGGTCGAGCAGCTCGAGTCACTCTGACCGTTTAGAGTAAATCTCACTTTTTAACGCGCGAAATATTTGCGATTAATTAACCTGATTAAATCGAGGATTTCTAATAGCCTCTTGCTGTTCAGTCAGCCCTTTCCGTGTTGAATTTTTCCCGCTCCTAGTTAACACGCTTCTGATGTAGCCGTTTTTATTAAACGGTCATTTCACGGCAGTTTAAAGTTCACCGAGATATACGGCGTAAACTGTCCGCAGGGACCTTGTTAGTATAATTCGCCTCAACACCCTTCTCGCCGTGGAAAAATGCTACCCCTTGTTGACCACCCCCGACATCGCGAGTTGCCCGTTTATGTTGCTCTAAAAGGGTGGTTTATGGCAATATGCTATGAATTCTCTCTGGCTAACTGCGTCGACGGGATTCCGTCCGCGTGGCTCGGCTTGTCGCAAGTAAAAAGCTGAACAGCGACAACGCAATCGGGTTCACAGAATATCAGAGGTGCGAGAGGAAAGAGCAAGTCGAAAGTGGGCGAGATAAAAAGGACGAGAGAGGGAAGAATGGAGCGAAGCCAGAGTATCGTCAAGGTATTGTCCTGCCCCGCTACCAAAATAATCGTCAGGCGGACCTAATGGGGTATGAAGTCCCGATATCAAAATAACTCATCCGTGTCCGGCGCGTGGTCAACGCGGCGAGCCTTTCTCTTGTTCGTGACGCGAGTCCGTCCCCGAAAAAAGTTAAAAATAACGGCGTGAAAAACTCCTTTCACCCGTCTATTGTCCAACCGGCAGCGATAGACGCAGAGATGGTGGTGTGCGTTCGTAGGAAGATCTTGAACGCACGCGATAACGTGGCGGCAGTCGGTTCTTTGTCCACCCACCGAAAAACAAAAAAAAGCGAGGAACGATAACGCGAGAAATTCTGCGACGTAGCGTCAAAGGGTTTCGATGACAACGGACTCCCGTGCCCTTTCGACGTGCCCCGCGTGTCCGCTGCTCGGCCACGTTTCAACGGCCCCGCAGAGAGGACGAATTATCGATTACGGAGCGTCCAAGAATTACACGTGAATTGTTAATGCGTGTGCATTTCAGTGCCGGCCGCGTATCGACAGAAGGAACGGTTATAATGCCTGAAATGTGCTGTGTCACAATTTACGTGGCCGCCAGCTGTAACGCTCCGGTGGTATTGTCGTTCTAAAAAACATTCCTGAGTGTAACATTAATGCTCCGGCTGACACCGCGTCGTCGGGAGAGCCCGGTGTCATTTGAATGCCTGCGGAAAATTCTACCGGAAGTCGACGCGCGGCAATCGAATGTATCGATGTGTAGCATCGATATACATTCGCTCGTGTGCCAGGCAGGTAACGCGCGCGTTCCCGCATTAGCATTGGAAATCAGAATCGGCGGCAACGCGTGGCAGATGAAATGCCAGGCAGAACGGCCGAATCGAAGCGTCCGGAGAGGTAGCTAGCTATCTAATACGCGATCAACAGGTATCCCCACTTAAAGAATATTAATAAGAGCCTGCGAAACCGATTCGCAATTAAAGACAAATGATGTCGGGGGAAACTTCAGTTCGCCGGGGTGGAATTATATTTCTTTAGCGGCTTTGAAGTGTTCATCGACGACTCAAGTGTGCTTTACTTTCCGAACCTGTGTATTTACTGGCGCAGATGCGACGGAAGAGGAGAGAACACTTAACGGCGTAGGATGTGAGGGAGAAAAAAGAAGTTCCAGCAGAAGTCAGCGACGTGCAAGATTAAAAAATACGTAGACTACCGTCTTCTTATATTGAAAGGCTTACCAACGAGGAGCAGGCGATCCAATCGATCCCCCAGCACGATCGAGACCGAGCTAGCATAACGGTTATCGGAAAGCGAAATTACCCTAAATAGTAACACCGTCGACGATGGCGTATTGGACGAACGAAGGATACCAGAGGGTGGCGGTGTAAAAGGTGGCAGTGGGGGGCGAATACAGGGTGGTTTTCACCCTTGCAAGCCAGCAAGTCGAAAGTAGGAACCGCGACTATGGGTGAAGCTAAGTCTGTCCGTGTAATGGGGCATCGGCACGCGATTTCCAACCCCCATCCACTCCCCGACGCGATTCTAACTTTCAACTTCGCCCAGAACCGCCCTCCCCCAAATCCTACCCCCTTTCGTCTCTCGCTCTGGCGTGCCTCATCCCCGCGGTACAGGGTGTTGCGCTGTGACTTATCGGCTCTAATTATTCGCCGGGCAAGAAAGCGGGTAGAACCCGACGATCAGACCTGCCACCCTCGTAAAGTAGCTTTTCTCCGACGCATCGTGCACGGGCTACACGCTCGCCGGTGGGTCTGTTTAGTCCTCTCCCCAGTCGAACGCGAATCGGCTAGCTAATTCGCCCCGCTATCGCGACACTTGCAACAGTTTTATGATTGATCCTTCCATCACAGTCGCATATTGTATGGGAAAAACAGAGCTTATCGACTACACTGCGAGGTACAAATGGCAGTAATCACGGCTGACTCGCGAGACATCTTGGAGACGGTCTTTCAAGTCGGACAAAGATTGACGACGCGTCTCAGGGAGGCAGGAGTAAAGTAGCTACGTTACGGTTTCATAGGGGAGGGTGGGAGGGTGGTTGGGTGGTGGCTCGATTGAACAGAGCGACACGGGGAATTAATAATGTAAGCACCGAGAGCTATATCGCAGGACTCGATCCTTGCAGACAATACCAGGGGGTACAGTGCACACAGCAGCTCAGATACGTTGCGCGTGAATTTACAAACAGATATCGACGGAATACGGAGCGAACGTCCGAGTCTAAAGATATTTGAGCTGAATAATAGCGTGCTGGAATTCTGCGGGCGTCCACCGATTGAATGTCGATTGTGCATCGAGCGATCGGATCCGCCAAGATATTTGCGCAACGGTTTAACGGCGTTGCTTGGAATTAGGCTGTCTGGCCAGCGCCGCAACTACTGCCGGACCTTTGGCCACCCTCTCTCTAAACAGCCGGTCCTCCACGGTCCTCCTCGCTTTGGTGTGATAATTTTTCAATTTGGCCTCATACGTTATTGACGTCAGTAGACGTGCACCGACATTAGCAGCCCTTTTGACGAGGAGTCTGAGTGGTCGCGTCGCACAAAACAATGCTAACCCCATGGTATCATTCAGCCGCCGCCCCCAACCCCCTTTGCCCCGGCTGCCTCCTCCAGCCCGACCCCCTGGCTTTAACCCTACGGGAATAAGGAGAGTCGCAATGTAAGCAACACACAACACGTTGTGTGCACCCATGTTTTTTACATTAGCCAGACGATACTTGCCCCAGAGTATGAGAGAAGCTCGCCCGGCGTGGAATGTCTATGGGCGCGCGTCCCTGTGTGTTTGCGAAACATCTATGTGTTGGCTACAAGTTCCCGGGCTCTCTTAGTAACCTTCTGCATTTCCCTGATCCCCTGCGACCCTATTGCACCGAGGAAGCCACCGCCACACAGACGCTGCTCCCGTTTCCCCGTATTTCCACCGAGATCTTTCCAAACACCTAAACTCCAAACCACCGACGATCGAGAACACTGGTTCATTGAATCTTTCATATCGGAATGGACGAAATAAGCTTGAAGACATATAGCGACGCTTATGAAGTAAATAGTCTACTTGGAGGTCTTTAAATTACGTAAAAGTAATTTTAGTGATTTCTTAGCCCCTCCGTACCCCGGTATAAGAATTTCTTTAGTTATTAAAATTCTTTTAAAGATTTATGTAATTCATTTAACTCGGTTTCGAGAAATCTGTTCATAGGGTAAACTGTACAATGATTGGCAACCTAAGCGGAAATCAAAATTGAAATGTCTATATTTTTTTGTGAAGTTTTTGTATGGTCTTAATTTTCAGTTATTATCAATGATTGTGGATTACTCCTTAAAATGAAACATCTGCAGTACCTATTAAGTCACTTATTTTACAAATATTCAATGAAATACAAAAAGAGGCATAAAAGTACAATCATTGGCACCCTAAAATTTGATGTTAAATAGAAAAACATATGTAGTTAAAAACGAAGTTTAAAGTGTTTAAACAAAGTATTTCATCCACTATTAAATACCTACAACACATAGTAAATCTGTATTTCAATCCATTACTTAGTTACAAAATCGACAAAATATACTTGCCTACCCCTTATCAAAATTTTAAGAAAACACTTCAAACTCATCTCTTTGTCCCACTTTGTGGTGTTGTCAGGTGTAAAATGTGTAGTTCAACTACTGGGCTTTGCAGTGTTGTAGCAAAGGAAAAGTAAGAAATTGTAAAAAGTATTTTCTAAGCTTGTACTCCTTAATATTTGACTTTTTAATCAGGGGTGCCAATGATTAGCAAACTCCAATCTCGAAATGACTTTTTCTTTTGCTGTACTTAGTGTTATTTATTTTCTTTTCTGTTATCTGTCAACGACTTTTTAGGTTAGGTTGTAGAGCAGCAGTCATGCTGAACCTCGCCTACTCACCATTGTAATTTTTATTGTAATGGTGCAATAAAGGCATTTAATAATAATAATAATAATAATTAGTGTAGTGTCAACATTAGTACAACATTAGTACTGAAAAGAGTTTAAAAAAAGTACTTGAACGAAAAAATGTTTTTTTCAAAATTTTGTTAACGCAAGTTTGCAGCGTTTATTGCACCATTCAACTTTTGTTTGAATCTTTTTTTCTGTCTGTTGTACTTTGAGAGTTATAGAGTGAAGAAGTGGAAGTGACAATTTAACTTTGAGGTTAGTTTCCACCCCCTTAAAGGGCGATAGGGCCCAAATGAAACACACCGTTGTTCTTGTTTTGGGTCACTCTAAAAATCCACAAAGTTGCGTTCTAATCAGTGAGTCCGGGTTCGCAGTCTTCCCTTGTTAGACCCGACTAAATATCAACTTGGTGTATACTTACAAAGGTTACCTACACAAATGCCTACAAACCAGATTCAGCATTTTGCCCTAATCAACTTCTAAGGGGGTGGAACGGAGTAAAATGTGTTTTCAGGGATTCCTTAATATATCTTAGGCCAGATTAGATATCAACTTGGTTTTTACTACGAAAACTTACCCACATAAATGCCTGGAAATCAATTTCATGATTTTGGCCTATTCAACTCCTAAGGGGGTGGTGAAAAGGAGTGAAATATGTTTTCACGGATTCCTTAATATCTCTTAGGCCCAAACCGAAACGAGAGGATAAGTAGTTTACTAGTTTAAACTAAAATTACTTTTCTTAGAAAATTACTATCTTCTTTTCTTAGAAAATTACTTTTCTTAAATTTATTTAAACAAAATTTGTATTTATTGAAAATTAGATTAAAAAATATTACATAAGACCCCCTAACTCTCCGCCCCTTATAAGAAAACGTAAGATATTCTCTCCTCCCCTCTAAAAGCCTTACGTAATTTAAGTACGACCCCTTACCACCCACCACCGTCTGACCCACTAATGATCCAAACGATCGTCTAAAAATCGTGTCAGTTGAATTTGAATGGACCCTCATTGGTTGCCGAATGAAGAGAACAGCAGCCTCCAGACGTGCCTCGGCGTGTATCGCGAGCACATCGCTGACGCGTCGAAGCCGTCTGTTTCGAGCCGCGTATAGGTTGCAGCCTCGTGTTTAATATGTAACGACGATGGGTATATACATGGAACCGGACAGAGAGTGGCGATAGAGACGGAGATGAATGGGGTAAAGTGGAGGAGGTCGACGTTGATACGGTGAAGGAGGCAGAGCATAGGGGCGAAATGGGTAGAGGGCCAGGGTGGGGTGCGGGGATACGGGAACAGTGGACGGGGGTGGGGCGACGTCCGGGGGGGTGGCGGCGGCGGTGCTAGTGGAGCAACCCAGTCGTTTGTCGTACGGACAGATAAACAACGTCGTTATTGTAAATGCATTGGATCAACACGCTGCGGGGCTTCATTGGCGGCCTTTTCTTCGCGATACGACCCGACGAGAGACTCGACGGTTGTTTACGAGATCGATAGTCCAATCGGGAGGATCGATTTTATCGTATCGTGCCCGCCTCCCTAGGCGGAGGGAAACAATCGTTGTAACGCGCCCGTTGTACCGGCCGTTTCTTTCTCTTTTTAGATTCCCTACCGTACCCAAAGACCCTGCACTCACCGCGGCCTCTGTCCTCCTCTTTGTCGTTTTCTCCTCTCTCTGTGCGCGCCCGTCCGTCTCTCGCTCGTCGATGGATCCGGGAGGACGTATAGAGAATAACAAGGTGGATCACGTGACGCAGGTACAAATGCGTCGAATCGGGGGCCGACCTTTCGCGTACAAAATATTTGTTCCAGTATAATATATACTGATTCCTACTCGGATGTATCGCCGAGTGTTTTTCCATTACACCCACCAGGCAAATGTGCCGCGCAATCTAAGTAAATCCCTGCCCCGGAAATCGACCGAAAATAACGATCAGATCGCTCACGGTGGCCCGAGTCTTCGACATAGCATCGGCGAACGTCCAACGCGACTGTTATTCGAAACGTTACGTGCTGCCTTCGTGTCTGAGTCGTATCATAGAACCGTATAGGGTTAATCTTGATATGTAGATACTCGCATGGGTTAGAATGTTAATGAATTGAAGAAAGAGCTTTTGAAGAATTCGTCAACTGTACTGGTTATAGGGAGTACATAAGTAGCCAAGGCGCGAAGAAGAGGAATACCAGTCAAAACCAACGACTCCCGCGATTTCTCGACCACATTAGAAGCTGCTCTGACGGACTGTACGGTGACCATGAGAGCCCGACGCCCGCTGTTTGTTCCTCGCTTTATCTCGAACGTAAACACCGCTTGGAATATATAGAAGGTAGCGCGAGCAAGACAGGAGACAGACAAATAGGTGGCCCGTCGTACCTGGTCGGGCGGAGGAGAAGGACAGACGGTAGCCAGCAGCGACACAGCCTGGCCACGCAAAGACCCAGGCTCGAGGAAAAACGAAAAGCGAAAACAGAAGGACGGGCGGACGGACGGACACTGGATAAACAAGGGGCAATAGAGATAAACAGAGAATATTGCGAGGAATATGCGCAAACACGAAACTCTCGCTCTTCCTCACCCTCTTCTCCTTCACTCCCGCCCTTTGTTCCGCTCCTCCTCCTACCCTCTTCTCACGGTGCCCCCTACCCCGCCCGTTTCGCTTTCGTTTGTACGAGCGTGTGTTCTGTTTTCCTGACCTTCGTCGCTCGTTTGGCATCCACTTTTTCAAGCGTTCTCCACTCGCCTCTTTCGTTCGCACTTACCCGCTCCAACGCGCCTCGCGCCCGCCGGGGCTTAATTTATGCCCCGAGATGTTTCGTTAAGGATTTTTCGTCCGATCCTCTTTCCCCGTCGACGGGGATCGAGAATTAACCACTTAACGCCCCCTCTCAACCCCCTACCATCACCGCCCTTCCCTCGTTTCCCGCAAGCGTTCCTGTCTCTTGGAATATATTGCTATTAGCGATTTAAAGAAAAAAAGGAGAGCTCGATACGGTTCTGAATTTTAAAGAAGCACAGCTGGACGACAACAAGCGGCTAGAAGAGATCGCGGAAGCAGGACAACGGGAAAGTTCTTATTTTCGAGTTTCGACACGCGGAGGAAGGGGTCGCGGTGAAGCGCGATCTTTCACCCCCCGGATGATTGATGTGCGACGGGGGTTTTCTTCAATTAGCAGACGCTCTCCTTCCCGCCGAGCCCCCGATTCTTCCGATTCGATTACACGGGCATTCATTACGCCGATGAATTTAAAAAATATACAAACACCATTAGTCATCGCGCTCACCGAGCGGCGTAAGAATAAATTTCCTCCGACCTTCTCCGCGTTAAATCACCTCCCCCGCGTGGCAAGAGATCCTCGCGCGATCTCATCCCCCCCGTGCTGTCGAGCTGTTTCACCTCGCAGCCGATAATGTTTTCGATATCGCGTGAAAAATCGCGGCCATTCCTGACGGCTACGAGCGCGCTGGGCCGTGGAAGGTGTCCGAAAAATTCGTAGCGTCCAGTCAGGTTCTCTGGGTGCCGATATAGGGACGAGACACGAAAGGGGATGAATGCAGACGGGACAGGTAAGGTATTTGACGGTCTATGGGACAGGGGGCACGCCGAGGGCAGACTATATAATTTCCCTTGAGGGAGATCGGGATGGGCGATACGAGGACGGAAGGGGTGTAGCGAAAAGAGGGGAGGGAAGAGGTGGGTGGGTGGGCTAGGGGGAGAGATCAGCGTGTTTTCCAGGTGGGGAGGTGTGCTGTGCTCATCCGCGAGCCCATCAACGCAACCATCCTCCGACAATCGATTATTATCTTTCCAATTTGCATAGCAACCGAGCTCTTGTTCAAATCTGCACCCCCCACCCCCCGTTTCGACCCCTTTCGGCAACCCCTTGCAAATCCTACTTCACCGCTGCGACCTCCTCGTCCAGTATCGTTTCTGTTACGCGCTCGCCCTTTTTTTTTAACCCCCATCCCCTAGCGCGCTCGCGTTCGATCGTCTTATGGAAGGATGGAGCAGGGGTGGTTTTGCGGATATTTTTGGCAAACCGCGAGAATTTGCTTCGATATTTTTATGGAAGCTACTTTGCGACGAATGCCCAGTAAAGTTGTTGAATACCTACGATTAGACAAATGCGACTGAATGTTTCAAGACTTTCAAGAGCACCCTGTAGTAACATAGAAACCCTAAGGCGCATGCCTCTGGTCTCCTCTTCATTGAAAATGCGTACGACAGCGCTACTAACAAGCTTCCTTCCAATCATATCGATCAAGATTAATAATGAAGATGCGTATTTTCGTCACCCCGATAGGTGATCGATTCTAAGGGCGTCCCTCTGTAGGCGACGCCGACAATATATACGCGTGCAGGAGGGAAAAAAAATAGGGAAAAAGGGAGCCGTAAGCCTGGCAAACCAGCTGACAACTTTGGCTTTCCGGGATCTTTTCTTTCAGCGCCCTTGAGGAATGGACGCGTCACGCTAGTGGGTGGCACGAAGAAAGGAGGGTGGAAACCCCTCCTTTATAAAATCTTTGACGCGTCGCGCGGCGAGCCAGCGGCGTGGCAGTCATTAATAACTTTTAGGTGGCAGATTTTGCGCGTATTAATCCACCATATTATACCGCGGGTCTGCAGCCGTCCTCTGCCATCCGTCCTCCCCTTCTTGCTATCGCCTGCTTCGGCCCCCCCACCCCCCACTCCTATATCCGAGAGGGCGAGCGGATAGCTGAGTCGACGTCTCCTTAATGAAAAATCTGAATCCCGGAGTCCGCCTTTTCTTTCACCCGCTACTATTCTCCACGGATTCTCGATCCTCGCTCTAATGGTAATGACCGGGCACGGAATCGCGGGTGTCCGTAAAAAACCGTCAAATCTCGACCACTCTGCGCAGCGGCTTTCTTTTTGCGCCGCGGGATCCGTCTCGGGCTCCCCCGTTTAAATAGAACCTCCCAGGAAAGGGTAGCGACTAAATCGAGGTCTTCGCGAAGTTTAGCTTCCTCTCAATGCCCCACTCTTCTCCCCCTAATGGTATCCGGGACTTCGTTTACCGACTTCGCGGGTAAACTGGACGAGCCCGGTAAGTATTTATACCCATCGGGGCCGCGGGAAACAACCGCGACTTTTCCCATCTCTGGTTCGCGGAGACGAACGGCGAATCGGCTCGTAATGCGCTCGCGTGGCAAATTAACAAAACGTCGGAGGAACGAGCCGACTCCATTCCGACGGCCATTCCCCATCGCGTTCGTATATAAGCGGGCACGTATACACAACTCTTTCTCTCATCATAGCGAGAAAGGTATATTGTCGACGGTAGACTGAGCAAATTTCGTGTACAATTAGAAGGCTTTTGTAGAAGCTAAACTGCTAATAGCCCCTGAGAAGGGGTGCACGCCGTCTCTCACTTCTGCGCTACCCTTAGTCACCCCTCGTCTCGTCTCTTCACCACCGTGCACCTCATTTCGCGTGACAGTCGTCCTCCTCGTATCCACCCGCCTGCTATTCCTCTCGCTCCCACCAAACTTATACACCGTTCCTTCCCTCAACCCTTTCCAGAGTTCGCGTTAAAGCCACCCCCTCGTCTCCGCGCGGAGCGTAGCCGCCGACTCGCTCCTCCCGCAGGTCCTAGGAGCCACCGAGACGAGCTGGCTCCTCGAGAGTCCCTACCTCTGCAACCCACTGGCTGGATCGAGGTGAGAGAAATTCGGCGGGGCTCGTGGCGGGAGACTTATTGTGGATTATAAACTAGGATTGTTTTCATTAAACCTGGCGTCCTCGTGCTCACTGCCCCGCTCCTCCCCTCGCAACCCTTCTCCAGCGTGTGCACCTTATTGAGTGTAGGAAGAGCCTCGTTCCGCGCCGCTCAAGCCTGTACGTGTGATTCCATAATCGTCGCGGAAGGCACACTTTTTACGCCGGGGGTAGTAACGTTCCGCTGAATTCCCTGCGTGCTTCAGTGTCTCGAAAGCATTTCTTTTAATTAGCAAGGAGGCCAGGGGACTTATAATAGCATTGAGCATCCTCAAGTTATTTTCAGCCAGGACGAAGGAAGCGATCTTTTTGCTCCAGTTTCGTGCGATTTTTACGGTCTCCGCGCGCAGGCCGAGCCTCATTTTTCTGCCTACGTATCAGCGCAGCGAGAACGCCGCTAGATAAAGCTCGACGATAATGGAGGGAAGACAGAGGCAGAAGCGAGAACCGGGCAGAGGAAGGCGTGACGATAACTGGGCTAATGTGCAATAATGAACACGGTTGCTTATCAAATGGCCCTGACGGTTCTCTTCCTGCTGCTTCTTTAACTCACCGCAGTTTCTTTCATGAACCGCGAAACGCGCTCGTTACGGCGGATAATGGTCACCGCTGCTACCCGATTATTTAACGTTCCATTTCGCGAGGCTGCCGATGCTGAGGAAAGCGGCGCGCGAAACACTAACGCTCGCACTTTATGCGTAATAACTGTAGGGGACAACAGGCATCCGGGGCATCGAGGAAATTAATTAAAACTGTACGTAAATGCTTTCAGATACCTGGTACGTTCCCGCGCTTAGGTCCGAGATATAATATTCCGCGTGGAAATAGATTGCGGTTTTAGTATTCTAGCAATACTCCGCGGCTTAAACGAAATACGTTCGTTATTGGTTCCCTGTGTACGCGGTCCCATGTAAGATCCGCGCCGAAGACGCGCACGTAACAGTGCATATACGTTTATGTACGTATATGTACATACACTATGCATATGGAGAGTTCCTCGTGCTAAGAATAGGTAACATACAGACGGTCAGATATAGCTAGGACTTTGTGCCTATAAGCGAGCAGGTCATTGGCATTAGGGGTTGGAAGGGTGTGCATTTGCACGACGTGTGTACGAGTACACGATTTAGTTCTCCGCGGCTTTAGCCGGCCGATACCAGCTTTCAAGGTATCGGCAGCGTTTTCTACTTCGGCCAGAGGGGAATCGATAAACGGTAAGAAAAACGAAAAGCCAGGTGATACGAGGCAGGGAAAGTTGCCGGCATGATTGGTCGTGGGAAATATCGCGGTTAGGAGGGGTCTGATAAACTGGATCGATTAGTCGATTCGCAGCGCCGAATATCGCCTTGCTGCTGAGCGAATTTCGCGCGGTTATGGATGGAGGAAACTTTTGCAGAAATGGCGGAGATAAATGTGTAATGGAAATGTGGAAGGCGCGTGTCGAACGAGGAACTAAACAGGTGTTAATTTTCAAGTCCCTAAGAAGATCGGTTAGGAACACCTTGGACGATTGAATATTGAATATCTAGTACAGGAAATTTCCTAGTTTTCCCTTCGGAGAAAGCGACGTGTAAATGGACAATCAACGCCTCTGTATCGTTGTCCGCAGATCGGTGTAAAGCTGAGCAACAGACGAACTAAAGCCTCTGATATGGGTTTACGATATCAAGCACGTCGAGTTCGCGATCGATACACCCGTACACGCGGCGGTGGAATTAGAATGTGGTTGTTTAGGGAGCGAAACTGTGCTCACTCCGCGAATCGACCGATATTTTATCTCATTTTTCCCTCCCTTTGTTACACGCGCACCGATTCCCGGCGATTTTAATTGTTCGATTATTAACGCTCTCGGGGCATCCCGACGGTAATATAAAGCGCGCGAAGTAGCGCTAGTATATCAAAAATTTGCCGGTTCCGGGCGATCGCGAAAACGCGAATTCTCACGCAATTTTGATACGCCCGAGATGAATATCCCGCGCGGCGCCAAAATCATCGATAATAATCAGAATTTTAAAAGGCGCAATTAATTGATTGTAACGCGGCGGCATCAAAGGTTTATACGGACGTTACGTAGCGTATTGCAATCAGCCGAACGCCAACAACGCGAGGAATTCATCATTATTGGTACGCAGGTATGTAGAATACTGTATTTCAGATTAAATGCGCCACGCGCGCGGCCGCGCGCGGGATAAAGCGGCGGCGCCGCCCCGCCGGTGATAATATATTATTTTTATTCATTTATGGCGCGTAAAGAATCGCTGGAACGATCCCGTTACATCATTAAAAATGTGATTCCTTTGATCTGCATCGCTGGCGCCTGTGTCCTCGTCTTAAAACACATTTTTGCAGCCGCAGAATCGTGTTTCAAACAAAATTTTCAATTCGCCCGGCGCTCCGGCCCTTTATGAGATAATCATATCCTTTATCATCGATCGCGACGACCGTTCCGCCGGCGCGGAACTCGCGTTACACGGCCGTAAACGCGCGTAAGAATACGTCGCGTGGACGCGTCGAAGCCGGCTTCGCTTCCCTTCCACGGGAATCGGCGCGGCGTAGCCGCATACGCGTGTACGGTAGTTATATCGCTAATTGTGCCACTCGTCATTCCCCGCAGATTTTATCAGACCTGTAAAGTCGCGAGGATACGAGCTGGCTGGTCCGAGAGCGTACGTAATAACAGTAAAACGAGTGTATCGCGTCACCGATCGCCAATGCTGAGGTAAAGTCTGCAGAGCGCATGTGGGCGGTCACCTTCACCTAAGTGCAAATCCGAAGATATCGCGCTGAAAGGAAGAGCTCCCAGGGCGAAGGGGGGGAGGCGCGCGGGAGAGCATAAAATACCGTGGCCGACTGGGCTGGCCGCGTTATCGAAACACGCAATGCCACGGGTTACCAGGAAATATGTGTGCACGGTTCAGATACACGTCCGTACGTCCAAGCAAACTGTACCGATACACACCTCGGAGGCTCGAGGATGCTCGCAAATTGCTACCGCCCAAGACCTCGGGCGAAAACAGCGCCTCCGTAGGGATCGTAAAATGAAAGGGACGGATCGGAGACAGCAGTCGAAATAGTTTGCAACTGGCGGCGCGAATAAAGACGCCAGTAAAGAAACCGCGGTAGAGGTGAATTTATACAGCCACCGACAGGGGGGCGATCTGAGCGGAAAAATCGGTAAGCGACGAGCTCGAGGGAAAGCTGTAAAAATGTACATGTGGTAACTTAATAATTTCAATATAAAATCGGCATTCTTAAACTTCTTGAATTTTTTAAAATTCGGTTTTGCAGCTGAAAATTTTGAAAAAATTCAGAGGCATGTACGCTAATGGGTAGAATGGCTCTGATTTTTTTTATAAGTTTCTATTTGCCAGAAGAAAAGTAATGGAGCTTATACTGCAAATTCACAGTTCACCCCGTAATTACCACATTAATTACTCAGTAGTAAGGGTATCGACTTGATACTTGGCAGAAATAGTTCCCTTTGAGAAACCTATCGATTGCTGTCCACCGAGTTCAATTTCGTTCGACCGCACTATTCACTACGCTTACCGATTTTTCCGCCGTGATCGTTCCCGTGTCGGTGTCTCTATAAATTCACCTTTAAGCGTGTAACGCTAATTTTATATGACCAGATCGGTCGTGGAACCGAGTCAGGTTCGCTAGGTTGATCGTGAAGCCAAATTGGGACGAAGCAGCTTGAAATATTTAGCGCGTCAATTATTCAGCAAGAGTCTCTGTCCTGGTTTATTCTGCATTCATGGGTAAGCAAGGGAGAGACCGACGCCTGGGGAACAAACGCAAGTCGATATTGGTAAACGTGGCTAAGACAACGTTAACCGGTGTGTCTCGTTGTCGAACGGGGGACAGATTATTTACCAACCCCGCGACAGATCCCGAATATCGGCTTCGCGTCCACCGTTTCGAAGAAGAGCCGGCTCGCTTCACGCGGCGAGCGAAGTGTGGGCCGATTAATCCTGTATCAACTCGTAATGACACGACGCACGCGTCGAGCGAAGGCCACCGATACGAGCGGAGTATTCGTTTAAACACACCGTTATCGGCCTTAACACCAGCCGCGGCTACTTTTCCACCCTGTCGTGGGGTAACGCGTGCGTGCTTCACGCCGTCAGATATTGGCCGGCCGCGGCACGCTAGAAAATACGGTTCGTTACGCGAGTGTCCGTTTGCATTCACGTAAGTGCGCATGCAAGTACGAATAAACAATGGCCAATACAGCGGCAAGATTGCGTGTCCCGCGACCCAGCTACCCTGCCACCCACCCGTCAACCCCCATATGCGCCGCCACCATCCCCCCTGATCGCGATTCCCGCAACCAAGTGAAAACTGCTGGTTATCGATGTAACGGGTGCGTCCACTGACTTTCGCGTTCAACCAGGCGCCTTTTCAAACTAGAGGCTTCCGGGATAGTAGAGGGAAAAGCCGCAGATCAGATACGGTAAGCTGTATCAGAGCTCGAGTGCTAATCCAGCGAGGAAAAATTGTTGTCCCTTGAAAACCAGAGAAGTGGCGAGGGAAATTATTGCTTGTTCGATCGTGCATCGTGCGCCTTGCTACCGATACCGCTATCGCGAATCCAGTCGCGATACATTCGTAATTACCTTGTTCACGCCGGGGGAATTAATATCGGTTATCTCGGCGAGATTGCCGCGCCGCGGGAAAGTGTAATTGGGCGTTAATTGAATCTTAATGGCGCGATAAAGAGGAGAGATTCGCCGAGCGCGAAAGAAATAATATTGAAATTTCGCGCGGCGAGATCCGACGTGCATATCGCAATTTCGAGGATGAAGACGCCGTGAAGTTTGTCCAGGGGGTCGTGGTCTAGCGAGCGTGGAACAGGGATCTCGTTTCTCTGCGGAGGAGGCGGGCTCTTCCTCGGCGTCACAATGCGATAGGAAGCGAAGAGTTTCGAGACGTTTCGCAGTTAGTTGCCCTCAGGAGATGAAGGCGTAAGTAGGTAAGAAAGTTATTTCCCGACCGGACACGCTTAACCCTTCCCCGGGGCTGTTTCCCCCCTGGTACAAGGTCTTTGCGTCGGCGGCGGTAGGACGTCGGGCGTCGTGGCGACGGCGTCAGAACCCACCGCCACCCTTCTTCTTACTGTCACACCTCCGTCACGAATTGTCGTTCGGCAACGCGCCGTGCAATGCTGATCATAGTCCAAACACGTGCGACTGGGAGCGGGATTTAAAATTTAAACGGATTTCGAGAATAATAATTATTCTTGAAAATAAATGAGGAAATGGCCAGAAAAAGTATTTTAGTAATAAAAACTGTTGAAGTCGAGGAAGATGGCACTCTTTATTTCGGTGACGATTAGCTTCCTTATCGCGGCTGAACAGCAGTGCAATGCACTTCTTCGCAAAGATAACGGATCGCGCATCAGACTCATTGCTCTCGTAAGTATCGCGCCAACGTCACAAATCGTCATCGTTACACCACGGTAAACTACCGCATCCGAGTGTCATTTACTATTGACGACAAGCTAGCTAGTATACGCTAAACTTAGCGTTCGGTGGACACAACTGTGCAAGGGAAATGAGAGACTTACGCTGTTTTATAGCCGGCAGGGAAGCCACGATGCCGACGTGTGTACTAAAAATAATGAATCAGGGCCAGTGTTGTCTATTTATGGAATTAACGATTGAAATTCTGTTGGATGACTACCATAATCGTCGTCCAGTTATTTTCTAAATATCGAGTAGAATTGTGGGAACTGTTACATAAAATTCTGCTGCGCCGGTGATTGTGCCACGCGAAAGTAGAGCTGTCGTACGTAGAATAGGCACACTGCCGATAGCACTATTACCATTTCACGCGTCTTTGCTCGCCGCGAAGTGTATCGACTGTGGCGGAGACCTCGCGTGATAGCTGGCTCGCACTCGACGAGGAAAAGATCGGCGAAGCCCTACACGAGAGCCCGCATCGATAGCGCACGGGTTACGTGGTTTGACGTTGCTGCGTGTACTTTATAAGCAAACAACACTTATGACTAATGCCCAACCTCCTTACAACTTCTGCTGTCGTTACTTCGGTGTAGCCTCGAGCGGTGTCCATAAATTGCCGGCACAAGTACCTACGAACCCTTCGTGGGACAATAAGCAAAAAGAAGATTTCCAGAGGTCCCTGCAGAGTTTTCCCCTCGATGGAAGTAGTTGCCGTGTTCCATTTCTACATAAAAACAAGGCTATACAGATACCAGCGGGTTCGTATAAAACACCAAGCACGTCGGAGGGAATAATCGCGAGTAATCTGCGCAGCGAAGTATTCAATCAAATTTGGCCACTGTTTCCAGCAAGCCGAAACTTTGGGGAACTCGGTTGCTTCTGAAACTCTTACAGACAGTTGGCCCGTGACCCGGGCGGTATCGGTTTCTCCCAGAAGGCACCCCTTGCGAGGGTGCGGAAGCACGTGCGCGTCCTTATCACGCTGCTGTGAGGAGAAATAAAAAAAAAAGAAGAAAGAGTCGCGCGAGTGCTACGCTCTGCGAGGAGAAGAACGTGACGTTCGGTGACGTAGCTTGGAAAACTGCGACGGAGGGGTGCTCCGACTGTGGCATTTTGTAAGGGAGAAAGGAAATGCTCGTAAGGCGAGATAGAACCGAATGGGAGAAGGAGGGAGAGAGGAAAGGAGAGCGCGAAGAAGAAAGAGGGAGGTCGCGTCGAGTTTAAAGGCTAAACGGTCGGGATGTGCGCCATGCATAACAATTAGCCTGGGAAAATCATGAAAATGTTGCGGACCTCTTTTAACTTCAGAGCACTGGCCCTCAAGTCCCTTTTGCCATTGCCGTTCCCCCCCTTGTCCCGCTGAGAAACCACCCCCACTGTGCGCGTTCAACCCCCGACGGAAGCACGGCGAGATAACGGAGAGTTACACGCCCTTCCTTTAACCCTTTCCTGGAGGTTCACGCTTGGAAGACCTGTGCAGAGGTTCTCAAGCCCATTTCTAAGATTCCACCAAGGCTATGCAGAAACCAATAAGCCTGAATAATATATTGAAACTGTGCTGCGCTGAGCAATAACAAAATTCTCAAAGTTAACCTCCAGAAACTTTAGTGAATAATTTTTCAAAGTAGGTACTCCATCGTCTATGTTTTAAAATGAAAGCCACATTACTCTAGAATATTTCTTAAAATTCCTTAACAAGTGTATGTGTGATGGTATTTTAATTAAACTCCTGAATTAATAGTTGCAAGAACTAAGGAGAGGATTAGAAAACTTTCCGTCTCCCCTGGTGCAGACTTAGACAGCTGTATACGACAGATGTAAACCGGAAATAAGCGTTCCAAGGAGGCAAGAGGCAGGGTTGATATCGTGTCATCTGAAGGAACGGGAACCATCAGGGATGCACGCACGTACGGCCATATTAGGAGTGGAATAATATATGGGATTCCTTCCAGGCAAGGTGCTCCTTAACGTGATTTACGTAATCTTACAATACGGCGTGCCGGGTTAGATCGGCCACATATATTATATATTACTCGATCCCGAGGAGCACCCCTTCAACCACATTGCAGCAAGTACGAACGGAATCAGCTGGGTGAGTGACCTATCGAATGACAATTCACAACCCCTATTCTTTATTGAAACGTACAAACAGAAATTCCTGAATAATTTTCACTGCTACCAACGCGAACCTAGTAATAAACGTTTAAAGCACGGGTGAAAAACTAATAAGTCGATATATCATCGCTGGAAGCATGACATCATGGAGATCGTAATGATGTAAACATAAATTATAATTAATTTCCAAGCGCGGACGTGAATGCATGTTGACACTGTGTACGGAAAAAGGGGATCAATAACGAAGTTATTTGAACTCCGTGCGTAAATAATATCAAGCAGAGGGTATCTGGAATAATTTCCGCTCGGCCGTCAGCTAAAATATTGCGCTGACTGCGTTCAGCGCGGAGCACACGCGGGTTGCCCACGAAACGAACAGTCACGCGTGATCTTGAAACTGCAAAGTCGTTCGATCCAGATCTTGCGCGGAGTATGTATGCATAATTCTCGGCGATTCTAGCGCGAATAGGCACGTATCTACGAACACCCACTTGGCTCGCGCGGCCTAAACAGGAAATCCTCGTTTCAGGTAATTGCATGACTCGGTTAAATCTGCGAACGACTGAAGCCCGTTCAATTAATCAATTACCATGAAGACAGCCTGGATTGTCACCGAGGATTCACTGCCGCAGAAATTGCGGAGCAGCGACGAGAAGTGCGCGACGCCTGGAACATGCATTTCCACGAAATCCACATTGTGGCGATATACTTCGCACGGCACACATGCAAATGCAACTATCGCGAGGCAGGCTCGAAAGAAGTTTCCTCGCGAGGACGTAAATACACGCGTGTCGCGATCCTGTACGTGCACGGTAAAAGTAGATTCTCGGGCGTGTGTGTGTGTAAGTCGATAAGATCCCGTGCATGTGCGTGTAATTTCCGAGCCAGTATATCAGTGGGCGACTGCATTTTAAGCTGTCCTCATAACCACCGACTTTTGTCTTTCGTCGAAGCTAAAAAATTCTCGAAAACAGTCGGAACACTCGAAACGGATACACATCACGGAATGACTATTTAGTCAACGATCAGATATCAAGGAAGCTCTTTCGTCCTACGAAGCAGAAGGAGCCGCGCGTGTCCAGTATGAAGAGGCCCTTAGCTCCCCCCGAAGAAAACACGTCCAGCCGGTTCTGAGATCAAGAAAACCGAATTAAACTGCATTCTGCATTGTTCTAAACCGTCGGCATCGCGATGGGGCGACCTTGGTGGCAAAAGGAATGGGTTCCCGAACCCCGCGACGCTGTTCCACTTTTCTCCTCGATCCCGTGTCGCTCCGATTTTGGAAGTAGTTGCGTCACCGCGTTTAAAGACTGCCACGATAAGATACGAATTCGTTGCACAATAACCCGGGGGAGGGTGGTGGGGTGGGGACGTTTGCTTTCTTTCAGGGGAGTCGGAGCGTTTGCTTTAATACGAATTAATCGTGTACATTAGTCAAAAGGTCGTTTCCCTGTGTAACAAACTTCTAGCCTTTTTGATTTACGAGCGTGTGCCTGCTCGGGCCCGGTTGTGTATATCGCGACCGACACGTTGTACCGACCATAAATCCCTTTACACTTAAATAACTACTATCCGTGTAGATAATTTAAGTGCACGTCATTATGACAAATCGATTACACGCTCCCCGCACAAATAATCGGAATACAAATGACACCGCGGATATTTTGCCGCCTGTGCGCGCACGCTCGGTTACACGAAAACCGACTTTCCCCGTGCGCGCCACGGCTGTGAAGTTTCGTCGTGCACAGCTCGGCCTTGACAATGAGACTCGCAGCTCCGACTGCAACGATCAATTATTCACGGTTATATTAAACGAGCAGGACTTTTAAACCAAGCTCTCTCTCTCTCTCTCCCCGCGCGGTTTTCTATTCTCCCGTAATATTCGGTATTTTTACGATCCCTTTTCGCACGGGCGGAGGGAAGAGAGGGGGGGGGGGGGGGAGTTAGCGGAGAGGGATGGACGGATAACGCGTTACAGGAATCGAGGACCGGTGTAACAAGGAATACAAATGATCTAATTTACAATGGATCCCGGGGGCTTCGAAACTTTTTTATTTCGCAATCCGCACACGGTGAAAACTAATCTAGCCGATGTAATAGATCAACGCTTGATACCTGAAGTATGATGACGCGAGTACCGCTGTTGGTATACCACTTGGGAATACCTGGTCAATCAATAAGCCAAAAATAACGAAGTGATCACGTGCCCCATCGTGTTTTATCCGGCCGCTGCGAAATTTCCTTGCTGTTTCGCCTAATGACGATCTAGAACGGTCTTTCGCCCGAAAGTATACGAAATGTACAAATCAATGGAACTTTTTAGCAGTGGCGGATTTTACGGGCGGCGGATACGCGGTTGCCGCCTGGGCCTCTGCCGAAAAGACCCTCCAGGGGGCCATCTTAAAAAAAATTATGATTTTATCGAAACTATATTTTTTTTTCTGTACTATTACACTGAGCCCGTTTTTAGTAAACTACCTCTTCAATTTTAAAAAAATGTCCCTTCCCCAAAAGGCCTCCATTTTCAAAAAAATATATGATTCTATCCAAACTATATTTTTTTTCTGTACTATTACATTGAGTCCGTTTTTAGTAAACTACCTCTTCATTTTTTTGAAAAATAGGTTCCCGCCAGAAGGCCCCCAAGGGCCTTATCTTCAAAAGAAATTATGATTTTATCCAAATTATATTCTTTTTCTGTACTATTACATTGACCCCGTTTTTAGTAAACTACCTCTTTAATTTTTAAAAAAAAGTGTCCCTTGCCCAAAAGGCCTCCATCTTCAAAAAAACATGATTCTGTCCTAACTATATTTTTTTCTGTATTAATTACACTTCACCCATTTTTAGTAAAGTACCTCTTCATTTTTTTAGAAAAATGGTCCCTGTCCGAAAGGCCCCCAGGGCCCCCTCTTAAAAAATAATTTCATTTTATTCATACTATATTTTTTCCATACTTTTACAATTCCCCCATTTTTACTAAACTACCTCTTCATTTTCCCGAAAAATACTTCCCTCGGACTGTTTGTCATCTGTGCCATTTTCCTTAAATCCATCACTGCTCTTTATCCAAGCGGATTACTGAGCTGGAATTTCAAATGCTCTGAAACGGCTGTTACTCTAACCGTGGAAATGTTTCCATGTCTTGTCACTCGACACTGAAAGTCTGATCATGTCGAAAGCATTCACGTCGACAAAGAAATGAGTCACCGCTGCTCGCGTCGAAATCCAGTGTTTGAAATTGGATATATCCATATGCTTGCACAAATCTGTTCGATACCACTTGTATAATTGCAAGGAACGCAGTGGGAGCACGTGACACGGACTCCGACATGTGGTTCCTTTTTCGGAAATTACATTCGCCACACCGTCGCGATATCTCTGGCTACAGACACCGGCACTCTCCGCAGGTTGTATTTACGTGGTCGAATGAATTCACGCATCGGCGGAACGGCAACACGCAAACAGGCGGCCCGGAGGTTTTAGGGGAGCGAAGCACGTGTCACCGCGTAGGTACTCCTTGAAAAGCTGCAAGGTAAACTCTTTGTTTGCGCTCGCACGCACAAACGACATTATAAAGCGCGCGTGTAAGGCTATCCCGGTGGCTCTATTCAAGAAGGTATTATGAAACTCCGCTCGGAAAACGTACTCTCCCCGCTTTGTTTCACCTTTTATTTTGTTCAGCTTTAACCGGATGGGAGGAATGAAATCCAGCATGCACAGACACACTTTACCGGCGCGCCGTGCGTGTCGCGTGGCCGCCGCGTTTAAACGCACCCACACAGACGCAGCGTAGCTGGTGGGCAGGAGCGCGCGGGCACGCAACGGAGCGCACGCTTCCAAGCTACAATGTCGAATCGTCTCGCGTCACTTTCGCTTTCTTTTTATCCGCGGCTGGGGGAGAGACGGCGCGGCGAAAATTCCGCAGCCTCCCGGCCGTTAATTCCGCGATGGTCGTACGAAACAACACGGCCCCGACGACGCTTAAAGCCCCCTTTTGTGCTTTGATATTCAACCGAGCCGGGTGTAAACGAAACCTCCAAGGCACCGCATTCACCGGGCCTCTTTTCTTTCAATTCCGTGTGTGCTAGTTTCAAAATGCCCGGGGAGCGCGCGGCATCCGTGGCGCGCGGTTTATGTGACTCCGGGGGAAAACATGCGCGATACACACCGAATGTTTCGTTCGAGAGCCGGAATAAACAACGCCGCAACTGCGCCGCGCCTGGCGACTTTCTTCTGCGGCGCGCGGCGTGCAATTAGGTCGGGGAATGAGTAACGCCGCTACTCTAATCTCGGCAATGGGCGAACGTTCAGGAAAGTAACGGAGTAGCGTACGTACGTGGCCCGCGCATTCCTCGCTGCCGCGAAAGATCGAAGAGTACTATCGCGCGTGATTGTACGCGCGCGGATCGGAGTAGCTGCCAGCGGGAAGGCAGCCGGTCTTTGACTGGGCGGTGAAAAACTGTACACAAACGGGAAGGAAACAACTACGGTGTCGTAAATAAATGAATGTGTCGGGGCTCGCATATTAAAAGGTCGAAATTCATTATTATTCACCGGTATAACTGGGATCGGAGCGGCGCGTTTATTTCGACGTGTCGTTGCGGCGCAAGAACGGCCGATTAGTCTTCATTGAAAACAAAAGAGAAAGGAAACGATCAAATGTGTGCGGCGGCTACTCGCGGCCCAACGTCACAGACCGTGATTGTGGTTATTTATATAACGCAACACTGTAAATCTCGCGTTTTAAACGAACGACGCCGCGCGCGCTAGCCGCTTTATCGACGGGCGCGATTTTATTTATAGAAAAGCAATAATATGACCATACACGCTAACGGAATGCGCGATGGATCTCCGGAGTCATAGAACCGCGAGCGTAGGGGGAGTTGGGGCACTTTGATGCAAGGGGCACTATGTAACATTCATATTATCTTGGTATCTAGAAACAGTTAGAAGTTGATAGATGATATGAGGCGGTCGGAGCAACAACGGACTAACCCACATTTTTTGGAAATTGACTTAGTAGCAATAAGGTATTCCAATAGGCTCTTTAATAACCATATAAAATGGGGAAAATTTTTTTTTAATGTGGGTTAGTCCTAGGGTTGCCACCCATACTTTAAAATAAAGTATCTTACGTTATTATAGGTAAATGTACTTTATACTTTTGAATAACAATAAAGTACGCGAAAATACTTTATTTCACAATTAATGAAATTATGTGACATGTAACGCAATATTATTATATTCTATCTGTTCCCGCCAGTTCAGCATTTACTGAGAGAGTTTTCTCTGTCATAAATGTGAAGTGACGCTATGAAAGAAACAAGGCCTCTCTCAATCTAATAAAACACGAATTATTTATATATTTCAATATGAATATTGAGTGCAATGATGCCATTGAGACATTTCAAAATAATAAAAATTTACTTTGTAATGCTAAAAGCAATAGAAACTATGTTTGGAAGAAATAAAAACTAATAAGATTAAAATGTACTTTTAATTAGGTGTTGAGCGTATTTTTTTATATACCTCACGAAAGCAAATGTACGTTATTTTTCTGTAAAAAAGGTGGCAACCCTAGTTAGTCCGTTATTGCTCCGACTGTCTCTTATAAGATGCTACCTTATATGGTATCTCGTGATTACGTTTAAACTTCTAAATTTCTAGATACTAAGATACTATTAATATCACATCGGGCCCCTCGCATCAAAGTGCCCCAACTCGTCCTACCGTCTCGAAACGCGGGCAAAGCCGAGCGATGAAATTCAAATTTCAATCGGAGCGACGATTACACACAGGTCCATCGGCACTAGGGTGGACGGAGCAATAGGATCGGTAAACTATATTTAGTCTTGCCCCGAAGCGACCATGAATTAATCTAGATCGCGTTTCCCAGGGAATCGGCATCCTTCGAACGCGATAGTATCGCGACGTGTGGCGCAAAGGATTTGCTTCTGCCAAGGTCGAGAGGGATCGAGGGAAGGTGCGAAAAGCCTTGTCCAGCGGAGAGAACAAAAGTTCGGTTCTGCGGATTTGCCAACTCGGCTGGTATCGTCGCGCACAATGTCTTTGCTGTCGCCGAGGGACACGCGCGGTTTAATAACAACGCATTGTTAACAACAGCCGACAATAGTTTCTTTTGATAACACCGACGAGCCGTTCGGCTTGTGTACGCGGTGTCCATTATCGGTGGCGGTTCAATGAAATCTTTAAAACGTATTCTTTATTTCACGCGCGCCTGTATCAGTTGTTTGCTCGCCGCGCTGTTTACGACGCTTAGCCGCAATTACTTCTGTGCTTTCGAATTCATCCATACTTCCTCCTCTGTTCGCCTCTTTTTTACCGTCACGCGCGCGACACCTACCGAAATCGTCGGCGCGGAAACGCCGCGGGGAGGTGTGCGTCATTTATTTCGTAAACAGAATCGAACAAAAGAGATACACGCGCGCACACACTCGCGCGCTGCTACCGACGCGAGTTCGGCGGTCGCGTAAACTCATTAAGCGGCTCTACAGAAACGGCCACGATATTTTTCCTCTTAGAAAATGTTTTTTTTCCCCGTTGTTTGGCTATTATAAAGTAATCGACGAGGCTGTGCGCGCGAGCGCGCTGTGTCTCTTTCTAGATACGATTGTCCGTTCATCCGCGGAGACGCTATTTATACGTCGCGACCGTAAATACGATACAAACTCACCGAGTAATTTTTTACGTCTCAAACATTCGAGTATCATGGCAGGGAAATAGTTAATCTCTCGGCGAAGGAATAAACATGGCACAAATGGAGTAGAAACCGGTAATTATTATTGAATATGCTAATACGTACGCGTCGCTGAACGCGAAAAGGTGTTCGAAAAGCTTCTGCAATGCGGCGAGGCAATAATCAGCATACTGTACTCGACGAAACCACGCGGTTTTCCCCGTTATTCGCTCCACCTTACTTCGCCAGGGCACAGCAGCCCAAGCTATAAATAACCAACTGTTTACTCGCTTTTGCCCTCAAACACTTTTTAATGTTTCTTATTCCACACGAAGGTCTAAAGGCCCGGGCTGACTGACGGACGACGCTACAACCGTGTCCGATGTGGAGAAGCACGGAGAGCTGCCTCGAATATGCCAGGCTACGAAAGAAAGCATTCCTCCCGTGCTCCCATGAAGCTTGTTATTCGGCGGGCAGAAAAACGCGCGGAGAAGCCCCGATAGAACTTCTGGGAGTAAGATTTGCCTGTTATCTCTGGCTGTTAAACGATTATCGCACGAAACGCTTAATGGAAACTGGCTTCGAGAAACCCAACTTCCGTCTAGTTCCAGTAGAAGCAATTATCCTCGAGCTCCATGGATACTGTAGAGGCTAAACATTCGGTGAACGAATGTGTTCGCCTCATCCTCCGATGATGTGCTCTATTGATCGCCAGCGGTGTGACAATACCGTGACATAGTTAAGATCGAAGAAAGGACATCCGAGGGAAATATGTACCGTGTTTGTTCTTTTAATAGCTTCCTTGACATGTGCAACAAGGTTCCACGAAGGCCCGGCTTCAACCTGAATTTCGTCGATTAACCGTCTGGCACGAGCCGTTGAATCGCTCGGATTCGATCAACGAGACTAAATCGGCGAACGAACCAATTAAGTATTTTCATCGGGTGTCCTCGAGCAGAATTAAACTGGCGAGATGAGGTTGACATTTAAATCGGTACGTACACTATTTTCACGCACAAAAGTGCTTAGAGTGGCACTTTGCTGGAACTGTTAGAGAAAGTAACTGTGTTATAAGCTGAGACAGCGATCTACTTAAGATCTGTCAGGAGCTCCAAAAACGATCCCTCGAGATTGCTTATAGCCGGGAGCAGCGAAACGTCGCAAAGGAAATCGGATTAAAGGACAGAGCTCGGTTATAGCGAAAGCGATACTACCCGATCGAATCTATCCTAGCACTGTCAACAACCTCGAATTAGTCTGTCAACGTGTAGCACCGAAGATGAATCGATATTATCGTTCGATGTAGCGGAGCGTGCACGTGGTTGCGCACGCGTCCCACGTGTGCCCGCGCTCCGATGGTTAACGCGATGACGGGACGAAACGCGAACGATCGTGGCCGCTGAATACCGTCGAATCGACGGAAAAGAGAGGCCTCGCTAGCCTGGCCGTACGCTTCCAAGCCTATCCCTGACGCTAAGACCCATTAAAGAACCATTACGACAACCATTTCCGCATAGCCGTTTCTTTCAATGGAGGCGGGTGAACAGTTATCCTCCTAAATCCATTTAGCCCGCGGGGCCGATCCGCCGGGGCCTGGACAATTAGACGCATCTCTCTGGCTTACGCCGCGCCGGCAGCGCGTCGTCGCATAAATCACAATATAAGGCACGATAACGATTGCTTGACTCACGTGGCAGCGGAGAGCGGCAAGGAGTTAATGATTCACGCGGGACCGCGACAGCACCTCCTCTTCACTGTACGCGGATGTTAACAGCGATTTCCATCGGTGTATCATTAAGGCGTACACCTGTTGACGATCCGCGGGAGAGGAATGTTTTCTCTCTCTCTCTCTCTCGCGCTCTCTCTCTCTCTCTCTCAGCCAGTCGTCCGGGAGGATTTTCCACCGTGGGCGATGGTGGCTGCACACGCGTGATCGATTTTCCGCTAACGCGGGACGGTAAGGCTAGCCGGACTCTCGCGTGCGCCGAGGGAAACGCGGCGGCGAAGCATTCCCGTCGTGCCGCGCTAGGATTCTAGGTGCCTGAGGCCACTAAACGAAACCACCCGACACACACGGCACACTAATCCCGCGCACGGCCAGAAGCGACGATTATACCACCGGTGGCAGAGCGACGACGCGGGTAAACAAAGCGTATCGCGCGGCACCGATCGTCCGCATTTTCCAACGGCGAGCCGCGACACCAACTGAGGAGAGGTCGGACGAAATCGCTGGATATATACACTGGCAACCTTCCTCTTTGCATCGGCTACGGCGAAGGGTCATTGGTATTCGGCAACATCGATAATAAACCTCGTTTCTCATTGGCCTGCCGCGGGTCACATTGTCGCGCGGGCCGTCGTTGCGACACGCCGTCACTCGCGGCTCAGGTAGAAAAATCACACTCTCTTTCTTTCTCTACCTTTCTCGTCTCCCTCGCTCTCGGTGTATATGCGTCTTCCTCTTGCTCTCCACGGAGGACGGGAAGCACAGTCGCCCGGGGTCACCGAAATCCCGCGAGGCCTTGAATCGCGGCCGCTCCGAAACGATTCCGGATCGATCGGGCGATTATCGTTTTCGTGGTTAGCACTGGGGGACGACGATCGATGCCTGAGCTAGCGGCGTGGCACGCCGCGCCGGTACCGCCGACGCCGCCGCGGAGATTCGATAAATCCGACACGGAGAGAGAACAGACGGGGCCGACCGACGGAAACGAAGCACACACGAATGCCAGCAGAGAACGTACGAACGAACAGGCGAGAGCCTGGCTGCCT
Organism: Andrena minutula; assembly: GCA_929113495.1. Taxonomy (NCBI): domain Eukaryota; kingdom Metazoa; phylum Arthropoda; class Insecta; order Hymenoptera; family Andrenidae; genus Andrena; species Andrena minutula. The sequence goes on along the minus strand of OV815994.1, from coordinate 26,708,429 downwards.
CGTTCGGTGAACAGCCCGCGGCCCCCACGTTGTTTGTCTCGCGAGTGGCCTGTTTACATGTTGACTCTCTGTTTACGCGTTTCGTATCCCTCCTCCGCTGCCCGCACCCACCGCACCGCCAGCGATCTACCACCCACCACCCATCGCCCGCCGCCGTCTTCCCGCCACTGTCGGCTCCGTCTCGTCCCTCGCACCCGCGCATCCACCGGTCGCCGCGCTTGTCCTTCTCCCTGTTAAGGCTCCCGCCACTCTCCGTCACTCGCTCAAGCCTGCTCGGCTTCACCGAATAAAGCCGAGTTTACACTGACCGGCTCTCTCGCGGGTGGGAGTGAACGCTCGCGACACGACTGCCGTGCCGCCAGCCGCGAGTCGAGAGCGAGCGACGCGACTTTGATCGCCAGCGCTGACTACGGGCACGCTATCGCGGCCTTTCTGCCGTCACGTTCATAGCTTTTGGGTAATTGAGCTGGGGCTAGGTCTAGGCCAGCTTTCGGCTGAGTCCCTGCTCAGCCTTGAAACGCGGAGCCGTTGCTTGGCCCCTGTACGTGGTAGATGAACTGGCTAGGCCTGAGTCTGCCCCGCGATAACATCTACTGTAGGCCTTGGTACGCGTGATTACTTAGGCCTGAGTCAGATCTGGGTCAAGTCTAGGGTAGAGGTAAGCTGAGAGCGTCTGTTTCAGAGCATGGTGCGTCTGCTTGCTCCAATTGCTTAGGGACTCAACGTGCGAGGATGTCTTGGATTAAGCCTGACGTCGGCTAACTTGACACTGAACGTGGTTAAGTGTTTCGTTTCGTGAGAAGGATACGAGCCCAAATGCATGTTAATATTCCTGCACCCCGGGTATTTTGGAGTCACAACCTAATTGACTCCTAGATATCCCTCATCCTCGGCCTAGGCGAAGAAGAATTATCTCTTACACATCTTTACGGTGCAGAAAGAGGAATTCTCTTGGTCTAACCCTGATTCCCGACACCCTAGTACCCCATTAAACCCAAGTGGCGCTGTCGCGATTACAGAAAGTTGCCAGTTGAGCCTGTTGCAAGGTCTCAGCACTGGAGAACCAGCTCAGGCACCTGAGATCTCCAGTTCCCGCCTTGAGAACATGCTTTTGAGAAATAGTCACCCGTGAAACAAGCCTAGGCTCTGGGGAAATATTCCGGAAACAGTAAAAAGAGTTGACAATAAACGAAGGATTAGGCATCAACCTATATAAACGTATCAACAAGTCAGATACTTAAAGTGCACACCTCTAATTCCAGATCTCTAAGTACCGCAAGCTTTAACGGTAATCAGTTCAGTTAAATGCTACAGGATCAAGTAGTACAAGCATCTACAGTCTACACGAACCTCCACCATTCTTCCTGTACGCTGAATCTACCCCAGAAGTTATGCTCGCAGTCTGTGAAGAATCTTTTACAAGTATCTACAACATGATTCACTGGAGACTCCCATTGCTGCGCTCTCATATTGTTTATCCAAGATAAAATATATTCATACTGTTTGTATAACGCGCGCAAGGTCAGGAGCGATATTATTTTAAAAATAACTAGCTACACGCGGTTCTTAATCTGAGCCGATTGTCCCGAAGGAAGGCGTCGCGCCCGGTGCAGAATCTGAGCGAAGCCTGCGTTGGAAATCGAGCCTTAACCACCGCCCACGAACGCTCGTGTCGCCGGCTCGGTCTCTCGTCCGTCGCGGACAACATGCTCCAGGTTCGCCCGTGTGTGACAGTACCCATGAGAGCACCTTCTCTTTCTACTCTTTCCTCCAATCACCTCCCTATAACTGCACTATCATTCTCATCAATGGGTATTGACGTTCTCGCGCGTTGAGTGCTCAATTTCTTAGACACGCTTTACGATCGCCGATAAGCCCCGTGACCATTTCTGTTTATCGAAGCCCATTACACGCGCCTACCAATACGAACTCCCATCCGAATTTAAAGCCGCTGCCAGCCGCGGATAGGCTCTCCAGCGTGGCGTGCCCCGCGGAAACGTTACGGCCGCGATAGAGCGAGATAATCTCTCGCCGCGCGGGGAATAAAAGGCCTGGAATAGAAACAAAGCTGTTGCTAGTTTCCGTGAAAGGTGGACGACGGATCTTCGGAGCGTAATTCTCTAAGTGGAAACGTCACACGCAGCAATATGGCTATTCAAACATGTGGCAGGCGATGAGACTACGCAGGCTCGAGCCATTCGCGCCTCCCTCCCCCACCCGCCGCCAGGCTCCTCTCTTTTCTCTCTTTTCCTCTCTCTTTCCGTCTGTCGATCAACAGGATGCATCATAGACGGCAAGAAACTCCACGATGATCTTACCCACCCACATTATTTATTTATTCCCGCGTGCCGAGGCTCGCGGCACGGTTGAGGCGCGGCTTTGAAAAATCACCGGGCACGGCCACGAGGACCCGCGACCGTGACAAATTACGCTCGAAATCTGTACGGTAGTCGTTTGGTAAGGTAGTTGACCCAGTCGTCGATCGGTACCCAGTCGTCGATCATTTGAATTAATATTGAGATTTTATAAGGTTTTTGAACAATATTGTGTATAGGACAAAATTGCAAATTAATATTTAAGAGTCTTTACCTACATATATCATCACAATATTGTTCAAAAACCTTATAAAATCTCAATATTTAAGTGATCGACGACTACGTCTAAACCGATCGACAACTGGGTCAACCACCTTATGTCTTTTTTCTCTCTCGGAATGCGTGTCGTCGAATTAATAGGAATTTTCGGCGAGGTTATCGAGAACGGTGGGAACGCGACGTGGCCAATAAGAGATATCACGGTTTTAATGATAATTTCCCACGGATCATCGCCGGGTTACGTGTACTCGAGTCCGCTCGATTATCATTACCACACCGCTGCCAGATATTTATCTTTCCCCCACGGCCGGGGCCGAGCAAGTTGAAACTACAACGGAGCCGATCGATTTAGCCATTTATCAATTAATCTTATCGACGGCCCGTTGGTGCCCATAACGAATTCCCGTTTTAATCACGTACACCGAGCTATACTTTCGTTACGACGGCCCTGTTCAACGTCTGCTCCGCTAATAGCGAGTTAATTGCATCAGGTGCAGGGGAATCCCCTTTTCCGTCACTTCGTGCGCCGCCGAGAAAAATGTACACCACGACCCACGCCCTCCTCCCTGCTCGCCCAAACGCCACCCCCCACTCAAAAAAAGAAGCATAAAAAAGGGGAAATCCTTGGATAAAACACGATACACGCTTTCCCCGCTTCCCGTTTAATTGCCCGTGCTATTGAGAATTTTACTATCCCGTTAAATCAATCCTCTCCTACGTGGAGATTTTTCGCCGCTGTATGTTTTCATACTTTCATGAATCATAAATCGGTAATTCACGCGCGGCCAGTGCCCGCGTGTCGCGTGGAAACGCATTCGAGTGAGATACGGCAGGATATAAACGAGCATTTATTATCCGGGAAGTGGTGGTTACGCGTCTTATCAATTCAAACGCATTTTATTTTTATCGATGCCTCGTTCGGTTATTGCAACTCTTGCGTAACCCCATTACGGGCCGTGCAAGAAACTTGTTAGCACCACGTTGCACCGACCGTTAAACAGCAATTTCCTTGGCGGCGAGTCGCGGCTATTTGCGCTGGTAAACGTTACAATGATTAGAAACGGGTTGCTACAAACGACCCCTCGCCTCCTTGTAAAACACGTCGGATTATAATACGCGCGACCGGTCATTTTATTTTCATGGAGAGCGCGGAGAGGTTCTGACGCGACGAGGGACGGACACGCGACTGGACAGCTCGTGTACAGGGTGTTCTTAAATTCTTTACCCTCTGCTATCGTATCTCACTAATCATATTGATAAAACAATGCCAGGGAAAAATAGATTCTTCAATGTTGTTCAATGTTCAAGTTACGGATTTTCAAAGTTAATGAAAACGTATTAATTGTAAGTGAATTAGGACCCTCCTTTAGCAAAGACACAAGCTTCACTCATGGAAACACGTGCCAAAATTATTATTCCTAATTCTTGCCATCGTTCTGTGTATTATCTCTAATTAACAATTTATTCCAACGCTCTGTTTTCCCGTGTAAAGTTGTGACAAAGAATCTGGGAGCACCCTGTATGCCGCGTAAACTACCCCCGGACTTAGATACAAGCAGTGGCGAACGGTTTAGGGGGGTAAATCGTCGCGTAAACGCCTCGGTATATGGACCGGCGGGATTTCGTTTCGGAATCAGCGCGAACGAGTGAGAGTCCGTAGATAAGGTAATCCGGACCCCCGAAACTCTCTGAGAGATTCACGAAAACCACCCCCGCGTGCCGCGCAAACTGTGTACCTGGCGAATTGGGGGAGGAGGGTTTCGGTCAGTTTAATGGGAACTTGCCCGAATACCAAGTGGTTCTCGAAGTGCCGCGGTAGATCGTGGAAAACAATAAACAGACTCCCGCGAACTTAGAGGATCGCACGGTCGATTGGGCATCGTAAATGGGAATCGATTCCACGACTTTTCCATTTGTTTCGCGCGGAATATACCTGACGCTCGTGGAGAGGCCAAGGGGTGGAAAGTGGTGAAGAGAAGGGTGGCTTCAAGAAGGCATTGCCTTTATTAAGAACTTCGTTCGTTCGTTCCACCCCCGTTTTTCCCCCAATTCATTTTTCCTTCCAGATTTCGTAGGTTGACGAACGAGCTACGTTTTCGCATCGGAAATATTGTATGCTAATGGTACTGCGAGATTGCAGGGAAAAGGGTTGCTGATAAATACGCGGAAAAATGGGATAAGGGGGGAAGGGGTCACAGTGGATCACGAAGTGACTGATGGACGGCACCGAGTCAGATGCCGAAGATTCCAGCAACTTTTCCCATTATCGTCAATATGCAGGCGGAGGCTTCGGTTTCGCGTCGGAGGGCGTTACGCCGTGGATTCTATGGTAAAAGGAAACCGGTTAAATCGCGTCGACGACCTTTATTGCCGTCTTAAAGCAGTTAAGTTAATCGGCATCAGCATAAGAAAACGGAAGGGGCTGCGAACTTGACGCGGCAGGAATCGAATCGGCTTGTATTTAGAGTTCGGAGACAAAAACATTAACATAAATCAGGGGGCGAGGGAACGAGCGAGGGAGAAGAAGGTGCGACACAGCGGGGAAAGATCTGCCACGGGATCGAATGTTTATTTCGATTCCCACCCGAGCGTTCCCTCGCCAGCGCACTTTACAGCTCCATCGAGCCTCGTCCTGCTTCCTTACCTCCCGCAATTAGTGCCCCGAAAACTTACGAACCATTTGTTTCCCCGTTACAAAGAGAAACCTCGAATTGGAGTGGCGACTTCGTAATCTACAGGGAGGATAAATCGCAACAGCCCAGACGGTGAGCTTAATTCTGCGAGGTTATACGAGGGGAAGCCACGGGATGCGACGAAAGAGTGTATCGAATTAAAACGGAGGTTTACAAAAATCAAAATTTAAATTGTCAGAAAATTGAGAATAAATATCACGAGTGTTTACGTGTAAGAGAAATTGATAAGGGTTGCTGGCGAAAATGCGTGCAGAAGCGTGAGAATGCGGGGAGGGAAAGGGAGAAGGTGCCACTTAACTCCACCCCCCAGTTTCATTCTCGACGAACGCACCTTGCGTTGCACGAGTGGCAACCCTCGACCTCAACTCTTTCACTTTTAGCGGGAATTCGATGAATTGCCAGCCGCTACGGGCAATAAATAATGCATTTTGTGTTTGCCCCCGGTAAAAGGGTCCACCCTCGCTCCCCCACCCCCGGGCAGCCCCTAAGCTAACCCTAAATTTTAGAACGACTTCGGTCGAAGGCGATCGTCGGGCACGATTTACTGCAACGACCGAGAATTGATACAGTTTTAGAAAGCTGCGTCGTTGCTTGACCCACTCCTAAGGGAAACCGAAATTTAGGATCCGAAAAATCTTGGTGTTCCCCAAAGCCCTTCCAGCCCGTTCCTCTGTTCAATCGATAGCCAATAACCGATTACTGCTATTCAGGCAGACTTTCTCAATGCTGAAAGACAACGAAATAATACAGCAAAGAATAAAGGGAATGCTTCAAGCCCAGGTCGCATTGGAATAAATTTCTCGACAATGACGGAGCCCCGTGGAACTCTGGGCCTGTTAAGGGAAACAGAAAATGAGAAGCGAACGAGGCGGAAGAGAGTATCAGGGATAATGGCAGCGCGCAACATTATAAGGTATGCATTGTCTGTAATTTAGCAAGCAGATCAACGCTGCCAATTACGGGCAACTATTATATAGAGACAGCAATTCGCGCAGAAATCCCGTAGACACTGTAAGACGATTCGAAATCATTGCCCCTGAATTCCTTCGCCCGCGAGAGGATCGAATTAATAATCTTCACCGCCCCCTTGCCTTTCCGTAAACCCACCGAACACCAATCTCAGGAAAAACACCCGTGATTACGCGGACCTTCCACGCCGCCATTCGATATTTATCTGATCGAGTCCTCGAGACAGATGTGTCGTCCTTTTTTACCCTAACTGCCGCGGAAGGGGGACGAAAATCGAGGCAGGGAGAAATTGGCGACTTATCGCGGCAATAATTAATGCGCGGGACCCGAACTTCCCGAGACTTCTTTTACTTACTGGAAACACAAATTGCTTTGTTCGATCCATTATTAATTGGCAATTGCCAGCTGTTTCGCGACAGGCGCTCTCCTCAAGGATATTTCATCCCTCAGTTTCCGTGGAACGTTTCCCTCGACCAGGGGCGTCCGTTTTTTTAAGCGATGCAGTTTACATTTTCCTCGGACGAGGACTGACTCATCAATCACGCTTAATCAATGGCTTGTATCGACCGATCGATAAGGAGCCCTTCATGCACTTTTTTCGCGAGACCCCCTCTCGAGATAAGAGGACGGAGAAAGGACAGAAGAACTTTCTTATTAACGCGATCAATCAAATCGCAACGAATTTAAAGCATTTTTCACGATTTTCCGGATTTCTGGTCAGACTGGTCGGGGGAAAAATTCGCTGAACCGAACGGTTAGGGATAACTTTCGCCCCGATCGATACGGGATTAAGAAGCCTCCGCCGCTTTTCCGCCAGCTAATTACGAGAGTGCGATCACTCATTGGAAATAATCACCCCCCGGGTCTGCGCCTCGTTGCCGTCTTATGAAAATTCAAGGGAATACATTTTCGAAGCGTATTCTCCGGCCGAGAATCGAGATTCTTTTACTGTTCAGGCTCCGGATGACAGAAGTTACTCCCGCGGGCGTTTCCCTCGATTTCCCAACTTCTTAATTTCGTCCGAACCGAGGAGCTATCAAACGAAGGCGGGATTTTAATTGTTTACCAAATATCGGTGGGGTTACCGAAGAACAGGAAAGAAGGGAACGAGCTTGGAGTTTCGAACTCGTAAAACTCTGGAAACGAGAATGGGCCACTTATCGCCATTGTTTACTGTCTTCCACAACCGCGAGCCCCAGCAATTTTTTTGAGAGTGTATACCTGCCATTCCCCCGAACGTCGTAATCGCTTTCATTAACTTCCTCGTTTTAATACGGAGGGGTGTGGGTGGGCGGAGATGTTGGGATCGCCGAGTCGATTCTAGCGGTCTCGATACAGCGGGCAGAGACTTTATCCTTTACGAGGGTCGCGCCAAGAAGGACGTAACGCCGTGAGAATTGCCCAATAAACTTAATTTAAGTATCCAAGCCGATGCTTCTATAACGATATACTAATCATATTCCAACCCTCGAGCACGGCACGCAGGGTTGCTCGTTTATGGATGTATAAAAAGAAGTATTTTCTGCCCTCTGTGACGAGCAAAGCTATCATGAAATTTTCACTTTCGTTATTGAAGCCAATTGCTTCGCGCTGTAAGCAGTTTTCAAGTTTAATTCTACGTTTGAATTTTTGTATAAATTGTTTCGATTAACCTGTCCCGCGTATACAACCGTCTTGCAAGTGGTACGAGCAAGGGGAGTAGGTAAATAATTCACGAAAATAACTCGCGGTTCGATGATGCACGATCGCGTAATTCACTGCCGTGTGATATCGTAATTGCGCCGGTCGTGGGATCGCGTTACAACGGACAGACGTGGCTTCATTTAAATATCATAAACTAAATGAAAGCGTGGCAATGTCTGGCACGATTTCTGAAACGTCGCTTCCTCCAAGCGACTTGACTTAATATTTAACACCTGTGACGCTTGCCTCGCTTGCGTTTCGTACATCTCTCCGCCGGCATTATTTTCCATTGCAGTGTGTGCGCTTCGAGCTTTGACGTTAAAATAAGCAAGTTGACTGTCGTAATTACCTGTGCAAACGATTTCGGCGAAGTAGAGGAAACTCTAGCAATTGGGAGACGGATATTCTGCGGGAGGGATTGGAAGAATTCTGAGACCCCGCTGTGCTAGAGATAATAACGCATATCTCGCGAGGGAGATAAACAAAAATTCCAATAAAATTATGAACAATATTTATGGGCTTCACTGGGTCATTTACTTCAGAGTTTAAGACACTTATGTCAATATTAAAACTTTCACTGCAACTTTCTTCGGATTAAGTATATCTCCGCTGATTAAATGAGGAAATTCTGTTTACACCAAAGCGGGCAACAATGTGGCCATACTTTCACCGCCGTTAGGATAATGCGAGGTGAGGAGAAATTCCTCCTAGATCGAAACGGGCCAATGAACTCGGAATGGTGTCTAAAATCCGGATTATTAGAACCGCCGATTCTCAGGCTCGTCCAACGAATCGGTCAACAAAGTGTTTCACAAATGATTCTCTTTACATTTGATCGATAGTTGCACGTTTAAGCCTCTGCCATTCAATTTCTTTCGACTCCCCTGCCAGTTGCCAGCTAATTGGTCTATAATCAGGTAAATAACGGAACAACTGAGATAAGGTAGACGTGGCCAAAGGCAAGAACTCTTTATGGACGTCTCAGATTCTACTTATGTAACTACTAAACGAATCTCCATGCTTTCACTGTACACGATAACATTTATTGCACATCTCGAGAGAATTTCAGCTTCTCTCTGAGCTAAGATTTTGATTTCCGGGCAGGGAAATCAGAATCTTAGCTCAGATTAAATCAGAGACTTGAATAATCGACTGTTTGTAGTTTTCTAATTAACCACGACTATCCGCGGGATATACCCCTTAAGGGGTTATATCCAGGTAGCATTTCTGGTTGGCCCGCGGTATCCCCATGTTGGGAATTAGTTGGCCATCAAAATGCCAACAATAAATGCTACTAGGAATTCCTAGTCAGGCGGCCGAAAAGAGGCGAATGTGTGTGAATTTTTTTTGTAAAAGCGGAAGCATATATTTTTACAGAACTTTTGGCACTTAAAAGAGCAACATTTACAGAACATTTGGTAATTTTTTCGTAGAAAAATATTTACGTTTATAATAAAGTAACAGCCGACGTCGAAGAAGCCTTTGAAGTCCTAATTTTTACACGAAAGAATCAGAATTTCAACTTTAAATAGCCGCCATTTTGTTTTAAATTAATATTTCGGAAATTCCCTGCGTTAATCAGAGGATACATTTATACACTAACGAAATATATTTTGTTTTTTTTTATTTTAGAGAATCTGGTTCCGAATAGCAGTGCAGACCTCAAAACCAAATTTTTAAAAAGGCTTCTCAGATGTCGGTTGTTACTTCATTGTAAACGTAAATATTTTTCCACGAAATAATTACCACATGTTCTGTAAATGTTACTCTTTTAAGTGCAAAAAGTTCTGTAAAAATATACGCTTCCGCTTTTTCAAAAAAAATTCAGAAACATTCCCCACTTTTCGGCCGCCTGACTAGGTATAACCCCTTAATAATACTCCGCGTCATGGTAAAAAAGTCCCCAGTAGAACGGAGCGATACTATATAGGCGAAAATTTAAATTTGATTTTTCAGTTGGCCTGGGTGCGGGATAGTTGGCTTTTGATTAACCAAAACACAACTATAAAAAAATTTGGAACAATATTCATGTCTGCAGATTCCTTTTTCTCTTAAAAGTAAAAAAATTCACAATATTAATCTTATTTTTTTACATTTTTAAGATAGAAAAATGTCTGCAGGTTCCTTTTTCTCTTAAAAGTAAAAAAATTCACAATGTGAATCTTATTTTTTTACATTTTTGAGAGAGAAAGGAACCTGCAGACATGAATATTTTTCCAAAATTATTTTATAGTTGTGTTTGGTTAATCAAAAGCCAACTACCCCGCAACCAGGCCAGCTGAAAATTCAAATTTAAATTTTCGCCCATATAGTATCGCTCCGCCTTAGTCCCCAGTAATTATACAAGAGCCGCGCAATGCTCTCAGCGTCGTATCTGTATGATTTAAGACGCTCCGTGAAATAAGCCGTCAATTTAAAGATATCCAGATGCACAAGATAACCGAAACGCGTGCACATAACGAGTGATAATGCAAAGAATAGCGCGTAACTCGGCCGCATTATCGACGTCGAAAGAGTCGCGCTTCGTTATAATCCCCCGCGTTGCCGGTTAACCGGGCGAACGTGGAATTTCGCAGCAGAAGAGAATTGGAATCAATACGCGCAGAATTTGAAAGGAAACAAGTCGTAACGACCGGCTCGGCGAGCGTGTTGCGCGCGGGAAGGTGTCTCATAAGGAGTAGAAAATAATCACGCTCAAGTGTCCTCTAGCGCGGCACTCTTCTTCATTCTCTTTCTCCGAAATTTCACCCGCGACTCCCCTATATACGATGGAATGAATGGATGTTCCCGATGCCAATGATTCCTAGCCGTTCCTGTCCAGAGGGACCAATCACCGTGAGTGCACGTCACGCCGAGAACTCTCCTTTCCCGACACGGTCCGGTAGCGTTTAACTTTGCCGCGTCGTTTTAACGTATAGAGAAGCGGCTGATGAGGGGCCTCTCAGCATCAATTCACCGTGGCAGAGGCACAATCATCGAGGGCAAAGTCATCGGGGAAAAATAATTACAATCGGTCGCCTAGTAAGCGCCCGCGTACTCCACCGGCGTCGATTCCCTTCGTGGGAATCTACACCCCCTCCCCTCGCCGCCCCGCTCCAACCCGCGGGGGCTTGAAACCCCCCTAAGTCACCCGTATCCCGGAACCACTTCACATATTCGCGGTTCGACGATCCTGTACAAAATCCTAGCCCCGCCCGTTACGCTCGGCGCTCTTTATTATTACTGTTTTATAACGACGCGACAGGCGCGCGCGTCAAAGGTTCGAAACCGGTGCGCGCTGTCTGCGAGCGACTCGATCGGCGGACAACAATACTAACGACACGCCACACCACTGTATTCCAAGCGAGCCTCTGTAACCGAGGCCTCTTCTTTCGGTGGTTACACGTGCTCGATTCAGATCGAACGGTGACGGCTCGGGACATTCAGATAATCGCGATATACTCGCGAGTATAATTCGATAGGCGTGTAATGATTACACACTAATGATTTCGGCGCAGACACCATTGTGATCGGCACGATAGCGAGGGAATCGTGTATGTTTGCAGAGGGAGAGAAACATGCGTGTGAAGAATGTATTATAATCGGTGCGTTTGATGTTTTCCGTCCTGGGTGGCGACTGGCGACTCGATTGAGACTCCTGTGTACTCTATCGTAGTAGCGGCCACTTACTGAGATAGGAGAATGATTCCATTACTGGTCGGCCGCGCGCGATTCAATGACGCCGCGAAGGAAAGGCGGAGGAGAAGTTGGAGAACTAAAACAGCGGTTTAAGGTGGAAGAAGGCTGTCCAATGTTCTCTCTAACTCGGAGCCGCTAAGGAGGCTGATCTATAAATAGGCAGCTGAAGGCACAGACAGGCCCGACTAACACCAAAAAACGGGCATCGGGATGATCGGCCAAGGAATGTTCACCCCAAGCTTCGCCTGAAACCGATTGCTTCGGGAGAGTAACCCTTTGCGAGCTGTCCTACGCAAACTCGACGTCAGATTAATTCCCTTCCATCGACGTGGTTGACAAATTACGGCCTTACACGTTCCAGCGATTTTATTATAATTCAGTGAAATTTGCACATGAAACTGTGTACCCAGGGCTTGAAATAAAACACTGACCTAGTGACCAGAAAATCCTAGAACTACTCTTGAACAGTCCCAAGAATCCTCGGTTCCTTCTAACCAGACGAATTATAATTATCGAAAAAGGGAAACAGCAAGGTGGACCCGGACGAATTCAGTTTACCCTCGGTGCAACAACGGGGCTTCTCCATTTCTCGCGTTCGTGCTCGTTCAGATCATTAACCCTAATGGTATTCGCAACGCGTGCCGCGGAAACTTTAGGGCGACGTACACACACCTCTACGAGCTTCCGGGAAGATTTTCTTTATCCGGACTTCTATCTGCGAGCCGTGGCTTGCCGTTTCTTACGCCGCTGCAGAATTCACCCATCGGAGGTGGGTCCCCAACCAACTCTTTCGATCTTAACGCCCCTTTCGGCGCTCGCATTCATATCTTACGGCCATAAAATATGCGCGGATGACCGGAGTCGTAGGTTCGCGTATCTACATAACAGCCCGCGGCGTTCTATTCTAGATTCATAACTATTAATACTAATGTCTGCGAGACTCGGGCCAGGGAGCAGCTTCTTGGCTAACGTTGACCATTTCTACCTCTCATCAATGGTACATTCAAACGCGGGCAAACATGAATTTATCAACGGGGATGAACCACTGCGCAAGCCAGTGTTGTTTCTCCGGGTGTACACGCCTAGATTTATGCCAGCCGCCCATCCGGATGCATCGAAGTATTTACAGCGTCTCCCGCGAGTCAAGCCCGGCTTATCGCGACTAATTACTCAGTTCGGTGATTAACCTCCAGAAGGCACATTTAAATCCTGGCATATCTTCGAATATTCTTTGAAGCGATCTTCTTGGGACGAGACACGCTCATATGCTCGCTGATAAGATTTAACTGCTAGCCATTCCTTCCTTATATTTCTTTTTAATTGGAGAACTCTTGCCAAAAGCTGCGTGACTATCGGCGCAGAGAAAGATCTTGTTTTTCAATGGGAAAGCATCCTCTTCTATCTCAAATCTCAAATCTTAATCGATAAAAGCTTTGATAGACAGTCGACTCTGGAATTTAATTGTCAGACCTTGTAGCTTTCGCGTTGCACAGGCTAATGAAGCTTGAGGTATATCTAAGTATAATTAGAAGATTAGATCTATCTTGAACGTTTAAAAGAACAGTATTATATGGGTGCGGACTGCGCAGAGGAAAAATGTAATTGCGTGTACCTATATTGAATGAAAAAGGAACATGCAGATCTCGTGGGCAAGAAAGAAACCAGCGCGAGTTCTTTCGTTCGCGTTTACTGGAGGCGCGAGCAACATATTGCCGAGTTATTTAGAGCACGATTATGTACCCGATGATTCATATTTCAATTTTCTCTTTGCCAACTACCCGCCGATTGAAGACGCAAGTACGCCTCGATTACTCTAATCATGTGATTCTCCGCGAGTATGCGTTATCTTATCTGTGTTGTACACAATATTCCCCGGACGATAATGCTGCATTTCATGCCGCTGAATCTCGGATTTGCGCGAGGCATTCCACGGGAACGAAAGGAAAGCGTGGCTCTCGGTAAAATGCCATCAGGCGAATTCTAAAAGATTCTTTAGGATCCGGGATAACGTTAACGATATTTTTACGACGGAAAATAGAAGCATCCGCGAGCAGCATAAATTTACAGCGTGTAGAGCGTTTAAAAAGGAACTACGCGAGGTCGAAAAAGAAAGTTCAAAGAAGCGAGAGTTGAAGTTGGACGGGGCGAGAGGTGCTGGCAAATTTTTCATTATCTTGCGCCATAATCTATTTACAGAAAAGATTTAAAGCTGGGACGTGCGGCGCTCTCCAGTCTGGGGTTACTGAATTCATTATTCCTTTAAAAAATATTAACTTTACTAACACCACCGTCTTTTTCGCCTCATTCCTTCTGCCCGTTGGGGTGGGAAAAAGAAACATAAACCCACGCGGAAGAATGATAACACTCGGCGACTCCTTCCGCGGATATTTCTTTATATACCCGCGGAATATTTATTTAGAATTTCCTCGATAAGGGTACACGCGCTGAATCCCGGCTTGCGCAATTATAGACAACGATGTTTCAGCGATGTATCTTCGGGGACGTCTTGCTCTAAGGGCAATAATTAACCGAATTAAATAATTGCCGCCTGCACTATACTTCCAAGTCATATTTCAAGCACGATACACGTTTCGAGGTATACGTCGCTACCGCTGTCGCAATTAAATTTACGCGAGGCTAAGAATAACCATCGTTTGAAATAGAATCTTGTTGTCATTGGTTCACTAGCCGATATTCTAATCTCTGGCGGAATTAAATCGCCGCGACGGACTTCCAGGCCTCTTCAGATAAGTGGAAACGTCTCTACCTGAATCTCCGCGACGACGTGCCCAACGAGCCCTCCCGGCTCTTTGTACACGCGACCGGATTAACAGGCGCGTATATTTTGAAAATGCGGGTCGCGCTGACGAAAAATTTACATTTACCAGAAAATTTATGCGGTTAGCATCTTCCGCGGTAAAATTAGTGTTTCGCGGAGGCTGGGGCGATATTAAGTGGGGCCCGATCGCGTAAATAAATGAACCGATGAGAGCCAGCTACATACCAATCCTTAGTACAGCTCGCCTAGCTATACTTGAAGCTTCCGTGACCGCGGGCAGCGAAATATACCAAAGTCGCCAGGAATGGAGCAAAGAGCAAATGCGTCTGCTAGAGGGACGGACAGTAAATCTGTCCCATCGTTTGGCACGGTCGTGTTCACCACCTCGAATGAATTATTTACTTATCAATTATTAAGCAGAGCCGGCCTGTAGCGTTTAAAGATTTATGCCGCCGAGAAATTGTCTCTGCATCTTCGCGCCGACCGTTTCATAATAAGCATCCCATATTTTCGACATTAGTACTAGTTTTCAAGGTTGCTCCGCGCAACGTATAAATATTTCTACGGTATACATTCGCTGTACACTCATCCCTTCAAGACTCGAGAGTGAAGAGAATAAAGGTCACGCCTCGAGATAATTAAAAATTCGTTTATTAGAGAAGTCATTGACTTGTTCTACTGCAGTCATTCTCGATCTGTGTGTCGCGAATAGGGAATTCAATCCCGGGATCCCGGCTGTTTTTTGGATTCTAAAAGTCCCGGGATTTGATACATCAAGTTGTAACTTATGCAGAGAATTTCGAGAATTTTTAAAAATGTAAATTACTTTATGAACAACTGAAAAATATAAAAATGGAATCTAAAGAACTGTCGGGATCCCGGGATTGAATTCCCTAGTTGCGGAGTGTTTTCTGGGCAGTTTTTTTTAAATATCATTAAGTTAGAATTATATTCTGAAATACCGATTTAGAATATGGTTCCGTTACTTTATTAAATTTACATTAAGGGCTCCCCCTACTTCGACGGCCTGAAAAGGAGCGCGATTTTTTTTAAGAACAACTTTCAAATTACATTAATTGAAAACTTTGCGCCTATATTTATACATATTTAGGCAACAATTTAACAAAAAATTTAATTAAAAAATAACAGTATCTAAAACTTTAAACGCGTCTTTCTCAAAATGATGCTTTTGGGATTAGTTAGCATGATATCTCAAAATCCAATCACTCGATTTACTTCAAACTTTGCATATATTTTGAGTAGATGTCCCATTCTTGATGGTACTAACACTAAGTTGGTTTTTGAAATATTAGACTTTTGCGACTTAGAAAATCAGCGAATTTTTTGCAGAAATCGAAGTCTGTTTTAGACGCTGCCATTTTATTTAATTTTCAGTATTTCTCTAATAATATAGTTTAATCAATAGCCACACTCATACAGATTATATTTACAAATTTATAAATTATCTATTTCAAACAACCACAACGGCTGATTCTATGCTAACAATGCGCATATGATTTTTATAAGGCGCTCTATTTAAAGCCTTATATCTCCTGATATAACCATAATTTTTGCATACAATTTTTTTTTCATATTCTCTAAAGATTGACAAATGAAGCCACAAAGTTGGAAGTAAATATATTTAATGGTTTTGTTTTAAAAAATTCTTAAAGTTTGCTTCACATTTCTTCCGCCAAGGTAGGGAGACCCCTTAAATGGGGGAGGGTGGGTTGCAAGTTATTTGAATATCATAAAAGCGGATCGCGACATAAAAAGTTCAAAACACTGTTCTACTGAATTTTCGAAAAGCCTGGATACTACGAGTGCAAGAAGCAATTATTAAAAATTGCCAAAACTTAATCCAACAACTGCTCCATTCCAACGACCAGTTTCTTCCACTACCAAGAAGCTTCGCGTATGGCGCAGAAATTTCGTTTCGCCCGGATTCTTTCCCGCGTCCTCCCGAAATAGGAGCAAAATAGAACGAAATCCGAGAGAGTGGCGGAGAGTCAAGTATACCTAGTACATACGTCGTACACAGCCCGGCGGTAAATCCATCGCGTCGTTCGGTATGTAAATCGCTTATCGCTCCGAGTGGACCACTCGGTATAATTAGGTAGGTAGGTAGCTAGGTAAGTAAGTATAGGTAGATAGGAATGGCATCATGCGCGCCGACATGGTATCCACGCATCTAAATGGCGAGGAGGACGAGAGAGCAACCTCGCGGAATTAGGCTCTTCCGTTGTTTCTATTACAAAATAGATGGCACGATATTGCGGGGCATCAACGGCACGGCTAATCTCTACTTCTTTTTCGTCGCGCGATACAGTTACGGCACGATGGATCGCCTCGATGCCGGGCGTCATATTTTAGTAGGTGAAAGGGGGACGTGGCGAGTAACGATTTCAGATCGCTATCCGGAGACGCTAATGATTTATCTTTTCACACACTCGCAGGCAGAAGAATTAATCACCAAAGAGGTAATACCTACAAGAAGTTTCCACCGAAATCCATTCGCACCGCGTATAAAACCATGAAACGTCATTGTAAACCGATATTCTTCGGCAATCGTGCATTCAGGATCCCCGGAGAAGCCTGAATTAATCGTCGTAAGAGATACCTCCGTGGAAGCTAACGGAAGAGATTCGACGGCACCTGGTGAATCCGGCTTCCGCGTATGATTCACCGAGCGATCGACGTTGACACGTATCGCGCGGAGCGTTACGTGAACGATACGTGACAGGGGTCGGGGATATTGATGTCCATACCATCGCGGTACAGATTCGCGGATTCGCGATCGATCGCGGGACAGGCGGATGATAAAAAACCGGTCGTTTGAACTTTTAACATTTATTACACGGGCCCCCGTTGAAAATACCGATAAATCCGCGGAAGTACATCGCGCGTAAGCGGGCCGCCGCTCGGTGCCGGCTGAAAATTGGCACGGAAGAGGACATCGTCGTCGCTCTAAATTATACTCTCGAAACGGTGTATCCCCCAATAATTTAATACGCGGGTTCGAGTAGCCCGGGACGAATTTATAGCGTAAATAACACGGTACATCCAGCGAGCATGGGTACCATTAATCCAGCCGCGGTTGCGTGGCCCGCGGCGCGGCGCGTCCCGGCGCGGACGGCCGCCGCGCCGTTTCTGCCCGATTCGTCGCGATAAAAGCCAACAAATCATCGTATCCAAGATGTATCCGTAACCATTAATCCGCGAGCCGCATCCTATCCAGCTACTTAACAGCACTGGGTGAGTGCAACGAATGTCATCCTCTGCAGCCCCATGCACCGTCGTTCCGCGATGCAGGCCGGTCACGTGACCGACAGGAAGCTACCAATCGTCTTGCACGATTATCCCGGTCACCCTCTTTCCCCCCTCCGGCCGGAGGAACAGGGGCGCGCTCGCGCGTCCCCGTGCATCGTGCACCGTGCACGTGCGTGTGCGTCAGCGTCAGGGCATCAGGGACAGCGTTAAATAGGATTCGCGAGCGAACGGCTACGTGTCGCACACTCGCGCTCCACGGTGTAACGACGCGACGGGTGGCGGACATGTGACCGTCTACACGCGCGAACCCACACGCTCGCAGCGCGCGAATTTATACGTGCACGCGTGGTGTACATGCGACGCGGAGTAGCGCAGCAATGCGTCGAGAGTCGCGACCAGTAAACCGCGCTACACATTATCATAAATGCCCGCGCGATGCAGCCCGTCCCACGCGTAAATCTGTTTCGCAAATTGCGCGAGTGGGATTATGTCATCTTCCTACAGTCTCTTTCTATCGCGGCCTGCTCCTGACACGAGCGTGTCCCTCGAAGCTGACGCGACGCAGCTTGGATGAAACCGAGAGCTGTCCTTCGGAGTTGCTCCATCTTCGCTCCCTTTCCCGAATTCGCGGAGATTCGGGGATCGGCGGTTCGCTCGGTGACGTTCGGATTAGGGTCGCTAGCTTGCGATAGATTTTATTGTGAATTTTTTGTCGAATGGTATTTTCTCGTTCTGCTGAGCAAGGTTTATAAACCGAGGATCGTAAAATGATTCGATTTTATCGGATCGTGTCGGGAGTAATAAGTTACGATTTCATAGAACGGAAACACTAGGCTAATGATTGAAACAGACTTGCATTGGATTGCTAAACGCTCCGCGACGATTGTGAAATCGAGAGAAACCAAGCAGGTAAATAAACGGCCGGTTGTATAATGAGTGCATGGGGCACTTATCTGCGGTAAAACAACATTGTGCAAACAATAATGAGCTGAGATAAGAGGGTGATGCAGAAAACAGTCTCTCGCGAGCCTCTTTCCTTGAATCCGTTGAGTGGAAATTATTTTCCCGTACGTGCAGCCTGCGTATGGATTATTCCGAGAAGGAGCTGCCGATCGTTCGCACTGACGTCTTCGCTGTTTCAGAGCGGAGACATTAAGCGATGGAACCACGGCGCGTAATTGTAATAAACTAACCTTGTCAGTTGCTTCGGCTCATAAATTAGGAATTTTTATGCCGCCCTCGCGCCAGCCGATGAAGAAACACATTTGTAGCTTTTGCACGATCGAGCTTGTGAACACTAAAATGTAGTGCATAAGAGGCAGCCCAGGCAAATCCAGTTTTGCGAAGATGTGTCCGATCCAACTCAAATGGAATTTTCACTCGATCAAACGAAACGTTCAGATCGAATACCAGTCACTTCTTTCCCGCGTGTTTCTCACCACAGGAACAATAAGATTCGTGGCGAAAGATAATCGAGTTATCGTCGGTCTAAGCAAGCACTCGCGCCAAGTGACGAAACGTAAGATGGTCTCTCGATTGAATGCTCAGAAATTGATTGAAAAACGAGATCGTGTATCGAGCACTGCGTTCTCCGAACTTCTTTGAATCTCTTTCAACAACGGCAAACAGTGTCTTCAAACTGATAAGAACGCTCCGGATGCGAGGGATTTATAGTGAACTGCGTGGGTATCGCTAAAGGAATTACGTTTCTTCGATTGATCGCGACTATGAGACATCGCCACCAGTAATCAACTTGAAAAAGAAATCTTCCCAACCGACTTCCGTTAAAAAGAAATGAAAAAAGCTATCTCACGAATACGTATCACATTTTGCGCGAGTATCTTTGCCGCGCAAAGTAGCTAGCGATGGAATTTTCACGTTTCCAGAAAACGAGGAGCGATAAGGCGCTTCTAACGGTATCCAGAACGAAACTGGATCGTAGTAGTTCTTTATTGTCCCGACACCGTCGCACACACTCTGATTATCCGCGGCGACCAATTACAATCGAGACAGATAAGACAGTTTAGGTTGCAATAATTTTTCCAGAGTGCTAGTAGTTATTTATTCCACCGCTGAATATGCCCGTTATCAGCAAACTCGGAGATGATATCGTCACCCGTCTGGTCTCGATGACACGGTTCTACACTTCACAGATACGCGCGTGTCGCCCGCCTTGCCCCATTCCGAAAGTGAAAAACATCGGGCCAAAGAAATCGCTTTCCACCGGTCGTGTGCGAGTAAAGACGCCGATTCTGCGAACCTCGCCGTTTAATTTGGATCGTTTCATGAATAATATGAGCGATCGCATTGGAGACCGTCCCGTCGGAGCATCAAAGGGTCCACGATTCAAGGAAGAAAGAGTTAACTCGACCGAGTCGGGCGACAGTCTCCAGTTATAAATATAGTTCCACGCAAAAACAACTCTTCGTTAGCTTTGACTCGTTTAAATTAGATTCGGCGGCTCGGTCGGACGTGTTGCGTAACCATTCAAACGACTAGACAATCTGTAGGTTACGAGGAAAACGCGAGGCGGACGGTGAAACGACCTGTACCGGTGAAAGACCGAGGTTTCGATTTCAGCTTCTCCTCGTTTCTGTAGCTAAACACTTTGGTATTCGTTTTCAAGAGTACTCTGAATTGTTATGGTGGAAAGGGGTTCGCGTAATCGCCACGGAATACGTAGTTAAGGACCTCTCGACGTTTTTCCAAGAACACGGGGCCCCGCTCGCGGAGAGTAAACGGCGATTCAACGAGCGCTGAATATACCCCGTTCTTTAAACGCGACGACGACGACGAACTTACGTCGTTCCGTGGAATGGGCGAAGTTGGATGGGATGATTATCGCGGGAAATATCCGTGGCAAAAAGAAGCAATCGGTGTACGGCGATAAAGAAGCATCCGAGCGGAAACGATGAGGCGGCATGCACCGAACCGTTAGGCTCCGACGACGGCGACGGTTTTCCGCGGCGCATCGGCAACGCAGGTGAACCGCCACCCGCACCATCGGTGTACGCGCACTCGGCAACTGTTTGCGAATCCCTCTTTATGTCCCCTCATCCTTCACGCGTCGAGCTTTCGTCGCGATCCGCACTGCACTGTGTACGAATCCCGCGCGGTAATTGATTCATGATAGAACCGCGAATTCAAACAAGACCGATCTACATTTTGATATGCCCGTCGCTCGCAGTTCACTACGGATCCCAACGTCGCTCCATTATGCCGGTGACGTTGCAACGAGATACATCGCGACCAATGCGGCATGGTCTGGCGATCATCGACTCTTTTCACTGACCCGTCTGACCGTACCAACTTCTCCTGTCGACCACGCGCAATTTAGGCACCGAGTGTGACCTGCTTCGCTGTCGTTCATTGGCGAGGCTATTTCACACTTTCGTGTTGAGAAGAATACACGCGAAGGGTAAGGGGAAAAACGGGGTATGCTCAGATTTCGTGACCTTTCGATTTATAGCATATATTTTTCATTATTATTAATTGTCTTTATTACTCTACTGGAAAAAAGAACATATGATTTACAAGGGTAGACAAGAAGAGTAAAGGCGTGGCTACAGTGGCGGCACTGATGGCAAGCTTAATCGCGAACTATAAAATTGAACTAACATAGAGACAACAAAACAATTATATAAAAGTAAAAATAAAGAAGTAAGAAGTTAAGTTATTACAGGACTGAGAGGATAAGTGGATTGAGCTAGGAATAGTGTTGCAAAATAAATTAATTTTCCTATTGGCAACTGGGACAAAGAGTTATTAAGCCCAAATACCCCGTGAAATAACGTAAAACAAGAAATTATTTAAGAAGAAAATTAAAACTTTAGAAAATTGAACTTTGTATCTTTAATGAGGGACTGAAACTTAATTTTCTCGATAAAACTGTTCTGTGACATTCCCTGCTTCTCCCCTTACCCTTCACATTCGTTAACATTCACCAAGCATTTGGAGAAAATCGTGCAAGCATTCAAAGTGACAGATACAGTCTATCCAGTGTTGTGGATTCCATTGTTACACAGCCTATGACGTAGAATGCACATTGTTCTGCAGGCCAACAACTCACACTTGTCAAAACTGCATTATGTATTACTTCACCCTGTATTTTGGTTTCATTAGAATGCAGCGCAATCGCTCTGAAATCGACGGAAACGCGGTTAGTTTCCATGCCGTCGGTACCGTTGCACGCGACGGTTTCCTTTCGCCCGGCACTGGCGAACTAGATCTAATTTTTGCGTCAGTCTGCACCAGATTGCAATCCATTATATCCGAACACAGAATCCCGGCCGTGCTTCTTCGTGTTAACAACAAAATGGATCAGCCGTGGCCCACTATTATATTCCTCCAAATAGATGGCGACAATTCGCCCGTCTGTATCCGTTTCAATTTGCAACCTGAAAGGCACCGGCTACAGCGCGATTCAAATTACAAGACAGTAGATACAGACGATTATTGCGGTTTATATCTGGGCGGTGCATCTGGCCGTCCCCCCTTTGTGTACAAATCTGCGTAATAATTGATACGCGATGGGATCACGAGCTCAAACACGGATGGTTTTAATACGTCGGTCGCTCTCAATGTCCGGCATCGTGCAGAATCTCTATTATAGTGGAAGAGAGCGCGGCAAACGAGGTTGCATCGGGTAACGCGACCAATGCAGAACGAGTGGATAATGATCGGCTTTTTTTCCAGCTCCATCCCCGCGAATCGTTCGTTTCTCCGTGTCCCACAGGGAACGCGAAGCGGGGCTCTTTGTGCCCAGCCCGATTTTGCTACTTTCGTTCCCCGGCACAATGACGTCGATGAGAAAGCCATTCTCTTTTTGGCAAAAGAACCTACGCCCCTCCGTGCGGCTCTACTAAAAAATACTGATCAATTTTTTTGTTAGCGGTCTGGCTCGCGGACCGGCGAGGAAACGAATAATATTAGATTCCATCTTCCTATAGGTTTTCTATATGACTTCGTTATAAAGATCCTCTAATTTCCTATTAAAGGGAACTTGCGATTCGGAGGCTTCAACGTTCATTTGTTGGAATAGGAACACAATAACACTGCTTTTCTAGAGCAGCCAATGAGGGTGAGAGAAACATGCACTGTTTTTCATCCCACAGGTGGACGTTATATGAAGCGCAGAGAAGCTTAAATACGTGTAATTCAATTTTTATAAAATATTACGCTATCAAAAACTTTGTACAATTTGTAGGGGACAACTTCTGCGATCTAACGTCTCGCGTCTTAAAAAGGAGCGCCCGAAATCGATTTATTTCACTGCGACGTCAACGTCGCCCTTCGACCCAAATTTCTACTCGACGTCGAAGCGATTTGCTTTCCAATTGATAGCACGACTCGCTGCCGCGAATAATTCATGACGCGGGGGATTATCTGGGAAATTGTCGTCGAGGCGACGCCATGATCTTGTTATAACGAGTCGCCGTGCAAACGGTCGGTACATCACAATCGCAGGATGATAATTTAATGTAACGACGGGCGCGTTAGTGCGCCGATCGCAAATGAACGGCCGCCGCCGGCGGCGTTCCCGTGTTAACGCGCCTACGGGAACAGGCCGCGGGGGCATATTTGACACGGAGCAGTCATGGATCGGCAAATCATCGAATCATCGGCGGTGCTCGACAACGTAACAAGTCAACAGGCGGTCGTTATGTATATTGACGTATACTTGCCGCATTTGCGGCGTCGATGCCTGTTTCTATTGACAAATACCCGTCGCGGGGGGCGATGATGCATTGCCGTACACGCGCCCCCGCTATGACATGGAATGCGTATTATCGCGACAAAATGAACCGGCCTCTAGGAATCCGAGCGCTCCGCGTCGATGCGTCCGCTTGGCATCGTTACTGATAAGCTCCGACGGAACCTCCATAAATTTCGAAACAATTAACAGGCCATCTGTTAACGAGTGGTCGCGCTAGATCTACTCGGAAGCCCTGCTTCATTTCTACCAGTCACTCTATTTCTACTGCTACGAATTTAGATCGCATAGCCGGGGACACTCATTGGCTTACTTAGCTTCCGTGGCGAAAAAGTTTCAACAATGTCAAGTAGACCCGATTCCCGGAGAGCGTGTCCCAAGTGCTCGTCGATACGTTGGACGTCTTATTGGCAGCTCGCGCGAATGACTCGCGTCCGAGGGCACGAGAACAATAAAGCAGTAATCAAATCGAGAGGTCGCGACGAAGTGAAGAATCGTCGGCGATAATGCCCAAGTGGCGTTCAAGTGGCTGTGACGGATGATAGGCGACAGGAGGATCGGCAGAGATCGCGGAAGTGGCGGAGGAGCAGCCGCGATACACAACCTGCAACAATGGAGCCAATACCCGTGGAAAGGTGGTGCTCGTAATGCGCGCACTCGACGCGCTGGAAACAAATGTCGTACCTATGCGTGACAACCCTTATTGCGGCGACGGGGGATGGAGGTGTGTTTGTGAGCTGCGTGTTTATTGCTCGACCTGGCAATAATAACTGGTTATTATTCATTACCTCGCCGCGCACCGTGCTCGAAGCCCGCGGATCTCGCAGTCACCTACACGCCACAGCGAATCACTCTCTCCTTCTTTCCTTCTCTTTTTTTTATTGTTTTCGACTGCTCTCGACCCGTCGAGGACACGACGATTCGTGAAATATCGCGCCACGGCTCCCCTACACGGGTGGCGGGGAAAAAGCACCGCGTTACGAACTATAGAAGAGGGCGAGTTACGCGAGGATTCATTGGAATCTGTAGCCTCCAGTAGCATCATCAAGACCGGGGCAAACGTCGACGACGGTGCACGGGTAGAATTCAGAACGAGGAAGCTCGCGCGCTCATCGGACGTCAGAAATAACGCTCGATATCATCGAACCTAGGGATTATCTATATACCGTCCACGATCATCGTCACAAGCACGTCCGAGGATGCATTATAGTGGCATGCTGGTATGTCCCAGCGACGTGAATGGGGAGGAAAAATCTATGTGTATGAAGACTTCGCGTCGCAAACCTGGAACATGAATAAGCCAACGGGCAAAGGTGTGGTTCCCAGGCGTCCACGGTAGGAAATCGCTCACTGGGGAAGAAAGATGGAGAACAGAAGCCAGGAGCGAACCAAGACGTGATTAATATAAAAGTGGGCGGAGCCTGGCCTGGCCGGAAGTAGCCGAAGAGGGATGCTGTGCCGTGCCAAGCAAGCGCGAAAACGGGGGTTATAGTGGCACAACTGTGTTGGTACACTGTACCGTATGTATATCTTCATCCTAGGCGGCTGCATACACACCCGCCCGCACCCACCCGGCGAACGTATGCGTGCAACGCGTGGATACACACACGGGAACGGACCGCGGGACACACGTACGCGTCTCGAGTGGCAGAAGAGGTGAGAAGATGGGCGAGCACGGAGACCCCCGTTGGCGGGGATGCCGCGAAATATACACCACGATTGACAAGCAACACCCTTCGACCGATCTGGACGCTCGGAGGAGCGACGAGGAAGGCGTGACAGTGGCTCGGGAGTCGTTGCCAGGTTATGCCCCGCGGCTCGATCCCAGACGATGGTCACTACGAGTACTGCACTAGACACTACCAAACAGCCGCGTAGAATCGATCTGTGCACCGCGGTGCACGGTGTTCGGGAGGAACCAGAAGGGCGAGCACGTGCCAGGCTATCGGTACACTCTGCATCTGGTCGTCGTCGGTTCTCGCGAGCCTCCGGCCTGTCGAGCGATCTCCTCGGGCGGCAACCTGTTTTGCCATGGCTGTCAGGGGCCGGCCGGCTTCGGATTTTGACGAAATCTTTGGCCGGCGAAAGGGACCAGAAAGCTGGCGGCTGAACGGAGGCACCTGGCAAACTTGGAGGAGCACTAGAGGACGGGAAAAGGATGGAGGAGCGGGATGGGTTGGTTGATTGGCGAATATGGGATCGAAGGGAACCGGGCGATCCACCGGGGGCTTTCGGCGATGCGGGGTGCAAGGGTTGACGCGCGGGGGTGGCCAACCCCACCTACTTCTTTAACGCCCCCAAGTAGGGTAGGACCGCCTCCGTCTCTGCGTTGTTCCACCTACTACACCCCCCCGGGACTTCTGCAGTCTCATACCTACACCTTCGCCCGCACACCATCATCCTCCCATAGCTTCGTCTACTCCCATTGACTATATCCTTCGGAGAAAAATCACCCCCATTCCCAGGTAACGCGGCGACCGTTTCACGAGTCAAGCGTAACTGCCATTACCGAACGAATACACCGCGACGCCAGGCTTGGATGTTGCGCCGGACTTCACGGATTTTACGGTTTTACAGTTAATGGCTTGGTCAGCCTGTTGAGATTTTCGCCAATGCCAAGAGAGCGAAGGCGGTTGTTACTGTGTTTCTCTTTTTTTCCCCCGTACCCTTTGCAGTGCTCGTCAGCAATTTGGTCGAAGCAAATGCTAGGTAGCTATTGCTGTTTACACGAGCGAAATATTCCCGCAGTGAGTTGTTAAAATAGTCGGGCCAATAGCATAATGATTCATGTCCTCGTATTATATCATTCGAAACTCCAGGCAGCGGCGAAGCAGCCCGTGCCCCTGCCAAGAGTATTTTTAGGAAAAATGCGTTTTGCCGGAAAGATTTCTGTACTAAGGCAGGTACGCATTTAGTTACTCGAACGTAGTTAATCTTGGAGCTGTGTAGCGAGATTTATTTGACCAACCATTCTGCTTGTCCGGTGCAGCTATTTGTCTTGTCAGGATCGTTAAAGTGTCATTTCCACGAATATCGCTGGGCCCGCTCAACGTAAGATCAATCAGAGGATCCCGAAGCAACGAGCATTTGTCTATATTATAACGAGGCTTCCCGGCCGCGAGGAGATATCGAAATACAGAGCGAGAAAAAAATCGTCGATGCTTAAAGCTTCGCGTTCGTTTTAGTCCTAATCTATTTTAGCGACAACCTAATTTCGATAATCGAGAGCTCCGCTTCTTGACATGCAGAATTCGATAATGATTTCAAGTATTCCGGTGCTAAATGTCGATTCTATTTCGGATTACAGTGCCCAGAATCCGAGGTAAATATTACCCTCGAATTTGATCAGGAATCCGAAAATTGCACGGCTGCATTTGCGTTCTGGTAATAGCGAGTGGCCCTGCTGAACGCAACCGAAACTGTGGGGCAGAAGCGGCGCGTACAAGGGCGGCAAGGGCGAGGTGGATGCGAATGATTGGGGGAAAAGAACCCGAACGCAACAGTCTGGTAACGGCAACGTGCAAAGGGACTGTGTGTGCCGATGGCACGTGGCGATCATCATCGAGTAAGAGCAACGCAAAGAGCGGTGAATGAAGCAGCAAGCGGCAGAGAATAATAAGACAAAGGCACGCGTTTAAAGGGACAGACGGGGTGAAAGAAAGGCAGATAGAGCGAGAGAGAGAGAGAGAGAGAGAGAGAGAGAGAGAGAGAGAGAGAGAGAGAGAGTGCATGATGATGGAGATGCAAGCGTACGATTGTGCTCGAGCATTGAGAGGCAGGCAGGTGGGCAGACAGGTAGGCAGGCAGGCGTTCAATCAGGCATCGGATGTGATAGACAGTGCATAAGTGAAGACGGAAGTAGTGTTGCAGGGTGAAGTAAGTCATCTACCTGGACGGGTCTCCAGCGTGGCTCCAGCATGTCCCGCTTCCTCCTCGTCGTCTCGCTCGTGGCTGTCGCTTGTTCCTCCGTGCTTCTCTTCGTGAGAGTATTGTTGGAAGAAACGAAACGAAGACACAAGTCCCTTTTCTCGTATCTCCTCTATCTTCCACAGTCTTCCACGTCCCCGTAATTCGTGCCTTTGCTCCCTGTCTATCGGTCCTCTCCCGCCCACCCCCTCTCGCCCTGTGTCCCTCTGCCACCTCTCTACCTTTCTCTCTGCCTCCCCCCTCCGCACCCAGTCCTCCTCACCCCCCTGTGCTCACGGTCTCTTTCTCTCTTTCCCCTTTCTCCTTCGTTCCTCCTTCCCAGCCTCTCCCTCTCTCTCTCTCCCTCTTTCTCTCTCCCTCTCTCTCCCCCTATCTCTTTCAATCTCTCCCTTCTCGCCGCCTATCTATTATCTATCTATTTATCAGTCTCTCCCTGCGTCTCTCGCTTCTGTCTCCCCCTCTCTCTCTCTCTCTCTCCGTCTGTGTCCGCGTGGGCACCTCCGCGCGCCACGCCACGTGCCTCCCTCTCCAGGGGGGAGGGGAGAGAAATGACGATGTCGTCGATGATTTCTCTCTCGCGGGTTACTTTCTGACCGGGGCACGGGCGCGCGGCAAGCGGCGACGGAGCAACAGCGGCGCGGCTCTATCGTGGGCAAAGAAGGGTCGACGTATAGAGCTGACAGGCGTGCGATCCCCGAAGATGCTGCGTGTGGTTATTTTGTGGGGGAGGGTTGGAGGGTGCGGTATATAGTGGTGGTGGTTGGTGATACAGTGTCACGGTGGTTCTGGCGCTGGTGTGGTGGTGGCAACGACGAAAGGCGCCCCCTTTCGCGATCCCCGGCGGTGACCGGCGTGTGTCGTCGTGCTCGTCGGCCACGTCCTGGTCCTAATCCTCGTCGCCGTTCCCGTCGACGCAGGAAACGTGCGCTGAACCGTGCGGAATTGAGTGTGGTTTGAAGAAAAAGGGGTACCGCGCGCCGGTGGCTGCCGTCGCGACTGTGCGACGCTCGGCACCGCTTGGCCGCGAAACCCTACGGCCGCGCCGAACACGCGGCTACTGAGTCGGCGCACTCACTCCTTCTCCCTCTGTCTTCATCCCTCCCACGACGCTCTCCCTCGCTCTCCCTCGCTCCCTTTATCACCGGGTATCCCGCTCTCGCTCGCTCGTTGTAGCCCCGTTTCTGTCAAACCTGCCTCGTCCGCGTATATTCGCTACTTGTTCGTAGCCGCTTCTGCCTTGATGTCTGTCCCGCGTTCTTTCCTCTGTCCCCGTGTCTATCCATCTCCCTCCCACCGTCCCGCTGTCACCCGCCTCTTCTTGGATATTCCAGCCAGCACTTACCAGAGAGTCCTCCTTCGTAAATACGCTTTTGGCTAAACGCGCGCCACGGTTTCGCTGGCGGTGAAAAATTTTCGAGTAGGCAGCTTGAATCTTGTATCGCGACACTGCGGCGTCTTCCGCTCTTTTAACAGCTTGCGCAAGGCTTTGAAGACACTGGCAATCACGCCTATTCAGCGTAGACTGCCGGGATTTATATTCACCGTTTTTCGTTCAGATTTTGTCAGAGGGACTAGGAATGCCTTGATACAGTTATCGTTATCGATTCGACCTAGTCCTAAGACCGCGCTAAAGCTGACGACCCACAACCGATGCATTCGTCAGGCTCGATGCGATTCATCATCGTTACACGCAGACATCCCCCGGTTAATCATCAATCCGTAATATCCCTCATTCGTGATATCCAGTGTACCGTACGAGTTGTTTAAATCCACGTTCTTTTCGGCTACGTCTAAATATATCCACCACCCTTATCTATAATTGAGCGTCACGTGAAAATTCAACGTCGTCGGAACTTTAATGATTCCCCTGTATCGGGGCCGTGAATTATTTCGCGCACGCGGAGGAACAGGAACATAAACAGAGGGGCGGGAGGGAATTTCAATGAAAAGGCTGGATGAAAGAGTGAGTAGATACCGTTGCGGGCTGCGCGGAAAGTTACGCGCGGGAGACAGTGACATATATTCAAGAAAGGGACGTATTGGTACACAAGATTGAAACTGTCACGGCTATAATCG
This sequence comes from Andrena minutula, assembly GCA_929113495.1. NCBI lineage: Eukaryota > Metazoa > Arthropoda > Insecta > Hymenoptera > Andrenidae > Andrena > Andrena minutula. The sequence goes on along the minus strand of OV815994.1, from coordinate 26,679,047 downwards.
GAGCGATAGCGAATGATGGGGCAGAAGACAATGGGGGGAAAACAGGTCGCGGAAAGGAAGAGACGGGGGTGGGTGAAACGCGGGAGACTTCACATCTGCTAGTTTGTTGTTGTTTGTTTGTTGTTGTTGTTGTTCGTCTTGTTTCACGACGCGGCACCAAACCTCCGCACAATGCCGCGAGTATGGCTGCGGTATTGATAACAACCCTCAATGGCGAAGTGCAGCGAGGGGAAGCCCGGCAGCAGATAAGGGCAGAGCGTAGACAGGAAGAAGCATATATGTGTAAACAGAATATGTATGGAGCAATTTTATTCCTAATTAACCAAGGAGAGGTAGAAATAAACAATCTCAATGTACCACGAAAACGTCACGCGTACCTAATTCGTCACGCGCTATATTTGCTTGGCTTCTGAATAATAATTATTTGATACTAAACAGAAATAAGATTCACCGCTTTCGGTGTGAATCGCTGAGCCGGATGTGTTCCGTAATCCTTGAATTTCTGATGAATAGGAAGTCGATCGTTAATCGGGGGGGAAATACTTGCCATCGGAAACTAATATCCGGAAAAGTGCGACGAAACAGCAGCCCCTACAAAAGGGCATCGTTATCGCTTAAAAGCCCCCGATATGCGGCGAAATATCGCACAAACACCGTCATTCTGATGAAAAGATTGTCAATAACCTCCAACACCTGTTGCACAGTTTAGCGACGGATTTTATTCTCACGCGTGGGTTATATTCATTTATTGGCTCGCGGATTTCACGGGTCACACATCGTTCGCGTCGATGCACCGTCCGACATAAACGCTTAATGCGGTTCATTCGCACGGTAATAAAACTACGTCCACGATGAAAATTTCTGATAAAATTACATTGGCCCGCGATAAATTCTGTCGGATCAACGCCGACTAATTGTTATACGTTTATTAATCGAGAACCGCGTTAAAAAAAAACGGGCTATCATTCCACACGTGGTCATGTGAAACCCTCCATTTATCGAAAATAAATTCACTCTCAAAAGCAAGGAATTCGATTACGAAACGATTACCTTCTACTTAGATAGCAATTTGTTGCCGAGTGCAAGCATACTCAAAGCAGATTACGATCTTCGTGTAGCACCCGTGTTAGTTTAATTTTCAGCCAGCGAGGCTTAAAAAAAAGTTTCAAACAACAGCGGGAGGATCGCGGCTCCGTTCAACCCCTCAATCTAGCCAGGTCGCGTGGGAGGTGCATTTCGTAGTGTTGTTGATTTTTGCATAATTTATCAAGGTTGTTTGGTTAAGCGAGCCGTTAGGGTGAGTCGCTGGGGTTGTCGAGCTTGGGGATTGCGCGATGGGGCGACAATTTCAGACACCCTTCGCCAAGATGATTAGCATCCGCTTCAGGGACGTACTTATTTCTTGCCTCTAATTTTTCTCAACTACTAACCATAGTGCCTTGTAATAAAAAAGAACAGGTCTAAATATACACGTGCGGCACAAACGATTCCACTCTTGCAACTGCTGCATCAATTACTTGATCGTTAGTTTCACGATTCCCTGACGCCTCTCGGTCTGACCACGCACGACTGAATCTACTGAAGGAGACGCTGCCACGTAATCTCTTCCCGCAACGTCAGAGTTTAAAGATTCTATTGTAAGTGGTAAGAAGGAAAATTGATAGATACGAAGTATAGGAAAAATGATAATGTAAATGAACAATTTTTTTAAATAAATACAAAGATACTGAAAGCGTCCTACAGCTATGGTTTCTTTCTCGATTGTGAAAGGGAAGCGTTTTCGTTTGTTTCTCGTTTCTTTGAAGGATTCTTCGATTAGGGCGGCCCTGCCCGACACGTAAGCAGGCATATCGCGAGTACACGACGGAGTTGTTGAGGATGGGAATGGGTGGACGCCGGGTTGGCACACAGAACGAAGGGGTTACGAGGAGCGAAGGGGTGTCCAGTGGTACCAGGGAATGGGACAGCGAGGAGCGGCAGGGGGTCGAAGGGGACAAAACCCGTCCTATACTATACTACTCTACAATAGTTGTTTACCAGAGTCATACTGATCGATACTCAGTGTTTGCTATCAGAGGGAACCATGCATGCCGGGCGCTACTTGCCCAACACCAAAAGTAAACACCCACCCCCGTACGCTATCACCCCAACAACACTCCCAACGTTCCTCCGCCGACCGGTTAGCAGTGAATTCTCACTCCCGCGTACACACGGTCTCTCTCACTCTTCCAATCTCTCTTAGCCTCCTAGGCGATCTTCGTGGAATGCATAGACATTCGGTCTGCGTGTGGCTCGCGTGCACGTACCACCGTAAGTGCAAATGTACCTACATTCCATATATCCATGATGGAAGATCCCTGACGTTCATTCCTCGCTCACCGATTCCGTCTGCACATAAGACACGCTTCTACGGGCCACCGAAATCGTTCCCACGCATTATATTTTGCGCCCTTTGCAATCGAAAAGGGACGTTTCTCAAGGCGTCGAAATTACGCAGACGCGTTCAGAAGCCTCCCGGTCCGATGCACGTGCACTTCCACGCTCGACCATCCCCTCACGGCACAAACTACCCCCGCAGGAGCGCGGAGTTTGTCTCTGAACGATCATAGCTAGGTCCAGGCCGTTTCGCCTCGCGCATTTGCATAATAGGGCCTCCGTGCCCGTGAACACGGTACCGAGGGAAATAAGGGCGTTAAAAGGTGTGGCGAAAAATTGTACAGGCCGTGTAAGATTTTTTTTTCGACGGCCGGAGCGGAGATTTTGACGCGGCGGTGAACAACGTCGTTAGCGCCGCCGGGGGTGTAACGATATACATAATTTTCGCTGGCTATATCGCAAGTGTTTTGCATAATAATCGCAGGCGAAAAGGCACCTATTTGCCCGGGAATGGAATCGTCCGCGTAAACGACGCAATCGAGCGGGATAAAATATTTCTTCGGCATTGCGTTGGATCGATGTTCACGGCAGGCTGGACACGCGGAAGTGTGCGGCACGATAAGTTATTACAGCGAGCGGGCATTCGGAGTAATGATTTTAATAGGAAGTGCCGTAAAGCGAGGGTGAGACGGAGCGGCGAAAGCCGGAAAGTCGCCGCAAATCCTGCGCAGAAGGGAGCAGAATAGGGAGACCGGTAAACAAACAGTGAAAATAATATAATTTACAGAGGATTAGGAATGGTCGGAACGGTGCTAGGAGGAAAGGGGCGGAGGAAGGGCGGGAGGAGAAAGGGTTTCTCGGTGCACAGAATAACTGTTTCTGGTTATAATTGATATCCTGGCAAAGCTCTATAATCCCTCCCAGCCGAGGCCGCCACCCTCTTGAAAGTCGAAACCGACTACGGTAAAAGGTGGAGACCCCCGCCCACCCCCCCGAAAACCGCAGCACGTTTGGTCATGCTTCTATTTACGGAACATTTTCATAATGGTTTATTTCCGCTAATGTCAGCCGGCCAGCGGAAACGAAAAGACCGTATTTTCTCTACGAATTTCACGGGCCACTCGTTACGCTCGTACATTCATTCCCCCCGATTCCTCCGGCCAAGGAACACTGCAAAATACGTTCCGCCGACGAACGGCTCCCCGTGTAGCTTGCGGTCAACGGAGCCGGAGATACTTCAATTCTCCCACTTAGCCGTGATTTCGGCGCTTTACAATATAATTTCGGACACGTATGTGCTTCCCGATCCAGCGAAATGCTATTTAATATGTTCATATAAATGAAGCCTGGAATAATTCGAGCAAGGACTCGCGGTGGATGGAGCGACGCCCGAGGGAAAGCCGATCGAATTAATGAAATAAAAGGGGAGGGAAACTTACGGGAGGAATGGTAACTATAAAAATGAGCAGTAACAAAGCGCGGTCAGGAGGGGGACGCCGCGAAGAGAGAAATGTAATATCTAGCGAGCGCGTAATTATGATTCCATTGAAAAGTTCGTCGGACCGGCCCTTCGCGGGCGCATTAATGCGGCTGACCGTCTCTCTCCAATTATAAAAGTCTTCGAACAATGGGGGCCGCGAGTGCTGACATCGGGATGAACGCATGCACGGGCGGGTAAATAATACTCGCATCTGTCCGGGCTCCGTTTTTCAACGTTTGTTCTTCCGACCGCCATCCGGACGTCAGCCTCTGTCTCGGCATTTCGCTCGGCTACCAAGGGAACCTCTTTCTCCCGCGTCTCTTCGCCTATTCCGGTCCTTTCTTCCCGGATTTTTTTTGGAGTGCGTAATAAGACGAGCTCCAACTGTTATGGCGATTAGGCAGCAGCAAATTAGCGAGTATGAAATAATGCCCTTAGTTTCGTGGGACGTGCCGCGGAGAAGACTGTAGCTTTTGTTGCCCCCGAACCGATGTGCAGGCACAATAGAGGGGCGGGCCTCGCTCTCGTTACAAGCCGCGACAAAGAAAAACGAAGGCGCTGTCGGCGATGAAATCCTAGGGCACGATGAGAAACGCGCGAGAGGATCGGGGCCCGATGACAAATTAACGAACAGCGGTTTTCTCCCGCGTCCGAGATCCTCGGGAGCGTTTGAAACGCTGCAGATCCTCCCCCGGCTCTGCCGGCACCTAATCCTCGGCAAAACTTCGACGAAGCCTTTAAAAGAGATTGATCGTCATCCCGTCACTTGTCCTCGATCCAGTTCCACGCCCGCCGCGTCCCGGCGAATATCGCGAAACGCAGAAAGGACGAGTGCTATGTAGACCTCGGCGGCTCCATTGTAAATACCTGGGTCCAAGTATCGAGACATTAGTCACGTCTTTAAATGTAGCTCAGAACCTGCTGGGGCTCTGAGAACAGAGGGTATATCTCCGCGGAGGAGAGCATTAGCGCAGGCGACGGGGACGATTCCAAGATCAGCTGGGTTTCGAGGGATTTCGATACGCCGATACCCGCGGACTAGGCGACATCCGAAGGACAAGTGCTAGATGGATTATTAATGGCCCTGAATCCGTTTCCCAGGGAAACCTGATTCCCCCGAGCTCCAATCAATTTCTGAACGAAATAATCTGCCGATTGTTGCGGTAACCCGTATGGCACCATGTCAGGAAATAAACAATCGTATGCAGATTGTAGTTTCCGGGACAACAGTTTCGGAGGATATTAAAGAGAGCCGAAAATTTCAGCGTAAATATCAGTTCAAGAATGAATTGCGGCTATGAAAGAGGGGAAGGGGGTGTCATTAGAGATCCAGAGGGGTTGCCAGCCACCTCTCCAAGTCTCTACCCTCACTGTCCCCTTATCCGAGGGGAATTTCTAACTGATTTACGAGAAAACAAGACTGTTTAATATTTCTCTTGGTCCCCTGGCGCCACGGTTAGACTCCTGACTCTGTGCGTGACTTTCTAGACACCCACAAGATCTCGTAACTTGGCTACGTCAACGTGTTATCTTGTATCCAATGGCAAATAACGATTACACGTCTGGATAATGAGATATATAGATTTGAACACATGATAGATTAATTAAAAATTCATTGATAATATCTAAAGATTCGCTTGATCACGTAACATATGCAAGTCCGATTTACGCTACTCAACTGAAGCCTGTATCGCTAGCTTATATAAATCTTCCACTTGAAATCTACTTAGAGACCCCCAACCCCCGTCGCTTCAACCCTCTGTAACGTCCTCACGACCAAACAAGTCGCTTTTGCTACCAGCCCCACTGCTCGAACGGCCGGTGGAGTATTTCCTAAAAATGCGAGGCTGTCTCTAATGCAACGAACTGTGGTGAATCAACTTTCCTCGAACGTGTCAGGAACATATTACATGATACTATTCAGTGAAGAAGGAAATAGTATCATCTATCACTCGATGAAAACAATTATTTTAATTGAAAGAGGATCTCGAAGACTATTGTGAGTGGAGAATCCAGAAAACTGTGCGTAATTATGCAATTGTAATTACCAGAATATTACAAGTATTGACTTGTATGGAAAAGATAAACAACAGGCTTTGTAATTACGTATCACGGCACGCGTACACAATGAGTCTCCCTGTCGGGTAACCTGTTGGATAGAACGAGCGAAACACTTTGGAAAGTTCGTGAAAACGCCAGTTACGAGCATTCTGAATCGTTTCAGGATACTTAAGATATGTCTTCGAAATCCCTTTACCAAGCTCGTGATTCTCCCGTGTTATTTTCAAGCACCCAACGGCGCGAGGAATCCCGTCTATAAAAGCGAAGGTATTTAGTTGCATTCGAGTCACGCCCAAGGAACTACTTGTATCCAAGACGCGAAATCATTAATTCGGCGCCTAGCAAGCCATATCTTCCAGCCAACTCCGGAGGAACTATCGGGCAAGGAGATTGCAAGAATGATGGCGAAAGGGGTTACAAAGGGGGTCACGGAGTGGTTTAAGGAACGGGGGAAGAGCGAAGCTACGTTACGAGACATTCGTCCTGCTCGGCACTAACGATAATTAGAGCGTTAAGACGACGAACGAGAATAAAGGGAGGAGGAGAAAAGATATGGGAGAGAAATCGATAGAATTCATTTCAGAACGAAGTACTTCTACTGGAATTATGAATTCTCAGAACTGCCTATATTGCGCTTGCGCTTCTGTACTTAAGTTCTACACTAATACTGGCTTTGAAGGCGGAGGGGAATCAATTCTTACATATGTACCTCTATGGGATTCTTGTAAAGATAAAGCTAGGGTATCGTGGGATCGTCTATTTCCGTCTTGAGAACATGCTTCCAGGGAATAATCACCCATGAAGCAAGCCTGAAGCCCCGAGGGTAATATCCGAATACAGTAGTACAAGATCGCGCGGGGTCAGCCGCCAGAAATATTTCCCAGAACGATCCATTAAATATAACTTTAAACAGCAAACGTTAACCGGCGGGAAGCATTGCTCGATAAACGGCGGAATCTTACTCATCGACACGGAACGGTTTTAATTATTTCAGGACATCGAGCCGGGGGTAGGGGAATTGATAATCCCGCGATGAACCCTCCTAATATTTTTCCCGCGTTTGCAGGATCCTCGTCGAAAGAGAAATGGGGAAAAGGGGTAGTAGCCGGCATAAACACCCGCGATACCGAGGCTCTCGTTATCTCGAATAAATCAAATGACTGGTGGATATAAGCGGACAAAGCAAGCCCGCAGCATATTTTCTAGTAAACTTTGCCGAGGAGGTGTGAGCTGGCCGGAGATAATAAATGCATGTACACGATACGAGGCGGCCAATATAACACACCGCCCCGAAATTTATACAGACTCCCCCGTGTAGAGGCAGACGATCGCGGCAAGCGTGTACGTATACGGGGGATGCTTCGTTTTATTGTGCTCTCTTCTGGCAGCTGCTGGCGGTAAATAGTCGAGGGATTATAAATAACGGTACGGCGATATTACCCTCGCGGCATTGGATGGCACACGCCCGGGGCACACCGATGGACCGCGCGACTGCAGCGATGCAATTGCAAACTGATAAGAACCTCTGCCAAACGAGGCGGAGGTCTAGGCGCGACGCGGCCCGTTCCTCCACTTAACGAATCCGCCACCCCCTTCCCTCCCGGGCGTCGATTCGACTTCATTCACGCACACCGACACACCGAGACTCGCGGTCTCCAGAGTTTTTCCCTTTAACGAACGACCGTTATAAATAATTTCGATGCTTTGTCGTATTGCGTCGGGCCGAGCGTGCCGCAAACCCATAGTGGGGGGGGCTCTGACTCCTCTCGTCTCTCCTTCTTCTTTTTTTCGGCGGTCCGCGCGCCAAAGAGGGTGAACGAGGCTCGAGGAACTAGGGTGGAGAGAGTTCTCGGGGCTCGCTCATTTATTCCTTTATCTCGTTACGAAAGAAAGATATCTCGCCTAAGAAAGGATTAATTAATTAATACAGGCCTGATCACGTATTTATTGCGCCGGCAACGCAAACGTTGCGACATTTGTAAATCCACGTCTACCACGGCCCGGCTCCATTCTTTACGCGAGTAGAATAGGCTCCCGGGCGTTCCGCCATCTATTCCCGAGTCACCCTGTGCATTTCGTTGAAATTGTTTGATCTCGCCGCGCGGGGACGCTGGACGGGGATTTATGGGAGCGGCGATACAGTTTATTGAAAATTACGTACCGGCCAGCGCCGCGGCGCGAACTGGAAAAAAGGATGGCTATTCTAATAATCGTGTGTACCGCACTTGTAATTCATGGAGGCGAAAGCGCGGCTCAAAGCACAATGCGCGCACACTAGGGCGCGCGATAAATAACCGCTGGATGTATGAATCGTTGCGATTTATATTTCGCGCGGCTATTTTTATCGTTCGGTGTAGTGCCATTTTTACGTCACCGTGAACCCTAGTAAATCATCTCTAATTAAAAGATCCCTGGATTTTAATGCGCCGACGGGCAACTCGAGCGGGGTTAGGCGACGCGAAAGTACAATAAGCGGTTAAAAGCGATCGAACCAAGACACGGGGAAAGACAGAATCCGCGAAGATAGAGGCGAAATTAGCCCACAGGGACTTCTTAACAACTGGAAGAGAATGGCGGGGAGCGCGGGTGGCTTTTACACGCGGCTCTAACCACCCTTACGAGATACAATCCACCCACACTCCCCCCTCCCTTATGCCTCGGTAACTCTGTCGAATTTGTAGTTAAGGTTGTAAACGTAAACCTGGGAATTCATCCCCGGCAGGATTCTCCCGCGCAGCCTCTACTCCTTTCTCATTCGAACCCTTTTCCGTCCTTCTTCGCGCTCGGCCGACTGTACGTATACGGTACCACGCGACACTGCTACGCAAATGTTGGCAGATGTTTGCAAACCCTCTCGTCGTTCGTAACACGCGCTACGTCCTTCTACAACCCTGAGTGTATGTACCACCTACGTCTTACAACCTCCCTCCTTGGATAACGAGCACGATGTAAAGCTCCTCTCACTCTCGACTTTGCCCCCTCCCCCCCTACCGATAACTTTTCGAACACCGGGAGGAGATCGTACCATAAAGACGCACGCGCGAGCATTTCCCCCTCATGAAGACACCTGTAACTTGGATAAAATAAATGTTTTACATGCGCAGCTTGTGTAGTTGATTAAAATGTAAATGGCACTTTAAGTTATTTTAATCGTGTATCTTCTACAGGGTTTCCTGGCTGAGGAACTCGGGGGATGAACGGGTTAAAGGCTCGCGATTTCGCGCCTCCAGGAACACACGTATGAACGGGCGACAGGAACAAAGAGAGGCCGGGTGGCTTATACTTGCCATCGCGAGTATATCGAATCCGCAGTGGAAACGTGCTCGGGAAATGGTTGCGGATATTGGCCATAGATATATTTCTGAGGGAGCAAAAGGGAGCGCGTTGGAACATAAAAAGATCGCTCGCCTTATAGAGAAAACGGTAACCACCCCCTCGCCGTCGCCGTCCGCCGCCGCCGCCACCGAGCTCCCGCTCACTCTCCTTCGCCGTTCACAACCACCCTCCGATTTATGGAGCATTCTGTACATTCGATATTTTCTATTGTCGATCGCCCCTATTTGTCTTATTTATGTTTCTTTTAGGGACCACCCTCGGTCACCCCACGCCGTTTCTGCCTTGGCTTGGCCAGCGTCCACCCCCTTTCGGCCAAGCGGCCGTCGCCATCGTCCACTCTCCCGCGCGAAATTCACCCCCTACGGATACGGACGGCAGAGGTCGAGCGACCACTGGATATTCCGAAGGATTTGCTCGCGATGCAAACGCGCCGCTATATTAAAACGATATATTTCGCCGAGCCGTGTGAAATTAAATAGAAGGGGGACACGCTATTACCACTTAGCGCCGCGATAGCAAATGGCGGTGGATATACATTTTCCGAATGCCTGCGACGGAAGATCGCGAAGAATCGGGAGGAGCGTGGCATGTCACTGTCTTCGATACTGTCACCGAGCTCGGATGACGCGACACTTCTCTGGCAATTGATAAAGGAGCAAGGCTATTTTCTGCATAAGTGAGTAAATGTGTTTTATACGCTGCATACCGGAGAAATTGGAAATACCAGTGTTGAAGGAACGTAACGCCAGTGTGTTACCGTGGATCAGAGATGGGTGATATTTTTATTTAAATAAAATTTCCAGTGGCAAATGAAAGTTAAAAAAATTATTCGTCATGTGTTGAATAAGGTTGACCATGGTTAACTATTATTCGACGAATAAAGTTAATTTTTTTATTCGTGGAACGTGTCAACTTCGATGTCGAATAAATTTTTCAAATTTATCTTTAACTTTAAATAATGTAAAGTTTAACTTAAAATAAAAACTTTAAATAAAGTTAAACTTTAAAATAAGAACTTTAATTACCTAAAGTAAAAGTGAAAGTGAAATAAAGTTAAAGTTAAATTTGATAAACATATTCGACGCCGAGATTGAAACGCTTAACGACAACAAAATTAACTTTATTTGCCAAATAATCTAAGGTCAAAGTAACTTTTATTTGCCGATTTAGTTAAATAATTTTGTATTTAGTTAATGCCCAGCTCAGCTTTAGGTAGCATCGCTGTCGTTTGAGCGTTTCGGTATTAGGTTCCTAAATACATTTTTCGTCTTTGCGATAATAAAACTGGAAGCTAGAAGCAGAACATCAGAATTCCGCGGTAATAAAGTGATCGGGAGTGAAATAAGCGTGCAGCTTATGCTGGACCCCAGCTCATCCGGCGACGTTCTCCTCTCTTCCTTGTACGGTGTACACGATTTGTCTTCGGCTAGTTTAGACTCGGTGTTAATACGAGAATAAACAGCGAGGTAAGATCCCTCTTGGCTTAACGCGTCTCTCCTTGAGTAAGCCCGGTTAAGTCGAGAGGGAGGTTCGAGATTCGAGGTTCCAGGTTTCAGGTCTGGACGGCCTCGAGCTGGAATGAGCAAGGGCTTTCTAATTAAGATCGTTAAACTGCCATGAAATTCAAATTACGTTTACTGCTGTCCTTACTTCCCTTCGCGGACCCTTTTGCGGACGATGGCGAGGCGCCGTTCCGCCGAGGTCCTCGGTCAGAAATTAACCATACTTTTTAAAAGTTCCTTGTACGTAACGACTAAATGGTCTGTTCCGACGCTAAGAGGCGAGTATCAGGAGAAGGATCTCGAACCGCGATACACCGCACGATGTGTTTTATACTGCGGAAAAAAAAACGTTACGATGCACAAGCTCCCTTATATACGTAAATCGCTCCCACATGTCCATCCGACGGTTCCGTCGTATTGCGAGGTATGATATTAATCGATATCGAAATTTCAATAATGCTGCAATCTGTGAGCACTTGCCAGACTAATCTGGCGATATTAGCATAGATTCTCGGACGGTAGATAACTTGGAATCTTGAAGGGTCGCGAGGGGCAGGGGGCGAGGGACGTCTGATAACCGCCCCTTGTAAGTTAGCGTATCAGCCAGTGAGAAAGGGTAAGGAAAGGGGTGGTTTAGGGCAGCACGCGTCCCTTCTATTAAATTAACGTAAGGTAAAGGGGTGGAAACCACCACCTCCCCAGATACTGGGTCAACTGATTCAACCTCTCCAGGATCCCAAGTGATTCATACGTGGCCCCTTTGATTCTTTGCGTAGCGCGACCTTCCTTAGCGTCAAAAGAACAGACCAGTTGTCCACATTCAGACAGCGTGCTCCGGGAAACAGATAAGAACAGATTCCTTGCCCCTGACAAACATCAAACCGCAGGGAAGTTTGGTCTCAGCTACACCCGCACGCGTGATGTCAAAAGGGGAGCAACTGATTAAACTATCACTCGTTATTCAAGCTACCCCCATGGACAAGGAAGCCACGGTAGACCTACTATGTGTAAGGACACCCAATGCAACCAAGGTGTAACCCGAAGTCGGCTGGGAGATGTTGGACGCGTTGAATACCAAAAAACAGCATGAATAACAATAACATCGACCTGCGAAATATTTTCCCCGCAGGATATCTGGGCGGAACAAACACGGGGGATGCTTTTGAGATAAGCAAGAGGCAGATCGGGGTGGCTCCAGACCCGTACGAGTTCGAACGAAGAAAGGGTGTGTCGGACGACCGTGTCCTGTCATGTTCGATAGCGATATACCTTGGGCCTTGGCTCCCTTAGAATTCCCCGGTACCCGTTCTCTAATTGCATAATAGAATGCCCGCATGTAGGGAAAAGATGGGTGGTTAGTATAGACTTGGTCTGTTCCGTGGACCAAGTATGAGGGCAGCAATGGAAATAGAAATCGGAATGCCACCCACGATAGCAAGCGATATCGCTGTCTGAAATCTTTCCGCGGCTTAAAGTGTCCTCTCGATTCGTTCTGACTAAGCATCCACTTCGGTCAATTATTTCGTGAGCAACGCGAAGGTGTCGAGACGCACCAATACGCGGAGGGGCTTAAACAAACGAAAATATGTTTGGAAGTGGACACCGAGTGGCCACATTCTTCCATTAACGCGGTAAGAACGAGTACAGGGGAAACCATGGCGATAAAGCTCTTGTACAGACAAGAGAGGAAGGCCTGTTTACGTAACGCTTTATCGTTAGAGGGTACGTCGGATTTTCTTGTTGATCCACCTCGGTTCTTCTAATAGCGATTTCGGTTTATTTTGGTTAACAAATTAAAGTACCTCGCCCCCCCCCCTCCCCTTGTCTCTACCTGGAAAAAAAATTGCTCCACGCTGGTTCCCTTTGCCGCGTATAAATATTGATGAAAGCTCATTGGGTAGGTAAACTTTTTACGAGAATTATGAACTTTCCGGGGGAACGGCGGGAGAGATGGGGAACGAGATAAGATTATCGTCTTCCACGACTGCTCGCCGGCAACGAAGCCGTGTCTGTTTGTCTGTTTGTTGAAGCAATTAACAACGTCACCTCGTAGATTGGAAGGATCGTGCACCGTTGCCTGCTTCGACGCCGTGCCCCGCCACAAGCGGCGAATTACAATTACCTAAGGTACACAACGAGCAGACGTCGGAAAGCAACAATAACTACCCGGTATCAACGCGGGGAATACCTACACCGACGAGCCAAGACAATGCACGCTCCGAACAATGCCCCTGAAATACCAACGAATTATAATTGTAAATGGCAGACCGGCCGGAAAAGTTCCATTCGGTTGCGAGAGGCTAAAGGGCGAAAAATACGATCTATCGTATTTTAAGCGGCCCTGTAGGTGAAGCCAGTCGAGTGGTTGAGGAACGTTGCGAATAAATTGATGAGACACGGGCAGCCTCGTGATAAGATGACTACGTTATAGCGATCGGGCACTCGGTGTGTTATTAATTGACACTCCACCGGAAGGTCCTGCACCATTCTGCTTCGATATATTCTATGTTACCGAGTAGCCCCTATAAGTGCTTCGTTAATCGATACCATGCTTCCGAACGTGCACGGTCCACAGACGTTTGCACGCGTGGTATTTCACTCCGCGATACTAGAAGCTTCCCGAATGAATAGCTTAGAGTGTGATACGTCACTGGAAAACATTTCTTTCATGTATTCCACCTGGGAGGAATTGGAAGCAAGTCTGAAATCGATCACGGCAACACGCACGGTACACGTTGAAAACTTGCCTCCGAGAATTTTGCCCCTGCAAGGAGGCGACGAGGACCACGTAACGAGTCGAGTTTTTCATCGTTACTCCCATGAAAAAAGATTCGGCGGGGGAAATAAATACAAATTGTCGGATTACCGAGACTCTTCACGCTGATATGGGACCCCATGCCCCTCGCTCGACAACGTTCTCCATTTTCCGAATACTCCGCATAAGTTACGGGGAGCAACTTCGTGAAACCCAAATACCCCGAGTAATGTTTTTTTTAGTAATGATAAGAAACAAAATTGCCAAACGAGAGAAGTTCGATTTAGGAAGCTGGCGCAATTTCAAAGAGTATTGAAAGAAAAGTGTTTGTTATGTTCAGTTACGAGTAAACACGCTAATGAAGACGTTATTAGAGAATTAAAATCCTGGGTGTTAAGGGATGTTTACGTCGTAAAATTCTCCCCCTGTCAAGCACTACTCGTCATTTTGCAATGATCCGCGTTAAGAGACTCAGAAATATTGCGACCGGCCATAAAAAAACAGAGGAGGCGAGACTTGGCCCCAACTTTTATAATGGCGAAATAAAAAGACAGAGACGAAGTTGGATTTGCATTTCGCGCCATCGAGTTGTTATTGTTACGCATCCAAGTGCGTCATAGATTCCGCGAAATTCACGCTCGCTCGCAGACAAATTTTATAAACAAACTGACGTCGTTCTCGATTCGATTGAAACATTTAAACCCCGCTCCCGCATGAAAAATGCAGACCAATCAAACACCTACAAGACCTATTAGTTATTCCGACGTTGCGCGAAATTATTCAAATTTCCGTTCTACCCATTGATGCTAGAATAATCATATTCCACGAGCATGAATTCCTAATCGCCATCGTAATCGTAAGACGAACAGGTGGATCGGTTATCCGTGCTCTTCGACGTTTTGAGCATCGATCACTCCGTCACAGAGCCCGGAGGATGAAACCAGAAGAGCAGCGGGTTTCAATAATTGCAAGCTAATATCCTGTACCGTCCTATTTATTTTAAACTTCTCGTAGATACTTGCAACTAGACCGGGAACGATGAAATAGTGAAACGAGACGCAGCGTGAATTTATAAGTTACCGGAAGCTATCGATCGGCTTCAACTTTGTCGCGTTTTTTCCACGAAGTTCGGGAGGGCAGGGCATGTTAATTAAATAGCTGGGAAGAGTTTACCAATAATGTGGCGAAGGTGTGACACGCGGCCTTGCCGGGGGGAAAAAAGTCACCAGGGATGTTCAAAAATGTGCGGCTCCCACTACGGTCGCGGAACTTTCGATTTTTACTTTAATTAAATACTTCCCGCGTGTCAGACGGCCCCGTTGCAAGACGAACCACAAACCTCGATGGTATTTTTTATTCAAACTTTATCGATAAAAAAGAGAATGCCACCTGCTCCTTTCCCTGCTATAACATTGACCACTGGTGTTAATTAACTGAGAGCGTCAATGAGAACTGATTCGAAAATCCGACGGGATCGCAGAGCTCTTAATAAAGCAGTAAAAGGATTCGACACAACAGGTTAAAGGAAGCATAAAAGAGGGGAGATGGAAGAGCCGTTATAGCCGCACTGCTAAAAATGTACATCTTAATAGATTAATTAATATAATCTCCTCGGGGCTGCTGGCAGACGAGCAACTTCGTCTCACATCAGTATGGAAAATGAATATTGTTAAGGTTAATTATAATTGGGAGAAAGCCTCGGCAAATATTTCAACTGGCGAGTTAAAGAACGACCGCAGGGAAGAAAGGGGCGGAGAGTAGAGTAAGCGGCAGGAAGTGCTTCTTTCTTTATTTGAAAACGAGGGATTCTTCGTCGCCCGGCAACGCGAAAAACGCTGGATCTACCGCGAGCGTAATTTTCATTCGTTACATCGACACGATTACCATAATAACTACGTCCGTCCGCGCGTCTTGCGAGTGCTGCGCTTGAAAAACTCGCGGGCAGAACATGCAATCGTTGCCTATGCCAGTCGGCCGCCGTTGTAATTAAAGCAATTTTACCACCACGCCGGCTCTATTGTGTTTCCATTAATTTATGTTGCCGCGTGTACTTCATTATGCGCAGACGGAATTTCAGATTATTACATCAACGTAAACGGACGAGAGGAGGACAGAGGATTTCCTGAAAACTTTGGCTAAACTCCACTGTCGCCTTCTTCGCCAACTTTCGCGCCGCGATGGCTCGATATTAAATGTGGATGAATATTTATGAACAATAATTGTATTTATACAATGTGTCGACGCGCGGCGGCCCAGTCACCAGGAGGCTCTAATTAAATTCATGCTAATAAGTGTACCCGCGGTAGGAAAGGAGAAGGAGGATGACCCTCTGCCTCCCCGGCTGCGATTCTTTCGCCGGATATTTGGTATGCTCGGTGGCAAGCAGGTATTAAAAAATTATGACTCGAGAAAGTTGCGATCGTTACACGTACCGCGGGGGGCGTAAATAACAAATCCTCGTTTGATTTATTGAGAGGCAGAGGAGGGTGGAAAATGGCGGGTGTACAAACACGCGGCGTGCGGACTCAAAGTCAAGACGATGCGTAAGTTATTTATACTACCGCCGCGACGCCACCCTCATTCATGCCAGTTAATTATACGTCTCCGAGGATATATAATCAAGCGGTCTTTTCAAAAGTTGTTCGCCTCGTCCGGGGCTCGAAGGTGAATCGATACTAACGAGAGTCGCAATGGAAGAAACTTAATTGTTCCGACGTTATAAGAACGGAATTGAATGCCGCGGTTTCGAGAATCTATAAAGCCTCTATTATATCGATTTCTGGGGATCTGATTGTAATGATGTGGAGAATAAAGAGCGCGGTGGGTCCCGGTGCGGGTGCGAGCGGCGAAGGCGTACGACAGGAACAGCAACCGGAGCCGGACAAACCCTATTTCCGTATGCACAAAGGACTCGAGTTGGCGAAGGTTTTGCCAGCCGTACGTGCGCGACAACCGTCCCCAATTGCTTCGCCCTCCTGACTTTCATTATCTCCCACTGTCTGAGGTGTTTCTTCCATTGCGTTTCACCCTGGTAATTATCGCGGGATATATCTGCGTGTAGGTACACGCGTAGTAAGTACAGAGGGTGACTCACTAGGAACACTATTCAGTTGATGATGGAATCGCGCAGATTTTTTTGTATAGATCGAAAGTATATGTCACAAGGGTCACAAAAATGTAAATTAAAGGTGCTCCCAAAAGCTGGTCTTACCTTGAAAAATCAACAAAGATGGAACAGGGGAAAGAAGAAAAATGAGGGAAAGAGAATGACAAAACCGTCTGTTGAAATTTAATTATCTCTATTATCTGAAAATACAATGACTGCAACAAGCGAACACTGTTTGTTTCATACCTTGACCAATGAGACAGATCACACATACTGCGCGACACTATTTTTTCACAAATATATGAGTATGTATACATTAATTGAAAAATAAATGGCCAGAAAAGGTACATACAATTTTCTTGAAAATATTGTAAGAAGTAAACAAGACAAAGAAAACAATTTTAATATGCGGAATTTACATACAACTTTAGAAAACTTATAACAAGGGCCAATTTATTGCGACACATTTTTTTACGAGAAAGATTGTCGATTTGAATAGTCACTTGTTTACTAATTTTTTAATTTGAAACAATACGCCATCTTCTTCTTGTTATCTAGAATCTTTATATTGGATCTATTTTTGCTTCAATCACTTTTTTAAACCTTCTTGTCGACAAGATTATCATATATGTAATGGTTAATTACCCACTGTTGTGATTTCAATAGTATTATCATTAATTTTATTTATTAGATATCATTAACTTTTTCTAATTGTTATCTATCGTTAGTTTATTATCGTTCATTTAATATTATGTATTTTCATATAATAGAGACAATTAAATTTCAACAGAACGGTTTGGTCTTTGTCTTTCCCTCATTTATTTTCTTTCAAGGTCAGACCAGCTTTTGGGAGCATTTTTAATTTACATTTTTGTGACCGTTGTGACATATACTTTCGATCTATATAAAAAAATCTACGCGATTCCATCATCAATTGAATAGTGTTCCTAGTCCGTGTAGCCAGTCGCCAGCAATAAATCCTCCATTTTCAGCATTACGAAATAGATGCTATTATTTTTACCCTGACGCATCCTCTGTGTACCCACATTACCAACATTACGATTGGCGAGCCCCTCGCGCTCCCCCTTTCGTATCGATTGGATAAAAAGAAAAGCGAGATTAATTATTCGTCGAGCCTCGATAGTAGAAAGTTTTCACGGTGCCGTGAAATCATTACCGACTCGTTTAAATCCGCGATCGTTAGAGTAACTCGGAAGTTTCATCAACAAAGAATCCAATCAGCGAAGACAAACGTTCGAGTGGTATGGCAAAAATTAAAAAGGATAAAGAGGAAGAGACTCGTGAAAACTTCGGCAGGTACTCGAGGGCCAAATTGACACCTACGATCCGACAGAAGAGGAGGAAGTGCCGTTGAGGTAAATTGAGGGCTCGATGGGAGGGCGCTGTGGGGTGGGGCGCCGGCAGCCTTCTTCGAGGGTTTGGCGAGGGCTCGTAAGCAGAAGGGAGGAAGCGAAAAGGAGGAAAAAAGAGGCGAAGAAGAAGGGAAAAGTGGGGAGGGGGAAGGGGTCGGTGGGTGGAGGCCCATTACCGGTGAGCGTGTGTCTCGAAACCGCCTAAAGCGGATCTAAAAGAGGGTAAAAAAGAAGCGACGCTCGCATGTCTCATTGCAATCTGCAAATATTGAGAATGTTTTCCGGCATTGCGGGAATCACGGCGTGAACGCGCGAGCGCACGTTCGCCACCAACCAATTGCGATTATCTGGCAGAGATACCACCTGGCTGGATCCATCGTTTCGGTCGTATAATCCGACTTCGCTGCGCCTCTATACGTACAGAGTGGCACACCGATTCGGCTGTTCTCGTGTCCCGTGATACACCGAACAAAAAAGATTAGCTAATGGCGTTTCTATCGGCCCTACTATTTTCCCTCCCTCTAATCTCCCTTTATTGGTTCTCCAGTTTTCGATTCGTATCGAGTACTATGTCTACCTTGCTATCTGAAGCTTCCATCGCAGTGTATCAGACTGCCAACAAATTCACTGCGAGCTGTCGCTGTTAGAGCTCGTTACGTTTCTTGAAAAATTTATCTCGCGAGGGACCGTGGGAAGGGGCGCGGCAATTAAGACTGTGGAACGGTAAGTTCGCGGGGAAACGACAAAGATACGTAATGGGACAAAAGTGATCCCGCACCCCTCCGCCGTTTCCTCATCCCTCCGCTGACCCTGTCATTACGGTATCGCCCGTGTCCGTTAGTAAAGAAGAACAATTAAAATATGACAATCGTTAGATTTAATTATCGGGACAAAGGGCAGCGGGTAACCCCTCCGATTGTCGGGCAAGAATGCTGCGCGCAGCTGAAAACTTGAAAGACATTTAAAAGCGCGGCTAAAGGGATGGAAGGGCGACAGCCTTCTCACGCCTGATTTCGCTGCCGTCTGACTCCGGATCGCCCGCTTGCTCTCTTTCTCTCCCGAGGTATTATTAAGTACAGGGCATAACAATCAAAGAGCGAATCTTCCGAATCATTTATAACAGGCGTTATGGTAATAAGAATTATCGCGACGGCCCTCGTCCTCCTTCGTCACGCGGGAGATTCCTCTCGAGGAGCTTCTTGCCCCTTCGAAAACAACGGGGGCTTCCAGAACTGAAAGAATCTTATACAAGGTGCCCAAAAGGGATGAGCTTATTTTAGAGTAGTGTTGTAACCCTTAACCGGTGACGTGAGAATGCAGAATGATTTTGGTTTACAATATGTGGTGCCATGAAGACAACTTTCAGTGGTTTTGAACAAAAGATCACTAATAACCCCGGGATATGTTAAAAATAAATTCGGGCTCCACGATGTGAAATTATCAGTCATTATTATTATTCTATTTAAACGGGTATCCCCAAATTATTACACTCCACGTGACCGTTTGTGTCACAAAGCGGGACGTCACTTCCCTGATATTTTGGGACTGTGTCTTTCAAGTGACAGCAATAGTTTCAAAGATGTAATTTCAAAGGTGTACTTCACCTGCCATCGGTGGTATTTTCAACTCGTAGGTACTTTCTGATCATCCAGTATTTTACAACACCACCATTTCGTCCTGCTCACATTTTCTATGCCACCCCGTCGTCTAACTCACTTACCGAGTCGTGACACACGGATGGAAATAGGTCGTGTTTCCACGTTGTACTATAATTATTTCAGCCGCATCGAGAAACCAGCTGTGTCATTCTCTGAGGGGCGAACTGATATGCTCAATTAAAAATACGTCTTGTAATTGTTACGGCACACCACGGCTATACGCGAGGAGTCTATAAAAACGACTTTCGCGAGTGCCAATCTGTGTGTGTCATTAGAAGTTGACACGCGAGGGGGTATGATCCGGTGTACTGTCAATAAATAAGAAGTCGAGCTGAACATTTCCCTTCCTCGCGACGGTTATTATTGACAGCGTACGTACTATCAGCGTGAGCTGCGCTCGTTAAATACATAAGATAATTCACGTGCATGACGCAAAGTGCATTTAATACAATTCCTAAATATTTACATGCGAGTCTAACGTCACAGTCACTGATAACGTACAATCATTGTTGTACTTCTTTCGGAGGCCCCGAGGTAGATTCACGAGGAATACACTTTTTATGCCATCATTCAAACTTTAGCCTCTTACATTTACCATTCTTCCCTACCAGCGTGTATTTTACTACCAAAAAAAAATTGAGGTACTCGTGGAAAGATTATACGCGAAACAAGTTTTCCTTTTCAAGAAAAATAGCGTTGCGACGTTGTTTGATTCGAACGTCTCTTCGTGAGAAATGTTAGTAGACAGGAGTAACGATCCCATGAAATTAAAATATTCAACGCAAAGCGAGGGACAAACCTACCACCGCGAAACTAGTTTACCGGAAGTCAGGGCGAAATTAGGAGATTGAGGCTCGTCGTCGCGAAGGAGGACGGAAGCACCGTCTTCCAGCGATGTGAACAAGACGTCGCCGATGTTATTTTCCAGCGTCACACCAGCTTAATCATCCCCCGGAGTTACGGAAACGACATGACTGACGGGCAAACAGGAACGAGCGTGGTTCGTGGCTCTTCCTCCAGCAAGCTCTCCCCTCTCGATGCAGGGGCACGACAATGCGCGCTTAAAAAACTTTTTAAATTTAACCCCATCCTCGGCGAGCTTCTTCCAGGGACGAGGAACGAGACGCGGCGAAAAAATATGGATGCAGTATACACGAGGTGGCGAGAGCCCGGGCAAGGGAACCTCGTAAAATTTACATTGCAGCAAGCCAACTAACTCTGACGAGTTCCTTACGTCGCCCACTTATCTTTTATTCAGAACGATTTTGCATCATTTCAGGCCAGCGCACGTGGAGCGGGCTACGCACGGAACTACCGCGTTTCCAATTATAATTTCTGTGAAAACCGCGGAACGCGATGTGATTCGAAGAGGCTTACGAGCACAGCGCCGAAACGTAGCGAGCGGAACAAAAGATTGCTGAAAGTTCTATTCTCATTTTGTTTCACGAGGCGCGCCAGGCGGAAAAGTAGTACGGGGGGGGCGAGGATCATTCAAAGTCGCGGGAAACTACGTAAACGCGGAGCGGTTTTGGCCCCCGCGGAGGGCAGAAATAGCAGAGGAGTCGCGATTCGGAGTATCGCCTCGATTTGTATCGAAAAGGGAGACGGCGACGTGAAGTTTTCCAATTAAACGCGGATTATATCGCTTTGTCTCGGTATTGAAAATACATCGATACCGCTACCCCCACACCGGCCGCCGCTGTGTGCGGGAGAGACCGACCCCTCGCAACCAGGCCTCGCACATAATCGTCCGGGCACGGGGGTTGAATCTTTCTCCGACCAGAATCATCGAAACTTCGGTCAACAACGACTCGGCGATATCTCGATGTATCACGAAGCAGACGAGAAGCGGGGATTACCCCTGGCCTTTCTCCACCCCCCTTCGCCCTCTTCTTTTTTTTCCTTCCACCTCGTTTTCCCTTCGGCGATTGTTTAAACCGTCTGCCGGGCTGCCGCCTAGCCGGGCCCGATTCCACGTGGAACGATTGTGCACAAAAGAGAATGTGAAAATTTCAAGCAGGCTTGCACACTCCTGTACACACCATCCACGATACGCGATGTTTGCCGATGTTCAACCAAAACGGCCCGCGCTCTCTGTCAACCGAATCCGATTAAACATTGTCCACCCTCGTCCCCTGTCCAAGAAATTTTCCACCTTTCTTGGCGACTCGTGCGCCGGCTGCTGGACGTGTGTGAAAATAGTAAATTGATTCGCCGGTTCGTATCGTTTAATATATCTTAATATATAAAGCAGAATATGTTTGTGTGTTTATCTGTCGTTTAAAAACCTTCGAACGGTAAACTCTTGGATCAGGAGATGTGCCTCAGCTCATTATGCCTAGCTAATCCAGATGAATGTGACTATTTTTACAAAAAGAAGTAAACTAATTTTTCTAGAAAATCTGAATTTAAATTCCGTTTCATTTCAGCAAACGAGAAACTAAACATCAAATTACTGAAATGCGTACATATTATGATAAACCAATGTCTACTGATTTGTTTGCGACAAAGAAGCAAAAATTGAAACGGTTTCTAATGACGGTTAATTGAAAGAAAAGTGCTAGGACAGAATTTACTTACGTGTTCTACGTATTAAAATAACGCTCATTTGTTTTACTAAAACTGACGGTGTTAATATTTTCAAGCAGCTCTCGCATGCTGTGGGTTGTCCGATTTGCCGTTCAGAAGATTTTACTTATGTTACAATTTACCCCGTGTCACAATCTGCCCCGGTCTCCCCTACTAAAGCTAGTTATTATTTAACGTTGACTCTATGATTGCTGTATTACTTCGGATTTTCAACTAGAACGATGAAAACTCGGCTGATTGAGACATGAGTGTAACAAGTTCGAGCGAAGTCGTATACAGTCTATACATTAATTAGAGGGAAAAGTTTTCGTAGCGAAACTGTTTCTGCCTGCGACGAGGAACGGCAGAGAAACCGATGCAATTTGAATTCGATATAGGAGTACAAGGCTCGTATGGCTCAGCTAGTGATCTGTAAATACATCGACTGGATTGGATTGGCCCCTATCAAGCCGACTCACTGTCTAGCAGGAAGTTTCGTAGTTTTCCAAACTCGATCCCTTGGAAAAAAGCTCTCCGGTCCTCGCGTAATAGCCACTCGCCAAACTGCGAGCTACGCTTTGCAACGAACCCCCTCGCCACTTTTCCAACCTTCGCGTTTTCTTTTCTAATGTCAGCGGATCGAGATATATTAATTACGGACTCCACTGAACCGGATGGTAGTTGTCGGGAGATCGTCGCTGGCATTTTTACGAACCGACGCGATGAAATAACAAAGAAGTTTCGCCGGAGCTGCATCGATTTCCCCCGCGAAGATTAACGACCCTTCTCGAGGAAGCAATCGTTCGGAGGCGAAAACGAACGTATGCAGACACGCGTATGAACGCTATCGATTACTGAAATTATGGCAGTGGGTCAAAGAGGGGTGAAACGATGCCGGGAGCGAAAAGAGGAGCAGCATCATCGGGCATACTCAGCCTGGAAAGTATAGGGTGGGGACTTTGTGCTCCGAAAGGGATGAAACGATCCTCTTTAAGAGTTGTTCGTAAGCGAAACACAGCAAAATACTTCTACAATCTTTCTCATTTGAGGCTAGCAGCGCAATAGTGACGTACACCCGAAACTTTTGCTTCGAGATTACGCCTAATGAAATTAGTGACGTTCTAAAGTCGTCGTTTTAATATATATTTTTTAGCTACGTAGGTATGATTTTTTTAAAAAAATATAATTGCTAAGGTGTATATTATTAGTATATAAAATAATGACCAATGCTGCATAGGCCAATATTGCGCGATGTAAATGAACAAAATAGTCGGTGTAAAAATCCGTTTTTGTGCTGCCGTTTTGTGGGTGTTTTTGGAAGATTGCTCGGGCAACTATAGAATTAAAATTTTGCTGTATTAGAGGTGGTTTAAGGTGACTAGACAGTCGAAAAATTGATTTTCTTATTGCATTTTCCAAAAGTACTATCTTTTCTGAAGAAAATGCCGTTTGGTTTATATTAAAATTCGAAAAATTGTTGATTTGGCAGCTAAAAAGGTCAAGCGGTAACTTATAACGACGCACAGTGGGCCGGATTTTAAATTTGCCGCCTTTTGGGTTTTTTTTTTAAGATATCGGGATGAAAGTGGCGCTAAAAAACAGGAAAAAATTATTCCTATCTAATGATATATAATTTAATTTTTTAAACAATTATTTATTTATTTATTTTTTACTTTTGTTAACTTATTTTTGATAAAAAATTTTTTAATTCTGTTTATTTGGTACCTTATTTAATGCCCTTTACAGTGGTGTACGCAAAATTTTGGGAAACTTTTCGTTTCCAAGTTATACGGAAAATTCGAATAATGAAGGAAAGTAGCAACAAATCGGTTTGTTTAAATTAAAGACCAGGTTTTTGCGATA
Organism: Andrena minutula; assembly: GCA_929113495.1. Classification (NCBI taxonomy): domain Eukaryota; kingdom Metazoa; phylum Arthropoda; class Insecta; order Hymenoptera; family Andrenidae; genus Andrena; species Andrena minutula. The sequence continues at coordinate 26,654,969 of OV815994.1, read as the reverse complement.
AATATCTTCTTTTATTAGTAACTAATATAAACAATCCATTAAAAAATATTTTTATATGCATTAACAAAAATGGCGACATTTTTAAAGTTTGATTAGGGATATCTTCCAAACGCCGAAAAGTTCCACTTTGGGACCAATTGCAATATTTTCAGCGCACTTTACTCTAAATAATCACGTATCGATCATTTCCCCCCTCGTCCCACTGCTCATATTATTAGTGTTTAAAGTTATCAACGTTCGGTCAGTCCGTAGGGTAAAGGTGGGATAGTTGAGCAGAAGGGAAACATGATCACAGAGATGTTATTATTAATGTATTTGCAATATGCCCCTATTGTCGCGTTGTTATGTTCATGTTTGCAATATTAATTCCTCAGCCTGTAGGTCTAAATTCTGATTTTTTGTGGTAGATAATCTCATTCGCAGAAAACAACGAAAGGAAAGTAACAAAAACAAAAGCAAATGCAATTTTTCAAGAAATAAAGAAGAGCCCTTGTCAAACATTTTTCATTATATCTGAATTTGATAGTCATAGTTAATTTTTTACTATTAGTTTGTGGTTTTCTTGTTAAATACATTAGTTTATATTTCATTGTACATCTCTTTGGTAAGTATGAAACACTTAAAGGGCTCATGAACAACACAACGCGACCCACCTTTACCCTACGGACTAACTGAACGTTAATAACTTTAAACACTAATAATTTGAGCAGTGGGACGAGGGGGGAAATGATCGATACGTGATTATTTAGAGGAAAGTGTGCTGAAAATATTGCAATTAGTCCCAAAGTGGAACTTTTCGGCGTTTGGAAGATATCCCTAATCAAATTTGAAAAATGTCGCCATTTTCGTTAATGCATATAAAAATATTTTTTAATGGATTGTTTATATAAGTTACTAATAAAAGAAGATATTTATCGCAAAAACCTGGTCTTTAATTTAAACAAACTGATTTGTTGCTACTTTCCTTCATTATTCGAATTTTCCGTATAACTTGGAAACGAAAAGTTTCCCAAAATTTTGCGTACACCACTGTAAAGGGCATGAAATAAGGTACCAAATAAACAAAATTAAAATTTTTTTTATCAAAAATAAGTTGACAAAATTAAAAAATAAATAAATAAATAATTGTTTAAAAAATTAAATTATACATCATTAGATAGGAATAATTTTTTCCTGTTTTTTAGCGCAACTTTCATCCCGATATCTTAAAAAAAAGACCCAAAAGGCGGCAAATTTAAAATCCGGCCCACTGTGCGACGCCTTTGCCCAGAAACTTTAATCGCGTTTTTCTCGAATCCTTTTTTCTCTTGGTTTTGCCGTATTTGCGAATGAACGGAGGTTCAGGTCGACTTGAAAAAATTACAGGATATGTAAAACATGTGCCATTCCACGTGGAACCTCTGATATAGTCCATAAAAGTTTGAGAATTTGATAAAAAATTAAAAAGTCACCGGTGTTTAGTAGCGCACAAACAAGAACGAATTTTTCTCGGAAAAATCGTCGTTTTTCAGCCACCAATCGCATAATTTTTATTTCATTTTTGTTTGTATAGGCTCCACTGAAAACTATGAATCCAACAAACAAGAATTACACCTTTGAACTCGGATTACGTCACATTTTAAGACCGATATTAAGGCAAAACCACAGAAAAACGTTAAAATCTTTCTCAGTCTGCAGCGCCATTTTTAAGGCACACATATATTTCATACCAATTATTTTTTAATCTGTATAGTACTAATAAACATTGGGTAAAAGGATACATCTGGATTTGCTTTCATTTTTTTACAAATAAATAAAAGACAGAGTCTCTTTCTCACGAAAAACGACTGCCAAGTCAACGAAACGTCAACCCACCCAAAATTGCACCGAAGGCTTCATTTATATTTTCCACTTAACAGTCCTATATATCCAAGGTAGGTACTCCAGGAAACCAAAAAGTATTTTAAATAAACACTCCGGCTATGAGCAGGCAGCGCAAGTTGCGTGTGGCGAGAGAAATAGAAACAATATCGACGAGAAGCAGGGGAAAGCCACCCCTCTATCCTTTCGATTTCCAGTCTGTACGCGAACACCCCCCGTTAGCAAGCAAGCAGGCGGCCAGGCAGGCAAAAGATATTAAAACAATCGGGCGTTGTAGGGCCCCCCACCGGTTCCCTTTAAAATTTGCAAATACACGAGTGAAGTGCGAATTTATTCGTCGGTCTGTAACCGTGCGGCTCCTCTTCACGGCTCAGACTCGGTTCAACGCCGTGAGCCGTTTGCGGCAGCCGCGAAATGGAAAAACGGGTTTTCCTTCTCCCCGGGAGAGGAGAGCGACTGCGTGCCGCGAGAGGGATTAGCATAGCCCCCTCATTAAAATACAAACACAATTCCATCGGCCCGTACAGCCGCCTACTCCGCCTGCAGCCGCCAATCTCGAATACCAACCCGTTTCTACACTCAGTTCAACGTTCCACCCTCTTTTCCACACTCCACCCCCCTCCTTTCGCTTACACCGATGCCTCGAAGAACTTTTAATCCATATTCGTTAAGTCTCCCTAAGTAACCCCTGTATACACTTGGGTTTATCATCTTTTTTGACGTCTAAAACATAAGCAACTAATGGAGACGGCCAGAAAAAGGGGGTGAAACGGATTATGCCCGATCTCGGAAATAGAATCGATATGAAACTATGCAAGCTTGCCAGAAAGGGGGTGCTCGAAAGCGGAGGGGAGAGAAAGGAGTCGCTTAAAAGCAAAAGACGATGAAAAGGACGTTTCTTCCGCACAGTCGATCAGCACATGCAAATGCTCTCCACCGTTCGCGCTACCCCTTCAACTCGCTTCGCTATTTCCCGTCTATTCGTACCCGTTGTTTTTACTTCGACGGTGTTCCCACGTCTGATTTTCCCAAGGGACCCGTTACGGCGTTCTAAACTTCACGAGTGCGTGAAATCTGGGAACGAAAGCTTCCATGGGAAAACGATAAATAAACGGTAAGATTAATCAGGTCGAAGATGGAGATAAGTTGGTCCAAGGTCGAGATGGCATCGCGTTCGAGAGGCACGATAAAAATATTTACTGCAACCTCAGCAATTAGGAAAGCAGCGGGATGGACAGACCGACGGTCTCCCGGGGTGGTTAAACCTTATTGACCAGAAAAAAGAAAAGTAGCCGTAAACAACCCTCCTAAATACTCCCCGGCCTGTTATTGGCCTATAGTCATCGGTTTAACCATTGCTGTAACGACCCTCGGTTGTTTACCGATCGGGGGTTGCCCTTACGTGATTGAAGCATCTACTGTGCGGCGAACGGACGCGTCTATTCCTCGCCAACAACCCCTTACTAATTTACGTGCAGACCGCCTGAACCTGTGCTTTGATCCCTGCGCCTCCCACGCCAATGAAAAAGAATGCCAAATTCTGCATGCAAATACAAGTGGACGATCTGGTCGTTGATTTAACCCCCGGGTCCCGACGAATTCTGGAATAACGAAGCGGGCATAAAGTCCGCGAAAACAGAATTTCGTGTACGGGGGTGCGCGCGGAAGGATAAACATATGTATGTACCAGCCTGATATACGAGAATCGCCGATGCCTCCGTAAATACTAACGAATCTATGTTGGAAATTGTTAAAGGCCACGCCGGTCGCCAGGGGCTGGAATATTTTCAACGCAAACAACCCGGCTGCCGGACGCTAATCGTAGGAGAAGCTTATGCTCAGCACGTGGCATTTCTTTGAAGGGCTTTAGACGAGTGTGTAGGCCTTGCCAAATACAGAATCCGTTTGACCGTCAAACGTACCGAGCGGAAAGCTTTTATCCTCTCCACCCTCCGCTCATCCCGCGCCGCCTAGAGGAGCCTCTTCAACCCCTTCCAATCTTTGCCCCACAAAGGCAGATGTTTACAAATATTTCGCAACCGAAAAACGGGTTCACGTTGCGGTTGTTTCTGACGCCTTTCAAGGGCCAAGCGTTTCCCGTCTTTCCGCCGTCTTCTTTTCATCCCCAAGGCCTGCCCTCGCGCTTTAACTTTCACTCGCCTGCTTCGTCTAGTTTTCCAGCGTATAATCGACGAAATGTCGAGTCGAGGAATTGTATTTTTATTTGATGGCGGCAAGGAGAGTGGGGATGGAAAGAAAGGAGACCTCTGTCTCCTCTGTTCGATCTGTTCACGGTGAATTCACCAAACTGATACATATGCAGAGTCGATATCTTTGGTAGTTATTCTTTCGAGGCTTACCAGGGAAAAGATAAGGGGGAAGCCGCCAGTAATTTGAACCTAAACGGAATCGCCGATAAAACACTAGCATTGATGTCTTCGTCGAACGTTACGACTGTTTTTATGCCCCTGCTAGTGGAGTGTGCTCTGAATTTAGGAAAAAAAAATATTGACACTCGTGCGGGATATAAAATGATTCTCAGTTTGTAGAATTTCAGGGATTACTTACATTGAGTGCTGTGTGCGCACAGAATTTGCATACTTTTAGCGAGTGTCTTTCGAGCTAAATCCAAAGCTCGATTAACGCGAGAGATCGAAGGGCCAGAGGGATGATGGGCACTTGCCCTTGAAGGCCAGTAGGGTGTGGCTAACGGTCGACTAAATGAAGGGTCACATTACGAGTTAATGGTCAGCTGTTACGTTTGTGTAATTCGGCTAATTGTTGGGCCCAAGAGATTTAGAAATAATCTTTGCTCTGTCACCATAGAAATTCAACGTTCACAACTACTTTCGCGCATTGTTTACTAAATATACGCCTCCGCGAGCTAAATATCTCGTATTTTAAATGAAGCCATAAAAACTGTCTGAACTACAGAGCCCACTTTCCACTTTGCAAGGAAGTAGAGAGAGAGAGAGAGAGAGAGAGAGAGAGAGACGTTTGCCTGGAGCGTTCACAAAGCAATTGCCTCCGGATATGGTGTTTCCCCTGCCCAGAACAAGCGTGCAAAGATGAAACACCATAACGAAAATTATCACAGTTCACCCTCGGTGTACCTGTACACTCTTCTGCTCACCTGGCCATGAACAGATCCCTCACGTTCACCAGGCAAGAACAATGAGACAGACCTGCGAACATGCCTCTGAGAATTCTTGACAGCACTGGGCGTCTGTGACTTAAACTTAAGCAAATCCTATCTGAAGACTGGGAGTCTGTAGCTAATTGTAAGAAGAGTCAAGGAGAATCGATGAGAAGTCGGGCGAAGGAAGTGGCGCGTCGATACAGGGGGCAAAAAAAAAATGAGAAGATGTAGCGTAGGTAGGACTGTCGGGACAGGAAGCTAAAGAGGGCGGTTAACAGGAGCTTCGGGGCAATAAGCGACTCTACAAGCTTTGGGAGGCGACGAGAGATGACCGCACAGGAAAAGCCGCACTGGTCAGCAGAAACAGCTCGCAAAAACACGGTCGGCCAGCCTCTTCTCTGCCCCACAGCAGCGACGGCAACCCCAGGGAAAGCTCCGCCGACCACCCACACCTAAAACCCTACCGCTCCCGCTTCCCACCACCGTTTCCCTCGCCGGCTCTTCCCCTACCCTTCCTTCTTCGCCGTTTCCTCGCTCCTTTCCGCGCCAGCTACCGCCACGCGTTAAGGGTTGCTTAGGTAGTTGGTACAGAACGGGGGGTTGGGGCGCGGGGGGAGAGAGAGAGAGAACCAGGCGGAGGAGCCGAGGGGGGGTGGGGGTTTGCTCGGTGGCAAGATTACGGCGAAGTTGCGCTCATTTAAATAATGCGCACAATAAAGTATGCAATGGCTAAGAGCTGAGGGGGTGGGCGGGTCGGCCTGGGTTCCGTTAGCGCTCGATGCTCCTGTTTCAGGGTAGAAGGGATGGCGCTCCCGGGTGCAGTCACGTACCCTTGGAACGAGGAACGGGAGCGCAGTCCACGCCGGCACACGCACGAACGACTTTCGACTGGATGGTATTGCGAGTTTCGCTGAAAAATCGTCACCACTTTGACGCGGGAATTTGCGCGCTGGGGTAATCAGTTGTAATTTATGGGGAGATCGTAGGTGGTGGTTTTGTATGCTCCGACCGTGGATCGGAAGAAACGCGGCGCGATTACTTTGCGAACATCCTATCGCGTATGTATCAGAAGGGTGGGTTCCCGAGCGTTCCGCCCCAAAGGTTTCGCCGATCGATTGCGATTCCCAAGGTCATCTAAGTTTTCCGACCATGGACATTGCGTGGAATGACCTGCTTCGATAGGTTACAGGGATTCCGGCATAAATCCCTTCTAGTCGAGGCAAAAGTTTTCTCCACGGTAATCTTGCATCTCCGACACCCTAAACTCGCTTTCTGTTTCTTCCCCTCCTCGTGCCACGTATCCCGAAATGGTGCTCGTTCGTCAGGATGAAATCGAGTATGCAAGAAATGATTTCCACGCGTAGATTTCTCTCCCCACCAGTTTTAACGCGACCTTCGCCCTCGATAATCCTTCTATTTCCGATAGTGATGCCTGGGAAGCTCGAATGACACTTGAGCTATTGAATCTTAACGCGAGAAATGAAACTTGGGAAGCTATTGGCGAGCTAAGGATATGCTAAGAGTGTTCCAACACAACTCACCTTTGAGCCTTGCCGAAGAGAAGGCAAGAGAAATGCCACAGATAAGCATAGTAAATAATATATTCAAGTAACAGGGGTACTCTTTTCTCATCTACTCTGCCCATCTCGGCGGTGTGTCTTATGAGAACGAAGAGGGAGGCGTGAGAATGAATGTAATGAAAAACTGGGGCTGCTTAAATAAAATAAACCTTGTCGGCATATTATTGGCGGGAGGGTTGCACTTTATCTTCTCTCTCTCTCTCTCTCTCTACACCCCGCTCCCCGCCCTTCCACCCTCGTACTTCATTCTTCCAGTTTACTCTTCGCCCAAGAAGTCTTTCATTTGTTCAATAACGTTATATCTCGCGTCGTAGTTTTAACGATGCAAATACTATTCCCCGTGCTTCATAAACGTCGCGTTTTTATCCCGACCACTCAATTACGCGGCAAGGTACATCGAGGCATTTCCAGCTAAACTAACACGATCCTCTTTGTCACCGTGAACGCGAACTACGCGTTAATTCAATGTTAAATGCCGCAAATGTTAATCCTACAGTTACTAAAGACGCCGATTTATTTGTTGCCCGGTCCAGGGTGACATAATTGAAAGCCCGACTTCACCCCCTTCGTTACGCAATAGCTTCTGCCTGTATCCCCAACTGACTGGCTCGACAAAAATGACAAATAGCATGGCGAAGGAGGCGCCTAATTTACATATCCACTAATCTCTGCCTCTCTTCTTGTCTCCCACTCTAATTCCGCGCTAATTCGCAACCCTGCAGGAAAACGGCGATGAGATTGTTCGAATCTCCCCCTAGCGTCTTGTTCGTCGCGCGGGTAACATTGCCAACCAACATTCACCCCTGCCCCTTGTCTTCTCGAAGGCAGATAAAGAGCACTCGAATTTCTGTTACTACTATTTTCGGTGCTCGCAAGCGTTTATAAATACACTTCTGGTTGATAAATGTCCGGTGTAATTGCGCAAGCAGCTCTTATTTCCCAGGCTAATTTCTATCTACACTTCCTGAATACCTAAGCTCATTGTTTGCCAAAGCGCGAATTAATATCATTAACGTAATTGAGGATCAATTAAACTCGAATCAGAGTGTCGATTCGCCTACACTTCAGCCTAATGAAGGACGTAACGGCACCGCCCCATAAACATTTCGAAATTGTGCAGGTGCTGTCCTTGATTTATGGCTGGCAATTAGAATCTTGACTGGCTTATTTGCCGTCGTTGCCACTAAGAAGTGCCGCCAGCATGTGAACACGACGCATCCTAATCTATGCCCGAAACCCTAATTTTGAACGGTCGCCAGATGTTATACGCGAGATGACGTAAGGAAGCGTAAAATATAAATACAGGCAAAGACGTGTCTCACCTCGGCTCGACGGAAAAACCCAAGATAAATACTCATAAGAAAAGAAGCAGCACTGAAATTCCGTCTGGCGTAATTTCCAAACCAGTAGATACAGTGGCAATCGATATCAGAGGAGATATAAATTCATGTTTGCGACGGTAATTACTGGAAGTACGTTACACGCGGTATTAATAATGTAAATTCTGTAATGAGACTACGCTGTAAGCGGATTATAGAATCCAGGGGTGAAGTCGATGTCGGAAGGAGACAAATGAAGAGAGATGGCTTGCGGTAACTGGAAATGCAATATTCCGTGAAAACCGTCACCCGCTGGGATCGCAAAATAAATAGATATACATAGCTGGAGTTCCTCAGCCACTCGAAGAAGTCTGTCGCCATTAATTAAGGATATTCACCGTCGTGCTTCGCGAGCAAATAATTCAATACCACCTTTGAAAGCTATTATCCAAAAGAATTAAATAATCCATCGGCAAACGGAGGCTGTAAATGTTAAATAACCTCCCATTCATAGTGCATTCATTACGAAAGACAATAAAGATCTCCTCGGGCTGCGTAAACCATAATTAATGGTCCAACGATTCGAAAAATAGCAAGGCTAATCCGGCCACGCCAATGCCCTTCCCCTATCGCGGCGGCATTCAGCAAAGAAAGCGCGGCATGCTTCGATAAATTCATCTCCGCGGAACAAGCGATTGTTTTCCGAATGAGCCTGATAAGGACAGAGACGGAAATGAGTAAAAGGGGGAAGTAACCCGACGGGAAGCTCCTAGAATGGCAGAAGGAGCCAGGAGACGGCGGAGGAGACGGGACACGACGGAGTGTATAGGAGGGATGGCCCGGGCGTTCATCGGACATTTATCCAATTAACCGATTCGAGCCGAGTAACCGGGGGTCAGGAGATCGCTCCGTTACCTATACAGACGCGAGCCGCGCGTTTCGGTGCACGAGAGAGCATACCAATAATAGATACGCGCGCGTCCGTAGAGAAGACGGGAGAGGATGGCTCGGTTACGTAATGTCGAATGTTGATCTGTTATGTTTAATTACGGAGGCTGATATTGACGGGTCGGTATGCGCGGGCGGGAGGAGGAGGAGGAGGGAGTCGTTAGGGCCGAGGAGGACAGAGGACGAGAGATCAGTTGCTTGTTCGTAAACTCACCCCTTTCTCCGCGCGGGGCTCGAGCCACGAAAAGGGGTTCGGGAACGGAGAACTACTGAGGCGCTCGGGCACTGTCGAACGAAATGGCCAGCAATATTGTCGTCGTGGTTCGGGGGATTTGCGTGAAGCAGATCGACGAAGAGCGAGGGACGGGGCCTCGAGTGACATGGGAAATTAATTATACGCCATTGAAAGTCCTGACCTCCGCTCGGACACCCGAAACAGATCGGGCTCCGTCTCTCTCCACTTTATTCTCCTATGGTGCTGATAAAAAATAATTCGCTTCAGCCGATGGCACTTTTCCTATCAACGACCACTACTTTCAAAGCATCGTGTACCATCCGGTGTCATTTAAGCCATAATTTTCCACAGTAGAACACGTCATGTAGGTGATACAGAAATTGTTAATGCTTTTTGAGAGGAGCAATATTTTGTTCGTTTAAGGGAAGAGGTAGGGATATACGCGCTCGTATCGTGCGAGATAGAAATAAAGGCTGATATAAACTCACGAAACCGCCTACCCTGAAAGTACATCCGGGGATCCATTACCCAGATCTTGGAATTCAACTGTCCGAAACGGCCGCAAGATTTGTGCTTTCACTTTTACGTAGGAGTGTTCGGTCTCGGAGCGGATCGTTCCTCCTTGAGTCTGGGTTTCTTATTCTTTGAATTCACATCCGGAGCGAAAAGCAAAAGTGCGATTAAACAACTTTTGTAATAAAATTCCAGGACGAGACAAAGACGAGCGAAGCTTGAAGCACCTTATGTTAGTGTGCTCTGCCGAGACCCATCGGCATCAGGTTTATCGGTCGTTTTATGCACGAAATCTACGAAAAGAAAAAACGATTTGTTCAGAAATATGTCGCCCTTTATATATCGTTATGGAGCATACATGTGGGGAACGACGTCGTAGCCTCCACCACCTACCAACTTTCTATCTCCTTCCTCATACTTTACCACCCTACCTAGCACACATACGCTCCGAATATTTATTTTTATTACAATCCGTATACTCCTGAGTCAACAGTTTTCTTTTTTCTCAAAGGTATGAATCGATTTTAGCACGGCCACCGGGGAGAAACGTGTGAGTGGGAAGAACATTGACAAGCACACTTCCTCGCGCTGTCGACTTTTACCAAAGTTATCGAGATTTTCGAAAGTTCCAAGTATTTTCTAACGTGAATAGCAAAACGAGTGATCTACAATTTATGCTGAGATAAATTTTTCCGCGTTCACATTATATCGCTTTAATGTTTTTGAGAAGGCACCCCCTACAAAGTTAGCGGCTACTAGCCAGTCCAGTAAATCTTACACCCCGAACCACCCCCGCCCCGAACCATCTCTAAAACCTCCCTCGGCTGCCTAGCCATTCTTATTCCCTCGTTACTCGCAGCTTCGCTCGAGGCGGCTCTCTCCTTATTATATCGTCTTTCCACGCCATAAAATCGGAAAAGAATTTCGCTCCCCAAGACAATAGAAACTAATAAATTTGATTACTGATTACACTTGCGAATTTTTTAGATTAAAAAGTGATCATAATGTATAGCGGAACTATCGCATTTTCTTCTGTAATTCCATTTTATAGTGCTATAAACTTTATCACAAATTATCTTTGTTGAGAAGAATACTTGTAAGTAATATTTAATTACTGACAGTGATAATCGCAATCGTACGAAAGAGTAAAACTACTAGGAGGAATATCAAAGCAGCTTTTAAGGGTAGATGTAGTTTAAAATTTGGCAACCCAAAATCTAAAATGTAGTAGTATACATTGAACATAGTTAAAGTGCAAGTATCTTTAAACTAGCATCAAGTAGTAGCAGTATGAAGTCACTACTACTACCTCCTCAATCTACTCAATATTCCATCTTACCATAATACAGTACTCCTAATACAGGAAAAATAATGTTTATAACCGATTAAGAATATTTTATACAAATTTAAAGGATAGAAACATGTATTCTCTAAGCAGTTAGCACTTGAATATGATAAACTGATATATATGAATGTAAAACGTGGTTTATCAAACGATATTTTTTATGCTTAAAAGAGTCTGGATTAAAATTTACGTTTGTAAACGAATGTAACCGTGCGTAGCAAATGTAGAAATCGAACTGATTATCAATTACAAGTTACTTTCAGTAAATAGGATATCAACTGCTTAGGTTTCATCATACTCGAAAGAAACCTACCTTATTAGACAGTGATCTGAACTGGATGAGGCTCTTCAATTCATCCTACTGCAAATGCACATAATAACGCTGAAAATGATTGAATTCTCGAATTGCTAAAAGCAACTTCGATGAGGAAACTCAAGCAACACAACTTTACACTTGCACCTAACGAAAAGGATAAGTATGATCATCGACGAAGTATAGGAAGTTTATCTATCATCTTATGGGAATTCGTGTCACACTGTCGGAAATAGCGACTTTGTGAAAAACCTCAGGTTTTATTGCGCCCTCTGCGTTCAGGGTCTGTGGTTTTGGGAATTTATATATTCCCACCGAAGAAGTATAGGAGAGACCTATCACCTTATGGGACTTCGTGTCACCACCCAAACTATATTACCGACCCATGATATGAGGACTGAATTCAGTAGCCTCTGTTCATGAACAGCGTCCAACTCAAGAACTAACTTGGCTATTTTACACGAGATATAGGGCTGGGATTATTCGAATAATTTAATATTCGAATATTTTACAAGTATTCGAATGCTACGAATAAACTTCGAATATTTGAGTATTCGAATGTTATTATTCGAATACTATTCGAATATCGCTGTATTCGAATAGAGCAGTATTCGAATATCGCTGTATTCGAATAGAGCAGTATTCGAATAGTATCACAGACGAGGTATGGAATAGACTACTCACCTTATGGGACTTCGTGTCACCACAGACGAGGTATGGAATAGACTACTCACCTTATGGGACTTCGTGTCACCGCCCAAACTGCGTTACCGACCCATAATTTGAGGACTGAATTTAGCGACCTCTGTACATGAACAGCGTCCAACCACAGACGAGGTATGGAATAGACCTATCACCTTATGGGACTTCGTGTCACCGTACAAACTGTGTTACTCAACTCAAGAACTACTCTGAAATGTGTTGAAATACTGAGTTCATGTTACAATATTTCAAGTTATTATATTTTATTCTTACATTCTATTAACATTGCAAGTTAAAGAAATTCTTATATCTAATTAGAATATTTGACAATCGCAACTATCAGCTCGGTTCTCACCGATTACCAGGTCTCACCACGAGGAGGTTGCTGCGTTTCGAGACCCGTAGAGAGATAGATGGAATCAAAGTTCCACCTATCTCCCTGTACATGAAACCCTTAGCCTACTTAACCAAAGAGATGGATGGAAACAAAGTTCCATCGATCCCTTCGGTTTAGGTATCGAACCTACCTGCTCATCGGAGATAGGAGGTAGGTTCGATATCTCCCTGTACGTACATAGGTCTTTACAATTCTCTTACTTAAATCTAAACGCACGAATCCCTCAGCGACTCCCAAATGATTCCCCGAATATCTCGCAAAAATATATTAACCCTTTGCTTTACTTGCAATATTAAAGGGAAAAGGCTACTTTCAAAATATACACGCCGCGGGGTATATAGGGGTGGCTCTAATTCGACAAAAGGAGCAGCAACTTTTGGCCCTCTTGTATTTTAAACGCGCCATTTTAATTATTTCACATTCCTTGCTCTCGGAATGAACTCGTTGGGCAAAGTCTTTTTGATTGCATTTTGTAGGATGCATATCCTACCAAACTGCACTGCGTGCAATTAAGTAGGATGTTTACCCTTGCAAAATACACGCACAAAGATTACTACCCAGGAATACAAGGTACTCGTGTCTACATAACAAGTCGCATGCAAGTACAGAATATTATTCACCGGTCGGCGAATATGGTCCGTCCTGTCATCCTCGCCAGCTTCCAAGCTTTGGGCCCTCTGTAGGGCCTATGCTAGGCCCTCTGTAGGGTCTCCCTTTGGGCCCTCTCTAGGGCCTACGCGCTAGGCCCTGTATAGGGTCCATCTGTTGGGCCTTCACCAGGGTCCACGAACTAGGCCCTTTTTAGGGCCTAGAATTTCCTTGGCAAGTCTAAGCTGAAAATTGAAGCTAAGCGAAAATTTGACTCTACTTCCGCGATAAAAAAGCAATTAGAACACCGGTGCTTTGGACGAACTTTTTATGCGCAAAAAATTGGCTCTACTTTCGCGAAGAAAATTCAACTGGAGCTTCGGTGCTCTGGACAAGTCTTAGATACGCAAAAATTTGACTCCAAATTCGCGGTAATACTACTCTACTAAATAAGAGCCGCGGTGCTCTGCAAAATACATAGATGAACGCGAAAAAAAAACGGGGACACTACGATCGCATTACGCGCGATCACGAAGGATCTTGCGAGACTGCAAGATTACTAGGGAGACTGGGATTCCACTAGGAACCTTTCCAAATTTTTCGCGGTGACTCTACTCAACACGATCGATTCCATTATTTCACGAATTATTAATCGGAATTGTAAAAATCGCGAGCAACGTTTGTGTTGATTTAATTTTCTGGCCCCCTCCAGGGTCCACGAGCTAGGCCCTTTTTAGGGCCTAGAATTTCCTTGGCAAGTCTAAGCTGAAAATTGAAGCTAAGCGAAAATTTGACTCTACTTCCGCGATAAAAAAGCAATTAAAGCACCGGTGCTCTGGACGAACCTTTTATGCGCAAAAAATTGGCTCTACTTTCGCGAAGAAAATTCAACTGGAGCTTCGGTGCTCTGGACAAGTATTAGATACGCAAAAATTTGACTCCAAATTCGCGGTAGTACTACTCTAGTTAAGAGCCGCGGTGCTCTGCAAAATACGTAGATGAACGCGAAAAAAAACGGGGACACTACGATCGCATTACGCGCGATCACGAAGGATCTTGCTAGACTGCAAGATTGCTAGGAAGTCTGGTTCCACTTGGAACTTTTCCAAATTTTTCGCGGTGACTCTACTCGACACGATGGATTCCATTATTTTAGGAATTATTAATCGGAATTGCAAAAATCGCGAGCAAATGTTGTATCGATTTAATATTCTGATTTTAAGACAGACACATGCATGTCACAATCTACGAGTACCTTGTATGGTCGGCTCATTGGATTCTGCTCTTTCCAACAAATATGCGCAGCGGTTAGTGGCCCACTTCATATAATTGGCATTCGTTTTAGGAACATTTCTGCGATATTTCGCAAATATGGCTTAGAAAAGAACCACATCATGAGGCTACTGCCTAGACGCCCTAGACCATATTCGCGAAATATTGCATAAGTGTTCCCGAAATGAATATCGACCATGTGAAATGGGCCCCTGCATGTCGCGCATTTGTGTTGGAATGGCCAGAATCGAAGGAGCTAATAGCTACGCTACGTTTTCTACAGAAACCATTTTGTTCTATTGCGTGCACCCACATTCAAAGAATTATAAAGTGACTTGCCGTTCGCTGTCATCAAGAGTACTGCATCTCTGCAAACTCGAACCCCTCACCAGCAACCCTGAGAACAGCACCCCTCTGACCAGCAGTCCTGAGACCAGCACCCCTCGGACCAGCAGCCCTCTGACCAGCACCTCTCAGTTCAGCATCCCTCAGCTCGGAACCCCTCAGGTCAGCAACCCTTTAGCTCTCAGCCCAGCAGCTCCAGTTGGACTCGTGCATGACTCTACTTTCGCGGTGAAAAGACTAATAGAGCACCGGAACTCTCGACTAGTTTTACTTGCGCAAAAACACTGACTCTACGATCGCATACGGGCGATCACAAACACTATTACTGAAACAGACAATTTGTATTTAAACCAGTTTCAAAAAATTTCCTTTAAATTCCAGGCAGCCGCATGGAGCGCCACGCAATTCGGACATTCAGAAAAATTTCGAGCAGCCACATTGGGCGCTTAATGATTTTCAAGATTCATAGAAATAAGGAGTGGCCCGTTTGGGCACCTAAAACTTTTCAATTTTAATGAGAAAAGAAACGGCAGCCTCTGTGGGCGCTCAACGATTCTCAAGACTGATAGAAAAAAGGAGTGGCAACTTTGGGCGTCTCATACTTTTCAATTTTAATGAAAAAAGAAACAGCGGCCTCTATGGGCGCATAACGATGCCGAATCACAAGCCGGAAGAACAGCAGCCTCTTTAGGCGCATAATAATTCCGAATTGTAGTGTGAAAAAAGCAGCCTCGTCAGGCGCTAATAATAAAAATTTTCTAATTCTACTCTACAATGTTAATAAACCTTAACCCAGATCTAATTCCACCCCGAGCCTGCCAACGAAATTCTAAGTGAATCTCTTGAAGAATTCACCAGAGAACCCTTCGGCGAATCCCTCGGCGAATCCCTCGAAGAATTCCTCTTCGGGAACGCTTAAAACTAGACTTGCCTGCCCAACTATTCTAAGTTTCGCAGCACGCACACACACACACCACTCAGAGGAAGCATAATAGACTATGCTTCGGTATATTAACCCTTCGGACTGTGATAGCAATATATGGTAAATGGCAACAAAAAATTTTTCAAAAGATTTTACTTTAAAGTACAAAGGGTTAACATACGCGCGTGAGAGAAATAGACGAGAGGATCTCGTCGATCTCACTGCATACATACGATTACAATTTCTTTAGCATATTTTAGAGGTACGCTTGCATTGCTTTCAAGTGTCAAACAGATTCTAAGTATCTCATTCCAGAGATAGAAAAGAATTGACACACGGACACGGATTCGCCGTCGCGAGAGATCTCGAGCTGCTCGATACACTCACGCATTGCAGTTGCACAGATAAAACGCTACTACACGACCACTACTCATCTAGGCCCCTCAGTAACGGGAGTTCCCCTTTAGGGCCGCGCCTGAAAGGGATCGGAATCATAGCGGAAGGGCTCACAATTCAATCACATGCAGCTGCAATACGCGCTCCCACCACAAAGCCGACAATTTGCACAGGCGAGTGCATCGTGCCCGAGCATCTTGTGCTGATTCAAGATCTCACCCGAGAGCGAATTATATTACCGGAAAGAAAGACAAAGGAATTGAAAGTAGGGAATAGAAAAGTCACTATGACAAGTGTTTAAAAGCATGCTAAATGAGAAACGACACGGTCCACGGTGAAGCTAATATTGTAAAAGAAAGCAAAAGCAAAAGCAAATTGTGTCACTCTCGACAAGCAAGCGCACCTCTACCCTTAAATTTAGCCTACCGCACTCTTTACAATGGGCCCTAGTGGCATAATCTATCGCAAATATGCACTTGCGTAACTTTCGGGGGATATGCGGAAGCTAAGAATCTCCCGATTGAGATTGCAAAGAAGACTAAACGACTAAAGGACCGAAAGACGCGACGCGACGCGACATTCACCCTCGATGCACCGAATTTTCGTTTCTACATGGCGTGCTCCATACTACGACTTTACACTGCCATGGCGTGTGTGGCCGAGAACGAGCAATCGAAGACATCAGAGCCGGCACGAGATGGACCGAAGCCCGGTATCGGCGGGATGACAAGAAAATCCGAGAGTCATGAACTGGCGCACAACATCGTCTAACAATGGTCCTCCGTGTAAAGCCGTAATAAGTTGTACCCAGCACAGCCGGCCTATGGCGGGCGAGCAAACCATGCGCGAATTCGAAATCAGTGATCGAAGGCGAATTGTATCTCTAGAAGAGCGCATTCGGCACTCTTATATTTAAAAAGAACGAGACGGAATAGAAGCTTATCGCTCGAAATACGCAAGTGCATTTTTGAATAGATGTCCAGACCGAACCAAAAATTCACCGAATGTGAGTTTGGCTCGATCTGGACACTTAAACTAGATCGTAGGCTTCAGCTTGATTCCGTTTCGCAAGTCGCAATGCTTGGGAAACGTTACCAAGGCCAGGCCACACCAGCGGGGAGGTACCTACGAAAGTGACCCATTTCTACGGAATAATTCTAGTCCATATTTGACCAATGCTTTGCGCATTTTTGAAAATTTTGAAAAAGTCTTACGACTAAAGTTCTTAAACTAAGACTTATCGATAGGCTGGCTTAAATATTGTAAGGAGAGAGAAAAGTTGAAGAAGCAAGCACACTGACCAAGTAGTACCAATATCAACTCTCATTCTCGCATATTAATATTTGTATGAGAAAGAACTTCAACTTATATCATTGAAAATCCTTAATAAATTAATGCATTACATTATCGTTTTATTAAGAGCATCTAATGGCTCGAATGTAATTAAACTTGAGATGTGCAATTCGTATTCAAAGAATCAAGCTTAGATTATAAAATTCAAGAAAAATAATTCGAAATATTTAAAACGCGTTATTAGAACTTTGACCTCGAAGTTCAAATTTATTCATTGCTTTTGTCTGTATTAAACATTTTGAAGCACGCGCGTTAATGTTACTGTTCACGAGTACAAAGTATGTATTCTTGGTCACTGTGCTTGCTACAGCAATTATTTATTCAGTAGCATTCAGAAAAATTGAAAAAATTAAAATGTATCACTCACCGATCGTTGAATGCAGTCAGGCAGCCACATTAGCAGGTTCACAAACCAAGGTCAGCAGTACCAAACAGAATGTATCACACACACACAAATATGTCACTTTAATTTCGCGATCAAAAAGTAATTTGAGCACCGATGCTTAGTCTTAAATAGTTCAAGATGCGTAAAAACACTGACTCCACACTCGCGTTGACACTACTAACACGCACAACCATTTCATGATTTTAAACACAAAGCACTGCACATTTTTAAGTGTCCCTAAGCAGTGGGGACCTTTGATAGGACCCGAGAAATGTGTTGCCCAAGAAGTCTTCTAGATACTGGGTGAATTGTAGTAGAATCTTGTTAAGCGACTTCCCACATGGCCCAATAATCGATGAAATTAATACGGGAATCAAGATATCGCCAAATAATATGCTCACGCGTTCACTGAGGTCCGTTCACTGTCGCAGGCAAAGTTCAACTGCCAAGTACATTGTTCGGCGTTGGTTCGACTTTGCTAGAGGTTGTTGACGTTCCGTCTTGCTCCAACGACTCCCAGTTCTTCGAGGAAAGTATTGCTTGCGAAGTCTTCTAGATACTTGGTGAATTGTTGTAGAATCTTGTCAAGCGACCTCCCACAAGGTCCAGTAATCGATGAAATCAATACAGGAATCAAGATATCGCGAAATAATAAGCTCACGCGTTCACTGAGGTCCGATCACTATTGCGAGTAAAGAAGAACTGGCAGGTGCATTGTTCGGCGTTGGTTCGACTTTGCTAGAGGTTGTTGACGTTCCGTCTTGCTCCAACGACTCCCAGTTCTTCGGGAAAAGTATTGCTTGCGAAGTCTTCTAGATACTTGGTGAATTGTTGTAGAATCTTGTTAAGCGACCTCCCACAAGGTCCAGTAATCGATGAAATCAATACAGGAATCAAGATATCGCGAAATAATAAGCTCACGCGTTCACTGAGGTCCGATCACTATTGCGAGTAAAGAAGAACTGACAGGTGCATTGTTCGGCGCCGGTACGACTTTGATAGAGGTTGTTGACGTTCTGTCTCTCTCCAACGACTTCCAGCGCGAGCGTCGGCTAAACACGAGTGCTGGGTTATCGCAAACGCGATGTTACGGCGTTTTAATACATAAATACGATGTTCCCTCCCAACTAGCTAATAGTTCAGGTCGTATCCAACGCCGGGCAGAAAGTAATAAATACAGAACTCTTATGCTATTCAAGAATAACACAATTTATTATTTTCATCATGTCTGAACTAATATTTTGTCCATTTCAATTACATGTAATTATTGTTGAATTAGTGATACAATTATTCTTTTTTAAGTTGAAATAAATCACAAATGGTCACATTTTGTGACCAAGGCGTTGCTTGAATTATGATTCCAACCTCTGAAATAAATTCCTTTTTATTTTTGGATGTTGTGGGACAATGACGAACAACCCTAGTAGCATTTTTGGTTGGCCAACGGTAGCCAACAGTTGGGAATCAGTTGGGAGGTGGTTAATAGTTTCGCCTACAAACCTCCTTTACAGGGCCCAACCGTTGAATGTTGCATTTGCATCCCGACGATTTGCCTACGGTTGGGCATCAGTTGGGTGGTGGTTAGTAGTTTCACCGACAACCCCCGTCTATTGGGCCAACTGTATAATATTGCACTCGTCTTCCGGTGATTTGTCTACGAATAACCAATTTTGGGCCAACTAATAATGCCCTACAGAAATACATTTAGTTAAGGGAGTGTCCTGCTTTATAAGGTCCAAAAAATCGATTTTTTTTTATTGTCTAAATCGATAGATAAATCCAAGAATGTATTCACAAAGTTATAGCGGCCAATTCGAAGTATTTTTAAAGATACAGAACCGAGAGCAGGGAAGCGGCGAGCATCTGTGCGAGCGCTCGGCCGGACACGGGCGCGTGCTTCACCCTTTGACGCGTCCCCATTCGTCGATCATTACTTTTAAAGACAATCAAAACGGCAGAGTTGTGCAGTGTAATAGTACAGAATAGTCTTAGAGCTGAGTGAGTTAGAGATTTTATAAGTTGAATGTAGAGAATTGTAGCGATCGACCGCGAGCGAAAGATCGCGAACGCACGAGAATCTCTCACCACCGTCAATCGTTGCATCGGTGCTATACTGGCAGATTCGCGAGCATGCGGGACCAATTCGTGTTTATTGACACTTCGAGAAACCAAATATTCCAGAAATTCAAAACAAGTAAATAACGCGATCGAGTTCGGTAAGTGCAAAACGTTTGCCGATACCACTGATGCGCAGCGACTCGCGCGGGAAGACAAGCGCCAAACAAACGTAGGATTGAGCAAATACGGGGAAAATCAGTTTTTTGAACAGGCGGAAGGACTATTATATGGGGCAGGAATAGCTGATTAACAGATCACTGGTGTAAGTAACCAATAATTAATATTTTCTCCTACCGAAAACTTTAAAGCGCGATTTCTCCAGTTTTCATTTTTACGATTCTTTAAAATTGGCGGGCGTGATAGCAAAAAAACCGTGCGGCCTATTGAATTAAACCAAAGCTTATGCTCTTCACTATTAAATTCTTTTCTATGTGAACTAAAAAGATTGTTAAAAAATTAACTTTAAATCACTTTTATAGCACGTTAAAGTCACATGTTGTTTTTAGAAAATAGACATTCTTCTTATCACACTAAAAAAAATCATGATTTCGCGCTTTTTTCTGCTATTTCTTAGTTCACCCAGAAGAAAAATATATGAGCATTAAAAACCATTTTGGTTTTTTCATTTCAGACCAGAATTACGACCAGAATCTTTCCCGCCAATTGGAGACTGCAGTGGCAAAGCGCTCCGAGAATCGGCTGATAAATCTGCCATAGTTAATAATATTATGCGAAAATTTTTTTTTGTACTCATTGAATATATGTTTAAATGTATCTAAAAGTTTACGAAGATCAATTGTTCCTTTCCCTTTCAAAAAAATTCGTGAAAAAATCGATTTTTTGGACCTTATAAAGCAGGACACTCCCTTAAAGAGAATAAAAGCAAATATATAGGTTCGGATGCAAATAAAATCATATCACAAAATAATTGAAAAAATTTTGAACCCACACTGGCTACACATTTTATAAAGACTGTGTGGGGGAAGATAGGGTTGAGAGGAACGGGTGATGTCGACAGTCACAGGACGCAAGCCGTGTCGCGAGCGAAATGGTCTCGTCCGTCATTTTGTACATTGTTTTCACTTCCGATTAACTGGTAAAATTGAAAATATCAAGAAGCAACCGTACAGGCAGATACTTTTTAATTTTACCAGTTGAAATTCTAACGTTTTCCAATTACCTATAAGTAGTAAGTATAATTCAAAATCCAACCGTGTGCCTACCGTTGGATTACTATTACATAAAGTACGGTAGGCCCTATAAATAGTTGGGCAACAGTGGGAAAACCTACCTGGGCCCTCTGTTGTTGGCCCAACCTGAAAAAAAAGTGCCAAACCTAACTGTTGGCCAACAAATATTATGTTCGTGGCCCAACTGTATGCCAACCAAAAATGCTACTAGGGAACTCGGTTGGGTAATCTCGAACCTTCGAGATTAGCAACGATAATCGATTTCGATGAAATTTTCAGTATGTATAAAACTTACTTAAATCTACAAAAGGGATTTTTGAATTTTTATTACAAGCTCAGACAAAAAAGTTTAGAAAACGACCTTTACTATTTTTTCTGAGGGGTTTAAAAAGTAACTCGATTTGCAGTCACATTAATGCACCCCACGACTAGTGTTCCTTCCCGTGAATTTCTCGAGAAATTTTATAATTTCTAATTTATTTTGCGTTAAATAAACCGGAATAGGACAGCAAGGTTAAACGGCGAATGTGATATCGTTTTATTTTCATCTTCCTTTCTCTATCGTTGAACGGAATATGTTCATACGACGATTTTTAAATTGTTACTCTAACAATAAGAGAAACATTTGTAAATCGCGGGCTTCGACTGTCAAAAATAACCTAGTTTTACCCGTGCTGAATTCTAATTCCTACCACGCATAGCGTTACAATCTGCTTCGAGACTTCACCGGTAACGTTGCATGCGATACTAAAGTGGCAGGGGGGTCCTAGGACCCCCCAAAACGGTGACAGAACAATACATTGGTTGATAGGTCTATTCCATACCTCGTCTGTGGTCCAACTCAAGAACTACTCTGAAATGTGTTGAAATACTGAAAGGTGTGTGCGTGCTTGTATACGTGTGACTTGTTTAGAGGGAGAATTTAACATAGACGACGGGCTTTCGCTAAGGTACGCTTTAGCTTGGTTTGTCAACGACTCACGTCTGATTTCTCTCTGAAAATCTATTTCGGGAATCAGGACCTTATATGGCACTAAAATATGGCACTTCTTGCGAGCTTATACAAGTTATAAATAGCAATAGAAAACATTTGTAAATCGCGGGCTTTGACTCTCAAAAAATAACCTAGTTTTACCCGTGCTGAATTCTAATTCCTACCACGCATAGCGTTACAATCTGCTTCGAGACTTCACCGGTAACGTTGCATGCGATACTAAAGTGGCAGGGGGGTTACTACTTAAGGGGGTAGACACATCACGTGACACGGGCGATGCACCGCACTGTAATACCCACAATCTAACCTGAAACATGGGTTTAGAATTTTTCCTTTTTCGTCCTTATATGAGCAGATTTTGGGCTGGGCGAGGTCTCATTCGAAAGAGGAAGGTTCAATGCGAAGCGCTGGGATCACCGTTTGTGTCACAAAACTCTTTTAATGACCTAAAAATACTTAAGGACGTAAACACGCCACGTGACATGGGTAATGCAGCGCGCTGCATACCGACACAATCTGGCCCGAAACATGGGTCTGGGAAGTTACGTTGTTTGTCCTCATATGATCAGATTTCGGGCTGATTGAGGTCTCATTCGAAAGAGGAAGGTTCAATGCAGCGCGCTATGGTCATCGTTTGAGTCACAAAACTCTTTTAGTGACCTAAAAATACTTGGATTCTTGCGGGTGTATTTTGTCGACTTTTGCTCTACTTTGATCACTCATATTATTAGATATCAACACAATCTCGTCCAACCATGACCATAGCGCGCTGCACTGAACCTTGATCTTTCGAATGAGACCTCGCCCAGCCCAAAATCTCCTCATATAAGAACAAACAACGTACCTTCCCAGACCCATGTTTCGGGCCAGATTGTGTCGGTATACAGCGCGCTGCATTACCCGTGTCTACCCCCTTAAGATAAATATGTAGATGAAATAAAAGTGGAAAAATGGCTACATATTAGCTGTATTTAACGTTCACTGAACTCCTGCTTCAGATCGACACATTATTCCATATCCTACAATGTTCTAAATAAACATAACGGTGTGTTTGATCGAATTTATCGCGTTGCGACTGTTACTTACTAGTTGACGACCTTTCCTTTTTTTTACCGCGTAAAAAATTTTCCCTTTTTTTTACTGTACCAGGAGAAAAGGTTTTCCTCGTTGGGAGAACACATCAAACAAAGAGTGAACTACCTACTGGCGATTACCAAAGCAAATGAATACAAAATTGAACAAATAAAAAATGAATGAAGTTACTCCTTGAACTCGCATATTTATTACTTTCACATGCACGCATTGTATCCCTCCAGGATAATTAATAATTAAAGTCTGGGTATAGTGTAATTTGGGAAGTAAGGGAAGTGTGAGTGTGTCACAAATGGTAATTCATCTTCCACCCCAAGCTTTTAGCATATGTTTAAGTTTGGATGATTTCTCGTTTCTCAGTTATGGATGATTAGCAATTTGGATGTTAAACTCGATATATGAGAGACATATGATTGAATAAATGTTTAAGAATCTTGATGTTAAACGCTGTGTGCCAATGTTAAAAATAAGTACTTATAATATCAAGTATGTATTTTCCACGTTCAGTATGTATTTTCCACGTTCAGTAGTAGCGAATGTAATCTTTTGCTACTTTTGCAGAGCATACGTAGGGCAAACTGTGGTAAAAGTTTACCAAATGAATGACTTTTTGCATGGCAGTGTGGATGGGATTCGTGGTTCAGGCGAGTCTCCAAATGCAACAACCTCGTCATTTTGAGACCTGGTAATTGATAGTTTTTTGTTCACTGGTAATAAAAGAAGTTGATGGCAGGGTCAAATTAATTTGCTATTACTTCAATAGGATTCATTAATAATTGCTTCTTTTATCTTTGGAATATTACATTTTTGTATTGCTGTTCCATAACGAAGCACAGCAAAGGGTATAACTTGTAATGAAGTTTCAGGCCTGAAAATACAGTTCTAAAATTAACGACTTTCACAAATACCATACCTCTTTTAGGTTTCTTTTTCAACAATTTATTCGATGTACGTGATATCTGAATTCATTTTCTATACAGATTGCACGAAGTAGTGATTTTCCTGAGGTTATTCAATCATACTTTTTAATACATAAGACATCATTAGTGAATATCAATAATAAACACATCTATTAACCCTGATTCTAACAAACGTCGAACACCGATGATAACAAATGTTATTCATGATTGTAAAGACCTTTAGGGCAGTTTCCATGCCGGACTCTCGGCAAAACGATTAACCCCGATAACAGAGTTCATCAGTGGTGCTCGATATGTGAAAGTAATGCATTTTAATGCATCTCCTTGATATTTTTCCCTTATATTTTATCATATACAATGTACTACATTCATTTATTCTCAAATATGTTAATTAAAAAATATAGAGTTTGGTACTAAAAACGAGTAAGTATTCCGTCATTTATAGGGCGAATTCCACTGGCGCCCAAATCGACTGCAACGTTCGTGATTTTCGTTTCAAAATTATGAAAATCTTAAATATGGAAGAGAAATCTGTGAAAGGGTCATTATCGAAAAATGCAGGTTTTTAAATGTAAATTACGGCACGAAAGCAGGTACATATAATTTCTTGATATTCATTTTATTACAAAAACGGAATCACACATATATACAAAAACATTTCTGACCATTTTTGTCAACAAGCATTCACTGAACATTAATATTTCTGTTAAATGTTCTTCATACTTGGAGAACACGTTAGACGATAGTGACAGTTAATTGTTTGTCTGTAAAGAATGAGGAATTTTTTCAACGACATCTACTTACAATAAGTAGCTTTCAAACTGCTGTAATATAAATATTCATACAATGTGGTTCGTTATAACAATAAAGTCCTCGTGGATAATCGTGTATCTAAGAATTTTATCCCGAGAAATAGGGGGAATCTTGTTTATGCTACACTCGTCATTTGCGTTTCATTAATCGCATAGAGCGCAGATACACGTATGCGAATGTGCCAAAGTAGAATATCGTTCCAACTAAATGGTGCGTACAGTTTATCGTGCAATTGAGCGTTTCCTCTTCACTTGTCGTCGACAGCAGTATGCGAATGTAACTGCAATAAACGTCCGTAAACGTCTTGCGATCGAGTTAAAATAACCGCGCTTAGATTGTAGCGTGCACCGAGAATGTACACTTCAGTTGGGGTTATCATTTTTAAATGAATAATTTCCCTAAGAGTGTTAATGCCAGATTAACTGTCAGATTTTGTCGTTTGTATTTATAATACTGTGAATACGTTGGTGACGAGAATTTTGCGGTGAAGGATCATTGACACGCAGACTTGCTCTATAATTACACATTGTTATTAATGGAAAATCAAGGGGATTTACAAATTGATTATTTATCGAAGAAAACAAGTCACCGATATGTCGGAAATTAAGAAAGATAGTAAACGTTGAGTAATACTTTCACCTAAAGCTAGTTATATTAAACTTTATTCGATCGTTTCTAACCGTACTGGATTATAAAAGGTGCGTATTTAATATTAGGTATAGCATAGAAAGTATTTATAGGAATGATACGCTATTTTTGTGTCTCCATGTGTGTTACTTTTATTGAAATCTGTTCGTTTGTGCCGGAATAGGTATATTAGTATATACTTTGGCTTTTAAGATGTAAATACAAAGTATGTAATAACAGAATATTATCAGTAAGGTATGAAAACACTTGGCGAGCTACAGTTTTCAAAATAAAGGTGAGAAAATGATGAGCAAACTGCCGCAAGAGTTTAGAAGGTACCAACGTAATCGAAATCAATTGCGGCATATATTTGAGGAAACACAGCGTGCGTTAGAAGCTATTAACAATGAAAACTTCTTTCCCGGAGGTAAGCGGTTAAAAATATTTGAACTTGGCTACTTACACAATTTGCCTGTGCCTACAATCGCTTTTCTTTATTACAGAAAACATTGTCGATGAATTTTTGCCTCCGCTAACATTGGATAGAATCACACATATTTTATCGAACTCCCCAGCTATTATTATTCTAGGACAAGATAGTAAAGCGAAAGCGACGTTAGTCAATAGTTTAATCTCTAACGATATTTTACCAGTATGCAATGGACTGTGGCGATGGATCAAACTCACTTATGGCCAAACGAACCATATCAGTCTTACGTTAGGTTTAGAATACGAAGTGGTGGAGAATTTACAAGCGAACGAGAAACCGTGGAGTACTCTTCCGATCGAGGATTTAACGAAATCAGGTAGCGACGATACGAATTGTCCAACAGTGCTTGAAGTTGCGCTCAATCTGCCTGTACTAAAAGATGGCGTTCAAATATTCGTCGCGCCGAACACTGGGGCGATAAGAATTCTTGCCAAAGGCCTATTAAGCATCTTGCCGATATTTCTCTACGCTCTCGGCGAACAGCCTTTAACGGAGCAGAATTTAGAAGAACTGAGAGATTTGAAGGAGACATATCCCTTTACTCCTGTACTTTTCATATCGTCTCTAGGAAATATTTCGTTGACTAGTATCGATGCGGAATTTACCGAATCCGAGCAACACAGACTGCAGAACCGGTTGAATTCAAATGACTCTACTTCGACTAAAGATGATGACAATGATGGTATTGATTTTGACAAAATGAATGCGCTTGGTTTAACATGGCTGGATCAATTGACGAACTTAGGCTTTCTCGGTATGGAAGAATCTGTCGAAGTTGATCAATTATCTTGGTTAGGCGGTGGACAATACGTTAGCTGTAGTGACTTAGTTGATTCGTGTAAGAAAACAGATAGAATTTTATATTTCGTCCGCGGATGTCTGCAGGCCTATCTCATTGACGGTAGCACTTATTTAAACGATGTACATTCAGCTAGTCTGCGAAAATTTATATTCAGCGCTTTCGATATGGCGCGCAGAATTCAGATAACTCCGAGAAGAATACAATACGCTCAGCAGAAAGAGAATGAATTATATGCTAACTTGATGAAAATTGTGAACGAAAATCAAGAGGAATTAACTGAATTAATACAAACTACCATACAAGAGATGAAGAACGACATTTTATTGTTGGACAATGATGTATGTTCGTACCAAAGCGTTCCGTTCACCGACACTGAAAGAGCAGAATGGTCTGCGACTGTTAGGGCTGCAACTTCTGAAGTTCAAAGAGTGGTGCTTGGTCGGTTAGGGGAGAAAGTTGCTAAGCAGCTTGTCAATTCTGTGAATTGTTTGCGCGACACTTTCGTCGGGACATTACAGCGCTGTCTGATAAGCCTTGAAAAAACATATGAACGCGATACTTGCCTATTAGCCAGTGATGCTTTAAAGCAAATACTATCCGCTGCATACAATGTTGAGTTACATAATTCGTCGCCATCTTTAATACACTCGTTCTTGGAAAGATTGAGACAGCTTTTTAAATCTTTACCTTTACCATGGTCACCAACGCCCATCTTGGATGCAGCTTGGAGAAGGAAAGTTACGATCGACATACTAAATTCTTTATCAGCAGCAAGGCTGGCTAGAACGATATCCACGCAGTTTAGAGATAAACTTAAGTCTTCGCACGATTCGTTTCAGGCAGCTCTCAGATCCTTAGAAAACTATTATTCTGGGAAATTAGAGAGAACGGAAGAACAAAGGATAGCTATTAGGAAGTACCATGCCCCCAGATTAGCGAAATTAGCGCTGGAGTCAACGTCAATGACGGATGCTGTCCGATATGGAGTCCCTTATTGCGGTAAAGAAATTGGCCGTGGTCAGTACGGAGTTGTATTTGCTTGCGATGGTTGGGGCGGCGCCCCAGGTCCTTGCGCGGTTAAATCAGTTGTTCCGCCAGACGAAAGGCACTGGAACGATCTTGCCATGGAGTTCTACTATACCAGATCAATTCCAGATCATAAAAGAATAGTAAAACTTCGAGGATCGGTTATCGATCAATCTTATGGCGGAGGATTTGGCCTCGGCTCTGCAGTCCTTTTAATAACGGATCGTTTGAGCCGTGACTTGTACTGCGGGATACGCGCCGGTTTGACTTGGTTGGAACGTATACAGATAGCAATAGATGTCTTAGAAGGAATTCGTTACCTTCATTCCCAAGGACTTGTTCATCGAGACATTAAATTGAAGAACGTGCTGCTTGATACAGAAAACAGGGCAAAATTAACCGACCTGGGATTCTGTATCACGGAAGCTATGATGTCGGGAAGCATTGTCGGCACACCTGTTCACATGGCGCCAGAACTCCTCTCTGGCCATTACGACAGTAGTGTTGACGTCTATGCATTTGGAATTTTATTTTGGTACATATGTGCGGGTCACGTTGCATTACCACATGCTTTCGAGCAGTTCCATAACAAAGAACAACTGTGGACCAGTGTGAAGAAAGGTAACATTGATTTTTATCATCATCTAAAGGTATCTTTCGGCTTGAAATTCATTAAAGTATTCCTTGAATCGTAACCAGGTGTGCGTCCAGAACGATTACAAATATTTGACGACGAATGTTGGAAATTAATGGAACAGTGCTGGTACGGAGAACCATCCAAGCGACCTTTACTGGGAGCGATGTTACCCGTATTAGAATCTATTCAACGAAAAGCAGAAAAAGGCAAGTCCTTACAACAGCTTACCCCACAGAAGCTACAAGAAAGTTCGTCATCGGACTTGAGAAATCCTGCATTAGCATTAGCAGAACCTTATAATCAGAGAGGTGCTGTAATCAGTCCGCATCCTGCAAAGCGTAGGACAATAAGGACCGTAAAACATCCAGTTTTTCATATTACTAATCTTTTTCAAACAAGCCTGTGTTCCAATTTGTACGTACAGATGCGGGAATTCTGAAAGCGGTTAATGCTCTCTGCTTTAAATTTATCATACTGAAAATGATGATCTGACTGTATTTATGTTTAATCGCGTTTAAAATGTTTCACTGCACGTATTTGACATATTTTTAATAGTATTGTAAATGCAGTATTAATTTGACGAATCTCTTATTAGTTTTTCTTTTTTACTAATCCCTTTTATGTTACATTCATCAGTTTTTGTGCCGGGAGTTATAATGGCAAAATTCATTGAGTTATGTCAAGATGATGCATAATTAAGTGATTATCATGAGTACGTAAATAATTTGTTTTTTTATATTAGGAACATAAGCGGTTGTGATGTCGAATGTTTTGCATATGTAATTAGTGGGACATATTAAGCAATTTTTACACGACGAGACAAATTATCCCCGGACGTTGCACTTGTTACATATGTAAACTAATATCTCATTGTGATAGAAAATATGTTATTGTTAGTAGGAAGAGTATAACAAAATCGAATATTGTATATTTACTATTGAAGAATAAATAAAGTTTCCCAGTTTTCTATTTATCATGTATACATCATCATTAATTTTCTTTCAAGTGTTCAATGATCGAGGATTTTAAATCTGTAAATCTTTAGTGGTATAATCTAAACTGACTTATGAACAAATTTTGTGTTATTTATGCGACTTATATTGTTTTCAGATGACAGATTCTCCGAAACAGAATCTACATGAATCTCCAAATGGAATTTAAAAATCTGACAAAATCATTTAAAACTATCATTTCACAAGATATACTGCGATTTTATTGCATAATTGGGTATGTAACAAGCCGATTATTGATTATCAGCAGGTGTCAAAGAACTAATTGTACATTTGTAAATGGAAGGATGAATGATAATCCTTAATGATATGAAATAATATTTATTTTATGAACTAAGTTGCTTTCACAGTAGAATTTTTATTTAATCTTAAAAATATGGATAAGTATAATATAGATTTATATTTACATCGTTACTTTTATAACTATACTGTGTTATTTCACATAATGTTAATACACAATTTACTATATAAGCAAAAACTTATATAATTACAATATTATTTTTACATAATGTGTACAGTGTATAAAATAATAATGTCCAAAAATATCCCTGATAGCAATCTGCCTGCAGTCTGCCAATAGGTTGACAGCAGGGTCTGCCAGGAGAGCGCAGAATCTGCCGGCAGCTGCGGTGCAGTCTCTATTAAGCTACGATTCTGCCGGCAGATCCGCAGCAGATCCTGCTGCCCCTCCGACTATGGCATTAAAGGCCAATAATTATGTAGTGATCAACCGCGGTAATGGGTTTAATACTTTTATTTCATAAACCAAACGTACAGTAAAAGAGGAACTTAAGTGCGCAATCTAAGCGTAACGTATCGCGTGTCAGATAGGGACAAGGGCTTAGAGCATATATACATACATGTCGCATTGAGAGCTCGAACTGTCGCCAACATCAAGCGAGAGAGAACGACATGTGTGAGCGAGAGAATTATAGGTCCCTATCCGACCGTAATGCTCATGCGCCGATATCGTGAAATTGGCTGCAAGCAGTATGGTTTGAAGTGATACGTGGTGCATGCTTTCACCATTTATTTGTTTTCGCAAACGAAGCAAGAAAATGGGTGAAAATATGGAAACCGTAAGTATTATATTGTATAAAAATTATTATACAGTGTGATTGTTGTTAGTTATAGTCCTCAAAGGCGATGCCGCTAATAAGCCGCGCCTCTCTGAGTTACGTGAACAGGGGTGGGCACTTCCCATATATTTCTGTTGGCAAAATCAGTACCCTCTGATGGATTGGGCTGGCCACTAAATTTTGCCAACAGATTGATACGGAGTGCCCACCCTTGGTTCGGAGGGCCGAAGCTGCACTGATGGAGGGGGAAACACCTACAGGAGCGGTGGTAATGCATGTGTGAGCAGTGTTACCAATCCTACGGATTTGTCCGTAGATTTACGGATTTTTTACTTTATCTACGGATCTACGGATTGTGACATGATATCTACAGATTTTTTACCTTTTTCATGAGTTAATTGATAAAACAAAAGATTCTGATTCTGATTAAAGGAATCATTTACTGTTTAATTTGACCCATTGATTGTACGATCCAAACCGCCGATTTTCAAAAATCTGAGTTGGCAACACTGGTCATGACCCTGGCATCAGTCATATTCGCAGTTCCCTCGCGACCGTTACCGTTACTGGTAGTGTTTGTGATTGTGCGTCGCTGCGAAATAACAACCTCCTAGCCCACGTGTTGCCTTGTAACGTTTTTCAACGTCGATTTATCTGGACTCTCTGGAAATCCACGCCAGGAATATCTCGGGCCTGAACCTGATATCGACTCACGACTCCTCACTCTAAACTGTGTAAGGCCCTGTAATATAGCTCCACTAAACGATGGTCCAAATTAGATCGAACTAAAGCTCTGCTAAGCTGGTGAGTGCATTTATCTTTACTGTTCCAACCCCTCATACAAGCAAGTCCTTCGGTAAGCCTCCTCTAATAAAACTGGTGAAGAGTGTCGCCATGTAAAATTCAGGACGGAGAAAACTCCAGGTTCTCGAGTTGTACACGCTTACATCCTACCATCCCCGTCTCTCTCTCTCTCTCTCTCTCTCTCATTAAATCCTCCACTCGTGGGGGTAATCATAGACTCTCCGGTTATCCCAAACGTTGAGATTTCAAATCGTTTCGCTACCTTACAAACCTTCAAATCTAATTTGAATTCGCCATCTCTGGCTAACGGCAAAACAAAAAAAACCTTGCCGGAAATTACGCAGATGCCCCGGGCACAACAAATACACAGCCTGGTTCGTCGAAGGCCGCGTAAACACCCCCCCCCCCCCCCCTACTCTCTACAGTCTACATTACTAATTTTGCTTATAGCATACCAAAGTTTGAATGCGAGCTGACAAAGGACTTCGGCATTACCTTCAACATCAAATACATACTTTGCTTCCGTTTGCTTCGCGATCACCTGGAGTGTTCCACACTTTGCCTAATGTTGCCACCATTTACCTCGCCAATCGACGCCAGAACGAGTGTACTTCGCTGAGTAAGTATATAAAAAGTGTTTTTTGGCAAAAATAGTTCAATTGTGCAGTGTGTTATGTTTATACAAGGAAAGTCCCAAAATGGGCAAATGCGTTTTTGTGAGAAACGATAAAAATGTTTACAAATATTTCAAATTCACTTTTTGCGAACTTTATTAATTATTGCTTCAGTTTTTTATATTACAATTATAAATTTATTTCGCTATTTTCATGAATTTCATTTGCTCTGATTAACTTTTCTGAATTTCAACCATCATATAATCAATTCGTATTATAGGATAATACTACATTATGTACATAATATAATAATATATTATGGATCCATATTTTTGCGAATACATATAATAATATATTATATTACACTATTCTTTTAGTCTTTTGTAAATCACATTTTTCAAACTTTGCGCTATTTCCTTGAATACATTGGTCGATCGGTGGCGGTGCTGGCGAGCTATTCCACGTCAAAACGGATAGAGGGAAAATTTAGTTTCACCGATTCTCTTCAAAATTGCAGCATTTGTCGATAATCTTGCAGAAACAAAGTGTACTGAATTTTAGAGGCCTATATCAAATAGTTTTCGAAATATTTAATATTCAAATCTTAATAATTGGAACAAAATCGGTTGCCGCGTCATCACTTAAACTGTAACATCTCGGTCATTTTTAAAGATAATGTCTCCGTCATGAGCTCATTTTAAAGCTGAAGGAATGCTTTCTAAACCCGTATATAGAATATTTTGTTTATTGTTAATAAACTTGACAGTAATCGATGTCAAAGTTTCAAATCGCGATTTGACATCGTTCCCACCCATGTTTCGGCTTGAAAAAAATACCAGTCGATTCGCTGAGCCTTCAGCTAATAAATGCGGTTTTCAAAAAAGTGGAGAGATTTTGGCAACAGTCAACAAAAAATAAAACTTAAGGTAGTGCACACCACTTAGAACTGCACGGATCCCATGGTCAGTCCACGGGCACGCGTTTTTAAAACAATCGCATAGCGTAGGAAAGTATTCCCGCCTGGGACGTCGTGCCCGGACCCCTCGTCTACCTTCTTTTGTCTCTTTCGACGCAACAACGCATCGCCTTTCAACTGTTTTTTCTTCGGCATCGCCGCGACAAAGTATTGCCAACTCGTATTTTTCCCATGGAGGCCGGGCGACGTTAAAATTCGCTCTCATTTGACATGGACATCTAAAATTCAGTACACTTTGTTTCTGCAAGGTTATCGACAAATACTGCAATTTTTAAGAGAATCGGTGAAACTAAATTTTCCCTCTATCCGTTTTGATGTGGAATAGCTCTGGCATGTAATAGTACATTGCGTGACAAGGGAGAGAAGTAAGCGATTGCGACGAGCGTGTAAGTTTGCTGCCCTTGATGCGAGACGAAATCGCGTCTCTGCCTTGTTACGCACTATATTTTTTCAACATCTGCATGAAACGTGTTTTTTTTAGAGCCTGCTGAGCGATTCGCAAAAAAATATGCATGTTCGATAGTTTTTTTATTCTGTCGAAATTAATAAATACGTGTATTTATTTTCTAATAATTTTTTTTCATTATTTCGGAAATATATTCAAATAAAACAAAAAGTAAATGACAAATGCATTACGAGTATCAAACATATTTTATTTAAGAATTTGTAAAAGTAATGTTTATATTTGAGCAATTAATAAGTCGAAGACTCATGTTTGTACTAGGAATTTTGATTTGTTTTCAATTCATCCGCATTAATAATTGGCGTTTCGATGTTTCGACTCTCGGTTTTTAATTTTTTAGGTGCAGGGCAATCAAATGAGTTGTTGGTGACAATTTGATACCTATATGAATACAATGAACATTATTCTTCTTATTTTTTTATTACACTAAATAATGATTCTAAAATTTATAATTCACCCGATGTTACTTGTTTTCCAAGTTTGACTTTATTCATCACAGAATTTTCTACGTAACCATCTGCTACTTTAACAGATTTTCAACCACCAAACCTACATAAAGCCTCAGAATTTGCCCTCGCATCTGCGAGTAAAGTTGCTGCAGTCCTGCGGAAACAGTGACCAGTGTATTTTTCTATCTCCGGCAAACGCAAAAATTGAGCGATAATTTTAGGTATATTTCCGAATTTATTTTTGCCTATCGGTTGATTGTAACATTTTCCGTTTTGGAAATTCAGGAAAAATCTGCTGCTGGTTGCATTTGCAGGACGTAAATTATGGTATCTTTTCACTATTTCGCAATAATCATCATCAATTATAAAAAAATTTAAAAAAAAAATTAAAACCGACTTTAAAAAAATTATTTTTTACTTTGTAGTAAAATTTTATTTGATTGAAGTCGGTTTTAACTTTTTTTTATTTTTTAATAGAGGGGGAAAATGCTTTATGCATACCCCGGTACGGATACCGGGGTTATGTGGGACTCCCCACCCTAATGGTGGGCTAGCCACTAAAAACCCCCTCTCCGACGACCGCCTTCGTCGCGCCTACCCCACTGTGGGGGGAACTTCTGGGCATTACTACCCCCAAAAAGTCGGTTTTAACTGATGTCGGTTAACACGTTAAGCGCGACGTCAGCCCGTGGGGACTTTTCGTTTGGGCGACGCTTAGATGGTAAAAATAACTCACTCGATGAATCGCTATCTCCTTCATCCCTTAACATTTTCAGTTCGAGACGCTGCCGCGTCTCTAGATAAATAGTGACTCAACCAACAATCGCCACCGCGATGTGTGTTTTATTCTGTATATACTTTGTAACCAAACATCTCGCGGAGTCACCGCCGCCACTGTTTGCCGCCTGAACGGAAAGCAGAGCAAAACTGGCTCCGCGTTCAACGTGTTAACAAAAGAACGATCATTTTTATTCTTCGTGTCTTTAAATGTTATGTATAATAACCGTCCTTGATATTCAACATTGTCAGTCGTTATTTTGATTACAATATAGTCTCGTGCACCGCATTGCCGAATCTGAGCACTGAATTGATTTGTGGCCAATAAAGGAATGTCAAGTATAAAAAGTCACAATTGGAATTAGCAAAGTTTATTTCACAATCTTTGCGTGCGAACTTTTTTCGTGAATTAAAGGGAATTAGCTTCTTTCATATATGAGTCATGTTTATGGGGGGCGGGGGGATTTCATCACTTTTTTCAGTTATAAATTACTAAGTGCCGTATTTTATAATGGTCTTCATTCTGAGAGCGGTTCATATTCTTGTATCCTTTTTTGCAACGTCAAAAATGAAAGGAAATCATACTTTTTAAACGATTTTTTTTAGCTACGCTCCTCTGTTTGCTTGTTGTATGTTTGTTTTATATCTGAAAACTCGAATTTAACCCAAAACTTGACAGGTTATGATTGAGTGACAGCCAAGTGACATTTATTGGATAAATTCTGCTTTCGAATGGCGATACCTACTAGCGTTAAGTGGAGAAGAAAAACGTGACGTCACGAAAACTCTTAATTCCAAAAGTATGATTTTGATAACTATTAATTCAGAATAATTCTTTTATCTTTTAGACAAACAACTTGATACATTAAGTAAAACGACAAATGGGTTCGAAAAAAAATAATTATTCGCTTAATCATGTTAAAACACGGGCACCATGTCATGAAATAAGATAATAAGGCCAAAATAGCTGCGGGGACCTGTCAATTTTGCTATCATTCGTGTATAGAGACATGGTCGCTTAGTGTGCCTATGGGTAGAGGAGGAAGGGGAATTAGCTTCCAGACGCGACCACGTCGATTGATCTTAAAATTCAAATGTTTTTTTTGAACATCTTGGGCAGTGCAAGATGTACCACACAATTTGTACTGATAATAGTACTTATGTAATTACACTTTAAACATTTTAATACTGTTCTAATTTCGTGTTGTACTGTATTGTTAATAAGAATCTCATGATCACAAAGAGAGGTAATAAACTCAGCTGCATCACGTAGTAGATTGTTAGCGTATTTTTCTCCTGCGAATTGCTGTAATGATATTATGTTTGGATTTTGATCCGATTTATATTGGTCCATAAAGATTTTTATAATATAATCAGCTTGTTCAGTTGAAAATAAGTTTTCTCTTATGGATGAATAATATAACATACATTGGATTGTGGCATTCGCATAAAAAGACATCAGAATTCGGGAGACCTCTTACGTAGTATTGCATGGTATCCACGATGTGATCAGTAGTATTCTGACATTCGGATACATTATAATTATTTACTGCCAAAACAGCATCACGAACATTAAGAACGTCGTTTTTAGAAATTGAAATAGTCATAAGATCAGGTTTATATTTTTTTCACAATCTATTGTACTCTATTATAGCCGATTCTTGTGCTTTTACGGCAGATGGATCATAATTGATAAGATGTAGCCCTTGTAAGGTAAATGTCCCAGTGGTTGGACGTTTAAGGCGAAGGTTGCGTTACTACGGTTTTTTATAAGTAAAAATAAGGATATTCTTCCGAATGACCCCCGTGGCCCATCGAGATGAGGTTTGGAGGGAGGAGTGGAGAGAGGGTGTGGACCCCAAATCTAAAATTATAGCTTCGGGTATTTATTAGTTTTCAAAATATTAATAAAAAATTATTGTTAATTTTTTTAAAATTTGTTTTGGACGTAGGTTCAGGCACCCCTACTCGGCGACCCTCCCGTCCCCCTAAACTGTTTTATGAACTGCTGGACGCGTTCCTTTTACCTCCGCATGCTCCTCAGGCGCCGGAAACGGACACGTATTTAGCTGAAACTCAAAGTCACTTTTCTCGAAAACGAAGCGCGATATTAAAAAATTGTATTCTGTATATTCGTCTCATTTTGGCCTCTAGAATCACCCCCTAGAATATTATTATTATTATTATTATTATTATTATTATTATTATTATTATTATTAAGGGGGTAGACACGGGTAATGCAGCGCGCTGTATACCGACACAATCTGGCCCGAAACATGGGTCTGGGCGGGCATGTTGTTTGTCCTTATATGATCAGATTTCGGGCTGAGTGACGTCTCATTCGAAAGAGGAAGCTTCAATGCAGACCGCTCTGGTCATGATTCGACGAGATTGTGTTGATATGTAATAATATGAGTGATCAAAGTAGAGCAAAAGTCGAGAAAATACACCCGCAAGAATCCAAGTATTTTTAGGTCACTAAAAGAGTTTTGTGACTCAAACGATGACCAGAGCGGTCTGCATTGAAGCTTCCTCTTTCGAATGAGACGTCACTCAGCCCGAAATCTGATCATATAAGGACAAACAACATGCCCGCGTGATTGCATTCCCAAATATACGAATTCCGCCATATTGGCGATAATATAGAGCAAGTTACGTGACAAATTTAGTTCACGCAGTGGATACGAGATGGCGCCTACTCGGGAGGACTGCCAACGTGGAATCGTAGCAAAACTGAAGGGTTAGCTGGATACATGTGCTACAGTAAAAGCGTGATGCAGTCAATGTATGCATTTTCGGACGATTGTAGGTTAGGTTATATGCAATCAGAGTTGGGCAGAATATAATCTAATTACAAATTAGAAATTACAATTTACAATTAAAATGTAATTGTGTAATTGATTACGTTTTTTTCTGTAATCGTTAATATTTGGGTAGTTGAGAAAATTGTGGTCAACTACCAAAATGAACGATTACAGAAAATAATATAATCAATTACACAGTTACATTTTAATCGTAATTTGTAATTTGTAATTAGATTGATTATATTTTGTCCAACTTTGTATGCACTGTAGGCACACATTGACTAGGAACTGCTAGGAACTGTATACATTTACTAACGGCCGATTTCTTCACCTTCAGTAATCTTCCGGTTAGTAAACGACCAATTGGCTTAGAGCATTTAAATGCTCTAAGCCAATAGGATCCTATCATTTGGCAGTTATGTGGAACATAACTCTAACTGGAAGATTACTGAAGGTGAAGAAATCGGCCGTAAATTAACGCTTTTACCGTGACACATATGTACATACATCATTTGAAATCGCGGTTGAATTTATGTTATAATTGAGACAGTGAGAGCAACAACGGACTAACCCACATTAAAAAAAATTGCTATTTTATATGATTAGTAGAGCCTATTGGAATACGTTATTGCTACTAACTCAATTTCGAAAAAAATGTGGGTTAGTCCGTTGTTGAACTCACTGTCTCAATGATATAGCAAAATATCAGAGATGAGCATTATAACCCAAGCCAATTTTTATTTTAAACGTGGGGAATTCAATTGTCGGCCATGAATAATTTTCTCGTCTTTATTCGTACATTCTCGACTAAATACATATATGATTCTCGACTAAAGTACGAATAAATGTGAGAAAATTATTCATGGCCGACGGATGAAAGGTCTTCGAATAAAAAAATGGAATAAATATACTTGTTTTATTAATTAAAATAATATTTTTTTATCTCTCCTACGTTTCCCCCTCTTCCCCCTCTTCCCCCTCTTCCTCCTCTTCCTCCTCTTCCTCCTCTTCCTCCTCTTCCTCCTCTTCCTCCTCTTCCACCCCTACCTCCTCTTCCCGTCCCATAATCCCGTTTCCGCAATTCTTTGCGGACCTCTGCGTACTGTAATATGAAAAATAAATATCAATCTTATGTTAATTACTGCAATAATGTCTTGGGTCACTAATGTCACTTGGGTCATTCCACGCGAACTCAGACACCTTTCGGAGTAACATTTCGGATTTTGGTGCAACTTGGATATGTTGTAGTCTTTAGGGATATATAAACATGTCTCGAAGAATTTTTGAAAATTTCAAAAATTGTGGAAGTTACAGCTCTTTGAAATATAGTGTTTACGATTTTTCCAAAAAATATAACTGTTGAACTAACAAACCGATAAAAATGACCTTTTGGGTGATTACAGTGGAGATATAAGAGTACCTAATAAAAATTATTTCGCTGAAAAAATACAAATTTTTGCCCATTTATTTTGCAATGCTTGTAAACAAATGCAATTTTATAATTGAAGGCAACTTTATAAAAATTTGAAAAAATATTTATGAAAATATTAATGTGTTCGCAATATTTTTCTTGAAACGAGGGTGACCTTCAGTTTTTTAAATGGAATGCTATATGTTTGATTATCCAATATGAAAGCGATTGTCAAGAGAAATTCAATCATATGGTATACTGTGACCTTCAAGGCTACACAAGGCTAGGAATGAAATAAATATATCGAACTATCTATCTAGTAGATTGAATTTCTTCCTTCATTCCTAACTTTGTGTAGCCTTGAAGGTCAAAGTATACCATATGGTTGAATTTGTCTTGACAGTCGCTTTCATATTGGATAATCAAACATATAGCATTCCATTTAAAAAACTGAAGGTCACCCTCGTTTCAAGAAAAATATTGCGAACACCAAAAATTGAGTTACCGTACTATGTTGTGTATAAAAAACAGTAAAAGTTTTCCTTCTTCAGTTTTTTACAAATATTTACCATATTAGAGAACACTGTATAAGAATAGCAGATATAGCCGCTTGGCCGCTGCGAGTACCGAACGACTCGGCCAGTCGAACCGGTGTGATTTGACGCAGCGTTACATTCAATTAATTTTCACTTGGCCAATTTTAAAGTCTCCATCTATTTCCAAACACATCCATAAAGAGGACAAACAGAGCTATATCCTCCTATTTTTTCAAATTTTTATAAAGTTACCCTCAATTATAAAATTGCATTTGTTTACAAGAATTGCAAAATAAATGGTCAAAAATTTGTATTTTTTCAGTGAAATAATTTTTATTATGTACTCTTATATCTCCACTGTAATCACCCAAAAGGTCATTTTTATCGGTGTGTTAGTTCAACAGTTATATTTTTTGGAAAAATAGTAAACACTATATTTCAAAGAACTGTAACTTCCACAATTTTTGAAATTTTCAAAAATCCTTCGAGATATGTTTATATATCCCTAAAGACTACAACATATCCAAATTGCACCAAAATCCGAAAGGTGTCTGAGTTCGCGTGGAATGACCCGGACACGCAGCTCCGGCGTAGAGTGCGCGAGGTGGGGGAAATTCTCGAGGGAATCTACATACCTTTTTTTTATACTGGACCGCCATCTCCATCCAGTTGATCTGACTCCGTCGAGAGGAAGCAGTCCGCATGCTGCGGGGACTCCGTTCGGAGGACGGAGTCCGCCGGCTGCGGTGACTCCTATGTGGGGATGGAGTCCGCCGGCTGCCGTGACTCCTTTGCGGAGTTGGAGTCCGCCTGTCCGGCATGCTGCTGCCCGCAGCATGCGGATTTTGTCCTCCCGACGGAGGAACATTCTCCTCCTTTTCCACGTCTGTTTTTTCTTTGTCAGTCATCTAAAAAACGAGTGGAACAAACAGTGAAACTATTGAATGTAATGAAAATGGATTTGAAAGTGCAGTAGAAGAGTTAGTGTTGGTCAAAATATAATCTAGTTACCAATTGATTACACATTATTTTCTGCAATGGTTAATTTAGATAATTGACAAAATTGTGGTCAAGTACCTAAATTAACCATTACAGAAAATAATGTGTAATCAATTACACAATTACATTTGAATCGTAATTTATAATTTAATTATATTACATTTTGCCCAACTCAGAGGGGTCTACACGTTTATCAAGTTGGTACATTTGGGTACAATATATGCTTCCTTTAGACAAGATTTAGTGCAGGAGGAGAATCTTCACATTTCTAAATGCTGAAATTTCCAAGTTCGTAAGCGTTGAAATTCAAACATTTCAAAAATTTGTAATTATGAGGTTATCAAGTTTCACAATATCTGTGAGAAGGCTCGGATACAATATTTTCTGTCACTTCGAGGAGCCGACCAT
Source organism: Andrena minutula (assembly GCA_929113495.1). Classification (NCBI taxonomy): domain Eukaryota; kingdom Metazoa; phylum Arthropoda; class Insecta; order Hymenoptera; family Andrenidae; genus Andrena; species Andrena minutula. The sequence goes on along the minus strand of OV815994.1, from coordinate 26,614,318 downwards.
ATAATAATCATGCGCATCCAGCCTGCGCATTTTCACTAGTCCAATTCAACATCCAACACAATTTTATTTATAATGTTTGTTCATAACTGCTTTCTGCATAGGACGTGTAATAAGTGTATTTCATGTTCTGCTTCGGTGCTTTGCTAGTAAAAAAATGTCTAACCTAACAAACTTCATTTTCTGGGGACACCCCTAATCTATTTTCCCTTTTCACTTATAATTCCTTACTGCTAACGTAGAATATTGTAGCATAAGCACATTTCAAGTAATTCAAATTTACAATGAATTTTCTACGTTTGCAGTACCAGCCGACTTTCCGTTTAAATTTTTATAAGTACAACGCAACAGCTGAGAATTTCTTTCCTTATTCAAAATAGAATACGGAAATAGCAAACAGCTCCCTCTCGCGTGCACAGGCAGCCGCGTATCTATGGGTATTACCATTTCTGTGCAGAAAAAATCTGCTGTAATATCGACCGACCAAATCGGCCAGGTCACGTGACGTGTCTACCCCCTTAAATGTCTTTATTGCACCATTACAATTAAAATTACAATGGAGAGAGTAGGCGAACTGCTGCTCTACAACCTAACCTAAAAAGTTGTTTATAGATAAAAAATGAAAGAAAACAAATAACACTAAATACAATAAAATAAAATAACTAAGAACTAAGAACAGGGTAATCATAAGAAAAAGCCATTTACATAGGGAACCGCGAGAGGATGAAAGAACGAGCACTCAGCTTAAATGCAGCAAACGATGATAGAGAACGTATATTAGACGGGATGTGGTTATAATAATAGGAAGATATGTAGGAGAAGGACGCAGTGAATTTACAAGAGCGATGGTGAGGCACGGATTCTCGTTCTCGCTCGCTCCATAGGGAAATGAAAGGGTAGGGTTGAAATAATCGTATTATATTGCAAAATGTAAGGAAATTTTTATTGATTTGGCCGTGATGGGGCACGTTCGTGTGTCTCTAAAACGTTTAGGGAAAGCCCTAAGTCTAGGGCTTCCTCGTTATCGGGACTTATGTGCATGTACGTTTCGATGCAGTCGGTGCAGTGTCCAGCCACTCCGACATTAAAAATCTGTTCCGTACAGATTCAGCAGTATTTGAAATTAATTAAGTTTCTATTTAATGTACCCAGGTGTTGGCTTGCGCGGCTGTAGTATTGTGTCCTCTGCCCTTAGATTTTTGTAACATTGGTTACAAATTTTTCGGCGATATAAATCACTTAGATCCGTCCGGTGACCGGGCCATTTGGCTTTTAGGCAGACCATGCGTAGAATTTTTAGGAGGTGGTCTTCTCGGTCTTCAGGTCTGGGGCGGTGGACCCATCTTTCGTCCGGCGATCGTCTTGCCATTTTTCTGTATGGGCATGCCACCGAACCTACAAGACTGAGGCCGCGTTAACTAGCCCCTCAGTCTTGCTAGAAGTTTACTTTAACTTCCTTATCCTTCCGAGGCCGCTTTAGCTAGCCCCTCAACACCTTTCCGAGGCCGCTTTAACTAGCCCCTCACTATCCTTTCCGAGGCCGCTTTAGCTAGCCCCTCACCATCTTTCGAGGCCGCTTTGACCAGCCCCTCAATCTCCTTCCTATGCCGTTTTCGTTAAACTCCTCTACCTCTATACTAAAAGCGTGGGCCAACTAATAGGCACCAGAAGCAACTAAAAATCTGAGGGAAGGAATCCTCTCACAATACTAAATCGACCAAGCGTCACTCTCTGTATCACCGACACAGTCCAGTTATATGGAGAAATGTCCAAAATCGCCCAGTTACCAAATGAAGCCAGCGTAGATTATAGCAGTAGAGTCTCCGGGATTCTCCTCCAGTTGAAACACTGCAATGAAATAGAAGTTCCCTTACACGTCGCTCAATATAATTAATCCGCGGAAACCAATTCTATTAAGGCTTTCTTAACAGGATTAAAAACAGATATACGCACGAATGCGAACTGTCGAATTCACTGACCTCGATACCGCCATTAGCGCCGCTATCAAAGCCGAGGCCAAGTGCCAGGATAACTTAATGCGAAATAAATTCGCAGAAGGTTCATCACACTCCGGGCAGTGCACTAATTGTTTCGGGTACGGTCACTCAGCCAGTAATTGTGGCAGTAAATTTCCGGTAGGACAAATAGCACAGATTAGTTGGCAATCGAAATATTGCGACCACTGTCGTAGGGTAGGACATACAGTTTAGGAATGCCGGAAGATAAACTCCGCGCCGAATTCAACATCGTATAATGATACGATACCGTCGCCAAACAATACCGGGTCTCAAACAATGCCGCGCCAACCTCAATTAATAGAATGTAGATACTGCAAGAACAAGGGACTATTCAAGAATGCCGAAAAAAAATGTGGGGCGGTTCGTAGCGGAACGTTACATAGGTTACCACATCTTGTATATATTTCTTCACGCATATTTCGGTGAATGACTTGAAAACTTGGGATTTGTGTTCGCTACATGTCCAAAAATTAAATTGTTGCATACGCTGGATCATACGTTGCAACTTTTTGCCTGTTCTCTGGTGGGAGATATTATTGATAATCATTTTTCCTAAATGACGTTTTGCAAGTATGTGCTGGTCCGTAAAACATGTACTTCATTGCCTCTTAGACGTCTGTATCTGGAAAGAGTGAAAACATTCCGTACAGACTATTATTGCAGGTAGACTTTTCTTAATACTTTTAATAATATCTCGAGAATTATAAATTTTAGTTGTTTCGATACTCTTAAGGGGTACCTACTTCTTCCTTATCCTGAACCTCATCGGTTTCCTCATCGTCCACCTCGTCTGGTCAATATCGAGTTCTGCTAAGTAATGTTTTGTACTGCGGCAGAAGAAAGGCTCCGCTATCGTTCTCACAATTGTATCTTGGCGAGTGCTTCGACGTCAAATTGGTTATTAATAGGGATTTAAAGATGGTCTCAAATTGGTAGCACGTTGGCTTATTTGATCTGAAATCATGACTCCTGACAGTGCCAAAAAAATTTTCCAGTGGATCCTGATTGATGTTCCTCGTAGCGAAATTTTTAAAACCCATTCCTTCTAATTTGGCCCATAATAATTCGAAACTCTGCAAAGTATTTATGAAATTTTGTAGGCATGGAATATCTGTTGTAACTGGTTTCTTAGTTTCAGTATTAATAAATCTTATGCTTCTCAATTGTTTTCTTGCGTTCGCGAAAAATTCGGCGTGGTAGCTTTCCGCAGACCACGGTATCCTCTTGGGGCGATCGTCTCCGTAATGCACACCATTTGTCCCATCTGCAATCCCATTCATTAATTGGAGGAAGTAAGCTGTATAGGTCCCCTCAGCTGGCATATTCCTGTCTCCAATACTCGTCTTCATCGGTTCTAAGATGGAAAGAGTAAATTAAGTAATGTCACATTTATCGAGGGCATTAGTACAAGGTACGCAAACGTTTATGGGGGGAGATAAATCGTAATACCTAATGAAAGAAATAACAAAACTTACCACTTGTTTTTGCAAGGAGGTCGACGAAATAAAACATCTTCTTACTAACAACTTCTTGTACGCGACCGGGATTTTCCACCCGGTTTTTATACCATGCAGCATGACGACCAGCGTCGTCTGCATACTTTGCAGTACGATTTGTACCCAAATCGTCCAGACCAACAAGTTTGTCTTTTTCGACACAATATTACACGTTCCAATAACGAGAGTGATGTCGGCGCACTAGTTCGGTCAAAAGAATTAACCGGTTAACTGGCACGGCCTTTTTTTATTATTCATGCCCAAACTGACAACATCGAAAAATTAAGTGAATCACAAAGTTGTTCCATTTGATCATATATGATACAGAATTTGCAGATTTGGTAGAATTGGCCAGATTTTTGTTTGATCATATATGATACATTGACAGTTAAACGGTTAATGGGTTCTGCATTTTAGTAGGAATAGTTTCCTGTTACTTATCTTAACTAGACTCAACTTGTTGTTTGATAGGTCCTTGAGATTCTTTAACGTTTCAGGTCCAAACTGTCTTGACATTAAATCGAAGAAGCTTTCCTTTGTTGTAGGTGTGAGAGTTTCGCCATTCATTTGAAATACAATTAAATGTTAGCGGCGCGAAGGTTCGGTCAATTAAACTAAAAGTGCTATGTTGCAGTATATTTAAATATTGAGTTTCCAACGTTTCGGTCTATGTTGAGACCTTCATTTGAAATAATGTAATTAGAATTTCGATCGTAAACCATGTGACAACCATGTGAAGTAAGACCGCTCTAGGCTGTGCATTTGTGTTACAGAGGACACCATGGAATGTGCCGACTATGTCAATCATATGTACATAGAGAAATACATGCATAACTACTTTACAATTATGTACAGAGGTTTTATAATTACAATCATGCATTGCAAGTAGACTATTCGGTGAATACAAAAAAAATGCCTGAGAAAAGCACGTTTATAAGTTTTGGAAATGTTGCAATCTCGAACCGCAATTCCTATTAACAGAATTGCGTAGTTTCTGACTGACAATGAGCCGTACCGTATCCTTATGGATTTTAACCGTCATTGCAAAATAAACCATATCTTTACGGTGTGCAGCACATTCACTGTCGGCAAACCAATTCGGATATTTTTTATGTACAGTGTAAGTAATAATCCGAAACAGTTTATCTAAAATGATTGTTTCGCTGCGCAATGCTGGATAGAAATGGTCAAATACAGCATTGATAATTTTAAAAACATTTGAAAACTCTACAGTTGGTGTTATAAGGTGTCCGAATTCTGTTTCCTCCCTTACAATATACGCCCGGAATGCTATTAAAATCTGTTCATTGCGCTGAAATTCGCAACTTGCATCTATGAAAATGGCGCGACATTTGGAACAGCGCGATTTGTCCGTGCTTTTTTTGGCAACGTAATCAGCGAAATACTCCACTGTACATATTTCTAAGGCGCACGTTGACGTCGACAATGATTCCATCAATTTTTCAAGCACTTGCATATCCGGATTAACAATGTCAAGCACTCTTCAAACACATTTGTATCGGACTGCATGCAGGATTATTGTCTAACGCGGATGGAACTTGCGGTGAGAGCATATCGCCCTGTAAAACCGTTTCATCGTCGTCGGTTAAGCAATTGCTATTGACAGAATTCTTATTCAAATTCAGCACAATGTTTTTCCTTAGCGCGAGACGCACCGCTTTTATAGAAGGATTTTGGTTGTAACTACCACCATGCATTCTGAGGATGGAAAAAAGATTCTCTACTACGTCGGTGTTCAAACGCGATATCATTAGAAATAACGCGTTATTCTCGTGCAAATAATCCCAGAGCTGCAACGTGGCATTTACAGATTCCCGTAATCCTAACAAACAAGGCAATGTCTTTAAATCAGTTCGATTAATAACAAACCAATTCGCGATACTGTCGCGATAATAAGTTATCTCTAATTGCCGGATATGCATTTAAAATCGCGCACTTGTTTGGATTAGAATCATACCTGCTCTGCTATTTAAGTTGTCGAACAAATTATTGAGGGTTTCGAAGAAACTGTCAGTATGCTGTACGGCATTCGATCTTATGCATCCAGTAGCGCATGCAGTAAGCAGGATAGAAGAAACTCTATTACTAAAAACTTGTAAAGCAAGCTTATACAGTATTATAATACGCTTTGTAACGCACGTATTAAGACCGAAGTCGGTCGTTTCTTGTAATATTTCTCCTGCCCATGAAAGGTGAAAAATACACATTGTTAAAAACAGGGATCGAAAAAGTTCTGAAACTTTTCAATAGGTTCCATTTAAAACAAATGCCGCGGAACTTTTTTTAAAAATGTTCTCACATTATAAGTTCTCAGAAGAACCGATAAAATAAAAGTTCTTGAAAATAAAAGTTCTAGTTGGAATGGAACTTATAAAATATAAGAATAAAAAATTTCTGTATAACAGGAACAGATATTTTGTTTACCGATATTAAAAAAGTTCTCAATCGTTGTAACAAACACTAAATACTATTCAATGGATAGTACTACAAGAATATTAAATAATTCATACAGTTAAATTGATATTTTGAATGTGTTATTTATATGTAATACTTACCTACGTAGATGTTTTAGAATCGTTATAATGTACCTAATATTTGAGTACTTTTCTTTATCTTTTGAAAACTTTTTTAATAAATGTTCTAATGTAACTTTTTTCCATGGAACTTTTATTATATAGGTTCTAAAATATCTGTTCCATGAGAACACTTTTTAAAGAAGTTCCTGAAGGTAGCATTTGTTTCATTAAAAATTCCACAGAAACATATATTTCCCGAATCGAAACAAATAAGTTCTAACAGAATTTTTAAAAAACGAGGGTCCGAGAACTTTTTCGATCCCTGGTTAAAAATACACACGTCGGCGGTAGCCGAGATGGCTAAGACGGCTGGCCAGCGCGCAAATCTAGAGATCGCGGGTTCGAGTCCCGGTGAGGCGACTTCCCTTTTTTCCGTGACCCTACATTATTAAAATTGCACAATAGTTTTTATTTATATGTTTAATTGACCGAACTAGTGCGCCAATATCACTTTCGTTTATTGAAACTCTATTAAAAGGATTTTAAATTACCCACTACATTCAACCACGATATCTCTATGCCTTACAGCTAACTTCACGCAATTTAAACAAAGATGTTTCCTATGGAAACAACTTTTTAAAAGAAAAACAATACTAATTTAAGTACACAAAATTGTACGAATACGTACTTTACATAAATGATTATAACTACGCCTCCTCTTCCCGCGCCAGCCCCGCGGTAGACGAGCTACTCGATCCACCCATTGTCCCGCAGAAAGTACGATTTGAATAATAATAGTTATATTACAACATTATACAGTAGTAAGTTATTGTTCTAATACTAAATAACATTACATCAGTTGCAGTGCAACGCATAACTAATACCTATTTAAAAGTTATCACACGCCTAAACATACTTATCTAAGTATTCTTATTCAGTATAACCCATATAAAAGTAGCGCAATACATCTAAAACATATGATTTACATTTGTATCATGTACTACGCCTTTGGCGCCCAACCCCCCGGGGGGCTCGCTTCGCTCGCCCCTTCGTTACTGGGGCGTTAATGGAGGTCTACTTCGTTAATGGAGTCCAAATCTAAATGACTCGCTTTTATATCAATCTCGTTGTACCGACAACCGTTCTACTGCCGGCAAAGTTAATTGGCTAAGTAGTCTTTCAATTACTTTTGATAATCCCACCGCTGTCACCAATTTTGTTGCGTGATTTCGTGACACTTCATATAATACGTCTATTTCAAATTCAGCGTCTTTTCGCGCACACTATTTATATTGTTACGTTTTTGTATAGAGATGGTTTAACTTTAATGTACAACAGGACAACGTGAACATTAACAGGTAACAAGTATAACAGTAATTAAAGGGATGTCAGGACAAGGAGGTACTCGGGAACACGTCAACTCTCAATGGCGTCGGTTTCTCAAGTGACAGCTTGACAGGCGATCGATCAGATTCTTCTTGCTGTCACTTTTGTCTTCCGCTGCGAGCACCAGCGGGCCATGGATTCTATCCATAGGGTGCTTGCAACAATATATATTAAAATTAAATTAAGCGTTCAATCGCACTATTAATCTCTATTATCACCAATGATGCACTCGCGAACCGGCAAAGTTAATTGGCTAAATAGTCTTTCAATTACTTTTGATAATGCCACCGCTGTCACCAATTTTGTTGCGCGATTTCGTGACAGTTCCTATAGGATCGCGGGTCCGTGCCCGTGGAGCACTAACGCACTCAGCTCGCGAAGTGACGCGGGAATTTTAAAGAAATCAAGTATGATGAACTGATAGAACTGTATGTTATATTTTAAGAAAACTGTTTATTAGGCAGCTGACAAGATTGATCTGACTTCTTACAAAATCACTCCTCGCTTGAAACCTCCGAGCGCCATACTCTTCCAATTTCGGCGTGTTGTTCCGACTCCTTCCTTGGATCCCTTCGTCCAATTAAGGTGGTGATGTCCCTCAAGCTTCGTCAGTGGATTGTCCTTCAGCCATCTCTCCGTCCTTGGCCCATCCTTCGCGCTTCCCTCCACTCTCGGCTGGTGGTCGAGGCACGCTTTCCGATTACATAGGGCAGGCCTTCCCAAGTAGGGGAAAACCACTCCTGAAACACATGTTTCGGTTCTCCTTCTAAAGGTGAGATCAGACGGCGCGTGAATCGCCGATCCACGCGCTGTCTGATCGATCATGGCTCGGCTTGCCAAGCCGACTTCCCGAGCTAGACGAGCCGAGCCAGCTCACCGATTCACGCGCCGTTTGATTTCACCTTAACGCCGCGCCTTCAGCTAAGGTGGGACGATTCTTACTACTCTCTCTTCGAGGAGACAGTAACGCCGCTAGGAAGCATGTTGGGGCGCTTTAGGGTGAAAGAACCAAATGTGTCAAGTCTTGACAAGCGCCCCAACATGCTTCCTAGCGGCGTTACTGTCTCCTCGGAGAGACGGTAGTAGAAATCGTCCCACCTTAGCTAATATGAATCAATTCAATATACAGTAGTCCCCGGACTATTGACAAGCTTTTTTCCCCGGATCATCGGGAAAGACCTACCCATCCCACAGTTTTGCTTCCTCGGTGCGAGCGAGGGCCTTCGGTCCCAGGTAGACCGCCCGTTGACTGCCGAGAGTAATAAAATCGCTAGGCCAGGTAAAATACTCAGTAGAGAAAAATAAAATGTTCATGTTTTTGATAAAAGTTCATGAAAGTATTGCCAATGGATTTTTTAGGATTTCCCAATGAAAATGAGTTCAAATATGGAGAAATTTGGTCCATTTTTAGAGAACGTCCCTTAAACCGGGGAACTGGAATCTAATCGTGTTATCATAATAAAAAATTAACTGAATTGTTTCGTGTTTGGGCTCATTTTCGTCGACATAAACTCCTCAATCCATCGGTAGTACTCCCATCAAAGTGTAATCAGTAATATGAAAATTTTCATATTCAATACTGAATTTCAATTCGCCGTAGACCGAGGGTCTCCCGCTGGTGCGCTATTTCACTCACTCTCGGTTTACGTCGTTCACTCTCCTTGTTGAAAGGTTCGGGCGAGGGTCCTGACAAGGGTCAGTTTATTAGGCGCAAACTACTTCCCCTGCCCCGGTTTATGGAGAATCCCCAGTCCCGAATCTTTCTCGATAATCCGGGGACTACTGTACCATCAAGCGTAATCAGAGGAACTCAAATTTATCCGAATTGCGTCGTGTTTGGTTTAATTTTATTAGAAATATCTGATTCATACATTGGATATATTCTCATTATGTTAAAATAAAAAATATAAAAATTTTATTCGTGCTTATCACGCATGCTATTTCTGTGGAGTATCTCCCGGCGGAGGGTCGTAGAGGGTCGCCTGTTTACGAGCAGTTACACAATGGAAAGGGATGCGGATCGCCAGGTATCGACAGAAATGTTCGTTCGCTGCGTTCCTGTCGTTGCGAACGTCATTGAGAACGTTCGTACGTGGAGTTCTGTTCGTGTTCGCGGCGGTGTGGACACGACGAAAACAGACGAAAACGTTCGCGAACAGTGTTTTTGTTCGTGCTCGCCTTGGTGGAGACCCAGGGTAAAGCATGGTAGCGAACCGATGTGAGTTTGGAGATTTGAACCAGCAACTTGCGAATGCGACCCATCCTACTATACAGGGTATTATTCTACTGATAGTCCATATTCTAGGGGGTGATTCTAGAGGCCAAAATAAAACGAACATATAGAATACAATTTTTTAATATCGCGCTTCGTTTTCGAGAAAATTGACTTTGAATTTCAGCTAAATACGCGTCCGTTTCCGGCGCCTGAGGAGCACGTGGGGGTAAGAGGACCGCGTATAGCAGTTCGTAAAACAGTTTGGGGGGATGGGAGGGTCGCCGAGTAGGGGTGCCTGCATCTACGTCCAAAACAAATTTAACAAAAAAATTAACAATAATTTTTTATTAATATTTTGCAAACTAATAAATACCCGAAGCTACAATTTTACACCCCCTCCCCACTCCTCCCTCCAAACCTCATCTTGATCGGCCCTAGGGCCATTCGGAAGAATATCCATCTTTTTATTCGATGAGAATTTATATATAATTTGGGTTAGGTTGCAAAACGGCATATATGCCGAACCTCGCCTATTTATCACATAAGTTTTTATTTTTTTCTCTTTCTTTTTTGTTGTTTGTAAATGTGATAAATAAAGACGAATTATTATTATTATTATTATTATTATTATTCGACGAACAAAGTTAATTTTTCTATTCGTTATTCGAAATTTTATATAGTAAATATAAATTTTGCCCATCTCTGTTTACAAGGAATCATTTGACAAAGATTGGGTGTAGTGTATCGAATGCTGACGGTTGCAGGGAGTCGAGGCTGAAGCAGAAACAGAAATTCAGACCGGTCTTGACCGGTCTAACGACTAGTAACCGAAACGAAAAGGGACCGATATTGTGACCGTAATAGTGAGAGGTTGTGAAAATGAACCGAAACTCCAGACCGATTGCCTCTCGATCGGGAATCTCAGACCAAAGGCCTGACCGCTCTGCCGGACTGGTCGGAGTCGTCGGTTGACCGGTCGAGTTAATTTATGGAGAGGTTTCTGTTCTTCTCCATAAATTACGAGTCGCAGCGGTTCGGTTCTGTTCGGATCGGTTCAACCTAGCTCAGGCCTGGGATTTAAGTGAACGCGGCGGCCGATTTTCAGAGTCAACGCCTCTTTTCCCCCACCGCACGTCTTGGCCCCCGCGGCGGCCTAGAAGCGCTCGAAGCTCCTAGGCCGCCGCGGGGGCCAAGACGTGCGGTGGGGGAAAAGAGGCGTTGACTCTGAAAATCGGCCGCCGCGTTCACTTAAATCCCAGGCCTGACCTAGCTGAATAAGCCGGGAAGGTATGGGTGCTGTTCCTGTCGTTCACACTGTTTGTCACTCTTGTCACGGGTTTGTTGATAGCAGACTTTTGCAGTTATTTGTTACTGTAACACTGTCCATTCCAAACTATGTCAATCTGCCGAGATATTATTGTATTTCAAACACTAGTTATGTATTATTTTAATAGAAGAAAATATAATTCTTCATGTGATTATTTTAAAAGTATCGGAGCGAAGACTTGCACACGTCTGTTGGGTGCCGGCCACAGTAATTACGACAGAGTGTGTGGTGATAATGATTTTTCGTCTTGCCTCGACATTTAACTCCCTAAAACGTGGGCAAATCACGATATAGTGGTCCTGCTTGCTGCTGAGTTAGCTGGTTGTCGTTGAGCTTGAGTTGCTGGGTGAGCCGTTGATTTTCGTGAGCGACAAGCTGCATTTGAAGGGGGGTGAGACTTTTTGCTGGTTTGAGACCTACTCCGCAGCCTCCATTCTCTCCAGTGCAGTGATCTTCGCCTGCACGAATGCCTTCAGCTTCTCGAATCTCGGGAACTCCTTCGATGAGCCCACTAACGTCTCTCACGCCTCACGTGTACACTTGTCTAGGCAGTTGGACACCTGTTGCACTAAGAGGCAATTCTCAAAGTCTTTGGAGACCCCCAATGCAGCTAGTGACTTTTGTATCGTGACGACTGATGAGATAGATGAGTTGATTGAGGCTGGATGATCTGCGAGAGGTGAGCGGAGTCGTATGGAGGAGCTTATCGAGTTGCTCCGAAATGAGTATTCTCTCGTTGGAGAATTTCCGAGAGAGCTCGTCCCAGCATGGTTGAAATGATGAGCCTGTGACAGGGTATGAGTTAACCAGTTTGAGTGGTTCGCCTTCGAGACTTGCTCTCAAATAATGGAGCCGATCAATCTCCATCAATTGAGAATTGTTGATGATTAGAGATGAGAAGAGCTCGCTGTACTCCGGCCATTCCGTGCAAGCGCCTGAGAACTTCGGCAACAGGATCGCAGGCAGCTTCGTGGCCCGTGAGTTCGTCGCACTGGGAGCAGTGGGTCTTGCTTGTGCTATTGCCTGCACATCTTTCCGGAGACGACTGATGAGAACCATCAGCTCCCACACCCTCTGCTGTTCCTCAGCGGTCATCTCCTTCTCGAAGTAGTCATGGTCGAGGAACATGGCTGGCCATACTCGCTCAAAATGCTCATGTTCGTGGCAGAACGTCGAATGAAGATTTTCGACCTGATTTTCTCACCTGATTTTCGATGAGTTGTAATTTCACCTCGGAGGTGGAATGAGCATGCTTGGATAGATTTTCCTTGAGCATGGTGGAAAGTGCCTTCATTCGACTCACCTGCGACTTGGCCTTGATTACGAGTTGAGTGGGTAGGGAGGCTGGCGAGGTGGACCTCTTGTCCCTCTTGTCGGTGAGCTGAGCGGTGCCCTCAGTAGGCACAGTGTGTGTGTGTGGAAACCACCGAAGATGATTTCTCCTCCTTCGTATTGATTGGCTCGTCACCAGCCACTGTATTGAGATGAGTTGTTGCTTGATCGATGCACAACACTTCACTTTCACCCAGGGTTTGGAGGACCCCGGCGTGGCACCACACCTACAGGAGCCGTGGTAATGTGTGCGTGAATTGATGCTGGCACCAAGCCAGCCACGTGGCAACATCGCGCAACGAATGTGACGTCACAGGTGGACCCTGTGCCACGTAAAAAGTGTGCTTCGGAGGACCCCGGCATGGCACTTCGAAATTTCAGGCAGGGTCCACCGGCCACCGCTGCTATTGGTCAGAAGGAAACACCTACAGGGAGCGGTGGTAATGTGTGCGTAAGACGCACGATGGGAGACGAACCGACACCACGGTCAATCAACGTCGCCGGGGAAATAGGTTGTCGACGCTGATTGGCCGCGGTGTCACTCGCTTGGCGCTGGCGTCGGTTCGTCTCCAATCGTAGCGTCTCACGCACACATTACCACCGCTTCTGTAGGTGTTCCACCTCCATCACGTGACACTGCGTGAATTATGGCGGTAACATTCAAGAATATAAGATCCTTTACGTCCCTGTTTCTATTAAAATTAATTGAAATATATGTAACATCGGTGGCAGGTAACAGAAAACACAAAATAATAATGAAAACATTATGTATTTATGTATAGTATAACGTAAATATGTAAGGAACATAAATATGTACAGAAAATATAATATAAATATTTACAGAAAATATAATATAAATATGTACAGAAAATAAAATATAAATATGTGCAGAAAATATAATATAAATATGTACAGAAAATATAATTAATTACAATTTTCATCGTCCGCAAGAAGATTTCCTATGAAGTCTATTGGTATTTCCGTATTGTCGTACATACTATTATTGAATAAGTGGATCATGTCAGCAGTACTTTCATAATTATAACATGTTGCTTTCTGATTTGACATGTCCTCACTTGAATTGGTCACGATCTTGCATGTCGACTAGGTCCCGCAATGCTTTCATCAGTGCCTAGGTATCAAATATACATTATTAGTACATTTCTACAATTCTATTGATGCAAAAGTATTAAGTATTTGTCTTACCTGCTTCCTTATTCATATTTTAACTTCAATCACTGAATGAAAAACTGTAAAAATGTACTGAAATCACTCTCTCGCGTCACGTTTCGTATACAAAACCACACGAGTAGTAGTTCCTGTACGCGCCCGTCACGCATTTGGCTTGGCTTGGCGTTGGCGTCGGTACATTTGTGACGTCACATTCTTTTCGCGATGTCGCCACGTGGCTGGCTTGGCGCCAGCGTCAATTCACGCACACATTACTACCGCTCCTGTAGGTGTGGTGCCACGCCGGGGTCCTCCAAACCCTGCTTTCACCGTCGATCCGGCTCGAAGGACCAAATGTTTTGAAATTAAGCGGACTCGAGAGACGCACGTCTTTTCCTATACCCGTTTCATCCTAAGAAAAATCCTACGCCCAGACCGTTTTGTGACCGTTCTGCGCAGCCCCCACTACCGCCTACGGGCCCGACGCAGGCGATTGACAGAGAGGTAACAGGCGGTAAGACGGAGAAAATCGGCGGTTAAGTGGGGAGTCGGACCAACCAGCGTCTCCTTAGAATCATCCCTGCGCGGAACGGGATTTTTCTTAGGATGAAACGATAATATACACGATGTGAACAGTATTGGATCTAAGATGGTTGATTTCCGGTACGCGTCTTCTCGAACATGCTTGAGAGTCGACGAACGTGGTGAGCTTTGTGATTGGCTGATCGATTTACGTGGTGAGCACTGATTGGCTGAGCGATTGATGGTGATTATCGATTGGCCGCTCGATCGTCAATCAGCCGCGCGTTCCGCCACTGTTGCGGGGCCGGCTGGGAATTCTTCTGGCTTAAGAGAGTTTCCGTGAGGTCCGGCGTCCGTGGAGCCCTGAAGAGCTTTGCTCGCGAACGCGTGAAGTTAAAACGAACGAAATGTTTTGTAACAAATAACTGAGAACTGACTAAAACTTGTTGAACAAGGCTTGGACGGAACAGAATTTTGTTGTACGGTGAAATTTGCAGAATTTGATTGAACATTCAACTTGGAAGAGCTAACGCACGGAGCGGCCACAATCGGACAAATTTGAGGTTCGCAAACGGTTGGTGCGGTCACGATTGGACAAATTCAGGACTAGCAAACGATCGGAGCGGTCACGATCGGTATTGATTGGTTAATCCGTTCAGTAGAATGGGCAGGAGTGCTCGTTTGCGTCGGTAAGAAATTAAACTCTTGAGATCGCGGACTGTTTTCGAGACTATCCGAGCGTATTATTTCCGTGGATATGTCTTCCACGTCAAATTCACGTAATCTACTGGAGCTAAGTGAGCGCTTTTTCCTCAATTTTAACATTTTTCTAGGGTTTCGCAACATTTTAATTATACGGTATTTAACGACCGGACGAATTAGAACTTGAACGGTTAAACAGTAACGAACGATGAACGATTAAACAGTAACGAACAACAAACGATTAAACAGTAACGGACATTTAAAGAGTAATTCTTATTTCTCTTTGGGATTTTGAGCGATGAAATCCTGATTCAGTCGTCTTTGTCTCCGCAAATGCACGTGACCTTGGGGGAAATAGCTGCACGGCCGCCCGAAGTCACCCTCTCCGATATTTATCCACGCTTATCCGCGTTCCTGGGGAAACCGTGCGAAAACCCAGGAAGGAGAAGCTGCAATCGCGAGGACCTCTTGATCCACGTCCATGAGCCGACAAGGAGATCACCAGTGTCACCAGTATCACCGCTGTCACCAGTTTTGTTGCGGGGCCGGCTGGGAATTCTTCTGGCTTAAGGGAGTTTCCGTGAGGTCCGGCGTCCGTGGAGCGTCAATACAATGGCTGGCAATTGTTTCAGCTGCCCCTCTGCAGCGATGCAGTCGCGTGTTCGCGTACTGCATTTTTTTTATATTATACCTTTGTGGGCGTTTTAATATTCATAATTAGAAAGTTTTTTGCCTTTCTCCCTTTTTTACAATCTTTGCCTCTTTTCATGGTACACTCCCCTTTCTTCGCTTTATAAACAGCTTTTCTTTTTAAATTAATTTCCTCTTTATGTTTTTTTATAGTAATTTTTAGAATAATTCGACATGTATTCTGTCCTACTACTTGGTAGGTATACATTGATGATTTTTTACTGCAAAACCAATTGTGGATCTGTTTGAATTACATTTTTTGTATATATGGTGCCTTCTTTGTCACTAAGTACTACATTTTGAACTGGGGATACTTTATTATCTGTTTTGTTAGTAATGTAACTTTTACCGATTTTAAATGGAGGATTATTTTCACAAGAGGGATTTTTATTGATTGTGCTACTAATTACAGATTCATATTTGTGCACACAACGTGTTAATTGTTGATTCTGATTGCTTGGAAAATGTTCGATATGATCAAATGTTGGCGTATCAACGCATGTTTGTACGTTACATTGTCTGGTAATATATTGAATAATAACGAGACAGCAAATGCAATCCCAAAAACTCCGCAATCCCGACTGTTACGTTGAGCTTGTACACGTGGAAATTCAATAAATTTTTCGTCAATTGCACCGTCATGTTTGTTAAAAATGTGGTATAACTTCTGCAGAAAAATTTTATGATGACTATGCAACTTCGAGGAATTAAAAGAATCATAAATAAAACTCTTCTTTCATCATGTTTATAGAAGCTACAAACCCAGTGCCCCCCCCCCCTGCAGTGGTTTTAAAATTTTCGCTTTGGTGCAAAATCTGTATGTGATCCTGCCTTTCAGGAACTGGTTGAATTGTATCAGGCAATTGAACTCTCCACGTCTCGCATGGTTTATAATTAGAGTTAGCTTGTAATAATTTATGAAAATATTCAATATGATCATCTGCTAACTATTCGTCATTAATGATAATTTGCATACTACCGGGCTCGATCTTGGCGTCTCCTCATCGCTTTCCGCGTCCCGCGATAGCAATTCTCTCTCGCTTCTCGACGCGGATCGACCTCCTATCAACGCATTAGACCACATTCTGTCATTTACCTATCTTGAAATGCAGTTGAAACATATTATAATAAACCTGTCAAAGAGGTTAGGGTCTGCGATGCAGTATACAAACGTATAGTAGAGTACAGGTTATCTCCTGTTACACTGACAAGGGGACCTTCAGGTCTGGCAAACTCAGAAATTTTTTATACTTAGTGTACGTGAAGGTCTTCACTGGGACTTTAATTTCCCGAAGCAGTAAGACGCGCTTCCCATCCAAATTCGAGAAAAACGACTTTGAAAAATGTGGAGTTCAGTTATATACATTAGAAAAAAACGAATGACCAACGAATAACGTGGAGCAGTACCTAGCGCTCCCGACTATAGTCGTGTTCAGATTTATTGGCCGGTGAGTTTCCTGAAGGGTATTCTCCCACCACCTGCTGCTTGCCTTGGTGCTACTTTTCTCTAGCTTCTCACCAAGATCCTAAGGAACTTCGCGAAACCGAACTCACCGGCCAATATATCTGAACACGACCTTAGCAAGCATGAAGTCGTCAGTTCAAATCTTACTATTGACGCTATTTTTTTTTTATTCATTTGAATACCTAGACCTTGCAATTCTTGGCAGGAAGATATGAATTCAGTATGGCAGAAGAAAAGGAAGGAAGCGTAAAAATAAGCGATGCAGAGGAATGTCAACTATGCAACAGGAGAAGAAGGGAGACTCCAAAGCTTGTTCTGTCTGTATGTCCCCAATATCAACAAAGGCATGCACAAAAAGTTAGGGAAAAAGAGTTTCCTGAAATATTAAATATTAAGAACATCGAGGAAGCAAAGGAATATGTTTTATTTTGTACAGACAGTAAAAACATAAGTAAACTAGCACTAAATGAAATGTAATTAGAGGAAAAATAATATATAAACTATAAATATTAGGCTTAAGTACAATGTAACACAAATAAAAGTAAGGATATGGATGTGAGAATCAAACAACCTCTTTTGTAATAGGCTGTGAGCCTGTAGTACAAATAAACTTATTATTATTAATTTCCCTTATTGTTATTATTAATTTCCCTTATTATTATTATTAATTTCTCTTAATGAATACGTAAAATTTGTAAAAAAAATTATGTAAATCAAAATGTCCAAAAATGCTACAGATTGTATTAAATAAATGTGCTACCCACAAAAATAAAGATTTGTGGGGTTAATATAAATAAATAAAAGCCGGTAGAGGGAGACTGTGTAGCCGGGAGGCCGGTGAGAGGCCGAGAGGCTGATACGGTAGGTATATATATATATACATATATATATATCGAAGCCGGACTCTCGCGGTGTTGCATTTTACCTTCAGCACGGCTAGTACTAGAGTTGGCTGTGTTATTACATGTATGAAAGAAGCTAATTCCCTTTCTCATAGAAACCGTCCTTTCCCAAATCCTTTCTAAAAATCTTATATTTCGACCATCCCCTAACATCCTCAGAAAAATTATTGTCAGAACAAAAATTTACAAATTACGAGAAAAGTTCACGTGCAAAAGTTGTGAAATCGACTTTTACTAATTCCACTTTGGTACAAGAGCTTTTCACAAAAATAATGTTTCCCCGAAAGTCGTTTTCGCCAAAGACTTTCGTCCCCACGTAAATTCGCAAAAAGGAATTTAAAAAGTTCACATGCAAAGATTCTGAAATCAACTTTGTTAATTCGTATTGTACTCGTTCAAAATGCAGGGTAGTAGAACTAGAAAATAATAGATTGCATTCCAGCGATTAAGTGTTAAGAAAAGTAGTGGAGTGGAATTTAGCGACCCGCAGTAAATCAGCGGTTTGGATCGTAAAATCAATTGGTCATGAAAAAGGTAAAAAATCTGTAGATTTCAGTTTACAATCCGTAGATCCGTAGATGAAGTAAAAATCCGTAGATCTACGGAAAAATCCGTAGGGTTGGCAACACTGGCTGTACGTATCGAAAATGCGTAGCATTAAGACCGAACAGCGCGCAGGGCTAAACGATTCCTCGCTTTCAACATTGATACGTAGGGGAGACCGGGGCAAAGTGGGACGAAAAAAGTTTGATGTCGAATAAAATTTTTCCCTTTCAATAAAAATGTGTGGAAATAGATTTATAATATAATTTGAACATTACTAATGCTAAATGACGAATAGCAATACTTAAAATAAACTTAAAGTATATTAAAATTCAATTTGAACAGAAAATGCCAAAACTGATTACTTTACCCCATCTACTCATTTGTATGGGTAAGAAACTTAAACTCAATTCTCGGGACGAAGTAGTTTCGAGAGTATTTGCACGTAATACCTCGGCGGATATATCTTCTACATTGAAGTTTTGTAATGTTTTGAATTTTGTAAACGCTTTCTTTTTAATTTTAACAATTTCATCATTTTTTTGGGGTCTCGCAACATTTTGAAATATGTAACGCTCAATGAACGGACGAACTACAAATTCAACGATTAAACAATAAAACAGTTATGAACGAGATAAATCACAAATTCAAACGATCAAACAATAGTGCAGTAATGAACAAGATAGATTGCAATTCAAACAATTAAACAACAATATAATAACGGGCGATTAAATGGTAATTTTAATTCTTATCTGGATCTTGAACACAGAGGTCTTTTCGTATCCACAAATGCGTATGACCTGGGGGATGTAGCTACGCGGCCGCCCAAAATCACCTTCTCCGACATTCATCCACGGTGTCCGCGTCCTTGGGGAAACCGCGTGAAAACCCAAGGAGAAGAAGGTGCACTTGGGAGAACCTCTCGATCTGATGTCCACGATGTTCACGAGCTGACGACAATATCCCACCGCTGTCGCCAAATTTGTTGCATGGGCCGACTGGGAATTCTGGTGAATCAAAGGGACATCTGCGTGGTTCGCCGTCTTTGAAGCCCTAAGGGGCTCTGTTCGGGAACTCGCATGGGGTAAAGTGAGCTACTATCCGGGGTAAAGTGAGGTGCAACAAAATAAGAACTTTAATTAAGGATATAGGTAAATATTAACCCTTTGCGCTAGAATAACGTGTGTAGCACGGCAGCGTCTGGCTTTTTTTTTGTACCGTGGTTGTCAAAAACTGTGGCAGATTTTTCATTTTTTTGAGGTTAGATTCTATTCCATCGCGCCGCGTGGTTTTCTAGCCAACTGCCAGGTTAGGATATTGCGCACATCACTTGCGCATTGCTTCTTAGCAGCCATTTGCAGCTCAGTTTACCCCGGTCACTTTACCCTGAATGTGTACTCAGTGGAAAATTAATTATTTAATAATGTTAGTATTAATGTTTTCTCAAACGCGTGTACATGTATGTTTATAAGCTTGTTATAAACACGCAGAAAAAATTTGGAGTTAAAATAACACACTTAAGATTCATTTATCCAAAAAGCTAAATCGGAAAGAAAACCAATTGGAAGTCTCTAAAACTTCACTTTCAATTTTTTAACTGAATTTTCATTTTTCGATATCTGAATGTGCATAATTATCATTGTGGTATTACACACATTTATTACTTCACCAAAATTGGTAAATATATTGTATTGTTAAAGAATAAATTAAGGGGGTAGACACATCACGTGACACGGGCGATGCACCACCGCGCTGTAATACCGACAATCTAACCTAAAATATGGGTTTGGGATTTTTCGTTTTTCGTCCTTATATGAGCAGATTTTGGGCTGGGCGAGGTCTCATTCGAAAGAGGAAGGTTCACTGCAGCGCGCTCTGGACATCGTTTGAGTCGCAAAACTCTTATAGTGACCTAAAAATACTTGGATTCTTGCGGGTATATTTTGTCGACTTTTGCTCTACTTTGAACACTCATATTATTATATTAAATATCATATTAGATATCAACACAATCTCGTCGAACCATGTCCAGAGCGCGCTGCACTGAACCTTCCTCTTTCGAATAAGACCTCACCCAAACCAAAATTCGTTCATATAAGGACGAAAAGCGTGTCCTACTAAACCCATGTTTTGGGCCAGATTGTGTGGGTATACAGCGCGCTGTATTACCCATGTCTACCCCCTTAAGAATGCTCATTTTACCCCGAGGTTCACTTTGCCCCGGTCTCCCCTACATTGTTCGTTTCGGAAGCTAACGCGATTTGCATGACATTTGGTACGATTTTCATCAGAAAAACATAAGGAATCCATTAGTGTCACTTCCATATCGATACGATAAAGAATAAAGAATTTCTTAATACGCTGAAATGAATATTTTACATTTTCACCCTCGACAGCGGGGTGCCGACCTCAATTCGCTACGGTTGGCCGAGGATTGATACCTGTTTCAGAAAAACTGAATTGTTTATTCTTTACCATATCGATATGGGATTTTCTCCTGATTACAACGCAATTTTCTTTGCTGCCCAAAATCACTCTAAGGGGGTGAAATTAACCCCTGAAGATTCCACTATTTTTCGATTTTATATTGTAGCACAGTCTGTATAAGATAGAAAAAAGTTTCAAGACAAAAGTTACTTCTTTTAATTAGTTCTACCAAATAGTAAAGGTTTTATCAATTGTTTAAACAATTAGAAAATGTTATAAATAAAAATATGAATAATATTTTCTAAAATTCGTTTTTTCGCGTGAAATCTGAACTGGATGATTAAATAATTATGAAACAGCGTATCGCTGTGTAAATATGTTCCTCGACAATTTTCCGACCTTGTATTATTGTTTAATTACGATGTGCAGCTAAATGCAAGAAATAATGTCATTAAATTACAGTCTCTTATTCATAATCAACTTTCATCACCAAACTATTACGATATGTTTGCTGACGCGTGGTATAAAAGTGAATATATTGTTGATAAAACAAATCAGTTTGAAAATCCAGTAGAGTTCGCGTTTTTGCAACAAGATTGCATACATCCACTTCGTTGTTCCACATGGGGTAATTATGCTTTCATACAATGTGCGTGGTGTAACCAATATCTATGTTTCTAACATTTTTTTGATGAGTTTCATCACCATGACGAATAATTCATAATAATCACACCACACAATTGTTTTCAAAGTTATTTAACTATACTTAAACGGCGGCATTATCTCGTCTGTCTTGTGGGCAAATAAGGGAAAAGTTCGATAATTATGTTAAAAATAAAAAGTTTTATTGGGACCGCGTTCATGGCTCGCGCTCTTTCTCTTTCTCCCTAGCACTCGGGGCGACGTTCGGGTCGCTCGACGCACGCTGCGATCGTGCCCTTCGAGCATATATACATAGAGGTATCATTGCCTAAGAGTGACTGCCTCAAAACTGTCGACAACATCGCGAATTGTTGCGAGAGAGAGAGAGAGACAGAAGTATAGAGTCCCAATCGACCGTAATGCGCATGCGCCGATATCGTGCGAGATATCGATTATCGTCGATTAGGAATCTATACTTTATACATTACATCTATACATCTCTCGCTCGTACATGTCTTTCTCTCGCGCACCATATTAGCGACAGTTTTAAGCTTTCAATGAGACCTCCATGTCTACATGCTCTAAGGCTACGGCCGTCTGTAGTACAGGCCGGAACATAGTGAAAATGGCAACGCTGTCATCAGTCCTATTTGCATTTTTCTGAAGCCTTTCGTCCAACCACGGCCGCTTGGTACCAGTCGGAACATAGTCATCGGACTGACAGTTGTCTTCGAAATGCTGTATTGCAACATCGTATTGGGTGGCCTATACTACAGACGGCCATGGACCGTGCATTGTTTTGCGTGATTGCGTTTCCCGGCCGATTGGCAACTACACGTGTTCTTTTGCCTTTTTCATATAATCTACTTATTTGTAGTTTGATAAATATAATCATATTGTAATCAGTATACGATTCTCTGTCAATTGGGAATGGCGAAGGAAACACCGCGAACAGTCCCCAGTGTACCAAACAAACACGGTCACGGGGTACATTTAGCGTCGAAATTCGCGCCAAATTTTCGGAATTGTTCTCGGGTGAATTAGAAACTTGTAAAAAATTTGTGGCGAAATTCCACCTCGCACCCGACGCGAGAAATGTACAGCGGCCTCATCGACCGATTCCTTATGCTGTGAAGGAACCACTCGAGGAGGAGGTTAAGCGCCTTGTAGCGGTAGATGTTCTTGAAATGGTCGAAACATCGGAGTGGACCACTCCGATCATGCCAGTACGAAAGCCGAACGGTAGAATTAGAATATGCGCTGATTTTTCGACCGGGATGAATGAAGCTTTAATAGACGATAAGTCTCCGTTACCTAATGTAGAAAATGTATTTTCAAAATTACACGGCCATAGAATTGTCAGCCAACTAGATTTAAGTGACGCGTATCTACAAATAAGAATAGCGGAAGAGTGTCGCGAGCTCACTACAATAACCACACCAAAATGTCTATTCCTATATAAACGCTTGCCATTCGGAATTAAAACGGCGTCAGTAATCTTTCAACGAGCGATGGACCAAACTCTGGCGGGCATCGACGGCGTCGTAGTATACTTGGATAATGTACCGGTGATGGGAGCTTCGCGCGAAGAGGACGACTAACGGGTTGAGGAGACTCTAAGACGATTGAGAGACAAAGGATTCCGATAAAACAAAGCCAAAGAGGCTTTGCTGCCCAAAACAGTGCCTAGCTGCGGAATGAATTCCATTGGTCGAAACCTTGACCCCTGCTGTTAGGGCATTGCTGCATAGCACGATCTGAAGAAGTATTGTCGCAGCTCCTAATCTAACCAATCGGATTTGCATCTCTCCTAAACGGTCACTTCCTTGAAGAGATACTCTTCACGGTAATATTTCCTTCCCAAGGCCTACACACATTGTATATGAGAAGAGCACTGCACGCCTCTAATTCGGGTGTCCAATGGGGTGACCTTGGTCCGAAGCCTTGCTCGCTACGCTTCCGCTTCACGTCCCATGACGAGTCCTGCTCGTCATACCGCACTGAGGGGTTAAGTCAGATTGTAGATGCTGACGGAATCAGAGCCGATACCGAGCGCATTCGGGCTATCGCAAAAATGCCGGACCCAACAAACGAAGGCGAGTTAAGAAGTTTACTGGGGATGGTAAACCATTACGGCAAATTCGTCCTCCACTTACACGACATAAAAACCCCACTGGAAGAGCTCACCAGGAAAGCCGTTCCATGGGTACGGGGTCTGTTGGGTCCCGAAGTGGTGGGAAGGTAATGAGTGGAAACCACGATGTGTAACAATAACGTAATATAATTTAACGAACAACTAACTAATACAGAAAGCGCGAGTATCTCCATACAAGTTCCTTTCTCGAGCGCGGTGCCATATCTACTGTAGATGGCGTCGCGCGTATCCCTACACGCGGGATCAGTGCCGATGGTGGTGCCACCCGCCGGAGGAGCACCGGCTGTGCCCCAACAGGGTCCTAGACAGAAACAAGGGGTAGCGGAAATCAAACGAATTATGCTGAGTCCAATGTTGCTAGAACACTACGATCCAGAAAAAAAAACACTCGTAGCAGCGGATGCCAGTTCTACAGGCATTGGAGGAGTGTTGCTACAACGTGACGTCAATGGACGTGAACGCGCTATATAGCGCAGAGTCTAACAAACTCTCAGAGAAACTATTCACAACTAGAAAAAGAGGCTTTGGCTCTGGCGGCAGTCGTTGAGAAGTTCCATAATTTCGTGCGGGGAAGAAATTTTTTTTCTCCAAACGGACCACAAACTGGTTCTCGCATTACTGCGTACTGACGACACTAAAGGTCTGAAGTCCATGACAGCGGCACAATTAAAGCACTGGGCCATCAGATTGCTCGGTTAAAATTTCAAAATCGAGTACGTCAACACAGCAGATTTCGGACAGGCAGACGCACTGACGACATGTGTCGTGAGGTTTTCAGCAGATATGGGCCACCAGAGGAACTCGTGAGCGATCACCGAACACAAGTCACCTCGGCATAATTCGCTGAATTTTGCACAGAAAAGGGAATCGCGCATCTGCTATCAGCTGTGGGCCACCCCCAGTCCAACGAACAAGCGGAACGCATGGTAGATTGCGTAAAACGTGCTATTACCAGAGAATCGGGGAGTTGGACGAAGGAACACTTCGAATTCCTGTATAGCCACGGATACATACCGTGTACAGGAACCCCAGGTTCAACGTTGCCAGAACAACGAAGAGAGACGGATCACGGAGAATACCATTCACGAATGAAGAAACAGTTCGACTGACATCACGGCGCCTGTAACCGAAAACTAAAGGCAGGAGATGGTGTGATGGACAAGCAGCGCGAACAGGGCTGCATAATACGAGAAACGCTGAAGAACCAATTTGACGTGCAACTGCGGGACGGACAAGTCATATCAAGGCACGCTGACCATATATGGAAGGGCGGGACCGGAACCTCTGGGGCGAACGAGGACAAAGACCAGAACATCAGATTTGAATCACCAAGTACGTCGCCGCTCCGGGCAGAAACTCCCCAACGCCGGAAGAAAACCCACCGCCAGGGAAGGAGACCGAAACAGCACCAGAAGAAGCACCACCGCGCGTAAACGACGACGCGACTGCGTGCGAAATGGCACTAGACACTCCGGCCAGGCGTTCGGCCCGCGAGCGCGCACCACCACGACGTTTGGTCATGGACCCAAGTGCGAGATCCTACACCGAGTCTTAAGGGAGAGGAAGGAATTTTCATGTTAGCGTTTTTCTTAACCTTTAGAGGACCGGGATTTTTTCATTCAAATTGTAAATTTTATTTATTTAAAATTTATGCATATATACCACCAAAATGGCCAGCAAAGTATCCAAATTCTTAGGTGGCCACTATAGTGGCCAGCCCGGCCCTCTAAAGGTTAAGACGGAGGGTGTTGGAACCGCGTTCAGGGCTCGCGCTCTTTCTCTTTCTCCCTAGCACTCGGGGCGACGTTCGGGTCGCTTGAGGCACGCTGCGATCGTGCATTGTTTTGCGTGATTGCGTTTCCCGGCCGATCGGCAACTAAAGTCGGGGAAAAATATATTGACTGGTGAATTCGTTTTCGCGAACAGCGATCGAGGAGAAATCAGCCACCACCATCTGACGATCGTGGATTTGTCAGTTGGTGTTGCGTGGCCCTCGCAGGGTATGATGGGGTAACGGGAACACTGCTCGGCTCCGCCTGAACCTAGCCGTGTGGCTGTTCTTTATTCTTAGCGTAATAGTTGTGTGTTACGAAGCTATGCGTAGACCAAAACGAGATGAAGCTATCGAGAAAGTATCAATGTTCTGACCAATAAAGCTCCTGAATTTTTTCGTAACAAACGCACACCTATTCTGATGTGTGTATTTTTACGCTGACAGCTCGGTTTGGCCTACACGCCGGAAGCTTGGCACTATTCCCACCACTTCTGGCTCATTCTTGTTCTGCGAAGGCAAGAGCGAGATGGGACGAGAGCGAGTCAGAAAAAGTTCAGAAAAGGAGCACCAAGGCAGACAAACTGCGTGGTGGGAGAATACCCCTCACGAAACTCGTGATGTAAGGACAATAGGTGTGCTCGATCGACAGCTCATTTTCGTCTTTTACCGCGCATTCCCAATTTCCGCCATATTAAAATACAGTGCTGTCTCTCAAATGGCACGCGTTTTCGGATTCTCTACTGTGGTTTGCAAAATTGTTGGCAGTCGTATGCGGAGCGGGGCAAGACGACCTCGCTCGCGCCGCCCCACTCTCTGCCGCGGACTCCCCAATTCCCCCGCTCGCTCTCTTCGTCATGCGGTGCTGCTGACCGATTCGTTGACGTGACGCGTCGGCCAATAGCGACAATACGTGTGCTTTACATCTACCACAGTGTTAGAGAAAGTGGGCCTATGATACACTCGATCGGACCACCAAGTTTCTGCCGGCAACATGTTTGCAAACCACAGTATATGCGCGAATCTATCCCCACTACTTCGTTTGTAGTCGCCGCGCCGCGGCATCGGGTATTGGATGTCAAAGAGAAAGCCGAAGAAAGGTTCATAACCATTCTCAATAGTGACACACCTTAAGTCGGGAATCCACCGGGAAGCTAAGCTATGCTAAGCGATGCTATGCTATGCCATGCTACGTTTTAAAAGAATTAGCTTCAATACATTCTTATGGAACCGTTTCCACCGGGAAGCTAAGCTATGCTAAGCGATGCTATGCTATGCCATGCTACGTTTTAAAAGAATTAGCTTCAATACATTCTTATGGAACCGTTTCCACCGAAAGCTATGCTGAAACATAGCATCGCATGGCATAGCTTAGCTTACCTTCGCGGTGGATTCCCGGCTTTACATTTTGACCGCGTGAAATCAAAGGAAACCGAATAGACTACTCGTCTCTCAAATTGCGTGCGCCCGGTCCCGACACACGCGGCTATAGAGAGACAGAACTATATGTATGTACATGAATGTATATGCAAGTGTGCGGAAGCATATCGAAATGTTGACAAATTCATTTTATCCTATTAGTTGACAATCCAATATGAAGGATCTTGAGAAGAGCACGTTATTGGCTAATTTGAAAAGGGTGCGCAAGAGCACACCTATTGTCCTTACATCATGACGAAACTCACCGGCCAATATATATGGCCCCGACCTTAAACGTGTTCTTTTACCTTTATCATATACAGTAGAGCGTCAATTATCCGAACCGTCAATTATCCGAACTAATGCTGCATCCTTGCTATCCCCACCACTTCTTGGAACCAGTGCAGCGGTACCGATTGATTAATTGACTTTTGCGTAATATAAATTAACGCAGTAGTACTCTTGTATTTAATAAGTAATTTTAGGTGTAATTCCTATAGTTATAAACTGTGCAAAGTCCATGCATGTTTCATTCTCCCAACTGTTCGATTATTCGAAACATTCGAATTTCCGAACCGCCTCGGTCCCAAACAGTTTGGATAATTGACGCTCTACTGTAATTTACTTATTTGTAGTTTGATAGAAAATATAATCATATCGTAACCAGTATACGATTCTCTACTCCTGGCAAGACCTAACAAGTTCTAATAAGGATAAGTTATATCTAACAGTTCTTCTCCTCTATTTCCACCTGGTATATTTGCCCCATGTGTAATTAGAGACAAAAGTATATATATTATCTTACTTTCTTACTACGCGTCGCGTATTATGTCCTAATAAATGTTAGAAAAGCATTGCTCGTCGTGCAGCTTAAGGCACGTTACAATGAGAGCCAAAAGTTCTTCGATTGTCGAGGAGCACACTTCCGCAATATAACAATAGTTGAAATAGTATGGAAAAAAATATGGATTAGAATTATTTAAACGATTTCTTTCGAATTATTTCAGATTTCACGTAAAAGTCCGAATTTTAGAAAATATTATTCATATTTTTGTTTATAACTTTTTTCTAATTGTTTAAAGAATTGATAAAACCTCCACGATTTGGTAGATCTAATTAAAAGAAGTAACTTTTGTCTTGAAACTTTTTTCTATCTCTTATAGCCCGTGTGTTACAAAAAAAATCGAAAAATAGCCGAATCTTCAGGGGTTAATTTCACCCGCTTAGAGTGGATTTGGACAGTAAAAAAATTGCGTTGTAATCAGGAGAAAATCCCCTACATATCCACAAAGTTTCAGAATTTTTTTAATTTCCGGGTTCGGGATCTCCCCTTGTAAGACATCTTCAATATCGGAAGGGACGATTAAACCCTGGATTAAAATCTGTATCTCCGAGTATTCTGACGATGCAAACACGACCAATGTTAACGAGGCTGATTGTGATTTTATGTCACACGACAGCACGAGTGACAGCGCGTCGGAGTGTATTGCATTTTTGTTCCAAGCGTCGTTACTTTGAATGAATATTCAGATTTTTTAATTTGGTAGGTGAGACCGAAGAAGATCTCGAAGAAAGTATAGTAACCAAGCCATGAAGGTTCGCGCTGGATAATATTTATCAGTCTCACTCATGTTTCTCGCATGTTTCGACATTCAATTTCTCTTACAAGACTATCATTATATTTTCCTTAAATTGATTCCACCCTTATCGTTGATTTCGTCCTAGTGTTCACCTACACTACTTTGCTCTAGGTATTATCGGTGTACTCGCCCGCTTCTTTGCGCGTTAGAATTTGATCTGAAAACAATCGCACGGAACAGTCTTCCGTGAAGACCTTCTCGCGCCTCAGTTTTCATATTTATTTCATATTTATTTATTGAGGCTTTCACACGCAGGTTGCGAAAAGTCAAGTCAACCCTGTCGTAGCTAAAATTTTTTAAATTGAGACGGATACGGGACCAGTTGATATTGTTTTCAAACCTCTGGTGTGCGAGTGGTAAACCGGCCATAGGTAAAAGCGGAGCGCGCGGTTTGCTCACTTGAGACGGGGACCTCAGATTCACTAATAGCTGTTTGCAACGTTAATTTGTATGAAACCATCCTAGAATTCACCTTATTTTCTAGGTAGCGTTTCTAGAAATAGTTTCTGTTTATATATGTATGAAAAAAAAGCATACGACTAATATTGTGCAACCACCAGTTGTAGCTTCGATTGTTATTCTAATGAGGTAGTTCTGGGCTGTTATTTCAAAACCACCGTCTCTTTTACACAAAGACACAGAAAATAATTTTATTCACCAATTAATACTTTAATTTTAAAAGTATTAACTAGTTTTACAACATTGGAAGGAAGACTAAACTGTTTAAGACTTTCCAGAACATCTTAATTCGAATAAAGGTCGAAACAAATTCAAAACTTTCAAAATTGTTCGGTCCTCGCTTTCCCCCGAATGGTTTTCAGCCCATGTCAGAAAATTAATTCGTCTGAAGAAAATAGCGCACATTAATTATAAGAACAGTAATTTATATTCGGAGTATTTATGTTTCTCAGCTCTGAGGACTCAATGCAAAACTGCCTTAAGGTAAAGATGGTTGGAATATGCACGTAGAATCGAAGGGAAGATTTCAACTAACATCAAAAGTTTTTGGAAATTTATTAATTCGAAAAATAGAGATCTTTCTCTTCCGCAATCGATGCATCTTGACGGTCAGTATTTTCATAACAATTTGGATATTGCTAATAGCTTTGCGTCTTTCTTTCAGTCAGTGTATGTTCGCGATACTCCATGCAGTCAATCCTTCAATTCTAGCCATGATATTGATGTCTCTGACTTATCCATTAGCATTGGTGAAGTTTTTCATAAAATCTCCTCTCTTGATGTCAACAAAGGACCGGGTGATGACACTATTCCACCGATCTTTTTTTAATCATGTAAATATATCATAGCCAGGGTCTTGTGCATTATTTTCAACATATCGTTGAGATCT
This sequence comes from Andrena minutula, assembly GCA_929113495.1. NCBI lineage: Eukaryota > Metazoa > Arthropoda > Insecta > Hymenoptera > Andrenidae > Andrena > Andrena minutula. The sequence continues at coordinate 26,584,614 of OV815994.1, read as the reverse complement.
GGAATTTTTCCGTCAAAGTGGAAGGACAGTATCGCCTATTTTCAAGGCAAATGATAAGTCTGATATTACGAATTACAGGCCAGTTAGTATCTTAAATGTCATGCCTCGTGTTTTCGAGAGTATTATTACGGATAAGCTATCTGCTCTTACTAAGAATATTATTATTAAAGAGCAGCATGGTTTTGTTTCGGGTCGCTCGATTACCACGAATCTGATGTTGTACAATCATTATATTGTAAATGAATGTATCGGAAATGAAACTCGGTCCAGGTGACGTATTGAACGTAATGCCCAAGATGGCGTCTGAGCATGCGCCTGATGAACTTGGCTTTGCGCTTGCGTCGATTCGTTTATATTTATTTATTATTATAACCTTTAATTAAAGTTCCGTTCAAGATGAAGTGCTGCGTAGTAGATGGTAAAAAAAGGTCTAATATTTTATTTCCAAAAAATGAAATTGTTAAAAAAAGTGGATTCAGACTATTAAAAGACCTCATTTCAAACCAAATAAGAATCATGGTTTGTGCGTGCATCATCTCAAATGGGATCAAATTATCACAGAAAGTGTGATTGCAGGTAAGCAAACATTAATTTTGTTATATATATTGTTACGTTTTCCGTTCAACATAATTCAGCTTTAATGTACAAGCACAATAAAACATTAACAAGAACAAGACAACAGTAACAGATATAAGTTCTAATAGGGCTATAGTATTGGTTTCGATGCGTCTGCACACAATGGCTTCCGGATCTCAAGTGACAGCTTGACAGGCGATCGATCAGATCGCCTTCTTCTTGCTGTCACCTTTTGTCTTCTGCTGCGAGCACCAGCCTTAGAGCATATACTATGGAGGTCTCATTGAAAGCTTGAAACTGTCCCCAACATGGTGCGAGAGAGAAAGACATGTGCGAGCGAGAGAAGTATATGTCCTATTCGACCGTAATGCGCAAGCGCCGATATCGTGCGAGAGAGAAACACATCTTGCGAGCGAGAGAAGTATAGGTGAACAATCGGCCGTAATATACTTCTCTCGCTCGCAAGATGTGTTTCTCTCTCGCACGATATCGGCGCATGCGCATATCGGTCGAATAGGACATATACTTGTCTTTTTCTCTCTCGCGTGATGTTGCCGACACTTTCGAGGCAGTCACTCTAAGGCAATGATACCTCCATGTATATATGCTCTAAGGCACCAGCGCACAGTGGTCCGAATCGACGAAAACGTGGAAAAAAATCCTTACGCTCACATTTCACCATTTATTATTATGAAGATGGTCATTCCAGGGGTTTTTGGGGTCGCAGAATCTGATTCCGAGGTCAAAATTGTTATTAAATTAAAACTGAGCCCTGTAGGAGGGGGGAAATGTTGATAAAAAAATATTATGTTTTTTTTAACAGTCCTGTTTGATTTAATTACGTTATTTGAACATAATTACGACATCAAATTTTGAAAAATTAACATGGATAGTGTTTTTAAGATAACAAAACGTATTGAGCGCGCGGAAACTAAAAGGTCAATAATTTGTATAAATTCACACTTCAGATATTGAAAATGCTTTCATTTATCCATAATATGAAATTGTGCATTCATTCGATGTTATTAAAATTCATAAAAAGTTATAAATAACTGAAATACGAGATGGTCGTTTTTAATCGCATGTAACATTTTTCGGAATCGAGAGGAATCTTTGAAACTTACATTATTTAATAGTCTATAGTTTAAGGAATGTATGTGCAAAAGGAGAAGTTGCACTTTTTTGCCATTCCCGAGTAATCATCAACTATGTTGGCAGAAATCAGGCCGCTCGCGCGGCACAAGTATCGCCGCGGCAAAAACACTTACTTGTGCCGCGCGAGCGACCTGCGGTTCACATGCAGTGTATTTGTAATAAAGTACAACGTATCAATATTCCAAACGTTAAACGCGTGATCATTTAAATAACCAGCAGCAGCTCTGCTCAATAATAAATGTGGACCTGCTGATTTAATAGTGCCAGATAGAGGATTTGCAGTGCAAGATATTTTTGTGCCATATAATGTGACAGTGTTAACACCCCACTTTACGAAGGGAAAAGGCTATTTACCGCGTGAAACTTTATTACAAGATCGCAAATTGTCTAAGTACAGATACAAATTGTCTACTACGCAGCACTTCATCTTGAACGGAACTTTAAGCTTACAAAGTATTAACCTGAACTGGTCTAACCGTCCTCGATCTGGCATCACTGCAGTAGATTCTGAGGTCTGCAGAACTAACACATAATTGAATAAAAATTTAATTTCTCAATTTATGAAAGTAATGATACAGAAACAACTAGCCTATAGTTTATCAACACCACGAATTTTAAAAATAGCGTTAAATACATTATGAAATAAACCAGTTTGCAAGTACACAACATGTTTGTACACAAACATACACGCATACCTCCCCACCCCATATTTCTATATTAGAAATAGGAGCGAAAACTCTATTAGAAGAATCGCATCATAAAGCCTTATTGCTTCAATAAGGTTGCGTAATACTGTAGTATTTTAGGTGTTTCATACCTAAGATTTACGCTCGGTTGTTTAATCATGTGTAATGTCTCTAATAGAATTCTACGATTCCGATTGGCTTCTCTATCTACAATTTTGACGTTGTCAAAGTCAAATCTATGATCAAACTCCAATGCGTGTTTCGTTAAGGCAGTGTGTTGGAGGAGAGATAGAAAAATATTCTTTTTGTGTTCGTGAATCCGTCTTTCTAAAAGTCTAGAAGTTTGCCCAATGTAAACTTGCTTGCAACCCATGCAAGGGATTGAGTAAATGATATTCGATTTTTTTAACAAAGGTATTTTATCTATAAAAACAAGTTTTTAGTATAAATTGGCAGTTTAAAAATGGTGTGCATTCCTATTTTCCTAAACATTCTTTTAATATGATTGGAAATGTTGTTACTAAACGGTAGTTCATAAAATATGGGGCCGATAAAACGTCGGGCGGACAGAGCACCCCACACTCCAATTTTCTGAGAATGCAACGGCGCTTCAAAAATTTCATATGGGTTTTGTTCTGCACATATACGCGTATTTTGAGAATTCATATATCCACTTAAATGAAACCACGCTTCACCAGTAATCCAGGTAACGTCCAAAATATTTGGACGTTCTTGAAGCAACCGTTGCAACCATACACAAAAATCCACACGTCTTTCATAGTCTGTTGGTTCTCATAAATTCTATTGGCTTGCTGGTAGATATTTGGTTTATTAATGACAGTGATATTTGGTATTGCGATTGTAGTGATATTTTGGTCTTGGGTTTGCCACAACACCACAGAGAGTAATTTTTTTTACTACGCCCAGACAAATCAGGTGTATGTAATCTAACGGAAACGAATTAATCATGTGGATGCTAGGAATTCTTTCTATAATCGGAGTTCCAGTATGGTGGTGTTTGTCAGATTTGGATCTGAAATCATCAACTGTTCTTAAACGGAGATCTTCTGTGTCAGGAAACTAAGTTCTCTTGTCTATATTCTTACCTACGATGTGGCATTTAGTGCAAGAGGAATAGCCGGCATGGCCTTTTGAATATTTAAGAAAGGACTTGGCAGGTACGTCGCATATAAATGATTTTGGAGTGATTGGGTCGTGGGGTGATAAATGAAACTCACACTTAATTAACTATAAACTTAACAACTCGTTTAGTCATGAATTTAACAAAGATTCTTTGGGTTGCATTAAAATTTGCGGTAAGGTATACTCGTACGTGGCGTACGGTCGCGCAGTCAGCATAGAATGCTGATAATAAATAATCAGCGATAAGATGACAAATGCGGTGTGGAGTACAAGAAAATGTAAATATCTATTATCATGTATATTTTTTAATAAAACTACTGGCCCGGTGTACAATAAAAATTGACGCAATTCAGTTGCTTTCCACCGTTTTAAAATATCCAAGCTTCGAGGTTTTCTCGTAAATTCTCGCAGCATGCTAGTAGATATTTTTATTAAGGCTAGTGATATTTTACATTGAGATTTTAATGATATTCTGGTCTTGGGTTTGCCACAACACCACAGAGAGAGCAACTTTTTCACTACGCCCAGGCAAATCAAATGCATGTAATCTAATGGAAACGAATTAATCATATGAATGCCAGGAATTCTTTCTATAATCGACGTTCCAGTATGATGATGTTTGTCAGATTTGGATCTGAAATCATCATCAGTCCTTAAACGGAGATTATTTGTCTCAGGAAAGCACGTTCTCTTATCTATATTTTTACCTACTATATGGCATTTGGTGCAAGAAGAATAGCCGGCATGGTCTCTTGTATATTTGAGAAAGGACTTTGCAGGGACGTCGCAGATAAATGATTTTATTTTTAAGTGATAAAAATGGCAAATTCCGTTACTAATTAAACCTGTGGCTTCTTTGACGAAATCTTCTAAAAAAATGTTGGCATCACTAAGCTTTTCATACCCATGATATGTGCCAATCATACTTACTTCATTGTAGCCGGCAATGCAGCCTAAAATGGGGTAAACTTGACTCTTGGAATGTTTACAAAGCTGTAAACCGTCCACATTGATGTTAATATAAATTGTGTTGTTTTCGATATGGGATAAATCTACAGACTGAACGAGTTTTAAAATGGTGGATTCTAAACCAAAATGATAATACTGACCTGGATGGGCACATTTAATCTCTACATTCCTGGGAGTTTTTAAAAGGGTCCTGACATCCGAGGGTAAATGACTTGAAATTGATTTCTTTAAAATGGGTAATAAATCGTTAATGGCTTGATGAGAAATATTAAGTTTTACAGCCCACTCTGCTAATGACTTGAATAAATTGTGACTCTTGATTGTCTGAGAATTTTCGAATGTGGCGAAGTTTTCAATTTCATCCACAATCTCACGGAATCCTACATCACTCTGAGTGATACCTATGAACACAAGGTTGGGAATTAATGCCAAGTGAAATCGCATTTGTAGTTGTACTGAGATCGGAAAATGTTGATTGGGAAATTGACTGTGAACAACTAGTGCCAAGTGGGAGTGAATATGGGAAAGTAGCATCTGATGATGTTGTAGCTCGAATTTCCTGAACCTTCATCTTTCGAATGAAACCTCGCCCAGCCCAAAATCTCTTCATATAAGGACAAACAACGTAATTTCCCAGACCCATGTTTCGGGCCAGATTGTGTCGGTATACAGCGCGCTGCATTCCCCGTGTCTACCCCCTTAAAGTTCCGTTCATGATGCAGTGCTGCGTAGTAGATTGTAAAAAAAGGTCTAATTTTGTATTTTCAAAAGATAAAATTCTTAAAAAAAAAGTGGATTGAGGCTATTAAAAGGTCTGATTTCAAGCCAAATAAGTACCATGGTTTGTGCGTGCAGCATTTCAAATCGGATCAAATTATCAGAGAAAGTGTGATTGTAGGTAATTAAATTTCATATATATATATATTTCATGTATATGTATTCTATATGTTAGGAAAAAGTAAACATATAGAATTGTAGGGATCCGTTGTGGTCATCGTCGCTCCACCAGAGGGCCACGAGGCTTGAGAAGTTTCTCGCCGGTGGTCGTGGTCCCCCTCCTGTTTGTATATATACAAGTTCCGTCCCAGTCCTAATATCCCAGCGTGTCTAAGGCAGGGTCCCGCCAGGTAAGCCTTACTGATGAGTTCTCTGGCGAGCCCGGGACGAAACGCACTTTCCTTTTCCCTCTTTGAGGGTGGTGACCCTTCTTTCCTTTCTTTCCTTAGTCACCGCTATGGAGATCCAGTCTGATCGCTACAGAATATTATACTGAGAATTTTACTTTTGCAGCTTATAAACTTGAAAGATTAAGATTAGTAAAAGGAGTTATACCATCAGTTTTTCTTGCAACACTACAAATGAAAGTAACAATACAGAAGATATTTCTGTATTAAATCCTAATCTAGAATTAACTGCAGATATTGATATTGATGTTGATGTTTATGAAGAAGTTGTTACGATTACTATTGATGAAAGTATTGTACACAAAAGCAGTGAAAATTGTACAAAGGATGAAAGTAATACAAGTGTAAATACTAGTTAACGTAGGTACGAATAAGAATTATCAAAAAAACTCTTCACATGGAAATGATGAAAGTATTTATTTGGGAATGAAATAGTTCCCCACGCCGCCACACTCACTCTCACGGCAGCACCTCGCGGTCTGCGATTCAGCGACGCTGATCGATGGCCGAGTTGCCAATCGACGCTGATCGATTAATCAATGAGAGAGCCAGTGACGCTGCTCTAGGAGAACCGAGAAGAAGCGCGAGCGGAAGTCTGCCATATTCTCACTCTTGTGTGCTCATCCGTGCAATAGACTTCTTTGTTACGCGTCGCGTTTAATCACACTCTCTCTCTCTTACTCACTCAGTGTATCACTCAGAACTCATTTGAACACTCACCAGTCCCCAATTAGTATAATTGCAGTGGACGCCACGTGGTGGACCACCGTGTGGTTGAATCATATTAGAATCGTTCGCATCTGCAGTGCAGGGATCAATAATACACACACTCATCGCCTCATCGAGTCTTTTTTAATAAATCATAGACAAAGTTCTCACCGCAACAAGTGTGCTACAATCATTTCATCTGTCTAAGAATCCACTCTTCTCAACCCACAACTCACACTCAAACAGTATTCAAACAAGTGTAAGACCTCTATATGACATTGAAGATTTCATCAATGATCCAAATGGAATTCTGTCATTTACAGGATTAGAAAATTATGAAAAATTTATGACAGTTTTATATAGCCTTGGTCCCAAAGTCTATTCTTTAAAATATACCAGAAATCGTTCTACAGGATCTTTATCTATTAAGAATCAATTATTCTTAACATTATGGAAACTAATTGTAAGAGGGAATTGTACCTACAGATCGCCAAACTCAGTAGACATTTTTCTACTTCCGAAGTTGCAGTTGGATATATTTTTAAGACTTGGATCATTTTTATGGCCAAACAATGGTCAAAAATTGATATTTGGCCAAGTAAAGAGTTGATTAAATATTATATGCCTGACAATTTTAAAGCTGATTTTCCTTCAACGCGTATTATTATTGGCAGTACAGAAATTCCAATACAGCGACCTCGTAATCCTAGGGCTCAGCAATCAACATTTAGTTATTATAAGAACGGCACAACTTTGAAGAATGTCATAGGTTTCCCAAGCCTCTCGCGTCACCTTGTCGAGGGCCTTGGTGACGGTGTGCACAAGGATGCAGTTGTGCATCTCCTCATGAGCACTGAGGGCCATCAAGGACTTGTTTACTTCGTTGGCAGTTGATGCCAAGTCCTTAAGGGCCATCGCCGAGCGTGTCGTGACTGGAGGCAGAGTGAGCAGCTTCTCTAGCTGCTCTTGAATGAGCAGACGTTTATTTTCATACCTCATAGTGAGGAGGTCCCAGCACGCCTGGAATGATGAGCCTCTGAAGGGGAAACCATTCACTCTTTTTGCTGGCTCTCCAGTCAAGCTTGAGCGCAGATAGTGGAGCCTGTTGATATCTGTGAGCTGTGCATTCTGTATTATAAGAGATGAGAAGAGCTCACTGAATGTTGGCCAGTCAGTGTAACTGCCTGAGAACTTCGGCAGCTCAATCTCGGGCAGCTTAGTTGCTTGTGCAGGTGCTGTAGGGGCAGGGGTCTTCCTCAGGTCATTAATCACCTGCACATCCAGCTTGGGGCGATGCAGATGGAGTTTCATCTCCCTCTTCGTATTATTATTGGCAGTACAGAAATTCCAATACAGCGACCTCGTAATCCTAGGGCTCAGCAATCAACATTTAGTTATTATAAGAACGGCACAACTTTGAAGAATGTCATAGGCAACACACCAGGCGGGTTGTTTTCATTTTATACTTCTTCATTTAGTGGTTTAACCAGTGATCGTCAAATGATAGAACGTAGTGGATTGCAGAATAAATGTGAACCTGGTGATTTAATAATGGCAGATAAAGGATTTGCAGTGGAAGATATGTTTGTACCATATAATGTGACAGTGATAACACCCCACTTTACAAAGGGTACATATTATTTATGCTCCAATACAGCTCGGATATTAGCAGGAGACAAGTATAGAGCACAGGAGGTAGCATCATTGCCTTCAACATCTGGCAGATAAGAATGCCAGACAGTCGAGCCTTCGATCTTTCCAATCGCGCCGAGTACAGATGAAGTAGCCACCGGGACCTGAGAAACGCCGGCTAGAATTTGGCGAACCTCCTCACTGAAGTACATCAAGTTACGTAACGGGAACGATTGCATCTCACTCTGTGCAGGGCGAGATTCGCTTACTTTATAGTAAGCAAGGTAGAGGCAAACTCGATAGTATTGGAAGACGGTACAAATCTCGACAATAGCTCGGAAATTCCAAGTTGTTACCATCCTGGAATATTCAATCGTCGCAGCAAATCCGACTCCTCTGGTGGACACGGTCAGTGGGACCGCATAGGACTGGACTGTCAGTGACATATTTGTCAAAGACTTTTCCAATTCGGAAGCGTCTGCGTCAAAGAGTCCAAACTTCTCGAAAATCTTGCCTACTCTCTCCTTTTCTGCTCTCATTCCAACCTTCTCTCTAAATGCGTTTGTTGATTTCTGTCTTGAGGCTTTCCCCGGGCGCTTCTTTCTCACTAGAGGCGAAGCTTTAGCTTCACTCCCAATATCAGTAACATCCATTGAAACCTGTTTAGAAGTCATAATAAATGTTATAAAGATCCGTCTATCTCGAGACGAAAATTCGCTAGTTTGACTAGTCTGTGGCGCTGTAAAGATTTGGGTAGTTGGTCGTTTAGCCTGTAGAGGCGAGGTGGTGGCCGCACTGCACTGATGTATAACATATATATCAGTGTCGCACCGCTACAAGTCCTATCTGTATAGCCCAACGAGATTTAACAATCAACATGGTTATATAAATGTAACAATGCAAATGAATTTAGCAAATTTTATTTACATAAATGAAGAAATTATACATGTATAATTTAACATAATAGTGAATTCTGTTGTCAGGTGCTGTTACCAGAAAATTACTTGGATCGGTTGTTTCTGATAGAGACCAAGGTAGCTCTATAAGAATAGACAAATCCAAGTCATTTTCTGGTACCAGCGTACAGCTTGTACGTGATACCGAATTCATTATAAACACGAGTAGGATACCTATTATTCAATACCCCAAGTATTATTTTCCAATGACTTAAGGAAAATGAATTTATTTAGCGTTTCTCCAGACGATCTGTTCCTGCTGGGAGTGACTATTATTCCCAGTTATGGAAAATAAACGTTCAGACGGGACTGAGGTGCCAACCATACAAAAATAGTGGTAAGCTAAAGTTTTTAGCTTTTTGGAAATTATGTCTTTATGGCCCTCCCAATATTTTAATGGATCACATTTCTTCAGATCTTCGACAGGCTGGCTTAAATAATTTCTAAAATCCATGCCTATAACATTCAGATTTTCTTGTTCTTGTGGGTACTTTCCTTTAACTAATTGTTCATGAAATTGCCAATTATTATTAGCTGGTGTTGCCTCTTCTGCACTATGAGAATCAAATTCTCAATATAATTTTAATTTAATAAAAAATTTAATAATTTAAATATCATTCTCTGTCACTAACGGAAATTATTTACGAAACTTGTGTTCGTTTCACCTTCCCTTTCCACAATATCATTACAATAGATTTTTGTTTAGGTATTTAAATACATATGCAACGTTAATACATTAATACTTTATAATGAAATTGTTGATATTTGAATGATATTTAAGAACTAAATATGTACGTAATTTTAACGTCATTGAGATCATTTTAATCATTCCAATTTTACCACTAATTAAATATAAAATTGTAATATCAACAAAACTAACGTTCTTAACACTATTAATAATTTTAATCGTCAGATTATGATTAGAATGAATATTTTCGTATCTTAATTGAATTACCCAACCAGGATATTATATAAATACTTATTATAATAACTTATAAATACTTATTCGCTGTCTAAAACAACCTGTCACTCCAATCGTCCGTCCGCTTCCTAGAGGCTTCGAAGAATGGTCCACGAAGTCCAGGTCCAGTTGACTTTCCGCCAAAACCATTGAAATCAGCAACTCTGCAGCAATGTCCAGTACATGTGTTTCCAGGGTAATGTGCACGGCCACTGAAAACACCCGCCTCTGTCATTCACCCTTTTGCTCCCTGGGAAAACCGTGCCAAAACCAGAGAGAGGAGAGGTTGTACTTCGTTAATCGCCAACTGTTCTGTTATCACGAGACGGATTTCGATTTCAGAGTTCACAGTGTCTAATTTGAACTAAGCGTCTTTTCGAGCACAATTGTAAAGTTCCGTGTTCAAACACAATGGTCTATTTGAAAGCGCACTCGCGAACCGGCAAAGTCACTCACAAAAATGTTCAAAAGTTAGTTATCAACCGAACTTTAGCACTGAGATGATTTTTAAAATTTCCCACAAATTGTTTTTCAAAAATCCCACCGCTGTCACCAGTTTTGTTGCGCGTGTTTTTGGGAAATTTTAATAGGACGGCAGGTCCGTGCCCGTGATGTGCTGAAGCACTCAGCTCGCGAGTTTGTGCGGGAATTTGAAGAGATTTCACAAGGTAACATTTGAAACTACATATTTGTATATTTTCACAAGGTAAACTGTTTTCAAGTCTGCTGACAAGATTGATCTGCTCTTTTACAAAATAACGCCTAGCTTGTCACCTCCGAGCAGTGATGGGTTTACTACGTTACATCGAATTTACTACGTGACACGCGAAAAATTGTATAAAATGTAGAAAATGTAGAAAAATGTCAAAAATTCATATACAAACTATTAATCTTTACCAATCTACCATCCGTTCACAATTAGCCGACTGTCGACTCGTTACTATTCGACGTTTTGCCCTTTTTGCCTCTTTTTATAATGTTTCACGACGCTCTTTCGTACAAGCTACCTAAAGTCTCGAAAATACTTATGCACACATATATACAATACTTGCATCTAATGTGGCCGTTACATCTAATATATACATGTTACAAACTATGAGAAGCAAAACGCAAAAACATATAATATAAAAATCTCCAACGCTGTACGCGTCAACTGTTTGTGTCACACGAGCCATAGTGATACGCATCGTAAAAACAGACGAAGCACAGCGTTACACGGCATCGAGCACACCGTATGAACGCCGAATTCTGACATGCGCAAGCTATTTTTAATATATCAACAGTAAAAATAACACAAAGATGATAGCGGCGCACTAGTTCGGTCAGTTAAACAAGTTTATTTTTTTTAATAGCTAATTTGCAATTATTAATATATAACTTCCGACGTTTCGGTCTGTGTTTAGACCATTTTCAAGGAAGATACAAACAAATACTGCTTTCGCTTATTAACTAGTGCGCCGCTATCATCTTTGTGTTATTTCTACAATTACGGTCGATATCTTAATTACATTATATCAACAGTAAAGCATACATCATTAACATTATTAAATATTTCTCGATTGTCACACAGTTTTGCAGCAAACCACGCGTATTTCAGCATATGGGAATCCTGTCCATCCTGTCTGGCAGCATGTACGGCCCAACGATAAATTCGCCACAAATGCCCGCTCATACATTAATCGACCAACGGACTTGTGCTGCGCGTATCCGTAGCGCTAGGGAATTCTCGTCGCTCCACACATGCCGATTGCGGGAATTGAAGTAGTCTTCCCTCTTGTAGATTTCTTCGTCCGTCCACAATATGTAGTTGCAGAACAACGGATTCCGTTGCACTTCTCCCAACAGCCAAACTGAATACTCAACCCGCTGGTCGGTATCCCCGGGCTGCAAATGTTGCACCCGTACCACGTATGTAGCACGTTCTCTTCTACCGCAAGGTTCCGTGCGGCTCTGGGTCTACCCATGTCACTGCCTCGCGGCATCAACGACCCGTCGAGTATAATCTAGACGCCAAACGTCTAATCGTACCCTGGCTCGGGGTTTCGATGTGCGGGTATTCCAATGCCAACGCTCGCACGGTAGCACTTGCGTCCCCGTCGTTCCGCGCGTATACCCAGAACATCGCGTAATACTCTTCGGCTGAGTACATTTCTGGGACGAGATTACTAGCTGACTGACAGGATTTTTTCCCCAAGCAACTTCCTCTATCCCCAAGTAGTTTCTATCGTTCCATTATGAGTTTACTCCCACCAGGACAAGAGGCTTTAGGTAAAAAGAACAAGGTGTCTAGCTCCACACAACCCCTTTCTCTGTCAAATTTCGAGAACGTTCACCTGGCATCACTTGTTCATGCGTTGTTTAATCCAGCAGTTATAGGCAGTATGTCCCATCTTCTTACAATGGTCGCACCGCATTCGTTTCTGCATATCAGATTCCGCGGTATGGATATGCGATGGTTCTGGTAACTTCTCGACGCGGGTGCGGCAATCCTCGCGCACGTGCCCGACGCGATTACACGGGTAGCATCGGCGTGGTTCTCGTTCGATCGTTTTGCTTAATCGTTTTGACACCGGACCACTCGTTGCTAAAAGACCGTTGAGACCGACAACAGTTTTGCTGTTGAGAGTCTTCATTCCCATACGCACACTTTCATCGTGTATATCAGGCCTGGGATTTAAGTGATCGCAGCGGCCAATTTTCAGAGGCAACGCCACCTTTCTCCCGCCGCGCGTCTTGGCCCCCGCGGCGGCCCAGGAGCTTGGAGCGCCTCAGGCCCCTACCATATGATCCGCGCGTGGCGTATTAGGTGACATTGTATCAATAGGATTCCACATCGTCCCAGAGAGCACGATTGTCGATGCGTTTTTATTTTGGTAACGCGCCACGCGCGGTTCATATGATGCTCCAAGCTCCTTGGCCGCCGCGGGGGCCAAGACGCGCGGCGGGAGAAAGGAGGCGTTGCCTTTGAAAATCGGCCGCTGCGTTCACTTAAATCCCAGGCCTGGTGTATACCGTATTTCACGATCTCCACCATGTCTTTTTCCAATATGCTTAGCCGCGTTTTTTCTAATAAAAGCACTTTATCCATCGCGTACTCTGGGAACTAGAGGGTACGTAGGACCATGTAGGTAGAACCATGTCCGTTAGAAGACATCCGCTGTTCCACTTCCGGATTTTTTCGAAAGCGTGACTTTCCCCTTCTCCCTGCAGTAAGCAGATAGCACTGATTTCATCTTTGTTAATATAAAGTATTTTGGATAATCAGTACTAGTTTAGGATCGGTTTACACGCCACTGGTTTAATAAGCGAACAATAGGGTTGTAATAGCGAACTCCACGAACGTTTTAATTTTGATGATTATAACCAATTTAGTCAAGTGTTTAGCTTATAATTTAAATTGTACAAGAGTCACACAATTACACAGTCAATTTGAACGATACACAAGCAATATTAATTTACACGTAACAATGGTCTTTAAACAAAGAATTCGAAGCAATTCAAATAAATGCGCAAGCAATGTGCGTAGCAAAGAATTAGTATAAACGCAAGCAATGTGCGTTTGTCAAGAATTAGTATAAAACGCAAGCAATGTGCGTTTGCCAAGAATTAGTATGAAACGCAAGCAATGTACCAATAATTATAAAGCAAGCCAATAATTATAAAGCGTATTTACCCAAGGTGATGTCAGGAGCGAGTGGCCGATTCCCAGAAATCGCCCGTGATTTCTAGGAATCGCCAGCCTTCCCCTTCCATGGATCGCGAGTCGATGGAAGGGGACGCGATCCGCGCTCCACATCAGTGAGCAGGCCATTGCCACTTGCCTAATCAACATCGATCACCAATAGGTGTCACTAATGGTCTCTTTTCTTGAACAATACTATTTTGAATTTTATAACCTACTAAGTGATAAGTGTCAAATAAAGTGCGTTGTCCGAATTTAAAATAATATCTCAATGTCTCAATTAATAAGGTAAGTCGTCAAATTTTTTTTAATAGATTTCTTATGTAGAGTCGCAGACTTGGATACAAATGAAGGTGACGCTTAGATAAAAATGAAGGGGATGCACAGGCTTGGATGGATAGAAATGAAGGGGATTGGTGCGATCACAACGTCGATTTTTTATGGAGGTCGTAAATCTCCTCGACGCAATGTCACATACTCTAGCGACGTTTTACGGTCACAAGAGCTCACTGTAATTGATTGACAAAAAAGGTGTGCCGTTGAATAAAATTTAAACACTTGTTTAACAAATAACAACGAATTTAATTTATTGTTCTGAGACAGCCCTGTTGTATACAAGTACACAAGAAAAAAATGACTTCGTGTCAATGCGTTTGAGATCTGTTGGCTTCTGACGCGGAGGAGTCTGACTTCACGCAGGAAGACTATGGAACCTCCTTTAGAGGGTGTGTCTTGGAAAAAAGAGGTGGTTGAAACTAATAGCTATTGGTGAAACGCGATGTGGAAATGGTTCAGGAAAAATGCAGCGGAAAGGGAAAACTTAACGAATAATCAGCCCCATGAGCCGGGCGTCGCGCGACCATCTGTTTATTGTCGAGGCTGTCTGGAGACCCTTGACCGTGACTTGGGTAGATCGCCTGAATTTTTACGACAAGTACCGTGACGCTGGGTGTTTACAGTCCTCGTAACAAATCTACGAGGCGCAGACTGACAGACCGAATAGTTAACAGATGTGGCGTCGAAAAAGACAAGGCATCCTTGTACGTCCTTAGTGGTCTAGCGAAGCTAACGCTCAACAGGGATGCACAGGCTTGGAGGTTGTCCGGAGAAGATTAGATAGATAGATAGACAGAGCATCTTCTTTCACATAAGTTTCTGAATATTTGTCAAATAAGGTAAATCGACAAAAATTGTCAAAAGACATAGCATTAAGAATGATTAAGAAAATAGATTATTTATGGTGGACTGCTTGCAATGTAGAGCAAGTCACATTGGTGAAGAAAGTACGCTGAAAACACATCTCCCTTGATGCTTTTCAATCTATTGTGAAAGACATTCGTAATAATTTAATATAACATCCACAGTAGTTGCCATGCATTCATTAATTCATTAATTTTTTAGGTACTCATTAACAATATTTCAATTCACCAATAAATATACTAATACCAAACTAATTTTATACCAAAACCAATCAATGGTGTGTTGAAAATATTGGATCTCTTTGTTCATGTTTGTTGAATTACACTGTCCAACACGATTTTTGGTCTGCATATTCCACTCGGTTGTAATGGTCTCCGGTTGCGAGACGATTATCGGTGGGACGGAGAAGGGATTGTGATGCCGACTCAGTCGGTGTGTCCGGGTTCGGCGAATGAGTAAAATGCGTTGTTAACAATAACAGTGTTTATTAGTCAAAGTCTCTGTAACTTGTGTTTGGTTTGTACAGATGTCCCGTGCGGTGTTTTCCGTAGTCGATCTTGGTTCTCGCGGGCAGTGATGCCAGATCGAGGACGGGTGCCCTCGAGAATTTCCCCCACCTCGCGCACACTACGCCGGAGCAGCGCGTCCGTGAGCTCGGCGCTTCGGAGTCCACCTCACGGACGCGCTGCTCCGGCGTAGTGTGCGCGAGGTGGGGGAAATTCTCGAGGGCACCCGTCCTCGATCTGGTATCACTGCTCGCGGGCGGTCCGTTAAATACTGTTCGGTAGCGCGGCGCTCGAGCGGTTTCTCGTAGCGGCGCGTCGGTGCACGGCGGCGTCGGCTGGTCGGCGAGCGGTTAGGAAAGTGGGATGCGGATTTATTGAACGTTCTGCTCAAGATGGCCTTATGGGGCACGTCCGTCGAGAGTCGTATAATATCGTATCAGAGTGTAATAGGGCACTGGCCTAATGGGCGCGGAGACACCTCTCTGACATAGGTAGGGCGCAAGATTTCTCTCGGCCTATTTCGGAAGAGGCTGGTTATGGGGTACAGTGGTGACGATGGTCGACCACTGACGCACCTCGTGGGAGCTAAAAATGAGCGTCTTGTCGTACCGCTGGAAGCATGGAAGCTACAAGCACAAGAGCTCCTGATTCCGTTCGCCTCGGCTGTTATATACGGCGGCCGTACATCTTCGCAAGCGAGCCAGAGCGCGGGCCTCGTGGCCACCTAGTGGCCGTGTCGGGTACTTGGCCTCGCGCTTTGTTGTGATTTCGCTCGCTTGCGCGGATCGCGCGACGTGACTTCGTCACACCCCCTCCTTACTTCGGGAAGGAAAAAAAAAGGTGTTCGTCACCCTTTTTTAGAGTACAAGTACTAACAGGTACTTGTTTTTCTTAATCCTACCTTATCCTACGGGTTGCAACCCAAAACGCACTTACCCTACCCGACACCAAAACGCACTTAAAGCTAACAAAAATCAAAATGAGGCTTATCCTACACGGGCGGATCGGCGTCCTTGGGGGCAGTCGGCCGCCGGGCGCGGACTTCGATTCCGACGTCACCGTTGCGGAACCGACTGCCCAATACGACAGCGGTGGAGGTGGTGACCGCGTACACCCGACGCGGTCGCATCTCGGCCGGGTGGAACAACACCATGCCGGGGCGATCGGCGGCCCAGCTCCACGGGCGTGAGTCGACGCTTGGTGAGGCCGCTGGGGGCCTGCGAGGCCTGGCTGAACCAGCGGCTGCAGAACGGCCGGCGCTACCGATGGTGGAGTGGCCGCTGGGGGGCCTTTGAGGCCTGGCTGAACCAGCGGCTGCAGAACGGCCGGCTCTACCGGTGGTGGAGACTCCACCACTCCACCGTGGAGTGGCCGCTGGGGGGCCTTGGAGGCCTAGCTGAACCAGCGGCTGCTGGACGACGGTCGGCGGTAGTGTGGCCACCTAGTGGCCGTGTCGGGTACTTGGCCTCGCGCTTTGTTGTGATTTCGCTCGCTTGCGCGGATCGCGCGACGTGACTTCGTCACACGGTGATTCTCGTAGAGTTTTGCGCCCTGAACACGAATCCGTAAACAAAATTGCTCCATCACCCTCAGTTTTTGAAAAACATGAGCTTTTGTAAAAACACGCGATTTTGGGCAAAAGTGAGGTATGACGTGAAAACTAAAAACGCTAGAAAGTTCAACTTAGTCTCAAAAGATAGAGGAGAGTTTACTGAATATATCAGTGTACAAAGTTGTTAAATTTGATTGTTTAGAATTGTTGTAAATGGTCATCAATGTTTGAAAAAGTGCCGATGTGCATGGTTTCCACGCAATATTTTTGCATTTTTACGAAAAATTGTTTACCTAGCCTGAAAACGCTACCCAGCATCGAATTCTGTAGACATTTCTGAAGAGGAAACCATGCAGGAAAATTGTCGCAACGATTTTTAACTCGAACTAGTCGAGAAAATATCTATCGGCAACGCGTTCACGGTGTTTTGCCGTCTGGCGGCCATTGCTCGCCTGGCGCGACTCGCCAGGGCCGTTCCTACGCGTAATCGTCGCGCCGGTGGTACCGTACAGTGGGCACTTACTTTCTATATGTATCAGCCTTATTTTTTTCGTGTATTCGTAGATACTGTTCTCGAATTTAAATAAACAATTTCGATATTCAATGTATGAATACCTACATATGACTTGTTAATATGGAACCGTATAAAAACAAACACAATTATTTATGAAATTACAAGATTTATATTATTATGGTTTTACCATACTTAGAACACTTTTCCAGATATTGTAACATTTGAAACTCATTAAACAGTATTTGAAGGCGACACGAAACATATTTAAATATCATTTAGGCATCTTTTTTTAATAAAATCATTATTCAATATATCTGAAACAGAGTTTGAGATACGAAAGTAATATAATTTTCTGAGGTTTAGTGAAGAGAGAGAAGTAAGAGTTCGTAGTTATCGCAGGAACTCTTTCGATATATAAACATCGCTTGGCGCCTCTCCCTAACGCGCGATACAATCAGAGAAAAAATAAATATCTTGAAATGCTCTGGTTTCTTATGCATCGTCTAAGTCAGAACTCAGTTTTGTCTTCGAAATCATTCGGGTCAGTCGTGCTAAGCAGTTCAGAAAGTCTTCCTTTGTGTTCGAGCAAGAACGAGGAGCACCTACGTCTTGCCTTACCACGCACTGTAGTTTTAAGTTTACGTGGTTAAACGAACGTTATGTTTATGTGTCGCGGTTCAAATTGCGCGTACAATGGAGTCAATAAACGAGCACGTTTATGGGACGCTTACACTTACTTTAACGCACACTTAATTATTAAATAAAGTACTACCACGCAAGTACGCGGATTGGAATTAGAAGATTCCAAGAGTTTGGATTGAATATCGGAGCGCCGATAGCTCTTTTTGATTTGCGAAGCGTAACGACACGATGTAGACCGTTCCGCGTTTCACAGAGAAGAGGTCGAGTGGTCGCAGAGACGACACGAGGCAAGGCACCGGCTCGAGATCGAGGACACCTGGCCAATCCGCGAAGACCACGTAACATCGCGTGTTACTATGCAAATGAAGGTGGGAGTAATTAGTCCAGGTGTCAATCAAGAGATGGCCCGCTCAGGCCGTCTCCGCGACCACTCAGTTGCCAAGGCGACAACAACGCAGGTTTGAATTTGCCGCGCATCCTCGCTACAGCGTGCAGATGGAAATTGGTCGCATCACTGCGACCAATCCCAAACATTCCCGCCCGCCTTCGTCAGTATGACGAAGTTGCTAAACGGCTAGCTGTAAGTGCAGCATGAAACGGCGCGAGCACGCGACGATTGAAGAAAATACTGACAGTTGCAAGCGCAACGAGTATCGCGAAGGTACGCGAGCCAGCATAACTACGGCTAGCTGCAGAAGTGCAGCATGTAACGACGCGAGCACGCGACGAATGTAGAATATACTGACAGTTGCAAGCGCAACGAGTATCGCGAAGGTACGCGAGCCAGCATAACTACGGCTAGCTGCAGAAGTGCAGCATGTAACGACGCGAGCACGCGACGATTGAAGAATGGAGATAGCGAGTGGTTGTTCCAAAGTAAGCAGGTGAGCCAGCAGTGGATGGACGCCTTCACCCTCGTCAGCCCTCGCAGCTTCCAGCAGTGTTGGCGGAACGTGGACAGCGTGAACTGGTTGTCTCCGGGCGAGCCTCGTTGGTGCGTCTCGTCGATCAGCAGCGTGACCCAGTGGAACTCATCATACACGATGATTGTAGATTTGATGGAGGACAGCGGCTGAAGTAGAGCAGCGAGTGTTGCAGCCGCCCGCCGACACGCAGGTTGCCGTGTACGTCAAGCAACGGGTTGATGCACAGCGAACGTCTCATGACTAGCGGTATGGTGTTTAAACTTTGGGCAGTACATTAAGTAGTGACTGTTTTTGCACAACCCGCAGATCTTTGAGGGAGACGGTGTCGCGACGACTTTCTTTTTCAGATTTTCATACACACGCGTGAGCCGATGATACAGCTCGATCTGCTCTGGTAGGGTGTCGGCCATGATGGTGTAACGGAACGAGCGATAGGACCACGAGGCACAACGAACAGCACAACGAACGGCACTAGAAATTCACCGGAGCTCCGGCTCGAAGGACCAATTTTATGTTCGAGCAAGAACGAGGAGCACCTACGTCTTGCCTTACCACGCACTGTAGTTTTAAGTTTACGTGGTTAAACGAACGTTATGTTTATGTGTCGCGGTTCAAATTGCGCGTACAATGGAGTCAATAAACGAGCACGTTTATGGGACGCTTACACTTACTTTAACGCACACTTAATTATTAAATAAAGTACTACCACGCAAGTACGCGGATTGGAATTAGAAGATTCCAAGAGTTTGGATTGAATATCGGAGCGCCGATAGCTCTTTTTGATTTGCGAAGCGTAACGACACGATGTAGACCGTTCCGCGTTTCACAGAGAAGAGGTCGAGTGGTCGCAGAGACGACACGAGGCAAGGCACCGGCTCGAGATCGAGGACACCTGGCCAATCCGCGAAGACCACGTAACATCGCGTGTTACTATGCAAATGAAGGTGGGAGTAATTAGTCCAGGTGTCAATCAAGAGATGGCCCGCTCAGGCCGTCTCCGCGACCACTCAGTTGCCAAGGCGACAACAACGCAGGTTTGAATTTGCCGCGCATCCTCGCTACAGCGTGCAGATGGAAATTGGTCGCATCACTGCGACCAATCCCAAACATTCCCGCCCGCCTTCGTCAGTATGACGAAGTTGCTAAACGGCTAGCTGTAAGTGCAGCATGAAACGGCGCGAGCACGCGACGATTGAAGAAAATACTGACAGTTGCAAGCGCAACGAGTATCGCGAAGGTACGCGAGCCAGCATAACTACGGCTAGCTGCAGAAGTGCAGCATGTAACGACGCGAGCACGCGACGAATGTAGAATATACTGACAGTTGCAAGCGCAACGAGTATCGCGAAGGTACGCGAGCCAGCATAACTACGGCTAGCTGCAGAAGTGCAGCATGTAACGACGCGAGCACGCGACGATTGAAGAATGGAGATAGCGAGTGGTTGTTCCAAAGTAAGCAGGTGAGCCAGCAGTGGATGGACGCCTTCACCCTCGTCAGCCCTCGCAGCTTCCAGCAGTGTTGGCGGAACGTGGACAGCGTGAACTGGTTGTCTCCGGGCGAGCCTCGTTGGTGCGTCTCGTCGATCAGCAGCGTGACCCAGTGGAACTCATCATACACGATGATTGTAGATTTGATGGAGGACAGCGGCTGAAGTAGAGCAGCGAGTGTTGCAGCCGCCCGCCGACACGCAGGTTGCCGTGTACGTCAAGCAACGGGTTGATGCACAGCGAACGTCTCATGACTAGCGGTATGGTGTTTAAACTTTGGGCAGTACATTAAGTAGTGACTGTTTTTGCACAACCCGCAGATCTTTGAGGGAGACGGTGTCGCGACGACTTTCTTTTTCAGATTTTCATACACACGCGTGAGCCGATGATACAGCTCGATCTGCTCTGGTAGGGTGTCGGCCATGATGGTGTAACGGAACGAGCGATAGGACCACGAGGCACAACGAACAGCACAACGAACGGCACTAGAAATTCACCGGAGCTCCGGCTCGAAGGACCAATTTTATGTTCGAGCAAGAACGAGGAGCACCTACGTCTTGCCTTACCACGCACTGTAGTTTTAAGTTTACGTGGTTAAACGAACGTTATGTTTATGTGTCGCGGTTCAAATTGCGCGTACAATGGAGTCAATAAACGAGCACGTTTATGGGACGCTTACACTTACTTTAACGCACACTTAATTATTAAATAAAGTACTACCACGCAAGTACGCGGATTGGAATTAGAAGATTCCAAGAGTTTGGATTGAATATCGGAGCGCCGATAGCTCTTTTTGATTTGCGAAGCGTAACGACACGATGTAGACCGTTCCGCGTTTCACAGAGAAGAGGTCGAGTGGTCGCAGAGACGACACGAGGCAAGGCACCGGCTCGAGATCGAGGACACCTGGCCAATCCGCGAAGACCACGTAACATCGCGTGTTACTATGCAAATGAAGGTGGGAGTAATTAGTCCAGGTGTCAATCAAGAGATGGCCCGCTCAGGCCGTCTCCGCGACCACTCAGTTGCCAAGGCGACAACAACGCAGGTTTGAATTTGCCGCGCATCCTCGCTACAGCGTGCAGATGGAAATTGGTCGCATCACTGCGACCAATCCCAAACACTTTGCTTTAAATAAAACTTAAATAAATCCATATTAACAAGTCATATGTAGGTATTCATGCATTGAATATCGAAATTGTTTATAACAGAGACTGATTGAGAAACGTTTATTTAAATTCGAGAACAGTATCTACGAATACACGAAAAAAATAAGGCTGATACATATAGAAAGTAAGTGCCCACTGTACGGTACCACCGGCGCGACGATTACGCGTAGGAACGGCCCTGGCGAGTCGCGCCAGGCGAGCAATGGCCGCCAGGCGGCAAAACACCGTGAACGCGTTGCCGATAGATATTTTCTCGACTAGTTCGAGTTAAAAATCGTTGCGACAATTTTCCTGCATGGTTTCCTCTTCAGAAATGTCTACAGAATTCGATGCTGGGTAGCGTTTTCGGGCTAGGTAAACAATTTTTCGTAAAAATGCAAAAATATTGCGTGGAAACCATGCACATCGGCACTTTTTCAAACATTGATGACCATTTACAACAATTCTAAACAATCAAATTTATCCAACTTTGTACACTGATATATTCAGTAAACTCTCCTCTATCTTTTGAGACTAAGTTGAACTTTCTAGCGTTTTTAGTTTTCACGTCATACCTCACTTTTGCCCAAAATCGCGTGTTTTTACAAAAGCTCATGTTTTTCAAAAACTGAGGGTGATGGAGCAATTTTGTTTACGGATTCGTGTTCAGGGCGCAAAACTCTACGAGAATCACCCAATGGATATTGCAGGACAGAAAAAAGTTTCATTTTGTTGGACTGTGTTATTACCATTAGCATTTAAATTTCCAGCAACAAGACTTTCTGCCATACGCTCTCACCTCATCGCAATTCGTAATTGCAATGTATTTGCAATTGTAATTACATAGTAATTCAATTCTATTGAATAAAACATTCTATAATATGATTAAAGCCAACATACCTCATAATTCAGGGGTACACCCGGCACCGGTGATAGAAACGTCCAGGTAGAACAGCGGTTCCATTTTTTATGAATATTTTCGTACTTACTCTATGATGAAATACGACATAGCAAACAGTGCAGTTAACTCCGTTAATGAATAAAAATTCTTTTTATGTCGTATTCTTTGGATATCGACCAGTCGATCAAATTAGTCGATATCCACGAAATATGCCGCAATGCGTATTCGAGTTTTGTAACTACCGACCGAAAGCAGGAGTTACGACTTCTCGTCCGGAAATACCGGCAACAGCTCAAATACTTCAAATATTGAAAATGCTTTTATTTATTCATAAGATGAAATCGTGCATTCATTCGATGTTATTAAAATATATAAAAAGTTATAAATAACTGAAATACACGATGGTCGTTTTTAATCGCGTGTAACATTTTTCGGAATCGAGAGGCATCGTTGAAACTACATTATTTAATAGTCCAATATTTAACGAATGTATGTGCAAAAGGAGAAGTTGCACTTTTTTGCGTTTTTCCAGAAATAACCAATTATGTTGGTAGAAATTAGGCCGCTTGCGCGGCACAAGTAACTGTCTTCGTCCCCCCTCTACAGGGCTTAGTTTTAATTTAATAACAATTTTGACCTCGGAATCTGATTCTGCGACCCCAAAAACCCCTGGAATGACCATCTTCATGGTGATAAAGGGTGAAATGTGAGCGTAAGGATTTGTTTTCACGTTTTCGGCGTTTCGTCCCACTGTGCGCTACGGCCCCTGTCTATGCCACGGCCCCTGTCCACGCCACGGCCCCGGCCGCGGCCACGGTATTGGTTTTGGATAATGGTCCGGAGGATGAGGGCCTGGGCCATCATCACTTGAACAGCAGACCATGACTGCTGCTGCGCCCTTACTCTCCATCCGCTTCGCGCATGGCGCGCTACGTACGGTCCTATAATTAGTAGTAATAAACAATAAATTTATTAGTATTTAAATTTAGACTTATATTTTCAATCATTCTAAAAGCATATAACTTCTTAAAATGTGTTGTTCAGAAAGTCATACCAGTATTGCCATCTCCTGGATTCAATCGCTCAAGTGCGATTCTTACCAGCGTGGCGCCCAGGCTCCTGTGAGAGATCGAACCTCTCCCCCTTCCTTGATCAGCGATCTATGGAAGGGGGACCGATCTGGTTCCGATGAATCGCGTTCATTGCTAATGGAAGCTTCTCTCGCGATCGTCGTTGTGCGAATTGTTTGTTTGGTGTGCGTAATTATAGCTGATAAGTTTCGCCATCGGTACTGTTTCGTTCGCTAACGTTAAAGGGTTGTTGTTCGATATCGTCGGTTTTAGTGCTTCTCTGCGCTTTGAGTGCTAGCTAAGACTTATCTCGCAACAACAATTGCTAACGCTTGTAATTCAATAAACGTCTAACAACGATTATTAAACAGATAAATAATTTTCGTAACATTCACAAAATTAATCTCCGAACACGCGTGCGTGTTCCGCTAAATATCCAACATGTGTATATGTATGTATATTTACCAGCGGCCGTGGCCGGGCTCGCTACTACTACTGGTGGTGGTGGTGGTGGTAGTGGCGGCGGCGTCGGCAGAGCCGGTGCCGGTGCCGTGTCCGCCATATTAAAATTCGCCAATTCGGCGTCAATGTCTAAATAAATTAATTTCATCATTAAATGACTGGGAAAATAAATTTAAATAAATGTAGCTACATAAATTTGTATTATTTACCATCTAGTAGGGCGTCGTCCACGTTTTCCTACAAAAATTAATAAACAATTAATTAGCAAAAAAGATCAAGAGTTCATAAAATCTGTGTATGATAGAAGGAAGTCATACATGTAGCGCATGGGTACGTATTGTTCGATTGGAAATTGGAAATTAGGAAATATAAAAATTTGAAAACTGAAACAGTGTGCGATGTGAAATTATCTAGAGATGCGGTAGCGCTTCGACGCTAAGTACATATTTCGA
This sequence comes from Andrena minutula, assembly GCA_929113495.1. Lineage (NCBI taxonomy): Eukaryota > Metazoa > Arthropoda > Insecta > Hymenoptera > Andrenidae > Andrena > Andrena minutula. The sequence goes on along the minus strand of OV815994.1, from coordinate 26,560,101 downwards.
CACCCTGTTAAACATTACATTACAAAATAAAACAAATTAATGCTTTCGGCGCACTGGTTCGGTCAGTTTTACTTCGGAGGTCCAAACGAAATCCGGCTGTCTTTCCAATTCATAGAGTAATAATCAGAAACTTCTTTTCTATTTTGCTTCATCAATATATCTATTACTTCCTTAGAAGTGTTATTAGTCCCCTTACTATTGCTTATCCACCACTCAATGGCTTCCTTTTTGCATAGAACTCTACCATGATAGTGTGTGTCGTCCTTTATCTTATTCTTGACTGACATAAAAATCAAAGGCATTCCATGATCAAGAGCTCTGTTTTTGTCAACACTTAAGGGAAACTTGGTGGATATAGTAGCCATGGCTGCTTAGCTTGAGGTGAGATATTATTCTCTTCATCGTATTTCTCGACATAAGTCAACTTGTACTGTTTTCCCATCAGTATATTGTATTTTGTATAGGGGAAGTCGGGGTATTGTGAGCCACTTTTTTTCATTGCCAAAAAACTGCTATTAAATTAAGTTTTTCGTCAAATTTCAACGCTAAATGTTGTAGTATGAAGATTTACCTTTCTTTTAGACACAATAGTTTAATCGAATATCTGCAAATTGGATGATTTTAAGACTATTACAAAAAATTTGCATTTTCTTGAATTTTGAAATTCTCGGGGAATCGTGAGCCACTTTCAAAAATCAAATAAAAATTACAATTTCTGTTATGAAATGTTTATTCATGTATCTGAATGACAAAATATTTGTTTAATCTTTCCGTAGCAACGTCGATGTTAGCAAATTTGGCGATATATCGTCCCAAAGTGCCCCTCGAAATTTTATGTGCGGTGGCAGCTTGCCTGACCGATGCATTATGAATTTTCATATGCCTTATTGCCTCCAAAATATTGTCAAAATCGAGCGAATGGTCATTTTTGGCATAATAACGTGGCATCGTAACTAAAAGAATTGAATCAGATAAAATGTCTATTAGATATTGCCAAAAAATTTATATCGTGCTCGAATATTGCATAAACAATCATTGAGAAACATCAAACATGTGAGGTTAGCTCGTTAAATGTAAAAAATCGAGTGGCTCACAATTCCCCGAGAAAAGTGGCTCATATTTCCCCGAACCCTTATTTTTACGATATGGTCCCAAACAAATAGCACAAACCTCACCAAATTCAAATTTCTTTATTTATTTCGAAAGCTTGAAGTCACGCGAGTATTATAAACACAGTTACCTGCTTAGATTGCAGCTATCATTATTTACCAGTAAAACACAGATGACACTGGCTCACGATTCCCCGTGGCTCACAATACCCCGACTTCCCCTACTATTACGATCTCCGGTAAAACGAATACGGGGGAAAAAGTGATATTGACTGATACTATTGGAACCATAAGCAAGGGATAGTAGTGTAGAAAATGTCAGCGTACTTATCCCGTTTTGACCAAAATTCGACTTGTACCCGTTCGCCCGTCCACCAAAAGCATATTTTCTACATACAGAATACAGATATTCCAAATTACGGTATTATACTTACTGCCTGTTTAAATTCACATTCCATATTTAAAATTTCATCAAATTTTTTGAAATCTTCTATGGTTCGTACAGGGAACTGAATGTTATGTTTCGTGAATATTGACGGGACTTCGTCCTCTCCAGTTCGACTGATTATTGCGTCCTTTTCTATCCTTTTCACCGCATTTAGCGTGTCCATCATTAGGGCCCGAAGTAAAAACATCTGTGTCATCATCATATCTATTTTTTTGTTGCTTTCGGCGCAACCGCTGCAGCTGGGCCCTGCTACATTTTCTGCAAATTATTTATTACATTTCATATTTTTTCACTGCAACAGTTGACGTTAAAAAATATTTCCGTGTGCAATATCTTTAGAAAAAAATTTAATTTACCGGTAGAGGTACTCTGGAATGAGGAAGTTTCCCTGGAATGAATAGATTCCTCTTGCACGGTTATGTGCTCCTCTGGTTCGTTTAATGAGTGCTCCTCTGGTTCGTTTAATGAGTGCTCCTCTGGTTCGTTTAATGAGTGCTCCTCTGGTTCGTTTAATGAGTGCTCCTCTGGTTCGTTTAATGAGTGCTCCTCTAAATATTCCTCGACCATTGAATCTGGATGATTTTGAGTTGATTGGTCTGAAAATAATTTTTTTTTTTTTTTTTTTTTTTTTTTTTTTTACGTGGGGAAAATGCATTGCGCACACCCGGCGAGATGTTGTGTGCCGGGTAGTGTGGCACTCCTTGCAGGCAGAGTTGGGCAAAATGTAATCTACTTACAACTTACAAATTACGATTAAAATGTAATTGTGTAGTTGATTACACATTATTTTCTGTAATCGTTAATGTAGGTTGTTGGCCACAATTTTGTCAACTACCTAAATTAACGATTACAGAAAATAGTGTGTAATCAACTACACAATTACATTTTAATCGTAATTTGTAAGTTGTAAGTAGCTCACATTTTGCCCAACTCTTGTCGCAAGTTTACCCACTAAAAACCACCACGACCCCCTCCCACCGCCACTCACTGAAACTTTTTTTGCAATGTTTGTTGCCGGTCGTAGGCCCTCCTTAACCACAGTTGTATATTGGTTTCCGTTTCTTTTCTGGACCCCGTAATGTTTGTCTTGCCTGCTGAACAAGAATTTCAATAAGACATTACATTCGAATCTAAATCAATATATGTGAAATAAGGATGATAATTACATATTACTAGTTTGGATGTAGTAGTGGTATCGAATACGAGTTTTCCCTTCCTTCCCAACCAACTATATTTTAGGGCCATGTCGTTGTCTATCAGCGTGGTCAAAGCTCGTTTAACGAATTCATAGTTATTCTTTCCCCCGAACTTTGATATTTCTTTCTATTTCCCTTTCCATTTACGCACCTGATGTTGCAATATTCATTTTCATTTTTGGAGCCCTTGGGAGGTATGAGGACTCCTGCAGTGTCTCATCCTCACTGGTGGAAAATCTCTTAGCGATTTTTCTTCTTTTATTCTGGTGTTCGATATCGGACTGTAAGTCGCTTGTATCCTCTGCCCTTATAGCCATTAATCTGGCTTTGGCGTAATCATCTAAAAGAGCACATAATTCATAAGTAATTGGTGTTATTATTAGCCATTGATTAGTACAATAATTCGTAATTGATATAATAAAATCAACCTACCATACGTTGCATTCTCAAACTGCCTTACTATATGGACTGGCCAATCTGCTTGCACTGCTTCGCAATTCTTGATTGCTCGCGCAATTTTACCCCTTGCTAAATTCGGCCAGTAGCACCTGTCGCCGTCCAACCAATTTGAAGGGACCGCTTCTACTAGAACCTAGTCTACTAGATATCTAGGGCCTAGATATTTATAAATTTTCAGAATTTTTTGAATTATAGGATTCGGGATCCTTGATTGCTTAAAATTTCTTTGACCCTTTCCGGTCCCCAGCTCTTCTTAGCCATCCTTGTATCGACTGCTCCGTTTCCTTGTTATTTGCAGCCATTTTTCCCTGCTTTGCTGCACCTTAAAAAAGAGTTTCGAGGGAACATTACATTGAATTTTACTGTAATCAATATTAGGAACAGTAAAATAAGGGCGATAGTTACATATTACAAGCCTTGTTGTGTTTAATGCGTGGAAATTTTCCTTTCCTTTTTTGCCCAACCAACTAAACAATATGGCAACTTCATTGCTGAGCAGCGCCGTGAGCACCCGCTTTACGAAATTGTAATTGTCGGCTCCTCCGAATTCGGCCAATTCTTTGACCTAGAAAATTATTCAACATTAACAAGTTAATGTTACTAGCTACTAACCTAGTAGCTAGTAAAGGATGCCGAATGCTTAAGCATTTGCTTAAGAATAAGTAGCGACTATGAATACCTTAGAGCAGGCTAGTTTAGGTGGGCGGTCCGAGGACGCTAGCTTCCATAGCGTCTTCTACGTGCTGCCTGGAAGAGGATGCTCGAAGCCAATGAAACGGCGGGCATGCCACGGATATGGAAAACTCTAGTAGTGTGCTCTTGGGTCCTAAAGGTGAAGTTCCACGGCTCGTGGCTTGGTTCATCGCTTGGCTCGTCCAGGTTCGGCGTGTCGGGTGGAACTTCACCTTAAGGGTACGAGCCTCCATGCACTTTACTTGCGCTAATTTAAGTTTATTGAAGGGCTGCTTCCCCTGCCTCCCCAGCCAACTGAACAGCAGGGCCAAATCATTTGTGATGACGGAGCTCAAAACCCTTTTAGTATAATCATATATATTTGCTCCCCCAAATTTTGCAAATTCATTTACCTATAATTGATATCTATAATGATATTTTACTTACTGCATCTTGAAAATTGCTGTCGTCTTTTAGTACGTCTTCCAACTCTTTAATCCTTTCTAAATTGTTGAGAGGAAAGTTTAAATTATTAAATTTTGCCAGAAAGGACTGTTTCCGTTCCAGGACTGGAGTTGAGTGTGTTCCAATTACAGTCTCCAGGTTCTTCACCCGCTCCAGCGTTTCGAGGAGTAGTGTCCTTTGAAAATTATTTTGCGTCATCATTGCGCGGTTCAAGTCGATTAATTTTTTCAATTCGGCACCGTTGTTGTTGCAGTTGCAGTTGCTGCTGGTGCTGGTGCTGCAAGTGGGGCCTGCATCTATGTTTTCTGAAAATTATTTATTACATTTTACAGTTTTTCACTGTAACTTTCCATGGTAAAAAACTATCTCCGCATAGAATATATATACACATATATTGACTTACCAACTGAACTATTTGTACGGGAGAAACTCCCTTCGCCTCCAGTATTGCTGCTGGGCCCCGCCGGGTATACTATTTCGTCTAAAAACCAAAGTTGTTTTTAATAAAGAGTTCTGCTGCAAACATTAATAAACTGTCACGTCCCGGGTGAAGGTCTTTTTGGGGACAATGACATGGGGAATAGGCCCACCATCTCTCGCACGGAATACGTCGACGCGTGCTTTTGTTTTGAAATTCGAGCGCGTGTTTAGACACGAGAGATAAGCAGGCCCGATTGGTTAGTTTGGGGCCAATCGGACCTCAAGGCCCACCATCTCTCGCACGGAATACGTCGACGCGTGCTTTTGTTTTGAAATTCGAGCGCGTGTTTATATCGAGATTAAGGGATCCGTAGGAATCCAGATCCATAGGAATGGGTAAGGGAAGTTTAAACTTCCCCTCACCTATGTTCAGGTAGGATCTGGATGGTCTTGCTTCTTCTTTGCTTGAAGCTTCTCCTTCCAGTCCTTATCGGCCGGCTCGAGTTGTACCCGAAGACCGTACACGATGGTATTATCAACCATCGGAACGAGTCTGATCACGGGCTCCTCATCCTTAACAGGACCGGAGTTACTCGTCGTCCCGGCAGCGCCCCTACCAGTCTTTGCTGGTTTGGACGTCGCCACCTGAACCCACCCTCTTGTTCGCATTTGCGTGAGGTGTCCCTCAAGGGATGCCTCGTCTTGCGCAAATACAAAACGTAAGGGTACTTCCACCGTCTGACGGACTATGGTTTCCTCTCCAGGGAGGACCACGGTCGGTAAGTCGGGGTCGATCTCTTCCTCCTTTTCTTCCGGAACTGACTCAGTGTTAGGACCGGGGAAGCGAAGAGGTCTGGTCATTAAGCTCGCCACGATTTTTACTCGTGCGGGAGCTTCTTTTATGACCGTGGGCCGGGCATGGATCGCGAATACCGTTTTGCCGCTATTGACGACAAAAGGGAAAGCGATCCCGTCCGGGGAGATCACATGCCGCTTATGCTGCTCGGGATAATGCTTCCGGAACAGGACAGAGCAGGGCTTGGCGAAGGCTTCCCTCGCCGCCCGACTCATATGTCCTCCCAGTGCATTCCTCGAGAGCCGCGGAACTCCGTCAACGTAAGCTGCGTTTTCAACGTATGCAACGTTATGGACGGACACCTCCTTGGGCGTGTATCGAGGTAATTTGATTACCTCACATGCCTTCGGTGGTGGTGTTTTCTCCACCAAACCTGATGCCTGAACCCGTTTTGGGGGTCGAGTCTCATTGACCGCCCCCAACCCCTTTCCAGCCGGCGGCAGCAGCTTCTTCTTTGGAAGAACTGCGGCAACGGATGGTTTGGGAACAGTGGAAGATCCACTGGCAACGGGCTCAACCACGGGGATATCAGGACGGCAGGCAGAGGACGGTCCAGGCTGTGGAGATGGTGATTTATCACCAACCACCGCCGCGGACTTCGCCCCCTGTTGACGACGCTGTTGCAATGCAACTGTTTCGTCCACTACCGTATCGAGATACCAGTCCCCCTGGATGGCATCCTTCGGGATGATCCCGCAGCCGAGTAGCTGAGAGACCCCCGTGGGCATGCGATTAAGCTGCTCACGTGTCATACTCAGCACGTATTTCCTCAGATTCGCGGTTGATTTCACGAACTGAGAATACACGCTCCTACGTTCCGGATTTTTGGTCCGTTTGTAGGAGTTCAGGCAGGCATTAAGTACCTTGCGTCTCCTCTATTCGAGTTCCTTGGAACTCGTCGAAGATTGACGCAGAGAGGTCTTAGACGCCTTCGGCGTCGCTGCCTGACTCGGCTTTTGCTTGGTTGCCTTAACCGCATCCGCAAACGTAGCTTTAACGCGTGCTACGGGAGCGGACGAGACCGTTGCGACCGGTGTCGGGCGAAGGCGACGTGGTACTTCACCCACGACGCCGAACGCCGCGACGATGGCCGCAACGAAATCTCCAGCGGATATCCTGGCAAGAGCGCCTGGGGTGAGCTGGTCCATTCTTCGAGCCATATCATCCAGAGCGCTTCCAAGTAGCAGCGGAGACACACTCGTGGTGTGAGGAGCACTCTTTTCGTTAGAAATTGGTGCGGTCTCAATAACCACGTGTGGTGAACCCGCTTCACCACCTGCGATATTCTGACCTTTATCGTCAGACATATCTATAGTCAAAGGGGAGTAATATAGAGTGATAAGGGATCCGTCTTTAATTGGAAGGTAGGACGAAGCAGGCCGGACTACGTGCAGTCAGCGAACTACATGCTCTCTTTCTTCCTGTGTCTCTTCGCGAGCCGTATTGATGTTACATAATACTTTTTAATTGCTAGTTCCCAAAAATTAATCAGGCTGTTCGGCCAGAGCATTTCGCTAGGGTCGCGGTAGACAACGGTTTCCTACAGTTTTGGGTAATTTATGGCTTAGTTGGTTCCGCCTCGTAGCAGACGTGAACTCAGGGTATCGGAAAAGGGAAACAGGAAACAGGATTTTCTTCTTTATAGCAACTCGAAGACTTTCTGTTTCTCTTCTCTTCGGACCCTTTCGAACCAAAACACGTGGTGTCTACTGCCTACCTCGAAGCAATGGGCACATTGGCAGTGAAAGGACGGAACGCGGACCTTTGTAAAAGAGCACGATAGCCCGTTCGTCGCACTTCTGCCCAGCACATGTGTTTCGAAAATGTGCTGGCTTCTTTCTACCTGAAGCCTCTTGGCCTGGTGGGGTTCAACTCATAATGGAACGAGAGAAACTATTTGGGGGTAGAAGAAGTCGCTTGGAAAAAATCTTGTCAGTCAGAAAGCAATCACGTCGCAGAAATGTTCACTGCTCGAGAGTATTACGCGATGTTCTGGGTGTACCCCCCGAACAACGGGGACGCAAGTGCTGCAGCGTGAGAATGTGCGCGTGAATACTCACGGCTCCGAACGCCAAGTAAAAATTCATTATAACGTAGAAAGAACACGTTCTAATAATACATTAAGTGATCAGTGTTAGTAGGCGTACAGTGAAGTGACTTCGGTACATGTGCGGCCCGGACGCACTTGACGTTTCGACCCTTAACTTTGGATGGTGTCGTGTACCTGAAATCAGCTGTACCCTCGGCGCGTCTGTCGATGACCAGGATCGGTTCAGTGACCTAATGACACAGGTTTTCAAGCTGCAGGTGAATTTCCGAACGGGTGAGTTTTAATTACATTATTGGCGACTAATATTTTTTAAATTTAACGCAGGCTATAGTTTATTTCCGGCGATAACTCTCCAAATTTCCGTACGCAAATTTTTCTTCCCAGTTTTTAAACGGACTTATTCATTATCAACAACCAGTGTTGGCTGTTATTGAACTACGGATTTTTGTCACAATAACGAACTACGATCACTTTTCACTCGTTCCCTGTTGCCTTACCTTTTCGTGTGTACGTTATTAGAAAAGGAAATTTACATGTCCTTTATCCTCTCACTCCAAATAATTAGTATTTTCGATTCTTCTAAAAAAAAACAACAACTCTGTATTTGTCCTTTTACGTTACATATGATTTTCATCCATTCATCCTTCATTCATTATTCACTTTAAATGGCAAACAAACCATGGCAAAAGGTTAGATTTTTTTGTTACGTCTTTTTCATTTGCCATTCTACGCAATTTCCTGCGATGCATGCCGCCTTGCTTGTTCGTAGTCGCAGCGCGGCCCGGCGCGCGGCCACGCTAGCGCGGGAGCTCCAGCGGAAAGCTCGCGCTCTGATTGGTCGGGGTTTTTTCTTAATATCTCGAAAACGAAACCCCGGATCCCAAAACGGTTAAGGACTTTTCGATGTCTTTTTCCATCAGGATATTGCATGTTCCGGGATGTACATCAATTCTGGGACACCCTGTATAGTGGTTTATGAAGGAATGTTATTTTACCTGCGCGCGAAATTTTGTGGGACGTCACAAAACATATATGTTTTATATCTCGCGAGTTCGTCATTATAATGTCAGAAAATCATCTTACCAAGAATGTGTTTTTTTTTCAATTGTGAGGAAAAAAGCTTTTACAAAGAAATTAAGCGTTTTTCAAAATACTTTAATTTCGTTAAAAAAAAATATTAATTTCAATAAACATCAGCCACGCTACTAATTCGGGCAAAGCCGACACGGGGCATGCTGGTGATATATACAACACCCGGTCAAAGAGGAGATATAATTGTTGCGTATTTGGCGGCGATTTTAAGAACAGAGCGCGGGTTGGTGCCCGTGGAGTGCTAAAGCACTCTGCTCGCGGAATGTGCGGGAGTTTAAAATAAAATAGAATTATTAACTGGCAAAAACTTCAATATATTTCTTTATTAGTTTTAAAGATCTTTCTGTAATGAGAACTATTCAGGACTTTTCGATTCCGAGTCAAAAATCGTTCTGCCTTCTCGAAGTCCTCCGTCGTTGCTCCTTCCCTCCTCGAACGTGGTGCCCCTTCCATCCTTGCGCGTCCTCCCAGTCCTTTGGCCAATCAGGATGAGGGATGATGAGCCGGATTCAAAGGGTAGGCTGTCCCGCGGATGTCCGTCCGCCCCCGCGAATCGACGTCCATCTTTCCCTCCGTCTTCGGGTGGTGGTGGAAGCTCGGTGGAAGCGCGCTTTTTCGTTACACAGCGGGGTGCACACGTGGGAAGAGAAAGTTGGCTCGGCTCCGAGGATCGAGAAGACAACCCTTGAAGGAATTTTATGACTGCCTTAGCGTCGCCAACACTTCTGGAGTCAATCAACACTCCTAAAGACTAACAAAGGACAAGGCCTTCTCAAGAGATTACGTGACTTAGAAGAAACTCGCAATTCGTTTCGGGGTCTGTTAATAGGTATCCTCTTCCTGCTTTCGAGCTCTGCCCAAGATCTTTCCCACGAATGCCACCCGCATTGCGCATCCTTTATAATACTTTTTAATCATACGCAAACATCTACTTTCAAACTTCGCTCCTAATTTATCTATCGATTATATACATTTCCGTGACTACGTTCGCGTAATCACGCAACATAATAAGAGGCGTCACTTGGCAAGGACAGAAATACACTAGGGAAATCACTAGACAACTAATTTAAATTGTTGCGTGGCCGGCTGGTTCTCCCGGATTCTTCGTAGGGAATTCGGCGAGGTGTCGATGCCCGTGGAGTACTAAGGCACTCTGCTCCTAGGACGAGGATTATTCGAGAAATAAATGTAATGAGAACGAATAATAAATAAGAGAATAACACAATAAAAGAACAATTATAACTCAAAACTTGGAACTTTAATTAATAAAATAGCTATTGCTATATAAAATTTCAGGAGACTTTCACAATACAACTGCTCGCTACTGCTTTATGGGCTCGAGTGACGCTTCCAAAAGGTCCTTCGCTTTTCCCCTTGTTAATTACAAAATGGCTTAGTTACCAAGAGCCAATCGCAAATTTACTAATTAAGTACCTAAATTCCTATTCGTCTATTCAATTTCTTTTCGGTTCTCAATTTTTACAGAACAAGCGTTTAACTACGCGGCGCTGGAATTACACACCTAGGAGAAGGAAAGAAGGAGAAGTTCATTTATTCAATTACCCGTTTCCAAGTGGGTATCGATTAGTTTATAATCTTGAAGTCCTCTTATTAAAAGGATATTTAACTATTTTCAAACCCCTCGGCCTTGTGCGAACTTCACCTAGGGCGGTATTCTCAGTCGTTGCTTATTCTTAAGCAAATGCTTAAGCATTCGGCATCCTTTACTAGCTAGTAGGTTAGTAGAGGATGCCGCATGCTTAAGCATTTGCTTAAGAATAAGTAGCGACTGAGAATACCGCCCCTAGTCTCCCTTTCCTATTACATTCGTGTGATCCGATTTGAACTTCGCGCATCTAAAGCTTAAACTACACGCCGCTAGACGGGAGTCGCAACCAAATGCCCATTCGGCAATGATCGGTAAACTTCGGCAATAATCAGCCAACTGCGGTAAGGTACATTTTAGTCGATTTGAATATCCCGCTCGAATAGACAACCAATTTAAATTTCAAGGTGAAGTAAGGACTTCAAAGATTCCGCCGGAAGTGACGCCTCTTATTATATCTCCTCTTTGACCCGGTGGTTTCCTCCGGGTGCGAACTTTTACGGGTTAAATTACGTAATAATTACCGGGATTATTTATTCTGTGCCGCCATCCTGTCCAGAGGTGCAACTTACATAGCACGAAACTACCGGAGAATATTATTCTATAGAGCGGAGATGTCACAAGCTGAGATTCCTTACTGCACCGCAGACGGCGATGCAGTCGGAAATCTTCGCATCTTGCACCTCTGGGGGGAGTACGGCAGCGTGAGCGCGGGTGCCTTCACAATGGTGTCCGCGCCCGCACGACTCCTCCCCGAGAAGGGCCTTGAATCAGGGGGGCCAAGCTTCCCTCTTACGAAAGGTGAAGCCACGGACATAGGAATATAGGGACGGAGCAATAGCTGAGGGGGGTGAAGCAGCTCCGGGGAGGGTGAACTATGGTAACGTGGTGCCGCATTGGCGATTGGTTGTGATCGCGCAAGCGCAACGGTATTTTCATCGAGTAAGAGTGAATCAGAACCTATGATCAGAACCAATTGGAACCAGGGTGAAAGACAGAACCAATCACCAATGCGGCACCAGGGTACCACGTGACTGTGTCCGCCGCTCCCCAAAGCTGCTTCACTCCCCTCGCCTAAAGTTGCAACTATTGCTCCGTCCCTATATTCCTATGTCCATGGGTGAAGCAGAGTTTGTAGCGCCTCCTACCGATAAGGCGCTAACTAAACGGGAACTTCGGCCAATGAATGACGGCTTGGTCCCCCTGCCCTGAATAGGGGGCAGTTGGTGCGGGGAGCTGTATATGCACCCCTGGGGGAGCAAGCGAATGTAATCGCTAGTTTGATTTCGCGAAAGTCCCCTTGGGTGCGCGCTCCTCGTACCAGGTCACCTTGGAGGTTTTAGTGGGTTCGAGTCCCACATAACCCTCGGCCCGCCCCTGCGGGCCGGGGGTATCCGTGGGGATTTCCTCCAAGTAAAAAAAAAAAAAAAAAAAAAAAAAAAAAAAAAAAAAAAAAAAACCTTTTTCAAAATGTCTCTTACAATCCTCTGTTTCGGATGTAACCATAGCGTATTCTGGACGTATTGAAAACCTCTGCAAAATACGTTTTTAAAACGTCTGCAAAGTACGATTTTAAAACGTCTGCAAAGTACGTTTTTAAAACGTCTTGAAAATACGTTTTCTGAACTTTTTCTGGACGTTTTTAAAACGTTTCCTGGATGTTTTGAAAACGTCCAGGAAACGTCCAGAAAGTGTTTTAATAACGTCCATTTTCACAAAATAAGACGTAAAATGGACGTACACTAGACGTTTTCAAAACGTCCTGTGCTATCTGGGATGTAGTACGACGCTATTTCTAAAACCTATACTAGGCTGTAGAGGACACCACCAGTCGTCCCTCACATCGCAGCCTCTTCCGTCTCTCGTTGTAACCCCCTGGAACTAGGCACTGTCCTTCAGGTCCATGGTATAGACCAGGCCTGCCCCATCCATCGGGTGCAAATACCTCCTGAATTTCTGGGACTCGGGCAACAGCTGAGTGCGGGACTGTAACGTTGCTAACCACAGCATGGGCTGCGGGAGAACTTCATGCGTATGCGGCCGTCCTAACAGGCTCGCACACTCATGCAGTTCTCTCACAAATCTCACAACGGGTAGCAATGGAACAGTCCCGCGCTTGGCTGTTGCCCAGGTCCTAGAAATTCAGGAGGTAGTTGCACCCAATGGGGCAGGCCTGGTATAGACGAAACGCTCTTTCCTTCTCTCTGAAAGTGGTGACCAGAGTGGCGTGGAAAATGGCTACCACGGTAGCTATCCCCACTGGGGACAGCTACCCACGTCTGAACCAATCAACGCCAAGAGAAAAATTCACCGACGCCAGCGCCAAGCCAGACCAAGTGGAGTGTAGTCAAGTGAGGCCGCAGCCAACCAGCGGCGCCGGGGAGTCGGTTGTCGATGCTGGTTGGCTGTGGCCTCACGTGGGTTCATTCCACTTGGCTTGACTTGGCGCTGGCGTCGGCGAATTTTCCTCTTGGTGTTGATTGGTTAACGTCGCGGCGTCATCACCGCTAAGTCAAGCTAGCCAAGCCACGTGAAGCTGCAGCCAACCAGCATCGACAACCGAGTCGCCGGCGCTGCTGGTTGGCTGCGGCCTCACTTGGCTACACTCCACTTGGCCTGGCTTGGCGCTGGCGTCAGTGAATTTTCCTCTTGGCGTTGATTGGTTCAGACGTGGGTAGCTGTCCCCAGTGGGAATAGCTACCGTGGTAGCCACTTTCCACGCCACTCTGGTGGTGACCCCTTTTATTCGGGTTAGTCACCACTGGATCTGACGGTGGTCGTGCCAGATCCCCTAAATGAAACACCGCTGTGGCGGCATCTGCCTATGATTGTTATAATTATATAAATCTGCGCGACCGGCTACATATGTTCGCGATGCTGTAACGTAAATGCCACCAAGAATAAATGTTAAATGACTTTTATTGTAATGAACCTCAAAAAAATCAGAATAATTTTAACAGAAAGGATTCTGAACCTAACCCACTCATCCCAATCTTGTTTCTGACAATAGTGTTTTAGATTATCTACAAAAACACGATAGGCCCGTTGCAGAGAACCCAGAGAAAAAGTTATATCTTTGCCAACATTAAACTTATATTGTTTTAGATACTGTATGGAGAATCTATTCCTCGCAATCAAATGAACTAAATTATCCGTATGCATATGTAAATGATCTTTGATTGGAAAAATGGTTGAAAAACTTTGATGTGGGATCCTTCACATTATATAGCCATACTAATGGTTGGTGATCCGTGACCAGCGTAAATTGATGACCGAATACATAGGATCGAAGATGCTCAACAGCAAACAGAATAGCTAACAATTCTTTTCCAATCGTTGAATAATTAATTTCAGCGTTATTCAAAGTCCTGGACACGTAAGCAACAGGGTAGTCCTGCCCAATTACTCTCCGACTTAATACAGCACCTAAAGTGTAATCTGAAGCGTTGGTAGTGACGAACAATGGTTGTGTGAAGTTAGGAAATTGAAGTAGCGATTCTGTACATATCGCATCACGAAGATTCTCAAAAGCAATCTGAACACTCCTACTCCAAACAAAGGGAATATCTCTCTTTAATAACAGTGTGAGCGGTTTTGCAATCCGAGCCATGTTTGAAATAAAGCACCTATGATAACCAACAAGACCCAAGAATTGTTTTATACTATTTTTGTTCTTTAGCACAGGAAATTCTTTCAGCGCTTTTATTTTTCTAGAATCTGGTTTTACACCCTCTTTCGTGTTACATGACTTAAATATTACACTATTTATTTCCTAAGGATGTGACATTTATCTGGTTGTACCGTTAACCCAGCATTCTATAACCGAGCTAAAAGTGTTCTCAATCTACGAGAATGCTTTCTCAATGAATTATCATACATAACAATATCGTCCATGTATACAAAAGGTTCAATGGCCTGTAATCCTGAGAGAACTAAATTCATCGTCCTTTGAAAGGTGGTTCTTTAACCCAAACAGCATTTTATTAAACTCGTAATGACCATACGGGGTAGAGAAAGCAGTTTTACATTCAACGAAACGTTGAATAACCAGATCAGATTAACAAATCAAGATCAGATTTTGCATTTTCTAAATCATGCAAAAATCTGTAAAATTGACTTATAGTCATTTCTACAAACACAGTCCTAGGTTTATTATCTTCTTCCAAATCCAGTTTCACTTGTAAAAACGATTTCCCCACATTGTCCAGCTCCTTACTTGCTGCAGTTACTGTAACAATTGTATATTTTATTAACATTACAATTTTTACGTTTTTTAACCAATGTGTGCTTATTATCTAAAGATACACTTTCACGTGACAGGTGGGGGAAATTATTTACGTTACTATTTAGAAAAAAAATCAGATTTCATCGAAGTATTCGTATCAAAAGTAGTATCTGGTAGAATAAGATGTTTTTACAACCATTGTTTTATTAAAATATCAGGACTGTTAATGTTTTGTTGTTCAAGGTTAAGTATTCTTACCGCCGAATCTCCACGAAATATCAGTTATCTTACTAACAGCCTTAACCATTTTATATTATAAATTGTAAGTAGAAACAAAAGAATTTGTTGTATTTAACAAATATTGTATATATTTCTCAGCAAGCAAATGTGAAACAACATCTACGTTGCTAAATTGCTCTTGCATCGCAGCGGTCTCTGTAGTTGGATGCATGTAACAAACTGAGATTATGGAAAGCGCGAAACATAAATTGTGTAATCTATGTTACTTCATGGGAGAAACGATAGAATTTACATATTTCTTAATGAGCACAAGGTGTGGCTGCAGGAAATTTTTCGCAAAATTCGGTTTAACTGTATATGACGCACTTACTAGCTGTTACATACGGTATTAGTGGTAGAAACAAACCAACATAACTTTTTTCCAAGTGGCTTCCAAAAATTAAATTTCAAGATCACATACCTTTTTTTTTTTAAATGGAACTACTGTTTATATATTATAATTGCTATATTAATCCACATTAAATCTCATTATTTAATTTTACAGTTTATCTGACAATGATGCCATCCCGAATACAATCAGCCTTTCTAATGCCTGAGCATCCAACTATCTCTAATGTTTTATGACGAAGAATTTGCTAGATCACACGTGTCCTATCTGGACGTGATTTATTACTTTATCTTTGACCTATGCAAATTAATTGCACTTGTCACGTATCGGTGGTACGATGAAATACTTCAAATCCTTATCTACGTCGAGCTTAGCTGGTTGGTAAGAGAAAAACGGGGTTGTAGTTGCGGTGGTGGTTACCAAAGTGCCAGCAGGTAACCCAGGTCCAATAAATCCTTCCTGGCGTCGCGTACGCCTGCTATAAAACAAAAAAACAGGGCAAAGCAGGGAGAACCAAGGCAAAGGAACAACGGCGTTCGATGAGAACGTTGGGATGTAATAAAACGCCACATTCCTTTTACAGAGATCGTACCACAACCGACATCAAAGTTAATTGACAATAGCTGCGGTTTATTTGTTCGTAATTAAGGTGTCGTAAATTAAAGGACAGAACGCCACACTTGCCCCGACAAAAGCATGAATTATAGCTGGACTGCCAGGGGTAGCAGGGCGTCGCGAACGCTGGGCTGACAATGAGCGCCAAGTCGGAAAGAAGTTCTTTTCTCCTCTTTTAGATGCCAGTCATAATAACGACGGCGATGGTGTACTTCTGCCAGGGCTTCTCTAACTTTGCGCGAACGTCCGTTGTAATCTTTCTGTTATAAATGTCACCGCTGGGTATATAAACGTATCGATCAGTAATTGGTTTATGCTCGTGAATTAAACCTTTAATTACGCAACTTCCGTGTTCTTGACGGGACGTCGTTATTATTACCCCCTCTCGTCGAGAGCGGTAATATTTTCCGCGGAGCAATTGAGGGGTTTGTTAGGTTTCTGTTTTAAAGAAAATATCTAAAGGCTGATAATAAATGGAGGAGGTCGGAGAGTGCCGCGGGACTTAATTTAATTCCTGATCTATGGCGGTGCGAGGGAACGTCAAGGATTTTTCTAAAGTACAGAAATTTCTTCTGGCAAGATCTCCGTGACAACTTGCGCGAACATAACAAATATAAATGCCCCTACGTATCCGACTGCAAACCGAAAATAATACCCCCGCGACACGACTGTTTTAAAGCGTGCACGGTATCCTAGACTTTCTTGGATCGCAAAAAATGAAAAGAATATCTCACAGTTTTAAGATGACGTCGCTATTAGACGTCACATGACAAAGCTGGTTGCGTTTCGCTCTCGTATCTTCTCCGATTAAGGCCGGTGCGTACCATCGGCGTCAGCCCCCGGGGTTTATATGCAAATTTTCCGTCCACAGACACATTGTTTTCGCAACTTCATAAATAAGGGACGGTGGAATGAATCCGTTAGGGGCTTGCGGTTTATCTTTAATACGAGCGAGCGGTACATCGGGAACTTTCGAAATACCCCATATTTGTTGCTGTTGAAGCTCGTTAGAATTTCTAATTAAACCACACACTGAAATGATAAATCTGTCTTAAGCTACTCCGGCTTTAGGTCACTCGGTAATAAGTTTCGCGAAGTTTCTTCGTGCGTGCCGGCCTCGCGGCTGAAATTATGATCACGGTGTCATAATTACCAGCCGCAAACATTGCTTCACCTTCGGTCGTTTTCGGAAGGCGGGATGAAAATATCAGTTCCCGGCATTTCATCCCTTATTGATTTTCACTGTACTTCCCGCGCTCTGTCCACGAGCGAGTGGAATGTTATTGCACCACTTACCTACTCGGCGAGCAAATATTAAAAAAAAAAAGAAGTAAAAGGAAAATCGACGGGCAAACGGGTGGTGGCGATGGTGATGAGAAATCGATTATCCTCTAACGCGGGGGAAACACGTTATTAGACGGCGCCTTATACTTGCGAAAAGCACTTCACACACTTCATTTGCATTCCATTTCCAAAACGGCCTGATAATTAAAACGTTCAAACGGCACCACGTTTTTGCGTCCCCGCTCCGCGCGCAACCGTACTTTAGACAGTTCGTTTGCATAGTATTTCCCGACTATTCCAGAGCCCGTCGCGTGTAACAAGGTTACACTATTCACCGTGTTTTTTGCTAATCGAGCAAACTTTGTTCCCTCCCTGACAAACGATTGACGGAGGAGAGTGGGGAGGTTGGAGATTCGATTAAGCGGTAACGGGGATAAGGAAAGAGCAATAGCCATAAAATCGAGAAGGGGAACAAGACATTACAACGCGGACCAGCCGTGCCAGTTCAAGGAGAAAATTCGCATAAGCTGCACCGTTTTAAAAAGCATCCTTGTAGATGTCTATCCGCTGCTTCCCCATTTTTTTTAGCTGACTTTTTGGGGGAAGCTTTAGCGTCTCGTGCCTCACGATTACTGGATGAATATAGGGTGCTTCTGAATTGCACAGGCTAAAAGCTGCGGTGGAAAGTCTGCAGCTATGAGAAAAATGTGGATCATGAAGGCTATAGGTATCTTTTTAATTATTTATTTTTATTTCCCTATCTATTTACAATCTGCCTATCAGCATTAAGTATATTTTTTAGCTGACAACAAATAAATCATGTACGTGCTCATCCAATAACTCGCACCAATTAAAAATTTACATAATGTTTCTTAGTTATGAAGTTATTTAAATCTATTGAAAGCCAGGGGCTTGCTGCGTTTTAAATCTTCTGGTGTCCTATCCTCAGTTCAGTAGATTTACTGCTAGCTGATTGGGGTGACCATTAAGTCTCTTGATGTATTTTCCACCAAAGTTAGCTATTTTTACTGTTAGTATCTGCAAATCTTTCCTTATTATTTCGTTTGTAACGAATCACAGGGCGTTTACTGTTCGAAGCACTTTTAATTGAAACCTTTCTAAAATTTCTATATTAGAACTTGCCGCAGGATCCCATTTTTCTTTTAATTATAAGGATTTAAAGAACATTGGCAACGAACTACGGGTTGAATCATTTCCCGCAGAGGTAACAGATGGAAATTGTTTGGAGAATGTCTAATACCTCGCATCACAGATAGTAGAAGAATAAATTGTTGAAAGAATGAGCAAGAATGTTAAGTAAAGCCGCAGGGTAGGTCACGTTACGCGCATTATTCTTCGCCTTGTCCTACCCGGGAGGATAGAGTCTGAACAACCCCTGTTGGTACATTTTTTGCAACCTTTATGCAGTCGAATCATCGTGCGAAGTACGGACACGCAATTAAGGGCCATTCTGTGTACGTGCGTCCATGAACAGAGGCGTCCGGTGTATCGGGCTGGAGAGAGAGTGGCTTTAAAGTGCGAACGATTTTACGCGAGAACGAATTTTCGTAATGGTTTGCCACAGATAAAAAAGAAACCCCCCAAAAAGAGAGGGAAACTGTCCATCGATCGGTCAATAAATTTTATTCCCCGGTTTTTCAAGACCCTGCATAATGGCACCGTAATAAAGCATGCGGCGTAAAGTTTCGTAAATTATCGCTGAATTAATGCGGGCTTGTATGCAGTTTTACGCCCCCGCCGCCCCGGGGCCACCCCCTCCCCCCCCTCGACCCTTTCCGCGGCTTAATAAAATTCAACCGGCACCCGTGACCACGTGCACCCTTATGCACACGCACATGCGATCGCTTTGGTGGTTCCTTTACCACTATCGCGTCTCCACGATGGTGTTGGTGACGATTCCTGCAACTGGGTGGGGCGGCGCGGGGGCGCCTGCGTCAGATGAGATATCCAGGAGCGTGTCTCCTGGGTTATCCTTAAAATATCCGGGCTATCCTATTACCACGAAATTCGAATCGCGGCGGCTTATCATTAATCACGGCCTCCCTTCGGCGACCGGAGTCGCTAGGGCACCCACCCCCCGTGTCCTTTTTCCAGCCTGCCTCTGTCTCGTTTCGCCTCACCCTCCGTCTCTCTTTCTCTATACGTCCCTGTGTAGCACGTTTTAGAACGTAGCTCTGCGCGCTCGTCATGCTCGACTTTCCGTCCCTTTCCACTCAATCCCTCACACACGTCTTCTCACCTTCCCACCGATCCCTCCCCCCCCCCCTCCACCAGTTCGATTGCTACACTTCGGGCCGAACCACCGATTCACGGCGGACCTTTGAAAGAGAGAACGAAGTGTGATAAATCTAGCCGCGATGAACGAAGTGCTCGGCTGCTTGCTCTCGCGCTCACTCCATCGACTTTTATGGCCGAAAAGGCGGCGAGCGCCGGAAAAGGGATAGGCGCTCCGGGGAGACGGAAAACGAGCCTAAGGGAAAAATAGGGAGGAACGAGGTGGTAGGAAGGAGGACGAACTGGGGGGAGGGGGAGAGAGCCCGGATGCCCGTGTACGACGTGAAACACGGCCCAGTAATTTGGAGGAAATTTAAAGCGGTCCGTCGAGGTAATTGCATAGGCGTCTCTATGCCGCCGCGCGCGCCACTTTCCGCCTTCGTGTTTTTTTCGGAGGGTTTGTTTTTCGCCGGGGGAAGAGAGACTGAAAGGGTTTCTAATTAAATGACACGCTCGCGCGTTCGCGCTAATAAAGAACACGATTAAATAGGAGCGTCGTAAAACCGTGAAAGAGAGCGACGGAGAGTGGGTGAGGGGGGAAGATAGAGCACAAAGTGACGAACAGAAAAAGGAAGAGCCGGCGTCCACGGGTACAAATACGAACGATCCACCGAGCAGTGGCCGACTTCGCTCTGGCCGGTGTTACGGGAACTTATTACTATCTGAATCCGTAGCTACTTATCGTGCCGGACGTATTATCCCTCCTCGCCTCTCGTCAAGGGCGGGGAAGGAAGGAAGGAAGGAAAGGCAGAACGATCCACCGAGTGGAGTACGAGCGGATAAATCTTCGAAGAAAGCTCGGATAAATCGCGGCAGCCCACTAAGGCTGGGCCCCGAACTACGCGATACCAGCGGATCCTGTTTTCCATTTTTAAAGAGGCCGCGTTGGCTTGCCGCGCTACGCCGGGGCGGGCTGGGAATTTTCAAAACATCGGATGTGCAAATGAGGCGAGGCGCGAGGCTCGTTGCCGCCAGGCGAATATGCCAACGTCGCATAATTCCCAACGTCGAATGCGTACGCGGACGCGTAATAAACGATGGAAAGAAAGAAAAAAGACAACCGGCCAACGGGGAGAAAAGAACGAGTACACGAGCGACGTAGAGAGCGGCCGCGAGAGACGGGGAAAGAGAAGAGAAGGAGAGAGTGATGGCGTGTGTACCAGTGGGTTTCCAGCGACACGATGTGTTTCCCCACGCTTTTTGTTTTAATTTCGTAGAGACCACCGACTCTCTCTCTCTTTCTCTTTCTCTCTCTCTCTCTCTCTCTCTGCCCTCTTCTCCCTCATGGGAGCCCCGCGAAATGTACCACGGTGGTTTTCAGCACTGTGGATGCTGCTGAGGTATACACCCTCCGTCCTCTCCCCTTTACCATCCTCCCACCGTTCCTCTTTCCTCTTACCATCGCCAACCCCTCGCCCCCTCCGTTCTCCTTCCCCCTTTCCACGCCGCTTTATCCCTCCTCCGTGTCCGCTTTCACCGCCACCCCCACGAGTCGGTAAAGGGCTGAACCGGCCAGTGCAACTCACGACGAGATCGACGTCGAGTCCGCGCCTCTCGCGCGTCCTTTCGTCTGCGATTTTTTCACGCGTCGCTCGACAGTTTTGCACGCGCGGTAAGCGCAGACCACCGTCAATTAAACACGGACGCGCCGAATATCCGCCGAGAGAGTTTGCCTAGTTTCATCGAACGGATCGCTTGGCCTTTTACGCTGTTTTTTTATTTTTTTATTATTCCGACACTATTCGCGCGGCCTCGTTACGTCCAGCTCTCGCGGCGGCGACATCTAATTCCGTTCTCAAGTTAATTAGCCCGTGGTTTAATGATCTGTCGAACGTCGTTAATCCCGTGCTCGTCCCCGGGTGTACCCGAGGCGTGAACTTTCGACGGGGAAGCGCGCGCGGCGTCAAGTAGCTGGAAAATGATACGTTTGGGACGACGACGTAAGTTGGAGGGTCGTTAAGCGCGACGACAGGTTATCGGCGGGATGTCAACATCGTGCCTGTCTCCTGTCCAAGTCTACGATCTTGTAATCTATCGACGCCGCGGAATGCCGCGACGACACCGTAAGTCAATCGACGATCGTTCTTTTGCCTCCTCCACTCCTTCGTGGTCCCCTTTCCCTTTTACCACTTCCTGCCGTTCGCAGATCGGCTCGCAGTTGTCGACCAGTTAAAGCCGACCGAGGGAACTGTAATTGTCGAGGATTCGAGCGGAGAAATTGGTCCCGAACGAGTCAATAGCGGCCGGGGAAGCTCGAAAGAATTTATAACTTCGATAACCTCGTGATTCGTTGAATATATTTCATCCCCTTTTTGCTTCCCTCCCTTTCGCGGGGGTCTACTTTTTTTTACGGCTCCGGATCTCATTGGGTATGCATTCAATACACTCGTTTGTTCCCATACACATGTACTTCGCGGCGCATTGTAGAAGCCTCTGTCTGTGTAACAACGTCCGCATCTACTTGAATTCTTTTCCCAGTGTCAGACGTTTTTGCGTTAAAGGGGGGATCCAAAGAGCGGCCGGATCTTTTTGCCCTGTGTGAAACGACGATATCCAGATATTCTTGGTCTGCATGCGCGCGTACGTGCATGGGTCTGTGCTTTTATGTGCGAGTGCCTCTCGTCGCTTACGCGCGCCTTAACGAACGTAATTGCGCGAATTTTGTTTAATATTATGGAGTAACCGTGTTACGCTGTCTCGCTGGCTGGTCCGCGTGCACGCACAGGATTCACTTCGGCTCTTCGCGGAAGAAACTCGGGCGAAATTAGATTTTAACTTGGGTGATAAATCCCCAACCGCTGAGGGCCGGTCCTGTTATCTCGAGAAATCGGCCGACGGGGTTAATGAAGGAGGTAATTTTCGGGTGTAATCCTCCAAGCTGCGATGCGTTAGCTTTGGGTTAAAGAAGAAGCTCGGTTCCAACGAAAACTGGGTTAGATTCTAGAAGTTGCAGCCTCGTTGCAACGACAACACGAAGATAATGTATTCGCGTAAAGGGAACAGTTACGGCGTTAGTTTCTAACGTCAACGTTGACGTAGCTGAAAAACCGGCGATGTGTTTTCCCCAGCCCTGTGAAAGGTTGGAAAGGTCAGTTTGATAAAAGGGACTCATTAATTCTGTTTTTTCATGCACGATAATGGAAACTCGCCCGAACTTTCTTCTTCCCTTCGTTAGCCATTCCCGTTCCGCGGCGGAGAGGCTGCCTTATTTCGCTGCCAGCGGTGGCAGTAAAGGGACTTGTCATTCAGCGAGCGAGGAGTTAAGGATGGAGAGGCAATTAAACGGCGATAATTGCAGCGATTACAAGCCGATAAATTGCCGTTATCGGAAGTTTCGTTTGGCGAATTAATTTTATCGGCCCCCCCCTACCCCGAATCCGGCGGACGTGTAAACGATTACTTTAATTGCCAGGTCGTTTCGCCGTGTTAGCCGATAATTGTTCCATAATAAAATCATACGCAGCGATACGGCCCGCAGCGACGGGGCTTAGCTAGACCGAAACTAGCGCGACGGGGCTGCAGATTTCGTACGGTGCATGTTGAGTGGGGCGAAATTTATTCGATTCGAACGGGAATCGCTTTCCCGTGGAAACGAGTCTTTGCGGTCGTCGAAATAGCCCGAGGGGGGTAGGCGGCGCCGGAGGAACTTTCCGATCCGGATAGCTTTGTAAAAACTAGTTTGTAAACATGTAATTAAATGGCCGGCTGATAGAACGTGTAAAGCGTAGCGTCCGCTAATGACCGCTTAAAAACTCCGCGGGAGGATTAGGGAACGAGATTCCCAGCGTTGGAAATTAGTTCCCAATGAAACAACCGCGCGGAAATTCTTCTCCCAGCTCGGCTCGCGGGCTCTTTCTCTTTTTCACGCCAGTAAATATTATTGCCACGGACGCGAAAGTTTTGTTTGATTTACGCTCTGTCGTTTAACTTCGGAAAGGTCCATTCGGGTAGGATTTCATTGCCGTTAACACCGTGCTCCGCGTTTTGTCAACGACGCTGAACCGGTGCGCGCTTTGTCAGTGGGACAGATCGAATATCCACGTTGATTGCTTTCTTCGGCTCCGCGCTTCTCCGCGATGATCGATAACGCTGTCGATCGGTGACGAACGACCCGAACAAAATACATATATTTCTCCTGGATCGTGGACACATGCGACACTCTCGGACGCAATCATCGCGGATTGACTCTATTGCACCTTGCACCACCGACCCGGGGGTTTCGAATTAGTTCAGATTCGTACTAATTTCGCGATACCCGAGATTCGGCTCTCACTGACACGGAGAAATGTTTCGGCGCGAATCCACGACGAGACAAAAATATGCCTCACATGGGACATTAAGCAGCCTCCCTACCTCGTCGGAAGAAATATGAGGCGAAATTTGGGAATTTTTTAATACAAAACCAGTAAATATTTTTACTTCCAGCTTTGTGGCTTCGTTTGTCAATCTTTAAAGAATGTGAACAAAAAATTGTATGCAAAAATAGTGGTTATATCCGGAGTTATAGTGCTTCAAATACAGCGTCTTACAAAAATCATATGCGCGTTGTTAGCATAAAATCAGCCGTTGTAGTTGTGTGAAATAGTTAATTTAAAAATTTGTGTAATCTGTATGAGTGTGGCTATCGACTGAATTAGATTAAATAAGAAATATGTACGGAAAGTTAAACAAAAATTGGTAGCGTCTAAAACAGACATCGATTTCTGCAAAATATTCGCTGGTTTTTTAAGCCCCAAAAGTTTAATTTTGCGAAAACCGACCTAGTTTTAGTACTAAAGAAAATGGAACATTCACTGATGATATATCCCAAATTTGAAGTAAATTGGGTGATTGGTTTTTGAGATATCCTGCTAACCAATTGGAAAAACATAAAGTTTTAGGTACATTTTTTAATTAATTTTTTTTAAAATATTGCCCAAATATGTACAGATATCGGCATAAAGTTTTCAATTAATATAATTTGAAGGTTCCTCTTAAAAAAAATCCCAAATATCACGCTCATTTTCAAGCCGTCAAAATAGGGAAACCTCTTAATCTCACCTCTTATTATTTTCTAATTATTTTGTCATTAATTTCATGAAATTAGACTCTCACAAAAAAAGTTTCGTTATATATTTTACAAATCTCATCCGCCGCGACTATCTCCATTATTTACATTTATGCTGAGATTTTTGTCTCGTGTAAAATCTCATCGTGAATTCGCACGTTTTCGCAGGCGAGAGATCGCGATCCCGATGCGTCGCTTTATCGTTTCCAAACGGGTGAATGAGACGGGGCAAGGAATCACGCCGTATGATGTGGCGATAATTTTAATTTGGAGTAATTAAGCTGAACGTAATTGAAATCCGCTTATCACGTTGCAATAATATTAACGTGGGCGAATAAATATTGGACCATTAGCGAGTTTTATTGTATTGCAAATAAATGAACGGTTGTGTTTCATCGGCGACGGAAAATATACTAACAATTTGTGGTTTGCTGGAATTGAGCGCGGGGAATTTGATATATTCTCTCGTTACATAGTGCTGCGGGGTGCAATCGGCTAGGATAGCGTAACATATTTCGATGGCAATTACAACTTTCCTCGTAAATAGCTACAAAAACTCTTTCCCCGCAGATTTTAATCAAGCGTCATGCTCGATCACCCGTGCTATTGCCATTTAAGTAATAACAGGCACAAAACGTTTCGTTCTTGGAACAGTTTCCCGGGTGAATCTCGATAGGTGGCTGGCATTTCTAGCAGGTCGGAGCGGTTCTTTTTCCCGGCCCTGTTGCGAGAAGTATTTCTTTCCCGGAGACAAAACATTGTTCGCGCTTTCATCCTAAACTTTTCTCCCCATTTAATAACCGCACAATGCGCAGCCACGCTTAATGCCGCACCAGAATGTTTTCCACGGTCTTTGGAATTATTTTTCAAAGCTTTGTATCGCGAGACATTGCGCGCTAAGCCGCGGCAAACAAAGCGGCCTCGTGGAGGAGCGGTCTCCTCAGCGTCCTTCGTCGTTTCGAGGGTGTTTTATTAACTCCGGGCGGGGAGGGAGGGGTCGGCGATGGAGCTATCGTTTTTAAATTCCCGTTCCCCATTAATTTCCGTCGAACGTCGCCCCGTTAACGCCCCGCCACCTCCCCCGTCGAAACTTCCCAAGGAGAGTTTAATCAATTCTCGCGGAGCCGCCGAGTACGAAAAATCATTGGTCCGCGGGAGCGTGCACGCGTCGCGGAATTATGCACATACGTAATACGAATCGATACCCGGGGCGTATAATGTGGGCCGCGCGATATGAATGAATACCAAACAGGATAGTACAGATTTTCAATTAACCGTCCTTCTATCCGGCGGTACCGTCTCCCGTTTCGTTTACACTCGCGCCGCCAGCGAACAGCGTCGCCCGTACACACAATCCACCGCCGGGGGATAAAGGGCGACGATTTTCATTTAAATGTCTTCCGGTCAGTCATGTGGCCAAATAGGACGTGGCATCCGACGACGATTCAGCCGGGTAATTGATACCGAGCCATAGGTTAAATCGATGCTCGGGGATTATCGGCACTTTAACCGGCACCGGGAATGGCACAATTTCGTGTACCCCGAGACACGGACGGTAGTCGAAGCCTGTACGCACACACTGCACCGGGTACGAGGGGGTAGCGAACTTAATTACCAAGTACGGATGCCAAATCCAGGCCAAATTGTTCCATCCCGTTCACGTACGCCGCGATACGTGTTTACGCGAAAAGGGATCTCCATTATTCAAACCGACCGTCTCCTCCGTAGCTTCTTTACATAATGCGGACCCCCTTCGCCCCGTATTAAGTTTTTCGTCGTCCTTCGGCAGGCCGATCCGCCAGGGGATGTCCCTTTTCAATGAGCCCCGCCGAGATATGAAGAGGGTTCACGTCCGATAAACCCGATAAATTCCGACGGCAAACGTTCTCTCCCAGATAGCAATTAGTATTCATAAAGTCGAGCGCCACCCTTCATCCTCTTCTCTCGATCTTAAATCCTTAATCCACCATATTTTCCAGGCGATACGTAGGTCCGTGACTTGGCGATAACGTGCTCGCCAAACATACCCTCGTCACTTGCCATTAAGTAAACGACCCCCGCCTTCATCTTCGATGACCGAAGCGTGGGTTCGGTAGCTCGAGGCCTGCCGGACGTGAAAATATAAACGTCTGAAAAGACACAGTGAAATATAAGTGAAAAGTTGTTTCACGTTCGCGGAGCTGCGTGGAGGAAGATTGCTCGGAGGGGTCGAGTTCAGCATTTATTGCCACGAGCAGACATTTATCAATAATTTCACTGACCCTTCGCGTTTCTTCTATCTCGCACATTTCAAGCGACCGTCAGTGCTTCCGTTGGCTCTGCCGCGGCGGTTGGCGTATCCAGGGCGGTCGCATCATCGTTTATATCCCGTTTTGCCTCAGCCTCGTTTTTCCTCATCTTTTTTATTGCCGCGGCTCGCCCGCGACCTTAGTCGCTCGTTAAATTTCGCGCCGTCTTCCGGGAGCTTAACGCTCGGCGTAGTAAAGATAGGAGGAGAAGAGCTCTCGTGGCCGAGGAAAAGTCGCTTTTCGGGGGAGCGTATCGCGGGTGTGCCTCGGCGCCGCAGCGATTCCGTTCGCTCTCGAGGATCCTCTAATAAGTGATGATCTTTTAATAAATGCCCTCCTCTGTCGTCCTTCCACTCCGCGGCCCGGAGTGGGACTTTTCGCGTGCCGTCCACTCGTCTCGGAGATTCTCCTCGACGATTCATCGTCGAAAACGTTTGCCCGTAGGTACACCGTTGCCCGCAATTCCCGCGAGGCAAGCCGCCTTTCCACCGCAATACAAACGCCGGCAGAAGCGGCAAAATGCACTTTTATCCCCGTCGCATTGTTAAACTGTTTGCCCGGCCGCGGAAGCTTATAATTCCCCGGGCGATCAAAATTCTCGTGTTCCGCGTGAAACAGATTCGCTTAAATTAATTCACCGCCGGGAAATTCGTGCTCCATCATCGCGGCGGCATTGTTTTACACCAGCAAGCAACTTTCTTGAGTTCGCGCGTCGGCGGCCCGCGATTATTGTATCGAATAATTCCCCGCGAATTCGACGGACGGGCTCCGAAGTGGGGCGCGAATCTACGTGCAATTTCGCGAGGGCGCCGCCGGAAAGCATCGTCGAAATTAAGGCTCCCCCGTCCCTCGATTTCGTCTCTTTCATCTGCCTCGTTCAGAGACTCCGGGGATTTTCAGGGGGGGTGGATTTAAATAAAAAGGAGCTTACCCTTAAAATTTTACGAGAGTCGAGTGCTCTGTCGCGGCGGTTAGACGTGATCACCTAGCGCGCGCAAACTATATCTGCTCTGCTTGAATTTCAGGGAGTAGCAGAGTGACAGCGGGCCCTTAAGGAAGCGAGTCGTCCTTAATCCCCGAGGCGGCGCGTTCGGCCCAGGCCTTGTACGGATACCGACCACGAGACAGCTGAAATTCCTCAAAGCAGTGGGTTAACCGCACGGGGATCCTCCACGGACACGCGCCACGGTGGGTGTATCTTACCCCATGACACGTCTGTGTGCCCTCCCGTGCGTGGGTGTACGTGTACGCAGGTGGACGTTCCAGGGGACGAAAGGATGGCGCACGGTTAACACCACCGCCGGCTAAAGACACAGTCGCCGAGCTTGGTGGCCGAGCTTGCCGCAGCATTCCGCAAACTTGCGCAATATCCACAAGCCCGGCAACCCGCGAAATTCTTTGGCAAATCTTCCCCTGTTTGCCATCGCGTCTCTCGGCCGCGTAACCGGCGCGCGCGCGCGCGCGTGTGTGTGTGCACGCTTGAAACTGCGCGAAAAATAAAAGGGAGAAGGAACCGAGAGACTGGGTAGGTGGCGAGAGCGGGGAGAAACGTTGCGCGCGAGAATGCACCGCTGAAAGCGACTGGAAGAAGGTACGAGGCGCTGGTTCCGCTGTCGAGTGACGGCACGCTGGAACGCTCGAGACATCCGTGAACGAGGAAACGGAAGGAGAAAGTAGGCGAGACAAGGGTCCGCTTAGAGCGCGGGATATTAGCCGTGTCACCTAACGATCGTCGCCGTGTCTCGCCACGGCAGCATTCGGACCGTAATATCCTGCGAAATTGCCGCGACGTTTAGCGACCGAGAAACCGGTGGATTCTGCAGTTCCCGGAGTCCCTTCTTCAAGTTCCGTCACGTTGGTGGCTCCAATTAAAAAGGCGAGAGGGGCGGCGAGGGTCCGCGAGAGGGTGGCCAGGATGCTGGGAAGACAGTCGCGACACGTCGCGTGTACTCGTTATCTCTGTTAACGCAGGGTAGCCGAGTCCGTGTTACGGTAATAGGATCGGTGACTGTGAACGAGCATAAAGGGAGACCGCATCGGCTACGGGCTTCCCGCGAGATAATATTAATGCTGCGAATTAAACGGTAGCTGTTTATGCCTGACGCTTTGCGGCAGCGTGGCTAGAGAATTTCCAGGAGATCGCGCCGAGCTGGCCGAGGAGGAGCGGTGAAAAATCTTTTACTACTTGAACCGTAACGCAGATGTTTCTCAGTCGGTGTCTCTGCGCTCCCTAAAACGAGAATCAGGGATTTCTACGGCGGCAGTAGCCTTTGGCTGTGGAACAGTAGTGACGGAACGCTGAAAGCCACTCGAAAGGAGTGGCGAGGGAGAGAGAAAGAGAAAGAGGGAGGAAGAGACAAGACCCGTGGAACGTTTCGCTCTATGGCCTGGGGCGTCCTGTATTTCTGATAACGTACAGAAGCCGGTAACGTTGCAACCGAGAACATCCGTGAATGAAACTGAATGAGGGGCCGGTAAGCAAGAAAGTCCCTTCGCCAGGGGCGCGCTATTAACTTTACTGCCAAAGGATATCGCCCAACGGCTTGCCGCAAACATCTTGCGAACTTCAACAATATCGCGGAACAGCCGACTCTGCTCGAGCGGCATTTCGACACGTGTATCTTCCAGTTCGTTCTCCAGACGCATCCGGGCTAAAAGGGACTCCGCAGTGTCTCCGGCAACGTTTCGAGAGGCGTAATCTATAGCCATGGAACAATAGCCGACTACAGACGTCGAGGAGAGAACTTGCCAGGGGCTTGAAGCGTTCGGTGACCTATACCTTTCCCCCCCACTCGATCTCGATAAGACGGTCTAGGAGGAAACTGGGCTTCGTCGTAAGACCCTGGTCCGAGCATCGCCGTGCAACCAGAAACAACCGTCGCAACTTTATATTCCCCGTTAACGATAGTTACCAGCCAGCGGGGCCGCGCGTCTCGCGACCAAACGATTCACCTCCACGGGAAACTCCATAAACTCCGGCAATATCTCCTCGCCCTGGATTGATCTCGGCTAAGTTGCCGGCCGCGCCGAAGATCTCCCGGCTCTCGGCGGTGCCGCGTTTCCACGGCAACTGAAAACTTTTCTCCTGCCCGCGGGCTCCGCTAATCAATCCGGCCGCGACGCGAGCAACAATCGAGCCCCGCAACCGGCGTGAAAAACGTTTCCTGTCTTTACGGAATGTCGAACACCGGGCTGCTGGTGCTGGCGGCGGCGTTGCTGCTGGCGGAGTGAGCTCCCTCCCATCGGCGGGCTTGCGAGTCGGGGACGCAGGGCCTCTCGGCTCGAGAACGATTTCGATCGGTGGGAAAGAGCTGGTGGCACGGGTTCGCCGATCCTCACCCCGGGCCGCGTCGAATTCGAGAACGACGGTGAATGAGGGCGGGCGACGAGGAGGCAATTGGCGGCGCGGTGGGTGAGAAAGGGCGAGGCGGAAAAATATGGTACACGAGGGCACCGGTCTATGGCACGACGCGGGATTCAACGTATCGAGGTGGCTGATGATCATAATACACGGATACCGGGCTACCACCCTCGCCCTATCCATCCTACTTAACGTGCTGGTGCGAACTGGTGAGTACACACGTTTCTCGATTTCCTTCTCGCGTGCTGTATCTCTTAGTATAACCGGGCCCGAGTGTTTGCGCTCCGCGAGTGTAAGGTCTCGCCCTTAGGGCGAATCCATTCCATGCCGCAGCAGCTTTGTGATCGTCGCTTTGCTGAACGATACGTGCGTGCAGCTTGCAGAGTGATTTCAAGCGTTCGTTTCTTTGGGATTAAATTATTCTGCGGACGGGCATATTGTGATATTATTTTTCCTATAAATGTAGGGGTAACAGACGTCTAAAGACGTCTACAAACCAATCATGAAATAGGAGTAGGGACCAATATCTTGAATTATATAATTGAATTTTTATTAATAAATGATGTTTACATTATCTCTTAACGTGTAGGAATTAGTGAATCATACAATATTATAATGAGTATTTCGTTTTCCACTCGCTATCCACGGCGAGAACTGTTCGTCGTTGTCTGACCACATACGGGGCGCCACTACTTTCCCACCTTGCGCGGTAAGATACAGTCACCGCACTGGCTTGGAGGTGAATTTTTTCGTACTTCTTTGGTATTATTATTCTATTACAACCGTGGTATCACTTACACAAAGAACTTGATCACATGGCGACCTTCTCGAGACCAAACAATCTCCTTCGAAGACCGCGTAATTCCAGAGATATTAGCCTGTAACACTGTTAATTTATACTCTGTACAGTGTCGTTAGGAATCGAACTGCTCGAATGCCCGAGATCACTTTTATAGACCCTTTCGGATAGCACAGGCCAGGCTCTGGGATATCCGCTTTTACTGACCATGGCGTAATGATATCGTCGCATCGACTTCAATCAGCCGTAAAGAGTTTAACGTGCAATAATCCGAAGGGAGTCTCTCGGAACGAACCTACTTTGGATCTAACGAAATTTCAGCCGAAACTCGAGCGGTTTGCAAGTCCGAGTTGTCATGACACGTTGTGGCTGCAGCGACTCGCGTATTAGTTCGCCTACCTTTGAGTAACAACCAATCGCAAAGTTCCCCGTGTTACGGTCTATTCCCGACGAAGCTGTGACGGGGAAATTATAATGTGCAGCCAGAAACTCGGCGGAACATTATTAGAAGTGTACTACTTTTGATTAAGGAATGGTTAATTCTACTTTCTAAATACACTCCGACCACTTTACAAGCGATAATAAACCAAGACCTCGTTAAATCACTTTCACGTAATACTGTTCCCATAAAGCGAGGTAAAAGTTCCTGAAATTGGCGGACCTTCTATCGAAACCATTCGCCATTCATCTCGCGAGATGAATATTAATTCCCTGATTAATTGGGAGTCTATTATACGGCGGAATATCCCCGGGTTACTTGGCGAAACTTGCAAGGCCCCTATAATCGATTGTTTTCCTATCGAATGCAGCTTCTGGCCAATGAATAATATATACGGCTTTCTAAAACTTCACTGTGCGTCTCCACGCGCTGGCGTGCGGGACGTATATACTTTATCCATCATTTAAAAAAAAAAAAAACGGTAAGACCGAGGCCGTTGGATAAGATGAAATTCACCGGAAGCAACAGCTGCACCAAAACATTCTGAATTAACTATAAAGTTCTTAATTTACCCATTTAATGTGCTAATGCGGTCTGCTAAGTTTCGTCCTCTGTTACTTGTTATAAGTAGTTTCCGACCTTTCCGATCTCCAGCCCCGCGCTCGCCTCTTCTTTCCAGCGTCCAGTATTTCATTAAGAGTGAATTCCCTTTACGCCCTTTTAACGCCTGTCGTACAGTTCCTTTGATCAATCGAACATTAATCGTGACTTTGCCCGCTGCTTATTGCACCCTTCCTTCCTTCGTTTTACGACGTAACTTATCGCCGTGCAATTTGCGCGTTTACAATCCCACTCTGAGAACGATCAAACGTTGGTGGCTGGACGTGATTCGAAGGCAACCCTTTGCGCGCGTGATTTAGGCGCTGCGCTGTAACACGCAATTAAGCGGGAAGGCCCTGGCGAATTACGAGGGAATATATCCAGCGAATGAAGCCAGCTAAGCGATTATAATATTTGCGCGGGTAGTAGACATAGTAGCCGGTTCGATGTCGATTAGGAGTGGGACTCTTGACGCGCGACCATTATTGCTATCGAATTACCGTTCCGCTCTGCCGAAATTGAACGTGAAATTCGATAATTTCAAGTACCATACTGTAACGAGCACATTATGATTCGCTGCGAGTGCCTGTGAACACGAGTGGTCACTTTCCTTCTCGGGCCGGCACGCTTCATTTTAATTTCCCTCGCTCTTTAACCGAGTCAGTTAACGAGCTTCGATCGTCTTCTTTTACGATTAATTATCGCGCGGGGCTGGTCTGCTTTTATTTTACACCGTCGAAAGGCTCGGTGATAACGTGGCATTCCTGCAAATGGGACGCTGTGCACGCGTGAATAAAATTCGCACGCAACGAGGGCGTAAATCATGCAGGTGTACAGTTTAATGCACGAGTCGATGCACCGGGGTAAATATTTTCACTGGGCGGATGCTGAAAGTGGACATTCCGTGACTAACTATGCCGTATGAGTGTGGTATAACATTTAGGCGCGGTAGTAAAGCACGGCGCGGTTCGCGCCTCGCTACACCATGGAATCTCGTTCCACATAACTTTCCTGCTTCGCACCTCGCAACGTGTTACTTCTGTTTATCTTATACATTGATTTGTTTCCTAGACAGGCTTAACAAGCTCGCCAGGTGCAGCGAACTGCAGCATCCACTCTTGCAACGTGTGTACACGCAACAAGCACCAACAAAGTCCACTGTGCAAATATATTTTTTTGCTGTGCACTTTACTGCGTCAGAACGAAAGATATTACCAGATAATTTCCAGTGGGTCAGGGTAAAATCGTGGAATATTCAATTTATGAGTAATAAAGACGTAATAATAATAATAATAATAATATTCATGAAACAGACGGATATGGTTATTCAGATTTGAGGACCTTGCAGCAAGAAGGGTGCAGCTCCATCTTTACCAACTTTGAGTAAATTAGAAAAATCTGTTTATAAAATTATTGCTTTGATTTAACATTAAAAAGAGATCACTAATTGAAAAATATACTTTTTCACGTAAGAAGTTACAAGTTTTTATTTCTATTTTTGGCGAAATAATATTTTCTATAATAAAAATATTAATATTTTTATTATTATATTAATATTTTTATTATTGGTGAAAAATATTCTATAATTAAAACGTCAATAATTCTATTTTTGGCGAAAAATATTCTATATTTAAAACGCTAATATTAATACTTTTGGTGAAAAATATTCTATAATAAAAATATTAAAAATATTAATATCAATTAATATTAATATTTCAATTTTTATTTATTTACAATAAATCGCTCATGTGTCATCAAATTTACATCAAACGTGCACCAAACGATGTAGAATTTTTTTACGTATATTACACGTGATAACTCAAAAACTGTAAAAAATGAAGCCGCATCCCTCTTGCTGGTAGGTTTTCATTTCAGAAATTAGCATTTCCGTTTCTAGTTCTTCGCCGCGAAATTATAAACTTCATTAGACAGTGACTCTTCAACGCCCTTCTCGCGGTGCTCAGATTTATATAGTTCATAACTTTGCTCCTGTGTTGCAGCGCTAGTATATCCTTCGAATAATAAGGCCACAGGCCAAGTGCAGGCACAGTAGTTTTGTGTGAAAGATCCCTGGTTTTTCATGTAGATCGCGTTGTGTGTTTTCGCAGTAAGGCGTTAAGTTCAGCCCAGAGCGCAGCTTTATTGCGCGTCGAGGCGACAAGACCTAGGAAACCGCGACAAACTGCAGAATCCCCTTTAGATTATGCGCCCTCGAGGACCACATAAATTCAGGCACTATTTTATAGGCGGCAGCCGTTCCGAGAATCAAGGAGAAAGAGTCCCGGACAGCTTAGTTCGTTAAAGCAGTTCGTTCGGCAAACAGAGGACTCGGTCCAGCAATCCGATCGACCGAATCTTTCCCCCTCGAATTTGTTACAATTTATCGAGCACGACTGCGGTCACTGTTGCGAATCTCTCGTACGTAATTGTGCTAAATCGAGTTTGATCCTCTTGGCCATCCACTTCTTTCAGACAAACAGACAAGACAGCCCTCTAGACGCTTGGAAGCGGCATGTCACGCATCATTTGCAAAGGAGTCCTTTTCCGTGTACCAGAATTATTTCACAGCGACTCACACCTTGTCACACTCGATCAATATTCCGACACGTGCTTCGCGAGATTCTTCGCAGGTTTTCTGCCGGTGTTACCTTTCACGAGGCGTCACTTTCTTGTCAGACGAGCCACGATTTACCGGACACCCTCGCGTTAGCTGGTTCCCTGCAACTCGATTTAATCTATCCCGCGCGAAGCGGATACTGGCAGAGTTACTTGTTCAATTTAGCAGCATAGGGGGAGATGTATCACTCATGCAAATTTCAGAACGCACGCTTAACCCGCGGGAACGTAGCTCCGCGGGGCTGCGCGCGGCTCGCGATTTACATGGAAAGCAGGTCTAACAAAACAGTAAGCTGAAATTCAATAAACGAGAAGACGCGTTTATAATTCATCTCGCTCTCCGGCCCGTTCTCACGCAATTTATCGCATCGCGGGCCGGCAAAAAGCGCGAGCAGGCTCGCGGGGAAAAGAACAGCGGCGAGGAGTCTGCTTTTAGCGTTACACGGCCGCGCGACGGGATAATAAAAAGAGAAGATAAGCGATGGCGCGAGGTAAACTCGGGGCTCAGTGTCGCGGGAGTTCATCAGTCTATCCGCTAAATATACTTAGCCCGCGGGGCGAGGGGCGACGGAGGGCGGATCCGCGTGCAGAGTTTCATATTCTGTATCCGCGGCCAGCTGCGAGTCCGCTTGGCGCGGGACCGCGCTCGTTTTATTTGCCGAGGAATTTCTGTCCGAGAAATAGTTTATACAGAAGCAACGGTCGGGAGAGAAACACGGCGGGGTTCGATAAATTTCGTGACTCGTGGCCGATGGGGCTCATGCCCCGAGCGAGGCGCGTCTCCACACGACTCTGGCGCGTGTTTGTAACTTATGATACTTATTAAACGCGCCGAGGAACACCGCTCGCCTGCATCGAGGGGGGAAACACCTTGCGTCTCTGCAGAGAATTTATCTCGATGCGCACTGTACCCCGTGCCGCAGAAAAATACACTCCCCTTTCGGTAGGTTAGCGTTTGACAACGCTAATATAAAGCACGGCGAGTTTATCGCGAGGGCTCGTCCCGGCGGGACGCTTCGCAGCCGTTCACGTGCGATCTCGCGATCTTCTTACATCGCGAACGCGTCCCACGGCATAGGAAATAAATTTGCACGGCTAGCGGGGAAGTTGCGAGAGACCGCGGGACCGAAGTTACAGCGAAACAAATGGTCTCGACGCATCCCGCTGGTTTTATTTCCAGCGTTAGCGGGCCATCGGGGCGAAGTTGGTAGTTAAATTGCCCCGAAAGACGCTTAGCGCATGGGAATTTACGAATATTGCTGTTGCTTAAGCCCGCAAGTATCTCATTTTCCAAGTTGCCGAGTAATAACGACACCTCGGAGTCGTTATCTTTCATGGCGAGGTTATCTCTGACAAGGGTGAACAGGATTACGCCGATTTTTCTCGCCGCGATAAAGATCGATTTCGGAGGAATATGCTATTCAAAGTGATTACAGGATTCGTTACGTTAGATTGGGAAAATTGCTGCGCAGAGTTATGTTACATTCAGGGGCAGAATAGGTTTTCCAATCAACGCTGTCAGAAATATTGGCAATTTATTTGTAACGGTTATTTGTGCGCAAACCACCGCGCGTCATGACGCGCAATTTTTATATTTTAACAGCACGATCACGGCAAACAGGGATTTTGAAAATCTACCTACGCAATTGCGAGCGAATCCTCTATTCCTCGTAACTTTTGACGAAATAACTTTGAACGTTTTATACGGGCGACCCTGCGGGGACAGCTCTCGCTTTGGTAAATTTTATAATTATTTCGAGCAGTGTATTTTCCAGTGAAAAAGCCGTGATATTTATTTCCACTAGGCACTCGATAAAGAAGCAGAAAAAATTGGTGCGCGAAACGAAATTTTCTCTTAAGCGCCGTAGAATTCTTCTCTCCCGCTCGAATTACTCTCATAGCGTTCCGCTATACGTTTCATAACAACGGCAGCTCGTTTAAGTTCTTATTATTTTAATAGAAATTCTTGGCACGGTCTCGTTCGAAAATAATGAAACTTTCCGGATAGCCTTTGGAAGTTTCGCTATTTGTTTTTACCGGCGGGGCTTCCCGTGTGTATACGAGTTGAGGCAAGTAAATGAGAACACGTAGATATCTACCGGCGTGGAAGGTGCAAACAAATGCCTGGGGAAAAATATGCACGGATATGGTGGGGGTTGAATATAATATCGAAAACCTGTTCGCAACTTTCTTACCTTTTCACCGGGTGGTGAAAATCGATATGCAACATTATGAATAGAACTAGTGCGGTAATAGTGTACAGGGGAGCGGCAATGATGCTGAAGTGGTGCATAAAGCGCGAGAAGTGGCGCGGGAACGGCGTGAAAGTAGTGCAGGAATGGAGCACAAAGTGCATAAGAATAGTGCACGAGGTGCATAGCTTTGGTACAGGGGTAATGTATGAATATCGTGAGACTAGGGCAGGAATAATAATATATTGTGGTAGTAACGTGAACAACACAAGTAATGTGAGTGGTGTAAAGATTCAAGAGTGTCATCGGAGCGAAGAGTGAGCAATGTTAATAACGATTTATGCGAAATAGGTTTATTCTCATCTTCTTTATTTCTCAATTCAAAGCACATTACTCCTCTCTACACTTGGTGCAGTTTCTTTGAGGTCCATATTTCCGAGAGAATATCCCACATTTCTATTAACATCCTGTGTAACGTCTGACGGCACAAAGGTGTAGAAGAATTCTGGCTACTGAGTTTGATGGCCCATTGAATAATAGCCCCGTCGTAAAATACAGAACAGAGGAAGAACTTGCCTGGCTTTATTCGTTAAACATTTTTATTACAAGGTTCTTTGTTGCCGCGCTAACTTTTGCTCGGCCGGAACTTTTCACAGGAAAGTCTGGCTTCTCCCGCAGGAGGACAGTTTTTAACGCTAACCTGACACGGACGGGAGCTTTTTAACATTTAGCTTACGATTTTATATGCGCATATCTGCCACGATTGCACGCCACCTGCGCGGACGCATTAAATCCCCGTACGAGCCGGCCAGACGGGATTTAAATGACACGCGTAATTATTCGGGGTGTCTTATTAAAATTGAAATTCTTAATTTGCCTTTACGACTGCATTTACAAAAATGCGCGTGGAAGATTGATGGCTCGCGAGGCTAGGTATAAGCACAGAGGGCAGAGTAATCTAATTAATATACACGCGAAAGTTCCCGCAATCTCCCGTTTTAATCTCTTCGGTTAATATACTCGACGCCGGTATGAAAGCCTCGAACGACCTATTAGCATAAGTCAAGGGGGCCGTTTGTCGTGACAAGGGCTTTTTTTTGCGGATGGTGAAGTTTCCCTGAAGTTCGCGCGGGCAACAAAGTTCGAGTTTCCCTCAAACTTTAAATTATCGTCAGGGCGGTTTCTCATATTTCCCTTCGTCTAAGGAGAGCTAATCCTGATCGCAGTATCGACCCCTGACCTTTCTAAGGGCCACGCAGCCATCTTGGTCCGCAGCTGTTAGAAATTACGTAGCGCTCGGCACATATGTACACCGTGGACAGTTGGACACCTCCCTGCGTTTACCGAAGTGTTCCCGTCATCGTTCATCAATATTTGTTCTAATTCATACTTCGATCGCTCCACGGACGCCGGATAATAGGAAGCGCGTTAGAACTACAAAGTGCCGCGCGGAGAGAGATTGATGGAGCCGCCGTTCAATATTTCCTCAGCCAGATTGTTCGACACCAGAGACGGTGCTCCAGTAACAAAAATTAGAAACGCCGTGGTAGCATAACGCATGAAAGGATATCACAATCTGTTGCCTGTGAACTTTCCCCGCACAGTTCGACAAAAGTGATCCAACAACTTCTCAAAATACACCAAGGATATCCGAAACGATGTAATCTCAACGAAATCATTTTTCACACCTCGGTTTAATTAACGATACCACGTCGAATCATTTTTCCCCACATCGATCGCACCACTAATCTTAAGTGCAGCCATCAGTTTCTTCCCGTCTCGTGCTTCCTGTCTAAGGCAGAGTAAACAGGAAATCGGGGCACAATCGGCGCAAGAGATTTGAAAGGGCTATCCGGGAATCGAGGCGCGCATAAATATTTAAGGGCGACGGCGCGATAGCAGGGCGGGAAGGGGTTAAGTAAAGTCCAGGGAGGAAAGCCTCTTAACGAGGATCCCCCGGTGGCAGCGTGGCTCTGGGCATCGGGCCGCTTAAACCTTCTTCGACCTCCCGGTAACGGCTCCTTTGATTTAATGCCTATTTTTCAGAGTGTCCGGCGGCGGTTACCGCGGAGATAGTCGCGGCGAACGGGAACACGTTGGACGCCAGCATCACCGGCAAACCGTTGGACATCGACCTGCCCCCTACCCTGCCGATGACCTTTGGTACAGGGAACTCGACGGTGATCTCGGCGCAATCCGGCTCCACGGCTTTGCTACCCTGCGTCGTCCATAATCTCGGGGATGGAATGGTGAGATTCGTCCGGGGGAACATTCTTCAGAAAGTTTTTGAAAAAGCATTACCTGCAGGGCTTGGCAACGGGGCGAGGGGCGCCGGGGACGGTTTGGGGCGGGGAGGGGTGGTTCCCCGTTCCCAAGAGCGCGGAAAGTTATTATCATATCAACGTAATACCTGAAGGGGTGGCCTTTGGGGATACAGGGATAGCCGTGGCCTGAGCAGAGGGCGGGAGGGTTAGACAGTTTAAAAAGAACCGTCTTTCTGAACCCGGGGCGGGCTTTGTACGAATTAAACGTTTCCCGGGGACCAATCTCGCGCATCGGCGGGCGTTATTCATTCGCGGTATAGATCTTTTTAATTTTGCGCCGCTATTATCGTTACGAGCGGGGCCACCGCGGAAGACGCGCACAAGGAGGCCGACGAGTGGATTTGGCGGGGCAGAGGGTGGGGGGCCAGAGGGCGGGGAGTAAAATTTAATTGAAATAAGGAGAGCCGAGAGGGTTTCGTTTCGGGGTTTTCGCGAGGCCGATCCGACAGAAGGCCCGCCACTGTTCGCCGGGCATGGAGATAAAATGGAATTAAAATCTGGAGAGCCCAGCGACAGGAGATTTTTAACTTTTCAACCGTTTCCCCGGCCGGCATTGTTAGCAACGAAAGCTTTTCACGGTCCATGATAACATGCTAATAACTTTCCATTATATCCAATGCAATTGAGAGATGCTTGCGTGCCCCTGGCTATTTTATCTCCCTTTCTGGGTGGTCGATAGGGGTCGAGGGGTGGAATTGGTACGCGGGATCGTACACACAAAACGAAAAGGAAACGCCTGTGTCGTGCGATTGCTTTAACGAAATTGAAGGAGCGGCTGTGTAGGGGAGGGCGACTGCGAGGGGGATGAAAAGAGTCGAAGAAAAATTGCGCGCCCCTTTGGACCTCGGTAACTTTCGAACTTGCGAAATAAAATGTTTGCGTTTTCCTTCGTTAGTCGGGGGTTGCTTTTCTTCGGCAACGCTTGTGTTGCTTCCCCCGTGTGCCCGTTGGCTCGAGACTTTGTTCCGACAGCGCGGGAGCTGGGCTCGCCCCGCAGAGTCTCGTTTCACCAGCGAGCCTTTCCACGGGCGTGACTCCGCGCGAGAATGATCTCGTAACTTAACGAGGCGGATGAAATTGACGGGAAACGATATTGTCGCCGCGACGGAGAGGGTTGAGGCTGAAAAAGACAGAGAAGGAACCGCGTGGGAATAGTTCGTTACCAGTTAATGCTTCATAACGAAATTCCATAATGCATAAGTACAGAGGGTGCCGGTGGCGTCTCATAAATACGAAGCTGTAGCAAAAGTTTGCGTATCAGAGCGGAAAGTGTGTGTAGCGCGCCGTTTCATTAAGCCGCGTATCCACAGCTCCGTCGCGCTGGCTATATGTTTTGTCGGCAAACATTCCGCGCCACGCGCAATTAGCTCGACGAAATGGACGAGTGGAGGGGGTGCGGCGCGAGAACGGGCCGCGGGGCGCGTTAGTATTAATATCATCGAGATACATTACGCGATACGGGGAACGATAACAATTCGTAATCGTGATTTAAATCTGGAACGAGGATGGAAGAGGTGGGGGGTGGGAGCCGGGGCCGACAATGGATGCCATTAAAGCGTCGTTATTCCCGCAACGAAAAATCAGAGCGTAGAAGCCGCCGCGGTGATCCCGTTTCGCCCATCCAATCTTACGAGATGCCGGCCGTTTGTTCGTCGTCACGTACGCGTGCAAAAATATCACGGCCTTGCGAGCAGCCACCATTGAAAACTGTTTCAGCGCGGGGATCGCATCGGTCGTCGAAAAAAAAAAAACAGGGAACGGCGGGGGTGGCTCGTGCGAGCACTGGATTCACGATCGTTCCTTCGTTTTTTTTCTTTTGTTCTTCTTCCTCGTCACATTCGCCGGAGTTATTACCGCGTTATTTATCTTGCTCGGCGCAGCAGTCGCGTTACGCAATAATTGTGCGGTCGCAGCTTCGATTGAGAAGTGCAGGATGAGTCGGTGGGCAAGGGGGTTGGAGGAGGGGCGGAGGCGAGGTCGGGTTAAATCGACGCAGGTGGAAATCAATAGGAAGGTCGACGTCGAACAATTCGCACGCTACTTCTATTGTCGCTACGTGCTCGGCGGACCTTCTCGTATAAAATTTCATTGCATGCTCCGTAGACGGGGGGGAGGGCGAACGAGATAATGAAAGCGGGCGGTATCGTCAGCCTCGCATCAGACGATCGCGCAAAGTCCTTCGTAATTTTCCCGGAGTCCGCCTTCTAATTGAATGCGGGACGTCTTTCGGTTGAAAGAAGTCTATGTACAGGCGGACTTATCCCCTCAAGATTGCTGCCCTTTATAGGCGATCTCTTTTATGCCGCTGCAAGGCGAACAGAGGAAGCTCGGATACGTGGTATCGATGTTTAGAACGTACTGCTGCTCGCTACCAGTTGCAGCTGGTATTACACGGCCTGCAACTGCCTGCCACGGGTAAGAAGAATGAACGAGGGATGCGCAGGTTATAGGGAACACGGGGGAACGGTAGAAACACTGGCAACTGCTAAAGCACGGCTATTATTTGAACTGGAAATATTATACGAGGTCCGTGTTTTTTCACAATACCAGCCGACCGCAATTCGCAGCTCAATTTTCTCGGGCTCCTGTGTCGCGCGACCCTCTCTGAACTAAACTTGCTCTCAACCGTATACTGTTACTCACCTCTAGGCAAGTGCGCCCTGCACTTCCCCTCTCGCTTTTCTATGAGATTAAACAGATTTAAAACTAAATAATGCTGCGGTGATTTCCAGCCCTGACACGGTGCACTTATGCGAACTCCCTTTTTCCAAGCCTTTGCATGTCGGGGTAGCTGAAAAGATTCATGGCACAGGTGTTAGGGAAGTAGAATACTCAGGGCTTAGTCAATTGTTTATTAGTCAAAGTACCCGGCAGCCAGCAGCATCCATGCATTTCCACGAACGCCGGCCGAATTAGAAAGCCCTGTCTCTCTCCGGTCTCCGCGAAACTGCTGGAATGTATTTTCCACATTTTCTTGATTAACCAGACGCATCTCTTTGGCGGAGTTTCGCGGACTTTGAAATGACCAGGCCGCAAGTAAGGCGGGCGAAGAGAAACTTCGCAGTCCAATTTTGCTTGAATTATTCGGAGGTCCGCGTTGTCACGTGCAGCCCCTGTGTTAGTATAAAGTAGCATTGGCCTTTTACGGTTCACTAAAACCAGGCAGGATTATGGACAGCTTTTGTCCTACTGCGTCGAACTCGTCACAATAACTCGCAGCCGTTACTTGGTCCAATTTTTTAAGAGAAAACTTGCGATCATTTCATCGCGACAAACATCAGGGCGAGCTTTTTTTTAATACTAACAACGCAGAGGTCAATCGATATATTATTCTTTCTTTTTTTTATGAAACAGAGGACATCGGAGTTGCTCGATATTTACCCAGAGCAACCGAACATTTTATTCGTTCACAGTTTTCAATTAAACCTCGTAATTTCGAAAACGGTCCCCAGTATTTTCCAGTGTCGGGAATCTCGTCGACGTGAAATAATAAGCATGACAGCGCTCCCCCGTCCCCCTCGCCTCTTCTCTCGCGAGCGTGTGCTCCCCATTCTTTCGGGCCGCCGTTCCATGCAGCCGGCATTACGGTAATGGGTATTTTGGTTAAACGGCCCTCCGATAATCCGCGTTCCATTGCGCCACGTGACAGCACTTGCCGGTCTTTGAAGCTTTTATCCCGATTGCGATCCTCGAAACTTTCGCGTTTATGAATGCGTGTCGTTGCGGTTGCCCATTTTTTTTTCCCCCGACCCTCCCACGCCTCGCCCGCCGCGTTCCAACGGTTTCAGCTCTCGAGAGTAGCTAGCGCGGTATAACGGCGGCGGAAAAGGGGGTTACCATCGGGAATAGAATCGCGGGAACGTTGAATCGGGTCGTGGCCGCCTTTTTGCCCCGTAATTTACAGCAATATTTGGAATCCGTTCAAGTGAGACGAACCGAAACGACGTAAATCTAATTATATCGAGGCAAGTCAGATTGCGGCACACCGCCGCCGTGCCCCCTCTCCCCCCCCCCCTTTTTCTGGACAGGCTCCCGATCAAAATATTACGAAACTTCACGGATTGCTGGCGTTAATGAGTTCCCCAGGAGCACCCTGGAACGTCATTAACCCCGTAAACGTGCAACCGAAGGAGAACGAAAGGCGCGGGGCGAGAGCGCGCGGCTGGCAGTAGCGCGAGTCAGCCACTGGGTCGGCCGACGGGGAGCGCGTTGTCGCAGACAATACCATAGTTTGTGCAGTTCATGAATAATAACGGAGCACGATTTAAAGGCAAGAAAATAGCAATTCTGCGAACTCCCGCGATGAATGTCTGAGCGTAGGCGGAAGCCGTCGAGCATATCGGCGGTATTATGCTGTTGTTAGTTAACGTCTGGAATGATTCCTGACCGTGCAGCATCCACGATAGCGGCTGACAATCGGCGATTATCGATCGATACCGCGCACCGCGGGGTCAGGGAGAAGAAGCGGGGCGCAGGTTTAATGGAACGCGCGTGGGCGTGCGTCTCTATTGGCTGGATGGTCGGGGGACAAAAGTTTTATTGAAGCGGAGCGTGTTTGCAGCATCATTACGGCCAGTCGGAATCAAAGCAAGTACGATCGCCTTTGACGCGTGCGTTCCAAGCGTTCCGAGCCGCTCGCGACCGACCTTTACGTAACTCGCTCCTCCACTTGCCTCTTTTATATCATATTTTACGAGGCTGCCGTTCTATTTTCGTGCGATCGGCGGGGCCGGCGTTGGTGCGTTGCGCCTTGTCGGGCGTTGTGCATGCGCGATTTGTTGCCGGGCGAGCCGGTGAAAGCGTGCCTCCCCGAGAAAAGGGGATCGCAAGGGAAGTTCTCGGGCCGAGTTTGCATTGTACAGGGGCAGCCTCTTTGGAAATCACTAACGATCTGTATCCTAGTAATTGGGTGGGCTCGCGATGCACGACCTCGATGGGAGCGGAGGGAACGTGAAAGCGATGTAAGGCATCGCGCACCGGAGCCATGTCCGCATTCAAGCCGGGGAATTGCTCAATAAGCGTGAACCGTTACAAGGGTGTCTCGGGA
This sequence comes from Andrena minutula, assembly GCA_929113495.1. Lineage (NCBI taxonomy): Eukaryota > Metazoa > Arthropoda > Insecta > Hymenoptera > Andrenidae > Andrena > Andrena minutula. The sequence goes on along the minus strand of OV815994.1, from coordinate 26,515,968 downwards.
CAGGCGGGCATACACGGTGATTCGGGAATTGCCGGGCAAACTGTCGCGGCGTTATACCTACCCAGCGCGCGAATATTAGCACGAGCGGCTTCCAGTTATCGGGTGCTCGTGGATATTTTAACCGCTCAAGAGTTTCTTCACAACAGTCACCGCGATCGGGGGATTAACGGAGGAGACACTCTCAAGCCTCCTCTGACGTTCGAGCACCTGCAACTGCCGTTTCGAACTGTTCGATAAGCGCGAAGCTCGTTAGAAGCGTAACCCGGCGCGAGCGAACGTACAGGGTGATTCTGCTCGTAAAATAGATCGTCGAGTTTAAGTTTCATGCTCCGCCCGCTTCGAGGATGATAATTCGGAGGGGCGCGGGCCTGGGAACGTTTCTTTTTTATGAGTTATAAAAATTTCAATGCGTTTTAACCGTACCCGTTTAAAACCATCTCGACTGGCAGCTAGTGCCCGCGCGAAAATACGAGCTCCGTAGATCGCCCGCCAACTGCTGGTCAGATAAAAATGAATAGACGCATCAACGTTTCATAAAAAAAAACGTCACGCCACTGTGTGAACATCCCTCTAGCAAATGTGTGTTTAAAAAGATGTAGCGAGTTCGAGATCGCCCCGAAAGGAATACAACTTGGGGAGTGAGTTCCGTGAACTGCAGTTCACCTGTCCCATCTCGTCGAGTTTGAAATTAGACCATCCTTCCCGAGAAATAGGAAGTACACTTGTTTTAGAAGAAAATACAGTGGCATTCTCATAAATGGTAAAGGAGAACCTATTGACAGAGGCCGCTGTTCTTCTGATTTTATTTATAGGAAAAGTCTTAAAGAAAGAGGCTCTAGAGACCTGGCTTCCTGCAGTTCGCACTTCCAAGTCTAACTTCTGCAGCGCCGCGGAAGAGTGTATCGACATTTCTGCAGCGGGTGGCTTCATCAAGGGCTCGAAGACGCGGCGATGCCTCGCAGCTTATATCATCCGGGGCTCCCAAGTACATCAAACGTGTCCCCAGACCCCGGGAGCAGCCGCTCGCGGAAGTCTCCAGCAGTGTAAACAGCATATCTCAAGATTCTCTTCGCGCTGGAGTGTTTGTAACGCGGAAAGGAAGCTTTCCCTGGCCTCTATTCATACGGCCGCTTTTTATCCTTCGGGCTCTGTGTAGAATCGTACAGAGGCCAGCCAGCTATTTCGCAGCCACCCCGTACATTGTCCTCGGCGGCATTGTCGACTCGAAAGGGCGACAAACGACGGAACAAGCTCTCGCAGACGTATTGGCGCTGGGGCTCGAGGAATATGATACGCGTCGCGCGCGAGCGCGCCGGGCGGAAGGAAACGCCATGGTGGAAATTTCGTTACGCAACAGGCATCTCCGAGGTGGAAACGGCGCACAAACGGCTCGGCGAGCCGAAGACACGTAAATGGACAGGATTCGGAATGGCATGCTGCAGAGATTTAACTCGCGACTCGGTGTCTTTGCCAGGGAAGAGTGGGAAACGTTGCCACGTAACCAGACGGTTCCTTTCACCGTACACCCATGAATGCCTACGCGTGCATTACACGCTGCATCTCATTTTCAATTCATTAAATTCCAAAGAGTTATTTCGCGCCAGCACGCTCATATATTATGCTCGCCAGGCGCGGGCCTTGTAATAATTTAAACGCGATGTACATAAATCGAATGGAAGACGGGACGCCCGCGACGGGGGTGCATCACGTAATGAAGCTTGGCTTAATTAAAACCGTGTTTTTGATAAAACGGACACGCGTATTTATCAGGTACCAAGGGCGGGAAGCTGGATTAATAGACCGCGACGAAGCGTCGCTTCTGTGCCATGACCAGGTGACTGGGTGAATTCTTTTCAAGAGATACAAAGACACTGTGGAAGAAAACTTTTTTCCTGTGCGCCTTCGTTTCCCGGAGAATCGGCTTTGAAGACTGCATGTGGCACGCGAGTGGTGGAGAAAGAAGGTTCATTAGGATCATATAACTACCTATTCGTGGGTGGTTTCCATAGGGTATCGCTTAATTTAGAGCTGTGCTAATAATAAGAACCACCGGCGGCACGCAAATGATTTAATCATCAATGGCTGGAGTTTGCAAACGCTCGTTTTACTGAGTATCACGTTTACACGTTTTCTTTTGTAACGAAATTGATTCAACGCAGCAAAGTTAGAACTGCATAACCTCCGCTACGATACTTGGAGGTATTTGCCGTTCAATGGGTTATTTAACCCGACCCCAAGTTGGCCAAAGCAACCGGGCTTCAGTTTCCGTTCGATGCAAGCAAACGCGCAGAGCTGGGTCGGTTGGAATTCGCGAATTTCGCTGGCGCACGCTTAGGCGACGCATTCCGCGCTTCCTGAATCGTTTACAGATTTGTGTACCATTAATCAAGTGCGGAACTACAATCGATTCGGTGCAGGTCGCGATAGCCTCGAGAGTTTAAGGGTTGAACGTGGCAAGAATATTGTATCATTGTATTTTCTCTACAAAGACTACGGTTCAATGAAATTCGTTCATCCATTTCCTTCATTCCCCAAGAAATTTATTAATTACGCGACCGAATATGCAAAAGTTGGGCATTCACTAAATAGAATATTATTTAACTAACGAATCCAATAAAAGTTACTTTAATTCTAGATTATTTGACGAATAAAGTAAATTCCTTTATTCGCCGAACGTTTCAACTTCAGCGTCGAATAAATTTTTCAACTTTATTCGACACCCGGCGAATAATTTTCGTAACTTTTGTTCGCTACTTTTATTTAAATTTTATTTAAATAACAATTTCACCCGTCTCTCTTCGCCACTCCAGCCTGTTTATCTGTCGCTTCTGCTTATTCTTTGAGAGTCGAACCAGTGGTGCCCACAGCCTGGGTAATCGCCCCGCCAGTTCTCGCTCGCTGACATCCTTTTCCGCTTTTTAAATACCCGCGGCGTCTGAAGGCGACGTTCCGCATAAAAGTCGACCCCCGGGGGCGAGGAAAACGACCACCGCGAACGCCGACGACGGGGACGGGATCGCGGCGGATTCCGAGAGCGAATGTGCCGCATGAGCCATCGTCGCCGGTGAAATACGCGGGTAACATGTTAATGAAGGACACGCATTAAGGGAGCAAAGCGTGCTAAGTAGAGCCATTCCCAGCCAAGTGTGCTCGCGACACTATGGTCTTAAAGTCGAGGTAGATCCTATCGTCGAAGACAAATCTCTCTCTTTCCAATTCCACGGTCAATTCTTCCACCAGCCGTGTAATCCTCGTTCTGCGCCTGCGTGCCAACCCGGATCGTTCCATTTAATCTCTTGTTGAGTGTTTGATAACGCCCCGTTCCATGAGACCCACCTCGGGGATGGGAGCTAGACGGCGCGGCTCCTTTTCTTTTACTTTTTCCCGCGATAAATTGCAGGATTAAATGTATAAAGATGTAATTGGCTGACTCCCGAGGAGGGGATAACCGATACGCGGCCATGAAAGATTAATGGCCACCGTCAGGGCAAACATCAAGGATTCAATCTCATCGCGAGCGCGCCTCGCTTACCTCGTTACCAGGTGCCTAAACTTTATGCCCACCGTAAAGACGCACAGAGGTGAGATCCTATCGCAGGGGGCGGTTCTCACCCTCCCCCGTTTCACGGCCAATTCCGACTACGATCCCCCGCGCCATCATCCAGCACCGCGCTCCACGGATCATCCCTGCTGATAGCACTTTTTGCAATAGGCTCTCACGCTTTTAAACGCTCGGCGAGCTGGGCAAGAAAGGCGGCGGATAGCCGGCGACTTTGGTGGAAACTTCGGGGCAATCATTCAACATGTCTATTCGACAAATGCTTCTGAAATCCACCCTTTCGCTCGAAATACTAGTTTTCTCGCCTCCTCGAAGCCAAGGGCTTGCGACGCGGAGACGGTTATCGAGTTTCCGGCGTAAAACATTACGGGACAGAGGGGTAAGGAAATCTGCTGAATCTGGGGCGAGGAACGAGGTGGAAGTGGTCTATGAATACAAAAAGGCCAGGCTTCATTTTTCCGAGTTACGACGCGGTAAAGAAAAATGCGTGCGCCGCGCTCTGACCTAATTTCGTATTTACTAGCGTCGCAATTACTCTTCCATTATCAACTCAACGGACTCGCAGGCATCCCGCGACAACCTGCTGTATATTACTTCTTTTCCAGGCGGCGAAATGACGGAACGGCCATTCGCTTTTCATTCAAGTTTACAGCATTCCTTTTCCGTCACGGATCGTACAATATTAACTCTGGCTCTGCTTTAACGAGCACCTTTGAGAATATTTAGCGTCCATCCGTCGTTTCCGAATTTTTCAACGCGGGCAAGGGCTGTTTTGCGAGAGCACGCTTCGCTTGAATCTAAGAACGCTGAAATATTTCTGCACCTGGGTAACCAGCAGATTTACCGTACAATTAAGACACATGAAATCCGCAGCTAAGTAAATACAGGTAATACGAGGGAAATCTCTTCGAATAAATACGAGTCACCCGCGAGAGAAGTTCCCATGGAGCTCCCCGATATAGCCGCCGCGATCAATTCCGGTCACGAGCTCTGCAATCATCCTGTGTCGCAGTCCTGGGATTATTCTGACCGTGAGCATTTCTTGCTTACTCTCAGTTACGTCGAATCGAACGAAGTGCGAGGGGCCCCGGGGAAGAAGAGGGCGGAGGTAGCTGGCAATTACCGATCGTTATCGACGTAGTACATTTACGGAGAACGTCATACGTGTACGGTGTTTACTGGCCGTTTCTAGTTTTCCAGCAGTCGCTGCTATCGGTGTTTGGTAGTCGCCCTTCCGGCTCAACTTTTCCGTGCAGCGGATGAATGTCCATTCGGAAAGGTCTAAACCCCCGCTTCACCGTGTGGATACATCGAGAATCGATTCGTTAAGTAAATACAAAGCGCAACCGGCGGCGGCGCGTAGTTTTCGCCGTAAAGTTGCTCGACGGGCAGCTTTTCGGTAAATATACGAGGCAACGTCGTGTCGTCTAGCTGGGCGGCTGGCGTTTCTACGATGGAATCAAGACGGATCGATCGTTACCGGCGGGATTAGAAATTAATGACCATTTGCGAAATGGACACCGGATATTGCCCATGGATAGAAAATACTGACTAACGATCGGTGCCACGACACTCGTAACGCTGGCACAGTAGTTACTGACCGTAATAGACAGACAATGGCAGGGGCCGCGCCGAGGCTCGATATTACAGGGAAGTGAATAGTGACCGTCCTGAGCAGGCAGCGGTTATTTGTTCCTCCCTTTCCTCCGGCAATATCAGGTACCTCGTCTCGAAGAAAATCCTCGCTACGTGTAGAGAGCGACCTCGCCGAGGGTCACGAATTATTGTGCACACACCTCGGAGCAATTAATTAAAATCTCGGCCCGACTAACCGTGGCGATATTCGTCTCGTGGGCCACAATAAGAGGCATTAAAGCCAGTAAATTACTTCCCGCTTTACCAGCACCGCTACCAATTTCGCGCTGGCAACATACGATGAAAATTCGATCCTTTACAAAGGGGAACGAGCGTCCTGTTCCCTGCGCGTGACGTTTTAACAGGATCCGTTGGGGGGGAGACAGTTACTTTGGTGCCTGTCATTAGGAAGACGGATCCTTGGCCGAATGGCTTCATGATCAATTCCGGCCGCGGGCGACGGATCATTCTTGTTAACGAGACTTTTTGCCTGTCCCCCGTCTCAGGTGTCGTGGATCAAGCGGAAGAACGTCCAGGAGCTACTGACCGTCGGTCTGACAACGTACGCCAACGACGTGCGGTTCGAAGCGATTCACTTCTACCACAGCGAGGATTGGACTCTTCAAATAAAATACGTTCAGCCGAGGGACGCCGGATTGTACCAGTGCCAAGTGTCCACCCACCCACCCACCAGTATATTTCTGTTCCTCGAGGTTGTCGGTAAGCGTGAAATTAAACACCGATATATAAGCCATTTGCGTGGCCCCGATGCTTTTTCCGCCCGATGCCCGATACACATCCGGCTGAATCGCGACATTCGTACCGCGCGATGGATACAATTTTCCACCGTCTACCCCTCCCAAATACAGAGCTTTAATACGTTTTAGCGTTCCGCGCGCGCGAATTTCCACGCACCCGGATCGAAACGAGCCAACGGTGCGGAAGCTAGGGGGGGGGGGGGGGTCTCGAATGGAATAAATTAAATTCTAGTTTATTTTGCCGAGTGGTTAATGAAATTGAAGTAAACGCGTGGAGAAAGAGCGTTCACCGCGTCCGCGGACAAAAACACGTACAGAGGCGGGCCCGGAGGCGAAAAATATTACTTCTATTCGAACATCGAGCGTCCGGTTTTGATATTCGCTGTAAAATCGACTGGGTGTACCAAACGGGGTGAAACCCCGCCGCGTTCTCTATTGCTCTCTTCTTTTCACCGCTCCCCCATTCGCCGCGCTCGCAATTACGTCAACTGCAATAACGAATATTACGTACAAACGCGGGCACGTTAAACGGTGCGCCGCGATGACAATGGTCGACACGCGTGTACACACAGGCGCGAAGGAGAAACGATAGGTAGCGAGGAGGGTTTTTTTTCCGCGAGGAGAGCGTACTTCGGAGCTCCGACACCTTTTTGCCAGCTTCCTGGTAAGAGGCCTCCGCTTGGATATCATGGGAACGCTTTCTCCTTATGCACTAGCTCGGGGACAAGAGCTAAAGAACTCGTGCACCTCTTTAGATCGTGCTTTCTTCTCCTTTCATTTGCCTCATTTCCCTTGCAAGCTCGGCTGCTTCAGCCGCGATTTAAGTGTTTACGTTTTCGTCCCTATTTTGGCGAGCTCCACGTGTCGACCTAAACCCACACCCTCCGCGGGCTGCGACCCTCCCTCTTCTCGCCCTTCGCTCTCGAAAAGTCGAGCACTTTTATCTGGATTTTATTAAGCAGGCGGCCGATCAATAGCGAGAAAATGCTTTTTATCAGAACTCTGAGGGGGTTAAGGGTAGGGGGCAGAAGTTTCGTGAATTACGGACCGGTCTCGGGGCGTTGGCGATTTCAGCGAGTTCGTGCTTGTGTATTTGCATTTAGATTCCCAGTTTTTGGAGGTATGCCGGCTTTACGTGTGCGCGACGTACACGCGTGCGCCTACGTGGGTGTCTTTTGTGCGCGTGCCGCTATCTAATTTCGCCCCGGTTTCCGGGGACGGGTGTTTTTCACGTGACATCTGACGGATATGTACGAGAGCCTTTCTCAGGTACTTTTAATATTTATGTTCTTTGAATCTGGGACGTGTAATATTTACGCTCCTTCTTCCAACGGGGACTGGGAATTCATGGGCCGAGATTCTTCTGATCTGAGGATGATATATAGCGGGATCCGCCGGCAGGACGTTTCGATTATAGCATTTTATATGATGTTAAACGAGCACGACGGTTTATAACGGCCGGGGCGGGAATAAGGTGAATGTATCAAAACGCTGACACTCTGAGGAACCCTTCCGAAATTGCATCCCATTGTGGACGCGCGGGAATCTTTGGTGGAATGGAAGAATCGTGGAGAAACCATTCAAAGTTGAAAGATACGACTGTTTCAGAGGTAGACAGACTAGTGTGTCATAAATCTTAAGCGGGGAACCACTGTAGAAAATCGGAAAAATCGATTTTTCTTTTTCACATCTTCTGAAAGACGTACGTTTCAAGAATGTTCTATCCAAATTTTATGAAGAATTTCGTAAAATTGACGGAGATATAGTATTTTCCGTGAAGCCGTGTCAAGCGCGGGACGGAGTCGAGCGGAACTTTGAACGCGTTTTTCTCAGAATGACGTTTTTCAACACCGTTGACAGTATACAGAGAAAATTATACGTCCAATTGACATGAGCAAAGCCATTGTACGAAAAAACCGTCTCTATTACGTGACGATCAGTTCTTTTCAATTAATGGCCTCCTTCTGCTTGTTTTTATCAACATTTTTACCCCAAAAAATAATTTTTTTCATAGGTCCACCCTTTTGTTATTTTTTTACGATATTTACATTCTTCATCGTCACGTAGTAGATGTAGGATTCTATAACTTCTACATATTTTTGTCTTTTTTAATTCGGATTAGCATATGGCTTAGGCAACGTCAACGTCAACGTCACAGAAACGATTTTGCCGCAGCGCATATTTTGATGAAGAGTATACCGGAAACGGATTTATGAATTGTTTGAATTTTGTTTACCCTTCAATATGTACATATTAACTATACTAAGCAATACATTGATTTACTTGCGTTGTTTGGTTGAAAAAAATTCTCGAAAACACCCTTAGTTTTCAGACCATTAAAGTGATCTCCTCCCTTAAGGGGCGAAGCCACTGTGAAAATACATATATTTAACTAATATTTTATGCTGCCAGATTCAACAAATTTTCAGCAGTATGGTTACAGCATACGATAACGTTAGACTCTGCAACAAAATTACAAAACGGGCGCTCTTGTAACTTTCCAACATTTGCTTCGAATTAAAAAATTCGAACGGTTTCTTAAAGTATATTTCAATAGCTTCAGTTAAGCGTGCGGATTTATAAAATATTCATTTTTGAAGAAATGGCGGACTTAAGAAGAAATCTTGACCAAAAGTATAAAAAATCAATATGTTTTATCAATGTTACTATTAAATGAATTATTCGATCAAAAAACTGGTACGCTTAACTGAAGATAATTGTATTACGAATATTCCCTGAAAATTTCAAGTGAATTCGATAAAAATTGACTGAGTTATTAATGCGCCCGTTTTGAAAAATGTCGTTTCGAGATACTCGCGTTTAAAGTTTCAACAGAAGTTATTTTCTGCAACTCAAAGATCGCAACTGTATACGGTCTCGTCGTGGTCAGTAATTTTCTACCTAGTTTTAAACCATATATAAGCTCATAATCCCTCTTATTAGATACATTTGGATTTTCGGACATAAACTTTTCCGGCGATTGACACCAAGTTACCTATCCGTGCACTCGATTCTGAGCTTAGCGCTACCTATACAAAACCTTCCGGAGCTCCTAGAATTTTTCGAGTTCCACTTTGAAATTGTGTAGGTATATTTTTGGGACCCCAAATATTATAAAAATGCAAAATAAGAAAAATCGAAAAAAAAAAATTCACAGTGGCTTCCCCCTTAAGGGGACTAGACAGTTCGCTCGAAAATCAAGTATTTTTTGCGAATTAATTACAAGGAGATGAACACAAATTGTGACTTGTACTTTTGGGTAATGATTATTAATACTATAAACAGTAAAAAAAAATTATTTCAATAATATATACATATGTATAACAACGTTACAGCCATCTGATGTGTAAGCGTTTTTTCTGAAGCCGCTGTAATTTTGCAGTGCTTCTGACCGTAATAAATTTAATTTGGACCTATCCTTTGAAATTTACATTCTGCTCTGGCCCCATTCTGCCCTGAACCTATTGAAAAAGAAAAAATATCGAAATTGTACAAATGGCGGCTATAAAACGGCAAATTTTAAAGAAACGTGATTTTTCGCCAGGGAAAAGAGCCGTATTATTTTTTTTTGTCGAAACAGAAGTTTTCTCCGACTTATGCGTCAGTTTGGGTCGTAACAAGACATGTTTTACACATGCTCAATTTTTTTCAAATTGATTTGGACCTCCGTTTTTTCGCAATCACTGCAAAACGAAGAGGAAATATGATTCCGAGAAAAACGCGTTTAAAGTTTCGAAAGCCGCAGAAACGGTTTATGGGGCGCTCGACCTTTCTGGCTGTAAAATCCTTAATTTTGCGAATTTTAACATAATCCAAACAGCATTTCACTCAGGAAGGGTGGTACTTTCGAAAAATGCAATAAAAAAAATCGATTTTCTGACTGCCTAGTACCCTTAAGGGGAGTTAAACGGTCAAGTTGCTCGAGAATCAAGTATTTTTTACAAATTAATTACAAGGAAGTGAATACAAACTGTGACTAGTACTTTTGGGTAATATTTATTAATACTATAAACTGTAAAAAAATATAGTCACGCTCCATGCCACTCTCAGCCTTTCGTACATTCAGTAGTTGAAACATTGCACAATACTCGAGTCATCTACCAGGAATTTCAAACGAAATCGATACGCGTGACCGGCGCGAAATCAACTTGTTAATTACCGTTGTTGATGTTGCCTCCCCCTCGACGGGGGACGAATGTACTCGCGAGAGCGTAAATAGGCAAAAGTCCGGGGCGCTGGGCGCGTGACTGGTAACGTGATTAGCTGATTAATTCGAGTTAATTGAATTTCGATTTGCGAGACGCGCCCCATTGTTCCCCGATGATCAAGGATCGCTTGGAAAAATTGGACTCGCAGCTTCTTCCCTAATTAGCCGAACGACGGGATCGGGAAGAATGGGAATCGAGTTTGTCGGAATACGCGCGTTCCGCGAGTCCGCCCGGCGCGTTTGAATATCAGATTGGATTACCGAGAATAAGAAGTTGTTAAAGGCGTATTTAACGAAGGCAGCGACTTGGAAGGAATTTACTTTCAACTTTCGGATCGATGCGATCGCGGTATTGTCCCCCGAAATAAAGACAGTTTTAAACTCGGCCCCTAATGACGTCTCATTAAATCGTAATTAGACAGCTCGAGATATAAAGATCCGTCCCGGATAAATATCGCTTTTCGCCGCGACGGAGGATAGAGGTGGACGTGCGTCGACCTTTTCGACGGCCGGATCTAATTTTAATCACCCGATATTACTACATCGCCCTTAAAACTTCCAACACGATGGTAGGGGTTACATCGCAGCACATTTAATAAGCTTCTCAATTTCTGCGCTGTGGGTAGCCTAGACGCTCGCGAGAATTTCTTTCGCCCCCCAGCAAACTAATTAAGAAACTAAATTACGAAATAGATCACGGATAATTCGGTCGAGAAGTAATTAAACGCGCCGCCGGGAAGGGGCGGAATAACAGGGCGAAAGATACGAGAAAAATAGAGGCAGAAAGCTTTTGTTTGCCCCGTCGAACCGTATAAGCAACACAATGCAATCGTTTCCAGGAGGGGGTGGTCGATTAAAATTCGCGTTCGAGCCGGCGGGAAAATCGTATCACCGGATATGGAAACGAGAAACGAACAATCAACCCTTCGGCGTCCTCGGAGCGCGGCGTTTTAATAAATTTTCGAACACGTCACGGCGCGGCCACCGTTCGAATTCGTTTTTCCCCACTCGATACAAGAGAGGTGACAACGCTTCGACTAGCCTCCCGATCAGGCGCCGCGTCGGCAGAGGATCACTTGGAGCGTGCACGCTTCAAAAGAGCGCGCCGGTGTCGCGGGGTGGAGCGCTTAAAACCCGATCCGCACAGTCTCGTTCACGCGCGTTCGTCCGTGACGCTTGGAAACGGAAGGCCGTGGGGGGTCGGGCGAGGGGTGCTGGATGAACGGGCAAAAGCGTGTCCAGGCCGGACAGCGGAGGTTTTGCGCCGTGTTTACGGTGCTCCGTCACACCTGATCCTCTAACGGCCTCACGGCCGCCGTGTCAGACCGGCGTCGGTGAGTGAGCAGGCGAAACAGACGACCGATTGAACCCCACGGCCGGGTGAACGGAAGGGAACAAGGGGGGAGTGGGAGAGAGAGGAGGGTGAGGATCGCCGTACTCTTGAGGGTGACTTAAAATTCTCGGGGATGTTGCGGCGTGGCAGATAGGTTGCCTCGTTTCACGAGGTGTCCATGAGGCAGGGAGCGTGGAGACGTAGCTTTCGTAAGCTAACCCCGTGCGACCCTTAACCGGCCGCGATGCATAACCTCATCCCCTATTCCCGCTGCCTCTCATAACCGCCTCGGACCCCAGTAAACAATACGCGGGAGGGGATGGTGGAGCCGGTAAGCTGGTCACGTCTGACGCGTCACGTTCCGCCATTTGCAGAGGCCAGAGCAGAGATAGCCGGACCCTCGGAGAAGTTCGTGAGGCCTGGCAGCACCCTGCAGCTCCACTGCCTGGTGAAAAAGTCGACCGAGACGCCCTCCTATCTATTCTGGTACCATAACTTCCGGATGATCAACTACGACGTGGATCAGGGGGTCAATGTCAGCACCGACCTGGCCGGCCGCGAGAGCTGGCTAGAGGTGCCGCACGCGTCCGATCGCCATTCCGGAAATTACACCTGCGACGCCAGCAACGCGCAACCGGCCCGTGTCCTGGTGCACGTGTTCAAGGGAGATAATCCCGCCGCTATGCAGCACAGCATCGCATCCTCCCCATCCGTCATGGCGTGCAGCGCGCTATTGATGATGTTCACCACGCTCAAGCTGGTCCTCCACTCCACCACCGCCAACTGACCATCGTGCGCCGCCACCCGCGCCGCCCGGACGCACTAGAGGGCAGGGGGAGGGCACGGGTCACGATGGCGAGCTAGTAAATTCGTGGGAGGAAAGGGGGGGGAGGAGAGGACGGTCGGCCGACGGGACTCGCCAGATGAATCGTACGTGGAATATCGTGGAGACTATGATCGCATCGTCGAAAGGTGAGGGACGTTACCGTGACACGTGTTATTTATAGCGTTAAGGGTGCGAGATCGTAACTTTCGATAAGCGGGACGGACGCGCCCACGCGCCGCTAATCAAACGTTCCGCAACGAGCCGGGACGATTATATCTCTGTAAATAAGGCGAACGGTGGGCGCGAGGCTCGGGCCGCACGCGTACATGCTCAAGTAGCCACTTCGAACGACCGTCACGTACACGCTCCATCCCGCGTGTAACGTGAATCGCCGTGAAATGACGGGAAAAACCGAGGTATTTCATCTCCGCTGGAACCGTTTGTTTTGCGGGGGAGAGGGACACGGGCGCCGTTCAGTATCCACGTTGCTCAAGCCGGCGTTTCAAACCGACGCCGCTGTATTAACCGTTGTGATATGTGTAAACGTAAGCTATGTGTACTCCCGCGATAATAGAACTGTAATTGTGTAATCTGTCTGCGAAGAGTGACGCGATTAATGGCGATAATCTTGTCGCGACGCGACGCGTTCCACCCCCCGGACCAAAACTTCCCGCGACGCTTCATCTTTTAATGACTTCACTCGCACGCAATTGGTAGCACGTCGCACTGAAAGCTGTCGCGCTTCACAGCCAGGTATTCATTGTTCCGGTGGAAAAGGAAAAAAGAGAGAAACGCGGAGCAAATGCGTATCCGAGGATTACGATGTTCGACGAGCTCGATCGTTGTCGGGTTTAACGTCGGGACCGACAAACTTTCCGCGAGATTATAACAGAATATTCCATGCTCGGCCTACACGTACAGGTGCGCGTAATTAATCGTGATAATCCCGGCGTAATGCAGCACAGCCTAACGACATTATCTTCTATTGCCTTGCTCCGCACAGATGACCTTGCTCATAATGCCAAAATTAGTTCTATCCGACCGCCGCAGAATGACCACGCTCAGGTGTACTCGTAAAAGGAAGCAGCGCTTAGTGGGATTTGGAAAATCGTCGGACGGGCTCGCGCGCCGGGGACCGTTCCTCGGCGGGCGTGTTTTAATATTTAGAAGGTGAACGTGGGACGACGGGAAACGCGCCGGTGTCGATGTATCAGCAGGGGGAGCGAGATTATCCTCGGTTGTGCCACAAGTGTTTTCGATTACTATCGTTCGTTGGATTCCATTTTACTGTACATATATTTTCTACGACGGTTAATCGTTATCGGCAAAGTATATCGTAGATGGGTTTAAAGGGGAGGTTCCCCGTTCCGAGTACGACGGGGGTAAGTGCGAGTACGATCTTCTGGACCACGATATATCGCAGCGTTAGAATTGTCGCATGTTTCGAAGCTAATCCACTATAGTAGACAGCCGTTTCACATATTGTACACACGCCGTCGACGATGATAAATCAGATCCGAAATAATAAACGCGACGGCGGCCGCGTTTTACGAGCGACGGTGAATGAAAAAAGTTGCCGAGAGCGGGCGCGATGGTCCCGCGGGAGATTCTGATTAAATGAAAATCCCGGTAATAATTGGAGATGGATCGGGCGTGGGAGCGCTGGACCGGTGGTAATAGTAAATTTAAACGGTTATACATATACGATACTTCTTCCCGTGCGTACGCCGCTCGTGACGAGTGGCTCGATTTAAATAAGTTATATAGAGGACGATGGATAATTTAATGTGATGTTCGATGAGTATATCGTCGCTGTCTGTTACATGTACGTGTATATATATGTTACGAACGTCGCACAATGTTAATCTCATTTACGGTTGAATAAAGTTTTCATATAAATTCCATTGGACTTTTGACGCCGGGCGCAACGGTGCTATTTAATTATTCGCGTAGCTCGGCCTCTGTGTAGCAGCGGATGTATCCATGATTAAACATACCTTTCAGATCCAGGAATGATTGCTGCTTTCGGTATGTACCATCACAGTTACCATTTCCGAAGCATTAGCCACCAGCTCTTCGCTATCGCTATTCAAGATAGAATATTTTTAAGGGTAGGGAAAAAACGGGGAACGTCCATTTTTCGTGATTTTGCGATTTATAGCATACTAGCTGACCCGTTACATACTTTCACCCGGTAATTAAAAAAGCCTAAAAGAAAAAATAAATAGCCTATTCTAATCTATGTCGTATGTAATGTATATTCAATATTTTATTAAAATCCAAGTTCAGCATATAGGCATGAAAGAGGAATAAACAAACAAACAACGTTTCACTTTTATATAATAGTAGGGAGTTTGTTGGTGGCAACTGTAAGATAACGTTAAAGATTTGGTATTCTGATTAAAAACAGGAAATGTCCACTCTGCATTGGAACAAAATACGGAATATCCCTACTCTTTTATTGTAAAACAAGAAATTATTTAAGAAGAAAATTATATTAGAAAATTAACTTTATTGAACCTCGTTTCTTTACTGATGGACTAAAGTATTAAAACTTTTGTGACATTCCCTATTTTTCCCCTTAAGGTGCGTTTAGACCAAACGAACGAATGCTCGCCCCTCATTTCGACAAAATTCGTGCTGATTTAGTGTAAACGGCAATCTTCACTTGCAAATTTTAACTTGAATTTTGTCGATGTGTGGGGCGAACGAGCATTCCTTCGTTTGGTTTAAACGTACATTAACACTTCATTTATGTCACACCACTCTTCGCCCAGGAAGAACACTATACCGAGCTGCTCCCTACCATAATTTTCTAAAAACAGCGAGCACGATCATCCGTTTGTTCGAAATTCTATTTCAGTGATCAGAACGTGTGATGATTCGCGTTTCTTCGGCGCAAAGAAGAAAAAAAGCGATTGCATCCTGGAAAATGTAAGTAACGAAACGGCCCCGAGCGCTTTTCCACGGAGCGATGAACATTGTTTTCATTCCCCGCGCAGCGCAGCGGACCGTCCCCTTTATTGAAGCAAAATACCAGCGGAATGCGATGGGTTCATGGCGCATAAGCACTTTCATCCGTATCTCTCTTGAGGGAATAATTTCGCCGTGACACAGTTCGAGCCCCAGTCTCTGGTAATGGCTGCATGCTAATGGCATTGTTTGCCACATTAAAATTACCGTCCCGTTCGATCGGCACTAATTGATTATTACGCCGTAAACGGGTCTATTCAAGGATTACAATTCTATTAATCGGTCGCAGGCACATCCGGCGAATTGAACGCTAGTTGCCAGGAGAAGAGCTCGCTGTTTCTGTTCCGCGGTAATTGCTTCTGCAATTATTCGTCGCGAGCGAGAGCCAGGGAAAGGGGATGCACGGGAATATAAATACGCTCGTGGTTAGAATATCGCGGGAACTAAATTTGCCGGCGCCGCGAGGAAGCCACTTCCGCGGGAAGACGATTTTAATCGACACTCGATTATGTTCACCACGTACTCCCATCGAACACCCTTGATCGCGTGCTTCAATGGTAAACTGGAATGCACCGCGAGTTACGCGGCCGAGTGGGGATTTCGCCTCGATGGTGCCCGACTTTGTTGCAAAATTACATTCACCCGGATTTACTGTTTCGCAACGCGTTCGGAGCAGGAATTTCGCGAGTGTTGCGTGAGCCAGATTTAAAAGGCCTATCCCTCGAACCTGTGATTACTTCACTCCCTGTGGTATTCCCGTTTCCATTAGAAACGGTAGAGGTATCGTAACATTCGCAACATCGCGATGCAAAATGAAACGAAAAGTTGTTATGTAAAGATACGTGTTGTACTCTTGCCACTTGTTGTAGACACTTGTAGGAATACAAGCTTTGTTAAAACTTGACAATGAAGGTGTAGAAGAATATACCAAGCAACTCCATCCAATCATCGTTCTCCATCGCCTCGCCTTGGCCTTTGCTGCCCGAAAAGTTGCACTATTTTAATGAGAGGTTCCAGGCAGCTTGCCTTATCTGCAGGAGGTCAGCATTTGTGAATGCTCAAAGTTATACGTAATTAGCATAGGAATCCCACTTGGGACTGCGTCAGAGACTGAAGCTGGGCGGTACAGGGCGCCGAGTCCAGGTTCAGCTTAGAAGCGCAAAGAAATCGTCTGAGGAGAAGTTTGTTTCGTCCTTTTTTCAAGGAACCGTTTCCTGTTGACCCGGTTCAGAGGTCTCCTCGGGATTCGAAGCCGCCGTTGGCCCGCAATCAGCGCGCCCCCGTCGAGCTCGTGCTAAATTTGAATCGTTAATATCGTGTACCAACGGACCGGCGTCATTATTCCAGAAAGATGACTCTAATCTATTCCCGCCCGCCTCGTCAACGATGCAAGACCCCGTTGCACCGTTTCTGATTTGTGTCTTCGATAGGGATTACTTCGCCCGGTTACCCGTGCAACGGTGGTCCGATTCGATCTGCATCCGCAGCAATATTCCCCGCATTACAAACTTGCTCTGTGGCGTTCGAATTAGCGGCGAGAGAGTGTCGCCCTCCCGCTATCTCGTACGTCACGTGCCCTTCCATCTGGCATCTTAAATTTATGAATTCAGAGCGCGATAGACAACCCACCACTTGGACCTAGCACGAGCTCACTAACGACACAATGAATGAGTCGTGACACTTTCTGGTAACGGAGTCTCTCTGCCACTGGTGCACTCTTGCTTCACGCCATCGTCGTTTCACGTCCCCGTTGTTGCGCAAGGAATCCTTTATAGCTCAGTAAAATCAGAGGAAAATATAGCCAATCTGGGGAATAATTATAATTGTAAGTAATCTACATTTTTGCAAGAGCCTTTATTTCATTGTTTTAAGTAATATGACAAAATTTCCCATCGATCCGCAATCTACTAAAAATTTTACAGAGGGTGCGAAATCATTCAGTGGCGATGATCAGTCAGAACGGAGAGACAGTCGGTGAACGAAGCCGCAGCTTCGGGTCAATGTAGGTACATCCGCCTAATTTCGAACGGGAAACTATTCGGAGTTGCTATAAAATTAAATGGAAATTCTGGTAATGCCTATCCCCCATCCTTTATCTCGGCGGCGTCATCGATTTCGCATGTTTCTCCGCGCAATCCGCCGCGGCGTCGTTCGTACGTGCTCCCATTTTCCACGTATCCCGTGGCGCGGCGAAGAAAACAGGGAAGTGAGGACGAAGATCGATGCGGAATCGTCAAATGCATCTAACGAATTAGAAGCTGCCGGTATCAGAAGCCACAGTGGGTGTGGAGGACATTTCATTGCAATCCCAGTTGGCAATTGCCTCAAGTTTTAATGCACTTAGGCGGCGATTCTGGTAAGGGCTATTCAAACTTTATCTCCGCTCGGATCGTCACTCACTTCGCATCCATATATCCGCCACCATAAATGCACTCGGTCCCATTCTCCCAATACATACACCAAAAACGAGGCGATTTCGGTACGAAATGGGAGAAGCCAATTTTTAGAATAATAAATTACTAATTAGCGTTGGAACCAGTGGGAACTTGTAGGTCAATTTAAACTGTAACGTCGGAAGCGTTCGTAGCGGGAATTATTGGTCCGTGTCTGACCATGCACCGAGTGCTTCTACTCGCTCGGCTTCACTGGGGAAGTAAACAGTCCACGAGAAGGAGACTGTGCAGATATTTAAGAACAAACGTTGTCGTTTCGACAAGACCAAGATGACCTGGTTGTAACCCACATATTCCCGTTTAAAGAAATGGATGTGACGTTTACCGGGGAACAGTAGAAATTCTAAAAAACGAACAATTCGGATGGCAATAAATATTAGACATGCTGATAACGATTTCAATTTCGTTAATTGCAAAGTGTAATCTAGGTATTTGTGTGCGAATTCATTATTTCTAGTTACACCTGTTTATTCCGCCTTTAACTTCCTATTTTGACCAACTCGCCGCTACATAATAATGTAGAGTGTTCCAGTAAACTGTTTATGCTGGGTGCTTGCGGTTTCCTCCATGGTTTCGCTGCAATTGAATTGCACAGACAGCAATGCCCAAATCGACGCTATTGAGATGGACCTGCAACGCTGGTATATAATAAAATTGTTTCGTGCCAGGCTTCTGTTAACAAGTCTCTACTAATGCTGTGGACTAATAAGCCGCTTATATCAAGAGTTTGCGGCACACTGCATTAATTCTGCTTAAATTGAATACTACGTACAAGGGTCCTCCAATTAACGTCAAACAAATCAATGGTGCGACGAGCGTGGCGAATAATTAAATGTATTTGTAATTTAAACAAATGTGCCGGTGATTTTGAAAGTGATGTAAGTCGTGTATTTTTTGTTTCGAGATATTTAGACTGTTGCGTTTGGGGGTATTAAATATATTTTTCCATTATTGAAGAAAATGTTTCAGAATATTATGATCTCCTAATGTCGAAATTATATATCATTATAAAATTGTATGAGTAACTTTAAATGTCTCTCAAATTCCAAAAGTGTTCAAACGTATTCTTTCGATCGTCACAACTTAATAAATTCAAACATTTTTTCGTATTGAAGTAATTTTTATAACAACCAACAGCATTACAATTTTTGGTAATATATTCTTTTTCATATATTTGTAACATAAAATAAGGGAAACCTGAATTTTGTAGGGCTTTTTGACTTACGCCACTTTCATAACCACCCTCACGAATAACCACGCCATTATTCACCAACCACGGGCATTGAAAATGCATGAAGCTTCTCGTAGCATTTTCATTCGTTAATTTCAACGATCCCGAGAGCCATTCCCCTTCGTCATAGAATCGCCTTCTTTATCATCGTGTCCCGTCACATGCGTTCGCAGAAGTCACAGAAGAGAAAGAGCAGCAGCATTCGATCTGGCGGCATCATTCATCCCGGTGGACGGGCGCTGGAAATTTTAATCAGAGTCGCCAGAAATTGGGCCAGTCCAGTGCTGGCAGTGTCCACTATCTCTCTGTTCCTTGGCCCTCCACCGGGGAGACACGCGGTTCCTCTGCAGTTTGCGCGAATTTCCGGAAGAAATTCGAGCCCCTAATGCGGCCACTAAGCTCGGCCTGCTCGTCACCGAGGATAATTCCACGGTATACCTGGCCAGCGTCGGGCGAATGACTCTGTCGCCGCTGGCTCGATGACCTTATCGACCAGCCCCGGGATTGACCCACGCCTCGTCAGCCTTTTACTGACGAGCCGTGATAAGCCCTGATTGTTATATACGACAAACGAGGCGGCTCGTCTGCCACGGCTGGCCAGGACAAATTCGTTTTGGATGCCGCTTCGGCCGCGTCCGTCCACTTAAGGCAGCCGAGCATCGATCGGAGGTTTAGAAAAATTTGTTTGCGGCTCTGTTCCTGGCTGGAGGCAGGAGAGGGAGGCGGAAGAGGCGTGAGAAACATGCAAATAGCCCCCGTTCCTGAATGCACGCCCGTTCCATCCTCAACCGAGGCGTATATTTTAAAAATCAAGAACCTTTCGTTGTTACCCCGGGAAAAAAGGAGGGTAATCGCGAAGCGTGGCAGTCGACGAGAGCACCGGGGGCTCTATGAAAAATGTAAATGGCCACCACCGTCGCCGATTCGTTGGACACAGGCAGGCGGAATTTCAGCGCAAACGTATCTAATTGCACGAGGCCGGACTCAGAGAGGGTAACGTAATTGCGGTAAAACATGCATTTAAAGGCCTTCAAATATTGGACCTCCTCTTGATGAATATTTCAGGGTACTGAGAGCCTATAGGCGGGCATTTGAATTTTCATCGCATTAGACTGGCGGCCGCGCCGGGCACGTCGTTTTTCTTCGAGCGAGCTTCAAAGAGGCGTTTTCAAAACTTATTCATCTACTTTGCTTTGTCACTTGAGTCTGGTGAACGGGTCTACATTGACTAATGTTCACTTGCGTGGATGCCTCTCGCGCTCTTCGATGACGTATCATCAGCTTTGAGGCTCACAGGTAACGCGATAATTTGCAAACGTTTAAGTTATTTTTTCCTGTCGTCCTCGCGACATTACAGGTAATTTAAGGGGTTGTACCTAGCCAGACGGCCTAAACGAGGCGAATGTTTGCGATTTTCTTTTTGAAAAAGCGGAAGCATATATTTTTACAGAACTTGTGGCACTTAAAAGAGCAACATTTAAAGAAACATTGCCTGATTTTTTCCGGCAAAAATCACGCGATAAAACTCAGAACTTCAACTTTTAAATAACTATCAGTTTGTTTTAAATTGATATATCAGAAATTCCCTTCGTTAATTAGAGGATACATTTATATACTAACGAAATCTTTTTTGTTTTTTGATTTTACGTAATATGGTTCCAAATGGCAGTGCTCACCACAAATCCAAATTTTTAAAAATACTTCTTGAGTGTCGGTTATTACATTATTATAAACGTAAATATTTTTCTCAAAAGGGAACACCGCGGAGCCGGACTCACCGATTGGAACGCAACTTTTTGGGTTTATAGAGTGACTTAAGACAAGAACAACGGTGTGTTTCATTTGTGGCCTATCGCCCTTTAAGGGGGTGAAAACTAACCTCAAAGTCAAATTGGCACTTCCACTTTTTCGCGTGTAACTCTCAAAGTACAACAGACAGAAAAAAATGTTTCAAACAAAAGTTCAATGGTGCAATAAGCGCTGCAAACTTGCGTTAACAAAATTCCGAAAAAAAAAAATTTTCGTTCAGGTATTTTTTTTTTTAAACTATTTTCAAAATTTTGTTAACGGAAGTTTGTAGCACTTATTACACCATTAAACTTTTGTTTGAAACATTTTTCTGTCTGTTGTACTTTGAAAGTTATACGCGAAAAAGTGGAAGTGCCAATTTGACTTTGAGGTTAGTTTTCACCCCCTTAAAGAGCGATAGGACACAAATGAAACACACCGTTGTTCTTGTCTTGATTCACTCTATAAACCCACAATGTTGCATTCCAATCGGTGAGTCCGGGTTCGCGGTGTTCCCTTGTAAGAGAAAAGTACCAAATGTTCATTAAATGTTGCTCTTTTAAGTGGAAAAAATTCTGTAAAAATATATGCTCCCGCTTTTTCAAATAAAAATCACAAACATTCGCCCTCTTTTCGGTCGACTGACTAGGTATAACCCCTTAAATTCTTAAAGGAGACACCACTCGGTAATTACAATTATTCCAGGCACGAAGCGGGCAAGTATTAAGGAACGTAATGATAATTCTCTTTGAACCATACACACGCGTCGCACGAAATCCCTTCCCGTTTGATAGAGCTCGTTACAATTAACGATTAAATTGATAGTGCACCGCGCGAACGGATCAATTCGTCCGTCAAATGGAACGTGTTAATTATTGACAGTACCTTAAACGGAGCAACGCGGCATGGATTATTGAAACGTGCACATGTTTCGATCCTATAGAGGAATACTTTCACGCCGCGGGGAAATTCATTCCGCGCTGATTAGATTTCGCCAGCAGGCGGTGGATAAAATGGTTTTGACGCCTCTACTTGACAAGTTCACGCTGTTATGCATACAACACGGGCTTCTCCGCGCCGTTGCCGCCGGATTATACCGTGTATCCAGCAGGAGACGTAACGACTTTGACGAAGCAGTCGGATGATCCGCCGTATGAAATATACACGTATGCATACGTGATATCCTCGCCGTCTCGCCCCACGCAAAATGCATTTTAACAAAAAATTTATGCGTCTGTTACGTGTGCACGTATGTACGTGCGCCGTGTAAACCCTGCAACAGTGATATACTCAAGGGACAGGATGCAGCTCAACGTCGGAAAACATACCACTAAAAGAGGAGCACAACGCACCCAACAGTTTACCTTTAAGTAAATTCTTATAAACCATAATTAAAAGAAGAGTTTAACGAACGGGGATGAAAAGTGGAAATACGAGTGTATCGCGGAGAATTTGTTATTCTCGATCACCTTCGGTTTTATAATTTCATCAGTACTTGCTATTTATTTCCAGAAGGATTCTCAAAATATACCACTGTTCGCCAAAATCGTCTGGATCGTATCAGACGCAGCTTGCAATTTTTACAAGACACGATGCATATTTCATCTGACCGACATGCGATGACTCTTCAAGAGTTTAAGATTGCAAGAGAAATTGTTGAAGCAGACTTCGGGCCAAGATGCTTATTGTCCCGTACTTTATTTGCAGCACGTCAACGGAGTTCCATTTCCCTTCCAAAATTTATGCGACGGCTACGTGCGCCCGTGCACAGGTAGCCGGGGACAGGATGCATTCTGCGAGTTTCAGAAAAAAAGAAGAGAATTCCTTTCAAAGGGGGGCTTCACGTACGGTCGGGAGCTTCATCTTAAATAAATGCCCTTCCATGAATGTACTCGGAGGATTACCGTGTACACGCTGAAGACGGCGGTATTTGCTCGCCGCGGAGCGCCAGCTCTTTATAGAGCGGCTGAAAAATCGTGGCGCACAACAAAAATGGAATGACCAGGATCGATAGGGAGCCCCCGTTAATGCTTATATCGAGGCACTGTACAGAAATAATTTCGCCCGCGGAGAAAGCCGGATAAATTGGATTTTCTGCTTTACAAAAATTGCAACAGAGGTGGCGGGGAAGGAGTCTCGGGTCGGTTTGAAATTCGATTTCACCGTGGCCGCTATTTGTGTCGGCCATCATTATCACCGCTTTGCGCCGCACGGCGGCACCGCGGGAGAAATTTAAGGGGAAAGTTTGCTTTCACGTCGACTTTATCGCGGCCATCGACTTTATTTCGCTCTTAGAGAGCGGCCGGATACACACGGCCGAGGACGAGCTAATCTCGCTGGAAGCAGATACCTTTAAATAAACGTCTTCCTGTAAATGTATCCGGGAAATTATACGTGGCCGTGATGCTATCGTGTTTGCTCCCAGCTGCGCGAATATTCCCCGGGAAATGGAAGCTTTTTAATAAAGACTTAGCCCCGACGTCGAACGTTGGGAATTCTTTCCCCCGGCTGGGCGCCTGGCGGCACGTTTTCCCCGGAGCCGCTCCGATATCGAGAGAACAAAGGTGCAATAAGCAGGTTCGTGCACGAATGAGCCTCTTATCTTAACGAATATTTAACGGCTAATCGTAATGGATGACTGTCGTACGAGTGTTGCCATCGTGGATAGGATCTCGGGGATGGTGTGTACACGGACACGGCGAACTACAATTAACTCGGGCTGCGACAGAGTTCCGTTGTAGTCCTGGCCTGGAACTGAGAAGCAGTATCGGACTGAAGCTGAGCTGTTAGTGCCGCGGTGCGGAACGGGGATTATAACTGAATGATCGAGGAGAGGTATAAGTTTTTAAGGGTTCCAGCGACGCTGCTCCGCCTCACTGTTCCGAACTATTCCCAAGAAACGACATAACGAGACATCCTCACGGCTTTTCAATTCAGTTCCGATCGCGGCATGCATTCTGGGAATAAAATCTCTGCTGAATTCTGAACACTCCTTCAATTGGCAATCTGACTGTGTCTGAGACAGCTGCATTTATTTTTCTAAATACGACAATTCCCACTCGACGTGTGCTGAGTTCATTCGCTTCGTACCTGATTCCACCAGAACCTACCTGTACCGCAGACCAAAATATCGAACGATATTCTCGAACGACTACCGTCCCGCGAAACTCGATCAAGAATGAATGCTTCGAACTGACGATGTCTGTCATCCACTGTCTTCCCTATCGAGCGTTACGTCGCCTAAAGTAGTCGTTCGTGACGAAGAGTTTTCAAAGTCGAAGCTCTGGCCGTGCAAGGGAAATGGGATAACACGGATCGATGCCAGGATACCTCGGGAATATCCCCGGAGCTGCGTGAAAAACTGCTGCTGGTAGGTAAGTCACTCGACACTTTATTGACCACGCGTTTCGGAGCAAACTTCCATCTGCTACCGTTCCCCGAGACATTTACAACCCTACTTCACAAATAACATCGAGATCTTTCAATCATACATTTCTGCCAGCGATAAACATGAAAGAACATTGAATTCCCAGGCTCACGGGCCTTAAGAGATCGCAGCTGTAAACTCACGAATAGAGAGGGTAGATGGAATGTTAAAATCCTCGATTTTATCGTTCCCCGCCATTCGAGCGTGGCCCCCGTAAGTTCTCGATTCAGGATTGATTGCATAAGGCAGGATTTCGGCGGTGGGAAACGAAGTTTTCGAGAGTAAAGGGGAGACGGGCTCTTAAGACTGGCAGGAAAAATTGTTCGTTGCATGTGTGAAGTTCCGTCGACCAGGACGGGGCTCGGCCGTCGAAGTTGGAGAACTCGATCGTCGTGCGCGTTTGATTTTAAACGGTACACTGGTCGGAGCTAAAAGTTCCTTCTTCTTACGTAAATGAACATTGCCCCGCGCTCCGGAAACTTTATCGGATCGTGCCTTTTTTTCCTCCCCCGCCCGAACCTCTCCCACGAACGTCCGCCTGATCGCGGAGAAACTGGAATCCCCGGTCATTCGTAAAAATGCGCTCCTCCAGTTCTCTTCCAACCGGACTTTCCCCCTCGTATCGCTATCGCTGCTATTTCGTTGCTGTCGTTATCGAAGCTCCGTCGAGCGCGTTCCGTGAATTCTAACTGCCTCCTCGAGATATTACTTGTTGATGTCGCGGACGTAAAGATTCCGCGATGGGAAAATCTCTGTCCCGCTTAATGCCCCGGGTGTCCCCGAAGTCTCGCGTTTCCCGATAACAGCGGTGATTAAATAGCCCGATAACGAGGAGGAATTATGACCTTGATGGTTGAAATAATTTCAGCGCGGAATTGTATTTTTTCCGCGATTTTGAAAACGAGAGGAAATGCCCGAGGCGGCAAAGGTTACGCACAGGACAGGGCCGCGCGCGTATTTTACCCCGCAGAAGAATTATATTCGTATAAATGATTTATACATCCCATTTCCCGTAGTTTAAATCTATTCCTCCGGCGTTAGAACGGAAAGAGGAGGGCGAATATTCCGTCACGCGGGAACAGAGAAATCGCGGCGGATGAAAATAACCGGGGTGTTGCGTGATTCCGCACGAATGTCCCAGAAAAGCGCTCGATACGAGACACGCGGAACGACCTGATAAATGCGTTTCGAGTCTGCCGGAACGGCGCGTGTTTAACGAGTCCGAAATCTGGCGTTGACCCAGAATCATCCCTCTGTCGCCTTCCACCGTATTAATCGCACGCACGGCTTGCTAGATATCACTGGCTGCCAGTTGAGGATCCCTTATCCGCGGATGAAGCCCTTCAAAGCAGCTGCGCGCGATTCCCTTCCGCAGTGTCGATTCCGACGAAAACAATCGAATCTGTTCCTAAATTCTGAATTCCCCGAACTCCAATCCTCGCCGTCTTCGTCCCCTGGGACTCTTCCGAACCTTCCCATCTCTCTTCCTACGAATTCATGTGGCGTCGGCTCGAAAAAGCCTCCTGCGAGCGTTCTTTTAGCCTCCGCGCTGCCCTCCCGCGTCCCTGCAATGCCTGGCTACGGCCGAATGAAACATAACCGTTCTGTGGCACCCGCTATCGTCCCTACGTCCGGCAACTTGCGGCCTCACGGACATAATTCAGCCACACGTACGCAATCCAATCCAACGGCCGTGTAATCGTGCGTACGTGTCCACGAGATATCGGTGGCGAACGTCGGCAGCCTATACAAACCGAAACGGGTCCCTCCTCGTCGGCGCAACGATTGCCCCAGCTTTCGTTCGCGGCTTTTGATTTACATTAATTGATTCCGGCCCGATACCACGGCCGGACGAACGATAACTATGACGAGATTCGATCTCCCATGCATATGTATAGGGTGAGGGGGGCTCGATACCGAGGGGGATGGGCGATTTACGAGGAAAAAATGAATCCGTTGGGCAACCAGGAGTGGCAATATTGCAGCGGCCGTGCAGAGCGCGTTTATTACGCGCCACGACGTATGTTAATTAAGAGGATAACGAATATATCGTTACTGATGATCGTCCAGCACGAGGGACTTAAAAGACCACTGGCTCGATATATTACAGGCCTCGTTTAATTAACAAATGTCGAGATCCGTTGGAAACGAGTCGCGATAATGCGTCGCATAGGGTCTCCACTTTCTTTTCGTTGTGCTTCTTCCTTTCTGCTCGCGTATAATTAAATCCCATTCGAGCGGCTCCGTGCTCCCAGGGAATTTAAATATTTCATCGAGGATTACACGGTCCTCGAAGCACCGCCGAAACGAATATCCTAAAATACAGTTCGCCGCGGTAGCTATCTATATCCGAAACCGCACTTATTGGAGGGACCGTCTACCCAAAACCGATGAGAAATTTCCTGCCGTTAATTCCCATTTTGTCCGTTCTAGGATTAACAATGTACATTCCGTTCTCGCGGTACAGAGAAATTTCCGAATCGTTACCGCCGTCGCGGTGCGAGCAGGCGGGACAGGACGCAGTTACGTTCGATAGAGCGGAACCACGGAATTTCTGTACGCGGCCGCGCTCCAACCCCCGGCTTGACCGTCGTACGTGCAAAGTGACTTCGTTCCGGGGCTGATATCCCGCCACTTCGTTGTCGTGTACTGATTATAAAACCCCCTGCCGTGATCTCAGCCTGTCGTCCGTGCATGACGCACGGACTGCTCGCAGAAATGGGTCAAACTTCAGAGTCGCGTTTCTCCTCACCTTGACGATGGGGACAGAGTTATTTCTCCTTCTATTTTTTGACTTATGACCGCGGTTTGTCCGCGACAAACTTTCCCGGGAAGCTTCACGAGCTCCTGGCCCGCGGACGAATACTTTTCGACGAAAGAAATCGCTGGGGTACGATGTTCATCGTTCCCGCAGCCTTATGAACTTTGTCCCACTGTATATAGAGACGGGCTTGAATTTATGGCTGCGACGGGGAGGAGGTAGATTCTATGTGCAAAAATGAGTGGAAAATGTGCAGTGGAGTTTTTTCGTGGGAGGCTTTGTTCAGTAGGAAATCTAATTCAAAGATTGGTGCGGAGTGTCTGACCAATGCTTGGTGTTACTACTTGCGCATAGGCTGTGGTTCCTATAACCATGGGATTAGAGCAGATCATTATTTTATTTGCTACGCTCCTACTTCGCTCGGATATCAAAATACTTGTTTCAGCTCCGCTCCTGCTCCTCTCGAGCTATTTCTTTTAAATAAAATTTCTTTTAATACTGTCAAGCAGTGATCTTTCATTTACACAAACCCCATATTTCTAGCTTTTCATTTTTATATAGATAAAAAATTCATAAAGGATGATCAATTTTCGAGCAAAGAAAGTACTATTTCTCCTTAATGGGTCAGTCCACTGTGGCGGTTTGAAGAATGAAGATATTTTTAAAGATTTTTTCTTCGTAGATACAACATATAGGTAATGCAATATGTAAATCTTTTTGGTATTTATTAAGCTACTCTTATATTACACAAAAAATTAATAGAATTTTTTTAATTTGTTTTAAAACTTTAAAGTCGATTATCTCAAAACAACATTTTTTTCAACTGGTGCAGGTGATTGCAAAAAACTATTTGACCAATTACCCCAGTAGCATTTCTGGTTGGCCCGCGGTATCCCCAAGTTGGGAATTAGTTGGCCATCAAAATGCCAACAATAAATGCTACTAAGGTAGTCTGAAATATTTACATGTGATTCAGCACTTCAGTGGCTATGACTGGGACCATGGAAACCTTTTTCAATTAACCATTTCATACTTTTTACAAGGCAAAATGACTGAAAAAATCACCGTATTTCGACATTTAAACTTCAAACCTCCGCCATTTCGTTAATTCTTTATCAGTAAAAATAATCCTGGTTCCGGCGATAACCACACTTATAGTGAATACAACACACTTTGAATTTTTTGTTTCAAATGCGTCGTTCTCCCGGAAGCACCTGCACCAGCACTACATCGCATTCTCAAGGCGCTCACATCAGTGCGATATGTATTTAAAAAAAAAATTTTAAAAATTGAAAATAGACTTTTTTTATACTGTCAATAAGTGTATTAATAAGTAGACAAAACATTATTTACGTTGGATATTCCGTTTACTAAAAAATAAATCCTAAAAAATGACAATTTTCACCACTTCACAGCAGACTGACCCCTTAACATCGGACTGCGCAGCCCTACGATATAATATTTTTTCAATGATGAAAAATTAAGAATTGGTGTTTACTAAAAACATTTCATTCATTTGCTCTCATAAAATAAAAGAAAATTCATGTAATAAAAAAAAAATTGGAGCAGTGGAACAATACAAATTTTCCGTGCTCTGGCTCCGCTCCTGCTCCGGGCAAAACCCCATTACTCCACTGCTCCGCGCTCCAGCTCCGAGCTCCTCTCCAACGCTCTGCCTCCAACGAAACATTTTCAGATTTTCAGAGTCCCTTCTGTATAATCCGAAACAAACTCTCCAACATATCTCCCTCTATATGAAAACTGAAGGACTGTTAAATATAGCTGAACATTATTAAACGGTATTCGAGCAGCGCTGGGGAGAAAGGAGGCAATTTTTCATCCGGCATCGATGCTCCCGCCGAGAGCCTTAAATTTCACATGGCATCGAACGCATTAAAATGTGATCAACTCCCCCGTTACAATTTCAGATACAACGCGGCACGAGCATGGCCGTCGAGCAGTGATGTACAGTGCGTGCCGTTAAACAATGGGTCGGCCGTAAATGCATCAGCATAAATCGTCCATTCGATGGAGCCATCGAGCAGTGAAAAAGGAATGGCCGCGGAACAAAGGCAGGTGAATATTTTTTCGGGGGGGAAACGGTGGATTAAGGCGGGGGACGGTCGGCTCGTTGCGTGCCCGCCATAACGCGGAGCGCCGTGGTAATAGTAGCACCCCCCCCCCCCCCCGACCATTCAGATTCGCGCGTAAAAGCCCCGTCGAATTGCCCTCGTTTTATCTCGCCAGGTTTTGTTTTACCCCATTTCCAAGTGGAAATAATTCTGCTCCACCCCCTCGGCCCGCGCTCGCCGGGCGACATCGCGAGAGTTCCCTTTGTGCCCGTTAATTTGTAATTAATTTGCTCGGCACGTTTCAGCGGTTACACGTCGGTCCCGCTACGGTGGAACTTTTTGTAGGTATACTCCTGTACAAGCATTCCGCTACGTCCGACGTAGCGGTTACCGGGATCACATTCTCCTTGTATCCGCGAACTTGTTTAGCCAGCGGTCAGTTGTCCCGTTGGGGATGGGTGCGATTTAAGATTCCCTCGGCCTGGGGCTTTTAAGGTTCCCCGGCCTTAAGCGCAGCTTTAGGGAAAGAAGAATATGTGCGTGTATTCGCGAGGGTGCTGGGGAAAATGTACGTTTTTGGCAGTCACTCTTGCGACCGTGGAGCGGGGACCTTAAAGAATTCTGGTTCGCGGGGTTTGGTTTTCAGAAATTCCCAGACTTTCGGGACGACGGAGTTATATTAAGTTTACGGTGGTTTTACTTTAAATTCATATTATTCCTGCATCCCCTCGTGAATTATAATATTCCTCAGGTCTGGGAGTTACTAAAAGAATCATTCTATATTATAGTTTCTAGGTTCTTTTAATCGCAACGCTTCCGTGGTCTCCATTGATCGACAAAAATTCCCGCGAACGGCAGGTGGAATATTTAGTACTATGAAAAATTCAAGTGTCCGCCAAGAATTTAATGGGCGCGTTTTGAATACTTATTGCGTTATAAGTTTGCGGTAAGTTGTGAATTATTCATACAATACGTGTAGCCCCGTTAACGGAGTTTAAACTATACGCGTATACATACCTTCCAGTTGCTTGAGCAACGTTAATATTTATAATAACTTGCTCGGCTCTGCGACGATGGTGCACGTGCTGTCGTAATTGCGAAAGCATTTATTCTCTCTTCGTTGTTGCGTATACCCTGTAGGTACTGTAATTCTAATTATATTTTTACATGTTTTAGCATATACGGTTCTGTGTGGCTGTAAGCGAAGCCTGCGATTTTCTACATTTTTATACAGCATTTCTATTTTTTCAGGAAGAGTACAGGTACAGCACGGCAGACACTGTGTTATCTCTTCGAACACATCTACGACTTTGTGCAGAAATGTTGTAGGTACGTCCTCTGTTGTGAAATTTGAGTTTCAATATGCAACAAATAGTTCTTGAATCTTATGTACCTACCATTGCATGTTTAACGGGAGAAGACTATATATAAACTTTATACTATAAATCGAATGAAAAATAGAAACGAAATTTTTTTCGTAAATCGTAAATTTATTTCAAAAATATATTCTCAAAGTTATAGGCCGAAAGGTTTCACATAACTACCAGAGACGCTACAACCGAAGTCGTTTTGCGTCTCGAAAAGAAAACTGTTTCATGTACTGGTCTATTTCTTTTGTATTTATTATCATTTTACTGTTATAAAAACTTTTTTTAATTGTTATAATGTTAAGTAAAGTACCCTTAAAGTTACGAAAGAATTGGCGCATTGGTACCTTTGCAAAGAATTCCTAAAAATTGATACAAAAATAAGCCGTTTATACGGGCTTCTCCCCTTAAATCGGTGTCCCTCGAAAACCATAAAAGCGGACACACAACATTTACGCAGTAAGCCAGCGATATCTAAATAAAAAGATAGTGAATATATAACATTGAATAGAAAGTTTATTTTTCCCATTCGCAAAAGATTAAAAGCATTACAATTTTCATCGTTTCGTTTCTGTCGTTGGATACTCTCCACGGTTTTACGCGGCGAGCGGTTAAGCCTCAGGATCAATCATTAAATGTAAACAATGGGGATAAAACTTGGAATCCATGAGAATTAATAAACTCGTTGAATCGCACACGCGGAGAAAAAATATCCGTTTATGCTTCGCTGGCTATACTAGTTGAAAACAGGGAAAATCCCCGCGCGGAATTCTTGAACGCGATAATTAGAATCACGTTTCCCGAAGCCCACGCCATGACCAATTCATACTCGCCAGCGGCACGCGTGTTTCCACGACAAAACGAATTTTTAGAGAGCATGAAACGCAAACGAAGAATTGCCGTCGCATAAAGCAGAATGTTTCGCGCGTCGATAATTCCGCTAGAATGGAAAATTTTTTTAACGAGCATTAGTCAACTACGACTTATAGAAATTTCCTCGGAATAGCGAGAATTTAATTTCAAAGTTTATCAGGCAAGAAAGATTGAAAAGATTCGACATTGAGGCGCGTCACAAATAAACATCAACCAAAAGAAACTTCTCTCGAATCGCGAGAAATACCATGTTCCACTTGAGGAGTCTCCATCCGATTAACCAGAAATTCTTTCCCGCGACTTGTTAAAAAAGACAGCCAGGCATTCGGTGTAACCAAAGAATCCGGGGAGTCAGGAATTACTCAAATAATCCTTGCACGGTAGATTCGAGTAAACGTCGCACACGTGTTTACGGATCCGCGAAGATGTAGACGCGTGTTTGAATAAGAAGTGCGCCGCGAGCCGAGCGTCTCCAACTTGCTAGTGGCAATCAGTAGTGTATGGTAACTAAATATTGTATCTTCGCGAGTTTCAGACGGTCTCAGGTTCCTCCCCGATCGTCGCTAAATAAATGAATAAATACGAAGCCGGAGCTTGGGCGAGCGCAGCGATCGGTCTTATCCGGTTTATCGGGTGTCAACGTACATGCGTATTAATCACCCGAGCGAGAAGATTGCCACTCGGGAGATTAACATTAAACAGGCCACGCTAATTAAAACCGCGTTACCACATCGCGTCGCGCTTTATCATCGATAGAGATAACCGTTTCCTATACACATCGCAAACGATTTTCCTCTGTGGAGGAATCTTTGTATTGTTCGGTGACAATCGATTTAATTGCTACAACGTCAGGCTCGAAACACCAGTGACAATTACCTGCTGCCACCTTTGCCCTGAGGCGGAGGGACTCGGCGCGAGGCGCGTGCCTTTGACTCGCTCCGTGACACGTGATTAAAACGGCGACGAGTTATTCCGAATATCTGGCGGTAATGACTTTATATAATTGAAGTTTGATTACGCGCTCGGATCCCGCGTCATTCGTTAACGCGGCGCGGATTTTCCAGCGCTTGCTGATTGGATTTCCCCGTGTACAGATAAGCATGGCATGCTGTAATAAGAGCCGACCTATGCCCTACGAACAACAATATTTGCTTCTGCAGCACGTTACGTTTCCGCGCCGGGCAAGTGGAAATGGAAGCGACGCCTTTGAGTCGTAGTATTCTAACTTGTCACTAGGCTGGTAATCTAATCGCAACACCGAGGCGGCAGCGCATGAAATGTCCCTGAAGATAGTCCTCTGATCCTTGCGAGGGTGGTTAAAGCCACTGTTTGCCCGCGAACGGTTCTTTATCCATTAAATCACGGAGCAACTCGTGCCCTTTTGATTCCACTGTCCCCATTCCAGGAGAAATGCTGAAGTTGTAATAGTAAGGCGAAGTAGTAACGTTACTTTGCCTTTCAGCAGGTTAAGTACCGCCGAGGCGTTCCACTCTTGAGGAGCGAAAAAAGGAAGAGGAGCCTGCGGAGAAGTTGGACAGGGAAGATTTCAGAATTCTAACTGCAGATCCAGGTCAGATCACGTAGGGGATCTGAAGGATTACTTGGTCCGGCTGAAGTCGAGAACCTCGAAGGGCAGATTCTAAAAGTAAATCTCGAACCATCCAGACCGTGCATTTCACGCCCTGCGACCGAGCAAACACTGACGTCTCCTTTACACTTCAACTCGGTTCTAGCAGCTCTCTAATTTTACCTAAGCATCGTGATGAATTGTCTAACGAGAGATGGCAGCGCTCCCCTCAATGACAGCACCGTAATCAGCGCGGTGAGGATTATACAAATACACTGGACGTTCGGTACCTTGCTGACGTAGGGCAGCCAGCCCTTTTCGTAGCCGTAGCACTGCGACGCCATTCCGAGCACGAAGCAGCATATACCCAGCAAGTTGTGACCGAACTTGATGATCACCGGTCTAATCAGATTACGAAGTTTCGCGGCGATAAAGACGTGGTAACCGCAGACAGCCAGGAGGACCATGATGATGACCGAGGCGATGCCTAGGAGCGCGTGAACCGACCGGAAGTGAACAGATTTCACCTGGTACATAACCACCACGCCAGCTACGGTGCAGATCAGACCCAGGAGCTGGAGGACCCAGTGGACGTGGCTCTTGGCACGCCGCGTAAGAAAGTTCGTCAGGATGCTTTCACCCGCCAGCACGACAATGGCCTCCGACATCAGCAGGACGTACTGAAAAGGGGTAAGATCCAGTCGTCAGAAGATCGGGGGGAGGGGAGGGGAGGTGGAAGTCGCGGTCGTTTGGCCAAGTCGTTAGAACTTCTTTGGCCGCCGTGGTTAGCCTCGGTTCACCCCCTGGCCAGAAGGGAGGGCGAAGTGCGCGGCACCCGCGGTCATCCTTGAATTTCGATTTCGCGATCGACCCCCCGGCCCGAGAGTGTGCAAGTGGAAAATAAATGGAGCAATTTGAATCGCGCGCAAATCGCCCCCTCCCCTTCGCCCCTCCAACTTCGGAGGAGACTCTTGGGCAAGGTTACCCCAACTTTCTACCTCCATCAGCTTGTTCCTTTCTTTTCCCTTTCTTGGCAGCCGAGGAAGCTCCGCCGACCGATGAATGCGCGAAAAATTCATCGCTTGTAAAGTAGAAATTTTATTTCGCAGTTTACGCGGAGCGCGGCGTCCGCCGGTGAATATTATCTGGCAGCGGAGGAATGCTGGTAGATGAAATTGTTTGGATGGAAGGGAACAAATATTGCGATTGACACATCGCATGTGCCGAGCTTTCAGAGGTATCTATGTTTTGCGCGCGTACCCAGCGACGTTCAAAGGCCAACAATAGCATTGCATGCACCGGAGCAGT
The DNA here is from genome assembly GCA_929113495.1 of Andrena minutula. Taxonomy (NCBI): domain Eukaryota; kingdom Metazoa; phylum Arthropoda; class Insecta; order Hymenoptera; family Andrenidae; genus Andrena; species Andrena minutula. Next base: position 26,481,830 of record OV815994.1, on the reverse strand, counting down.
AAAATCTATCGCTTCTGGTAAAAGAAAGGAGTGACTTTTTAAGTGATTGAAAGACAATGTTGACTGCTACTCTTCTCCCTTCTGTCCAAGGAACTCGTGGTGTATTTTGAAAGATATTTCACCTTATATCACGCAATTCAAGAAAACCTTGTAGAAAACACTATGACTGCCAAAAACCGAATTTTTTGGGAGAGAAAGAAAACTTTCCCGACTTCAAATTATTTACAAAATTTGATTTGTATCGATTGCTAAATATGCTTAAGCACACAATAACCCTAACGCATCACAATATTTTCTATTCTTTGCATTAATATAATCCAAATTCATAAGAAAGAAATTGCATTTGTAGAAAACCCTGTGTTTTTACCTTATTTTCTACATAAATGCCGTTAGACGTACCAGTTTTTAGCACTGTTGGTAACTTATTTACAAATTTAAATTGCATAAACATTCTGTACTAAAGTATTATCATTAGCACGTAGAACATTCTCCAATAAAATTGTCTTTTTTTAATTTTGACACTTCCAGTGTTTTCTACAAGGACTCTACAATTATGTTCGACATACGTACCCCCAAAGTGCAAAGGGTTACGTGAAGATTCATCGTGGTGAAAGACTGCAGCGAGTAGAACAATATGAACACTGTCACGCAGATGATGAGTACATGGTTAACAAGATCCATTGCAGTAACGGATATACTGTACACGCTCCGTTTCGCAGGCGAATTCCCCAAATCCGTGGTACTGCTCGAGGAACTTGTCGATGGGACGTCTACCTTCACGCCCTTCATCGGGATCGACAACCTTTCGTTCATTTCGCTGATACCTCTACAAACATCCAACAATTACAAGATCGTTAGTCACTAAATACCCTCCTAAATCTTGGATATCGTTGTTCGTCAACGAGCCTCGATACTCGACGCTATCTCTAATCGATACAACGGGCACCGTATCGCTCGAAAATATCTCGCCCCGGGTTTCCGTCGCTCTGTAGGAGATACGATAAATTCATCGGCCGCGTATCAAACGGAAGATTCTCGGCGACAGATCGAAATGGTCCGTTAATGGTCAAAGAGCAGCTTTGCCATAGTAATTACAAGGGGGCGATAAGGGGAATTACAAGCGAGAGCACGCCTCGGTGCTTGTGTCGGAGTGATTACATCTGGGATGGCACAGTGGTACTGACCCCTTTAAAATCGGGCCGCCGATCGAAAGGAACGGCAAACGAGTCCGTCGATCCCGGGTCGCGAAGAAAATCGCGCGACGTAAGGGAACAGAAGGCTCTAGCTCGAAATGTTCTGTATATAATTGATTTATCGATACACTCCGATCGAGGAGCACCACCGTCGTCTCGATCCTGCCCGGATGCGGAGGGATTCCTCTTGGAAGAATAAATCGAAATCGTAGAGTAACTTTTCCTCCAACGGCTCCTTCGTTTTCGAGAAAAACAGTCTCGATCCGTCGAGCACGCTTACACTCGACTAAAGAAGAATTTGAGAAGGATCCCCATGTTTCTCCGTAAATTGGTATCCCTATTCGACAAAGGATTTATAGTGCTCTTCTGTATCGTGCTATCGATACCACCATTGCTTCCGTACCCGAGATCGAGCAGAAATGCCCGTCTATACAGAGATATGGAAATGTTATTTAATCAAATGGACCCGCACCCAGGGGATTTTCGAAACCGATTTCCTCGACAGCGGGGACTCGCTTGGAAAAAAAAGTTAGTTCGCAATTTCGATTTATTTCTGCGCAAGGAATCATGCCGCCCAAGGATGCACAAACTACGCTGCCGGAACTCCGTGCGTCTCCACGAGAAACTAGAAATGTTGCCGCGGGAAAAAAAGACAGTCCGCGAGCAGGATATTTTCTTTTCCAGTCGTTATAATCTGTTCGAGAAAATTGAAGCCAGTAGAGAAATAAACAACTTCCCTTCCGCCCGAAAGATGGGTAGGTACACGTCGCGCAACTGCGGGCCACATCCACGTTACGCTCATTTCGATTCATTTTCTCCACAATATCGTTCGTTAGCGCGCTTCCTTCGTTTCTACTTTTCTCTTCTCGAAAATTCTCTTCGAGATCGCCAGATGGATTCTACGCGCGTGTCTAATTCTCGGTTAAAATGTTTCGCGTGCAATTATTCTCGCGGATAAGCATTATGTTTAATTAATATCGAAATGCACGGTGGCTTCGTCTGTCCGCGAAGTTTTGTCGCGGAAACGTCAAAAGTTCGTGGAATTTTAAACGATTCGTTAACTCACCAAACAGCTCGTTCTCCTTCGTGAAATTACAGGCACACTTTTCTCGTTCTTCTTTTCAGAGAGCACACACACGATGCACAGTGACGCGATAATTCAGCACGACTCGCGGATTGATCGCCGCGGAGCGGGCATCGATGACGATCCAAGAGCGCGATCAGTGTCATACTAATTGAGGAAATCACGATCGACTGGAACACGCTTGTGCCGCAATATCGAACAGTTTCTATTTTTCTCCCCGCGGAAGTACCGAGGCAGATAATTGGAACGCGAGGCGTCGGGTCCACGTGACCGCCGACGCTCATTAATTAAAGACAGCTCCGGGTACGTGACACCGATAATCAGATGTCATTCCTTTTTCCCTCGCCGCAAGCGATCCCCGCGCATTTGCCCTCGAAAAAGTTCGCCAGCGCGTCAGGTGCGCGCTCGTCCGCTGGCTCGGTCCAGACTCCGCATGCAAATTGAATGCAATTTCGGGAAAATCAGATTATTGAATTTAGATTCGATCCGGCCCCGAATGGAATTATATGAAAAGTTGGACGCGCGGGCGTTTAATCGAGATTAATACCAGTATCTTTTCGCCGGAAGCGAGCGCAAACCGTTTGATTTCTAATGGAAACCGATGAATATACAACCACGTTCATTGTATTTACCCGGCAATTTGTTTTTGATTTAATCAACGGTCAGGGTTTTGGCTTGCATGAAAATCGAACCGAGAATAATTTATTTCTCGATGATGGCGCTAATTACGGGGAGAGATTATTCCGGCGCAGTTTCCAGGAAAAATAGAAACGAGCTCGCGAAAAAGTCTGAATAACGAATAATTTAATTTGGAGCTGAAGGAGCGGTGTTATATTTGGACGCGTTCGTTTCTCTGTGTCCCCTGAAAGCTACTCGTTATTTGCGAAGGTATGAGGCTTCAATTTGCAAAGTACCATCGCCTCGAATGGCCATTTTATTTATGTAATAATAGTGGGGGTACGTAATGATCGTAGGAAATGAGAATGCTGGGATTAGTATAAGAATGTGTTATAGTATTAAGCATCACCTTTTGTGCACTAATTTCCCACAATGAGATGGAATTGAGTTACGCCTATTTTCGCTCTTCGGAGGCTCGTTTGAAAGATTTATAATATTTGTATGCATGGCGAATGGTCCCCTTTGTCTGGACTGTTAATGACGAAAATTCAGTTGCGCCCTTTTGTCGACGCAGTAATAAAGCTTTGATCAGCGGAAGACCTGCGGCCACTTTTGTATGACCACAAAGGCGAATGTTCAATTACTCGTCGTTCCAGGAAACTGAAATATCTGAATTATAAAATTCTGTGGATTTCCATAAATTTTTCACTATCTGCATTTATTTTGCTCATAAACTGCACCTCCGGGACCCTTACAAAAGCACATATCAACCCTTTGAATAACGAGCCTGATGAATTTGCATATCGAACTCTGAGTAATGAAGCTGTTCCGTGCAAGTAAACAACCTGTTTTCCGTTCAAAGGTCTAAGTCCACTACTTTGTCAGTCTTTCCAAGACTCTCCCAGTGTTTTTCATTACGAATGCCAAAAGTCGATAGCATCTCTGTATTCGACAACCCGCTGTGTTGACAGCGTGGACAACTTTTAAATTTTACATGCCTCTTCTCACGTAGAGATAACGCCTTTGACTTTCGAACGGCGATTAAATACGCGACTTTATCGTAACCTTCATAGAATCGCCGCGAGATAAAGCGTTATCGGGCTCGACCCTTTGTTCCACGGGAGTTCTCGAAATCAGATATTTCCTCCTCCCAGGTGTCTTCCTCAGCGTGGAACGAAAGGAAGAGAGGAAAAAAAAGAGACACGAAAATAAAATTAATTAGCAGAGTCCTCGCGATAGAGGTTTATTAATTTTAATTAACCCCGGCTTAAAGAACTCTTAATTAGGAGTACAGGCTCATAATTAACATCTATCGAGGACGATTTATTTTTATCGCCGGGCAACGATTGCGTGATAGATAGAACGTCCGCGAACGTCTGAAAACAAAACTGGGTATTTTGACGTCGGGCGTGTGTGCGTAAGCTCCTCGTCATTGATTTAACATTCTATGCTGCGTATTAGCATTTTGAGTGGCCAGCTGGGCAGAAATTTATCTTTACGTTTACATTAAGCCTGACGGACAGTTATACCGAACAGTTTTCCCTGGCCCTTTCGTTTTACGTTTATGTCGTCCATTTCCTCCTGGAATGAAGGTGCTTGACCCTACCTGCAAATCCTTTATAGCGGATCGCAGCCTGATATACGAACAACTTCCGCAACGAAGCTCCAAAAATCTACGAATATCTAGAACAGTTTCCTGTGAAGAAATAGGCTGACTGTAAATTTATTTACCTTTTTATGGCATTCACGGTTTCGGGGGTGAGAAAGTTATCTGGGGAGGTATCGTCACATCTTTCATCCCCAAAAACGATCGAAAAGGGAGGATCCTACGTTTCCTGGCGGCATGTTAAAAGCCTCCTTTTATCGAGGCACGATAATTTCGTTGCGCAACACAAGGATAACATAAACTCCCTGGGAAAATTCTTTTAGCGCCCCTTTAACATTTTCCGGTTGCATACAACTTTATCGACTCAGAATAGAATACATTCGAAATACTACCCCGTGGATAGAACTGCAATTAAATTGCCATTTCCAGTTTTACCATTCGCTACTAAGGTCCACAGAGGATGGATTTCACGAGGGAGCACGAGCTCCCTAGCTTACCGATTGAACTTCACCCTTATTTTCGCAGGTCGATAGGTAACCTGCCCTCCGCAGCTTCCAGATGTCAGCACCTCCTGAGCTAGGGGATGAAGCTGAAAAATTTAAACGGAGCCGAAGTGCCTCGAAGAGGGGTGGAATAAATTTTTCAAAAATTAAAAATGACATCGTCTTTCTGTATCTTTAATATACCAACGCCTGTGTCATTCGCTTCTACCAATCAAATACAAATTACATCCCGCGGCAACTATTTTGGCCGACTGAAAATCGATGTCCTCGTGGTTTGAATGACTAAACCGTGATTTGCTTGAGACGCGTAACAAAAGAATACACGGTGCACAGGTAGCCCCGAATGTAATCGCCTTAACCGATATCCTTGAATACCGTGCCAGAGACGTCTACGTCCCATAATAGACATTTGGCACACGTAATGATAATCCCATAATGCAAGGATCCGCTCCAAGTGGGGCGGGCCCCGCAAAATGTCGAATATCTTCCGCTTGGCATACGTCGAAATCATATTTCCCATTGAACTCGTCGTCTACCTTGCGCGTTACGCAGGAACGCGTTACGTTATGAATTGGAATGCGAGCATAGATCCGAATAAAAAGACGCACACTCGTACGTCCGACGTAGATCGACGTAATTTCATACCCCTGTTCAATGAAGCGATATAAGAGACGGGATCGGATCGAAAACGCTAAGATTTCCTTAGGTTCCCTTTAATCTACGTTCACAGAATTGAATCACTTTGTGCTTAGCTTATCTAAACAAACTTCTGCCTCTGTTTCAGCAGCAGAGATAATCGCAATCTTCAAAGAGCCAGCTCTCGGAGAGGCCACAAGTGTAATACACTTCTTTTAGGCGTCTTCCGCGAAGTTTCCTTTACCAGTCTACCGTGTAAAAAATAGAATCGTAAAGAAGGAAAGTTGCTGGTGAAATGACCAGAAAAGGGACACGGAGGGCAGGTGACACTCGAGGCCCCGAAATTAATTGCGACTTTCGGCGCGTGACAATAAACAAAGGGGGAGCGGGGGGCCTTGGTGGAGAGAAGATCGCGACGCGAGCAAAGATATTTACATATTTACGGAGAGACGCGGCCGGAGAAAGGAGAACGGGGAGAGAGGGAAGAGTTTCAATTTGCATGATGGCGGTGTGGCTCTGCAGGATAACTGTAATCTCTCTGTTGCTCCGCCGCGCCACGAGAGAAGAGCAAATTTTATCGCAGCCATTCCGGGATTCGCAGCCAGGCGGAAAGACGGCCGGGGACGGAAGTCCTGGAAGGCTTTTGCCAAAGGGGCAAGCTTTAACCTTTCATATCCATGTTTGCACTGGGCGAAGCAGCCAGGAGGTACGGCCGTAGTCCGCAAGGACGGAAGTAAGTATACATTCGGCCTTTACCGGCTCTACTGTATCAACCTACAGACCTCCCGACCTGTCTGCTGCCTACCAACCTTTTCAAGGCGTAATTAAATGGCGGCGTGCCGCTGCGCGACCTTTTCGCCGAGTGTGCTCGCCTGTCTGCGTGTAAACGTGCAGAGGAGACGCGCCACACGGCTGGGAAAAGTGCGTTTAATTCCATTTGGGAGCCGTCCGCGGGAGTGTCGGCCGTGTGGTTTCGCGTTCACTGGAGAATCGACGGACATGTAAGATCCTCGTTCCCCGCTCCGGCTCCTCGATGGAGCCGCTGAAACTACACGCCCCGCCGTGTCGGGCTCGTTCAGGTGGTACGTCGCTCGAGATTAAAACCTGCGATGCCCTGCCGCCTCTGTTTGCCATGTGGTTTTTCGCTGTTTCAAAGAACTTTAAATGTGTTCCGCGGAGAGACGATTAATCTCCTCGGAAGGAAGGTTCACGTACTCGTTGCGGTAGCAGAAATTTTCTACGCGATGTGGTTCTAGGAAATAGGCGTGGAATGAATTCAAGCTCACGAATTAATCACAAGTTTTGCTATTATTTATAGAGAGATTCTCGACAGATTTCGTAACACGAAATGCGATGTGATATCTACAAGAAATTCTCACGTCGTGAATTCTCGCCTTTTCTTTTGGCGCCCCATTCCGTGCTCAGCTCCGCGAACAAAAACGATACGCGTACCCCAAACGAAGAACTCGAAACATTAAAGAAAGCGCGCGCGCGGTTGTTAATGCAAAAATGCAAAGGTATACAATATGACGGGGTCATTATTTGAAAAGTACAGTTGAGCTTCGGGTGCCCGGGAGTTGTTTGAGTAATAAAGAGCGAAAGGTTCGCAGGGGCTGTGAGGACCTCGACATCGCAGTCGAGCCTTTGATCAACTTACCGGCGTTCCCCCATCCTGACTAAACGCGCGCTGATCTCCCATGAATATGGAGGATCCAGCAGCGGAGGTTACACCGACTACGACCACGTCATCTAATTGTCGTCTTTTAAGCCGGTTTTAGGTGCTACATGGCGCGGTATTCCTCAGTGAACACCTCCACCAGCACAGAAACCTGCACCTAAACGAATCAGAATATAATTCACCTCCATTCCATGGAAGCTCGACCAACTATCCTCTGCGACATTAAAAACCACGAGTCTCCCACAGGAATGAAAAAAAGAAAAGGAAACAAGGGAACTCGTGTCCACGTTGCATCTATGTACATAGTTAGTAGGATTTTTTCCCAACCACCCTCTCGTTGTATCCAGCATTCCATACGGAGGACGTTTTGGTCCAGTGACTCGGATACACTCGTCCTCCCTAACGAGACAATGGGTTCGTTTGATAAACAGAAGCCGAAAAAAAGAACGCGACGATTCGTCACGGTGACGCGAGTCGCTGGAGCCCCCTTTGGCCGGGATCTGGGGTCGAATGCGAAAAAACAATCGCACAGGCGTCATTCCTTTACCAACGATGACTACGAGGACGAGAGCATGCACGGTTAAGGGTACCTCCGACTCTCTGAAGCGTCCTCCAAGTGGATAAAATAACAGTGGGGTACGCGCGGGGGTATCAGGGCCGCTCGGATGCCGGCATAGATCAAAGCTAACCTGCGGGGGTGACCGACGACCTACCGAGAGGCTACCGACTCGCGACTACCTTCTCTCTCTCTCCCTCCGCCTCTCTATCTGCTCACTGCCTTTATTTCTAGGCGTCTCTGGTCCTGCTCCCTCCCTCGCATTCGCCTGCACTCCAGCCTCGTTCAAGTGGCATCGGCTCTCGAGAATCGAGAAAGGAATAAAGAACGGTCGCGGCCTCATGCGTAAAACGATGCCACTGCAAACAATCCCCCTCCCGATTTGTTTAGGGTATAACAATCTGTCTCACCCCATCGGGGAGGGCCTCCTCCACCCTCTGCCTCGTCTTCCTTTCAATTTACATGCGCCTCCAGCGCTCCGTCGACCGACTGACCAAACGGTTCCTCAACCACCCCTTTGGCTATGAAGTGTCTTTCTTCTCTATGTTTCTAATAACAGTTAGCTACGGTGTATTACGGCACAGGGAGGCTAAATCTAGTTCCCACCAGCGTACAAATATACCTATTCTGGGTGTATGGATCAGCGTTCTTATTCAATTCACCATCCCTTCTCCAGCTTCACACTCGTTCGATCTCATAACACGCTGGAACAAGGGATCCCCGATGATTAGCTGTTATCGCAATAATGGGTGACGTGACGTGTGTATGAAGGTCTCTCTTCGGGGGGTTGAAGTCCATTGTCTTTCGATTGGGTGTCCTTTTCCACCGGTCGTTTTGGCCTGCCAATCCGGAATCGCCCCGGCGAGCGGCGCGATCGAACCGCGCTTTCCATCGTCGAGGGCCTCGCGGGGTCTTGAGAGCATTCCCGCGCATACGTTTTACTCGCGGTCGATTGTACCTCGTGAAATGGGAGCGAGATTGTCTCGAGGCAGGCCGCCAGTGGTCTCGTCGAGCAACAAACGCTTCGGAGGGCCTCGATTGTCCCTCTTGCCACGACAATTTATCTAATTGCCAGCGCTTCCTATGCGCCGCCAGTTACTTTTCTGCCATCTTTCCATCTCTCTTATGTACGCGAAGGGTGTTACCAAGTGGAGAATCTCTTATCCGTGGGGTTGAAGTGTCAGATCGGGAAAACAATAAACCGCCGGGGGTATTACTTTGCCGGATAATCAGCCAATCACGGAATCGGCGTCGTTCGTGATCCTCTTAAGGGCGGCTTTTCGAGAGCGAGGCAAGCTCGTTATCGCGTCTTAATCCGGGGAATCCTTTCAACTTCCAGCCTTGTCTACGCTTTTCCAACCTAACTAAAGGATTCCTCTGTTCCCTCCTTCGTCCCCACCTCCCCACCCCCAACCCCGCGATCCGTCCCCGGAGGATCAGCCAGCGCGTCTCTGTTTCCTGCTTCGATCCCCCTCGGCCCTCTTTGACTTCTCTTTGTCTTTCCATCGACTCCGCGATTTATTCCGTTCCGCTCGCGGCGAGGAACTTGGCCGGGATGCATTAACGAGTGTCATGGAAATTAGTGGAGGAAGGTGAACGGGAAATCGGGAGGAACACCGGCTGAATGCTTTCCTGCTCGAAAAACACTGCGGCCTCTCGACTTCCCTTCGTTTCTCCCTCTGCTACACTTATACAATTTAAATTTTCCACAGTTTGCCGGCTTCGAAGTGTCTCCGACTTGCAGGCTCTCAATTCGGAAATATTGATTAAATAATTAGGCTGCTTGAAATGGTAGATTTTGAAATAGGTATGCTTGTTCACTTGGCTCGCTTTGAAGCCAGAAATTTCTACCGCAACGCAACGTTTTCGACTCCTCCGCTATGCTCAACCGACGAAGACCATCGTTCAGCCAACAGAGGTTAAAATGGAGGCTGTGATGCGAACAAACCCGAGGCGTGGAAGAGAGGGTCCGCAGTAGCAGAGGCAACACCAGAGGCCGGTTTGGGGGTTGGGTGTGAAGAAGGAACGCCAAGGGATGGGAACGGATGGAGAATGGATATGGGGGGATGAAACACGGGGTTGGCTAGATAGATGGGCCGCTGGATGGTTGGCTGCTTAGCCAGTGGGTTCCTCATTACCGAGAACGCTCTATTCACACCTCCTCTCGAGGTCTACGGATGTCTACGAACCACGCTTGATCTTGAAACCACAATATTTTCGTTCCTACATCATGAACCACTCACAAGGAGAGTATTTTAGCTGTCCGCCTCCGATCATTTTGATTTTTTGGATATGTTATAGAGGACCGAAAAATAAGAAATACGTGTTTTTTTATTTTTCCCCGTTTTCATATTTGGGGGGTGAAAACTGGGTTCAAAGTTAGGGTTGAAAAATCATTTTTGTGGAATATCTCGAGAACTATTAGAGATAGGGGAATAGTGTCAATGGACGAATTTTGTGTCTTTGAATGCAAAATATTTTTTTTTTTATTTGAGCTCATCGAAACTTTCGATAGAAAGTTATAAAGCTTTACATGGATTTTCGGATACAATTCTTTACCTTAGCTATATTCGGTAATATAATGCAGGTACTTGATATTTTCGGCGATGTTGATTACATTTTGCGCTTATATTTTCAGATTACATTTTTTTAAGAAATGGTATACATGTATACATGCTTCGATATTCGGTTTAGTCACGATTAGTCTGATATCTAGTGGCAGACGTAGTTTGCATTTATTTAGTTTTTTAATTAATTCTATTCTTTGATTATCGAGTAGAGAACATTGCCAAACTATATGATTTAGATCCTATTTTTCATAGTTACAATTGCATTTCGCTTCGTTTATAATATGTACGCGTTGTAGCGATGAGACAGAATGCAAAATATGACTGACTCACCAGATTTTCAAAATCTCGAGATATTCCACAAAAATGATTTTTCAACCCTAACTTTGAACGCAGTTTTCACCCCCCAAATATGAAAACCGAGAAAAATAAAAAAAAACACGTATTTCTTATTTTTCGGTCCTCTATAACATATCCAAAAATCAAAATGATCGGAGGCGGACACCTAAAATACTCTCCTTGTCAGTAATTCTCCAAAATAGAATTATACAATACATTATGAAGAAATAAAAAATGAATTCACCAATTTCCTGGTGATTATAGGTAATACTTCTGTCAGCTCCTAGAACGTCCAAGGAAAGTCTGCCTTAATTCCCTTCACGCTTGAATTGTGTTAATTCATCCGACTTAAGCTTCATCGTGATTAATTCTTTATCTCCTTTTCGAGTGCATCAGATCGGAGATAATTCTGGTTTTTCGGCGCAGAATCGCAGCCATTGCTGACGGGAAAGTTCATTTCTCCGCGTAACTCCGTTGAACGTATGTACCATTTCACACAATGCCACTCTCGCCTGTCCGACGAACCGACGAGCTGAACTACTGTTCCTCCCTGCGCTATGCACTTCGTGCAACACTCGAAGCCGCGTACAATGTAGCAGGGCCTCGGGGAAGTGAGAGATTTAAGAAGAGGCAAATGTCGTGGGCAAATAATTCAAGGGACCGTCGTTTAATGTGTACCGTGAAAGTTTCTCTCGTTAGTAGGAGCCAAGCCGAAGATTGCACAGCGGATAGAGCTGAAACTTGGGTGTCTCGCCCGTTTTAACGTGCGTTCGCGGCCGTCTCACTGCGGATCATCTAATTTCCAATTGAATTTGAAGTGGTATGTAAATCGCTGCTCCCTCCGTACGGCCGTTTCTCTCACGCCTGCCGAGCGAAACGAGAAGGGTACGAACGCGGTCGTCGATCTACGGTCATCCGAACGAAAAGAAGGGTCCGAAGCGGGCGAAGCAACCAGATGAGCGTAAAACGCGTGTGCCGGAGGGCAAACATTGACATATGTCCGCGTTAAACCTAACCGCGAAACTCAAATCGAAGCCCTCCCGCGCAAACAACCGAGTCCCCCTCTTTCTAAATCACCTTAGCTTTTTCATCGGGATCCGGCCCCTGATTGCCGAGAGCGAAAGCATCGCGCTGGATCTCCTCTTCAACTTAGCTAGCGATATTTATAATTCGAAGTCCCTTAGAAATTAATTACTAATTTAAAGGACCGGGGACATCTGAGAAAGAAGCGAGACTTTCTGGAAGTGCTGTCTTTACTCGAAGCTTGATTATTCGATTGATAGAGCAGAGCAAAGTTAGCTCGAGGTCATCCCAAAGCAGGGTTATCGATTTCCCCCGGCAAACACTAGAGAGATCCAGCAAAGAAACCGCGTGCAGCCCGCGCGCATAGAGGAGTCCAGGCAAACTTTATTTGTGTCGTCGGCACAAAAGTACCGAAAAACGTAAACGGGGTCAGGAGGATCGCCTTTATGCTCTAATGCCACAATGCCTCTGTGCCGTGAGCGTCATGGAAATGGGGTCGTGCGACGTAAGTGTATTTGCTTTTAATACCTAGGCAAAGCCAAAGTATTACCAGGATTAGGGAGATTAGCCGCGAGTCCTTTAAGCAGCGTCAAAACGCAGCCCGGCTAAATCTGCTTGTTGTTGTTGATGTAGCTTTAGCGTCGATGCTTACGGAAATGGAGCCTGTAAAGGGTTGCGGTGCCGGAACGAGGGAAATCGTATCGAGGCTTCTCGACGAACGAGCATAAGTAGTCGAGATCAACGAAGCGCGTAGACCAGGATACCCTTTCGAGAATTTTAAAGAAGCTTCTTTGTCCACCCAGCTATTACACCCGAAATATTCAATCGCAGGCTACTAAGAACCTTCGGTTCATAAACCCTATGAATCTTGAGCCCTTGAAGGGAACACGTCGATAATCCTCCATTAATTGACCCGGAAGTATGCAATAACCGGGAGCATTTTAATCCACGAATACATTCCATATGAACTCTTAATAGCAGTTATAATCTTGCGTAATAATACTTGTAGCATCCCCCGTCTCCTCCACAAAAATTCCCCGCACGTGCGAAGCGGTACACGAGCGCTCTCTTCGATACTCCACGATGGAACGTCCCGCAAAATTGATACAGTGCAATCGGGTGCGTCAATCAATAACGTTGCAACATTAGTAACAAGTGTACTGACGCATCGCAAAAGTGACTAATTATGCCTCTTAGATACGAATGTATCAGATACAATGTCGCGTGTCGCAGATACATCCAGTCCCATTGATTGCGAGGCGGAATGACGTAGTGCGCGCGGTATCAGTGTCTGGGAATGTTCACCTGGCGAGATATCGCGCTATCTTATCCGATCAGTTACTGTAATTCGTAGGCGAACGCGTTAGAAGCGGAATCGTCGCATGTGAGCCACGGACGAGGAGCTATGAAATGGGAGCAGACGTTTACAAGCCTGTGTTTGGAAAGGCTGTCGGCCCTTGTCATCGTCATCGAGGATCCGCCGTAGGGATTCTCCCCGCGGGCATTACGGGGGCAAGCTCTGCCTCTTGCATGGAGATTTCACGAGCTCCGGCACCGTTCCAGCCGGATACACGTGTACCGTGCGTGTGTACACGTATCCAGGAACCGCACCGAATCATCGGCCTATAACCTTTATCCCCAGTGGCGGACTTACTAAGCCCGGCTTAACCATTTATAGACCGTTCTTACGCCCCATTGGCGTCGAGCCACGAACTCTTCGGGGTGCAATGGGAACGTTACGTCTCTGAGTATCGTACATACGTTTCAGTGAGGGTATATAGACGTTAAAAAATGGGGTATTGATTTGTATCGATTGGAGGTTGTTTGATGTTTGTGTTAGAGGTATGAAATGTATTTTGTGATTCTTGGTTACGTTTGCGTATTTAAGTGGTGTTCCTACCTTGATAGCCTGATAATAATGCGATAGTTGGGATTTTTTTAAGGGAAACACTCAAAGTATATTAATTACAAACTTTGTGGCTATATTTGTACTTACATATTTAGACAACATTTAAAAAATTCAATTTATAAAAAACACTACTTAAAACTTTAAACGCGTTTTTCTTAAAACGATGTTTTTCGATTTGATTAGAGTGCTGTCTCAAAAATCAATCACCCGATTTACTTCAAACTTGTCATATATTCTAAGTGACTTAACAAACCAGCGATTTTTTTACAGAAATCAATGTCTGCTTTAGACGCTGCCATTTTTTTAACACTAGGTTTACGGACAGTTCGTATATACCTAGTAAATAATTAAGAAATCGTCTAAATAAATTGCTAATAAGTAAAAAGTCTTTCCACAGAAATTATCCCAGAAGTGTTAACAAGTAATTTACAAATTTGTTATAATTACCGCGTTGGTTTTTTCTTCTTCGCTATTATTTTTCGAACTTTGAAATCCGTCAAATTGACGGGTTCCGTAAACCTAATGTTAATTTTTAGTATTTCTTATTTAATCTAGTTCTATTTCAGACAATTACAACGGCTAATTTTATACCAACAATGCGCATATGATTTTTGTAAGGCGCTCTATTTGAAGCTCTATAACACCGGATGTAACCACTATTTTGGCATATTCTCTAAAGATTGACAAATGAAGCCACAAAGCTGGAAGTAAATATATTCAATGGTTTTGTTTTAAAAAATCCCCAAATTTCGCATCATTTTTCATCCGTCAAGGTAGGAGGACCCCTTAGTTTAATGGAGCGAGATTCTCTGTCCTCTGAAAAATTTCGAATCGTGCGCACCATGAGGCAACCTTTTTCTGCACACGCTTTAGTGTATAACACATATGTCCATTAATTATTATTCAATATGGCTGAATTTTTTTTACAACTTACATAAGTGTTAATAAATACGCGCGTATAATTCTCGGCGGTAAAAACTGTGTAGTTTTTTGTGCACCGTCCCTAAAGAGAGGCAATAAAATTTGCCTTCTAGACAAGAATGCTCCCTTAAGGATTGAAGTGGTTGGGAAGGCTTGGCCAAAGTAATGATTCTTTATTGATTTTGATATCGATGAATGTGGAGAGGATCGGGGTTGGTTTCGATCCACGCTTCAGAGGTACCATGAATTTCCATGGTTTTTCCCTGAATTTATTTGCCGAATTCCTCTTGTCGAGGAGAAGAGTCTGTGACAAAGACCAATTGCCGCGGCGGCGGTATGAAACGATGGTGGGTACCTGTCACGCCGAGAGATCGCGTTCTATTTATTTTCATAGGGGTCTTTTTTTAAAATTTCAAGCGCTCGTGTCACTCAACCGCAGTTTTCCGCGCTCTTTAACAACGGACAATCGTCCCTGTCACGGCAATACCACCGTCGCGGAATTAATCGAGATTGAAAAAGTTTGATCCCGCTTTGACGTATAGCGGATCCGTTCCTCCGCGGACGTATAATATTGATTTTTAATGGCGGGGATGTGGGTCATGCTTCTCTATCAAGAACGTCTGTCTCGAAACGAAAAGGAAGAAACTTCGATAGAAATTTCGTTCTCTTGTATAGGAGCCTGGCATATATTTCTAAAATCTGGTGCATTTTAAATGATCGTTTCATGGCTCACGCTGGATTGTCCATTTCAGCCATCGCGATGGAATAAAGACAGCCAGCTCGGAGATCTTCAGTGTAAACTCAAGAGCCCGTGCACTTGTGCATTTTCCGAAGCATTATAATGCTACCATTGTGCGTTACTTTTATGGGCTAGATACATATGGATGGGTACACAGAGAAACATACTCGAGCACGCATCCCGCCGAAGGGTGAGGATGGCCTGAAATACCATTTGCTGCACGCGGGACCACTTTTTTGTGCCAGCAGCTTGCCACTTTGCTTCTAAATCGGGGCTAGCTCATTGTCCATCCGGTTTGTACAATCTCGATGCCCCTCTGCGACTGAAACTTCGCTGCCGCTTCATAATTTCTACCCTCCTCTAGTACGCACGCTCAATACGATTCACATCGAATGCAAAGGACGCTGAAACTAACATCATCGACAGAAAATTCTCTCTTCGTTCAACGTTTCCAAACGATACATCAACGAAGCACCGTTTTATTTCGCAGATTAGCCGATGGCCTGTCAGGGAGAGTCTTCCCCGAAGAAGGTGGAGATCATCCACCCAGGGAGGGTGAAAACCGTGAGCCACGAAAGATGGGAGGTTTCGCGGGATGAAAACGAGTGCCCCCCCTCAGCCGTGCACAGTGAACGAGCAGACACATACACACACGCACAGGGGTGTGGCGAACCATCCCTCTAGAATTGGCGAGATTTCAGTGTCTGCTCGAAATCCACCCCTTCTGCTCCCTCGCGTTTCCTCCTCCTCGTCTCCCAGCGCTTCCTCCTGCTGCTCTGCCTCCTCTTCACCCCACGAAATCCCCGTCGGGCGTGTCATGCACGTTGTATTGTTGTATTGTCGGGTGCAATCTCGCTAAGCGTTTCACGGGGACACAGAAATCCCTCGTACGCGTTAACCTGTCCACCCACGTCACGCACATCCCCGCGTGCGCGACACGCGCGGCTGCTTGATTTCAAGAATCTGGTCCACCCACCGCAGAAAGCCCTTTTTGTTCTTTTGCCGTGGCGAGCCGCGACGTAGCCTGGCGTCCTTTCTCTCTCTCCCTTCCTCCTTCCGTCCCCGATCGTCGCCGATGCTCCTCTCTCTAACCCCCGCACCCCTTTCATTCACCTATTCCGCGCTTCTTCTCCTCCGCGTTCATTTTATCCCCCTTCCCCAGCCGCGATCTAAAAGACGGCTTGTTTTTTTTTATGGAAGAGGTGACGCATCCGCGGATCGCGCGGAGAATGCTCGAATGGAGACGTAATTTCTGTGAGTGTACGTAGCCCCGACAGTCCCCGCGAACGTTGTCGCGTTCGGAGCGCATCGATGGCTCATTGGATTATCCAAAATACGAGCAGGGGAAGCCTGTTAACTCTTACGTGTCAATCGCAGAAGGCATTAAATACCGATCGACGGTCTTTGCTCGTTTCAGCCACCCCTCGCACCCCCTCTCGATCCGACGGGTTCACCCCGTCTACCGGGAGCTTCACCCCCGTCCCGTTATTAAATTAAATTGGACCCTAAAATTGCCGCCTCTTCCCCCGTGACAAAGAGACCGACGTCGCTCTCCACCATTTTTCGTATCATTGATTTATCCCCCGCAAATAAGCACCTGTTATTTTGATTGGACAACAGCCATCGAGCACCGTTATTCCCGCATTTTCTCTTCGTGACAAACGCCCGGTCCATTAATCGAGCCGGCACCCTGTCACCGATCTCCCATCCGTTGCTTCTTTTTTTTTTTATATTTCGAAGCTCGCCTAGGAAGAGGTACCCTAAGTAGGGAGGTGTACCCCCGCACCGTCGACGCCGGGAGAAAGAAAAAAGTCTTTCGTTCACACGACTCACGCGCTGTTCCGCTTTTCAGCGTAATCCCAGGTTCTGGACGAGAGTGCCGGCCGGTTCATTCAGAATTTTCAATGAGCCAGCCAGCGAGGCGAAGGCAGACGGGAACGTAAACGAGCCGCACTAAACAGATAATCGTTAATCTATTAGATTATTATGGGAATTAGTGAAATGAACCGTGGGCCAATTTATTGGTCATAATCTCGGCTACGCCCCCATTGTCGTCACTCCGCCTTGTTGTTGCGATTGCCGTCGACGGTCGGGGTCCTTTAATCCCTGGCCACTGTGAAGTCTAGTCCACGGACGTCGGTTTCCTTTATCGTCAGCTCCGCCGAGACGATCGTTTCACGGCTCCGCCGCTGTACACGGGCTGGATCTCTCCGGCCATTGATACCCGAGATGCATCAGCAATACCCGCTTGCTTTAATTGACGCTGAAGCCCCAAGGATTTGCCGCCGACAATGCGTGGCTTTACTCCTTTCCTCTAAACCTCTCTCCGTCGATTTCAAAGGGTCTCGCGTTTCATGCCAGGTCCCTTCAACGGAATACTTGAAACCTGGAGGAGTTGTGGCCAGCGGTATCAGGGTTATTATCTAAAATTGTACAATCCCGAATTCTGCGCGCCAAGTTATGTAACTGGGATCGAACGGAGACACGGGGAAGCAGGTACCCTGGGTCGTTACGTAAAAGTGCGTTGAAAAGATACGCAGGGCTGTGGGGTCCTGTGGAGAGGCGATCGTTACCGATGTTGAAATTTGAAAAAGAATATACAAGAGTCAAACAGAACGCATTCATTCGGCGGGAGCTTCAGAGTTCCGCTTCCTGAATCGCCGCCCGGTCCATTGAAGATTTTCAGGATGTTCGCTCGAGCCGCAGGCAGGTACGAAGCCAGACACAATGGCGACTGTTGCCCCCGTGTTCCTCGTAACATCTCAATGGGCCCTTATTATCGCCCCTGTCGAAACAAGTTTCAGGAACACATTCGCTCGTCGTTCATTCACTGGCTCGAACGCGCCGCCTCCGCCGGCGTAGAAAAGAGAACGAAAAGAAAGGATGAAACGACCGTGGCTCGTAAATACGTAATTTCCATGCAGCCGCAATAATTGAATCGTTGGGTACAGTCTCCCCTGGACATGCACGAGAAAATGGGATAATACAGTGGCGGGTCGGACCTGCACCGTGGCCATTTTCGAGGCAAGAGTCTTGTTGGACGAATTATTGAAATCATTACGAGCTTAATGAACATTATCATAATCTACTATTTTGAATGGTCGATTGATTGCTCGAAACTAGGGCTGGGACTATTTGTCGAATTTTTCGGTATTCGAGTATTCGAATACTTCAGTTGCTCAATTACTTGTCGAATACTATTCGAATATTTTAGTATTCGAATATTCGAGTATTCGAATACTATTCGAATATTTTAGTATTCACATACTGCTGTATTCACATACTGTGAATTATAAATCAAGTTCTTTAGGTTCATTTGTCAGGGTGAAATCTTGTAAGCTAATTTTGATCCTATTCACACCATACTATTCGAATACACCAGTATTCGAATATATCGGTATTCGAATATTATTCGAATAATAACATTCGAATACTCAAATATTCGAAGTTTATTCGTAGCATTTGAATACCTATAAAATATTCGAAGTTTATTCGTAGCATTCGAATACTTGTAAAATATTTGAATATTAAACTATTCGAATAGTCCCAGCCCTACTCGAAACGAGTGACGTTGTGCAATATTCGGTATCCCTATTTCGATGGGACAGGCAAGGGTTGGCTTAACCCTGCATGGTCACACCATCTTATAATCACAAATTGATCACACGAGGTTCACTGCACCAGCGCCAGTTTCTAGTTACCATTTTCGTATTTTTGAATCTTTTAACTTTTGAGGGATAATTGTACATTTGTAATACTTTTTCTAGAAATGTGAATTTTAATATGTTGAAATTTGTATTTAAGGGGTCATTCTGGTAATCACGCCGCAAAATTCAGGTTTTTTTCTCAGTGAATGCAATGACTAACAATGTCAAACTTCTGTTCCACTTAAGTATTAGGTTAGGGTAAAGGCAGGTAATATGGAACATCTGATTTCAAAAGCTTGTCAAAAGCAGGGGGATTTGTGTTTTTTAATAAAACGGACATGAGGGGACGAAGGAACTAATGCATAATGATACTTACCTAGTCAAATGTAAAAAAATCCAATGGTTTTGCAGTTATAATAAAAAAACTGAAAAGACTGAAAATCGTCCGTTCGAAAAAATGGGTCCTAATATGGAACACCTAGGAAATTTGTAAAGAAAACTTAAAAATCTTTACCTTTTTTTACTAAAACTGAAGATTTATTAAGTAGAAGATACAAATAAATAATTTATTCCTGCTTTCTGTGTCTCCTACACGTTGGGCACGTGAATAATACGTCGAAAGCTCCACATTCTTCGTGTGCCCACTGAAAGCAGCGAATACATTGGGTCTACCTTTCATTGCCATTGTTTTTATAATTACCATCGTAAAGTGAGCATTCCGCATCATCGTCGTCATCGTCATTATCAACTTCATCTATGTTACTCGGTATGTTCCATATTACGTACACACATGTTCCGACAAGAAATTAAGAATTATTCTAAGAAGAAAGTAACTTTATTAGTAAACTATTATTGAATAATCAAGACCACGCATATTTAATGATAAATTATATCAAAATAATACTTTGTAACATACCGTCGCTACAATATTGAACCGTTTGTTGCACTTTTCAGAAACTTTTACACCCCAGAAAAAATATAAACGTTTCTCTTTCAATGATAGATGCCCGACTGGTGCTCAATTGTCAGTATCATCGTCTATTGTGTCTAGGGATCTAATATACACGATTGCCTGCAGTGTTCGTTATTTCGTTATCGAAATATTACGAAGTTCCATATTACGTGCCGTTCCATATTACCTGCCTTTACCCTACTTATAATGTGTACGGAACAATTTTTAAATACACATTACTTTTATTTTTCAATATTATCTGCAGTTAAAAATCGCGCCTTTGAAGAGACAGCAGGAGTGATTTCAGCTCACAGACTCATCTGAAACAAAAAACCAAACTGATTCTTAATCATTATGAGTACCGGTATCGCAGGTGCCAGAATTAGCTACGTAAGTCAAAATTTAACAAAATTGCACGCATTTAAACTTCAAGTATCGAAATTTTGCATTTTTACTTGAAGATTAAATACGCGCAATTTTGTTAAATTTTTACTTACGTGACTAATTCTGGCACCTGGGATAGCAGTACTCATAATGATTAAGAATCAGTTTGGTTTATTGTTTCAGATGAGTCTGTGACCTAAAATCACTCTCGCCGTCTTTTCAGAGGCCCGATTTTTAACTTCAGATAACATTGAAAAACACAATTAAAAGTCTATTTAAAAAATTGTTCCGTATACATTACACGTAACCTACTAAATGAAAAAAAAATTTGACATTTTTATTCATTACATTCACTGAGAAAAAAACCTGAATTTTGCGGCGTGATTACCAAAATGACCACTTAAAGAAATAATTGTGGACAAAAGTGTTTTTTTTTTGTTACAGTTCGCCAAATTTTTATATTTTATTTTCAAGATGTAAAAATTAACAGGAATATTGGCATTGACACATCCTGGGTTGCCATACACCCCATGTGACCACGAAGGGTTAACGACCACGGCATCGAAGCTCCTAAAAGAAACTACGAAATGCGGACCAAAGTCATCTAACATGCACTGAAAGGAAGAATGCACCTCCTACTCGTTTTTCCAAAGTTTACATAAAGTCTCGTTCCATCTAGCGTTAAATTTTTCGTACGCAGCCAGGCAAGAGCCGCGGGGAGTCGAAAAAACAGAAGGGGGTTAGGAAACGTAAAAGGTAACGCACGATTGCGCCATTGTGCGCGCAACGCGGGCTCGATTAATTACAGGCCACCACTTGATCCTCTCGCCTTGACGTCGCTCTCTCCTCTCTCTCTCTTTGGCAGCCGATGCGCGGGAGGCTATTTCCGGTTCGATGACCTTACCGTCGTCGTCGGCGGTTGGTCCGCGGCACACGGCTCGCAAAAGGGGTAGCTGGTTAATTATCCAACGAAAGTGGACTAAGGGGAGCGGGAGCGAGAGAGACGGGCGTCGGGTCGCCCATTCAACGAGCGATCAGAAGAGCGCAGCGAAAGCGAGAGCTGCGAGAGAAATGGAGAGGCGAGAGGGTATGTGTGGAGAGGAGAGAAAGGAGAGAAAGATTCGCCTCATAAACACTTGGAGTGTGACAGGATGGTGTCGAGTGCACACATCAAAGAGACGGTGGCAAGGGGGCGCGCCAATCTCTCGCGCCCGGCCCGCAGCGACTTTGGCTGCTCTCGATGCTAGAGCAGCGGAGCGAGGGCGACGGAGAGATGGATCGGGGGTGCGGCGGCGACGAAGACGGGGCAGATTGTTTGTCGCTTTGTTTGATTTCGCATTCACGGAGATAGCTTTCACTTACGCACCGCGGACCAAGATTAAACAGATTCGAAAATGTCCCCGGCACCCTCGGCGACCTCCTGTCGCCGAGACCCTCCCTGTCGCCGCGCCCCGCCGCTTCCAACCCTTCCCGCAGTTGCGTGCGTGGCAGGCCGCGTGAATCCTCGCCGCGATTACGCTTTTTCTCCTTGTTGGCCGTGACTTGACCTACATCCCCGGTTAATTAAAGCGTGGCTAATCGTTGAGCTGGATAGCTAGCTGGTTATACTTCCAGGAACGTGAAACGAACTTTCCTCCCTGTGTCAAAGGGAAAAGGAAAATTTTCCTGTGATGAGCTATTGTCCGCTAGCGCTAGTCTGTTGTGAGCTGAGGTTAAATTAGTTCTAGATTAGGTTTGAATCAAGCGTGGAGTAGGTTTCGATAGTGGTTTTGATCTTCTGTGCTCAGCAAGCCAGAGCTATTGACAGCTGATGTTCAGATATCGCAAGACAAGATAACAGATTCTATGGTAGGCATGCTGAAGCCCACACTGGCGATTTAATCATCCTCTAGGCATCTCGCTATGAGAGTTTGGTACCTTCTCTCCGAGGAACCCCAGCAATCACACGCCTATAGTCGCTAATATAAAATTCCACGATGCATGGAACTTTCTCGTCACCCGCTGGGAATCACTGCTAAAAACGTGGCAGTCTACTCTTTGATTTTGCAACGAGGGGTGCAGCGAAGGTGAGCATGTAATGAGGAAGATAGCTGGTTGAGGAGAGGAACGACAGGGACAAGATGGTGGAGTAGATGGAGGAGGACGACGGAAGTAGGAGGTAGGTTGAACGAATCGATGGCACTCAGCGAGCAAGAATCGAGAATGGAGGTGTCGTTGTGGGAGGGGGTGAGAAATGGAGCCCTTCACATTTGCTGCCGTGGCTCGAAGAGGGCCGTCATTATAATACCGAACGTCGCGTTCCTCTCCTCCTCTCGGTACTCCGCTCGTTAGACGGTGCGCACGCAAGAATTCGCACTCGACCACTTTCTTCGCTATTTCCTCTATATCTTTGAGCCTCCGCCGTCAGCGGCGACACTTCTACCTGCCCGTGCAGCCTGCAATCCAATTTGTTCGCCCCACCCCCCTGCCCTCTGCCGTGACACAATAAACTCTGATTATCATGATATATCCAGCTCGTTTCTGGCTGAAGCCAGCCAGGAGCACGTCATTATAATGTGCTCGGTTCCTCGTTAGCTCGCCAGACAAGCCTTTTACTCCGCCATCTCTCCGCGATTACTCTGCCCGGAATTTTTCCATTAGCTGATATACGCGGGGGCGCCCCGTCCGGCCAGAAACGGAAACAGACACGAGATTGAAACGAACCTCTCGTTCGATGCACGGTGGAATGTTTTTTTTTTCACCTTCGTCCGACCACCCTCGTTTTTCAATCTTCCCTCGGCAAGGGTATATTCGTGGATTACTCGGGTGGAATACTGTTTAATGAAGAATTCGCGTTTATTAGCGCATCGGTGAAATGGACACGCGACTGCGAACGCTTTGTCGTCGAGTGATAGGGGGGTACGACGAGGCTGTCGCGTGATAACAAAAGGAGACGGTGTCAGACTGAAATGGATACGCGTCGAACGGTCCGCCGCTCTCTTTTTCCTCCATTCTTCACCCTCGGCCATCCGAAGATCGCTAAGTATTCCGTTTAGTCGACTGACTCGGTCGAGTCGAACGATTCGGGGGATGAATCCAGCCCCCCCCCGGCCCCCTCCGCGTTTTACGTAGGCGTCGAACCGTGTATAACGATCGACCGGGGCACAATGATCGAGAGAAGGGAGAAGGTTCAATTCTCCGCCGGTGACACCTGATACCGCGTAATTAGATGGGGCGTGGGTTCGGGCCGGTTGCAACTTCCATCGTCAGAATGTAACTGAAGAATCGGGAATACTAATTGCGCAACTTTTCAACTGTGGTCCTCTTCGATTTTTTGGGGGATTTGATTTTTCTCTGGAGTCTTGAGAAATTAATAATATGTTGTGTATAACCGAATCATCATTAAGGGGGGATTATCGTGTAATAGCCCCCGAAATTTATGAATTTTTCTTGAAAAAAAGAAACGGTTGTTAATATTGCATTACACTATTTTGGGATATAAGGAGGCATCTTTAAACTTGTAGAATTTTTTTTCTATGGCGGTTCTTCATTTCATTTATTAAATATGACGAAATTGTGTTGACCTCTTCGTCAGGTGTAGCATCTGTCACAGTCATCTGTTTGCAAAAAAAGAAAATTATCTTAAAACTGTAAAGAACTTAAGCAGATTATTTATAATACTTTTTTCGTTGATATAAATTATAAAGAATAATATGAAAAATTTGTTGAAGGAAAAGCCTACTTTTTCTTTCAAACGCTACAACTCTTTCAATTTTTCATTTCTTTTTCTATATAGTGTTCTATTTCTTTTGCAATCAGATGACTGTGATAGGTGCTACACATCCTTCCAACAGGGGTTACATCGTCGAAGAGGTGGACAAGATTCCACAATAATTAATCAATAATATGGAGGATCGGCATAAAAAAATATTTTCTGCAAATTTAAAGATGCCTCCTTATATCCCAAAATAGTTTAATCCAATAATGTCAACAGTTTTAAAAAAAAAAAATCTTAAATATGACCAACGGTTTTTTGAAAAAAAATCTTAAATATCAGTTATTTTCGGGGCTGTTAGATGAGAATCCCCTCATAATCTTCCTTTCCCTATACATCCTAACGTTTCAATTCAATTCCTACTATTACAAATTTGCCCAATGCTTCAGCTCCTCCAAACTCGCTGTCCAATCCTTACATTCCGCCTCGAATTTCCAAAATCTTCCGTCAAGTTAAAGTCTCGCAGATCCACGTACCTACTCGCGACATCTCTCCGCGAGTATGATTAGCCGAATATACCGGTAAAGTTCGGTCAAACAATACAGGCGTACACCCCGGATTTCACGGGATCACGCGTATTGCCCCGCGCGTCGTTCTTTCCTCGTCGGGAGCGGAATTCTGTCGCGGCGTATTTCGAGGCGTGTAAATTCACTCGACTGAATTCTTTCATGAACCCCGTAACGAGCCAGGCGTGCACAGGCGATCCGCGATACAATGACAACGCCCGGGGACGGCGTGTAATGCCAACGTGCACACCGATATACCGCGATCTATCGAGGGATGAAGAGGGTAATGAAGAGGCGTTGAACCGTATCCCATAAACCCCTATCGTCGCGAGAACCAAGGGTCTCTTTGCATAATAACTCACAGTTCGCTCATCAGTTACGGGTTTTAACCAATTACCAGGATATTAATGGGGGGCGGGATGTTAGGCGGGGGTAGCTGCCGCGGTGCACACGATCCTGTGTGTCCCAAAACACAGGACACACACACTGTGGGGGAGGGAGGAGGGGGATGAGTCTCATTTGTGCGCGTCGCTGTGATATCGAGCGGCAGGGGATTCCGCGCGTCCTGCTGCGCGGCATTTTCCTCCACCCCGTTGGAAATATTTGTTTGTTTTGATCGAATTTGCTGGTGCCTCGGCCCAGTCGCTCGTTAATTCCCCGTAAGCTCTGCCGCGGCTGATGATTTTTGCGCTCCACGCGAGTGAAAAGTGTAAATGCCCAGGATTCCTCACATTGCACTGTCCTCGCAGTAATAAAGAACCTAATATTTGTAAAGTCTCTTAGGAATGCTGGAATATTTTACAATGGGATTGATAAAATACCACGGCTAGTCTGTTAGAGGATGTTTCTCAAAGGGAACACGAATTTTCCCTGTAAACGTCGATGAATTTCGTGTTGTCGAGCACGTTGCACGAAGAGCGCAGGGGCAAGGGGCTGCGTTTTTCAAACGATTTCACGGTTCCACGGATTTGGCGCGGCGTTTTCTACCGTGCGAAGGGCCGAATTGAAAAACCGGAATCGCGGTAGAACGAGCCGGCGTTAGGGGCGGTTACTTTGCGGTCTCCCTTGATCGCCGAGGGAAAAAGTTTCTCGAGCAACACTCCGCCTATCCAAAGGCGAGGAAGCAGCGACTCAAGGAACAGCGTGATGCCGACTCCAGGTGTTAATAATCCTCCCCTAATTGTCCGGCCTCGGGTTGGATAATTCCCATTAAACGCCGCTAAATACTTGTTTGTATACAACCCCCGCTGATCGGGGCGAACTATTTTACACGTTCCTTGAAAGGTAACGAAGGGCTTCCTGCCGTTTTTAAGAACCGCCGCTGGTCGACGGTCGTGTGCGCGCTGATTGTTGCGAGCTTGCAACTGACACGAGAAAGGGGTGGAAATTTTTGGGCCGGCAAAACGTACCTGTGAGCTCTGGAAAGTTTGAAAACACTCCTCGTCTCGATCCTTTCATCCTCGATTCAGCTTCGAAGTTTTTGCCATATCGAATAATACCGAAACGAAGTGTATTTATATCCATTAAAACTTTAAACTACATTTAAGCTTATAATGGTGGAAACAATGTGGACGCTGAAGCACCCTTCATCCTCCCAATTCATCCCTTCATCACCGTCGATCATTTCAATTAAAATATTTCCAAATAAACCAGCTACATAAATTTAGACGTACCGATTTGCAGCAGGGCTTCGGCATTGCAGCAGGAAACGCGAGGCTCCTTGTTGACACGTACGTCGAACGGGACGTACTATAGAGGCTGCGCTATAACGACCAGCATTTGATAAGGGACGGCAACTCCGGTGGGATGGCGGGTCGGATGACTCCCGATTTAATGGATAGAGGACAGATTCTGCAGATACATCAGAAGGCCGACGCGATATCTCCGGCGCAAATCAGAACAGAAGCACGTCGCCCTCTCTCTCTCTATCCCTCTGACAGGGCATCCTCCCGACTCTCCACGTTCCAACCACCCTCTAATATCGATCCGTCTCTTTTTCCACCTTTGACTAACTTTTGGCCCGTCTCTCTCTCGCGTTCCATCGATACTCTCCGCTGGAGGTCTCGTCGTCTCCTTCTAACACCGGCAGATCGCATCGCGTCTAATGGCAGATGATGCGCCACCCCGTTGTCTCCCTTTCACGCCACTCCTTTCTTCTGCTGGCGTTTCGATAATGCTTGCCACTCTCTCTTTCCTTCTCTCTGTCTCTCTATGGCTGTCGAAAGATCGAATCGAGGCGGACGATGTGCTTAAGGGTCGGTACTTTCTACGGTAGCTAGAAGATTAGGGATCGAACGGATGATGCGGCTGACAGATTAGGTCGCTCGTATCCCCGTTACGTAGCTTACACCCGGGTTAAGTCCCTTTTTTCCGTGGGCAATCGATGGGATGGAGTGAAAAGTTGGTGGAGACTTCTTTGGATTGTTAGGAATCAATGAAGGTGTTTGAGAATTCGTTACTGTCTGGAAACTTTAGGTTATTTGAAGGTTGTCTTCGGAAAGAGAGAATTATAGCTGCCTTTATTAAAGAAAATATTCCGGTGGCATGGTAAGTCTGTGTTACACGTAGCTTTGACCTAAGTGACTCCTGAATTAGGTCCAGATGCCGAACAGGAAGACGTGGATGCAATTCTAGTTGGATTGGATTAAGGTTTCTCTATGATCACAGAGGCCCAAAAATGTCATTTGCACCAAAGTAGAGATTTCGCATCGAGGATCTGAAGAGAACGAGAGGTGATTCATTGGTACCGATGATTTTATTGCATTGGATCGACTCATATTTACAACAGGGGACACATACATATGCATTTTCATCTACTCTACCGATTATCTACATATATAACTTCTTCTTTATTTTCGACGTTAATCATGCTTAATTAATGAAACCGTCCTTACTTGCGGCTTACCTAATTCGTACGGTAGAAACGTGAAATACGAATTCGTTAAGTCCTCCTCGAGAGATCCCGTCCGCTTGTACAAAACACGTGACGTGTAGAAATTGCAAATGTTCCCAGAGGAACGGAAAAAATCATTCCTGTCGCGTGATAATCCCCCGCCCCCGTCCTCGGGGAACGGGGGAGAAGCAACGCTGCTCCCCGAAACCGTGAGAGGTAAATAAAAATGCATAGACCAGATACACGCGAGAACGAAGAGTAGTAATAAACATTTCTTCTATTGCAAAGCTCTGGAATGATCGCGTGCAATCACCGCAGCCGCGATCGATCGCAGACGTAACTAGAATAATTACAATGGTAATAATAATGACCAACATTTCGTTCGCTATCTACGCGTCGCTTAAAGCTACTATCACACCGATTTATACATTTCGCCTAAAGGATAGAATAGATAATACGGTCGACGTGAGTTCCTCTGTACGCCGTCAGAAATTTTCTACACGAATTTTCACACACCCCCTTCTCGGCGGTGATTCACTGTTTCACTGTCCGTCTTCGTGGATCCAGACGAGACTTAGCTACGTTCCTTCCCCCGCTTTCTCGATCAAACACCCTTGAGTCCTTAACTTTCCCTCTGTTTATCGTTTCATCGATGATATTCTCACTGTCACACATCTCCCCGTCGCAGGTACAAATATTTACAAATATTTACACGAATAAATAATCATCACGGAGGATACCATCCATTGAGCTCTCATGCGACGATTAAACCGATATCATGGGGACCCGTATATCCCAATAACGATCGCGCCAATACACCGCGCCTCGGTTCTCTGTTGATTTAGCTTGCAGCGCGGTTTATTTCGCCGATACCGCGGCCGATTATTTGCGTTCTCGGTCGTATATATGCGCGGCCCGTGTTTCGCAGCTGCTCGGTTCGGTTAAAATATCATTGTCCCGTCGGAATTGAGCGCGACGATTCGTCGCCTAATTCGATTATCCGTACTGTTTGCCCCCACGTTCTGTCGCATCGTCCATTCCGAAATTAAAGACGCCCGTGCATGGTTCTCGCCGGCAAAGGTTTCGGAACGAGCTTCCAATCGCGCGGTCACATATCTCGGGGCCGTGGTCGTGAACTGAATAGAAGGAAAGGTCCAGACTGCTCGGTCAAAGAATAATGGAAGTCTTGATCCGGCACAGGTGCGGCAATTCTCACTGAATTCGCGCACTCGAGCGGATTCGGAAGCGAGGAGTGATACCCGAAGTACAGTGTAAGCTCGCTTTGTACATTTCGACGACGGCATTACGCTTCGCTATGGATCTCCTCGCGTCTCTATCTTTCGCGCGAAATTCCCGGCTAATTCTCGTCGAGGCCGTTTGACGGATCAAGGGAAACGTCTATTAGCGATATACGACTGAAAACCTGAGACTAGTCTTAAGATAAAACAGGAATAATCTTCGCTCCCGCTGTTTGGTTGCCGTAGATGAGGTAGTTGGTTGTCTCGAAACCACGCAGCGACGCGCAACACGGTGCACGTCCCCCATTTCCTTGCGTCTTTGGTATCTGTTCCTGGTCTCCAAGTAGAAACAATCGTCTAGCCCGAGTCGGCTGGATAAGCTTTCATCTATGACGAGCTACGAGCGTGATCGATCCGAGCCGCATCCCCGAATACCCTTCTACAGGCCGCAGATTCAATCAGCGTCCCTTCACTTGGATGGTTGAGCCAGCTGACCGATGTCCGCGGTGTAGCAAGGCGGGCCAAGGATCATGGGGCACTGCGTCTTCCTCGGGTAGTGGATGCTCTCGCCCTGTCACAACATCTTGCTGAGGTAACTGGCGGATCCTGGCGGCGGGAGCAGAAACGGGCTGACGAACGAGTGGCCGCCAGGTCCGTGATGAACGGACGCGTAGCCAGACTGCTGATTGTGGCTCGGGGCGGACTGGCCCATGCCGGTGAGGACGGGGGAGCCGGAGTCGTGCAGCTTCCTCATGTGCTTCTTCAGATCGAAGTTCCTGCAGAAGCCTTTCCCGCAGATCTTGCAGGAGAACGGTTTCTTCTCGTTGTGCGTGTGCATGTGGAACGTGAGGTTGTAGACTTGGTGGAACGCCTTGTTGCATATGTTACACTTGTACGCCTTTTCGCCGCTGTGCGTCAGCTTGTGATTCTTGTAGTTGCCCTTCTGGTGGAAGCCTTTATTGCAGTGCTCGCAGACAAACGGCTTGAAGTTGGCGTGTATACGCCTGTGAGTGTTCAGGGTGGAGCTGCGGTTGAAAGCTTTGCCGCAGGTCGGGCACTTGTGCGGCTTCTCCGCCGTGTGGATGATCTTGTGCCTGCACAGGGTGCTCGCCTGGCGGAAGCCTTTCCCGCAGATCTTGCAGACGAACGGCCTGGCGCCCGTGTGCACCGGCATGTGTCTGGTCAGGTTGTAGTGGGCGTTGAACACCTTGCCGCATTCCGGGCAGGTGAAGGTCTTCTGCTTGTTGGTGGCGCTGAGCTCGCTGCTGCGCGGCGCGGGGCTCTTCTTGCCGCGCTGGCTCTCGGGCGAGATGGCCGTCAGGCTCACCCTCGAGAATGCCTCCTGGATGGCGGTGGGCGGCGAGGAGCTCTGCGGCACCGTGGGCGTCGTCGGCGGTGGTGCCGGGAGGGCTCTCAGAAGAGGATTCGGGTGATAATAGAGGAGAGGATAGTGCTGCAGGAGATTCTGATGCCTCAACGTCGGCACGTACTTCTTGAAGGCCGACTCGAGGTGCGCGGAATACGTCAGCGAAGGGATGCTGGGCGCCTGCTGAAGGATGCTCAGCGCCGTGGTCGGTGGTAGTTGAGGCGGCGTCGCCTGCTGGCTGCTCTGCTCGGTCAGACGTTTGTCCGGCTCCATGATCTTCGCGATAGAGAAGGTCAAGTTCCTGCACGGCGTCGGCGAGGTGACCCTCTCTGGCGGGAGGCTGGTCGGTGTCTCGGTCGCCATTGTGCTGCCGGTCGAGAACGGTTGCATGGTATGGCCTGAAAATGGAAACGACCAGGGGTCAGTTTATTTTACACGCACAGCTTTGTTTTCACGCTCGATGCCGCGCTACGTGGGTCTGAGTAAGGGGAATGGCCCTCCCTTGCGTTTAACACCGCCCATTTGCGATTTTGGTGACGCTAATTTTATGGCGCTGCTTGCTGTCTCTAATAGAGCCATGGCTTGAAGGAATATAGCGTGACGGGGAAGGCTGTTAGGAATTCATGGGGTCATTCTATCAACTTTGAACCGCCGAAAAATTAAGCTATTTTTAAAGATATTTTTCTTAATGAATGCAACATGTAATGAAATAAATCTTTTTGGTATTTATTAAGCTACTCTTATATTATTCAAAAAAAAATAAAACGAATTTTTGCAATTTGTTTTAATTGTTTCTTTACAGTGTCAATATGGCACCTAAAAAACGAGGTATGTTCGCGGCGTCGGCGGTGGGCGTAAAAGCTCGCGCTACGTTCAACTAATTCACTTCCAATTTTGCATGCAGGATCGTAATAAGATTCTACATCGTCCATCGAGGACTTTTTTATTCAGATTCCACGTTTATTATTTATAATGAAAAAAGGTGCCATTTTTTCTTGGAAAAATGTAACTTTACCTTTGATCTCTCACCATTTCTTTATTTTTCAAAATTTTAAAAATCGGCCCCGATAGACGTTAACTATTAACATACTTTATAAGAAGAATTTATTGTTTTTTAATTCAGACATAACATACAGCTGCTTTTACGCCCACCGTTTAGCCGTATAAAATCGAGAAACTTTCGGATATGTATCCATAACTTTCGACAAACAATAGTTTTTTAACTGAATCTTTTTTATAAGTAGTTAATAATATTATGTAAACATAGTAATGAAACGGGAAATCTTCATCAAGCC
Organism: Andrena minutula; assembly: GCA_929113495.1. NCBI lineage: Eukaryota > Metazoa > Arthropoda > Insecta > Hymenoptera > Andrenidae > Andrena > Andrena minutula. Next base: position 26,450,423 of record OV815994.1, on the reverse strand, counting down.
GTTGATTTGTTAAAAAATCCACAATATGTACACATTTTCCTAGGGTTTAAACGGGATTGCACCTTGTTGGGCCGAAAAATAAGTAATTCCTTGTGATTTTGTTCTACAAAAACGGTTTGATAAATTAATTTGAGGTTTGGCAGGCTTTTTTATTGTATCTTGAACTATAGCTACATTCAAATAGATGAAGAATCTCTTTTCCTTTTTGTGGTACAGATAAGTCGTACAGTAATTTCCGTCAACGCCAGAACCACCCGATTATTTTTCAACGCTCTTTCTGTATCTGCCATGTTTTTTTTCCACTGTCACACAAAAATTCAGAACAATAGTTCAAGATACAATAAAACAGCCCGCCAAACCTCAAAATAATTTGTTGAACCGTTTTCGTGCAAAAAATTCATAAATAATTACCTATTTTTCGGCCCAACAAGGGGCAATCCCCCCTTAAGTGTTAGGTATATGCATAATGATTTAAGGATCCGGGCACAAGGTGAATGGACGTTTCAGAACCGCGTGGAGTCTGAATGCGTATTTTCTAAGAAGTAGAGAATCGCTATCTAGCACACGCGAGCTTGGGAAAAGTTGTTTCCTAAGCGTAATTGGATCGACCCGCGTGATTCCTGGCACGGCAGGCAACGTACGCGATGCTTCAGCGGTGGAGTAATGGGGGAGTGCCCGAATCATGGCGATCAATTTGATGACTTGGAGGAGTGTCGTTAGTGCCCGCGCGATCCTCCCTTCGCAGAACTCTGTTAGTGTTTTAGTGCGTGTGCAGAGGGACTGGAACGGAACCCACATGTCGGCGAATCCGAGTGAAACATGTGGTACCGCTATTATATCCACTCAATTGGCCCTCGTGTTGACATAAAAAAAGTGTACGACGGAGATTGAACGATGGGGGCTGGCGAACGTGAAGCGAGGGTACGCGCCACTCCACTTTCCATTACGCCTCGGAAGCTAAACGGACCCCCGACGTATCTTGGAGGAAACTCTCGAATCAACGACGAAAATCACAAATTAAAGAATAGGGGACGCGCGTCGTTATTTCGCCGGGCGATCTTGACCTTGGCTCGCCGGTTCAATCCAATCAAGTATGCGCACGCTATTTGTACGTTGATTCCGCGCGCAAAACTGCATGAATATACAGGTAGCCATTAAGCATGTGCAAAAGGGTGATGAATGGCGGGGGCTGAATGAGAGACGCGAAATGGTCAGCACAGTTGAAGAGCAAGCTTTCCCCGAGGTATCACAGAAGGTTTGCACGTCGAAAAGTAGAAATGTTTGCCCCGCGGAATGGCGTTATGTTTGGACTTGGAATGACGGTTGGAATTGGATAGGGCGTTGCTGGTAGCCTGGTGGAATACTCCGTTTCCGGTTCGCCGAGCTCCGCGATCCTCCGAGTGCAGCACAAATAGGGGATCGAACTTTTAATTCCCACCCCTTATTCGCCGATCGGTATGCAGAGAATTTCACAGGGTGGAAACGTCTCGGCGTCGGACGGACGCGGCCGCGTAACAGGAGAAATACACGGTTCCGGAAAATGATGGAAACACCGAGCCCCTCGGCACGGGGTGGAATTATGACGCAGTGGTCCTGCCTAAAAGCCCCGCCCATTACCCGCTGCCTGTCGATTGTCCCGCGGCCAAAGGCAGCCCTAATAACCAGGGAACAAGGAGTGGAAAAGCAAGCCCGGGTGCGAGAAGCGAGACTCGAGAAGGGAAACGGATCTCCTCGCGCACCCCCGAAACGCCCCTGTGACCTATAGAAAACCGTAGACGTCGGCTTCGTCGCCATGGAACAGCGCAACTGTCGACGGAAATGACAAAGAGCAGGGATGATTATGCGCCTTCGAGTGTGTTCCAAAAAGTGAGAGACTCAGAGCCTCACCCTCCCGGCAGCTTTCCCGTTTCGATTTCTACCCCGCGCCTTTCTTTCCCAGCCCCCTCGTCCCAATGTCTTTCTTGCAGCCTCTACTTTTCTCCTTCTTAATGGACAGCTCTCTCGCGTTTGCACTTTTCCCTCTCGCACTTTATTTTCCTGCCACGACGACAACTCTCTGCTTGTCTTTTCCACCCCCTCTCCCTTCTCGCCCTTCGCGTTACACTCCCGCTTCGCCCTCCTCCTCCTTATCCCGCGTTTTCCTCCCCCTCGCGATTCAAATGCCTCCCTCCTTCTCTCCCACGCGCGTCATTCCCTCTTTCGCGCTCTCCTCGGTGTCACTTTCCCTCCCCCTAATCCCTCGTTGTCCCTCTTCGAAGGGAGGGAGCCTCGTATCCGTCCCCCACCCTGTCCCTTATCGTCGCCTCGCGTTTTGTGACCCGTCGCTCTCGGGCGGGAGCGACGGAAACGCAAAATGCGCCGCGCGGATGGTGGGAAGAGGCGCGATGGGATTGGTCGCTGGCTCTATCGCCCTCTGAAGAAGGGGAGCGAGAGGGGAGAGTCGCGGGGGACGTGGTGGGGGCCAGTATTGTTACAGTACTTAACGAGCGGCCGAGGTAATCAGTATCACTCCTTGCGGCCGCCGACAATTCCGCCAATTTGCTTCAATCTCGACTGAAGTATGGCCGACGGTTTACTCTGGGACCATTTTGCTTTCTTTGGCGTACTAGGTATCACCCGCGCGGATTTTCCTAGTCTTCGCACCACAAAATTCAAGTTTAAACTCGTCGGATTTCGACAGAAACATTGACAGTTGCATTTTTTTGAGACTACTTAAATTTTTCATCGATTGTAACATATTTTAATCAGGCCCAACGACTCGTTGCGGGTGCAGGAAGGCGCGAGGAATTTTCGAAAGCTCGTTCTCGCGGTCGATAGAAGGGGGTGAAACGTGATCCGGGTTCCGTGACCCACTCGAACAGCCCCATCGCGATCCATCGCAGGTGAGGCCGGCGTTAAATGTACAAAGTTTACCGATGCGGTTACAAATGGTCCGAAGAATCCAATCACCTCCTGTAAACTATTAGCGGGCGACGGGCGGACGGCTGGGAGCCGAAGAAAGTTGAAGGAGCTCGATGGAACTTGAAATGGCTTTGCAAATTTACCCGCCTCGTTGTCGGCCCCGTTAATTATCTCCTCTCCTACCCCCTAACGATCAGCCTTTCGTTCCCGTGCTCCACTTACTTTTTCATTGTCCCTAAGACAATAAGAATCACGTCCCCGAATGACCCAGCCTCGAGTAAACTGCAGTTCGATTCGAAAGGGGACAGATTTCTGTTCGCCGATGGTTACGTACGCGGGGGCATGTATAGGCACAGGTTGACACGCTCATCAAGATAAGACGGTTAACCCCGAAACGGTAAGCAACGATGATTCGAATCAGCTACTCCCCAATATGAACATTCCGGATCGGGGAGGGTGGAAGTGGGCGGATAGGAGTTTTGCGTGTGCAGTGCGCATCAATCACGAGCTCCTTCTGCGAATATACCTCTGCTCATGAGGTCAGACGCCTATCGCTCTTTGCCCTTAAGTGGCGATAAGGGAATAACCCTGGCCCGAACGAATCCTATTGCTTAACTTTATTACGATCACGCCCTGGCCGCGAGATACCGTCGAAATGCGTCGCCGCTCGAGGAGAGCCTGTCCAAAAATGGAGAAGACGTTTCTGTTGGGTAAAATTTGTGATACGGACCTGACGCGAGGGGAACGACAGCTCGCAGCCCCGGCGCGAGAGCCGCCAGACATTGTGTAATTTTTATCAGAACGTCTGGAGGCCAGAGCGTTGTCTTTGGTGTGGAAGAGGCCCATTAGACGAGCCTCCCTCATTGTTCCATCTCCGACACTCGGCCTCCCGTGATATGGCGCGTGAACGGTTGACATATAATTAGCATTTGGGGTAACGAAAGCTCGACTGAAGATGACAGGAGGCACAATACACACCCCCTTGGTTATCCTCTGTCCCATAACTCGGCCACAAACCCGCCCTTCCTGTCCCGTTCACTCCACGAGTTCGTCGCGTAAGCCGATTCGAAATTAGCCGGTTTAATCGCCCAAGGGGTTCGCCAGCTTTCTCAGCGAAATTTTCGGCAGCTCTTCTCCCTCGAAAAAAATCGGACACGTGACGGAAGTTGCATGGCGTGAGCACGTAGTAGGATTTTAACCGTTGTATTAAAATCTAATTGATTTTTATCGATTTAATAACGATAGAGGATTTCTAGCAACCTTAAATTTATGTGTTCTATTTGTTTGAAATATGTTTCGGGATTTAAAGGACTGTAGGCATCCGGAAGGATATTATTCTTTTCACGATGCTAAGATGCTCCGCTGTAAATGGATATTTCTATTTACAATTTTTTTATAGTCTTAAGGGAGAGGCCTACCTAGAACGGTCAAAACAATGTGCTTCTTTGGGAATTTTTTCTAGAAAAACTGATAAACTTTTGTTATAAAAATTTAGTCTATTGGATAGAGTACATTTTAAGGATATTTCAGTATTCTTTGTGGTAAAAAGTATTAAAAGGTTTGTGACTTATAGGCGATGCCTGACGTCTTTTTTTAGGCGCTTTGTGGTGACAAGCGTAACTCGGTGCAGAATCATTCAAAATTGAAAATTCGATCTTTTTTAGATACTACCTATATGAAATTATCTAGGCGCTATCGGGCCCGATTTTGGAAAAATTATTTCCAGATAATATTGCCGTTATGCAAAGTTGAAGTATCGATATTTGACAAAAAATCGCTCTATTTTCGAGTGTAAAAAATCTAGGGAAAAAGAAAGAAAAAGCTCCCGATAGCGCTTAGATTCTCAACCCTGAAATACGCCTGCAAAGCCCCGAATAAATTGGTTCATTAATTTTTTAGGTACGTGTGTCACCGACTTTGAAAACATGATTTTGAGAAATCAACGTTTAAAGTTTTGGGTCTGAGTGCTGGACCAAGGAACACCTACCTACTTACGGGTATATAACTTTGTCAATTTTGATCGGATTAACTTGACACTTTCAGGAAATATTTTCAAGATGTACTTCAAGAAAATATAAAAATCGAAGAATCAATTTTTTGAAAATTTCTACGTGGGCCTCCTCCCTTAAAGGACGATAGACTATAGCTACAAACATACAAAATGATACGTGCAATGGTTGTTTCTATTTTTGATTCTCGAAAAATTGAGCTTTGTTCACTAGGAAAGCCCCTTAAGGAGATTGTCCGGTCAAAACGTTCGAAAAATAGGTGACCTTTAGGATTTTTGTTTCAAAAAGGTATACAACTTGCAGTCAAAAAACTTTATGGCATTTCTTTATTCGCTCTTCAAGGATATAAAAACTTCTTTTTTTTTCATTTTCCTATAAGGGTTCGAATTTTACGTGGCGCTCAGTGCACTGCTGCAACAAAAGAGGCGTAAACGGTAGACAGTAGAACTCAACGTAGGATTGTCAGAAATAAAAAACCAATGATATTCTTATAAGTTGTAACAATAACTATCGCATCAGCCTTTAAGAAGGCAAATAAAGCAAAATGGCGATGTTTGGTACACGTTTGAACACAAACATGCGAAAAAGGGGGGTAATTCTGCGTCTAAAAATGTTAATAACGAAGAACTATGACCTCTAAAATTTATGTTCAAGGGGCGATGCGATAGTAAATTCAATTCCAAAGAAGAAAATGCCATCGAGTTTTTTGGAATTGGTTAATAATTCCTTTTGTTATGCTGTCTACCGTAGGGAAAAATCATGATTCGAGAAAAACGCTTTTAAAGTTTTACGTGCTTGCCAAGTGGCCGGGTTTTACCCACGCATTTGCGGCTACTCAAATGTCTATAACTTTGGGAATTTTACGAATTTCAGAGAATCCTTTTAGCCACATATTCCTAAAAGGTTGAACATTCCAAAAATGAAATAAAAAAAATCGGTTTTTAGACCGGACGATCCCCTTAATTGAAAATCTGAATCCTCAAAGAAAGCTTACTATGTGGAACTGCCCAAAATAGACAACCCCATTGCTGAACCTCTACAAAACCATGAAAAGTAGAGTGAAGGAGGAGGAATAGAGACTGAAATTTGGTATTTAATGGTGCCAGAACCAGAGGGCATGAAAACGATATCGTCCCGCTTTTTTCCAGGGATTTAAACGCGCACCATGACCCGATCTCAAAGTTTCGCGTTATGAGGAGGACCGGCGCGGGGGAGAGGGTGATTTAAAGTTAATTGAAGAGTGGTGGTGGCAGAGAGGCGAAGAGGAATAAATTGTGAATCAGGCGGGAGGGGCCGGTATATTCCGCTGGTGTATTCTGAATTAAGTCGCTCAGTTGTGCGCCGTTTACTTTGCTCCTCGGCTGCTCCCGAATCGTTCCGTGGGGAGGGCTTAATTTTAAGGAACTTTCCGGTCGTTGCGTCAAGTTCAATTTCATCCCCCGGAACAATGTTGTATGCCCCCGTACGTTCAACGACGTGTCCTGACGCGCTGACTTGGGAATCGCTTTCCGTGCGTTACGCCCATCAGATTGCTTTACATTGAACGCGAGGAGTTAGCACCTTCGGCGGGTTGAGCTTGAAGCACGGTTAACGCGAGCGTGGAAATTAATTGAATTGAAGGATTTCTCACGGCTTGTTCCGAGTCCTTTAATATTCCCATTCTCTCAGAGAAGTCTACGTGAGATTAAACTGCAATTCCAACGATGATTCTATTTATTAAATTCCACTTTTCAACGTTTCCAATTCATCGATTCCACCGGGGTAAAAGCGCACATGTCGCTGCGAATCTTTTAAAAGCAAATCTTCTTTACTCGCATGCACGGCGAGAAGAAAGGCCAGAAATTAAAGTCACGAGTCCTCGACGAGAGGCGCATTGTTTCAAACGGAAACGAAGTGAGCTTAACGAGCCCTGCGTATGAGCAAGCGTGGAAGGGTCGAGAAGAAATCGGTGCCCACGTGCGTGCCCGTATGAATACGGCTTTCCAAAATGGCAACGGGTCCCGCTGGGCTCGATGCATCTCGAATTCACGTAGTTCGACGTATCGTCGAGTCGAGGGTAGTTGGCGGGGGGTTCACAGCTGCGCAGTCCACGGGGGGTTTCCCACCCCTCAGTCCGTGGCGTCGCGACCCCGGCTGGAACACCTCGTTATCACCGATTCGTCCTTTACGTTTCTGCCTTTAAGTCGAGCCCGACTTCCGTTGCAAACGCGACCTATCCTGGGCTTAACGAGGTCCACCAGAAACCTGCTTCCCAGCTACTTATCTTCGCATTCAAACGGCTTTTCGTCACTGCCGAGCATTGCCGTCCGGCGACAAAGTAATTAAGCTAGCGCATCAACGGGAATAATTAGGGGATGATTCTGCGGTCTTCTGTTCGACGGTACAGAGATCGAAGGATAAGGGATGAAGGTGAATTTCTGGGACTAATACACGACCTCCACGCTTCGCGAACAGCGGTGGTTCGCCGAGGGAACGCGCACGAACCGCTCGACAAATTAAATATAAAAGTGCACACGTGCCCGTTGGCTACGCGAGCCGGCGATCGCCGCAGCGGGCGTCTCAACACGCCGTCTGTGCGCGTTCATTTCGCATTTTCGGCGTCGTTGCTGCGCCCCGCTGACAATGGGGCCCCGTAACTTGAGATCACCGGCCTTCGCCGAGCATAATGACGATCGCCAACGACGATCATAATAGTTCCACGGAATAATAAGTGGGATAAAAGTCAGGAAAACAATTGGTACCGCCATTGTCACTTCGCGGCCCATTCAGCCACCCCGCAGGACTGTTTGCGTTCCGTCCAGGAGCGATGGGAATCGCTCGCTCTCACAAAGCCCGAAATCAAATTATTATCGGCTGGCTTCGCGTAATAACCGCCCTGACATCCTCGTGATCGAGAACGTCGACTCCTTGAGAACTCTTCCAAGAACTAGGGGGGGTTCGAATTAAAAGTAATCGGGGGTAGCTCCCATTCAGGATAACAATATTTAGAATTCTGCTTCAACAGCTCCTAGATTCCCCTGAATGCTAACTATACAGCGTTCTCGCGAACATAAAACTCCAGACTTCGAGAAAAATCACGTAGAAGATTGGCTTACGGAAGACAATAATTCCAGCTTATCGTAGAAGCGTTTACGAGTTATCCGGGAGCCCCGCTCCACCGCTCACGTTCCCAGCCGTCTCCTCCCATCGTTCTAGACAATGTGCATTACAAAAGAGGTTTCTCTCGTGAGCCACGCTGCGTACACAAACGGTGGCGTACGTCTGCGAGCGCCCTTCCGCCGCTTCCGTTCCTGCTATTCAATCGCGGTCTCGATTCTCGAGCGAAGAATGGACCAAACTCGACACCGACCAACGGGGGAGGCGAGGGGGAGTGTGTGCTGGAAAGATGGATAGGGGTGGCACCGGAAGTCTTGCGTGCCATTTGCCTCGTACGACATACTTATCCACGTCTTCAAGAATCATCGGATCGGTGAATGAGGGATCTCCTTGAGTGGCGCGTGCCGGGCCACCTCCGGATGACGAGTCTATAGCCAGCCTTTAAAATGATCAGCCTCCAAGCATCGTGTTTTCTTTCGGGGGTGAAGAAAGGAACGCCAGATGACGGGGGCTCACCCCTTTCCTCGCGCCAGATCACGTCGAACCTTTCAAACCGACGACTTCTCTCTTAATTAAAGCGAATGCTGATAAAGGGTGGACAACCCTGGATTTACACTGCTCGTGTAATTTTGTCGTAGAAAGTCATAGTTTTCAAAGTCAGCGAGAGAAGATGGCTCTGATTATTCTAATTGTAAGTCGCGTCTAGATTTGGCGTTCCAAGGATAGTCTAGTAGCAGGAACAAGCGGAAGAAAACTCAGGCACGTTTCTCGCATTTTGCACGTTTCGTGTTTCTCGAAATCGCGAAATACATTTCGAATGGCACGAAGGTACCAAGCTGGGTATAGGGGCGAATCGTCACACGCAAATGCCGTCACGGCTATTGGTTCCTTATCAGATATCAGTTATGTGCTCGATTTGGGGTGCGTGCAGCCTATTACATTTGTGATCCATTGATAAGCACGTCAAATCCGCCAACAACACGGTTCCTCGCCAACCGAAACGACGTTCTCGGAGCCCCTTGGAACGGTGCCGCGCTTCCTCGCCACTCGAATCGATTACCGAGACCTTCCGAGATTGGAGTAACTTCGATTCGACTTGTTTTACGGCGTGTCTCAATCGCTCGTCCCTTCGCCTATTCGCCTCGTCCTTTTTTAGAAAAAAAGAGGAAATTATAAACTGCGCCTGTTATTTCAAAGCAGGTCGAGCGATCGAAAGGCCCAGAATTTTGGGACATGATCGCCTATTATCATTTCTTTTAAAATATCTCGACATTTCAAATACCAAGCACCGTGTTTCAATTTTCAATTAAACTCAATGATTAATGAACGCTTAAGGGACACTCTGCTGCGATCATTGATCCCACGACCGGCTCCGTTTTCGTGGGTTGAGTGTCTACCGATTGTGACGGGTTAAAGTGTTGGAAAGAACTAGTCCGACGGCTGCCATCTGCCACCCCCAACCCCCGGGGGTTTCTACCGGCGGACGCAGAAGCAGAGAGCTCAGAATTCTCGCGAGTGGCTTGGACGGCTCAATGCCTTTAACCGTCTCTTGGCCACCCTCGAGAAACCATCTCCCTCTCCCTCTCTTCCACGTCCCGTCTCCGTCTTTATTCTACCGTTGAACCGTTGCGCGAGGCTTTTCATACAAGATTATATAGGATATTACGCATTAAATGTCGCAATTCGCTTTCTACCCTCGCCTCTCAGCCACGCTCTCCTTGCGAGTCGTTCAAACACGAGGCGAAGGAGCCAGGCACCGAGAACCCCTTGCGGAAATGGTTTGCTCAGAAAAATTGGAAAAGACACACAGCATCGAACGGTCCGTTATATTTACTCGCGAAACGATCCTCGGCTTTTCTTCGCTCCACAATCACGGGAGAGAGGGGAAAGTCGATTCGCCGCCGAAATGAGAAGTGCTTCCCCATGCGTGATTTTCGCTGTTTCAAACCGATCAGTCGAGGATATTTAAGAGAAAGATTTCATGGGGCTCGGCTCTGGTCTCCCACGAAGTTCGGCATAGAGATATTTAGCGAGTGATTGAAATGGCAAGCTCTCCTCGCTACAGCGGTTAATTTTCACGCAGGACAATCGAACAGCGAAAGGGTAAAGGTTTGACTCCCGTCTGGCCAGAAATCCAGGCCGCATAATGGGGCGTGCAGCGGCGGAAGGGAATCAAATGAACACAGGCGTACGGCAGAAAAAGTGTCGTTGGTACGTAGCGTACGACCCACTCCCCCAATTTTGATCCGGCCCGGGGGCAGCTGGCTCGTTCCGTGAATTCCATTTGAATAATTCGCTGGTCCCGGGCGCGTGCCGACGCTTCGACTGGACCTTCGCCTCGATCACCGGCGAGATTGGCCTCTTTCCTTCGTATCTCGGATCTCATTGGTCCATATTGCCAGGGACACGTGGCCGGATGTCGGGTCTACCTTCCAAGCGTTTCCGCTCGCCGATGAATAATACCGTCTCGCCTCGTACCGCAGCGCTCGTCTTTCGATCGATCTTTTGTTCACCCTTACGCCTCGTCCCTCCTCGAGATCGCAAAGGTGCGCGAGCCCCGGAGCGCTCTAGCTTCTTCGCGAAAATAGGGAATCCCAATTGGGAGCTGATATCGCAACTTCTGCCGAGACTTCTTTGAATAAAAATAGCTCCGTTCACTCCGATGCGAAATATTAATTTCGCGATAAGAATAATCGAAAGGGGAATGAGACAAAACACCGACGTCAGCTGCCGGTAATAAGATAAAATCTTGTGAGAGCCCAGTGCTCTTTCCCGGGGAATCGAATTCGATTCAAAATTCGAGAGGGGCTGAAGGAGGCAGCAAATAAAGAAGCACGAGGGAGGTGAGACCATAATCAAAGTGACCACTCGACGATTTATGCGATAAACGGGCCTGGATCGAGGACGGGGGATGCGGTCTCCGTGGATGGAGGTGAGAAGTTTATTTAAGACCAAATCATCCTTCGTCGATTAAGGTAAGAGAGGGTGCGTGCAACCGGGGCGACGGGGACGCGGTCTAGGGGGAGGAGGGAGGAAGGCGGTACGTGTTATTGCTTGTATTGTGGCGCAACCCCTCAAATCGTCGGCAGGGGTTGGTTTTAGTCGGCAAACTCTCCCCGGAGACTTGGAAGTTCTCGTTGCCGTTAAACGGGACGGTGACATGGGGGCTCGAGTGAAAGCTACTTGTTGGCCAATACCGACGAAACACACCGTCAAAAGCTACGACAACGTTTCGTTGCTCGAATCGAGTCTGACGGCGAAGAAAATTCGTTAAACCGCTTCGATTCATCGCGCCGCAATTCGCTCCGTTATTCTACCCGAAAATATACCAGGAAACGTAGCAGAGACGGACAAACAATTATTTGAAATAAAAAGTTCGTACACAAATTTTTATTTGAAATAATCTTTTGCCCATCTCTGAAACGTAGAACATATTTAACCAGAAACCTTAGGAATACCCTGTATACAAGATGCATCCGGATATCTGCGATCTTAAGCCATAAAAAAATCTTCATTCCACCTCGATTGTTCCAACGCGAGACACGCAAATTCGGAAGCATAATAGCGATGGAAAGCACGGGATTGCAATGTGAGCGGTTTTTTTTACCAGATGCGAAACGCAGTCCCTATTTTCCCCCAGATAGGGAATCAAATGTAACAAAGCAGCGACGGATATTTTTCTGTTACGACCGTCGCGGCAGATCGATATCGGCCTCCTTACATGCCCGTAGCAACTTGTCCGCGAATAATTCCCTTATCTCGGGGGCGAGCATTACGCGCCCGTGCCCCTGGCCGTAAATATTTTTTCAAAGCATTCCACTTCTCACCTTCGCAGCGGGCACCGCGTCCCAAACCGAAATTTCCCTGGCCTCTCCCCGGCCTCGTTTGCATTAATTATCCTTCGCCGTACTCCGTCTTGCGCGTAATTGCGGATGCACACGCACGCTCGAGCACACGCGCTCACCCACACGCAATTACACGGCCAGGAGCGCAGCGCGCACGTAGACGGAGCGGTCGTCCGGCCAGGGTGCACGTTTATCGCCGAGCAGCAGATATATATCGGGTTATATCAATCTTGCTAAGTGAGCAATGCATATGCTTATGGCGACGGAAAGTTTTCGACAGGGCGCGAGAGCGTGGGCGTAGAATGCCCGCTGGGCATCGTTCTTTTTATGCATATCGTATGCATATGTATGCACACGCATGCGGCACCGGCCGGATATAAACACCTGCCCATCATGCTCGCCTTTACGGCCTGGCCTCGTCCACGTGTGAAGGGCCCTTTAAATTCTAACGGGGGAGTCTGGATATTTATTGCCAAAGGTGCTACCGCGAGCGTTTATGATCCTCCGGTGAATTAACGATACCAATTAGCCACGGACAAAAGTCCACATTGTCGCGCTATCTTGCACCTGATGACGATTACGCCCGTCCATCGGCATCCCGCGGCGGTTGGCGTTTAAATTCCTCTAACAAGAGTCGCGTCTGTATATAATGTTCTGTCTAAACGTCTGTCCAGAAAATCGCTTATCTCTCAAGGGGCATCTATGATTTCGACTTTCGAGTGCAGCAGATTTTGTATCGACACTTGTAATTCAGTAAATCAAAGCGATATTCTCGCGCTTGCTTATGGAAGCCTCGGATTTCTGTAAATCGTCAGAAACCTGGATTTTAATGCCTGAAGGATTTATACATATTTTCTTTGCCCCATGCGTCAATTTATTTCTACGACTTGGCACTCGATCAATCGAGTCAAGATTAAACACTCCGTCGTTCCATTGTGCATTAAATACTTTTCAATTGCAGCGGACGTCGAACAGCGCGCATCAAGGATTCAATTGGGCCGAGGCTCTTTAGCGAGAGAATGATCAGCGGCCTTTTTCGTACGGTAAAGCGCATAACGATCCTCGTCCGTTGATTGTCCGCGAGGAGATACGAAAAACCTTCCGTCCGCGTTTTGAAAAGCACTCGGCTGCTGAGCAGCCAATCTTATCTGATGCCGAGAGCTGATTGATATCGCGATATAGCCTCGAGAGGGTGGTTCGAGTCTCATCCACCATAAACCACCCCCCATCGTTGGCTTTATGAACCGGCGAGCGGGGGCAGGCGGATGGGGGCGGCGCTGAAGATTTAGTGCCTCCGAGGTAGGTACACATTTAATCATAATCTAATATTTAAAAGGTAATTTCACGGCCTGTTTACTTCGTGCGATCCACCCTCACTACCCACGGCTCTCCACCCTCCTCACGTGCATGACTCCAGCCGCGACCACTCGTGAGAATCGTGCTTCGACTAACGATCGAATCGTCACGAATCGCTCGCCGATATTCCGTGCCGGATCGTTTACCGCGGATCGAAGTTACCCCGGCCGGCACTTTCGCCGCTGCATTCGTCGAACAGGCGAGTCGGAGGAATAAAAGGCGGTCGTGTTTGTGCCAGGAGAAGCCAGGTATCGCGGCCGAATGGTCTGGCACGATAGACGAACGCGTCCACGTGGCGGAATAATGAAGAAGCTAATATATTCGTTTACCGCTCGTAAACAAGCCCGGCATTGTTATTATCACCGGGTCGAGCCATTGCGATTAATCGTCTGCCGTTGATTCATTCCGCTTAATTTATACGTAAATTATACCCGGTCGCCCTTTCGGTGCTCAGTGAATAAGCATGAACTTCCGGTGACCGTAAACTTCTGTTGCATTCTAGCTCGCCTGCTCCGATCGAGCTCGAACTCGTTCCCTTTCTGCGATAGAAAAATTGGAGTCGCTCTAGCACAATAGAGCGTTACTGTTGATAACGAGATCGCACCTTTGACGCCCGCTAGAATCGTCATAATCTACTTTGTACTGCAATGTTGAATCAACGTGGGAAGGCTTCGGCGCTCTTGCTCCGACCTAGCTCAACTTCTGGCTAGGAGAATTAGGGGAGCATAAAATTCAAGCATCGTCGTAATCGAAATTGCAGTTGCGAAAGGAAATACGAACGCCATAATCCGCTTTAATCCACGGTATCAGAGGAACGTGCGAAACGTGTGGCGTGAACGAGGTCATCGGCTAATGGAGCCGCGCATAAAAATTAAAATAGCAAATTGGTGACACGACAGTTCTGCCGGTTTTGCATATGCATAGCGCGTGGTGCCGCCCGAGTGTTAGTGCTCATACAAAACGGCGGGTTAATTAAAGTAATCGTGATAATCCGTACGTGCGAGTAATTAGTAACCGCGTCTGTCGAGATAATGCGATCTCGAAGTCGACCTCGGGCTCTATCTACCTTGGGAAACGTTTGCAAAAAAAAGAGAGAAGGAAACGGCACCCTCGGTCTTGGGAACGCCGTGCGTCGCTGGAAATCAAGGAAACCACGTGGAAATTTCGATGATTATGCCCGGGGAGCGTTCAAGTTTGAACAAGCGTTAATAGGATGCGTGTTAAATTGCATTACATCTGCTTATTAGTCACGGCACGGGCAAGCCGCGTGCGACGTTGAAAAGGCAATCGTGTAATACGTCATAATTTCCATAGCGTGACTGGACACTCCTCCGTTGCCCTCCATCCAACGTTGCGTTAACACCTATAAATGGGAATTTATTATTTTCTCAAGTCTCCTCTGTGTAACTCCTTACCCCTTACACGCTGGGTAATTAAATGAGAGGCACTCTTTCTCGCTGCTATTTTCTTGGCAGCATTTGAGGAAAGAAACCTCTATCGTGTATATTTTTACGCGGTGATGTAGAATTTTTTATAGGTAGTAGGGTAGACTGGGCGGTATTAACACTTTGACTTTGGAATACGATTATGCAAAAACTATTAAAGTTACAATAAAGGTTTTTATACGAAAATGTTACTTAGTTATCTGACACTTATTGCGCCACAACAGCTTCGCTGTTTGTCAAGTAATATCCAGGTTATTACTAAAAATTGAGAAGCGGACAGAGTGTTACAACCGTCCCTGACTCCGGGTCGGTTGTAACATTGCATGGAGTCGATAACAGCACAAATTTAACTTTACAAAATTAAAATATTTATTAATTTTAATTATAATAGTATATGGAAAAAGTAAAATTTATAACAAATTATGCGGTATCGCAATTGTGACAGAAATAGAAATCATTTTAGCTGATAGATTCTTCATGTGATCAATCCTTACATTCAGTACATTCCACCCATTTTTGCATTTGTTTGCTGGTGCTGTAGTATATTATTCCATTAAACAAGGCAATATTATTCATTTTCTTTGTCACTATTCAATTCTGTCGCAGTACAACCGACCCCGACTGCCGATGTTACAATCGACCCCAGCCAGGCTTTTGAACTTAAATTATAAATTTTGATTAACGAGACACTTAAAAGTGATAATTAACGATCAGTATTACTTTCAAAATGGCTAGATTAAATATTAAAAAAAAAGAAAAACACGTACTTGCAGAGGGAGTAGTTATATTACAATTTTAAATCAATAATAAAAAGTTACTGTAGGGTATCGAAATGTTATTTTCTCCATTATACATGTCTATTGTGTAGAGGAGAGGTGCTATAAAAGGGACACTTTTGTTTAGCGTCCATTTCTGACAATGTCGTTGTAGGTATTTACAAAACAACTACATCACAAGAAAGCATGTTTATTTCCCTTCAATAAAAGTATATTGCAAACTCATGAATTGTAATGGAAAATAACAAAATCTTCGATTTTCAAAAAAGTGGGAAATGTCCCTTTTACGACTAGGTGATTTTAAATGGGACAGTGTAAGTCATGAAAGGGACACGTTAATAAAAATAATACAAAATAAAAAAATAAATCTTGATGATACAAAACAATGGAATCTATGAAAAAATTAAATCTTTCCACTATATAAATCATCAATATTTTTTACTATTTTTATAGAATGTGACTTATCGTTAATGCTTTAGCAGCTTTTTTAGTTATAAAGTAATACTTTTTATAAAATTTGTGTCTTACAAACCAAGTTCAACATAGGAATACCCACGAGTGGTAAATATAAGTACGTACATATAAAAAATGTATAAAACATTTAAATAATAAAAGAGTTTAGAATTAAATTCTACTTGAACAAAAATGAGATTTCTTAAATTTGATACAATACTGAATATACCTACCATCAACTAATAATTGATAATTTCAAACAATGTCATCTATGACATTAACAGATGATACACTGATAACTTTACAGGAAAGTAAAATATATATAGTGTCGAGCAGGGAAGGACAGCCATGAAATGGTTGTCCCATTTAAGACGTGTCCCTTTTATAGCACCTATCCCCTATCTATACTGCTAGGACATGGATGTCTGTATTCCAAATGTCATTCTTCATCATATATCCAAAATTTGTGTTAATATCTATCATATGTTACAATCCTGCCCTCTTTATTTAAAATGTCCTATGTCGCGTTTCGAAAAATCCCAGAAATCTGAAGGTTTATCATTTTCTTTGTGCCGTCCTTGTAAAACAATAAATAAATTAGACTGTTTCTAGATCTCTACCAGCCACGCAAGGTTTTAAAATACGTACGGAACTTCAAATATTTCAACATTTCTTGAAAAATGGAAAGTGCTAGATAGGACGTTTTAACTAAGGAGGACAGAATCGTCCTCCTGTTACTATCGCCCCCGGTCTACCCTAGTAAGAAATCTTTCATATTGCTACTTTTTAACCGGTTAACTGGCACAGCCTTCTTTATTATTCGTGCCCAAACTGGCAACATTGAAAAATTAAGTGAATCACAAAGTTATTCCATTTGATCATATATGATACAGAATTGGCAGATTTGGCAGAATTGGCCAGATTTTTTTTTGATCATATATGATACATTGACAGAATTGGCCAGATTTTTGTTTGATCATATATGATATATTGACAGTTAACCGGTTAACGTAGTACTGATGTTCATTCTGGAAATTGACGTCCCTTATTTTTTATCTTGTGATTCTACAACACTCGAACGAAGAATCTGCAGATTCCCTTAGTAGCTATTATCCTTCAGCAGACATTTGGAAAAAGAACTGCCATCATATAACATTATAATCTTGCTACATATCTCAAGCATGAAAACTCGCTATTTTCACCCCACCAGTCCGTAATGCGTGCCGAGCGACTCCTCCGGGTTTCCTGTAGTCGCCTAGCAGTAAAAGTGCACAATAAAAAGTTGATATTCATTTCGTACGGAAGCTCGCAATTCTTTCGTCAACGTGCTGGAACGTGCCCCGTTTTCTTCGTATTCGTTGCGCAATTAAAACGAAGACCAGCGACGTACACGCTTCTCGTACACCGCCTTCATTGTAACGAAGCACAAAAGAGGGAGCGTGTCTTGTATGTATTTTAACGCGCTGATAAATTGACTTGATACTCGTTTTGACATGTAAACTCGCCAGCCCTTGCCTTCTGCACGGCGGAACGCGTTTATGCAAATCCTCGCCACATTGTGCAGTTCCGGCTAACGAGTTTCCATTTGTAGACGCCGCGATTTTTCCCTCCTTTCGATTCGAGCGAACAGCGTTTTTATCGTCCGCAGTCCCCGAGAGAGGCTCGATCCGCGATGCGCGATGTTTTACGAGCGCGCCGAGGGTAAACGACACGTGGATCGTCAGCGCCGGCTCACCTGCCCGCCACTCGTGCGTTTTTACTGTAAAGTCCTGAGTGGCGGCCGAAATTAATGCCGTCGTTTCCTCGGGGCGATAGCGGGGGACGGGCGAATAATCGATATCTCTCTATCTCGTGTAAAAGACGGGATATGTCGCACCTTTCGCCCGCGACCGAGCGTTCCCGTCGATAATGACGCGGGACACGAAACATCCACGGCCAATTAAACCGTCCTCGTTCGGCAGTCCCGTGAAAATTGGCGCCAATGATCCGCGTCCTTCCACACAGAATTCCGCGCTGCAAACCCTGGGCGAACGGGGGCAAACGGAGCAACTGATCAATTTTACACGGATTAGGGAACAATGCGCGAATAGCTGCATATCCGCGGGCACCCCGTCGCTTTTGGAACGCTGGCCGTGACGTCGCTTCACACGGAATACGATTAAATCCGTTCCGATGAATTTTTCATCGGCCCCGGCCGGAGCGTTGCGCCCAAAATTGCGGAAGAACCACGCACCGTGCTCCAGCGAGCCGACGCTCTATAGGGGCTGCGGTTTTCATAGAGATTTTCGATGCGTGCGCGGTGATATATTGATCAGTGAAATTGAAACGAGTTGCCATGAAGCGGGTAACGAGCTTCAATTCAGGAGCGGGATTTGAGCTTATCCCGCGAAGGATAATCGAGAGTCTCGTTGCCGAAAGGTCGAAAGAACCGCGCAAAATTGGGCGTTATTTAAATAAAAAAATATTTTAATATCGGATCAAATAAGAGTTACTTTAATTTTAGATTTGAAGAATATAGTTAATTTTTTATTCGACACCTAAGAAATAACTTTTCTAACTTTTATTCGACATTTGAAATTTTCTTTAAATAAAAGTGTTGCCCATCTTTGGGAACGTGGTACCCAGTCTTCGACCAGGAAGTTCTACCGATCGTATAAATAAAAGGCACGCTGGCACGTTGCAATTCGAGGTTGCGCCCGGGAGGAAGTGGTGCATTAATTTCGAGTTACCCCTCGAATTTCCTTCAACCCCCGTACGTGTGACCGACACAGAGGCGGCCGAGGCTGGCGAGTAGCAGTTACCCCGAGGTGTTCGGGACGGCTGGTAATTTGTAGGTAGATATACGATAGACAATAACACCGGTGAGGGGCGGGCAGCGCCGACTAATTTGTTTATCATAACTTTATCTTGATTTATGGCAGCCACGGTGCTCGGCCGCTTTCGTAACGCCAATCGCCCACGTTCGTCCGTTCCGTTTGATGTATTTACACGGGCATGAATTAAAACAGGAATCTTACAATCGCCAGGAAGTATTCCAACAATCTCGTTGCTAGCGAATCCTCCCGAGTTTTGGAAAAATTAGAATTCCATATCAATGATCTTTCTCTTTAGACAGAGAGAGAGCTTGAAATTCATCCCTTCCGTCTCCGGGGAAGAAGAAGAGCGCGCAAGAGAATTAACCCCCAGCGCCGCGCTTAAAGATCCGCCACTGGCATGTTAATCACGAGTCAGTAGCGTCTCAAACCTAAGATTACAAGATGAGCGAACCTCCCCGGTATCATAGATCCCGCGATTGTTTCATCGCGCGTGAATCACCGGTGGAAAAAGAAACGCGGTCACGACGGCGGGGAAGGACGAGGAAGCGAGGCATGCGACAAGATAAAAACCGCGAGGCGGCGTCGCATCGAGGAGCTAATTTTTTAAAGAGCACAGCGAAAAGGGGGTGCGAACAGGCGGAGCAACCCCCGGTCCCACTGCTCCCCTCTCCTTCTGGCAGCTCGATCGTGCACGCAACCCGCTGGAAGAGCTTGGTAGCCGGCTCGTATTTCTCGCCCTCCAACAAGATACCAACCACCTTTAGCCCCATCCTCGACTTCGCGGCCACACGTACAGGCAGGGTGGGCGAGGGTGGAGGGTAGATAACGCTTCGTACGAATGTACAGGGGCTCCAACACAGGGTAGCCTGCCCGTACACCCACGGAGTGACTAACGTGGCCACCACTGGCGCGAGCTCCTGTACACGTGAGCCAGCTCGGAAAGGTGGATATCGTCGTACGTGTTCACGCACGGCCTCCCACACCGATAGAACGCACCAAGACACGGCGAGGGTGAGCTGGTATAACCGACATCCACCCGCCACGGTGCGGGCTCTGTAACGCTGCCAGTGCTATCTGGCTAACTATCGCTGATCCTTGGCGCGAGACGGGCCCACGGGGGAGAGGAGGAAGGTGAACAGGCGGAAGGGGTGGTCTTCGAGTCACGGATAGCTTGAAACAGCACCGACGGCTACGAGAACCTCTCGCGCATCCGTGAAATATTCTGCTGAGAAAGTCTGCCTCGCCGCCGAGGTATTAATTCGTCGAGCGTGACGCGGAGGTCTTGTATCGTCGGCGGAGGCACTGTATTTAGGTTGTCCCTGAGTTTCGGTGCCCCGAGCAGTGTTAATTGCTCGACGTGGTATGGAGAAAGTAAGGTGGACCACGAACGGTAGATATGAGAGCGCGAGAAGTGTAATAAATGCGATATAGGAGGGGATATATTAAGGGTTGATGGCCCGAAGGGGTGGTTTTTGGGGAAATCTGTTTGGATGCCTGGGCTAAGATGACAGCGCCAGGAAGCGAGTTTATCAAAAGGTGAAGTAGTGGACGTTCCAAGTCGCAGTAAACTTAGACCAGCTCGATGTCCCTTCGAGAAGGATTCAACCCCCTTTCGGATACTTAGAATACTTGGGTTTGCTCTTCCGGCTCGCGTGTTCTCCCCCAAGTTTCATTGTTTCGCTCGTGTCTCTCGGGGCTTCGCGATAAAAGGCATTTCAGTCGAGGTGCAACGATCCTGAACATCCAAGGACGCATTTCTACCCCCACCGAGGATCGTTTCGTTAATGTCTGCGGGTGATAAAACACTCGATTTTTAGACGATACCCACGATGAAGCGACGCTACACCTACTCCCGTCCGTCGTTGTTGGGCGGACTTGTAATCTGCTGGAGAGAAGCAACGAATCTCGAGGGGCACAACAGAAGCTGAAGCTTAAGCGTTCGGCAGGGCCCAAGTCGTGCGGGGCCTCCTCAAATATTAGCGGAGGACCGCGGGGTCCCCTTTGAGCTCCGATCCCCCGAAATTTCTATGGTGAATAATCGGAGACAGCTGGCACGATGCGAAATCAAGTAGCGTAATAATGCTGGAGCACTGCGGCAACCAGAGCGGGTAAAAATAAAATGGGGAAAAAAGGAAACTGCACGGGCTCCCTGTGATTCGAGGATCCCGTCGTCTTTACCCCCGAACTGTCTTATTTCAAATATTTACGGAGGAAAAACATCGGGCGAGCTCGTCCCGACGAGCGGCAACCTCTCGACGCGAGTTTTCATTCCTGAAAAAAACTGGCCAAGAGCAGTCAATTAGGAAAGCAATATCCGCGGGTTGATTCGAGCGCGATATTTTATTATTTATAATTCCAGCCATGTCCTGATGGCTTCCCCTTTCCCCTAATCTCTCATTGCCTGTTAATTAACAGGGTCCATCAGTGGAGCCACGAATTTCGAGCCGTTCCTTTTCGCCAGCCTGCCCTGTTTATCTGTCAATAAAAGTGGCGTTTAGCCGGGGACACTTAAAAGCCACGGCTGCATAAACCCCGGGATCGGCTAATAAAGCGATATCTCGCAGTTTCAGCGGGGATACGCGGCCACATCTCAGCGGTCGGATCGGCAATTAACGTCGTTCTATAGTCGCGTTTCAACATCGGCCCTTTACAAATAAATGACACGCACCACGCGTGATAGGTATGCTAATCGCCCGGGCCGCTGTAAAATTCGCTCGTCAGCTGCCCTCGCAACGATCAGCAACAAATTTGACGTGCTCGACGTATCGGCCAAATTCGCGGGCAATTTCAATCCCCGCGAATTAACGAGCATCCTTTACGAGCGGAGGAACGAACCTCCGGCAAAAGTCGAGGGGGGAAGGGTTTCGATTACTGTCGCCCGATTTCATCGAACTCGGCGATCGTGCGGCCCGATGACACGATAATTCGAAGAATAATGATCCGTTCCGCGAGCGTCCCGCGCGAAGGAACGCGCGTCCCCACCGGTTCGAGAAGGAGAGCCGTGTAAAGCCGGCGGAAAAGAAAAGTGACGGAAGGAAGCCTGGTATCGGGCAGTTTATCCCGCGGGAGGAGCTGCGATACAATGAATAAAGAACGAAGCAGCTTGGTCGAGTGAGCCCCGTGAACGAGGCCTTATTGGGATATTAATCGTCGTACCAGGCGAACGCCCTGTCCCCGAGTGTTTGCACGAGGTTTGAAGAGGCTGCAACACCAAAGCTGCCTTGCAGCGAGAAACCCTCTCCGTGGAACCCCCTCCTTTTAAGCGCAACGAAACACTACAAGACCCCTTCTACAGCCCCTCCAACGTGTTCCTCATTCGTGCCCGTGATACTCGAAAAGCCTAAGTACTACCACGCTCGAATACTGCTCGGATACTTCGGACACACTCGAACCGGGAGCCACTTAGGTAGCTCGCGTATACACGCGGCAGATAGGTATAGGTAAGCTGATTGGCGCGTTGCACGAATGCTTCGAAATAATGGCCCGTCGATAGGCAGCCGTGTTTATAAAACATAAACGGGGCAAGCTAATTGTTCGTTAATTTCCAGTGCCACTTGTAGGGCCGTCCCTCGGCTAATGCGTCCGGGGTAGCGGTACGCGTTTTGCGCGCGATTGTCCCCGCATATGCCGCTCTCGCGATAGCTACATGTTGCGGAGGCTGCTTGTATGCCTTTTGGTAAATCGTCTTTCATCTCCACCGGCCATCCTGCGCCCGTCGCTCGCGAAGCTTATTCCGCTTCGGGAGTCCCTGGGATGTGAACATCGGGGCGATTCGCTTCGAGTTTTTGGGACTTGGGTCGAACGGTGCGGGGCTATTTTGTGGGCTGTGATTCGCTGGGATACTATGTGGTGGCATTGATGTATCACATAAGCGCAATTTATTTGGGGTAATTGTTTGGTTAATGGACGGAAGCTTGAATGATTTCAACGTTTGCTTCTGTATGACGTATTCTAATTGATTTTTAATGATATCGTGTATGATACAGTTGGATTGCTACCTAATGCCTTCATTTTTCAGGGTATGCATTTAGAACAGCGTGGGAATGTAAGTAATTTCATTTTGTATGGGTTTTTATTCGATGTCTGTGGAGATTAAGGACTGTTTTATAAAAACTGTCGTCTTATATTGAGGTTGTTTGATAATTTTCCAAGGACTGAAACGTTGAAATGCATTTCTCGCGAGCAAGATACTTGTGCCGCGCCAGCTTGCAGGGGCATTCGAACGCGACGGGCGTTTTAATCCTTTTAGTTGCCAGGGCGGAGAGAAGCGGCTCCTCCGTTTCATCCACTCATGAAATCTGGCTAATTGTGCTAAGTCATTCATCTCGTAATCCTCCCCCGAGTTCGTAGCTAAAGTCTGTCGTTCCTTGCGTCTAAGTACTTAAGTCAATTACCGGCCAATGAGTCCCAATTAATTTACTATCAACCCAAACTGGTAGCGTCTGCGATTACATGATTCAACGAAGGGTCGCGTATTAATTAGCCGAAGTGAAAATCGGATACTTACAAAACGGATGCAAATTCGGCGACGGTTCTTCTGATTCCAGGCAACCAGTCCCGCAATCTTGAACAGGTTCTGGCCTTCCGATAATCCTGGACACTTTCACCAACCCCGATTCACGTGGGACAGAGTTTAAATGCCGCGACGATGTTGCTGCATTAATTTCGATGCTTGATTCTGCAGTTCGTTCGACGGAGACGACGTTGCTGCAAGGCGAACAGTTGCGTCCGGGTCACCAATCCAGGAAGCCTTCGATCTTCATGATGACAAGCGACGGACTTCGATACGTCGACATCCAGTTCCCGAAAGTCCCTCAGATCTTCCGTCGACATCATCGAAAACGCGCGATCAATTCTTCAGCTTCGATCTGCGACGGTGTGCCATTGCCACGAGGACGGCTGACACTGAATCTTTCAGCAAATTGATACTTCCTCCTTGTCTGCTCGAGTCACGCACATCACGTGAACGAACTGGATTTTCCACGAGGACAGTCTCCGGAACACGCAGAACTGTTTAGTTAGCGATGCATTGCAAGTCAAATGGACTCCTGCCTCTCATTCTAACCAAGATCTTCAGATGACGAAAGCTGACAGCAATTAGGTGGACAAGACGTCAGTCGTCCAAGTTGTACATAGCATCCACGCCGCTTCGAGGTTGGAGAACGCTCTTCCTTGAACCTGATCACTTTCTTCGACTATGCCATTATCATCCCACAGTCGTGTCTTCGTGGAACAACACTGTCAGAGGTTGCACAGACGGGACGCACGCGGGTGTACTGGCAGGAAGCCGCTCTCACCAGCTGCCCGGTGACATAATAGTTCGATCACCCAACGCACGATCACTGGCGGGTCAGTTTGCTAAAGTTCTCTCGCGATTTCCGTACGATATGATCGGTGATTCGTAGCAGATGATCGACGGAGATCGCGAACGATCCGTTGGCCGTTGGAGGCGCCGTTTGCCGCTGCTGACGTGTGTGCGGTGGCTGCTGGCGAAACCCGACGAAGGTTTCAGCTGCAGACAGAAGGGTGAAGGGAGGTCACGAGTTGAAGGTAGCAGCAACCACCAATGGGGCGGTGCCAGGGGCGGAGCAAAGAGCAACCTAAAAACACGCCCATCTCGTTGCATGATCATAGGTTGCAACACCCCAAGGAATGCTCCATCCCTGTTCCTCTGTCCCGTTCCATCGCTCGTCTTTCCTCCGCGCAGCCCAGCCACCTTTTTCCTCCCTTTCGCTCCTCTTTTTTTTTCTCATTCAATTGGGTAGGAAGGCGACACGGAGCGCGGCGACGTTAAAAGTGCAGGCGAGCGACGACGGCTTCCTTGTTCGCCCCGTTCGACACTTTTCATCGATCCTTTCATCCCTGGCTGCCTCGTCTCCTCCTTGGCCGGCTCCAGTACGGCTCTGATCGCGATTTTCGTCACCGTAGCTTTTCGGGCTACTCCAAAATGAGTTCCTTTGATGTCAGCGATCCATTTGGGTGTCTGTGGCTTCCCTTCAGGGAAATTGATTAGATCGCCTCGATCGCGGAGGAGGCGTGAGGTAATGAGAAGTGTTCGGC
This sequence comes from Andrena minutula, assembly GCA_929113495.1. NCBI lineage: Eukaryota > Metazoa > Arthropoda > Insecta > Hymenoptera > Andrenidae > Andrena > Andrena minutula. The sequence goes on along the minus strand of OV815994.1, from coordinate 26,425,666 downwards.
AGTACGCGCGTCGGATAAAGAGAATCCGTTAATCTCAGATACCTACGCGAGAGAATTTTCCAAGTTTTGATGGATCCTAAAGGCACGCAGCCACCGCGACGCGCTCCATTTGGCCGAAGTAGCTAGCGAGCGCAAACAGCCTCGGGCAAAAATGCAATTTTCCCGCGACCACGTGGGGTGGAAAACAAAAAGTTCGCGGGTAGAGTGGCATCGCCGGGATGCATTAATGGTGTGGCCGGGGTACGCGTGCTTATTAAAAAAATATTTGCTCAGAAATATCCGACGAAAGGTGAAAGCTGGCGGTGAAGTGCATTGAAAAGATTCCCGCGGCGTACGTAGGGGGTGAGTCGTCGCATCGGACTTCTAACGGGCCTGGGTGGGGGGTTAGAGGGGAAGAGGGAAGGAGAGAAAAAGAGAGACAGGGTGTCCGGATCGAGGGGTCGACGAATGAGGCAGCGAATGAATACCGAGTATGGATCCGTGAGGAGCCAATAGGGGTGCATGATGTCCTCCCTCATTCGAGGGAGCCACGCCAATCGGGGGCGTCCGTCACCCCTAGGCTTTCCCCGAGGGGTGGCGGTGAGAGACGCGTAGCTGGCTTTCGAGGGCTCTACCTGGCTGGCTGATAAAGACAGACAAACCTCTGTCTTCCCGTGCCGGATCATGCCAGCTTTGCCAGGCAGACGACCTCGTAGCAACCACACCTTCACCTTTGCATCCACTTTCATTCACTTACAACCACTTTCCACTGACGCCAATGCTCCGACGCCTTTTCTTAGATTACGCGCCTGTTTCCTACCCTCTTCCACGTCTGCTGTGATTAACGGATTATGGAGCTGGCATCCGGGTGAAGGGGAACGGGGAGGAACGCGAGTGCATCTTTCCCACCATGCATTTCTAAACACCATTAGGGGATGGAATTTTAAACGCTGATAATAACCGTTGAGATGTTCCTTCGTGGTTTGACCTATAATTTGTTTAAAGGTTGAACTTCATCTTAGGTGCTGGCGATTTTTATGAGAATCAAGGATTCGGGGGTGGTGTTTTATAAGGAGATGGGAAAGGTATTAACTTGTTGAAGGGATTCGCGCCACGCGGCCGCTCGTTTATTTACAAAACTTGCATCGAACAAGCTTTTATCCGAGCCCAAAGTGCCAGGGAGATAAAGCTTAATTCATTGTTTGCTCCGTGACGAGTTCGGCGCTGGCACACGTGCCGTGTCATGTGACAAACGTGCGCGACGCAGTGTTATAAGCAAGCACTCGAAAGACAAAGGGAAATTCGAGTTTGCACACTGTCATCACAGCCTCGCGAGTACGTTCTTCTTGGTACATCTTCATGTTAATGAGAATTTTCTTAAAAATCCTATGTCCCTGAAAAAGTTGTGACGTTAAAAACTTGCACCTGCATTTGCGTGTTTATCGAAGGGATCAATTTCAATTTCTCGTCCGCATTGTATACTTTTATTGTTTGCCAGCCACGTCTGTGCATACCGACGCGTATTTGCGTCTCGGCCGAATGAAGCGGCGGGGAGTGTTGGCGAGTAATCTCGTTTCCGCCGCTCGACGAAGTTAAACTCGGAGCATTGGTCCGTCCAGCCGGCTGCCTCCTGTCCACATCTCGTCTGGTTTCCCTTCGCCGTCCTCTTTCCAGGGTCCGCGCAACTTCGAGGGGGAGTTACCCCGGACAATATATCAGTTTACAATGATAAAAAGCAAACACGGGAAATAACGCGAGGAATTACTGAACCAAACAATATGTCCCTCGTCTCTGGAGAGACCGGCGTATATTTCGCCCGAGCAGCCTGGCAGCATCCGACGGAGGGTGTGCCAACACATTTTCCTTACAATGCGCCACCGATTTCTGTTTTATTTCGCTACGGGGGTGACATGGCCGCGGGGATGTCGGAAATTGACTCATTATCGCCCGTTGAACGGATCACGTTTAAGTTGGATCAATTATATCGCTCCGCTTTTGTTTGCCTTATCAAAATCTACCAAAGATGCGCGCAATTAGGTACTCTACAATATTCTACAGAGTTCCACGTATTCCCTCTCCTAGATCTCTTCCTCCAATTATTCTTGTCTCTTCGTAAACGAAAGAAATGGTCGATTGCAACTAAAAAGTACTCCTCGTTTCAAAGGTAAGAGGCTGTAGCGTCGCGTTACCTCAAGGGATAGAGGGACGGAGGATGACTAAAAATTGGTACCCTCTTGCTCGCGGGTGCCTCTTGGTGGGTAGTGCTCATGTAAGCAGTGACTAGTGAGGTAAACTCGAGTATCTGAGGGGCAGAGGGGCGCGCAGAGGGCCCGGGGTGAGGAGTTGCTCTGGCGGGTGTAAGGAAGGAGGGATAGTAGTGAACCGAGGGATGTTGCCCCGGGGGCGGGAGAGAGGGTGGTTTTTCCTCAGTCTGAGCATTCCGTAGACGATATACCAGGAGGTTGGCTCACTTCGTCTTGGTTCGCATGCGGCTTGCACGTACACACGTACCAGCTCGGTCTCTTTTGCTCCGGTTCAGGCCGCCCTCTTCCCTCTGGCACCCTTTCTTCCTCTCGTCTTCTTTCCTCCCGCCTCTCTTTCTATCTTTGCCGCGCACACGCGGGCCACCGGCAAGAAGTAGACAATTCACAATTAGCAAACACAAACAGAAGTACGAGTGGCTTCAAGTTGCTTGGGACGCGGTGGCAACGGGCTTAGCCGGAAGCAAACGGTGGGGTAGGGACTTCTGGGATGCGAAGCGACTAGCTTGGCAGTCCCTGAGCGTCAGCCTCCGCTCCAGAATACTCTTCTCAACTCCCGGCCCGACAGAGACCAACGAAGGCGCATGTATGCTCTGGAGATAACGGGTGTACTAACTGATGCGTCTTCCTTTCTCCAACGTCCATCGAATTCTTCAGTTGCAATCAGTCCAACGGTCAACGCGGTTCATGTAAGACACGTTACACTCGTGAGTTTCACTTTCATGGAAGCATCTGACCCTATGATGCCTCCTTAACGGTCAATCCAGGAGACGCCACATTGCGAATAAAAGTAACGTTGCTCTCTATTTGAAGCAGGAATCAAGTTCCCCTGTTTTAAGTATTTGGGAATGTTGAGTAGTTTTCAAGATATTGTCTTGTGGATCCATTTCTGCCGATTAATAAATCGTACGGTTTACTGGTGCTATCTGGATGTACACCCGGTATATACGCGCATCGGGCTCTCACCGTTGCGTTGGAACACTTGAAGCCCCAACCAGTTACGGCAACAATAGGCTTTGTCTTCGCGCCGTCGGCGCTCGCAAATTGGTAGAAATCTTGATTAAAGGTGCAATTCCGCTGCTGCCTACGGACAAATATGAATTGCACCCCCAATGCTCCCACCCTCCTTCTCTTTCTCCTCCTCCTGCTCCTTCTTCTCCTGCCTCTACTCTTTTTACCGTTCCGACAAATGAAAATGGAAAAAACGTGTCGTGCTATACTTCTTACGGCGCGACAAGTCTGCGGCTTTTCGAGGATCAAGATTGGACCAACCCCTTTGAAATCAGACACTGTCGGTGTACCCACATTAAGGATATTATTGCCTGCCAAATAAGGCACACAGGCAACTCTACTCCGTCTCGATCCTCTCGCGAGACTTTCGAAGCTGTTCCATTTTTATCCACAATCAGAAGATGCTGTATTTATTGGTCCAATTCTATCCGTCGACACGCTGTGATTCGATTTCGTTTGCGGTTCCACGAGATAATCCGATTGCGAGATTACACGGTAATTCGGATCGATATAGCGTGATCCCCGGAATGGGATAGGGAGAAACAGCAAGACGTGTATAGAAATGGAATAATAACGTGTTGTGTATGACAGATGCGACAGGACCACTTGCAATAATCCGCCTTGGCTTATCCCTTCGCAGTGAACCCCCGAAAATGGGCTGTATCACACGCGTGACCCATCGAAATTGCTCATTAACATCAGCCTGAACGCGGTTGTTTAAAGTAAAACGCTTTGTATCGATGTCGATATTCCGTTCTGATCCTCTCCGGTAACATATTTTTGTTCCTTGATCGAAATTCCTGCGGTCCTGATTCCACTCAATCGGAATCCCCCCGCACACGATAGCAGCAATAGGCCCCGAAGGCTTCGACACGATCATGCTCATCCCGTGCAGAATACACATCACAAAACTGAGTCAATTTACATAACGATAATTGAGACGTACATGAAAGGCAGTTCCCGGGTCTCGGCAATACCATCCGCAAACGGCTTTGAATTTCGAAAACCGTATCGATATTCCCTGCAGCTCTATATTGCCCATACAGAGCTGTATACAGTTTTGTTGCAACGAAATGAATTTGTTGAGGAACTTAACGTTCAACATTTCTATTTACGCATTTCACAAAGACTCATGCTTATTAATGGATGCTTCCTTAAAATAATAAAACCATTCGTGGAAGAGAATGATGTGTAATTATATTTTTAAGGAATTAAACAATTAGTGCAGCTCCTGGAATGCAGAAACTTGCAACAGGGAGTTGGGAAACAGCGTAACCTAAATTTAAAGAGTGGAAGTTTTAAGATCCCGAATGCACGTTTACCATCCAATGGTACTTTATGTCACTTGTTAACCGAGTTATTTTATCACAGACCAATGTTTCGTCGATGATTTTATTAACAATGTAGGACAGAATTTGTATGGATTTAATAACTAATACCACACATCATTTGTCTACCAAGGATTCCCTAAAGCTCTATACAATTCAACTTTCATTGTGTTTTTGAGCTTTGTCAAATGAATGAAGACGTTTTAAATACCAGATTAAGAATACTGATTCATTTTTATTGTGATACACATTGCATTATTATCTTAGGTATACATTTATGCGGCAACAATTCTTTGTAAAATAAGTTCTATTAGGGGGCTGACCATTGCAAATCAATGCAACTCTCTCTTCTGCCACGTAGTGGCGCTGCTGTTCCTCTAGCATACCTAAATCTGTACTCATTGAAAGATCCAGGGGGTAGACCTTGCAGAGTTGTAATTTACAGTGAGTAAATTGAACTAATTGTGCTTTTATATACAGATTTTTAATATTACTGTATACGAAGATTATTGCTCTACGCAATAAGGATTCTACAGTGATTGAAAACAACCAAATAATATTCATTAGCATCATTCATCAGTAACTTGCTATTTCAGTACATCTAATATATTTCGTGTAACTTATACTTACAGGTTCTTACAGGCACATTACCAAAGAACAGCTCATCTTCTTCCAAGCAGCTCATCTTTTAATATACTCCATGGATAGCTATCTGCCTTGCATCTTTACTGGATTCATATTCTATAGTTTCGGCTTGAAGTGGTGCTATGACTATGCCAAGTACTGGGTATCTATGAGACCTAGAGACGATTCAAATTCAACAAAGGGTTTGAAGTTCGCTGAGAAATGTGAAAGGCTATTAAATAGTCACCCGATTGAGGGAAGCTTGAAGTTGATAGCAACTGCTATAGGTCTAGCGGGTACAATAACCGGTGGTTTACAGCAAGTTGGTACTGTATCTCCAAAAGTTGTACTCGCTACGATTTATCTCTTCTTTGCATTCTCTGGTCTTGTCGATGTTCTGAACTTTTATTTTCCACACAATGTGAGCGAAGGATTAGTCAAACTTGCGCTTGCACAGAGCTTCTTCATAGAAGGCTTCCTCTTTCTATGGGGAAGTGTCGGGAGCAATGCAATAGTGAACTTAATTTTAGCTGTCATAGTATGGACAACCTCCACATCTATTATTTTGGAACTTGTGTGGCCAGAATTAAAGCTTTTAAGAGCTTGTACCACGCTCCTTCACGGAGGCTGGATAGCACACATGGTTCGGATGTACCACACAGTGCCAATGCTACCAGAAGGTGTTGCACTTGTGTTCTCTTGGCATGTTGCAGCTGCATCAGCTGTGACATTGTGCGTAGTAGCTATTACAAGAAGCGGCGCGCCCAGATTCATTATGGAAGAACCACCAGAAATACCCATTTATGATTACTGCCAAGAACCAGACCAGAGAATGTAATAAATGATGGTGGGAAATGCAATTTAACTTTGTGCGCATATAACGTCTAGATAATATGCACGAAAGTAATATTTTTAGAGTAGTATATATTTATACTGTAGTGCCAAACAATCAAAATGCACAAACCAAATTCAATTTTTACACTGTATCAGTATTTTTTGACTTAATATTTATACCATCGGAAGATAATTCATTTTGTAATACAACGAATATCTCTATTTTATACGGCCCTAATTATACAGATGTGATAACATAAGCAATTTTCTAATACCTTGGTAATGTAGGTACAATACTCATTAGGAATTAAGAGGTGCCTTATCATATTATTGCTCACTTATTTATTATTAGGAGAATACGCGATTTCATCTTTTGTAACTAATTTTTCTACTTTATCATGAACCTGTTGTACGTGCCAAAAGAACTCACATAATCATAAACTGTAAATAAATCATTTTATTAAACATTTGTAACATTGTAACCGATGAATTGTTGTACTTTATTTAAAAGTGTTTTCTTGACCGTATTAGTGATTCTTTAAGTATAATATTGTAATCATAATCAGCATCTGCCCATCTTTTCATATAAATAGAGTTCAACCGGCAATATCCCTAGACCCTAGTTCCAAAACCCATTGTAGTACCAACATTGAGAATATATACACAAATTTCAGAAGGAAACCTGATTGGTTATAACCGACCGGAACCTCTATATATAACCAAACAATGTTTTCCTTATTAATAATAACAGTGTGGTCGAGGTTGTGCTAGGTTCGAATGATAGTATACAATATGATGACTATGATACAGTATCCAGACTGCTGTTTGCTATTCAATTAATTTCTAACCATTATTGTTGCATGATGTAGTGTATTTTACAGCAACCAACAATGGTTTGACACTAATACATTGTTTACTGCATAGTATAAATTATTTATCAGCGCAGCACAATGAATTTATAACGACTTTGAAAGTTGCAATTTTGCCTAGAGTTAAATTTATTTCCTACTAAATAAAAAAGGGAACAAAATGGAGACATCAGGCACAGAACTTATGGAGGAGAGTCCTGAGAAGGTTCAAATAAGTCCTTTCGCGCAAGTGGTACGAGTGCCAGTAAAACACGCAAACCTTGGGATAAGAAGTCATGCCATGTAAGACAATGATACACAAGTAGATACCATTTATAACATAATAGTCACAATTTATATTTCAGGGATATGAGTACAATGGTGGAGCTTACCTCTTTTAGCACCCTCGGAAAAATTCAACCGTTCTTAGTGACAGTAACAACTACTGCAGCTTTGCTGGTAGATTTACATTGCCATTTAACAGACAAAGAAGTTTGTGGCTACTTGGGTGGTCACTGGGATATCAATTCGCACAGTATATATCCTCATGCAAATTAATGTAAATAACACGCACTTTCGTTGACTAATTTTTGTTTCTGATGCTACAGATCTATCTATAACAACTGCCTTTCCATGCCGGTATTCTGGCAAGGATAAATCAGCTGCAGCCGCAGTTGAAGCTGAAATTGCTAGAGCTATGGAATGGAAGCGTGTGACCTTAGTTGGATGGTATCATTCTCATCCTAGGTCGCATGCTTCCCCTTCCCTCAGGGATGTTGATTCGCAATTAGACTATCAGATTAAAATGAAAGGACCCAGTGACAATGGATACACACCATGCGTGGGATTAATATGTTGTAAGTTTCCTTTGTTGTATTCTATTCACTACATACGATTTTGGAAGTAACACTTAAATGATAAAATAATGTTATTTTCAGCCCCTTACAACACAGATGGTAGCTGCTATGAATCAAATTTTAATGTCTTTTGGTCTTTACCGCCGCCCGAAAATCGACCTCACGAATACCCAAGGCCCATGCTACTGAGTTATACATTATCCCAAGAGCATTTTTTATCTCAAGATACATTAGAAGAAATTGTAAGTATATATCTGTGTACTTGATAATCCATAACACGTTAATAAATTACTACACACATGCTATTGCAGAGAAGATGTATAGAATATTACAGAAGTGAAGGAGGTATTGATTTTACCGCCAACTTTAACAATACCACTTATCTCGAACGCTTGAGGGTAGGTATATATGAAATAATATTGGAATAACATTCTATTAAAATACGTCCATGTTAATAGTGTTCTCTCGCGTCCAAATTACCCGGACGGAATAGATCGACCGGTTCCTATTGGGATGTTATTAGAGAAATGATCTGTCCCGGTTCTGAAGACGGAACAACACCGGATTTTCTTGCCATGAAATTCCCATTGGTACCAGTTTCCGAACCACTCGTCCCTTCGGTTCCACCAGGCGTTGGTCTTGCACCCAACAACGCGGCAGTCTTCCTTACTCCCGTGAACTTTAAGCCTGGCGGTGCCATAATTACCCCCACATCGAAACCATTTGTAATGCAGCCATATACTTTTAGAGATAATATTAAAAAGGACAATAATATAGACTCTAACACCGCATCTATCCCGCAGATGAAGGATGGTAACTCGACGACGTCTAAGCAGCACATATCGCCGTCGGAAGTGATGCCTAGCTTTCAGTCCGGAGAACTCACGGTCTCCGTGAAGAATACCAAATGCGACTTTGACTTTCCGCCAGCTGATTTCTCAAAAGTGTCCAATGCTCTCGGGACAGACACCGGTGTAAATAAAACACGCTCGTCTACCACACCCGATTTCCCTTTAGCAGATATAACGCAACAAATCTCCAAGTTTTCAGATTTATCGAAGTTAGCGAATTTCTCCACGACGGATTTAGCGAAGCTCTCTGGATTTTCTATCGCAGACTTTACAAGGACCTCGTCGCCTTCGCCGGCAACGTCCGCGTATATGCGTAACATCGCGAACCTGTTTGGTCCGATTGGTAAGATCTCTCCTGCAAGAGATATCGAAGATAACGAACGTAAACCAAGCGATTTCGCGATGGTTGATCCCATTCAGTCGCCCTTCAAGACGACCACCGGATCCTCGGAGACTTGTAGAAACTTTTCTACCACTCCCGAAGATTATTCGACTGATAGAAAGAAGATGGAAATGCAAAACGACAACGGGAAGCTCAATAGATCGAGCGAGTATCAAGGAACAGAAGATCTATCGATATCCAGCGGAAAGTCCGACTTCGGTGGAATGCTGGACATGACAACTATACATAAGAAGCAACAATCACAATCTAGCGACATCGGCGATTCGCTAAATTTGTCTAAAGATCGTCAGTAGACTGGCGGCGTAAATCAGTATTTTGCAATTGTGATTATTTCTATACGTTTATATACTGTACTGTAGTCTAAAATTGTCTCGCCTGTACAAACGTATTTGATGTGTTTCGTACACTTATGTTTACTATCGACAAACGCCGTATTCATGCGCGAATTAAGTTATTCTTTTTGTGACTCTGGAGGAATCCAAAATTCATCATTCTCACATTCATTGTACCTAATAAACTAATGACTTTTTAATATCCTATCATCATTTATCTATAAAAATGTAGTCCCTCCATTTTATTTCCGCACATCTACGCTCTATCTACATGTAGAACCGCAGATATACAACTTAAACCATGTTTTATATATAACTGAAGTTCTGATGAGAGTTGCATCACACAACTCAACAGTTATTGAGTGTGGATGCAGCATTTCTTAGCATGTGACTCAGTGGCTGGTAGATTACTGACTATTGAGCATATTAGTGAGAGACATCAAGTAAATAACATTCGCAGTTAACAAATACGGGAAGAAGTACTATTTTTTTTTATAGATAGTTTCAAGAGTATCTAGATAGAAGTTGAAAACAAAACTGCACACTACCATAGTTAGGTTACCGAAGGTTAGAACATGTTCCGCAATTTGTCGACAGATTAAATGAGTTCCTGTTGTCACAAGAATTAACATGTTTCGACCGGCGAGAAGCTTGTTATCTGCACTGAATCGCGCGAAGGAGTGCCGCGCTGTGCATGCTAGCACGCAAAATTTAGCAGAAGCCACAGAATATGAATGTGAGTGTTGCACGTTAGAAAGTCATGTGCCACGACCAATGATATTTCATTGAATTTATGCATGCAAATGTATTGTTTATTTGTAGCTGTTATCACGGATGAGTACAAAAGAGGACCTGCCGGAGGCAGGGCTCTTTACTTGGACGCACAGGCAACTACACAATTGGTAAGTCCAGCACGGTAGAATTCCGTGGCACTTCTTGAAATCAGAAATTCAAATACATGTAATTCCTATACAGGATCCACGAGTATTAGACAGAATGATGCCTTATTTTACATCGCAATATGGGAATCCTCATTCCCGGACTCATATGTATGGCTGGGAGACAGAAGCAGCTGTTGAACACGCTCGTAATGTTAATATCAAATACAACTTTAATTCGCTGTATAAATTAATAGAAATTATTAGTTAGAGAGGCACTAATCAGATGCTTTATCCTCGACAGCAAATAGCAACCTTAATAGGCGCGGATAAGAAGGAAATCATATTTACATCTGGGGCCACAGAATGTAATAATATAGCCGTGAAAGGAGTGGCGAGGTTTTATAAAGGCAAAAAGAATCATATTGTGACGACACAGACAGTACGTTAAATGCATTTGAATAACAATCGAGTATTATGTATTGTGGCGGATTTACCTTTGTGTAATTTTGCTGATGTAGGAACACAAATGTGTATTAGATTCCTGTAGAGCCTTGGAAGCAGAAGGATTCGAAGTGACTTATATTCCAGTGAAAACGAACGGTCTCATCGATGTTAATCAGCTGGAAGCTGTTATTAGACCAACTACCTCTCTCGTTTCTGTGATGATGGTGAACAATGAGATAGGGGTGAAGCAGCCGATCGCGGAAATCGGTGCTATTTGTAGGTCAGCAACTAGACATATTATGGGTGAATAAAGAAAGAGAATAAAATATTTCGAAAATAATAAAATAATTAACGATCAATTTTACAGGAAAAAGAAAGTATTTTTTCACACAGACGCAGCTCAAGCTGTTGGGAAAGTTCCAATTGATGTTAATTATATGAATATTGATTTACTGTCTATCAGTGGCCATAAAATATACGGCCCTAAAGGTAATTTAAAAATTTACGAACACTTCTGTTGTATATTTCGTAGTTGTGTAAACATAACTTGTTGGATATCAAGGGATAGGAGCTCTGTATGTGAGAAGAAGGCCTAGAGTGCGTGTCGAAGCAATTCAAAGTGGAGGTGGGCAAGAAAGAGGTATGAGAAGTGGTACCGTTCCAGCACCTTTAGCGGTGGGAATTGGCGCGGCTTGCGAGTTAGCACAAACTGAAATGGAGGTAATTTTCAGCAGAAACACCGCGTACGTCGAATGCCAGATTCGAAAATACATTTTTTTATATTTTTAGTACGATCACAAATATATCAAAATGCTCTCGAATCGTTTAATTGAAAAAATAATGTCAAATTTGCCACATGTTATACGTAATGGAGATATTGTCGCTGGGTACCCTGGATGCGTGAATTTGTCTTTTGCATACGTGGAGGGAGAATCTTTGTTAATGGCACTGAAAGATGTTGCTTTGAGTAGTGGTTCTGCTTGCACTAGCGCAAGTTTGGAGCCAAGTTACGTACTGAGAGCAATTGGAGCATCCGAGGATCTGGCACATTCCAGTATTAGGTAAGTCGCGTCAGTCGTAATATCACAAAATACTATTAACCGATGCGCCGATAATTACTTATTTGTCTAGATTTGGCATCGGCCGTTTCACGACGATCGAAGAAATCGACTTCACCGCGGAACATACGATTCGACACGTTAAGAGACTTCGGGAAATGAGGTACATACTTATTAAGTTACAATATAAATATTTATTTAATGCTAAAGCATGATTATCGCATTTCATGTTTATTTACGTATATTTGGCCGTGAATATGAAAAGCACGGTAGTCGTAAGAAACGGAGGGAACAGATTCAATATCGGACGTTTTTACGATTCAACATCGAATAAATAATCCTAGAGATCGATGGTGAACCTTGAATACCAATTTTTATCCGCATTGTTTGTTTTGCAGTCCATTATGGGAAATGGTTGAAGAGGGTATCGATTTGAAGACTATCAAATGGACTCAGCACTAGTGGCTTATCACCTATCTAATTACAGATAGCGCGGATTCAATAATACGACGATACCGACCGTAAGTTGCAGAAATAGATCGAGCCTAGTTAAGTAAAATACTTTTCAATGTGTAATAAATTTTTATTTAAAATCCTGTACTTTTTGAAAATCAAGATTTGGCCATAGTGTATAAAATTCGTGTTAATATTCCTCCTTTACCCCACCTTTCGCCTCGCGACGCTCTCCCTCATAAAAAAGTTATTCGCAATAATTACTTAATATAAAAAAAGATACCGCTACTCGTCACACTTCATTGCCGTGCGTAGAGTTTCTTGAGTTATGAAAACATCAATCCTCGCTGCCTAGCACAAACACGACGGGTCTCCGGCTTCGTCGATGTACGAAATCTTAAATCTATCTTTATCCATTTCGTGCAATTCCATGCGCGATCTGTTAGCCTCGACCAAATGCTGAGCTATGTCTTCGAACATTTCGTGCACACCTTCTCCGGTTTTGCACGATGTTTTGTATATACCAGAGATCAAATTGTGGCACTGTTCGCTGCAACAAACAAGACGACCATGTCCGTTAACATACGTATTACAGGCTATGTTAATGGTAATAGGCAGATGGCCATTTGACTCACCAGAATTGCTCCATTTCCGCATCAGTCACTTGCGGAGCGACGCTTTCCAGATCACTTTTGTTCCCGCAAAGGAATATCTTTGCGTTCTCGGCGTACGTTACGATGTCAAGTAAATGCTGAGATAGAAGGTGAAAGGACGTCGAATTGTCTAACGCGAATACTAAAATAGCAGCTTCCGCGAATTTGTAGTAACTCGACGTCACGGACGCGACTCTTTCCATGCCGCCGGTGTCCCATAATCGCAACTGAAACATTCAATTAAACAGAGACTACGTTAGATTGAACATACGTTTGAAATAGATTAGCTTGGACATTTAACAATCACCTATCCACGTTACGTTTATTCGTAAGTTAAGCACACCGCGAGAAGGAGAGAACAGTAAACGATTGTCAAACTATATGTAGGGGCATTACCCGTATGCGTCTGTCTTCGACGACATATTCTTTATCGAAATTATCGAGTCCGAGTGTCGACTTTCGGTCGTTGCTCGCTACAAATGTGTTATTTGCGAAACGTCTAAATATAGAAGTCTTTCCGACACCGTATTCCCCGCACAGAATCACTTTCTGCTCAGTTACTTTAACAGTAGCCATGTTAGGCTTGTGTCACTTCGCCGGTTGCACCGAAATACGAAAACAACATTAGCAACAACGAATCATTGCGGACAGGTGTATTTTCTGCGGTGACAGGAATAGTGTATTCGGTAGTAGTTTGCCCTTACATGGCTACTAATAAAACGGGCATAGTGACAGTCGTGACTATAGAATTACTACACCTTTAACGGACCATAAAACACTACTACTATAGAACATCTATCCACATTGATGAGGTGCGACAGACTATCTAATGAACGTGTGCGTAACTTTTTCAAGTAACGTCGCGCATTTAACGGAACTTGATCAATTTCAACAAGCGTTTAAGTTTGCAGTTGAGATTAAATTGCTTTAAGTTTAGTGGAAATAGGAGCTTACGCTCGTGTTTAACTCTTGAAAGCTTGTATAGGGGTTTAATTACACGACGAATGAGTACTTAATTGCGGTCGAGTCAAGTCAAGGTATTGGTCAATGATACGCACCTCGCAGAAGAGACTTTTGACGTTGTAAGTTGTAATCTCTTTGGGTAAAGTGATTTATTAGACTTGAGTAGACTTTGCGATAAGTCTTGCTCCCTTTTTCGCTTCGCTTTTGTTGAAACTACACTGTTTAAAGTGAAAGAATGTACTTCAGAAAAGAGATGATACACTTTCGATAATATATCGAAGTGACTGATAGAACGATTGTTAGGAACACTTTTAAATCTCGATTCGCCGGGTGGCGCCCCTCCGTGGCGAAACAACGCTCCGTTCGTAAGCATGGTGTGTGTGTTCGGTCCTCAGCTGTTTAAACTTTTAGTTTGACGTTTTTTTCAATGTTGGCGCGTATTGTTAACACCATAGTTTCTAAATCGTTTCTTTCACCGAGGAAATAACGAATTCTCGTCATGGTACTGAACGAGGTGGACAAATTTTTACACGAACTAGAGAAAGCAGAATTAGAGGTGGGTGCACCGTTCGTGCAGTTGCCAACATAGGTTATGCCGACTCTCGAGAACATTTTCGCTAGCATTGTCGCTAAGAGCTTTTGAGAATTCATCCCACGAACATCTTTTTACAGGCACCAGACGGGGTTGCATCGGCACAGACGTATGCTCAATTACTAGCTGTATATCTTTATCAGAATGATTTGTAAGTACCAAACCCTTATCTACATTCCTGCTCATTCCTTGTTACCTGAAAACTTGTCTAATACAAATGACTAACGAAACACTCGGTGATTTTGTCACGCGAGCATCCAATATGTTTTATTTATGTTATTTCTGCGATAATGTGATCGTCTGTATTAAGTATTCGGGCGCTGACGCCATCTATAAATTCTATGTCGATATTTATGAAGGTTACGTGAAATTTTCAAATATTTTCCTTTCTTTGGTGAAAGTTATATATGAAGTTTTGTTTATGTTGCTTAATACGTAAGTAAATAATTTATTTCTTCATTTGAACGTGAAGGTAGTCGGTAGAACGTATCGCTTTTCTTGTATTGGTCAAATGGCGGGAGATTTGAAAAAGTGGTTAACCTCGCTTGCGTATTTTCTGTCTCTGCTTTATATTTCGAAACATTTCATTCCCGATTAACCGTTGATTTCACGGGATATACTATAATTTTCTTTGGCACAGCGAATTCTTACCGCGTGATCGCGTATTTATGGCAATTTAGTGAATAATTACAGCAAAGTTGTACGTTGTTCTTGATAAGGTTATATTTATTGCGCCACGTGCTTCATTATAATTTCGTTTATTGTTAATTAACATCCTGGTTTTGGATTCCACTGTACGACGAAATGGAAACGCTTTACGTTCTATCTACGTTTAATTTCTCCGTGCAATTTGCACTTACATTCGCGAATGGATTAATGTCGAGACGATCGTCCAGTTTTGCGTTCCTATTAACACGACACTTTCGAGACACACTCTCCTCCCGTGAAGTATCTGCACGGGTGAGATTTCGATTCGTGTTTGTCTGATCGAATCATCGGCACCGCAGATGCAACGCTAAGTACCTATGGAAGCGGATACCGTCGAATCTGAAAACTAGAAGTGCGGAACTTGGGCAAATATGGCTTGTGGGGCAACGCATGTGGCAAAGGGATTGGCCTGGGATACACGTTGCCCTCACTGTAGAATGGAGCCAAGATGTATCCGATATTATGGCTGCTCTAAAAGGTATACGCTGCGCAACTCGCAGATAATCTCAAAATACTATCCGAACAGAAAATTCTTCGCTTTTGACCGGCGTAGTAATCCTCATTAAGGGGTTAGGATTAGTCAACTTTTGAAATTTTTTCAGGATTTTTTGTGAAATATCTACTGTATATTTTTTTACAACTATTCGCTTATTTTAAAAGTACGTATATGGAGAAACTTTCAGTAATTTTGTTACAGACAAACATTAAAAAATTAACGAATAATAACCTTTCTCGCGGAAACTGTTTTGATAACGGCACTGTGCAGTGAAATTTTTTTCTCTAAGCTGGATCATCTAAAATTAAAAATTCAAAAACATTCTGTTGATATATGATTGAATTCAGTAGATGAACGAAGGTTTTTTCAAAAAGTTTATTTTTGATAAAATGACGGTCGTCTAACGCAAAACCACGTTTTTTTCGATGTCTGAATTGTTCATTTTTCGTTAATTAAAAATAGAGTTTTTGTTCAAATAAAAATCCTTTGTTCATCTACTAGTCTTTGTTATATAAAAGAAGTCTGCAAAAGTTTAGGCCAATCGATACAGCGGTTTCCGAAATATCCGTTATGCGTTCATTTCTTAATGTTTTTCTGTAACAAAATTACAGAAAATTTCTCCAAATGCTTGTACTTTTAAAATAAGCGAATAGTTGTAAAAAAATATACAGTAGATATTCCACAAAAAATTCCCTAAAATCGTATCCTTTTTCAAAAGCTGACTAGCCATAACCCCTTAAGAAATGAATCGAAACTGTAGAATGGAAATTTTCAATGCCCAGCATGGAAGGATATTACCGTTTCGATCCATTTCTTCGCGAGGTGTCACCTCGTCAATCCTCGCTCGTTCTTCCAGATAACGTTCGAGAAAGAGCGATCACGTTAGTGTCCAAGGCGTATTCGTCGCTGGATGTGACCGTGTTCGCATCGATGACGGGATACACGTTGGAGGAGGCACGCCGTGTCGCCATCGAGAGAGGCTGGACCGTCGATGGGTCGATGGTGCAGCCATGCAAGATCGAGAAAGAAGAGAATAGCCTCGACAACGAGGTCTGCCTTACCGAGGATCAGCTGCACAAACTTACGCAATTCGTGTCCTTCTTGGAGAACTGAGCGGAGCTGGCCGGCTTCGTCGGTGTGACGATGCACGCATCGCGAGAGTTCAATCGACATTACTTTAAACTTAGTTTTACCTCTCGTAATCGTATTATATAAAGGAGGAAGTGTGCCTCAAAGGAAGCACCTGTGCCCCTACCCTATAAAGCATACACCTCGGTCTACCTACGCGTTCTGCCCATTCGATCGGAAGAATCATTCGATGAAGCTCGCTCTGCCTGCGTGGAGTCAACAACTCGATTAATCAATAATCGACGGCCGCGCTGCGGCAAAGCGGACTGGCATTTTCTAGAAGGGACCCCTTCGGGAGATATCCACGGACGGAGTCACGGGTACTGGCGACAACTATCCGATAAATCCGTGTTCATCTTAGCATTAAACTGCTGGAACGAATTATTCTATTGTACAAAATAATAATTATGGACGTGAGTAATACCGTCCGGGTACAGCGCTCCACATTGCAAAGCGTTGATTGTGTTCTAATTCATCGCTACCCTGTCCAGTCCTAAGCCCCGATCCCACCTTCTAACTCTTCCTAAGCACTCTCGCGTTTTTGGGGATCCGAGGATCGATTGCGTAACCGAGCCGCGAGACCGATAAAGTCACGGGTAGCAAAGGGGAAAGGGTGATCTCGAAACGAGTGGCTCGGATCGCGCGTGAAAGCAAGCGGGTGTATCGTGCCTCGCCGTGGAGGACGTTCGAAAAAGTCCGCCGCTTGCGAGGAGATTCTGCCGCGAGCATTGCGTCAGGCAAATCGAATCCTCGCGGGTCAGAAAAATCGCGGACAGATCGGTATGCCCGTTGCTCGTGGCCTGGCCTCCGACATGCCTCCGAGAGTAATTCCCTATGAAATCGATTCTGACCGTCCCGCATTGTAAACGCTGAATATGCACAATCGCTGCCCCGATTGCGTAACGCCTAGATATTCTCAAAGAAATCGTTTCCACCAGCCAGCAGGTAGCCGGCGTGTGCACCCACCGTCGTCGGTGTGTCGGTTAGTCTTTTTTGGGCTCCACCACACTCTAGAAAGTTGTTGCACCGGTATCACCAATCCTACACGCTACCCGCGTTTCATATTTTACGTGTATACCGCCGCGCGCGAATTTCCGTATAAATCACCGGCCGATACGGAAACACCGCGATGTTTGCGTTCCGTTTAATCATCCTACCTCTGGTCGAACTCATCTCAAATTCATTCCAATACCCGACACTCGGCTATGGACGGTGTCGCGGTAGTTTCTCACCGGAGAACGAAACGATCCGACCGAAAGTAGGGCGACTTTTCGTGGGGTACCACTTCCGCAGAAACACTCGCGATATGTTTGCGGACTGTCGATGACCGTAATATTTGTCGATTCACCGTTGCGGAAACGTGGGAATGAATGAAAAGAAACGCCTCAGACGTATCTGGAAGGCGTTCCCACGCGTTCGTACCACGTCAAAGCGCCTATCCTAGACGCTGTTTATATCAAGAGCGTGCGATCGGCGCAATAATCGGTATCGAAAAAGGCGTTCGGCCAGCGGGGGGTTGCGAAGTGGATAGGATGTAGCCTAGGATGAGGATGACGGTGCCCCGACCCCGCGTTGTATGTACAAGAGGCTCGTTGGCCACGGCGTATTCTGTTCACCGTGCCTTTGAATAATGCAGATTCATCGTCGCTCCAACGAGCGATGATTGCATCGCGATATCGCGCCGTTTCTTCCTCCTTTTTTCACTTCTCGGGCGCCCATCGTAGAGGCTCGATAGGCGGAAAGCACGATCACCGGGGAAAGGGTGAAACCCAGCGATGATCGTCACGAATCGTTCGGAATCTTCCCGGTTCGCGATTGTAGAGGAATCTCGTTAGCAGGTGTCGTTGGTACATCCGAGCTTGGGCAAGCACTTTGGATCAATGAAACAGGAATAAATCAGTTTCGATTGAAGCGTGCAAATAACGAAGTTGCCTCGCTACTTCCTCCTCCATTACAGAAGCACTCTTTTCACGAGGACTAAAAGATGTGTCAATCTGTCGAGGCTAATTCGTCGGTCGGACATCAACGTTAGATCTGATTAGGAATACCAATGCGTTTTCAATCCTGTTCAAGTGACTTAAAGCTTCTAAACATTGGAACTAAGTAGTGTCTAGGTGCTAAGAAGTGCCACTGAAGATGAGTGCTGGTTTGCAACACAGAATGCGACGGGGTTACGTGGAGGTTTTATCGGGAATATGGTACCTGTGCAGGATTAGTAACTGAGGATTAGGGATACCACTGCATTTCTGCTCGCGGTTAAGTGACTGAAGGATTCTAGAAGCTTACGCCTAGGTAGCATCGGGTATTACTAAAGACGAGTACTAGTTTGCAACATAAAACGCGAAGGTGAGAGGCAAGAGGGAAGAGCCGGGTTACCAGTTACCTTACCTGACCTCCCCTCGTAAGAGTACGCGCCGGTGACTCGCGTCTTCTTTCCCGAGAGCGTAGCTAAGCCGCGGCCTGTTGCGATGACCTTTGCACGCCGCGGAAAACGCCGATGCTCCGTGAGCAGCGAGCGAGTGGCACGAATCGAACGCGACTAGTCGATTTCGAAAGTCTCTCCGCGGCGGAAGAGCCGTCGGGGTGAGGCGACGGGGACGAAGAGGATGATGATAATGATGAAGAACAACTAGAAGGCCGAGAGAAACGATCCCCTTCGTTCAACTATCGACGTTGCTCGTCGTGGCATCGATGAATCCCTGAAAGTGAAATAAGGGATGCCGTGGATCTTTCTGTATCCATCTCAACCCATGTAGAGGGTAGTAAAGTTTCTCCCTCGGCCCGTGAATAGTTAATGTGTTTATCAGTTCCGAGAAAAGCTTTTAATGAAATCCCAATGAAATCCTTTAATGTAATCCTTAATGCACAATTTTCTCATGAAAATTCAAGCGCCGTAGATGGCGCATACCGAGACTATGCACCCCTCTTTCGTTCATAAACATCGAGCCTCACTCTTCCGCTTCCATTCTCCCCAGTTATTACGTCTGCCAGGCAAAGTGAAATGAGGTGCACGCCACGATGACAATGTTTCGCTGCACTCTATGATCCAGCCTTGCTTCCAGGTTGCGTAACACAGTAATCCACCTAACCAGAGATTGCATCTCAACCATGATCCGGGGAATCCTCTTTCCCCGTTCATTTTCGATTTAATTCTACTTCCTTCCCCCTGTCGGCCCCCTTTCTCCATCCTCCAGGCGATCTTCGTCTGCACCTCCCTTGTTCGCGTTTTCTTCAGCCCCTTTCGCAAACGTCTGCGCCGGGAAAATTAGCAGGGACATCGGGGGAAAGATTGAATTAGCTCTGGTCCAATTAAAAACCGTTCGAATCGTCTGGAACAATGAGCTCGCGGGGGTTGTACCGTTAAGAGAAGCACGGTGTATCCACGGGTTCGAGTGGAAGAAGTGAACAGGGGGAAAGAGAAGGAGAAGGAACAATTGAATGTTGGCGGACCCGTGGGCGGGACGCGGTTCGATTGTTTCTTTATCGCGATCATCCTCGCTCCTTCTTCTGCGACGGCAATGGCAATCTCACCACCGATCCGCACAATCATTCGCGTACTCGCCGAGATTTCTATATCGTGCCTGTGTATCATTGTCCCTCTCGCGTCGCGCGACGCGTTTCTGTTCGCGCGGGTCGGTGGGTGCGCTCAGAATGCACCTTCTCCGCGGCATTCCACACGCGGAAAGAAAACCGATCGTTACCTGTGCACAATTGCATCCCGCGGAACGTAACGGTGATCGGCTCGATGGATCATCGATTCGTCTCGATCCAGACACCCCCGCAAATCCTCCAGCGCGATACGTTGATCCGGGTTCGGCCAGCATTTGCGCAACCCCGTTCTCTAATTCGTGAGAATCGAATTTTAGGGATAGTTCGATGCAACGAGGCGTAGAACGGGCTACTCCCCCTCCGATGGATTTCAGCGGAACGATAACGATAGCGCTGACAAACGGCGGCCTCGTGCGTTTAACGGGGAAATGCCCGGGCATTGTGAGTCGCTTGACTTTTGCCGCTGCTTCCAGCCTCCTTTGTCTGAGAATGCCCGATCGAAGTATTCCCAACCTGAAACCTAATACGCAATAGTGCTTTCCCGCGGCCCGCATTGGCCACCCTTTGTTGTAACTCGCGATTACGGTCGATCAACGATAATCGAATTACCGCGGCTGCGAAATATTCTAAATAAGGTGTCTCGCGCCGCCTCGGAGACGGATAACAGGCTCGGTTACGTAACCGGGGGATGAAGGAGGGAGGGAGAAACCGAACTCGCAACACCGCTGAATTTAGCTTACATTAGGAATTCATGACTGCCGAGGAGAAATTGGCCGTGACGCGGTCCCGTGACAAATACGCGGCTAAAGTTCCTCTCCCGATTGACGCGATAACCCTCGTCGCATTTGCAACAATGTCTGCTCGTGACTCAACCGGGCGAAGTGGATTCCCTGGTACCTTGCTACCTTGTCACCGCAACATCCCTCGTTCCGAGAGTCGTGCACGCTTTTCTGAAGTCGCGAAGACAGAGCCCTCTATATCACCTCGGCGACACGAAGTACTTTTGCGACAAATCGAAGGAAAGAATGACTTCCATGTTAAGGTGGAGATGTTATTCTTGTACCTACCTCAGAAACGAAATAAGAAAGGCGATAAGTGGCGATGAGGAGGCCAGAGGGAAACCGGAGGAAGACTAAAAGGAGGCGAAGAAAACGGTGTGATCCTCGAAGGTTACCCACTCGGGAGATCTCCCTTTCCCATGGAAATCTATCAGAAGCGTGATGGATCCGCCTCGAAACTTAATACGCTAGGCTTTTCCGAGGGTTTCGATCCTCGGCCCTGATAGCTCCCTCCCTCGGTTGCATCGGTGGCACGCCACGAGGCGGCTGCATAGCGCAGCGTGCGCAGACTTCTGGGATTTCGCAAGCGGCACTCTCGCCGCTACGAAGATAAAGAGAAATACCTGAGAAGGTGCAGGTGAGGTAAGGCGCAACCAGCCGTCAAAGGGGAGAGGAGGAGGAGGATAGCTTCGCTCTACAACCCAGCGCAACACTCGCGGAAAGAAGAGAGCCGGGGCGAGAGGGAGACGCCGGGGAATCAGGGGGAGAGAGAGACAGGGAGGAGAACGTTGAACGGGAGAGAAGGCAGAGAACGGAATATGGGATCACCTAAGGTTAGGGTTCGCGATGCTGCGCCCACGTACCTCTATTGTCTCTAACTTTCGTGCGCTGCGGGAAAAAGGACAGGAGTTGCCTACGGTTCTATCGCGGCGCACCACGTGCATCGCCGCGACCTCTTCTCGCCATGGGATGCTCCGATATTCCATTTCCTTGAGCGAGAGAGAACGAGGCAGAAGGACGTGTTCGCGATACGCGAAACGAAAGTTGCACGATCGCGACAATTTTGCCATTTTTCCCTTGGATACGCGAGCCTCACGAATGATGAGTAGCCTTCCTCGAACAGAAACAGTAGCCTGGATTCCTACCCAAAACAATAACGCGTGCCTTCGATTGCAGCAGCGAGAACTAAGTTAGAACCAACTCTGCTCGAAGTAAGGTTGATTCGATCTAGACCCCGTAATCTAGATCGTAGGCTTTAGCGTGGTCTCGTTTTGCAAGTCGCATTGCTTGGAAAACTTTATCAAGGACTCGGGCAGATCAACCTGAAGGGTACTGAAACTCAACTACAGGAAACCGGGTACTTGTTAGATCTGCTCAGTGGAAATTTCTCCGGGACCGGAAGAATTTGCATGGATTTCCTACTGCTCCAGTGGCTCATAGTTTCATCCAGCCCATCTGTGATTCCATCAAGCGTCTCGGTTATGAAGGTACTTGTGCGGAGTCTCTAAGTACAGCCTCGCAAGGAACTCCCGTATCCAAGATACGTATTATCGTGGAAAGCGATTGCGCAGCTTCGGGCACACGCGAGGAGCGTAGCAGTGACCGAACGGACCAGGGGATCGCGAAATTCGAGAGCTCGCAGATTCCCTTAGAAATAACAATAGATAGTAAATGAATGGGGCACAAGGAAATCTGGTGACTCGTGTCTGTTGCGCTGGGTGGCGGCCACCAACGTTGTGCACGACTCTCGTCGACGGTTCCCACCTACTGTGGCCGCGCGATCGCCGGCTCTAAACGTATCACAGTTCTTTAACAATCGTCCCGAACCACCGTGGCTTGTAATTAGACACGATATTCGTGTCAAACGCCGGCTCGAAAGACTTTCACGAAAGGCAGAGTGTCGAACGTGTCGTGTTTTGCAACTACATACGGGGCGATCGTGGTACTCTTTTATCGAATGTCTTCGAATTTTCTTTTACTCCTTAAGAGGTCTCCCCACCTTGACGGACGAAAAATGATGCGAACTTTGGAAATTTTTTTAAGTAAATCGGGTGATTGGTTTATGAGATATGCTAACTAATTAGAAAAATATCGTTTTGAGAGAAACACGTTAAAGTTTTAGGCACCGTGGTTTTACTTAAGATTTTTTAAAATTTGAGGGTTTCTCTTAAAAAAATCCTAAATATCGAGTTCCTTTTCATAATACCAAAGTAGGGAGACCACTTAACACACAAATCGCTATAACCAAATTCTTAACTTTCTCGTTGGAAAAAGTATAAAAAGAATACGTTGAGTTATTCCGAATTTCGCGACGGTACCGCAGATACCTGCCACTGTGGTCAATGTCACTGTCATTTTCGCGCGCGCAGGCGTGTCCTCTCGATTTCTTTCGGCGTCAATCATCGCCACGTGGGATCGCGGTGGTACGCCTATCATCGGTACACTTACGTAAATTCACAGAGTTTAGATGTTTCGAAAGTACCATCGACGACGCTGTTCCTAGAACCGTTAAGTGGCGAACGCGTTTACACATTGTTCACCCGTGGTTCGATCCGCCCTCCGTTGTTGCGCTTGATTCTTTAAACGATCTTATTGTTCGGCTCTCGATCGCGTGTTACTTTTGCCGAGCGAAAATAAATAGCACGAAGGCGCGTTGCGTCAGCGGGGCAGATACGCTCGCAAGTTTTTCACGAGAACGCAGCAACGGGATTACGCTGTTGTTTCGCAATCGGGCTTCATTTCGATCCCCCCCAGCGCCGTTTCGGACCGTCGTTTCCGGGTGTTCGTGCGCCTCGTCTTGGATGCACGGATTCGCATCGTGACCGGGTCCGCGCTTATCTGGAATCTAATCAGTTAATTAAGCTTTTAACGGGATGGGCGCATCGCCCAGTGGAAAACTAGGACGTCGTTAAGTCGCGAAAATAGCGAATCACTGTTGTTCCCACTTCCCGTGGTTCCTCCATAACCGATTTTTGATCGAATTAATTGTTCGCAAACCCTCCAATCCCACAAGCTTTATAGATAGAATGTAGGAACGCCATGGACCAGTTCCCTTTACAAAATCGCACAAACAGGGCAAGAGCGGAAAATTTTGGGGCGGCAAAATTATTAGAAAGAGGAAATTAAAATCAGTAAAACCCTATAAAAAAGTAAAACTTTTTGAAAAAGTTTAAAATTGTTATTAAATTACCCATATAATTATTATTATACTAGTGAAAGGTGCGTGCCTATAAAGGCTTTACTCACTGTTAATAATGATATTTTGTAATAATTATTTACAATTAAATACGAATATAGTTGGGCAAAAATCATTTCAGCCCAAAGCAGCAGAAGAGCTAGATCAGACCCTGTGGTTACCATTCCAGGAGTTGTCGACACTCGTCGGCTACCACATTTTAAGCCAAGTTCCATTAAAAATCCGCTGGCGGCATCTTGGTCCCTCCTGTCGAGTAGAACGCCGGTGCCTTTTCCAGTCAGACTAACCCCTGCTCACCCCCTTTGTCCCTGTTCCTCTCTAATCGTTCACGCAGTAATCGTTTGTGTCCCACTTAACTTGGATAGCGTGGGATAGGCCCTTGGGAGATGATAATTACACGTCGCGTTGCGGGTCGACCTACGGGCATGCCGGCACGACCGTATCGTACCGTACGTTACGGCCGTGCACTCTCACCGGTACTCTCTGTCCTCGCCTCTCCCTCTCTCTCTCTCCCTTTCCTTCACTCTCGATGCCGTTTGTCCTGTTCTGATCCTGGGAGCCACGACCAGCCGTTCGACACCGTGCGGTACTCTCTGTACTATCATCGCCGACTGTCCGTGTCCTCGCCACGAGTAGTACCGGTAAGTACCGGGGTCGAACGCGCGCTGTGCACCGCTCGCGACCTCCGTATCGCCCTATCGCTCAGCCCTCGCGCGAGTAACGTCGCGATTAGCGCCGTATAATCGAGCCCCCCTACGTCCCTCTTCATCTACGTCCTTCGCAACAGGAGTCGTTCAATGGCTGGATCCCTTTAGCCGGTTTTGGGGGAAAGCCCTGCACCACCTAGCTTTTTCCCACGCAGCAGGTACTAGGGAGTAGGTATCTAGTAAGTAGATACCTGTAAAGTGTAAAGTGTGAGAAACACCCGGGAAGTTCGCCCCGCCGTGTGCACTTCGAGATCTCACGACGAAGTTTCCTCATTGCACGCGGGCTATCGGTTTCTTATTAATCCAACTTTATCCTCCTCGACGGCGACGTTGCGTAAAGTGTGGTGCGTGGATGATCGACCGCGTGGCGCGTAGGGGAAGCTCGACGCGTTCTTTTCGACGATTGACGACGCCGGCGTCGTCGCACGGCATCGGTGAATTGGCCATAATATGATAATAGCGCGAGGCACTCCCCACGGCGGGTCCTGTCTATATACGTTCGCCTTCGTCTTCGAAGTGAAAGGCGGGCGAGTCGCGGCGAGCACGCTAGTTTATGCCGCGCTAAGCCTATGCCTATGCCTGAGCTATGCCTGAGCTATGCTGGCACGGCACGGTTGCCGCAAGGTCCCCGTCGCCCCTCGCCGGGTCATAGGTCGGCTCACCCACTCCCCTCCTGGCCCTTCACCTCCTGTCCTCCATCCTCTCGCCTCTCACCTCTCAGCTCTCCCTGCTCCATGCTGATCTCTCGTTGTCTTTTCACTCCTCTCCTTCTCGCTTTCTCACTCACTCTCTCTCTCTCTCTCTCTTTCTCTTCTCTCTCTCTCCCTCCGCCTCGTTTACTCGCCACACCGTCTGTCTCCTTGCAATTTTTCTTCCCTCCCCCTTCCGCCGCGCCGCTGTCTCTGTCCCGCGGTCGAGATGCAGCCGTTCATTCGTTCCTGTAAAAGACTCGGGCCAACAGGATCTAGCGTCGCGAACAGATGCGCGATTGGGTCGCCTCAGACGACGCGCTCCTCGGATCCACTTGGACGATTATCGTCGACGCATCGGCCACGCGATTCAACGGCTCCAGCTCGCACGCGTTGGGAAAGCTTCACGAATGATGGGTCATTACAGAAGGTATTACATGGAGGCTGAGGTTCCCTGCGATTTTCACGATCGAGGTGTTTCTTGACATACGATGACATGATGCACTGGATGTACACCTCCATGAGCTTCCTTACGTCATTGTATAAGTCCCGAGGATGCACCCGAGGACACGTATATAGACGATAACGCATTCTTTTACCTCCTAGAAGATTACATATGTATTACATCCATCTGGGACTTTCTCAAATACTCTCCAACTTCTATAAACTAAGGAAAACCGTTGTATCTCTCGCAGATATCAAAGGTGCACTCCAACGTTGTTCGGAATTCAGCGCACGCACGACGGTAACTCGCAGTAGTGACGGATCGTCTTGGTCAGACGGGCCAGACTCGGTACCAAACCGTCCGAACCGACGTTTCTGTTTACACAGACGGAATAGTCGATCAGCGACCATGTACGTTCGGTCAAAACGGAACACATACCATGCGGGAATATTCCTCCGGCACCGTGGATGTTCTCACAGACGCATGCTCGGATCTATAGATCAAGGAGAGGACCCCTCGGCGGGCTGGATAAGATGGATGGCGTCGGTCGTGGTAAAAGCGCGTTATAACTGCGGGGAATAAATATTGGAGTAGGTACACGGGCGGTATTACCATACAATACGCATACCGCGTAGAGTGATTTCGCGGGCCACGCAAGGGTGCGACGGTCCATGTTGTTGCTCCTAGAGCCGTTTTCTGCGCGCACACACGCTCGCGTCCCGTATACCGTAGCTCTCTCTTTCTCCGTTTAATCGCCATTAATCACCGCGATCTTCCACCCAGTCCCACGCAAGCAGCCTCGCGAACACGATATCGAAATACCGGGGAATAGGTCTTACCCCAACACCGAACTTGCCGTGAAACGCGAGCTTGTGCTCCGTTCAGGCTCGAAACACAACCGAGACGGAAATTCTTCTGCAAATGGAAATTGCCACGCTCGGCGATGGGCCTCGCGTGATTCTTCCACGAATCCACCGCTTCGCGATCCCAGAATCAATGGAGGATTTATTTTTCAAAGATGTTTTTATATCACAGTAAAGCCGAGCTAGTGATCTGGGGCTTCATATGGCCAGGCACTTAGTTTAGGGTCCCTCGTTTGATTGCACAAGTGTGTGCTCGAGGGATAGGTGCTTGGGAAAATGTGCGTTTGCAATCGGCGGAGGTAGATCCGTGAAAGAGTGCCTTCTGACCTGCAAGGTGCGGTCATGAGAAGTGTACGAAGAAAGGGAAAGAGAGCGAGAGACGTTCCATGCTTTGTATTATTTTCTATCACTTGTTCCGCGAGATTTCCCTCGATCCTTTCACACGAAAAACATTTTCTGTGTACGGGAAGTAGAATTCTGTTGTGTGGAATGTTGATTTCCATTTTACTCTTCTTACTAATTACACTTTGCTGTACCTTCTTGTAAATATACACCGAACTGATGGATTATCTTTGGTCCACTGCGAATTTCCATCGGAACATACAAGGAGCCACTAATCCTGTGTAACTTTTCATCGAGTGCGCAGGATGCGAAATCAGGTGCAGCAGGCATCACGATCGCTGCGATGTCCATTCAACACCCGTGTATGTTTGCCAAGGAAGAGAGGACCGCGGCAGGTAGCCGAGGCATCCCCGATTCCGGTCGATCTTGGTGTCCGCGCGTCCTCTCCTTCGCCGCCCGCGGCGATCGTCCTCTCTCCTCCGTTTCTGCGCAGGTGACAGGTGAAACGACCTATACGTGCAGGACAGCGAGGTCGTGCACCGTTCGCCGGGGATACCTAATTCCGGGGAAACGGGGAGAGCCGATCGCGGGCTCGCGATGAGAGCGTTTTAGAAGCGTAGGAGAAACCGTTGCCGACCGAGGGGGAGCGTGGCGATTTTAACGGTGAACGGAGTTAAAACGCCGGGGGAAAAAACGTGTCGTTGACGACAGGCTCGCGACCAAGGGGATATAATTTATCGGCAACGCGCCGCGGTTTATGTGTATCCAGCCGCTTTTCGATACGGAAAAGTGTTAAAATCGTGATATAGTACTGCTCCACCATGCCATCGGCTGTGTTCCACGTACACCGTGGAAAATGTCGCGAATGAATCAGGGTGAATTGTGATTTTGTTCCCTGCTTTCGTTATCGTGTCGATCTCTCCCTTTTTCCATTCGCCTTGGAACAAGATATTTAGCTGGATAATGCGGACGTCGCGACTCGACGTATATCCTCGCGCGAGCTGCGAGGCGCGTGAGTTAATCATCAGGTTCTACTCGCTCCATCGATAACCTGTGTGGATCATTTCGTTCCTGTCGATAGATGAATCTTGTGTTATTAAGGATGCTTCATTTTTTTATTTTTCTGCGGCGATGGAGGAACGTGCTAGATCGTATTAGTTTAGTTCCGAGTCCGATGAACGGAGAGGTAAACAGTTGCAATTAACCGGCTCTGGATGTCGGGGCTAGATACGAGGCCAGCGGGAGTAAACGACGGATTAACAATCGATGAGTCGATCGTCTATGAATTTCCTGTACGTCCCATTAGATTCTAATCCAGCCGGGTAAAGATTATCTTCCGCCGTAATTAGAGAGGCGAAAGTGGTGGATACGCGCGTCCTGGTAAACGCATAATTACCGCTTGTCTCTGCGTCGGCACGATCAGAAGTCGCCGCGCAAACGGAATCTCTTACGATTACTTAATGTAAGTAATTGGCAAGAGTAGCAACTAATATTACTTAACGCAGGGCCTACGGCCGGCCTGGCGCGCAGCGGAGGCCGCTTTGAACTATTTGCGACGCGAACATTTGAAACGCTGTTATATACGTTAAATCGAGAAACGTTGACACGCTCCTTGCGAAATTGCGGGACGTGCGCTCGGTACCTGGGTATCCAGTAGTGGAGCATTGCGTACCCGTACTGTACCGAGGCTTATCTCGGTCCACAGACACTGGTTGATCCTTCGTTCGAAGGTTGAGAAGGGGAGCTTTGATAGACTGAAGTTTAGATGCGATTGCAGCAGTTGCGAGTTATTCGAGGCTGCGGTGATATGGGAAAGTCCCAAATTTCGATTCAAGTTACTTCAAGTGTTCGAGTACCTACTTGGCTCACAAGCAGTTCATGACAGGAGGTTAAGGGGGTAGTGGACTATTTCAGCTTCAGAAAATCGATTAATTTTTTTTACTGATTTTGAAACACATAATCTTTATGAAAATTTGAAACAAAATTTCATGAAGGAATTGAAATAATTGTCGAAGTTATAGCAGCGAACGTAATTGAGTGCACCGTCGAGTAACGGCCTCGCAGAGCGGTATTGGCATAGGGCACTTAACTTTGGAGCCGGTTTTCGCGAAACACCATTTTCAGAAACGGTGTACATCATAACTCTTGAACCAATAAATATTTTCACTTTCAATTTTAACTGGAGCTGTTGATTTCTATTCTCTGTCGTGTAGAAATTCCGCATCAACATTGGATGTTTGTAAAATATTTTACAACTGATTTTACAACACCTCTCCCCTACTCGCAAACGTTCCCGCAATAGATTGTCAAAAGCACGACTAGAACGATTGTTTGGTATCAAAGTAATTTAGCGTTAAAGAAACTAATGCTTTTACGTATCTAATAGTCTACTACTCCCTTAAGGGGTCTCCAAACCTTGACGGACGAAGAATGATGCGAATTTTGGGGAATTTGCTAAAACAAAACCATTAAATATTTTTACTTCTAGCTTTGTGGGATTATTTGTCAATCTTCAGAGAATATAAAAAAAATTGTATGCAAAAAGTGGTTATATCCGGAGTTATAGTGCTTCAAATAGAGCACCTTACAAAAATCATATGCGCATGGTTAGTATAAAAATCAGCCGTTGTATTTGTCTGAAATAGAAAATTTAAAAATTTGTATAATCTGTATGAGTGTGGCTATCGCCCGAACTAGATGAAATGAGAAATACTAAAAAGTTAAAAAAAAATGGCAGCGTCTAAAAGAGATTTCTGCAAAAAATTCGCTTTTTTTAAGTCGCAAAAGTCTAATTTTGCAAAAACCGGCTTAGTTTTAGTAATCACAAGAATGGGACATCTACTCAAGATATATACCATGTTTGAAGTAAATCGGGTGATTGGTTTTTGAGATATCATGCTAACCAATTCGAAAAACATCGTTTCGAGAAAAACGCGTTTAAAATTTTAGCCACTGTTTTTTTAAAATAATTTATTTTTAAAACGTTGCTTAAATATGTACAAATATAGGCATAAAGTTTTCAATTAATATAATTTGTGGGATTCTCCTAAAAAAAATCCCAAATATCACGTTCCTTTTCAGGCCGTCAAAGTAGGGAAATCCCTGAAGTGCAGTAAATTAAAAGAGAGTAGGGAAATGAAAAGACAAAGTGCAGCCCCGAAAAGAAAGTGGCGGAGGTCTAAAATTACGCGTGCGAAAGGACCCCCGGACGATTATGAATCTCTGCGGCATTCGGCTAGATAAACGCCCGAGACAATGACAAACCGCGCGCAGGAGTCACAATGCGCTTAGCAGGAAGTAGATACGGAATCTAAAAAAATGTTCAGCCCGTTAACTATTCCTGACCAAGGCCAAGCAAAGTTGTTAACGACTTTGTAGGCTCGGCTGAGCGTTGCTCGGTTGCAGCGGTTCAGCATTAGTCATCCGTCAAACACGATGAAACCCGTATTACGTGCATCCTCGAGTCACCACCGGCGAGATCGCATCTTGTCTTTCCCTCGGCCTCCCCTTCCGCCCCCTCCGCGTGTACGATAAACCTATATATCTGCGATTTCACGCAACCGCTAACGGGCATTCTGGCATTTTCCCTTGTGTAGTGGTAGCGACCGCTCGCAGATCCTTTTGTTCTCCGCTAGATGATCGAACGCAGGGGCGATAGTCTCGAGTGGATCGTAAATCAGCGAAATTACACAGTGGCGTAACGGAAACTTAAAACCCTCCTTTGGTCAAAACTCACACAGAGACGAATGCTCGTACGGCACAGTCACGCGACAACGGGCCTCGCTGCAGAGATTTTCTTTCCCGTAGATGTTTGCCAAGGAATACTTTACCGGGTCCTCGAGGCTCTCAATGATTTTTCATTTGCTGTTCAAAGACAGTCAAATTGGGGTTAACGAGAAAACGAGGGACACGGCTAGGAGCGTCTGGGCGCAGATACACCCACATGTAGAAGCCACCGTCTTGCGTAACGAGAAATTCGTCTTACATAAACGATAAGTGAATGATTCGAGCGCTGATACTCTTCTTTGGAATGTAATGTTCCGGTGGTATAGTGAAATTTCGTGGTGGGTGGTCTGAGAAGCAAGTATCAGGAAGAGTTTCCTTTGGTTTGTGATTGTGTCGTACAACGGAGAATTGAAATATTCCTCATACTCCACGTATCCAA
Source organism: Andrena minutula (assembly GCA_929113495.1). Taxonomy (NCBI): domain Eukaryota; kingdom Metazoa; phylum Arthropoda; class Insecta; order Hymenoptera; family Andrenidae; genus Andrena; species Andrena minutula. Next base: position 26,394,227 of record OV815994.1, on the reverse strand, counting down.
GAGTGTCTTCTTTCGAAAGAACACGAGAAACCAGTGGAAACATCCACGACACAGGTGGCTATCCATTCAGCTTCCCAGATCACGAAATCGGATCGATGATAACGGTACCCGCGAGGCAACGATAAATTCTCCATCCCCTGACCGAATATTTCCCGGTAGTTCCATCGCGGACCATTGACCCAGCTAAACGAGTAGCAGGCACATCTCGAATCGCGTCGTCCGTGCAGCTGTCCGAGAGAAGGGGGTATAAACAATCGCAGGTAGAAGTCCAGGAAGGTCCTGGCGGTCGGTGTAGAGCGGAGGCGTCGTAGCCGCGGCGCAGGGGGTATGCAAAAGACGACACACCGAAAAACTATGGGAGAAAGTACCTGTGTGTCTTCGAAGGCTGAAGGGGGACGACCTTCCCGCGGTTCTCCAGCATCGTGTCCAACCGCGTCTCTTTCTCTTTCCTTCTTCCCACTACTCCCCCTTTCCGCACGATTCCTTCCTTTCTCTCCCGCCGGTCCTCCCTTTTTCGTTGCCCCCCTGGCCCAGGTGTTGCTCGCCTAAGCAGCCCAAGCGTTCGTTCGCGCGCACGGCCACGCGAGTCCACGGGGAAAGATAACGAGGCGACTCGTTAACGACGTCGGTGGACGCGACGTTGGTCGTTGCGCCGTAGGTATCGGCTCTCCCACAGGGCCATTCCTTCTCCGTCCTCGTCCCGGTGGATCACAGAAGGTGGGGACGGGGATCCGACGGCGGTACAACCCGCGAACGACCCCGCGTGTGACCCCGCCGACTCGCCGTCGATCCTCTATATGGCGTTATAATCGTGACCGCGGTGCTGCCGACCGGGAAGCCACTCTCCTCGATAGAAAATCGTCGATAGATCCGACGTTAACCGCTCCAATGAACGGCGAGGAAGCCGCGAGTCTGTGAACCCGGGTGCATTGTGGGTTAAAAGCTGCGGGTCGACCGATCGTGCCCCGACAGACGGGCGCAGGGGGGGATCGTAATGAACAATTGATGTCGCGATTTCAATCGGATATTCCGTCTTCTCGTATTAGTAAACGGCGGTGTAGGTGTGCGTGGCTCGAAGATTGTTTTCTCCTCGGTTTCACTCGGAGATCGGCTCGCTCAGCTCGTGCGTGAGGAAGAGGATCCTGACGAGCTGGAGGTGTCTCTGATATGCTTCCTGCTTTTAGAGTAAGGGTAATAATCATGGGGTGATAGAGACAGATCTGAGTAGACTTCCAATAGTTTTGGAAAATAGAGAACTATTTATCGAGGAGAAGAATATTATTCCTCGATTTATCGAAGATGCGGGAAAATTTATCGCGTAGGATACTGTAGATTTATTTTTATTACACCCCTTTCATTCAACGTGATAAATGCAGTACTTTATTCGCGGTGAATATCAAATTTTCATCTTTCAGTAATAACAAACTAATTATATGTGCGGGCTTACGATTACGCCAACATGTTAATTAACCTCTGCATCATTTTTAGCATGTGAGTTGTCGCTCTTAAATAATACCGTAAGTCAGCGGAAGTGGTAGTCGCGCCTCTTCTGAATTTTGACACTCGCTCCGACGGTATATTAAAAATTAATCCCGCTGCGGATATAAATCGTCGGCTGATTCCCACTACTTTCGTTCCATTATTCACGCGTGTGCTTTTATCCTGGACCGCGAATTCGCGGACGATTTCCAAGCCGGAGTCCTTTTCAGTTCGTCGATCCAAGTTTGCCCAAGGATGGTATTGGTCTTGGACGCTCTCTCATTAGCATAGCAACGCGGAAACGCAGCGTCACAGCTGTGGACATACGCACGAAGCCCGCGGTCCCGCGGTTCTGCCTCGTCCAGGCCGATTCTGAGTGTTTGCCGCGCGACTTCAGATCGATCATCGGTGTCGATACAGCGGATCGTGGAAGCAACGTGCCGCGACAACGCGTGGAACAGCTGTCCCCGCGTGTCTCGAGGATGTTGCGCGCATCTCGGATTCTTGCGGATGGTCGGCACGTGCTTCGAAGAAAGTACAGTCTTCTCGGTAATTGGCAAGTATTCGCGGCATTCCACGCTAGCCAGGAGCTGAAAGATTCAGAGTATTCGATTCCACTCCGCTTGATACTATTACACGCGGCGTGCCAGTGCTTTTTAGCTCGTCACGTATCTTCGTTTATAAAACCATTGACATAATGTTGACAAGTGCCAAGGGATATGGGAAGATATGTTGAAGCTGTCTGCAAGAGGCTACGAAGTCCCGACGCCCCAGAAAAATGATCGGTCCCCCCGATCGAATCGTGACCCACATCGCCCTCGATTCTCGAAACGGAAGAAGAAAGGGAGCTTCTCGGTAATTCGGCAATTAAATCATCCTCTAAAAAGCTGGCCCGCGACGGGGGTGTCGAGGGGGCTTCACGCCGCCGGGAGGAAAAAAAGGAGGAGGGACACGGACAGATGGTCGCGAGGCAAAGGAGCGAAGGAGAGAGATTGTGAACGGGGGAGTGGGCGCAGGAGAGACGACGAATACATTACGTACGGAGGAGAGAGTCGTTTCGAATCGTGCGCCGGGTCGATCGTCCTCCTCCGTGAAGCCGGCCGCTCGCTTTCCCTTTCACACGCGGCGCTAATCGCCCATCGTTCTCTGATCTATCTGGTGGGAGGCAGCCAGAGAGAGAGGGAGAGAGAGAGAGAAATGAGGAGAAGGAGGGGGTGAAACGAGAGGAAGAGAAACGGGAGAAGAGGTGGGCAGAGGAGAGAAAGACAGACGGACAGGAAGGAGCAGGAGACATAGAGGAAGAGAAGAGAAACAGGTACAGAGAGAGAGGGAGAGAGAGAGAGAGGAAGGATCAGGAGGAGAGTCCTGGTCCAGCCTGGCGGGAAGATGCGACTGTCGTATTTGGAGCCAAAAACTGCGCTCGTCGCTGGATATCACTTTCTTCGGATGAGCAGACCTGCTGTCTTGTCCGGTAAATTACGTAGGCGGCTGTAATATGTGCAGAGAAATCATAATAAATGGAGGGAGAGAAGGACGAGTCGAAGCTTGCCCACGGGCCGCTCGAATCCTCCACTGTTGCAAAATGTTTTTTATCGACGAAATTTCGATGGCCATTTTACGGACGTCGTTCCCTTGATGCACGATCGTCGAGCACTTGAGCGCCTGGGCGGCTCTTTAACAGTGATCACTTGTCGCAAATGGAATTGATGTGTCATAAAAGTTGCAACATTCGCTTGGTGTCCGACAGTTTAAGAGTGATTCAGGGGAAACATGTTGCAAAGAGGATATTGAGGATTGTAGAATTTAGTGCGTTTAAAGGGAGCATATGGACATGATTACCTGTCAGTGGAATGAGTCTCGGGGATAACATCGAGGCGAGGTAAATTAATTCGAACTGGCAGCATGAATGGAGCGGGCAAAGTCAATCAATGAGATCACTGTGATACATGGGTGTGATATGGAAACTTAATCGCTTCTATCGATTTTATTCTTCAGGGATGTCTAGTAAATTTTCATCGATCTGATTTGGAGCATAAAACTGGGTGAAATTGTTGAGCCAGGCATTAGTGTTCTAGGAGGGACGGTGCACTCAGAGTGTTGCATTTTTACGAGTTCCAAAAAGGAAGTAGTGCTTGCAGAAAGAGGAAGCACAAATTTTAAGATCGCTCAGACTGTATTACATTTTTGTATTGAAATTAGAATCTCTATCCCTACCCAAGTAGCTTCTATTACTTCTAGAGTTCACAAATCATGCAGGCTTCATATGCAAAGTATCACATGGTCCTCCAGAATTGGAGCAACAAAGATAAAGCTAGTATGCAAAGTGTTAGCAAATAAACATCCGTCAAATGCATTTTTGTCATACATTAGGGTGATCGTACCTAATATCGCCTAGTAAAAGTTAAATCGCTGTCAGTTGAATAATAATTTATATTTATGCATGCAATTCGCTTCAAAGTAAAGAGAAATTATTCATCTTTCATGTAGCATAAGTTAGAATCGTTGAAACCTACAAATTTTTAATTAGAAATTAAATAACGTAAGACATGCAGAAATCTGATCCTGCAAAATTTGTATCACGTGTATCGAAGTTTGATTGCTATTTTAAAACTGGCGACAGCATTCAGGATGGAGAAGTCGTGGTAGATATCGAACCTATAAACAATTCGAAAAAGTAGATCGGATGTTTAGAGCTTTCTTTTTTGCCTCCTAGTGCAGAACAAAGCTTTTTTAAAAATTTCTTGATTTGTCCTAGAAATCTTGATCTACATAGTGCTCCCTAAAAAAATTATTTCTCAAATAGTCGCAGGTAATAGCAGAAAAGGGCGTTCTTTTCATAAAGTCCAAAATTAGGCGAACTAAATATAAAAAAATCACGCATACGTTTTGTTACGTATTTTTTAAAACTTCGGTTGAAATAAAATTTTCATTCTCGGGACTAAGAAGTTTTTTAATAATGAGTAAGGCCATAAGTCTGGATAATAGTTTCGAAGCACACATACTCAATTATAATAGTAGAGTCAAGATTAATAAATATTCTTAAGATCTAAAATAAAAAAAGGGAAGTAACTCTACCACGTATGACTTGCAACTGATGCTTGGAGTACTTAGTTTCTAGGTTAAGATGGCAAATAAGATCATAAACAACTACAATTACGTAGCAATCGTAAACAAACTCGATTCCCGCACATCTAAATGTAAGTATTGAATGATAAATATCGGCTTAGAAAATATTTGATTTTTCAATTTTTCTCCACATATTAACGCACCGTGCGATCCAATAAATTTTTACACTATTAAGATTCACTAAAATATTTCCATTTCTGTCATTATTGATCACATGACACTGCAATTCCAGTATGTCTTCCTACATATGTTTCGATAGGCGATATTAGGTACAGTCACCCTATAAGGCCCTACAGGCCCAAAGCACCTGTCTCTGAAACCTCAAGTGTACAACCCCCAAGTATCTCCACCCTCCGGCTGCTTCCACAATCTATCCACACATCTCGCAACCCCTCCGTCCACACCAGAACCAATCATTCCTCTTCAACCCAACACTCTGATAATAATCATTCCAGCGTAGTTGATGCAACAGTTCTCCATTTCGCGAAAGGACTCGCCATCCTCCGTTTCCGTCTGGCAGTCCCCTTGACAGTCGCGCTGGCTGCGCGCGTATTATACAATGTTCCACGTGCGGTTCCGTTAAAGACACCGCCGCCCACGCGCTGTGTCGCACGCTTGAAACGCGACGCAGGGGAAATGTCGATGTTGCGGTGAAAATGAAAGTGCGCCGCTCCGCTGCGCTCAGGTATTATTGACCACCGATACACGCGGCCGACGGCGGTGCTTTATTAGCATTTTCATTCATGGCCAAAGAAAGATGGGATTAAAGCTCGATTTATGACAGGGGCGAAAGGAGGGGGGGGGGGGGGACATTGTGGCCTGTGAAAATATCACAAGGATAATCAGCGTAGCCGTGTAAACGGCGAGCGTTGCTACCGATCGGTCCCCGGGATCGCTTATGCGAGTGGAGCTCTCGTGTATCGGTGTCCGCGGAGTTGCACGCGATCGGCTGTTTCGCCATGCGGGCCCCTGCAGCTTGGAAGTTCACCGGGTATGCAATTAAAAGTGGCCTGCAATTAGCCGTTTAGGCGCTGCGCGTAATAGCCCGCGTTACAGCAATCGTAAACAAAATATTAGCATCCTAAACGGGCGATCGGTGCGATTACATTGCATAAGCCTCGCGCGTTGGTAATTAGATTTACATACACCGCCTGTCTGCGTATCATTACTTGCATTACCGTAATGAAAGGGAGAGGAGGAGTCGGCAAACGACGGCACGTCTTCGCTACCCTTCTATCGACAGGTCCCGGCTGAAGGATCGTTTGTCGTTCAAGAAAGCTAATATCAAGCCCGCTTCTGAAACTTCGCGTGTCTCGCGGTTAAATTCAATTACGCCACTTGCGCAATCGCTGGCGGGGGGAGGGGGGGATATAATAAAACAGGGTACAGCCACGGTGTCGCAATAAAATTCGTTTAATCGCGTATCGTAATTATTCGTTGCCCGTCGGCGGGACGATTTCTTCGAATCCGATGATCACAGCCGTGGCGACATAAATAATAATTATGCCGCATCGCTCCCCCTCGATGAAAAATGCTTCTCGTGCAGCGTAACGGTCTCGATCGTTCTTCATCTCCCTCCCCCACCACCTTGGTGCCCTCCCCCATTTTACAGCCGATCTTTCGTGCATAAAAGGTGAACGTTCACATCTATAAATAGTAAGGTAAACGTGCGTAAACTCTCTGTGCACGAATATCCGCGCGACACTCTCCTTTCGTCGTGTAAAGCGACGTGCTCGGGGGCCCAGCCGGTTGCGTAATACCGCCTGTAAAACCTCTCACCCTCGCCGGTTCTTCCTGACTACGAGAGAACCCATGCCGGCCAACCGGTTCCTCCTTCTCCTCTTTACCCTTTTTTCTCGTCCTCGCCGCTGTCTCCTTCTACGTCCGCATCCTTCTTTCCGCGACGGACCGAAACTGCTCTCGCGAAAGGAGCTCTGAAATTCGGGGCCAGGCCGCGGACTTCCTTGTCCCGCGCGTCGATATTGTCAACTCGTCCATAGGGGATGGAATCGAGGGATAGATGGCTCGGTACCTGAATTCCAGGGGTACAAGATTGATAATCCAGTTGGTGGATTACCATCTTCTACCGAAGGTATAACCGATCCTGCACCATCGCTTACGTAAGAAGCCTTTCACCCTACCGATCGAGGGGTAACACGTAACACGATCTTTAATTGCATCTTTTAATTCATTGTAACGCGGCGCAATCACGAGCATCTTTATCATCGACGCGCGTCAGTATTAAATATGAAGCTGCAATCGCTTCAAGTCGCTTTCGTTCGAAAGCAGGGGGGAGTGGGCGACTCATATTCGTCCAGGATGAATTATCGAATCCCAGTTGAACGATCGTATAGGCGATCTTCTTTTTTGTCTCGTTCCCAACGAGGTTTATCGTGGGTAACTTTCTAAAAAAGTGATGGTCGGACCTTCGACATCGCCTTGGACCGAATGGCGGGATTTCTTAAAAATGCAGGAACGTGTTTAATCTAATATGTGCAGCTGCGGTCGATTTTTCGGAAGATATCGCGTGGATTGCGCGCGGAGAGAAATGTTAATCGATCTCCTGGTGCTTAGGCGGCGTTGTAACGGGAAGTCCACGTCGAGAGTGAAAAGCGATATCACGGAGGGATGCGACGAGAGAGAGGTTCACTGGCATCCGAGCTTTTCCACTGGCAGAGCATTATACGGGAGAAAGGTCATCCCACAACCTAATAAAAAATTACGCGCCGTGCTGCTCCCGTGTAACGTTATACGGTACGGTGGTCTTCAGCGTGGCCGGGCACAAAGCGCAAGCGAGCTTATTAAAGAAAGTGAATAATAAAATGAAAACAAGCTGTCAGAAAAGATGGTCTCGTGTGGCACCACGGGCCAGAAACAGGCACGTCGAGTTATCGCGGAATTAATAAAAATAACGCCCAGCCACTTCTCCCCTTGGCAGGACCGTTATAACATTATTGGTGTGTCGCTGTCGTCAATGAGATGGCATTGACGACAGCGTTTCTGCCGCGATGCATATTCATCAACGATCGAACAGCGGCTCGTTGATTTCCTTGGAGTTTCAAAAATTCTGAGACCATCATCCAGTTCGTCATTGTGTCACTTAAGCGTGCCGAGGCAAACGGCTTTTTTTCTCTTCGTTAATAACTGCTGAAATTAATCAACGCTTCCCGTTGACACCGGTCTCGTGCGAATAGTTGTTTCGACAGCCAGTGTGACCTTCGCGCGCGATGTCCCGTCGAAAGATTCCGGGTGGTTAATTTATTGCACGACTATACTCTCTCTAGATTATCCTAGATTAGGGGTGGCGAACCTATGGTACGCGTATAAAAATTTTGCTGGGACGAGAATGATTAACAGATGATATCATTAATATCTATATATTAATTTAAAATAATTATTATATGGTTGGATACACTAACGAAAATATTTTTGGACAGCTTTTACTACACGACAATGTGTATATCAAGTTATCAGTTAATTCCAGAGATGGGTAAAAAATTATTCGTCATGTGTTGAATAAAGAAATTAACTTATTTGTCAAATAACCTAACGTTGAAGTAACTTTTATTTCATCCGTTACTTAAATAATTTTTCATTTACTTAATGCCCAACTCTGGTAAATTCTTATGAAAATTTATGACAATTTTTAAGCTTGTCTGAATACAATTCAGCAATGATTAATTTTCTACTAATATCTTCCCCCAATACAAACTGCCCGGCACGTCAGCAATTCGATAAATATTATTTATAAATTATTCGCATGCGCAGATAGAAAGGTCCCCTGTCCTAGATCATGATCTAAATTTGGTACACGTCTTCTACCACTGTCTGACCACCAGCATCCGACTATTCTACCGAGGTGGTTGATTTCTCCTCTCACCAACGCTCGCCATTGATCAACTTCACCCCCCTCTGCCGATCTACTATTAAACGCAAGTGGAGTAGGTGTCGAGGGGTTCGTTCATCGAAAGAATCCCGAGGAGCTCTTCTCGAGCATCCCCCCGCCGGTGCAGGGATCCCTCGTCGCGGTTGAATTCTCGGCAAAGTGTCCGACCGGGCGACCTTATCCTTCTCTCTCGCCTCTTCCAGATCAGCGCTCGTTTTACAGGTGGCCGACACGACCACGACGACCGCGACACGAGCCTGCCGCGTTTCGTCACGTGTCGAAGGGAGCTCGTCTTACGGCTGATTAACTGGGGCGACGTCGGCTCGTGCTCACGCCTCCGCTCCACCACGCGTGCACCAGTCACCAGGAACGGTCAGGGCAGCGTTAGAGGGCTGGTCGGCTGCGGAGGGAGGCTGAGAGGAGGGAGGGGGGTGGCTCGAGTGATGCATGAATGAAGTCTTGCGGAGGTGGTGGACAGAAGAGAGGAGAGAAAGAGAGAGAGGCCGACAGCCCTCGACACGGTGAATCGTGGTTCCGTCTTCCTTCGTTGCACCCTCCGCTCGACCTATCTCCGTCTCTCACCCCCCGCGCCCCTCCGCTGGCTCGGTCCTCGTCCGACCCGCGCGATTCCCACGCAGAGGACTCTCTCCAACGATGTTTCGCGCGCGCGTACAAAGAAGGGATGATCGTTGGCGCAGGCAGTGCGCGAGGGCGAATATCGTGACGTAGTTACGACACTGTTCCAGAAGATGCAGGTAATTGGCGTTACTTCCGGACGCGTGCTGGCCACAGAAGCGAGGCGCGCTCGCGTGCCCTCTGGCAAGCATGTGTGCGTCAATCTGACGAGCCAATTGGCGGATTTAATAACGTCGATTCAGGGCAGGGGGTGGATTATGACGAACAAATTGGGGATCGCGTGGTAATTACAGCGAGCGCGGTTGCGGTAACCGTAGCTTATGGGTTAGATCGTTTATGGAGAATTTTGGGATCATAATAAGACCTGGGTGTCTACTACACTTCGCGTTTAAATTTAGCTCCGCACTACCAACGCATTGTTAGTGATGCGTAGAGAAATCTAGGGTTTTATTAAACGATGTACAATCGACTTTACTCATCCTCGAACTTTTAAATTATTGTAGATAATGCGCTATAGTCAGACCTCGCATAGAATATGCATTCGTTATTTGATCGCCTGACTAAGTAAAATATAAACAACTCATTGAGAGGGTGCAGCATAAGTTTCTTAGGTTTGCTGCATACAGGCTAGGTCAAAGTGTGGCAGTGACAGACCACGATTATATTTCAATCATGAATCATTTTAATCTGCGATCTCTTGAGTTTAGGAGAGCTGAGGTGGACTTGCTTTTCCTTTTTAAGATTATTAACAGCTTTATTAATTGCCCTCAACTCCTTGAGTTGATAAATTTCTATGCTCCTAACAGATCGTTTAGATTCACACGGGCTTTTCTTTTACAGTTGTATACTTCCTCAATGATCAACTTGAACCCTGTAAACCGCGTATGTAGTGTGGATAATTCATATTCTGCTAATGTTTAAATAAATAATATTAATAATAACATAGACTTATTCGATGTTAACATAAGCTGCTTCAGAAATTCGGTCCATAGAAACCTGCAAAACTTGTGATTTGTCCGTCTCAACTGTAACATCGATTATGTACATTAACAGGGACTTATCCCCGTTTATCAATAAAAATAGAATAAAATAAAAAATAATATACACAGTGAATGGAGCAAAGTGCGGCGGGTGAAAGAGGAACACCTTGGCGGGCAAACATCGTATCCTCCTATATAATTACGTTCCGACGATGCCTCGATCATTCAGCTCGATAAAGTATTCTATCTGCGATGTTATTAACGATAACGCGACAAGTATCAGCCTTCCAGTGATCGTGCAGCGACCAGATCCCTCCATATCGATTTCCCCGTATTCCTGGGTCTGCTCCATTCTGCAATATCAATAATACAGGTTGATTTATAAAACGACTAGACGCCCATTAAGCTCCAGTCTAGAACACAGCCGGACTGAGGAAAATTCTGCGTGGAATCTTATTACATATTCGAGATGCTTGAAGATAGCCGCCTACTAGCGAACCACCTGCCACCCAGGATCGTCCTGTTACATCGCCGAAATGCACGAGTAATCCGAATCACAGTGGTCGTCCAGAAATTCCCGTTAAGACGCCGTGGCGTCGTGACGCAAACAATCCGCCTCGGGAGCTGCATGCCTGACGATCGAGGGTTAACAAACGACATCATCCAGCCTATATTTCGGTCCATCCACCAGCGTAACGGCCGCGCCAGCTTCCGTCGTTTCCTTTTTACCCAGGCATCATCGATAATTCAAACGCGAGAACCTTCCGAGCCGGCTATGTCCGCGGAATCGGGCCAAACGAGCGATAAACGCGAAACGGGAGGAGGTTGGGGAGAGATGGGAATATAGGTACCGTTGGAGGGATGGGGACACACGCGGCGTGGGAAGAGGAGACGAGGAAGGTGCGAGGAGTACGTAGAGCGGCGTGTTTCTCTCTCGTTCGAGACAGAAGGAGAGGGGGAGGAAGACGAAGAAGAGGAGGAGAGGACGATCCGCGTGCCGTTGTTGGGTCGGGTCGGGTTGGTTTGGTTTTGCGTGGGGTTGGACAGCCGGGGGGTGGGAGACGGGTGGCTTGCTGACGTCATCGTAGCGGCATCATCGGCCGCGTGGGCCAATAGGGACGCTCACTCGAGCCAGGTCCATCGATCCGTCGACCGCTGTCGTGTGCGTCCCCGGGTTATGACGTCCGAAGGCATGTGACGTCATCGTTAGCGCCGTTCTCCGTTCGCCGCCGCCGCCACCGTCGCTACACACGCTACGGTTTTAATATAGCGGAGGAACGCGCGCGATCCGGACTCAGTTACGCGGCGGCCGGCCACCCGTGCGAGAGCGTGTCGCTTTCTTGCAAAACATTCGTGCCGTTTTCTCTTCTCTCTCTCTCTCTCTCTCTCTCTCTATCTATCTATCTGTCTGCTCTCGCTCTCTTTTCTTCTCGCCGTCTACCACCCGCGCAACACACTGCTCGGGTTCTGTATGGTGCCTCGCTGTTCCGCGGACGATAATCCGTAACGGCTAGCGTCGTAAAACGCGCGCGTAAAAAGTGCGGAAACACCTGGGATTACAGGAGGTAGGAAGAAAACCGGTGGTGCAGCCAAGGACGTTTGTGTTTGAGTTTCGCGTGACCAACGGAGGAGAGAGGGAGGCTAGCGCGTTTGGACGCGCGTGGTTCCGCGTCGCGGGCTCTGGGTGCCTCGTGATACGCACTGACACGTAGAAGAGGACGAGAACTTTTGAGAGAAGCTTCCGCGATCGAACGTGATTCCGGTGTGGACTAGTTGAGGCCGAAGAGAACTCCGCGCTACGAGCAGGACGTGCCAGCGACAAGGTCGAAGGAGCCGACGAGGAATCGTGCGAGCGATGCCGCTCACGGTGACCGGGGAACGATAAACCGGCAGATCGCGGTGGACAGATAAGAATCCTGCATGCGAGTGCCCAGGGCAGAAGTGTTTGGGCTCCTTCGCGGAGTGTTGACCTCCGAGGACGTCCGGAAGGATCCGTCTGGCCGTGCAGCGTACACAGGTCGGTGTTACAAGTGTGCCATCATCATCATCATCATCGTCGCATCGTTGTTTTTCGTTCTTTTCCATTGTGTTGTGGGTGAGTTGTGTGTATGTGCGTTTTCGGCTGGATCTTAGAGCACGTACGTCCCGTTGTTTGATTGTCATTCCGCCCGCTTCGCTCCCATTCTTTTGCCCGACGCCTGTAATGATACAGCCGAGAAATTCCACGTCCCGCTGACTGGTACAGCCGGTGTTTACGAGCCGTGAGAATTATCGACCGCGCGAGCTTTCGTCGACACAGTTCCCGGTTTCATCCCCTTTCACTTTCACCCGTCCGTTCATCATCGCCTCTGGCCCACCTTCTTCTCGCCCGGCGAACGTCACAACGTACTCGTAAATACACTGATCGCGATCGGCGAACAGTTCGATTTCAAAGACGATACGGGAACTATCATCGATCCTCCCCCGTCGAGTCCTGCTGAAAGTGAGACCGCGACCACGTGCAACATCCGGGGGCTCGACGTTTTCCTTTTAGCGTCCCGGTGGAGCACGTGCGCGCGTGCGTGCTCGCGTCGCCTCGAGAGGAGAGAACGCTAGCTGAGAGGAGGGAAGCGGAGAGGCGGAAAAACAAAAGTGTGCGAGATCGTTCGCGTAGGATGGTCGCGATCGTCGCGGCCATCGACCGTCCGTGCTGGGACATTTAAGGGACCACGAGAGATCGACGGCCGATCGTGTACGACCGGTTGGTGAATGAGACGGGGAAGAACGAGGCGCGACAGTGCTGATCGTACGTGCGATGCGTACCGTGGAGGATACGGCCACGGAAGCGGCCGCGGCTGGTGCTGCGACCACCCACCAGCGTGCTACCACCGGCAGGCATCTACTCGTCGATCACAATCACGATCGCGACCACGATCAACGAGATCGATCGGCCACGATCCATCTGCCCGCCACACCGTACCACCAGGTCACCATCGCGGCGGACACCAACAACAATCATGACCATCATCGGAACCTCGAGCATCACGCGGCGCAACGCCACGATCATTGGAACAAGTGTAAGTCAGTTATAAAAAAAAGAATGAACGCAATCAAAGGGAGTCAAAGACCTTGAGACAGTCCTGTATTAGTTAACCATCGCGCACGAAGGATCGAAGGATCGTACATGCTCGCTGATGGCAGTCAGGTTGCGGTTAAAGGTGGTGGTGGTGGTGATTGGTGGTGGTAACGGTCTGCTGGACGATGCTGGTGGTTATGGATTGAACATCTTTGGTGGGATTTGATCGTCGATTTCTTGGATCGTATGGGGATGGCGCGCTTGTAATTTCTCACCTTAATTTGCGCCTATAGGGGTGTACAATCGAATGCAATCGTCCTGGGTGTTGCTATGTAGTTGGGCTTCCGACCCACTTCTGGGTGCGATAATACCGAAGGCGCTGATTTCATATGTACAGCTCCGTATATATAGTTTTCGTTGATTATTTCAGTGGCCCCTGCTAAGTAGACCCTGTGACACGGTTTTTAATTCCCTCCAATATCCGGATTGCAGTTGATAGACAGGCGAGAGCTGTCTATGGATTGTTAATTGAATTTGCAAAAATTCATGGCCCGGAATGGATAAATACGATGGAGATCTTTCAAAATACTATGCTGATATTAGAAACGATTAGCATAGATCTTCGATACCTTCTCGCGTAATTTCTCATTGGATATTATATTTCTTATTATAGTTCATCTCTTCCCTATCACTCTCTCCCTTCCCTTCCTATCAAGCATACTTCAAGCCGCCCAAAACTGTCACAACGTTCAGCAACAATAGCGCGTAGATCACAGTCGCGTGCGTCGGAGTTAAGAAACGAAAAAGGTTAATGGGTATGGCATTAAAGAAGAAAGGAGATGAGGTGCGAACGATAGAGCGAAGGGACGAATCTCCCCTTCCCTAGACACTTCTCCTTGGCCAATCGATTTCAGCTGCGAGAGGGATCTAAAGGTTGCAACTCCGCGATTGGCTGCGTACCCACTTTTAAGCAAAACCGTCGGGATCGCGTCTGACACTCGTATGGCTAATCTCACCCCCGCCGTTGCAGCACCTCGATCGCCCTCGACCTGTCAATCCCTCTGAAAGGCGTACCCCCTCGTTCCCTTCGCGAGGATCGTTGTTTATAGATTGCACAATCGAATCAGCGGCACGGCGCTGTTAAATTATTCACCCGCGCCTGTTTCTTCGTGCCCAGCGACAGATTCCATATTGGAGTGGCCGAGAGGCACGCTCGATCGACCATAGCCGCCCCGATAGGACTCGTTACAGGTGTAATCGGCACGTTAAGGTAAATATAGTCTGGCAGTCGGCCGAGTGCAAGGCGCGTTTCTTTTCCGCGTGCATAGTTGGCCCGCACGAGACCTGCCCGCGCAGGAAAGAAGAGAGCACGGGAACGAGAACAAATATAACCGCGTGTGGAGTGCGGCGCGCGAGCGTGCAGGTGCGGTCACCGGTTCTGCAGCATTGTGCGGAGGGCCCGGCCGGTCGAATTGCGAAAACCGATTGTCAGGTTCGCGGCGCTGGTAAACGGCCGTGACAATGGTAAATCACCGCTTATGACTTCCGTTCGCGTTGCTTTAAGACCGCGGTGTTCGGCCGTGTCCCCGGTACCGTTAACCGGCCGCCGTGCTATCGATAGTCGATCGCCTGTCAGTTTGACCGTTACGTGGGCATGTAATTGCGATATACGTCGGTTTCGGTGGGGCAGAAAAAAATCAAGACGGCGGTAGACAAGTCCCGGGGTGGGGGGTGGAATAGAGATATCGGCCGCGAGATCTGAACGGTCTCGATCCCAGATCGGTGAACGCTCTCCGGAACGGTCTCGCCGTGGAAAATCGGCGGTCGCAGCCGGTGACACGCGTGCCTCCGGAGAGTGTGTCGGTTAATGTGCTTTCGCGCAACGCGCTGAACCGTCGTGTGTGTTTCTGCGGCGCAAGTAGTTAGGCGCAATCAGACTCAGACATTAGCGGGACGTGCATCGAGCGCGGCGTGTCTGAGCTGGCACGTCCGTAACTACTTAATTCTTTTCAAACGCCCCGCGTACTTACCGTGCGCGCGTCCAATCCTCTCGCGGTGTAATCTCCGCGATGAACGATTAGATACTCGCCGATTATCCCCGTGTAATAACGAAATTGCAATTTATTTTATTACTAATAATTATCGTATTGGTAATCCATAATGCGGCAGGTCAGCCGCGAGGATTGGAAAGTAATGGGCGATGCTCGGTAACGCGTAATGCTAGATTGCTGCGCGAGACAGGAATTTGGAACTATCGCACGCGTAATCGATAAAAGTTTCCGTGCCCGCTGCGGAAAGGGAGTCGCAACATCGTGTATACTTTCTGTCGTTTTAGATAATGACACTGCGTTCTTCTATTTCCGACGAATGTATCTTTAGCTGGCCTTCTTTGCACACCATATATAGCGTTTGTAGCTGGTGGATTTTTAAAACGATTCTTATAGACAGTGGTCGCTACGGCGATCGGGGTATGGAACGAGGGTAAGTAAATGATCGGGATTGTTTCGCGGAATCGTAAAGCTGGATAGTATTTTGACGGCAAGTGCCCGTGGGACGGGCAGCGCTTCCTAGAGGCCAATTGCATTGTTTTACTGGGCAAACTAAATATACGTGCGAGGCGGGCGATCCGCGGCTGCTTGGCTGGGCCACAAAGGCGACTAAAGAGACGACGAAGGCGCTGGCCATCACGTGCCGTTACACTTTTCACGTTTTCGGCGTGCTAGGACGATGAACGACCGACGACTCACCGCGCTCGCCAGCCTGACACTTCAAATTTCGAGGGGGCTGCTCGTCATGACACCGCTCGACGTCGGTTGGCTCACCCCCTCGAGCAGTGGCGCACTCGGGATTTCTTGGGGGGAGCCGAGTCGAAGGGATGAAAGTATTTTTACTGCAAATTCAATAAAATTCATTAGGTGATCATAAGATATTATTTGTTGAATAAAATTCAGTTTTCTTTTCTTTTTACAAAGCTCTTGAATTACTTCAGTCGTGGTTACATTCAGTTGTGGTTACAATAATTTATAAATTCTTTCTTCGCTTTCCCCCTTTGGAAAGCTAGAGCAACGAATTAGCTTCTGTCTATTCATTCCCGAGTAGATAATCGCAATTGGGGGTACAGTATATCCAACCCCTCGGGGCATCGACATCGAGACACCGAATTGCAGACAGGCGATGACAGATTGTTGCTGGATAGTCGCTGCGTTTTTCATGAAGCTGCGGTCTCGCGTGGCATCGAGCATCCCCTCGTTTCCGGGGGAGTGACACGCGATCAGGACACGAGGGGAGAATCACCGAGGACTAGGAAACGAGGGTGGATAGACAAGGCACATGATACGTGTTGCACAAGTGCTGCGCCGTTTCTCCAATTACCTGTCGATCCCTCGGTTCGAGCCTAGACTTTCATAGATCGCGATCTCGCGGGAAGACAAGATTCCCAGCGGGTGCCAGCGATAATTACGATCCACCTAAAGCTCGGCGCGCGCCGGTAAACGTCGATAAACGTCGATCGTCGAGCTCGCGGCGATTTGCGCGTTGCGTAACGTCGAAATTGCAGAGGCGATCGCCTGCCGCGGAAAGAAGCGTTCAAAATCGAGGCGGCCTCGGCTGGAAAATGCATGGAGCCAGCCCCCGTCTCCCCTTCTCTCAGCCGAAAACCTGATTACGAGCCGACGGAGAAACGCACGCGACCGGTGAACGTGGGTGAGAGCGAGTGGGAGAGAGAGAGAGAGAGAGGGAGAGAGAGTGAGAGAGAGAAAGAGAGAGAGAGAGATTACACGAGCCGCGTAATGAGATTGCGACTCGCATAATGACTCTGGAATCGATAAGTGACGTTGATGCATATGAACGCGCGTGCCAGCGGTGAAAGGGTCAGTAGTCAGACGGTGGCGCTATAAATACCGGGAGGACTTAATTCGTTGTGTTTTAGCACGGTTGATTAGCGACGGATCGATAGCGATCACGCGTCCGCTCGATTCAAAGGCGAGAGACAGTGACAAAGGGAGAGTCACGGGGGTAGGGGGTAGGGGGTGGCAGGTAGAAAGAAAGGATAAAAGACGGCTGTGCGCGACGCCATGCACACAGCCGAAGCGACTGTGGCGGTCGCATGCCCGAGAGGTTTATGGTAATTCGGGCGGACCGAGTAAAAATGTGTAACGCGACTGGCTGACGCACGGCCTTGTTTCACTTGAAATAGATTTCACCGCGAAAACGTATGTATTCCGCGCGCGAGTTTTGACACGGTGAACCGCCAGCTATGATTTCTCTTTTCGCGATGTTTGGCGATCGAGAGGTTCTCAAAGGGGACTTGAAATTCACGCTGCAGCGACGTTAGACCTCGAGAACTCCCGCTATACCTGAATTCATCCATTCATCTTATCGTCCGAACCTTCGTGTGTATTCGAGGAACTCGTTTCCTCTCGCATCTAAACCATGACCTAAGCTATCGCTCCACCCCTTTCTAATACTCCGGTCCTTCGTGTCCAATACACGCCCTAGTTCCTTCACCCGCAGCATACTTTTCCCTCGTTCATCCCCCGGCAGATCTGTTCTCGGAGCACGCATGCGTGACGCTTTGACGAGCCGCGTCAGGATTCGGTGCGCCTCGAGATTCCAAAAGCCCGCGGTGCCTGTACGCGGGTACGTCACGCGGACGCAATCCGTCGGGCGATTTGCATAGCCGAGTGTCTATTTAATCGATTAGAGGGCTCGCGTATCCCCCTCCCGGCGAAAGAATACATGACGGCGACGGAAGGTGCGCGAGTATTCCCTCGCTGTGGCCAGGTTCATTCAAACCTGACGCACGAACGGCCGCGCAAGCTCCGTGGCTGCGTCGCGAACTCCGCCAGGCTGTGGCATTACCTCTGACGTCACCGCGCCGCCCCCGTCCGTCATCGACCGACCGACGGCACGACGACGTCACACCTGCCGCCAAGGACGATGCTATTTCGGGCGTTATGCATCGCCGTCCTCGTCGCCGTCTTCGCCGTCTCCTTCGACGTTGCCGCGGCTCTCTGTCGTTGTCGTCGTCGTTGGCGACGGGTGCTGTCGATATCGCCTCCCCGGCTGTCCGTTTCAGTTCGCCCGACGGGAATCCCCGTTCAGCGTCACGCCGCCACGACGCGTCCCCGTGGCCACGCGGCCCCGCGTTTCCGCTCGCGAATTACGTAAACCGTCGCGGGACCTGACGGCCGAACGATGACGCAGTGAACACGGAGCCGCCACCAGCTCTGGCGGCAACGCGAACAGCCGACTGCTTCGGTCTCGTTTTTTCGTTCCAACGCGAAGCCGACGGAGAAGGTTCCGCGCGTGCATCAGGGGCCATCGTCGCGTTCGTTCCTGGATGATCAATCTAACCACTGGACAGCCCCGTTTGGTTGGAATGAGGTAACGGAGAGCTTGTATCGATTCGCGGTCTATTTCGAACACAGTTTTTCCCTCGCCGATTACCGTGGGACGTCTCATTGCACGCTGTTGGCATGATCAAAGATCCACTTAAAATCGCTCCCCGGCTAATGGTCGGCAGTGATCTATGATTTTGTCGTCTGGTCTTCGTGTCACCGCGAGATCGCTGTGCTTCTTGCGCCAAGTGTCTAGCAAATGGATTAGACTAGACCACTCGATTTTCAACCATCGATATGGATGACAGGGCACACACCACTGTTGAGAGGGTCGATCTAGACGTCTAGAGTATCGAAGGGTTGATGGAAGGATCAATCTCAACATCTACAGAGAGCAATTCACCATAAAGTTCCATTTCCTGGAAACAAGGAGCAAAGGGGATTCAGCATTCATTCACGAGGGTTGGCGTATTTGGTTGGCGACCTTGGGAAGCCAGCGTCACGTGGCGACCGTAATTTTTGCAGAGGTGTCAGGGGCGCGCATCGTCGCGCAATCGTTTCCGGGAAACGGCGTCGGCGAAACGGCGGAGAAAAGCGAGCGGAGAAGAGGCGGCTCGGGAGAATTACCCTGCTCGCGTAATAGTCGGCGTGTCAGTGGGTTTAAATTTAACGGCGAGAGCTCGGGATCAGAGCGTCGCGCGACTGGGTTCCGCGTGACGTTGCCGCGAGGAAAAACGAGAAGGGACAGGGCGGCGGGCCGGGGGGATGTCGTAACTCGTGCCAAAACAGAGCCGTGACGACGCATCACGAGCGTGCTTTGACGCGAGCTTTTCGCAGACCCGCGGAACGTAAATACCGGTCTAGGTGCTAACTCTTTGGTGAATGACCGACCGGCGGAAAAAGGTTCTATCGATCTTCCACAAACGAATCGCGGGGTAAAGAGTCTTTAATAAATGATCTGGGGTGGGTCCAGGTGATTGAGAACTCCGAATGCTATTTTCTGTAGAGTTGACTGAGGGGTCGCGATTTTGGAAGATGGTAATTAAAATTGAAGCATTTGAGAATATAAGTTAGGAATTTATTATTATTTAAAGATTTTAGTGGTCGCATGGCTGAGAATATTCCCTGCTGGCAATTATAGCTGGCAGAGTGTAAGATTTAGACCTTAACCAGGAACTTGAACATTAATCTTTCAAGGATTAGTAACGAAAGCATTGATTCATTGGAGACCTAGGCGTTCCTCTGTCTTGCACTTTCTCGTCATAAATATAACGGTACTGTTACTCCGCCTCAAAGTATCTGAGTATCTGTGATGTCATCGAGTGGAAATGCAAGAGATATCAAAGGAGGCGGAGAAAAGGTTGTGTCGCCACTGTCGTCCACGTGCTCCCGCTGAAACTTTTTGTACTGAGCCAGAAAGGAACGTAGAAAAATGCAGAAAACGTGCTGCTGGACGAGGGATATTCATCAAAGAGACTTATTCCTTCTACGAAAGGCAAGTGAGTCCAGTGAATACGAGAGTTGCGGAACATGTATAAGCTAATTGCTGCCACTGACGGAGAGCTCTGTATTGATTCAACGCAGTAATCTGGTTGGCTTAACGAACGCTCAAATTAAATATCTTCCTTCTCGGGATTCGAGTCTGCTGCTACGAAGCCACCTAGGAAGAATCATATCCCTCTCCGTGCAATAGAATTCGTTGTCTGACTACTACTGGGACATTTCCCTTTCTCCAGACCCTAAATCCTCGACTTGTCGCTCGCCCATCGACCCATTTACCTTCTTCATACGTGTAATTTCGATTTCTGTGCCTGCTTATCGAAGCCAGGAGGCATTCCATCATGACAGAGAGGAATAAGTTAATCTAACTGTCTTCTAAGGCATACACGTCATTCAACTTTCATGCGCAAAAGCTGTCGTCCTCTTGCCGTGACCTCGCCGCGGAATGTTCGAGACAGTTGTTTGAAACGCTGTCGATTAGCCGCGCTATCGATACCGCTAATAAATTTCTACGCTTTTCCTAGCCTCCCGCGTTGATTTATAGTTTTCTCCGATCGCGAGGAACGCAGGCACTGGCTGACGCCTGAAAGTCGACTGGCCAGCTACCGCGGCGATGCATAATCCAGTGTCCAGCGTTAGCCGAGCACGTGCAGGGCAATGGAATCGAAAAGCGCGATGCAACGGAGCCGCGGTGGTTCCGCTGAAGGAGTCAAGGACAGCGGCGCGGCGACATTGGCAGTAAAATTTCCGGCTCCGCGGGCAGCTTCTCTGACATTCAGCCGGCGAATCCTTGAACGTCTGACACGTCGATCAATCGAATCAACATCCGAGCTCCCTTTGCGAAACGAGTCGCACGAGCTTTCGCGGAACCCGAACGGCTCGCTCGAAATATCGTGCCGGGGGAGCGTTTGAGGGCCGGTGGCGTCAAAGGCGGCGCAGCGAGACCCGCGAGCTCTTTGAAGTAGCGGGAAGCGGCCAGCAAAGCGTGGCAACCGGGGCACCCGGTTTTCCGCCCCTGAACGTGCAACGGGGGGGTGGGCGTCGATCGATGAACGGAACTGCGGTACAACAATGACGTCATCGACGACGTCGCAGTATGACGTCACGAGATCGGTGGGAGCTGGGTGGCGGTCGAAGCGGGTGGAAATGGGGAGGGAAGCAGCTGTGCAAGGGGGTGGATTATGGCGACGGGGTGGAGGGCAGGGCTGCTCGGTTGACTGTGTGTTGACGACCCACACTCGGGGTGGCAGTGTGTGGTCGCTTGCGTACGTGTGCGGCCAAGTCTGTTTAACGGGGGCGAGCAAGGCCGCATGTTAAAGGGGATAGCCTGGCGCGGTATTGAGCGCTGAATTTTAACAGGTGGGAACGGCAGGGGTTGCTTCGTCTTACCGACAATGTTTTGATGCTTTTCTCGGGTGGCTTGATTTTAGTTTGATAGTTCTGCGAGTCTTCTAGTTTATAATGGGTGTTTTAAACGGTGTAGGCTATAGGAAAGGGGTGAGATAATGGTGTTGAGTTTGAGAGGTGAAACTGGGTGAAATAACGACGAAGTAGATAAAGATTTACTGCGCTAATAGTTTTCATTCTTTTTTACTGTAGCTTTCAAATTTGAGCCTTCACGCATTAGCGTCGAGATTTGACATTTATCAGATGGTGTTGTTCAAGTATAATTGAGCCCCGTGATGTTTACAGGCGTTTAAGAAATGCCACCCCCTTTTACTCTGATTTCTATCGCTGCAAAATCTATGCACAGTGTTTCCAACGCGCCAGATGGAAAATTTCAGCACAGACTCGAACTGTCCCCGCGCGAAGTCGAAGTTCGATCGCTGTAATGTTCTTTCACAATGGATAGGCGCGCAAACTCGGCCGCCCGGCGTCGATGCGGATTTATCAGATGTGTTGTCGTTCTGTTTTCCCAGCTCGTGATCCGACGTCGAGCGTGTGTGTCTTGGCTACTTGATTTGCCCCAGCGACTTCGATCAGATAAATTTCGTGGAATCGTGGCTACGTGTCCCAATTTACGGCGGCTGGCTGGCGCGCGCGCGCGCATTTTCTGTTTTTCTACGGTTTCGCCAGCCGCGGAACACGAGGAAGCTTTATCTTTCTCGCGAATCTCCGGGCTGCAGTTTTCCGCGGGCAGAGCTGTGTTCGACAACGGTAAATTAGCGTCCCTAGAGGCCGGGGAGCGAAAAATTAAGCAGATAACACGACGAATTCAACGAAGATCGATGGCGTTTGGTCGTTTGCCAAGGTGATTGCCACTTATCAAGCCGCCTGTAAATTGCGCAGCTTTTGCGAGCCTTTCGTATCGTCGAATTCCTTGCCGCTATAGCAGCCGCAACAAATCTTTCGTGTCCCCTGGCTCGCGGACCTGGAGGTTCATTCACGATCGACGGGGCATCTCGGGACACCTAGATCCCCGACTGAACCGAGCCCCATTCAGAATTTCTCGTCCCCGATAGCGGCGAGACGAGTGAAATTATCTCGTCGAAAGCTAGGAAATTACTTCGTGCCCGTTCGAGGAGGGGACAAAGAGTGCCGGCGAGGCGCGCTCGTAACCGGCAATTACCCGCCGTTCACGGGCGCAATGCAACAATTTGCAAACATTAACATTAACGATGGATATTCCTCGGCGAGGTCCCGCGGTGGTCGACGTCGCGAGCGGCGGGCCACTTGCTCGCGGGTTACGGCCGCGATGCACGCGTGTCGTCGCCGCCGCCGCCTCGCGTCTCCGTCCGGCGCGGTGAAAATCCGCACCGGCGAGCGAGGGAGAGGCACGAATTGGCTTTACGAGCTCGACGGCCTTGAGGCCTCGAGGCCCAACGAGGTCTCGATCCGTACCGAGTCGGTCACAGTCGTTCGGTATGCGGACCTCGATCCAACCGACTAAATCACTCGTTTGTTCGCTCGTTGCACGAGCTACGCTACCCGTGTACGAACGAATCCTCCTGCCGGTGTCTTCGCGGTGTCCGCGCGCTGTGCCCGTTCGCCTCCGCGAGGAGAGGATACGCGGATCACTCGCGCAGGACCTCAGCTGGCTCGTGCCGTGACACGTGAATCGCCACGCAGATCGTTGATCGCGTGTCCATGATTGGAAGTAGCAGATCTGGAGCAAAGAATGGGGAAATAATGGCACGGCGGTGGTGGGAGTTGTAGTCGTTCGATGTGAGAGGGTTCCAATGGGAATAGTCTAAATTCTGTTTAAGATCCGGTGTAGGTTTGTTGATCCCTAGTCCCTGATCTGAGTGTGGAATTAAGGGTACTACTTAGGTCTTAGGCAGTCGTTCCTGGCTAAAATGAAGCATTTGTGTTTCAATTAATTTCGAAGAAACAAATTGAAACTGCGACTTGGTCATTGGCACGAAGTTTATTAACATCATCAGCTTTAAAAAACTTGTTTGTTTAGTCAAAAATATGTATTATATATGAAGCTAAAGTTGGATTATTAAAGAAGCTTTTTATAAATGTTTTTTTTGTTTTGGAATGGTAACTCAAAAGCGGAGGTTCCAATCGACTCAAATCAAATTCGAGTATGTTCACAAAATGTGTAGTTTCGGACCGAACCTGAATTTAAATTAATGAAAACTTAGAAATTCTTATTAAAAGCTCTTCATCAAAACCCTGTAAAACCTCATCAATGGGGTTTTAGTTTATTTTCATAAAGAATAACAATTTTCATTAACTTCAATTTAAGTCCGGTCCGAAGCTACACATTTTCTGAACAAGCTCGAAATTGATTTGAGTTGATTGGAACCTCCGCCTTTGAGTTATCAAAACAAAAACACATTTTTTAAAAGCTTATTTAATAATCCAAACATGTTTTTTAAAGCTTATGAAGTTAATAAACTTCGTGCCAAAGCACAAGTCGCGATTTCAATTTGTTTCTTTGTAATTAATTGATACATAAATGTTTCACTGTCGAGTACCCTTAAGCTACTTGTCATATACGAAGATAATATCCCACAGAGCCGATACGTTCGTCATCCGTAACGCGGATAACAGTAAGTCATCGCGAGCATCCTATGCAGCATGTACAAATTCAGGCTTCCACTCGTGTAACGATTTCACACGATTGATTTCTCTATCCGAGTTTACAATATTTATAGTACCTACCCTGCACTACCACTGTCGACACGACGATACGTACCAGCGGAGGATCCTCTATAAACTACCAATTTCGTTCACGCGCATCAACAGAGCGCGGAGTGATGCCCGGCGAATGTTTGCATAGATCTCTCGCATCACGATTCTTTGCCAATAACGTACCGACACGGCCAATTCAACCATCATCCCGCAGATTATCGCGGTCCGCTCTCATCGATGATTTATGTGTAACGTCCCGATGGTATCGGACGTTCGTATTTGCATCCAATTATGCGCTTATGGATGCATCCGCCTGCCAAGGCATCGTCCAACGTACCTGTTCCGTGCACGGCCGTCAAAGGCGAGGGTTGAAGCGTTTCACGCTTGCCACGAAACTCGCGGCTCGTGCCCCGGTCATTAGCAATCATCTCGGTGTAATTAAATGCGGCTGGGTTCATGATCCTGTTTGGCTGTTACCTTGCTGCATCTCCGACACGCGTTCTTGATTATCGCGACAGAGGAGCCGCGCAGTCAACGCGGCGGTGTGGGTGTTTTGCAACGTCACGCTGAGAAGTGTACGCTTTCCAGAACGGCAACTGATTGGTTTACGCTTGTTTGGCGGGGCTCATAAAGGACGCCATAATTACGTGGGACGTGTAACGGGTAATTAATTTACGCCGGTATGAAAAATATTGAATCACGTTTACTTCCTGCGGCACGACGAGTACATATTCCGCGACCGTGGACGGTAATTGGAAATCATAGGTGGTGTTGCTTTCGGATACTAAGCTTGGGGGAACAAGCCACGCGAATAAATCGATCGAAACGCATAGAGTAAACTGTATAATATGATTGGCATCCTAAGCGGAAATCCCAATTGGAATGTTTATATTTTTTTTGAGAAGTTTTTATATGGTCTTAATTTTCTGTTATTATCAATGCTAATGATTTCTCATTAAAATAAAACATCTTGAGTAGCTATTAAGTCTTTTATTTTAAAAATATTCAATGAGAAACAGAAATGGGCATAAAAGTACAATCATTGGCACCATAAAATAGCACCATAAATTCTGATTATATAGAAAAACATATGTCGTTAAAAACGAAGTTTAAAGTTTTTATACAGACTATTTCATTCGCTATTAAATACCTATAACACTTAGTAGATCTGGATTTCAGTACGTTGCTTAGTTATAAACCGACAAAATATACTTATCTACTCCTTATAAAAATTTGAAGATACCGCCTAAAACTCAGCTCTTTGTTCCACCGCTAGCTTTAAAGCCTTCTTATAGAGTTGCCAGATGTAAAATGTGTAGTTCAACTACTGGACTTTGGAGTGTTGTAGTGAAAGAAAAATAAGAAATTATAAAAAAGTACTTTTTAATATTTGGCTTTTTAATCAGAAGTGCCAATGATTAGTGCAGAGCCAGTAGTAGTGCAGTTCACCCTAGTAATAATTAGAATTCCGTGAGAGATAACAAGCTCCTCTTCGTCAAATCATAAATGGCCCCAGCGTCTCATTATCACAATCTTCCTTCCGTGTTCACTGATCACTCGCGATATCACCTACCACGACAGCCTAGCCCCCACCAAGTCCACACCTCCTCCAACATCTCAATTTTCCTTGCCCCAACCCGAATCGCTCTCCCATTTCCACGGGGACCTTTAGAAAGCACATCCACAGGCATTCCTTGCCGCAACGCCGTCAACCCTGTTACTTTTATTCGATTTCCCGGCGCAGTGGCCAGCACGGTCAGCGATATTCAATCTCCATGCGTTCGTAATGACGCATTTAATATTCCTTAATTGCGCCCGATCGCTATCGGCCAATTAGACCCGTCCGGAGCTTTCCTCCCGCGGACGAGTAGCAACGGGAGATCGTATCCCCGGTTTCGGGGTCACGGAACCTGCAGCTAGTTTCCGACCGCGGTATGGGTGTCGCGTATTGCCCGCTCCGTCGCATACCAACCAGAGAGATCCTATCTAGCACGTTGTCGCGTCGTCACGCACGCACACGTGCACGCCACCGCGCGCGCCTTCTTTTCCTTCTCGACTCTTTTCCCCCTTTTTTTTTCTCCCCACCCCCTTCTCCCGCCTGTCCGAATCGTTCGCTACCGGCAGGGGATCGGCGGCGAGTAGAGAAACTTGAAGGAGAAATCGAAATCGATACGGGATCGACCCCGAAAGCGAGCCTCCGATAGCGGATTTCCTTCGTGTCCTCGCGCCGCTCGTGGATCGCGGGACCAGCCGCCTCTATTTTACGAGGGAAAGCGAAAAAGTCAAGGGACTGTTTACGAAATTTATGCCCAATTGTCGGGATAGATACACGGACATGTTGTGTGTTTATTTATTTTGTTTTTTGGTACAGGCGTGTTATGCTTCGGCACACTTTGCTCGTCGTTTCGAAAGTCCCTCGGCCTTATCGGCAGATAAATTTTTCGGCTGTGTCTTCAGCGAGGGCGTCATTGATCTTCCCCCTTCCCTTCCCCCGCGGGGTGACCTGCACTTTCGTAGATCTCCCTCGGCGATAGCCTTCGATCACGTCTATCAGCGTGATCTTTTTTGGCAAGCTAGAATTATCGTTCCTCTGTCATGCTTTACGCGAACTGTGTCCTCGCTATCCTGGGGATTAAAGGCACGTGATATCAGATGTAAATGAGCGGACGAAAAGGGAAAACGGAGTACGTGAAAGTGGAATATCTATTAAGTTTAATTACGTTGCTGGAATAGCCAGCAATTTCGATAAGTGCTTGTCAAGTAATAATCTGTACTGCTCCAAGCACGTAGATTTCTATGTTCTGTGTGTAACGTAGAAGAGAGCGGCAGGCGGAAGACAGAGGGACGTTGTATCACGCAGTTTCTCCATGCTCCAGGAGGCTCGAGTCGCATTTGCATAGTAAACCTTTGGGGGATTCAACTAGGAGGCCTGTAATTCCCTACTAAAAATGCTTAAAGCCTCATTCCTTAAAAAACACAATCAGAGAAGAAGCGTTTCGGTGTCGACGGTCAGCAAAATTGGAAATGCTTTCGACGTAGCCACCTCGCCGATCGATACGATAGATTTGTCTGATATTAACTCGTCGAAGGGACAGCAACAGGTTCCCGCGCGTTGCTTTTCTTCATCAACGTTAATGCCAGGTTGCGGCTGATTAATGAGACTAATAACTCGCTCCGACCATCCTCAGCCGGCGCATGATATTTCGCGAAATTGTTTGACAGGTGGCACGTTGCGTTCCTTAATTCACATTGATTCCCCTGATTAATGAGCCCTATAACTCATTCTACGTCGAGGCCATACATGGCGCATGTTGTATGCACGCCGAGCATTAAGAAATCCACTCATCCTCCGCCTCCTCTGCATCTCGAAATAATCGCGTTACATATTAGCCTGCTGAATGAACCGTGACTGCCATTGACAGCCGGTTCATTTCAATTCTCCAGCGATCGATTGATCGATCCAGAGTACAGAAACGGAGTCCCATTCTGTTTCGGAGCTCCGGTATTTAATTAAAGAACCGTTACCGAAGCAGGATCATAGGATCCCCGCGGTCACTCGAAGAATTTTCATTCGGAATGAAAATGAACAGCTGAAAATGCCGCGGGCAGCTTTACCATGCATCGTTCGTGAGCTCGAGGAGTATCCTATCACTTTTTACCAACCCTACGAGTCGCTGGTAACCTGGCCATCGATTTTTCTCCGCTACGCGCAAGGACGATCACTGAAGACGATTACCGAATACTTGTATCACCCGGTTGCAACGCTCGTCCTTCACCTTCAACCGTTTCACTATGCTCGCGTATCTCGCCGCGACCCGCCACTAGCTTCACCATCGATTTTCGTCGCTGCCTCTCGCACAACCTTCCCCAAGGGCACCCGAGCCTCCACCTTCGCGACTTCACCTTTCGTTTCCACTCCTGTTTCGCACTTTTACTTCCTCTTCCGCTTGGCAAACAATTTCATTCAAAGTATTTGCTGCACGATTTTTACTCGTTCCACCGCGTCCCTGTTGATCGTGCCATGATTTACCGGGCACAGTGTAAACATGGCCAGAGTGCTTCGCCTGTTCGATCCCCGTTTAAATTTACTCGCGCGGCAATTACACGGATTGCAACCGGTTCCAACTTTGCTTATTGCGCTCCATTGACGCCGCAAGAAGCCTCGTCGCTTCTAGCCGTGGTTTTTCCGATTTTCCAGCGTAACCAACGACCGTGGAATCGACGCTCCCTCCCGAGGAAACGCGCGTGGACGTTTGCGACACCCGACTATCAGTCAACCGTTCCCCTCGAACTTCAAAGCATACCGTGGGTGACGTTGATTAACAATCTTTATTCCACGAAACGCCCGCCAAGGACAGCGGCCTTACCTTCGACAATGCAAAAACTGTTGATCTTTACGGAATAGAGCCGCGGTTGCACAAACCATCGGGGATATTAATTCCACCTCGAAAAACGCGAAACGTTGAACTTTGCTGGGTGGAATCTCGTCGATGAACAGTCTTTACTCCCCGTAACGCACCATGTAGAATTCCAAGGGTATTAGATTCATTTCGGGAATAGAAAAGATACATGGAAGCCTGCCACCGCGAGGATCGCCTCGATCGAATAATCCTCCCCTTTAAATTCTTGCAACGTTGCAGCATCGTTGAATATTTACGACGAGCCGTGGAACCCGGCTGAAAGAGTATCAGACGCGAGAGCGTAGGGGTGATTATCGTTTACGATTAGGCTCCGTTAAAAGCCGCGATAACGCGTCAGGCAATAAGGACCGAGGCGGGAGAGCTCGGCGAGCATTCGGAGCGGGCGCGGGTCGGTGATTATGATATTAACGGGAGATGCGGGCCGATAAGGGATAATAAGCAGCCTCGTCGGCGCGAACGATCGCGGGATATCTGCGAAATAATAACGCGTCGATGTATTAATTGGCTGGGCGTAATAAGGCGGTCACGCCCAATCGCGGAGGGCGTTCTGCCGTTCGGAGAGCACCGATAATAGGGACTCGGGGAAAGTTGGTGGATGAAAAGTTGCACTCTCTCACGGCCGGCCGCGATGCTAACTCGCGTGTGTTGCCGGGATTTCGTAATAAAATTCCGCCCCGCGACTGTAATTTGCCTAGGCGATGCACGAGCCTCTATCGACTCGCATTCATCGCCCCACGATCGTGTCAGATGGGTTCAGACGGTCTGCATTGTGCTCAACGATGATTATCTTTCGGGTTGAATGTTTCCAGTGCCAACTGGGCTCGGGTCGGATTCTTCAGGCTTCTGCTTTTTGGTATTTGATAATGGGGGGTTTGAAAGGTAAAGGTTCGTAGAAAAGAAGCTCCTCAGTGGCACACCTAGAGCAGGGCAAAGGGCCTGGCATCTCCCAAAGAAGTGGCTTTGTAAAAAGAAAAGAAAACTGGATTATATTCCTTAAATAAATTTTTATAACCACCTAATGAATTCTACTGAATCTGCATTGAAGATGCTTTTATTCCACTCGACTCCCCCAAAATTAAATCGTTGAGTACGCCACTGAAGCTCCAGATGAAGTTCCTTAACACCAAGTTTCACTGGTCGACGTATTCCGTCGCTGTCTGAATGGTTTATACGTCACTCGAGGCTTTGAGTGAATAATAGAGCCCCGCGGTTCGTGGCTGGATATTTCAACGGGTATTAGCCGATCTTTGTATGCTAACGCGAAACGATATTTGCGGGCACGCCTGTAGCTGTCAGTATATTAAGACACCCGTGTCGGATTTCCTAATAATTACAGCCGCGAATTGCAATTTGTACGTCAATCGGGTGGACCGATAGTCCGCGAAGAATTTCCGAGGGGCGAGTATCGACGCCCTGTCTGCATTCTGACGGGCGATTGTCTCGTTCGATTTGGTATCACTGGCTTGTCGCGGGGATAATACACCGTCGTACCTGGTAAAACGTATCACGCGTGTCTACGCGCGCGTTGGCCATTTACTTGGCGCATACGCGATCAACGTCCCTGCAATTACTCCCTCGTGGCGATTTAACGTATCATTAGCGCGAGTTACGTGAGCAAACACGCTCAAGAGACGTTTATGTATCCCGTTACCTGGCTCGTGGTCGCCAGAAGGGTGTGTATGTTATTTCTTTTTAATATCGTCCAAATGGGCAACGAAATTGTCGAGCGGCTTTCTACGTCGATCCATTGTTCCCTCGGCTCTTCTCATTCTTAGATCTCTCTTCTCAATGGAAGAGTTACGACATCGCTTTCGATCGACGAGGCACGGGTTTATCGAAATTCTATGATCTTCCAACGAAATTACTCGGGAAAGTGGAGGTTTCCTGTGGGGGCAGACGTGGGAAGAAGGGAGGATATTTTTTGCTAAAATTCTAGAGAGTAATTTCACCTTTGTGTCACTTAAATTCTTCTTAATTTCTCCGCGCTTCTTCTCCCAGAAAACCTCGCTTTGTCGTTGAACAGCTTCATCCCTTCACTGTGCAAGGATAGCAAGATCGAATCGATTGCACGTGGCTGTACAAAATCCTGCCCCGAGAGAACCGTGGACTCTAACAGATTGTCAGTCAATGCCAGTCACTGGTGGCCAGCCAAATTACGAGTACAGGAAATGAGGCGATTGCATTGATACTTGAAGATGAATAATGAACGACCATGGAAAGGAAAGCGTCTACAGAAGAAAGCTGATGAATCGGACAAACCTCGGGTCAAGAATGTGCCCATCAATAATCGCGAATGGAAACGTCAAATCTGCAGCGACTTCTATTGGCGTCTAAGGACTCGGATCGATTGGATTTATTTGTCGAATAAATCATTCGTTTATCGAGCGTGTAACGCGAGAGAGGATGGTCGAATTCGTCACCGTTCCTCCTCGAATCTGGTAGCCTGGGGAAGAGAGATTGGAAATCTCCTATTACCAAATCGACGGGCGAGGGAACAACGAGGAAGAAAGTGTGAAACGGCACTTTCGTTCGGCGCATCTCGATATCTGCGATTCGTACGCAACCGAATGTGTACACGCCGATGAATATGTATGGTGGATGCGTGCACGGGGGAGGAGGTGGAGAGGAGGGGGGGGGGGGGGGTGTCGAAGAAGGAACAATCCATGGGAAATGGCCGGCCCTTGAAGCGTGTTCTGCTGTCGTGTGCGAGCGATTCGCTGGCTGTGCGGCGAGCGTCGGCGCGAGCGACTGCTCGCCGCGGGCGGTGTAGAAAGCTGGGATGGGATTAGGGTACCTATTACGATATTCGTTGGTTTGCGTCTACCTGTTCGTCGACTTCCGCACTCGAATTCTGCGTAGACACTGGAGACGCGCTCGATCTCTCGAGTGGCAGCGCGTGAAAGCTGCTTCGCCCATCTTCGATCAAAGAGAACTCTGTGAATCTAATTTTCAGACCTCCTCTGTTGTTCACCACTTTGTTGGCATTGCGCCTGTAAACGTCACGGGGAAATTATAGCGTTCGTTGGTAACAGAAGCGAAACTTAAATACACTAATCGATAGGCTCTGCTTCTTTACACGTTCGTACATAATTGAATTGTAATCTGTTTATAACGATTGTTTGCAATGTAAGGTTCAAGAGTATGAGAACACTGCACACCTCAATTTGTACACACCTTTTTCTGTGCGGGGATATTAGTGGAATATTAATAATAATAATAATAATTCGTCTTTATTTATCACAAAGTTACATGAATTAAGGGATAAAAGGTACCAGTTAATATTAACTGGTAGTAGAGATAATTTGGAATAGCTGATGGGATGAAGTTATATCTAAGTGTTTTTCATTGATAATTCTAAGAATTCATGATGATTATGCAACTGCGGATAGCACTATCGTCGACTCGAGAAACCAGTTGCACGCGACAGTCACGATACAGTTAAGGGGCAGCGGGTAGGATTCAGAGACTTGTGTCTGACCAATGACTACCCATTCTACTGTCTGTTCGTCATGGAGCAGCGACACTTTTGGAACCGTACTGCTCTGCTGTGTGCCATTGTGTCGAGCAACTAGAGCACACATACGGTACTCCAACCTCTAGGGTAAAGAACCCAATTACTGACACCTAACCAATTGCCCTCACCTTAAGCTATTTTACTTAAAATAACGAATAAATAAACTATAGTATATAATCTATAATATAGATTATAGGTTGAATTACATATTTCCTTTTGTGTATGACTTTACAGCGTTTATTTATTCGTTATTTTAAGTAAAATAGCTGAAGGTGACAGTAATTGATTAGATGTCAGTAATTGGGTCCCTTACCCTATATGTATGAATAATGAGGCAATATTAGCTTATCAATAATCCAGTAGAATAAATAATGAGATAGAAGAACTGCATGAGAAGATACTTTTGACGTGGCCCCGCGTCATACAGAAGATAGTGTCACTGAACTGACCCCAATTCTAAAGCTGTATAATATCCAATTGAACAAAATAATTCAGCATTGCGTCCTCAACGAAGGCACTTTAGCATTCACTGAAACGTTCAACAGATTCGGGACGTCATCGCGATTCTTAATTCAGACAGTCAAAACGTTACGTGTACCTGACTCTGTGGAAATGTCTAGAGAAATTTGCAGTATTCGCGTCTCCACTCTCGATGTACATAGTATTATCCAAAAGCACACTGTTAATTGCTAGTTGAAAATATTCTGAATTCTCGAAATCGACGCTCCTGGACTATTCGCGAAACGCGGCACCAAATTCACCAGGTTCCGTAACCTCGAGCTGATTCCGCGTCTGGCCGCTTTCTAGCCGACGCATTATCATATTTATCCTTAAACCGGCATGCGACCAGCGGACACCGTGTCGTTACGCGCTCGCGCGCCGCGCAAAAAGGCGTCAGCGAGATTTCAATTACGGTAACGGAGCGGTCTCGGCGGCCGTCGGCCGGCATTTTCTCGGATAGAGGCATTAGAAAACAGCGTCGGAAAAACCGGATCGCTTAATCGATCTTTGATCGCTTAATCGAGCGGAGCCGATGCTACTCGCTTGCGACATCCGACAAGCAGAACCAGCCTCGCACGGGGGTATGGGACCTAGAATGGCCGCGAGATTTCTTCCTTCGATGCGCCTGCCTTTTTGCGGAACAGCGATCGATCTCATCCCATCCCGTGTATCGCCATACGGGGCGCACGATCGTTTACGTTTCCCCCGCGAATGGCAATCGGTGGTCGTCTCGACCGCGAAGGGAAGAAGGAAGACTGATCGCCCTGATATTTATCAGATGGACACTTTTTCGAAGCCTCCACCGGTATTGAAGGATCTTGGGCTGGTCAGTTCATTAAAGCTGACGATAATTGAATCAACAGAGGGGACTGAGTAACATCTTCATCGATTCCTATCGTTTCTGGTCAGCCACTTTCAGTCTCAAATGTTTTAAAACAAATGTTCAAATAGACATTAAGAGATTCTTCTGTCTTCTGGGGAGGTTTTTACAGGCACCGATTTTTGAAATTGCCAGAGAATTAACGGGATCAGACGCGCGGGCAGAACCCAGCGAGATGGGGATTTACGATGGAGGTTGGAGAAGATCTGAGCGCGCGATACTCGCGAACGTTTCCCACGAAGTTTCCTCCTCGGGTTGGCCGGGTTGCGCGCGAGGCAACGCCGCCGCGCGAAGAAACCTGTCCGACAAAGTTTCTTTTTGATCGAACACACACGCTTTACCCTAAGCGACCCTATTAGTCGGCGGTTATCTTGGTCGTGACGGGCCGCGTAGACGCGGTGACCCCGGTAAATCCTTTCTCTTCGACGTGTCGACCGGTTGCAGCCTCCTCTCACAGCTGACTGCCAGAAGAGGTG
The DNA here is from genome assembly GCA_929113495.1 of Andrena minutula. Lineage (NCBI taxonomy): Eukaryota > Metazoa > Arthropoda > Insecta > Hymenoptera > Andrenidae > Andrena > Andrena minutula. The sequence goes on along the minus strand of OV815994.1, from coordinate 26,360,351 downwards.
CCAAGCACGTCTTCGATGCGCGAGCGTACGCGCGCGTGTCCCGTCTACGTGCACCTTGCCGTCTCGCAACGGCTGATTTACACGCCGACGACGCGAAGATTGCCGGTTCGGTCGCAGTGCCGCTGAGGATCTTTCGTTAAAGGACGATTCGCCGAAGGATCGCGTTAACTGCTTTTACCGGCGATAGTCTGTTATTCTTGGCGCGCCAGGTGATTGCTTCGACTGGAGGCTGCGGAGAATAGCGTTTGCAAAGAATTACTTTGGCATTGTGATTGATTATTATGGGATTTCGGAGGCGTAAAGAAGGAAAGTTTATAGTGAAATGAGTTTTAGAGTGGTATTTATGTTGTAGAAGCTGCTGCAAGGGTTTCGTAGAATTCACTATTTTGCTTTATAGATTCTTGGGAATGACGCAAAAATAAAAGATCTGATTATAAAGCAGAAGAATTTGTCACAACTGCTTACCTACAATGTAATTCGTATACAGAATATTGATTATTATAAGTATTGATTCAATTCATTTCTTAACACTTTGTCGATTATGTGACGTTTGATTTTCAATCCCGGTTGATACTTGTTGGTAATGAAAGTCTATGGGAACTATTTGCCAATATTCTCAGATATTTGAAAGATACTTGCAGTCGTAACTTTTGCACTGACAAGTAAATATTCACTTATAGTGAATGGAGTTTCCTGATTTGGAATATATTTTTTTTAAAGTACTCATAGTAAATAAGAAATCATGAAAATTAAATCTGCAATGGACCTATTTTACTCATGTTATTGCGGCGTACGGTAAAAAAGGCAAAATTTTCTTATTTAAGAATAATTGTCTAAAACCAGGCATATGTATATTTTTCTAGGCGTTGCATCCAAATATGATGTTATTTTTTGTGTACAAAATTTTCCTATGGTTGTTCTCTTAATAAAAAATGGGTTTATTGGAGATAACTCCAAAAGGAAAGGCCGGAGAATTTTTTAAATAGACGACTTCAAAGATAACATGGGGAAACATGACGAAAACACTTACAATATTATTCGAACACGGTAGAGCAATCAATGTGAAGATCGTCGAACAATGCATGACTCAGACATATATACTCATCTCACAGTGATATTATTTGCGCCCCCATGTTATCTTTGAAGTCGGTCTATTTAAAGTTTAAACAATTCTCCGGCCTTTCCCTTTTGAGTCATCTCCAAAAAAACGATTTTTTATTCAGAGAACTACCTTTGGAAATTCTTTTTACACAAAAAATAACATCACATTCGAATTCAACACCACAAAAACCATACATATGCCAGGATTTAGCAAATTATTCTGAAATAAGAGGATTTTACCGTTTTTCGCACTTTCCATTGCAGATATAATTTTCAGGATTTATTAATTACTACGAGTACATTCAGAAATATATTCCAAATCGGGAAACTCCATTCACTAACCGTGAATGTTTACTTGTGAGGCACTCGACCAGGGAAGTGGTACCACAAGTGTCTGACTCTGGTTGTCTGGAACCCCTGCAAACTCTCTTCGCGCATTTCCTCTAAACTATTCTAGCCATGTCTTCACTCTCACACCAAGAAGAACATAAGCAATGATGTATCTCTGTGAAAGAGCCCTTTCATCGGCCAGCAAGAAGTGTAATAGAGAAATCCTCGATCAGACTGTGTTAAATTCCCAGCAAATCGCAATCATTCCCAGCACAGCATCCCAGTCCTCGTCTCAATCATTTAATTACAAATTTCCGCGACGTACGATCGCGGTACGCTCTCCCTTTCTCGCGGAGTGGAAAGAAAAAGTTGAGCCGCCCGCCGCGAGAGACTCGCGTTGATGAAGCGCGATTACAAGCTCTCGCGGCGTTGATCGAGTCGATAGGGATCTCGACGGTGGTTTTTCAAGCGGACAGCTACCCGAGTCAGGACTCCTGGGGATCCGTCTTGTCCCCCTTTGACGGATCAAAGTGATGCACGCTGGCGAGACGAGCCGTCGCCGAGCAGTTTGCTCGACGGGAACCTACAGGGATCGCGTAATTGATGGCGCGATGCGCGCTCCGGAACTTTCGTCGATCCCCACGGCGATAAACCCCCAGCGCGTGCCGCCAGCGGCGCGTAAATCGTCGCGCTTTTTCTGCCATTGTTTACGCGACCATCGCATCAATTATCGCCTTGAGCTTCTTCCTTACGTAAATAAAGATTTCACCAACAGTACACATGAAAACTACCAATTGACGTTTCCCGATCGACCCATTCCGCGGCTCTGGAACCTTCACAGAGTCTCCGATCGCGTGGGATAACTGGCTTTCAAAATTTCGGTTGCCCAATTCGAGTGGGCGTTCCTCTGCTTACGCGCAGCTTAGTAGACTTGTTACCACAGTTCGGATATAATATTTACGAGGACTGTCTCAATTGCCGCGTTAGATTAAAAGCACACACACCTGCCAGCTATAATTTCCCCTGCCTCGTCTATGAAATGGAGCTCGACTTTATCAAAGTCAGATTGTTCAAAGCGGAGAACCCAGGATGAGCTCGTCATCGTCAAGACAGCCTGAAAGACCCATGAATATTCCTCGCGTCGCAGGGACTAGAATCTGACTGACCAGCGATCCCACGGTAAACATTAATTGGCAACGAGCTTCTGTCACTGCGACCAGGGAAACTCGCGCTTGAAACCTTGTCGAGAAGATTCCATCTCACTCTCGATACGAATCTATTCCTGCATCATCCTTCGCTCGTAGTATTTTCTGTGCGTGCGGACATCGTCGATGTCTCCCCGTCGAGAGTGAGAGGAGACGAGCGGACCGATGCCGCGACGGGGAAAGGCGACGGTGTCCGACACGAGTACACGGACAAGTTGGCTCACACTCGCGAATTATACGCCCCGATGGGACCGTGCAGGCTATCGAGGGACGAATTCGCGAGCGTAAACGCACGTGGACACCGCGCTTTATCGAGAAGACCAATGGATCCCGGTCGTCCTTGAATTCCGCGACGATCGCTCGCCCGAGGACGTCCCATATGGCGTCTGCCGCGCGCGGACGATACATTTTATTTCTGGAAATCGCTGGCATAATGTCGAAATGGTAAATTACAGTCCTCGTCCTCGCGTGGAACTACCGATGTCTTAATTTCCAAGCCTCCAACGTTATTGGATTAAACCGACATCAATGAAACAATACTCTTGGACAACTGGAATAGTAAATTGCTTATACACAAAGCATCAAGAATTAACAGTTATTTATAAGTATAATTTCGACCGTAATAATTAATCTATCTGCTTTCGGCGCACAGGTTCGGTCAATTTTAAAACAATAAAAAACACCATATGAGCAAGAATGCTTTGTTATTGCAAACGATACATCCTTTAAGTTTGAATTTCAAGAAGTTTAAATATGTTTTCAAAGTTCAACTGTATTTACCTTGTTCTCACCTCCTAGAAGCAGATGTTTTGTTTCACGGTTTACTGCAGTCTTATTCCAACCGACTCGCGTGTCACAAGTGTAACGAGTACACAGTGACTAAATTCCAACAGCATAAGCAGTATTTTATAATTTTTCGTAACTTTCCTGAGGAAGACCTGAATTAAGATCGAAACGTCGAAAGCTTTTATAATTTCTATTGCTAAATAGCTTTTTTTTTATTGTTTTAAAATTGACCGAACCTGTGCGCCGAAAACAGATAGATCAAGAATTAACGCGGTTCGTTACTAAGTAGACCTGAGCATGCAGCCGTTTCAGCGGATACCGAGCTACGCGCGGTATCAAACAGCTATTATCATTCATTTTCAACGGCGTCGACTGCTTATGTCATTAGAGCCGTGCTTTCCAAGTTACCATAATTCACGGTGTTATTACACCGCACCGCGAGCCATACGTTTATCCCCGCGTTCGCGTCTGATATTAAGTAACCTGCTCCTTTCTCTGACACCGACGATCTCTCAGCACTCGTAAAATTCTCATTAAGACGTCCCACGGGGCTAGGCGCGCTGCAGCCCAGGCGCGAACGGTCGAAATTCACGCTCGGGCGTATTCCGGTAGAGCACGGGGATCTGGAAAAAAAATCGGCGATAAGCCTACCATTTACGACCGCAAATGGACCAGTTTTTCATCGAGAAACTAGTACCGGGGCGTAGCGTGACAACGTAACGGTAGGAAAACGCGGTAGCCGGACACGTGGCCCGATAGAGAATAATTTATTAAATATTCCATCGGAGCCCATCGAGAACGGCGGCGCGCGCTGCTCGCGGCCCGCTCCTAGCCCCAAACCGACTAGTTTTCGAAGGCGAACTCGCCGGGCAGCTCGGCTGCAATTAAGACCGGTCGAACCTGAACGGAGCGGACGCGCCAAACGCGGCCTCTCTTGCATAACTGTCCACAGGAGAGTTCTGCAGGATGCGCGAGCGGTCTCGAGGTGATCGCCGTCGCGCGGATCATCTCGTAACGCGCGGCCTCTTCCCATCTCGTTTCGTTGCCAGCGGAAAGTGACTCGACCACTTTGCCTCCTTTTTTCCGCCTACCGCGCTTCTTCGTCCTCCGCCTTGGACGCGAGTGACGAGCGCGGGGAGCATTAATTACCGCGGCGGACAAATGCTGGGTGTTGAAGATGTTGGGGATGTCCACTCCCGCAGATTCTGGATATATATAGAGTTTTTATAAATAAATATAAAATTATAGCGTGAAATTCTGGAGCAGGGATTTGTTGAGGAACCACAGTTGAGCTTCTGCTGGATGGGAGAGGAGCGAGATCCTCTCGCGGATGTTGCGACAGCTTTAATTACGCGTTCGATCGCGCCAAGTTAATTTCGTTACGAGGCACGGCTCCGAGAGGCTGCGTGGCATCGCGCGAGCGAATGAAACGTCGGATTCCGCGACGGGAAATCAGGGAAATCCCAGGCCCCTCGCGGTGATCTCGACGCTTGACAAGACACACGCTTCACGATACTCTCTCTCTCTCACTCTCTGTCCCTCTATCTGTCTTCCTGCCTTCTCTGTCTGCTTCATCGGGAAGGGAACTAGAGGATCGATATACGAGAGCGTGGAACACGCATGCGAGGATAAGGACGTGGGTGGAGCCGTATCCTACGGCCATTTTGCGTCACACGCCATTCTTTTCGACAAGTGCACGCTTTTTTACATATCCTCCTACGTCCATTTTTCCACCCCCTCTCTCTGTCTTACTAGCGAAATTATGCTAAGTTGCGCAAGCCGTCCCGCCGCTGAGAGGTGTAATTGCAACGGTGGAAGCCAGTAGCCTCGCGAGTTTTCTATTTGCTTATTCTTTCGTCCGAAGTATGCAGGACGATCTTCGCGCGGTAAAAGCCGCCTGCGTCTGCGGCCGAGTTCTCGCGTTTTTTTTCAAGCGGGCAAGAACAGGCAGACGCAAAAAGAGAATGATGACCGGAGGAATTAACCCCTCCTCGATTAGTATGATCGTGAATTACGCGCCGATGGGATCGCTGCTGTCGTGTTTGCTCTTCTCCGGGCCGGGCCGCGTCAAGAGTTACTCGTAAAACTTCCTAGGCCTGCAATTATGGCCCCGCGATTTTTCCTTTCCCGTGATTTATGCACGCCCGTCTACACGCCGTTCCCTTGTTCAGGATTCGTCGATAATATCCGCGTCGGACTATCTCGATGCCGAGGATACGACTGCGTTGTCCTGCACGATACGCAGGGGTGGTTCTCGCACGGTTTCGTGGAGATGAACGCGCGTTGCGTTTCACGCGATTCCCTGGACTTTCCGTGTCACGACTCGAGACATCTGCGAGAATGGGCAACAGTCGTACAGCGCGGCTCACCGTATCGTCGCTGCAGATACTTTCTCCTATCCAGCGATTAGCAATCCGGGATACCCAAAAGTCATTAAACTCCGTGAGAACGTGTATTCTTTATCTGCCAAGGAGTATATCCCGCGGAATCGCTCGCAGTTTCGATTAGCCTCCCATCGAAGTCGACTGGAAATCGTAACTTTCTCTTAAAAACCGGCGGGGATCTTCTACGGGGTGACTTTTAAGGAGACGTTCCGGTCTAAAAATCGATCCTTTTTTATCTCATTTTTCGACTGTTCAACCTTTTAAGAATACGCGTTTAAAAGGATTTTTTGGAGTTCGTAAAATTCACGAAGTTATAGGCATTTGAGTAGCGATAAATGCATGGGTACCTAATACCTGACTACTCGGCGCTCACCTAAAACAGTGTTCTCAAAATCGGTGGAACCTATATCTCGGAAAGTTATCCGATTGGACTAAAACTTTTTTATTTTGAAGAATATACTTCTGGCTCGCGGAGAAACCAGTAAAGTGTAAAACAAAAGGACGAAAAATATAGGGAAAAAGTGATTTCAAACTTCAAGTGCCGTTATTACCTAAAAAAATGTCACTTTTTGTCATTTTTACTGCTAAGTCCACGAGCGAGTTTCCTTTAATAATCTGGGCATTGTTTTTTATTTCAGACCAATAGTTTAGGTGCTACAAGTTCCACCGGTTTGAATGCATTTCTTTACCCCTTCACTTTAACGACTTCCCAGTGCCATCTACAATGATTAATTATAAAACAAAAAAATATTTCCATAGTTTAAAACATCCTTAATAAAATTCCAAAAGTCCCATTAAATTATATGCAATAGTTTTCCTTTAATTAATTCCTAAAGATCACCTATTCTTATGGACTCCAGACCGGAAGAGCCCCTTAATCGACATCGACACATTTAAGGGAATAAATACAGTACACATAAGATAACATATATTCCACACTACTCGATTCAAATCAGTAGACACCCACTCCCCGCAGGACTCAAGGTGCCATTCAAAACCCCAGGCTCCAAAAGTGCCTCGTGCACCAAAGAATGAAGATCCTCCGAAGAATCCTCGAGCGTGCTGAATGCTCATCGATACAGCCAACGGAGAACAATCCCGGCGAGCGTAAGTCATGCATCCATCGGTTACGAAATTCATTGCGGCGGTTGATCGCGAGGCCAGGATAATCCCGGCGTGCCATCGAAAAGCCCTCGCGTCCTGTGTGTGCCACTGAATGCAGCGGGGCCGCATTGCAGCTGCACCCACGAGTCATCGGCATCTCCTTCGTTCTGTTCTCCCCCTCCTCTCCCCCGCCGTCTCTCAGCTCCTCTCCACGAAGCGTCGCGCTCGTATCCTGGTGTCACGCCACGTACCCTTCCCACTTCTTTATTCCACGGCGCCTGGATGCACGGTGTGGATCGCGCACACTTATATACGCGCGGCGCATACGCGGTGCACCGTGGCCGGAGCAAAGGAGAGTGCTCCCCAGCACTCCGCCGTGCTAAGCCGGTCTCACGGTAGTTCCTCGGGGTCAGGGGGCGATATACCTACCTACCTACCTACCTATCAGCCAGGCTGCTCGAGCCTGCGTGTCGCAAGCGGCTCTCCGTGTATCCTCCTCCTCTCTGCCTCTCCCTCTTTCTCACCGTATCTCCTCCCCCGCCCGAGCCACGTCGATCCTCTTCTTTCACCTCCTTCGACACCGCCAGCCTGCACTCTAACCCGCTGCAAGCCGGCCCCCTCAGCCTCCCGCGAGCGTCGCCGCGGCTCCTCTGTTCTCTTATTGCCGCGCGCCAGGAATCTTTTGTCGGGAGAGGTCAATCCGCCGGGAACGTATCTAATCTTTCCAGGGTATCTGGACAATTTGTTTCAGCCCCGGGTTTCCTGGTCCTGCTCGCTACTTTCACAAATCTATCGTTTCACTTTGGCCTTCTGCTCTGCTCGGAGCTCTGCTCCCGCTTGTATCGATAGGGGTGTCTTTTTCTTCTCGTAGAGTGAGTGTCTTTAGAAGTCTCCCCAATCTAGGGTATTAGAGGCTGAAGGTACATCTACTTGGTGTAATTCTAGGGAATAGTTATTTAGTGAAGTGATTAGCGTTTTATGTATGTGGCTTGTCTCTTTTCCTTCCATTTTTCGGCAGCAGAAAGCTCGTTGTACCTGACAAATTACGAGGCAGGTGATAATTCGATCCTGTTAACGATCACGGTGAATGGACTGCTAACGACCACCGTGAGAGGGGCGATAAGTGAGGATAAATATCGGGGTCCCGGAGAAACGATCTACGTAATGACGACGGGAAGGTGACTCAGGATTTGCACGGGTTTCCATAGTCATATCCCTAATTACGATGTCATCAATCTTTCACTAAATTCAGAGGAGAAAGCTGCACCAGCCCGTGGACCAGTTGCAGGTTGCTCGTCTCCCCGAGACTTTCAAATTAATTTACGTACGAAACGGAGAGAATGAATTTTCCAAACCACCAATTAAACAAACCTGTCAGTTTTGTCCACGACTATCCACTTCACCTACAAAGAAATTTCCAAACTTTATAGAAGCTTCGTAATTCCCCAAATGTTTCTAATTTTCATATCTAATTGAACCATGTGACGGGAGTGAAACATCGAGAGAGAATGCCAGCCTTTTTAGCCGAGATGGGATCGATCTCAGGACCGTCCAGCGTAACGAAGCATTGGCGAGCGTGGACCCGGCGAAAAGCATTCTAAAAAGTAGGATCCGAGCGTGCAGAGCCGGGGACGATCCGGCACGGCACTGTCTCCACTTAGCAGTGAAAGGGTTAATTACGATCGCCAAGTCGGAGAGACGCGTGGCCCGTGTGGGCGGCCAGATGGGAGTTTAAGACGAAAATACCTCGGTGCGCGAGATTATGTGTCGTGCGACGCTCAGAGGCAGCGGGATCAGGTCCTACTTTCTCTCGTGCACGCACCCACCATCGCATAGGTGCCTAACGCTGTTAGGTGTGCCTCTGCATGCGGGACGAGCCCGATCGAACAGTGGAATATGACTGTTCCCGTCAGACGCGAAGGTAACGACGCACGTCGACGAAGAAAAGCCTGTCTATAAATAGCGGGCTTGCCTGTGCCTCTGGTTTTTCTCGCATTAAACGTCCCGTCTTCGAAGGAAACTCGCGTCGATCCGATGAATTATTCATAAAGGATATCAATTATCGCGGCACGGCATAGAAGCTCAGTCGGGAGAAAACGATCGTCGGGGAGGAATGGTTGCAATTAGCTACTAATTTATAGGAATTTCGTGCCTAATTGTAGCGAACAGGGTCGACGGTGCCCTGACGTCACCTGCGTTCCTCTCCCGGGCGAATAGAAGCCGCGGTAAGTAGGCCATTACGCTAATAAAAATCCCGCGAAATCCCGCGTCACCTCGGGTCCGATCGGTGGCGACTTTTCACGAGAAGATCGCTAGGAATTTTATGGCCCCTCGGTGGGTGTAAAGTGGCAGATAATTTGGACAGTGACGAGAGTGTTTGGTCACATTTATTGAGCCTATTTTGTTGGGATCGATTGAGTGGATCTTGAGTGGATCTTAAGTGGCGCCAGATGATTTCACGGAATTCACTGAGTCCACGGGATCCTACTTTCGATGTCGCGCGACAGGGGAATCTCTCTGTTTGCACGGGGATCTGCGACAATGCGCGTTTCTCCTTCCGCAACGCGGATGCTCGCCGCTGGGCGCGGTTTCCGAATAATTTCATGGTAATTCGCAGCGATGTACAAATAGAAGACGCAATCCTCCGGCACCGTGAATGGACACGTTGTCAAGTTGTTCGCGGCTCTTGTATCAACACGCTGTTAAAAGGCTTCCTACACTGCCTTCGTCAACGTAATCCCACTTGCCTTCGACGTCACGTAGGAGACTGAATTCAACCCTGGAGCAGCTCGTATCAACACCTATCTAAGGAGAACCCATCGATCACGCTGTGTCGAAGTTTCTATTAATTATACCACAAAGTTAACTCATCACTGAAGTCTCTGCGATATCTCCGTCATCGGAATTACATTATCACTGCAGCTTCATTAATATGTCCACGCGTTGTCACCACGATCAACGATTACTGATGTCCCAACACAGCAAAAACGTCACATCATTCGTAATTCCTCCACGGCTAATAATATTAAGTACTGCTAGAATCCACCTTCCATCTTAAACCCACCAGCACAAAAAACCACCCCCCAAAAAAGCTCCCCTTATCAGTCCCACCTAAAGTCTCCCCAATATCACCAGGACCATTCTCCTATCTGATCCAAACACCTCCGCCTGAGCGCTACACTTGTCCCCGGCTCTCCCACAGCCGAAAGTGCTCTCTAATCCCTTCACCCACGCTGTCCATCGGAGCACGTCCGCCTGCGGGGCAGGAGAGGCTCGCCAGGCAGAGTCGACGACGCGGAACGAGGAAGCGAACGATGGAAGAGGTGGAGAAGGGAAAGAGTGGTTAATTCATGAGAGCAAATCGACGTGGAAGCGGTGTAGCTCGCCGTGAGCTGCACGTGGTGGCACGTGGAGAGGCGTGGTTCGTGGGAGAGCCGTGTATACCGGCTGTAATCCACTTGGCACACGCTGTTCGGCTAACCCTACTCTTTCCCGTCCGTTCGCTACCCTACCCTGGTCTACCTCCACCTTTACCCTGCCTACGGTGCTGTCTGGCTAGCGCTCTGCTCAAGTTAATCGAGTCCTTCCTGTGCACGTGCACAGAGCCGCTCAGGTGCGGGCCACTCTTTCCTCCAGTATGCGCTCCCGTAGGTGGGATCGGTTGCGCCGCTCGCGGGACTTCGGCTGATCCCCGCTGTCCGATAGGGTTCATTGTTTTGGAGCGAGCTATCTTAATTGGCAGCGGCCACCTTACCCGCCGCGCCGACAGGTTACAGCCTCGAAGGGGGGAGCGGAAGGGAAAGGTTAAAGGGGGGCCTAGAGAGAGAGTGGGCCGATGCATTTGTGACTTTTCGCCGGGGCAATGACAGGCCTCGCGCAGATCGTTCTGCATGCCAGCCACGGATTTATGGCGGCGCAGATAGGATGGGAGGCGCGTTTCGCGTGGATCGTTATCAACCGGCACCGTCGCCGATCTTTTAATTCACCGTAACGGCACGACCGTTCTGTCTAATCGCGTGGCACCCTCTTCGCGCACCCTCGAACCCCGCCGACGGCGCGGCCGTTCACCAGCCGGCCGACGTTTTACGACGCGAAAACCGCTGGGTGGTCCGTTTAGCCTCGCAGTTGTGAAATTAAATCGAACCAGCGACTTAGGTAACCGTGACTATCTCCGATTCGAATCTTGCTGCGGGGTTGAGGGGTGAGAGAGCCTCCAGGGAGGCGCATCTGTTTATCCGTGTATCACGTTCCCGTTGCTTTTCAATCGTTCGTGCTGGCTTGCTCTAGCGCTCTTCTTACCGTTGCTGGAGCGATTACTCTGCGCCGAGTAATTCTAACAAATGCTCAAAGACAGTTGATCAAGTACAGTTTAAGTACTTAACGAAAATTCGAATACAACTTGAATCGCAGAAACTCGAACGGAATCTGTTATACCTAAATCTCACGTCTACTTTCACATTTCTATGGAATTCGTTTTGCGACTGGGATCTTGAAAGAAGACAAGCATCGTCCTTGTTAACGGGAGTATAGTCATCCCCCAGGCGCTGGGGGGATAATATCGCGTAATAATAATCGAGCAGGGGGTATGGTGGATGTATAGGACGGGCTAGGTAGTATTTTAAATGCCAATGATTTCATGTCTCCCCGGGGTGTCAGAGCCACCCTATATAGGACGAAACCCCGACGTCGAGGACCTCAGTCGACGGCGAGGACCCGACGATTCATACTCCTTGTTACTCCTGGACAGTGGTAGCACGCAGTAAACTGGCGACAAGTCATCGCCCGGGGAGGAATCGAAGCCAGTGAAAGTGGTTTCCGAATTCCTTTGGCTGCCAGGCCAAGATTGGCCTGGTGGTCCAAATTCACTCGTATCTCGCAAATATTCGCACGAGTGACACCACTCTTCGTCCAAGTATCACGCACCTCCAGACCCGAATTCGCTTCTTTCCGAATCGGCAGAGATGATCACCATGGACACCGGTCACTCTCAATATCGCAGATATTGTACGTAACAGACACTTCGGTAAACAACTATCCCCTCTCCACGCCAGACACTGACAAAAGAAGTGCTGTTCGCGGCTATCGTCGCGACGGAAGTGGTCGGCCGCGTACGCTCAGTGCACCGTCAGAAAGTTTCCATTCTGAACGGGAACTGCTGATCCATTTTATTTCACCGCCGACAATGAGCGTCTACGTTTCTAAGTGAACTTTCAGGACACTCTGAAACAATGTCCTCGATAAACAGCCCGTTTAATACAATACCTATTCGTCCTGCTTTTTAATCGGTCACATTCAAGACGGGGGCCATTTCGAATATAAAGCTCAAGGAGAGAGTTCTCTTATTTCTAAAAAAGGAGGGAACACTTGCAATTAATACTGTCCAATACTTCTAGATGTTGTTTTCGTGAAGATTGCGACTAGGTTCGTCAGGGTGTGACGTTTCACGTCAGAAATTGCTTTTGCATGCTTCACGCCTCAAAGTTTAACAGTGTCATTTCCAAGAATCTAATTCATAAATATGTTTCTTAGAGATTTCGAGGGATACGTTGCTGAGGTTTGTGGTATTTTGTTGCAGGGCAACTGCACTCGCCGAACGGCGACAGCGATAATAGCAACGGTAGCCAGCGTGCGGTAGCTGTGACTCGGAACGACGTAGACCAGCAGCAACAGCAGCATCGCCAGCGACAGCAACGGCCGCCAACAGCTACCGTTCCAGTTCTCGCCTGTACAAATCACTCTTCTACGACCACGACAACCACCGCCTTCACGGTAGCGTCAAGTATGCTTCTTCTGCAGACACAGGTGAGTTTCCATTCATCGTCTGGCATCCTTGATTCATCGGTCCCTACCCTTCGCGCTCTTCACTCGCAAGATACTGAGCGTAACAGATAACTCGGAGCCCATTCTCCGCCCCTTTTGCGACCCTGCGTTCTCGATGATACCGCAATCTACAGCAATTCGTTATCCCCGAGGCCATGACAGGCGTGTTTGTTAGCGCGGACGGAATTTATGTCGCCCGGCGAAGCCGGCCAGGTAATTATCGAATCCCGTATTTAGCGGGGCAGGGAACTTTCACTATTTCAGTATCTTATCTGTCGTACTCTTCGAACTCCGCGAGCTCCGGCCCGACCTGCAACAAGATCTGCCCTCCTACGTCCCGGCGTTCTTGATCGTCATCTGCATTCGCTTATCGCGCACCATCTGCATTCCTGCCCACGTACCCGGATCTCGAGTGTCGTCCTACCTGTTTCTATCCCTACCCCTTCCGCGCCGATTTTCCATCTCGGTTTCACTCGGAATCGGTGGTATCGTCACGCGTAATTAAACCAGTCGGCCGGGCTGGCCTGGCTGCTGGGCGAAATTAGCGATGCAGGGAACAAGGTGGTGTCGTAATTGCTTAGAGGAAAAAGGCTGGTGGAGGGGGGCGAAAGGGAGGTGGTGCTTTTAGGAGGTCGTTTAGAAGGCCGTAGCCAGGGTTGTGGAAGGCTGAGGCTTCGATCGTTTGTTCTCTGGGGAGCGATGAACGAAATGTCAGCCCAACAGCGGAACCAACCTGGCAAATTGAATATCCAACCCCATCCACCCTTCCTTCGCCTGATATCCTCCTGACGCCCCCACCCTCGCAGACGTCTTCCGTGTCTTTGCTTTCGTTTCGCATCCTCGTCGATTCCATAGACTTCGCTCTTGTAACTTGTCCCTCTCCGTTGCCACAGAGACTTTGAATTTTGTCACTCGCGTTAGTTAAATATTACGGCACCTTACAAAAATTTAAATATCCTGGCGAAAAACATTGCCAGGTTCAGATGTTGATGAGGATTTTCACGAACGATGGGTTATGGTAATAGAGTCGCGTAGATATAGATTCTATTCCGAGGCAACGATCGAGCGTATCGACTTAACGTTAGAAAGGGTTCGAGGAGAAACACTCCGTTCGATTCTTCAACGTAGAAATCTCCGCGCGAGGCTGTCTATAGTTGAGTTATAGACAGCACGCGATACAAGCCAATCCTCTCCGACATCCTCACTGCGCACCTCGACTGTACATCGATATCTCGACACAGGCTTGCGATTGTGGTCGAGCAATGTTACCGCCTTGCAGTCGAGTACTTCGATTTGCCGCTCGTGCGGCTCTAGAACTGTTCCGACACCCTCGGAACAGCAGAAACCGCGAGTAAGGTGAATGTCCCCATTAGCGACCGTTTAAGAGTGTGACTGGTTCGAAATAGTATATTTTTTACTAATATACGACAATATTTGAGTAAAGTATGGATCATTGTATTTTTTTAAGTCTCTAGTTTCTTAATCAAATTAGTTTTACAGTGATATTTGACTATTTACACAAAAATTATGGCGAAAATTATATTGGACCTGATGTCCCCTTTAGTGACCATCTACTTTATACCACGATTTTCTGCTACAATAATGAAAGAAAATGGGTATTTTCTTTTTATTTTATAATTCTGTATATATTTCTCGTTAATTTGAGTAAGTCACTGCATGGATCCATGTATTTTTATTGTAAAATTTGCGAGTTTAATGATATCTGGAGTATAACCTCACGGTATTAGAATCTGTCAACTTTCATGTCAATGACCAAGTCTTAATTTACATGTGAATTTACTTAAAGATGAATGTACGGCTACATAAATAACGTATGAAACAATAACTGAAATATTTCGCTTATATTTCGCTTTCTGTGTTGCAATAAACAATAACAAAATGAAGTGGTCACTAATGGGGACGTGGTCAGTAATGGGGACATTTACCTTAGTTGCTTCCTTCTTTGAGAACCACCGGTACATCCGTGGCCCCATGTGCTTCGTCAGGCAGGACAATTAACTAGAAGTTATGGTGAACGTTACCAGACCGGTCAAACGGAGTGTAACGTCTGTTTGCAGAGCCCCTTCGGATGTAGCACTCTGGCGGATCTGTTGAGCGCATCGTACACGGATCCTGCGGATGCGGGAAGCCTGCCGGAAGAGCTGGACCCGTTTCCAGAACTGCAACTGGGCAATCCTCAAGGGGTACCGACAGCTGACGACTCGGCACAGCCGCAGCAAACCGTGCACCATCAACAGCCACCGCAGCCACCTCCATCGGCAGCTCCTCTTCCCGAAGACGTCCAAGCAGACTCGCTTAGGTATCCATTCTTTCCATCATGCTTATCACTCACAGCTGCGATAGAACCGTAGACCCGCGTGATAGCTGAAAGATCGGTCTTACTGTTTCCCGTGTCTCCTTCAAGGATCCCTGAATTGTACAGGATGTCCCGGGTTTTATCAGCCAGATCGTGATAACAATTCAAGCTATCCTATATTTCGTAATTCTGCGATATTTCCGCGACATCCCGTGTACCGCAACGTTCGATTCAACCGCGAGAGTGCAGTTAACGTTCGAGCGGAACGATCGTCTAACAGATAAAAATCGTGGCTGGCATTTTGTTCTTCGGTCAAGGGTTAACGGTTCGTTGGCATTTAATCCTCGATCCATCTGACGCAGCTCAACACCCTTGCCGAGCTTCCAAGAGACCTACACGGCGCCGCGGTACACCAGACAGGAACTCCAAGTGCTCGGTATTAAAATGGACGAGGAGTGTTACGACAGCGCGGTGTACCCTTGCGGGACTGGTCACTATTCCACTGAGTTCTCGCCGAACACGATGCCCTACCACGATCATCAGCAGCAACCACAGCAGCAACATCATCACCACCACCATCCTCATCAGCAGCCCCAACAACCGCCGCCCCCTCAGCAGCAACACCACCACCATCATCACCAGGGTTACTTCGCGACAGAGACGGCCCCGACACCGACCACCGCTGTTCCATCCCCGTCGAATCATCGACAGGACTCGCCTTACGGCGCGGCGGTCAGCGTGCCCATGGTGTACGGCCCACCGCCGACTATAACCGGCGGCGCCACCCCCGTCGCACCCACAGATCTTTGCTCCAACGTGGACAACGTCGTCGTGGGCACCTCTCGCCCGCGAAGGGCGTCCCTGCCCACTCAGAGGTCAGAATCAGCGAGGTAAAGTTCAAAGTCCGTGAATTATATCCGCCTCTATCCCCTTGGTATTTTTGCTTCAATTAAATCCTCTGTTAATTATTCCTTGCGTCAAATACGATATACATTTCCTTGTTTGTGCGACGCAATCGATTAAATGAAGCGCTATTTTCTCACCCATTTTGCCGTGATCACGATGAATCGCCACTTCGGAACTTTCTGCACGTGTCCGTGCTGTTTTTATTTATTACAAACAACTGCTCTTGTCGCGGTAAATAATTGCCGTAAATAGATAAGTACGATTTCTCTTTATTTTATTTAACGTCACGAACAGAGGATTCGTGCGCCAGCGTTATTCCAGCGATGTATGTGGAGTAATAAGAAACGAAGGACTAAGTAGTTTTTCCTCGAGATTCATAGAAAACGACACTCGTAAACATTCCTTGGAACTTCTCTCAAAGTGGCTGTTATTTAACCCTTTTTTTTAAATGTTTGTTGTAAACGATGTTCCAGGAGATTCTAAAGAATTGGCTTGTTTTTGTCAACAGTAGCGGCAGCACAGAGTCGCCGAAAGCTCGCGGCGGAAGTGGCACTGGTAGCTCCGTGAGCTCACCCTCGCCAGGAAGTGGAGCCAGCAACGAACGAGCACCGCCCAGCCCGAGCCAACTTTGCGCGGTTTGCGGCGACACAGCAGCCTGCCAACATTACGGCGTGCGTACCTGCGAGGGTTGCAAGGGCTTCTTCAAGAGGACCGTGCAGAAGGGCTCGAAGTACGTGTGCCTGGCTGAAAAGGCCTGCCCTGTTGACAAACGCAGGCGGAATCGTTGCCAATTTTGTCGCTTCCAGAAGTGCTTGATGGTCGGCATGGTGAAAGAGGTGAGCAGCAATCATCCTACCCCGAAATCTCCAGTTTTAATGATTCGTCGAAAGTGACAAGCGTGTCTGCTAGGTATTCTAGCTATAGAATACCCTTGAAAACTGTTGTGATGGTGGTCTGTCTGTTTCACAGGTTGTCAGGACGGACTCGCTGAAGGGTCGTCGCGGCAGGCTACCCTCGAAACCAAAGTCACCGCAGGAATCGCCGCCAAGCACGCCAGTTCCTTTGATCACGGCTCTGCTACGCGCACACTTGGACACCACCCCCAACCAAGCCAGCTTGGACTACTCGCAATATCGGCAGCCCAGACACGGCGATCCACCGATCACCGAAGCCGAGAAGACGCAACAGTTCTACAACCTCTTGACCACCTCCATAGACGTGATTCGAAATTTCGCCGACAAGATCCCTGGCTTCACGGATCTGGTTAGGGAGGACCAGGTGCGTAATTATTTAGATCCTCCATCGGCAGACAATGCCCATTACGAATTTAGCCCCGGGTTTTCTGCACCGTTGAATAAACTCGTGTGTCGTAATGCAACTAAGACAATATCCGTAGGGAATCTTGCATTAAAAGAGATCGATAGCTTGTACATTTTATAAAAGGTCAGTCTCCGGCGAGCTTACGACATGTTTAATCGACGGTCTGATTGGCCAGTTGTCTAGTAGTAGCCTCCAGCTGCTGGCCAAACTGAGGTTTCCCCGCAAAATCGTGATCGCGGGGATTCGGGGGATTCTCTCCTGTGACGCTGGGAAATTTATATCTCGTTGTTGTTGGTCCTTAGGAGTTGCTTTTCCAATCGGCGAGCCTGGAACTCTTCGTTCTACGGCTGGCGCACCGTACGAAACCGGAGGACACGAAGCTGACGTTTTGCAACGGTGTGGTCCTGGCACTGGAGCAATGTCAGCTTAGCTTTGGCGACTGGCTTCACAGCATCCTCGAGTTCTCCAAAGCTCTTCACGTGCTCGACGTAGACAATAGCGCTTTCGCCTGCCTCTGTGCCCTCACCCTCGTTACTGGTAAGTTTGCAATTGGGAATAAATTCGCTCGTCTACCTTCTTCGAACCTGCTCATGTTCCAGCTTTTATCATTCTCGTCCAGTGATTTTCTTCCCATTCAATTCGCTCGTGTTTCCTCCTTCCCCTTTGTTCCACGATTCCCCATTACGCGTGGCCGTCTGGACGATAAACTATTTACTAATCAGACAATGAGTTATTGATGCGACGACGAAAGAAACCGCGATCGTTCGTTGGTTGCACGCGATACGTCGCCGTGATTCTCTGCGCGTGTTGCATGTGCGTGCTCCTTTTCGGGGGCTGCACAGCCGTTGAAATTCGATTGCACGCAACATCGATCTGCCGATTCAGTGGAAAAGAAATCAGAGGAAATTCGATAGCTTCTTCAATGAATAGCTCATGAATCTTAGAAATCCCAATTGCCATGGCAAACAAAAAACTAGTTCATTAAACGATTTATGTTAGCTTCGATCCTCTGTATGTTTGTTTGTTTGTTTGGCGTATGGTTCAAATCTGGCAACTCAATTTTCACCCACTTCCACCAGTCCAATTGTATTGAAACTTTGGAGGCCTGCGTAAAAAGGTAAAAATGAAAACAAAACAAATTTAAAAATATAAAAAGTAAAAAATGTATAATTTCAAAAAATGTCATCAATAAATATAACCCATGACCACAAATCCAAACGACATAAAATCAGCCTATACCGACAAATAAAACTTGGACCCTAAAAAGTAAAAAATATATATAATAAACTTTTTAAGTTAAACGATTTATAAAATGTACTAAATGCTAAAAAATACTTATTTTCTTGTACTACAATTTCGATGACGTTTTCTCACTTTAAATAAAATCGTGGCGCGGGATATTTCATAACAGAATATTAATCAATTTAATACAGCGCCACGATTTTATTTAAAGTAAGAGAACACCATCGAAATTGTAGTACAAGAAAATAATTATTTTTTAGTTTTTAGTGCACTATAAATCGTTTAACTTAAAAAGTGTTTTATATATATTTTTGTTCTCCCATCAAGATTTTCACAAGTTGGTTTTCCCATGGTGCCTCTAAATTCGGTTCCCGAATTATTCTAAGTTTTACCAACAACGTTTGTCAATCTACGAAGACTATCCTCATTGAATATTACTCCAACCAGCCCAAACCATCGATCCATTTGTCAATCGATTCATTACCAATACCCTCTGTCTTAGGGCTGGGACTATTCGAATGATTTAATATTCGAATATTTTACAAGTATTCGAATGCTACGAATAAACTTCGAATATTTGAGTAATCGAATAATAACATTCGAATACTCAAATATTCGAATAGTATTCGAATACACAAATATTCGAATAGTATTCGAATACTTGGATATTCGAATTATATTCGACAAATAATTGAGCAACTGAATTAATCGAATACTCGAATACCGAAAAATTCGACAAATAGTCCCAGCCCTACTGTCTATAACGACGACCGTCTAATACAAACGCGAACCTATCTACTTGTGATTACAGAGAGGTACGGCCTGAAGGAGCCCCATCGCATGGAGCAGCTGCAGATGAAGATCATCTCCTCCCTCCGCGACCACGTGACCTACAACGCCGAGGCGCAGAGGAAGGCGCACTACCTGTCCCGTCTGTTAAGCAAACTCCCGGAGCTGAGGAGCCTGTCGATGCAGGGGCTCCAGCGCATCTTCTACCTGAAGCTGGAGGACCTGGTGCCAGCACCGCCTCTGATCGAGACG
Source organism: Andrena minutula (assembly GCA_929113495.1). Taxonomy (NCBI): domain Eukaryota; kingdom Metazoa; phylum Arthropoda; class Insecta; order Hymenoptera; family Andrenidae; genus Andrena; species Andrena minutula. The sequence continues at coordinate 26,340,795 of OV815994.1, read as the reverse complement.
ATGTTCGTCGGCAGCCTGCCGTTCTAATCGCCTTCCGCTCGGCCATACCTATCGCTATCAGTCGCGTCGAACAATTTCGCTCCGAGTTCCGTGCGGTTGCGTTACACGATTAAGTTTCCTTAGTTCTGTACGTAGTTTCTACTATCTTGTTGCGTGTATCCCCTCATGGTTTTCACGAGTGTCGACGCTCCTCGATGCGGATCGAATGGACACGATGGGTGTGTGAATCCTTTCCGACTACGATCGTCCCCCGCCGAGGCGTTCCGCGGATATTCAAGGGACGCGTGTGCTGTGCGCGGCGCGAGTGACCGTTCGCGGAGGACACTTCGCAGCGCTAAATTTAAGACAAAGTTCCCTTGCGAGCGTGAGTGCGAGAAAGAGAGACGCGTGAATGGTTCGGGCGCGTGGCTTCGCGACGTGTCAGGCGGCAGGTGTTACTGCCCGACGCGACAACTGTTACTATTGTTACTACTATTATTACCGCTATTACTACTTCAACGCTGTACCACGTACGGCTACTCTTGCTATCGAAAGTACAGACGCCCAAGCCATCGAAGGTCGGCCGGGGCTCCCCGCGGATCATCAAGGCGGACCGGGCGGGGCAGCGACGAAACGAACGGTGGACATCCCTCGCAGTCGTTCCGCGGTGACGAGGTTTCGCGAGAGGACGGGGATGCGCGACGAGGCGCGTGATTTTCCAAGCTGGCGATTCGTCTAAAGGCTACGCTGATTCTCGCAAAACGGTGCACAAAAGGAACCACGGAGAAGAAAAAAAGAACGTACACGCGCATTTTTATCACTTTTCTACTTACTTTGTATAACTCGCCACGCCAACGAACACCACGTTTCCTTTCGTCGCTCGCGAGCCCGGCCCTGGACGATCCACGGGGGACCGAGTTCTCCTATTTCGGTAACACAGAGATGTACTTATCCGTCGGTGACGAGGAGGAGGCGCATTCGCAACATATCGGAGCAACGGCGGAAGAGCGGACTCGCAAAGATCACGTCGCTGGTTCCCCTTCGAATCTTCGCTCTTCCGTGTTGTCAGCGTAGACGTAGGCCGTGACTCCGCGATCGCACTCGATCGTGTCGCGATGATGCTAAAGTACCGTTTCGTGTCCTTCCCACAACCCTCTCACCCCGTTACCTCGAATACGCGTGCCCTTAGGTTGGAGGCTTCTCGGTGTGCCGCACCCCCCTCCCGCGATCACACGGGATTTAGTATCATTGAAAGCACGCGAGTGTCTTCCAAGTCACGCGTTCAGGTCGAGACCGCTCGGCCCCAATTTACCACTATTCTTGCGTTAATGTGATTTTAGACAGCTAAGGGAGAGAAAGAATGAGACAGGGCCCCTGCTGAAGCAACCTTGCCGGCAGGCAACGAGGCACGATGCGAATAAGGAGAACGATCCGCGGCATCGTGATCATCGCCTTCGGCAGGGTGTTTCCAGGCGACGGGGCCCGGCATAAAGTTACCTATTACGTTACGACATTTATTTTTAATCAAACTAACGTAGAAAGTCCTATTTATACGTATACCGCGCCGTTGCTACTACTTATACTATTACTTACTACTTACTACTACTATTACTTACTTACTACTTACCGCTAGCGTTACTATCTAACGGCGTCACTATCGCTGCTACCACTGTTACCATCCACTACCTTCTTACCACCACCTTGTGTTACCAATCGCCCGCTATTGCGTAAGAATCACCGATCGACGTTGAGCACACTTCCCTCCCCCGGGAATCGTGGACTCGGATCGACCTGCCGAGGCTCGATCAAACGGCTCGAGGACTCGAGGAGGCCCACGATTTCGTCTATCTTTAACCACTCAGGAGGCTTACCGATGCGATCAATAAGCGGCTGTCGCTCGTGCTCGCCGCGAAATTGACGCAACCACATGGAAGGGTCTCCAGGAATAGCCGCCCTAACTCTTCGGCAATAACACTTTCCTCTTTTGCGTGTATGTTACTTGTCGACTCGTTTAAAAGTACAGCCCGGTGAAGCGACCCGAAGCGACGCGGCGCTTACACGGGATAATGACTCGGGAGCATCACAGCGTTAACGTTTTAGTGCACCTAATCAGAAGACGACGCTCCGCGTGGAGCCGGCTGTCTTCAGCAGAGCCAGGAACACGTTTAAATACATGTATGTGCACAATAGGTATAAAAGTAAATTACGTGTGTATACGTTATCTCTAACGCCGTGTGTATCCGCAAATGTTCGACGCTTCAACAGGGGAACGTCTCGTTTCCGGGCCTGGCGATCCACACATGCGATCGATGGCCCCGAGACGGACTCGTTCTTCCTCGATCTCTGCGCAAAATATGGTTCCTCTGGTAGATGGATCTTACTTTTCTTTTCTTTTTTTATACTGCCCGTTCGGTGCTGTTTCGAGAATTCTTAAAATCGCTCGCCTTCGTGCAAGAACTTTCGTTCGCACGCGCGGTCTGCCGTTGCGGAGTGACGCGCGAGGGAAGCGGGCCGATCACCGCGGAGCTTCCTTTACAGATTCGGATTCTACGAGTTTACAATCGAAAGCTCCTTGACTTGCCCTGCTTCCTCCGAGTGGAACGAGCTTCAGGCCGCGTTTGCTGAAACGTTTGCGGATGGATACGATCGCAGGTGTACGGAGAAAACGAATAAACAAACGCCCGGGAGGAAAGCAAGGTACAAGGATCGGGATGGTGCGCGCGAGGCACGTCCATTCCGATCGAAATTAGGATAACGCGGGCGGAAGCGTGAGGTCTCTAAACCTGCGTGGTAAGCCACGTTCGGCCGGGAGCAATCGGGAGTAATGAATTTCTAATTAGCGATAATGGGCTTGGATGCGCGTTACGAAAGAGGACCCGATCGCTTCCTCCGCGTGTACAGGGCGCGTCGAGTCCAGAAGAGATCCCCACAGGCAGCGGGAATTCGTCAAATTAAACGGTGCTATTAGGGTAATTGCGATTAACGAGCGCTTGATGAATCTGCGAGTTCTTGAGTTCTTACTTCTCGCCGGGAAGGGTGTTTTTGTTCCTATTACTTAAGGAAAAGTGATGGAAGCTTTCCGCGACCGTTTCTAATCCCCTATTGGAGTGGAAACGATTAATACAGTGATTAACGTGCTCCGGTTACGGTTCCACAGGAATCTTCCCTGGACTCGACCCGCCGATTAGCGATGTATTATTTTCTACGATGCTACGGCGATGTGATTCGCGAGGCGACATGTAAAAAGAAGATAAAAACGAAGTAAAAAAAAAAAGAAGAAGACAAAGCGACGAGGGTGTAGAAAGAGGCAGGATAGACGGAAGGATATAATACGGGGATCTCGGATCGTTCGAATGTAGAAATATCTCGATGCAGGACGAGATCGCCCGACTATTGTTGTTACTTAATTAATTGTCATCTGCTGTAACGAACAACGGTCGACTCCGTTAGGTGTACTATCCTCTTCCCTCGATGTAACAATAAATGTTCAGTCAACGGATAATTTCATTATTTTTTTTTCGACGTTTTTTTTCCGTTAATAAATTATTTCTTGATTGATCCGTCGCTGTCTATCGTTCTCGATTACTCGCTGGGAAGTCGTGATCGTCACTCGCTCCCTTATCCGTCCACTGATCAGGGGTAGCGTTGCCAGACGCATTTGAAATACACGTAGCAAACGCCCCCGATGATTTCCCCTACCCCCCCTGTCGAATTCATTTGAGAGATTGCGAGGTGAAATATAGGAACGTGTGAGGTGAAGAATCGTGGCAGATTCTCGTTTTCGTGCGGACATTTCTACAACCGATCGATCCGTACTCCGCCGAATAGGAATGTCTGCGGATACAGCGTGCGATAAACGCGCGATAACACCGGCACCCACCGGAAGCGGTAGACGCGTCGCGCCGAAAGTAAATTTACGAATTTTTACAACGGCGAATGTGTATCCGCCAGCGATATGTCGGCGAAACTCGGTGACGGTCGTCGGCCACGTGGGAAGGATTCGTCGAGAGTGAACGAGCCACGTTCTCGGAGCGACGCAGCGATCGGGGGTGGTTCGCGAATGCGGCGAGAGAGCGAAGGATAATGGATAGATGAGTGTCGATCGATCGTCGACATATTGACGGCCGTACAATTGAAAAGGAGGTGCGTACAATTCAAAACGATCCCTAGCTCGCCGATGATCTTGCCGATCGATCTGTGTTCTCCTTGCAATATTTCTTCTTCGGCGAAGACAATAAAAGGAATTGCAAAAGGAAGTTTCCCGATCACCGGCCTTTTCACCCCTACGACCGTCGATAACTGAGAAACAGAAACGTTATACACTCTTAAATATTGTAAAGTATCCTACTCGAGTTGTTTACACGCGCGCACATTCACGAAACCTTTTTTCCGCGGCCTGATTCTCTCAGCCACAATCACAGTTCCCTCTCGCTTGGATAATATATATGATACAATATAATATATACATACACATACTTATAAATATATATATATATATATAAATATAATGATTAATATATATAAATATAAATAAAGAAATATATTATATATATACTTTCGATATGCGATGAAGAAAGCAAGTTCAAAGGCACGACGCGAGAGAAAACATTGTGACCATTATATTTTATAAATAAAGAAAATTGACATGTGATATAGATGGTAAGGCACGCGGACGATGCGTTGCGATGCATTACGAAAGCAAATGTATTCTGTATATCGTTTCATTAAATCTATTAAAATAACCGACCATCCTTTTTTTCTTTTGGCTCCAGTACCTCGACGTGTTTCCAAGTACATTGTATCCCTTTGCCAGTTCTCGCAACGAAACAGGTATACGAAGGCCTACCAATAGCGTAGAGGGAATGGGATCTGTGCTCGAGGGTCCCGACGATTTTGCATAAAGTGCACCTGGTGCTTAATGCCAGCCTCGGGATCTCAAGCTCTCGCTGTGCTTCTTTTGCTATTTCAGCGTCTGTTGCGATTCTTCTTCTACATTTATTTTATGAAAGAGGATAGTGGAGGCGAAGTCTTTTTTGTGGAACACATTTACAATACACATTTCTGTCTTACTACCACAAGTCTCAATTATAATTCATTGCAAGAACTGTGGTAAAAACGTACAGTAATCAGATACCAGTGTTTCTCTTTCAGAGAGCACATGACTGGGTCATGATCAGGACGAGACCTTGGCACAAACCATGAGCCCTCGTGCGTGAGCATCGGGCGTTGAGTATCGACTGCAAGATGATTTATGTGAATGCTTAGGGTGAGAGGGTCTAAAAGGATAGCAAGATATCCGAAAGGTATTGTCAAGGAGTAGGGACTTTATTCCTGAAACACCTGGCTAGAGTGGGGAAGGCAAGAACATTTTCTGTGAAGAGACCCGCGATTAGCATTAAAAGCACATTCCTTCTTTCTTTGAGAGATACAAATACTTTTCAATTTACTATAGCAACAGCGCACAATTATTTCTCATTATACCTATTTTTATATAAAAATCTAAAACGATGGTGCTCCAGCATTCATATAGATTAAAAAACACCTTCAAGCAGCATAGATTACGAAGACAATTAGCGATAATATTATACCCCCAGCAGCATGGTGTACAGCACTCGTAAGCGCTTTCAAATTTCGCTGGCATAACGGTTGGGCGTACCGCGCATACGAGGGGGCGCCAGTGTTGCCGGCAGATGGCGCTCGGGGTGGCGGAGCGCGCGTGCGTGAAACAAATTCTGCCGACGCGCACAGAAAATAGTCCGCGCTCGAGGAGACACGACGATCGCTCGAAGAAACGTGACTCTCGTGACAGTGGTTTTGCAACGTTCATGTGATCCAGCCAGATCGTCGAGCGGGTAGGCCGATCAACGGTGGATAGTAATACACGTGCTCCGTCTTTGTTTTAACGATCCGAAGAGTGGGTTCCCGTGGCCAGCGGTGGGCGCGAGAATATCAAAGGGCGCGGGTATCACTACGCCGCACGTTGTGTGGAAGGAAGCAGAGCCCGTGCACTGGCAGGAAGTGGGTAGGTCGTCGAGCCAGTTGATTCGGTGGTGGCTACATGTGGCTGTCCGCCGGTCGCGACAAGGAGACATTTCCTATCAGGGCATAAAAAGTTACGTATCCAACGACGGTAATCGATAGCTGAAAAGTAGCCGAAATCATGCAGATGGACCCGACGACGGTGCAACTGATCCAGGTTCTCGAAAGAACCGTCTCGTCAGGTGAGAGTCCCTCCTCGTTTCATTTCAATCCAGCATTCGCCGCCCGACCTTTGGCGACATCATGAAACCGAGAGTAATTGCTCCCGGCCACGTCTCGTTCCCCTTGACCTTCCTATCGGCCCGTTTCCCCGGAAAGCTTGCGATACCGATGCTTCGCGAATCTTCGCCGTCTTCGCGACCTTGCCTGCGAAAGTATAGTCCCATCGCTCGCGCGTCCCTTTTGTATTCCGTTCCCGGTGCGCCCGCCGAGCACGCTCGATATCTTCGTTGCTTCTTTTTCCCCCGGCTATCTTTCCGAAGCTGCTCGATATCGATACCCTCGTATTTTATCGGGATCTGTCGCTTGAACGATAGCACGCCGTATTCGCGGTCTGCTTGGCTGTTGCTAGGGGCTTTGTTCGCGGCCGGGAAACTATTGTCCCGTGTGACGGTTACTCGCGCTGCACGGTCGTCCCCGTTGTCGGTTTGGCACGATGAGCACGGCTGCATCGTGCTCCTCTAACCTCTACCGTTCCCTCTAATATCTAAGTACTCGAATGCTATTCGAATATTTGAGTATTCGAATACTATTAGAATATTTGAGTATTCGAATATTTGAGTATTCGAATACTATTAGAATATTTGAGTATTCGAATACTATTCGAATATTTGAGTATTTGAATACTGCTGTATTCGAATAGTATGGTGTGAGTTATAAATCAAGTTCTTTGGGTTCATTTGTCAGGGTGAAGTCTTGTAAACTAATTTTGACCCTCTTCACAGCATACTATTTGAATATATCGGTATTCAAATACTGCTCTATTCGAATACGGCAGTATTCGAATACTATTCAAATAATAACATTCAAATACTCAAATATTCGAAGTTTATTCGTAGCATTAGATTACTTGTAAAATATTCGAATAGTCCCAGCCCTAGCCGAAACCCTAACGGCACGATATTCGCCGCAAGACGGCTCCGAAAAATCGATGATCTTTAATTACGGCTTATTCCCCACCTGGGCTTTCAGACAAAAATGAGCTGAAGGCGGCTCTGAACTTTCTGGAGCATGCAGCACAAACTAATCTCGTAAGTTATCTATTTTCGTCAACAGAGGCTTTTTCATCCGGACAATGGAGATGTAGAAACACTGTTTTCTGAATTCTATATTTTTAGCATGAGTTCTTGCAACGACTCAGCGGCGTGCTGGTTACTGCCGCTGCGAGCCCTGTCGCCCGCATGGCGGCGGGTCTTCAGCTCAAAAATCAACTTACGTCCAAAGATCCCCAGATGAAGTTCCAGTATCAGCAACGCTGGCTCGAGATTCCTGTGGAAATCAGGGAGTTTATCAAGAAAAATGTAAGGGAAACAACGCGCAAGTTCTGCGATACTCTTGTGCATTATATCTGGGGGTTATTAAAAGGTTGGAAATTGGATTCTATCGGTAGATTTTGGGAGCACTCGGTACGGAGAACAACAGGCCAAGTTCGGCGGCGCAATGTGTGGCGTACGTCGCTGTTGCCGAATTGCCTGTCGGCCAGTGGGGCGATATTATTCAGCGACTAGTCAGCAATGTTGTGAATCCAATCAGCACGGAGATGATGAAAGAGGCGACACTAGAGACCATCGGTTACATTTGTCAAGAAATAGAAAGCGATGTTTTGGTGCCGCAATCCAATCAAATCCTTACTGCGATTGTTCACGGCATGAAAGGGTCTAGTACCTCGAATCATGTCCGCCTCGCAGCCACCAGTGCACTTTATAACTCCTTAGAGTTTACCAAAGGAAATTTCGAGATAGAGGTGAGTATCGTTTAGAAAGTTATTCGCTGTATTTTAGTGTAGAACAGAAGTTCCATGTTTGGATTCTTTGCATGTACAGTCGGAGAGAAACTTCATCATGGAAGTGGTGTGCGAGGCAACGCAGTCTATGAACACGCAAGTCAAAGTAGCCGCTTTACAGTGTCTTGTGAAAATTATGTCCCTGTATTATCAATACATGGAGCCGTACATGGCTCCCGCGCTCTTTCCTATTACCCTGGAGGCCATGAAATCTGACATCGATGAGGTTGCACTGCAAGGAATTGAGTTCTGGTCGAACGTGTCGGAAGAAGAAGTCGATCTGTCCATGGAGGAGGGCGAAGCTACCGAGGGTGGTCGGCCGCTGGTAAAAGTATCGAAGCATTACGCGAAGGGTGCTTTGCAGTTCCTGGTACCTGTTTTGATAAAGAAGCTGACCAAGCAAGAGGAGTTCGATGACGAGGACGATTGGAATCCATCGAAAGCGGCCGGAGTGTGTTTGATGTTGCTGTCCTCTTGCTGCGAGGAGGACATCGTTCAATTCGTTCTTCCATTCGTCAAGGATAACATTAAGAGCCCAGACTGGAGGTATCGGGACGCTGCCGTGATGGCTTTCGGCTCGATCCTTGGCGGCTTGGACGTGGCTACCGTTAAGCCGCTGGTGGAGCAAGCCCTGCCCACGCTCATCGGCTTGATGTACGACACCAGCGTCGCCGTGAGGGACACGGTTGCATGGGCGTTCGGTCGGATCTGCGATCTCATACCAGAGGCGGTAATCAACGAGACGTTCTTGAAGCCTCTGCTAGAAGCTTTGATAAACGGTTTAAAGGCCGAGCCACGCGTGGCAGTGAACGTTTGCTGGGCGTTCACGGGCTTGGCGATGGCCAGCTACGAGTCCGCGGAGACTGCCGAGAACGGGCAGCCCGAAACTTACTGCATGTCTCAATATTTCGATTTCATCATCCAACGGCTATTGGAAACCACGGATCGCCCGGATGGAGCGCAAGCTAATCTGAGGTCGGCCGCGTACGAGGCCTTGATGGAGATGGTGAAGAATTCTCCGCGCGATTGCTACGTAACCGTGCAGAAAACGACGATGGTGATCCTAGAGAGGTTGCAGCAGGTACTGCAAATGGAAACGCATATCTACACCCACTCCGATCGAACTCAGTACAACGATCTACAGTCCTTGCTGTGCGCCACTCTGCAATCCATACTGCGCAAAGTCACTCCGGAGGATGTTCCTCAAATATCCGACGTGATCATGACGGCGTTGCTGTCCATGTTCAACTCCAACACCTGCAAAGCGGAGGGCGTGCAAGAAGACGCCCTCATGGCAGTCTCGACCCTGGTCGAGGTATTGGGAGAGGGTTTCCTCAAGTACATGGACGCGTTCAAGCCGTACCTCTGTCTGGGCTTGAAGAACCACGCCGAGTACCAGGTCTGCTGCGCCGCCGTGGGCCTCACGGGTGATATCTGCCGCGCCCTGAAGAACAAGATACTGCCCTACTGCGACGAGATCATGACGCTGTTGCTCGAGAATCTTGGCAACAACACGGTCCATCGCTCCGTGAAGCCCCAGATCTTCTCCGTTTTCGGCGACATCGCGCTCAGTATCGGGCCCGAGTTCAAGAAGTACTTGGACGTGGTGCTGCAGACGTTGGCACAGGCCTCTCAGGCGGAGGTCGACAGGAACGATTACGACATGATCGATTACCTGAACGAGCTGCGCGAGGGCGTCCTAGAAGCTTACGCAGGTATAGTGCAGGGGCTGCGCGGCGATATGCCCAAACCGTGTCCGGATGCTGCAGTCGCACTCGTGGAGCCGCACGTGCCCTTCATCATTCAGTTCATCACCACGATAGCTCAAGATCGCGAACACTCCGATGGCAATGTGTCCGCCTCGGTTGGTCTGTTGGGTGACTTGGTCACCGTATTTGGAGTGAAACTGTTGCCAATAGTAGAGACTGGGCCACTCACCGATCTCGTCGCTAAGGGCAGACGATCGCGCTCTCAGAAGACCAAGACCCTGGCCACTTGGGCAGCCAAAGAGATTCGCAAGCTCAAGAATGATGTCAACTCCACGTCCAGTTGGTGAGTAATTACTTTCATTTCATTCATATCTTATTCTATCTCTCCTTGTTTCTTTAATTTTACTCATATTATTCGATATCCGTGTGAACGATGTGTGGTGCGTGTACTCAGCCGTATTTTACCCATATCTACTCGTCACTCATTAATCACTCTGCTCATCCATTTTCTACTATGTCCTTTCCCACCCGATGGTACTACCGTACCATTGGTTCAATCCGATTGAAAGAGATTCTTAATGATACAAGATTAATAGGGCAAAGACACGCAAGAAAGAGGATGCGTGGATACAGAGTACTGAAGAGCAGGGACGCTTAAGAGTAGGGGATGGTAATCGAATCAGGTGCACCACGCAAAGGAATTCGCGGTACAGCCACGAAAGGGGTGAATTCTTCTGCAGAAATAAAGAAAAAAAATTGTTTTATTCTTCACTCTCGACTTATCTTTGCACAAGAAATCGCCCCTCTTCTCCCCAACAGTACCACGCATTTGTCCTCGCCCTTTGTAGTAGTAAATTTCGTACGTTGCTCTATATTATCGCCCCTTTTCTATTACCCCTTTCGATACGCGCGCAGGTACGTGCACTCGACAAAGAAACCCCCAATCTAAAAAAAAAAAAAATACCAAAAAAGTATCTTAACCACCGGTGAGCGACGGTTATTGATATTTGGCTCGCTTTTGTTGTTTACAGATCACCCCACGGTTGTACTGTCGTGCAATTTGATTTGACTAGAAAGCTATCAAACACAATAGAAAGACGACAAGATTGGATGGTGCGGATGCGAGTTGATGGATGTGCGTGAGCGTTCCGAAGCGATGACGATGATGGGGTGAGATGAGTCTGCACGTGTCCCTGTCTGGCGACGGTATGTTCGAGATACCGACGTCCGAGCGCAGCCCCAAAAATCTAATAATACGGTCGAGAGAAAGAAAGAAAGAAAAAAATTTAAGATTACCTGTCTGCCTGCCCGGATGCCGAGACCACGGATGATGAGGAGTGCAAGTGGATGTTGCCGATGAATGAGCGCCAAGGCCGAAGCCTGCCGAGATGATGTTCCGGTGATGCAAGTATGCCTGATAACGAGCCTGGGGCTTCTATCCGCGTGACTGAGAAGTTGCACCTGAGCTTTAAAGGACGACTTCGACGGACGGTGATCGTGGCCAGTGAGAGAGGGGGAGAGAAAGGGAGAGAGAGAAAGATTGAGATGAACGGAAGAGGACACGAGAGAATGCGACAGGGAGACCAAGAGAGACTGTACAGTTGAACGAGAGAGTATGTTGTTTTTTTTATCATGTATGTAAGCGTGAGTGGGAGAAAGTTGTTGAAATAAAAATCGTTGTCACCAATGAAAGAACGCTCGAGTCTGGGTGAGAGAAAGTGTTTAATATGCCCGTTGTTGAAGAGCTCTAGTCCCGTCTAAAGCTTGTCAACGAAGCGTTGCACGACGTTTCGAGATTTCCTCGCTTAACGATCGCGTCGCCTCGTCGGGAGCAATCGAGGAGCGTCATTGGTCCTGAACGGTCGTTGACGCGATTCGAACGGTCGAACCTAAATAAAATGTTCGAAAGCGACGCGCGAATGTGAACAGTGAGAGAGCGAATGGGAGGGAGAGAGTAAAAGAAAGCGTGTGAACGTCGAGAGATCGTGAGAGAAAAGAAGGGGAAGATTTTTTGGGAATTGAGAAAACTGCTGAGAGAGACCCCCTGGTCCGATCGTGCTGCGCGAAAATCTAAAACGATCAGTTGTAGTATGATGATGTGTATGTTACTTTTCCCCGTATGTGAATGTCCGTTGCTGTTGATTCATTAAAATTAATATTTTGCTGGCATAAGTTATTGAGTTGTACCGAAGTCCTCGTCCGGCCTGAACGTTCGCGAAGTGAACGGAAATTTCTGCGAGAAACGTGATCGAGTGCCCCCAGCCCCCAAGTGTTATATCCCTCTCCCCTAAGACGTAGCCGAGCAATAGCCCTGCGCATAAACGGAGAATACCGATTTAACGCGATCACGGTGCCATCGCCGAAGGTAGATCGTCGATCGCGACGGAATTCTCGCACCGCCACTAATTGGATGCCTCGATATCCTTGCCACCCGGACGCTTCCTCGACGCTCGTCTCTTCCTTCCCATATCGATACTCCGACGATATCGATAGAGATTGCTCACGGAAATACTGTCGGGGAGGCTGTCTTCCGGGCATCCGTGTCGTTATAGCAATGGCATTTCTCGAAGATCTGTGCGAAAGATTCGAGAGAATCGTCGTACCCTATCCCCGTGTCGCGGGGCGAGCACTGTGATCGCGCTAATCGGATGAACTCTGTCGAACGAAGAAGGTAATTGATATAACCCAGCGCCGTATCGAACTGTACCTCCAGTGGCTCGTAATAAAAGCGAAATAAATTGAATTGCACGCAACGCTGGACATTGGACTCTGGGATATTTCAAATGCCTCGTCACGGAGCTGTTGTGATACTTTTGCTTTCACACGCATACGTACGGTTTTCCCGTTTTCTCCACGGAGATTTCGTCCAATCCTGGAGGTGATCGCACAGAGACTATGGACATCTCAGGATCGTTCGACCGCGTGGAAACCTCTTTCTTTTTCTTTTTTTTTCTCCTTACCGCAGATTCTGGTAACTCCGGCTCACCTCGAGGGTTAGACGGACTCCGCGATGTTTAGTAACATTTTACGCGAAAGATTAAAGCGGACGGTCGGTTGCTCTAATAATATAATACGAAGTTGCGTCACGTGGCCGAAACGCGGCTGTGGCAGTGCCATGCATTCCAAATACTTTTGCCAGCGGAAGCGCACCGGTGACCGGTTCTTTCGTGATTTTCCACTGCGTTTCAGTAGAGGGTTTTCGTTCTCTCCTACGTTTACCGGGAACGCCTCGTTCGCGCGAGCCTTCGTAGATAGGAAGGGATCGCTGATAATCGCCGCGAGAGATTCGAATTTTAATCTCGAGGGAGAACCGCCTGGAAACGGGGCGGAACGTGTTTCGGCGTGATCAAATAAGAAACGGAGAATGAGAACGCGTGCATTGGCGTGACAACGAGACACAACAAAATGGAAGCCAAAAAGGAAAATAGGGGAGAAAAAAAAATAAAGGAAACGAGGGAATTGACGAGGGACGACTAAAACTGAAAGGGATGTTTCTTATTGAATTGATTATCTTTTTTACGATTTTACATATCGAGGGAAGGGGAGAAAGTGTCTGCTCCACGTCTGAGTATAAATAAGTATATATACACATATAATTTTTTTACCGTTGCGAACGATATTGCCAAACTTAGCGTGTAAGCGGTCGAAAAATGTCGATTTATAGTTTTTAAAACGAACAAAGGGCTTGGGGTGGGGTTGTTGCATAGACTTGGAGCCTAAACCTTCGTCTCTTTGCCGTTCGCGTGAATTCCTTTCGCTGGAGGATCCTTTCGAAATTCCGCCTGACGAAACGCGGTGTCTTCCACTCGCCGAGCCTCCTCGAAACAGCTTCGTCTTTAGCCGCGGCACTAGATATCGTCACCGTCCTCGACCTTTATCAGTCAAGGTACCGGTACCGTATCCGAATCCACGAAACAATAGAGAGAAGAAAAGAAAGACCGAGGCGCAAAGTATCCTTTTTCTTTAACATTCCACGTAGCAGTGAGTAGAGGGAAAGAGAGGAAGGGTGATTCAGAGAGGAGTGAAAGGATGCGTGCAAGGGAGCGAGAGAAAGGGTAGGATTATGAAAGAGAGAGAGAGAGAGAGAGTGAGAAAGAGAGGAACCACGACGGAGAGGACAGCGGTGCGCGTAATTTTACGCGTCTTCGCAAAAGAACTCGATCGCTCGCCTGTGCTGCTTCTGATTCGCAAATTAATCGAGAGTTACGTTACAGTCAGCGCGTCTATTTGCGTTCGACAATCTCGTGCGCGGCGATTTCTCGCTCCGGCCCGAGATCATCTCGTTATCATCCTCGAAGGAACGTTGCGAGTCACGTTAATCAGGTCCGCCCGAGAGGGGAGTGGCTATTTAGCGAGAGCACGAAAACGAGAGAGCAGGCGCGAAGGATAGGGATCGGTCGTGGAGTGAAGAGGAGAAGGGTGGGCCCATAGCGCGGGCCCCCCAAGGTAGGGAGATCGAAAGCCGGGAAACGAGACGACGGCCGAGCCGTGATCGGAGGGTTAGGGACCGTGTGACGAAGCGGAAACGAGAGGGATACAGACAAATTATATTATAATACGCGACTGTGATCTTTTGGAGAGACTCTCGTGTGCGAGGGGTCGATGTTCTGCCCTTGAAGGGAGCGCGGCTCTCGGCGTCGTTCACGCAGGACGCCACCTTCCCCCCCTTTTTTTACAGAACCGATCGTCGATGTCCTCGCGATCCCGATGCGCCGCAAGGAACACATGCCTCCCCCGTTGCCCCGGAAGCTTCAAATTATTTTCGTCTGATTTCCTCGTACAAAACTCGAGCCACGCCGCTAGCCTAACGCGTGCACGTCGCTTGTCCGAAAGGGACGAACGGATCTTTGGGGATGAGAGGTCGCGAGGCCGAGGGACCCGCCGGGGAGCCGCGCTCCTGGAACGAAACTCATACACGATAAATAAACTTATCGAACTATTAGTTGTTAGCCTTTTCATCGTCGAGAACTCCTAGAGTGCGTGCGATGCTTCAATAAAAGGGGAACGTACGTGAGAGCGTATTAGGTATTATAAGCGTATTAAAAGGCGTGTGCATTACGCTGTATCAGTGATGATGTGCGCTGTGAGCAAGTATAACGTTATTTACTGGCGGGTGTGCTCTGTTGGTTGCGAGTGAGGAGAGCGGAGAGAAAGATTTAATAGAAACAGAATAATCGAGAGAAAGAAAGGGAGCGAGAGAGAGGGAGAGAAAGGGAGTGAGGATTTTGTTAGCGGAGGGATGATGATGATGAGAGAGTAGTTGGCTCGTGATTCGCCGTGAATCGCGGCGTCACGTTCGGGAAGGGACGAATCGTCGATTTGTTACGAAGAAGAAAAACAAATGAAGACAAAACGAACGAAACAAAGAACGAGAGTAAAATGAATAAATAGGAGGAAAAAGAAAGTTATATAAATTTTGTATCGTGACGCGGTAAAGGCCGGAGAACTGTCCGCAAACGGGGAATTAAAAATTCTGTGTGGAGGTCACTCACATCTTTATTGCACCTTAGAGCGAATAAAGGAGGAGCAAGTTCCATGGATTTAAATAGACCGTTGAAATAGTATAATATATGAAACTGTCCACGCAGGATCGCAGGGAGAATTATTTTTGTTGGTGTCAGCGAGTAAACTACCGGTATTGCACAGAGAGTTCTCCGTTCTTCGGTATTCGAAACCGCGGGCGTCGTTGTACGTACGAGACAATATTTTCGATAATATTTTTTAAACGACCGAGTCGCGAAACACGAGGCCAACGTGCGCGTACAAGCTGTTGTTGTTCCAAAGCGTCAGAAAATCCGTGCACGGTAATGGGAGGGTGGAGGAGGATCGATGGCCGTGTTCTCCTTGTGTGCGTGTTGTCGCGTGTGTGCGCGTGTATGTGTGCGTGCGTGTCACGGCGATCCGTATCCTCGATATTTTTTCTTTTCCGCGATTCAGACCACCATTACCGTGCACACCGTGTGATCTAATCCTAAAGAACAAAAAAAACGGGGAGAATAATAAATAAGGATAAAAAGAAAACGTCACAAAGAAAAAGTGCAAAAAAAAAATAGAGAGACATGAGGAAAAAGAGAGCGCGTGAGAGGATTGAATTTCAATGTGGCGATGCGAGAGAATGCTGTCGAGTGCTGCCGATCGACGATCGGACCAACGTTATATGATTTACGCATATGTGAACAAATTTGGGCGATAAACGTGGGCTGAAGCAAAAATGAAGTAAATGAACGAAATAAACGACAGTGTTGGATGGAGTCCTGTTTCGCCTGCAATGTAATTCGCTCACCCTCTCCATTTTTAATTTCTCCTAGCGCTCGATTAATCACGTCGATCGCCCTTTCCAATCAGGATCTCGAGTTGAAGAGATGCAAGGACACGGTCGACAGCGGGCGCCTATTCTTGTATCGTTCAATCACATGCACAATGAAATTTCAAACTAGTAGCTGTTACGGAATTCGCACGATCGCCAAGCAAAGCCTCTCGATGCACTCGACAGATTAATTTTTTATGCGAAATCGAGGATTCTCTTTTCTGCGGGAGGAACGGGCGAGATCGCCGATTCAGTTACTATGAGATACTCAAGGGGGTACGATGCTCAAAACGAAGGGAGGGTAATGCGACGAGGAAGCTTTATTTTGCTATGTCGAAGATTTTTACAGAGCGAAATCCAGGCGGGGGCCGTCTTTGCAACCCCCGTCTAGGACTTGTTCCTTATGGTACGATAGAATAATAGGAGAGGGTGTGGCATACCCACGTTGCGCAAGAAAGATACAGATTTACGTATCGTGTTCGTTTCGTTTTCGATTTTGTGTCAGTCGTGTGGTCTGCGAAGCCTGTGTTTTCTCTGTGAAAGATTTCCAAATGACAACGACTATATGTGACTTCGGCTACATCGCTTATCTGAATGGCGGAGCGATCGTGGAATGATTGGGAGACGATTCATTGGGAAGCGTGTAGAAACGTGTGCGATCGGTCACGTTAATTCTTTACGGGAGGAAGCTTAAAAGAGGTAAAGAGATTGCTGAGCCGCGAAAGGAAACTCGTTTGCAATGCAAAGATCCGCTGCGAAACACCCCTCCCCCTCCCACCGTTCCCTTATCATTTACCGAAGTAATCTCGTATCTCGTTACGCTTATCGTCCATCGTCACGCGTAAACATTTAATGTGACCGAATGTACCCACAGTGTGTGCAAGAAGAGACGATTAATACGAATCGCCAAGCGACAGTGCCATACGAGTGTCGAATCATTTCGACCGCTACGTCGTAACTTCAATTCGTCGTCTTGACGGAAACAGTAAGAGAGAATGAAAAAGAAACTGAGGGCATAAGGATAAAAAAAGAAAGAGACACGAATGCGTTGTAAACGTCTCGCTTTGAGATCTGTGTACCGAGAAGAAAGCGAGACCGTCTCGGTTCAGCGAGATCTCCGAATCCCGATCGCTGTGGAATGCGAATTGCTTCCTCGTGCGTTGCCACGAAAAATTTTCTGTTCCTTGCTTTCACTCTGGAAAAACAAAAATGGACGAAAATGCCCAGAATAAAATTCGATTCGAATCTGTACACACGCAGTGATGCCATATTATTACCAGTCGTCGCTCTTGCGTATCGAGTAATCTCTCTCCCCTCTAAACCAATCACCTTGACCCCATCGCATTTGACAAGGCAGGATATCTCTATAGTCGCGGCGAGAATGCGGAAAATTTATCGCTTTATTAATTAAAATTAATCGACGCGCAAACACTGAATATCCGGCTGGACTCGGGAACGAATAATGGCCCCCTGTATCCTCTGCTCTTTTCCTTCACCGATTGGATTAGTTCGGATTAAGACGAAGCCGTACGCCACGCGATACCAAGAAGATAAGAATACTCGCGATCTTCGGTATCACATGGTTAATGAAATTAACGTGAACGATACCATAACATTCCTTTTATCGGTTCGATTACGACTCAGCAAAAAATGCGAATATATAAGCAGCCTGGCTTCACAGACGTCGGAATGGGAATATCGAAAGGAATGCTTGTCAGTAGCTGTGCGTTGCTCTCGAAGGAATATTGTAGAGGAGCTGGGGAATATTTTGGACCAACGGGATGAAAATATCGCACGACTGACGATGATGTTGACTGAAAAAGTCACGCGTTGCGCTCGTAGAATGAATCGCGGCCGCCACACAGCATGTGTCAGCAGTGTTCCTAATCTCCTCTAAGTACCCTTAACCCAATTGAATTAGAAGGGCACACCCCGTGGCACGCGCCACCCTCTAAAGTCGCTTCGCCCGCATTTCCCCGACTCTCTCTTCGAACGAGAAACGCGTCGCGAACGTGCGTGGCGAGTCCGTTTTACCGTGGATATCAAGCAGAGGAGCTGTAGCCAGCCTCCTTGCGATGAGCACGGCGTCTTTGCCATCAAAATTCCGTAGCAACCCGGTCTCCCCAGCGCCCAGTGTTTGCAACCGGTCACGGGTTCGTTAACGAAACGAGACGCAAGTGGGAACAGTGATCCGGTTCCGCTGTAAGATAAATTTTCTGCATACTCCCTGAGGTACTCTCTGAATCGTAAATGGTAGACACCCTGTATTTTTTGCTTTTTTGAACGATGGTGATAACCAGTGCGCTCTAAGGGAGGACTAATAGTCGCGGGCCCGGTGTGAATCTCGTGCGGCGACCCAATACATTTTTAATTCATCAGATCGTTTTGGATTCGTGTCTTACCAGAACTCACTAAATCCACTGCGAGAGACCGGCGCACTGTCCTAAATACTTTAACCGCCCCGAGACCGTTCCTCGGAGGGGCACCCTCGTTGTTTCACGATCACGAGGGTGGAGAAAAGCCACGACAGGATGGAACGAATGGCACCACGGTCGTACCGCCTTCGGAAGGGAGCTAATACACGTCACGTAACGCTTTTCTAAGGTATCGCCGACGTTTCGGTAGTCGTGGACGTGGCCGTGGTTCACGAGAATGGAGCACTTGGATGACAATCAGACTTCTGGGGCCGCCAATGGCAAAAGGACCGGCGCCGCCGACGACGAAGTAAGTTTCCTAAACCCCCCGCGTGCCGGGAATCGTCGATTCCCAGATTTACATTGAATGCTCAAAAGATACGATCGCCTTAAGATTCATCGGTGACGAAAAGTTGCCATTTCACGGAGCGTCTGGTCGAGCAGAGCAATTAATCCTACATGTGTGTAACATAATCCTTGCAGCGTGTAATTTGTGTTTTCAATAATTTATCGGTTTAGCGAATCGATTCGGGATCTTGATCGGTTTATCAGTCGTTTCCCCCGATGTATTTGTTTGTTTTTTTGAATCAATCGAAAAGCATGCCCACGTGGATCAGCGATCGTTTATGATTAAGAGGTAGGAGTTTGGTATCGTAGGATGGTTTCGATCTCGACGATCTCCTGCCGATCGTCGGCGAGTTCGGTCGTTATCAGAGGCAGCTTCTTTGGCTCGTGTGCCTCCCGGCGTGTCTACCGTGCGGGTTTTGCGCCTTCAATCAGCTCTTCATGGCCGACACGCCGCCTCACTGGTGCAAGGTGCCGGGCTTGGAGAACCTGGACGTCTCCCGTAGAAGGAGACTCGGCATACCAACCAGTCAGGTGCAATTGTCGTTTTAGGTGCAAGGAAACCATCGAGGCTACCTAATTGCCATGTCTGCTCCCTTATCGGTCGGCTTTTTAATGCCGAGCATCGGTAGACGTAGGCGCTTCGAGCGAGCTAGCCAGTTGATGAAGAAATACACGGCTAACGAAGTTAATTCCATGTACCTATTAATGCCTCCTGCGCTAATTGGTAGCAAAATCAATCGGCTGTTTAAAGATACTTCTACGTTTATATTATTTCTGCCTGCTTTACGATATTATTATTATTTATCGTCTTTATTACTCAACAACAGAAGGAACTAGAATATTTACAGCTAGCCCTAGCCGTGAGACTAAAATAGAGACCACGGCAAACAAACATAACAAATATTAAAAATAAACTAAAGTAAAAGTATTCCTACAACTTAACGCGAGACAGAATGATGTACGAATAGCTTTCAGTAGTCTTCTATGGCCAGTTGATTTTGTCCAGTCTAGTATCTTGTGTTTGCTGTATCCTAAGTAAGGTATCATAGGTTGAGGAATTATAAAAAGTTTTGGCGGCTTTAATATCCTCATTGTCAGTACAGTGTCGTTTACCCTGGTACAGAAGCACACCCCACCTCGTTGCTCCATTCTAACAATGATTTTCATAATTAGGACGGCAATGAAACGTATAGCCAATGCACACGATACGATATCGATTGGACAGCGGAGAATATTTCTGTCGTGACGACATCCCCGACTATACCGAATACATCATGGCCTGTTGTCCCGTGCGATCACGGTTGGGAGTACGAGACCTCGGAAATAACGTCCTCCATCGTCATCGACGTACGTTTATTCCCTTTTTTCTCAAATCCCCTGTCTCACTTGCCACCTGATTTTCGAAATAACCCCGCTGTTGTGACGTTGCAGTTCGATCTAGTGTGCGATAAGGCGATTTACCCAACGATCGGGTTGGTCGCTCTAAACACAGGTGGCCCTATAGGAGTGTACCTCTTCGGCACTCTAAACGATAGGTAAGGGATGCCTGTTACTTATTTTCCCTAGAAGTATACGAATCCCTTTATCGTGAACTATTTTCTACTGCGATAGAATCGGTAGGAGGCTGTCTTTCTTCACCTGTCTGGCGACGCTGATCACAGGTGGATTTCTAACGTCCATATCGAACAGCTTCTGGACCTGGGCTGCGACGCGGGTGGTCGTCGGCTTGACTATACCAGCTATCTATCAGATACCGTTTATCATATGTAAGAGCCCGATCCTAAAGAGAATGCCGATTTCTAAAACGAATGTTATCTAACTTGTGATTTCCTACGGCAGCGTTGGAACTGGTTGGACCAAATTATCGCTCGTTCGTGACGGTAATGACGTGCAGTTTTTACACGATGGGCCTCTGTATGCTAGCAGGCGTGACCTATTTGATAAGAGATTGGAGAACGCTGGCTGTAACAACCAGCGCGCCGTTTCTTTTGTACTTCTTGTACTGGTGGTGAGTAGTCCCCTCCGCGCAACGGATCTTTTCGCCTGCACGTTTGCGCGACATTTGAAAACGCCTAACTTGTGTAACACATTCCAGGTTCCTGCCAGAGTCGCCACGATGGCTATTGGCGAAGGGCCGCCTCGGAGAGGCGAACGACATCCTAGAGAGGCTGGCGAAGGTGAATGAGAAAGAGCTGCCGACCTCTTTCACCCAGAAGCTCCGCCAAAGAATGATGATGTCACGGTCCAAAAGTGAAGAAGAGAGATTACGGAGCGGGCCTGGAGTGCTCTCGCTCTTCAAAACACCGAACATGCGTTTGAAGACTTGCCTGATCACTCTAAATTGGTAAATCAAAGGTCAAGTGACCGATAATGCCGGCGAATCTGATAAAACGTACTATATCCATTCCTTAATTCGACACACGAATCGCGATAAACTGGGGGTTTGTAATTACGCATAACCGAATATCTTAAGTCGGAGGATTTTTGTCTAAAGTATCGTACGAGGCGATGCTTTCTCAAAACCTCGATGCGATCTCTTGTTTATTAATTATAATTACATATCACCACTCTGATTTGGACATTTCCGCATTTTAATCTGAGTAGAAAGGAATGGCCTACAATTCGACAGAGCACTCAGGACAAAGTGTACGTTGCTTCAGATAGAACAGAATGGGTCGACGTAGAGATCGTGGTAGAAGAGAGAAAACTGCTTCTGAACTTGGTCATGTCTCTTAGGTTCGCCAATAACATGGTGTACGTGGGTTTGTCGTACTACGGGCCAGCGCTTGGGAACGAGGAGCACCTGAGTTTCTTCTTCTCGTCTTTTGCGGAAATTCCCAGCTACATGGCTTGCTGGATCGTGATGGATCGATGGGGTCGTCGATGGCCCCTCTGCTTGTGCATGGTCGTGGCTGGTGTTTCTTGTATCGCCACAGTTCTCCTATCATCTGGTATTTAGATTCACCTGATCAACTAACACCTCGAGCTCGACGACGTGCGAATCACTTTAAGCAAAGGGAATGTTTTCTCTGTCAGATTTCACGCCACAGAGCTGATCTTTCATATTCACAAAGAATTTTCCCATAGAAGCGACCGAACAATTAAAAGTTTGGGAAGCAGCATCAATTTCGAGTTCAAAGCGTTAGCCATAAGAGGGAATATTGCTTCCCGCCTCGTCTTAGGCGACACATGAACCATGGCTTCTTTCAGATGCCGTGACGGCCACGCTGATCCTGTTCCTTTTATCGAAATCCGCGATATCGGCCTCCTTTCTAATTATATATCCATTCGCCGGTGAACTTTACCCAACGCAACTGCGCGGCGTAGCGATCGGTTTCTCCGCTTACATTAGCGGTCTGGGACTTATCATCATTCCTTTTGTTACTTACCTCGTAAGTGATCGTAAATTGGCTTATCACCGTATGGCCGCAGTCAGACGGCTCGCTATCAGACATTTGCGTCATTACATTATAGGGTAAGGAGAACTTGGTGCTCCCTCTTGTGATTCTCGGCGTGGTATCAGTAATCGGTGGATTATCGGGGTTACGTTTGCCCGAGACTCTGCATCACCGATTGCCGCAGACTGTGGAGGAAGGGGAGCTGTTCGGGAAGGACTGGACTTGTGCGGACTGCATGCGCTGCGTCCCGATCAAGTACGAGCCCCCAATAACGGAGTTACTTCGCCTTCGGTCGTGTCTCTAATATTCTCTCTCTGTTTCAGACCGTCGTCAGTAGCGGGCTCCTACGAGGACCTGTCAGCCAGAGAGACGGTGGAGATGCACGAGGTGCCCGAACCACCTGCCGCCGTGCCGCAAAGACTGCTAGAGGAACAACAGAGGCCGAGCAATGCGAGCGTGCGTCGGCTGGTACGCCAGTCCAGCGTGATGGACACTCAGCGCGACTCCGACGGCGCCATCAAGATGACTTACTGGTTCTAGAGATTGAATCGAGCTCCGTGTTTCAAATAAAACCGAGACAATGACCCGGGGGAGCCGTATTATTGCCCGATTGCGACACTCCATGTTTCCCATTCGCGCTTCATATCTGAGGAATAATTATGTCCTTATCGCGAACGTCAGTCATCGTCGAGCAACAACAACAAGTTTTCGGGAGGAAAGGCGTTAGCTGAAATCCCTGCGATAATCAGACCGGTCGCGCCCATGCTTATCACGCTTGCCAAGGTTCATCTTCCGAATGCTAGACTTAGGTCTAGAGGAGGAGGGTTCAGGTCTCGGCTACGAGCCAAACGCCCGAGTGTCTTTCTCTCTACGGAAGCAACAACGCAGCTCGTTCTTTCGTGTACATCTTGCAGTTTATTCCCACAGTTGGTATACAAAACACGAGGATCGGGGCGGGGGGGAAAGAGAGAGGGAAGTGAAGAGAGGTCGACCGCGGAACCGACGTGGAGTCGATGAGAATCGCCGTGCCTCGGGTCGCGTATCCGCCCAATCTTCTCCTATCCCTCGGGTTCAGAGTCGAGTTGTTCGATTGTAGCAGCTGTAAACAGGGGGGAGGTCGCTGTACGATTTCTCTGCTGACGAGGGCCAGCCAGCAGGAGCTCGATAGTTCCTCGTTTTATTTACCTCTCCAGCAATCGCCGCTTTAGCTCGGGCGGATAAACTACGTACATGTAGTGGTCAGGCATATCCTCGTTGGACACAGGCAGATTCTCGTCCCCGGGGTCGCATTTTCTTCGGTCGACGGCCCTACCCTCGCCAGGACCACTCGGATCGCGTAACTGTGACGACGCTGCGAGATCCCCGTCCCTGTAGTCCAGGCTTCCTGGCCCGTCCAGTCTGTCTTCGTCCGCGGAGCTGGAATATCGGGAAACTCACGATACTAGGGGACATTGTAGGAAATGGGAATATTTCGCAACGTGTCACGTTCACCGACGCGGCATATAAATAAATAGAATCTATGTACTTCGCGCGAGCAACGTCAGCAGGATCTTTTTTGCGAGATACATAAGCAGGTAGTAGCTCGCGTCCGTTAAGGTCAATGTCGCTTCTCACCTTGTGATTACGGTTAATGATGTCAATAATTTGTACTCTGCGGCGTATTTACTTAGAATTTTGAAGTAAACACGATGAGTCCAAAGTTCCGTTCGGGATAGCAAGGTAATCGCTTTCTTCGTGACGCTTCTAAAGATACCGTAGTATACATAAATACGATACGGTTCCTCTGGCCTCGAATGGGACTTTAGATATTACGTACATAAATATCTTGACCAATTAGAGTTATCGCTTTCATTTTTTTAATCGAAATTATCATTTAAAAGAAAACTACTTTGCTAGAATAATAATAATAATAATAATTTGTCTTTATTCATCACAAATTCACAGGAATTAAGGGATAAAAGGGCGAGGTTCAGCATAACTGCTGATTTGCAACCTAACCCCAAAGCAGGAAATATTATAACTAAAATTAGCTATATAAAACAGAATAGCGAGAGAAACAAGAAAAAAAAAACCAATATATTAATAATATTATTAATAATATTAATAGCAATTTTCAAAATATCTAAGAAAAACAATTCGAATAGCACAAAGAAGCTCTGAAAATATTGTTTGTCCTAGTAAACGAGAAAATCTTTGGAGTAAACTAGAAGTTGCTCAAATGACTCAGATCAGCCAAGAACTAAGGAAAAGCTTTAACAGAACTTTGTCTCGTTGCTGCAATTATTCCCAACATTTCAGACGCATCGTAGCTCCTCTCGAGTTTATTTTACTACACGCAACAAACGTCACAGTCTGATAATTCCCGCTATCGTTGCTCTTGAGCAAACCGAAGATAATGCCGTGGCAAACGTGTTAAAAAGTAAATGTGGCTAGACGTACGTACTTGAACAGGATCCAAATGACGTAGTAGCATGCGTAAACCGACGAGGACAGTACCACCAGAAAAATAGTTAGCAGGTACCAGGGTGTGTGACGCTGTTGCCTCTTCGTGTCCTCCCAATATCTATCGCAGCTGAGGTACCAGCATATCGCGCGATTCAGCTCCCCTGCGTCAAGATCGAAATTTCAAATCGGAGAGGAAGTATCGTGCCGCTGATCTGCTAGCTCCAAAGCGTCGATTATTACCTTCGATTTCTTGGAAGTCCCTTACCGAGAGATTCGTCAAGAGTCCAGCGATGCAATCACGTACGAGTATCTGTCGATGATATCGCGACAAGGACGTTATTATGCCACTTCAAGTAATAATATCTACTTCTAATGCAGTGTTATTTCGTTCTACGCTACGACAAACTAGCAAGCCCTCCTTCGATCGAACGTTCTACTAGGCCACAATTATGCGGCGAGACAACCGACTCTGGTACTTAATCGCAACTTTGGATCTGGATACTGCGACTGGAGGCTGTACAGAATTATTATTCATTGGTACATCGGGGATCTTAAGTTCCACGACACAGAAATCAATTGCGAGCCAGAGATTCAGCATCTCTGTTCTTTCCAACGCTACGAGGGAGGATTCTAATTACAAGATTCGAGCGAGACACTCGAGGGATCAAGCGTTTTACAGGAATGAAAGGCCTTGACTCAGTGGCTGGTACCTGCGCGTGAATCTCATGCAGCTAGACTTTGGTTCGTACTCTTCTTCATTCACGGTTCCCGCCTGCAAAGATATCTACCCCTCCTGCTGTCGTCTTATCGTTAAAGCATCGCGTTACCGTTACTCGAATCTATGAGACCTATCCACGAGAGAGCTTGGTCGGGTCGCCAGTGAAGAACGGGGACCTTTGAAGGTCGGCCAAGAATTCTCTCACGTTCTCAACTAACTTCGCACTGCAACTTCAGCTTCTGCAGCTCCTCCGGCTTGCAGTTGGACTTGAGCTTCCTGAGATGCAGCCCCTTGCGCCTCTGCTTCTTGTCGACGGCGGGCAGAGCCGCCTCCACGAGATTCTCCTCGTCGTCCTCGTCGTCCTCGGCGTCTTCGTCCTCCTCCTCGTTGTCGCAGGCGTTGCTCTTGTTGTCGGGCCCGGCTATCTCCACGTGGTACACCGTGCCAGGCAAACGATGATTCGCTAGAGCCCCGCTGTCCTCCCGGTGACAGTAACGTTGGATGTTGGTCACGGCGCCGCCGCCTGACACCGTGCACGACTTCTCGGTCGGATACGCCCTGGACAGGCCGCGGGACTCGCAGGGCATCACCGAGGTGGAACGCTGCTCCGTGTTCTCCTTCCACACCTGGATGTCCGTGCTGTGATGCCCAGCCTCGTCATCCACCAGCGAGCTCTCGAAGTCCCGGTTCCCCAGCACGTCGCATCTCATGATGTCGCAGTAGTCCGCGAGGCAAACTGCGTCCTCCGCCTTAGTTCGTCGAACAATTTCATTTAGAATTCTGCTCGCATTTCTGCTCGCTTGGAATCTGAGTTTAATAGGGGATGTTTAATGGGGCAAATGAGTGTGTCATTGGTGTTGTATAATTGAAGGTGTTGCAGAACAATATTACTAGACTGGGTCACTTTGTATACGTGTTTGATGTCCCATTACTTTCTGTATGCTAATCAGTTCTTATCACGCATCGCTCGAATATGCAAAAGGAGTAGATACAATTTTGAATACGTATTTTGTAACTGTACATGCTTTGCCTGTTTTTGTCTCTTATGTTGCACAATTTAGTGCCAGTAACGACGCGCCGTTATCATTGCGACTAATGCACGATGGGCGTTATTCCCGCGAACTTGCGAGTTTCGCAGTACTGATATTATTACATTGTTTTCCTCGCAACTCCTTCAATAACAGTGCGAACTTCAAGGAGAACTTGTTCTGACATTTGCAGCAGTTTTCCTATTTCATTCTCCTCGTTATTTAAATATTTTAAAGCGACTTATACTTTGCAAGCAATTATCACACGGAAAGCAATGGAACCTTCTTCGTATCGATCAGATCTCGGTTTCGTATAATATCACTGGCAACCTTCAATGTTCTATTCTCCAACCTGTTTATCGATTGAATTACCGTGTATTGGTGGGTGGAAGGGATATAGCATAATTGTAAAAGCAATATGCGGTGGTAGCTCGCAGAGATTGTCAGAATTTAACAGACACGCATCCTGTGCAGCTTTGCAAGGCTATCGCATCAAGTGCTCGGTGCACTGAACTAATATGCCCTCAGCCTTGGTGCATTCCTGCAACGAGCGTTGAAAAACATGTTTAACAGCTCGTATATTCAAAGAGACCGCTTTGCATACGTTTGCATATGTCTGCAACGCGTCACTATATTCATTCCACGCACGATACAATCGACTTCCTTAATTATATCGGGGCGGAAACATACCGTGTTAACGTTACTTTTGTGTCTGTTATCGAAGTGGGCATCCAGGTGTTTCTCCGCGTAGAATGACTTGCCGCAAAGGCCGCAGGTCCATTGCGAAGGTCTGTGCTGGTGTTTCGCCCTCTGCTGCGGCCGAAAAATGTCTCGGCTCTCGTGGAACGGGCACTCCAGCGGCAGCTCTACCTGATACTTCTTCAGAATGGGCATCCATCTCTGAAATCCGTAGAGAGGTTCAGGGGACCGCGCTAGCCCGCCACGATCGCGGCTCCTCTTACAACCGTTCAACTATCGTTGCCCTGATAGACACTAGGTAAATAACGGACAGTTTCGTTACCTTCTGAACTATCCTCCTCACCACGGACGCTCGGTCGCGGGGGCATGATATTTTAAACACGCTGGGTCCTGGCCAGGGGATTACGGACAACAGTAACACTATCAATACCTACGAACGTAAAATACACGTTCACTCTCCTTTGTTCTCATTAAACGGCCGCGCGCCAGTCGGGGCTACTAAAATCGCGGAAACGTTAATGCAGCGAAACGACGTTTGGACTATGTGCAACGTAATCGACGTATTGCCCTACATATCCGACACGCGTTTCCCCCGAGTCATCGGGGCAATTTACTCGCGATCCCGCAACGATCGCCTCTAACCCTAACGGCACACGCTTTACGACAGATAAAAGAAGACCGAAATTCACGCACTCTGATCATTTTAATCGCCGCCTTCCTCTCCCTCTTTCTTCCGCTCACGCAACGGGGGCTGCCTGATAAATCGATTATGTTCGACGTCCGTCCAGATCACGGGCCAAGGAAAAAATTGATTCGCAATGACGCAATCCCGCTGACGTGACGACAGATACACCATTCCGCGTGTGTCGATATCCAAACAGTCGTTCGACGGCCGTTAATTACCTCGAAATGGAAGGGTTGGGTCTTCATTCATAGCCCAAATTCTCCTCGCGAGAGCGCTCCGCCGCGACGAGATCGCTCTTAGCCGTGAGAAAGCCCGGATTTTCCTTCTTTGGTACGTGCTACACGCGATTCACGGTCAACTGGAGCAGCACCGGGGGGTGTTGCAGCGAGGGCGAACTATAGGGGCGAGCATCGACATGGCGTCGTCGTCACCCTCGCCCTCAGGGGTGAACCCTCGCGGGGCGCTAACGACCTCGAGCTTCTCGCGCTGGAAACAAAAGGAACGTTGTTTGCTGTGCATAAATTTTCCTAAAATACCACGGGACACTGCATTCTTCCATTCAGCTAATTTTCTTTACCAAACCGATTGCCTAACGAAGCTTATCGCGCATTTCGCGGAACTCGTTGAATGTTAATTTTCGGGTAGCAAAAGGGGGAATGGAAAGTCGTGGTCGAAGATAGCGTTCGGTTTGTGGAAAAATTTCGTAGCCTTCGCCGTGTGTCGTACGGTCCTGCATACGACGGAGGACGTCGGAGTCGGCGTCGATGACGACGCGCCGACGCGTTCGCGCCCTCAATGGCGTGCTGGGGTCGTCGGAGTTAAATACGTGCTGGAGAATGCGAAAAGATTATGATTTTAAACGGGGCGTGTCGCGTTACCGGGTCACGAACGCTTTACCGCGCTGGAATCGATAATCGAACTCCAATCGGCCAGATTCATAAATAAATGTCGGTGACGATGGGGTAGCTCTCACTCGCGGGGTGTTCGTTTTGTCGACGTACGATAAATGCTTGCACCGTCGGCGACGGGGCTCCGTCGCCAGATGGCAAGAGTCGAAACGTTTGGCTGTATAGGTAATTTCGGTGCTTCGTTTCGCGAGCCGCACAGGGGGAAATTTTGCGATTTTATGGCCAAAAGCACATAAATGAAATTTTTGAATTTTACAAATTTAATACAAATGTCAGTTGAAGAACTATATTCATTTTCGTGGTCAAAAGCTCAAAACTTATTTTTAATATGTAAAATTCAGCACTTTTACGTTCTGATATATGAGAAACTAAATTACCCGAAAAACAGCAGTTACAAAAATTAGGAACGATAAAGATTTTTATTATTTATATTTATACACTTAAACATATGAAATTATATGCCCTTAAAACTAGTAGTGCCAGTCGGAATCGCTGTTTTCTTTGTCAGAGCATGTCTCTGCTACAGTGCAGCAGGGCATACAAACATAGTACATAATACAAATAATCAAACAGAGGATCAGAGCTGAATAAAATCGTTTAAAAAAGAATAAAAAAGTTTGTAATGTATAACATGTGAACCAGTCTCGGTCACAGCTATGTCGTATGTTATACAACACACTGGATTGTGTTTAAAAAAATGCATATAATTACTAGATTAACAACTATTAGCAATTAATAATTGCATTTATTGAATCAGAATAGTTCAACGTAAAATAAGAATGATAAATCGTTGCGGGATATTATGGGATTTATAACTATTCTCTGTATTGAAAATTGATTCTTATATGAAAAGGTTATTTCTAAAACACTACTTTCAAAATTGTATAAATTACATATTAAAAACCGAAACATAATTATTTTGAGAACAAAATGATATCTTACGCACCACCAGGAATTGAATCCATGCCTTCAAATTATTTTCTGAACTTTAGATAACACAGTATAAGTGTTTCAAGCAACTTGAAAATCTGGAATAATTCTTTGCGATCGGTCTAACATCACATGAACATAAACATTTGGGAATCTATACAAATTTTGTATTAAAACATTTAACAGTAAAATTGGATGTATTTGATGCTGATATTAGCTCTTCAATTGACATTTGCATTTATTTTGTCGAATTCAAAAATTTATTTTCGTGGTTTTGACCGTAAAATTGCAAAATTTCCCCACTGTGAGCCGTTTCGTTATAAACTGCTCCGACGTTTACGCGTCGGTTAACTTTATCCTGATCGCATAATTGCTTCTGAAATTGGGCAATTTGTTTCCGAACAATAAACATCCATATTACGTGGCAGATACCGTAAATTGAGGGAACATTGGAAGTATGGGGCAACATTGGAATCTATTTAACATCTATTAAAAATGAACAGGGAAACAATTTTATGGATTTTCACACTTGTAGTACATTCACAAAGGATGCAATGTTATGATAGCATACTTAACGAGGGAGCCTGGTGTAACTAGCTGAAAAACGAGGCATTTTTCGGAAATTTTTTTTAATCCATCTTTCTGAACCTGTCAGGATATTGTATTATCAGATTAAGCTAGATAAAAAAATCTTATTCAAAAAGAGCGTCATATAACAGAGTTATACGGGCTTATGCCCAGTCCGTTGGCGACTCAATTTTTCCACTGTGGGCAGCGTAGCTTTTTATATATTTATTTGAAACCAAAAATCGAACAATTTTTGTTTAGATTATGAGTGCACGCAAAAATTGTATAAATCCATAACTTACAAGATGCAAAATTCAACAAGTGGCGTAGCCTCTTGAAAAAAGTACACTTTTTCCAACGAAATTTTGCCTTAAATGTGTAAAAAAAGTTATTTATTCGAACAATATCATTATACCAATAGCTAAGTTCTGTGAAGAAAATGTTGGCAAATATTCGTGCACAAGGCCAAGTCGATCGGTTGAATATTTTTGGAGTTACATAGCCCGTAAAATGTAAAATTGTCATTTCGAGAAAAACGTATTTTAAAGTTTTCTGGTAACCTGGTGCTCTGTAGCAAAACCGGCTATATCCGCTTTAATTTTTCAAATTTCGTTTTGTGGCTTTGGGGACATATTATCGTGATGTTCAACTATTGATTTATGCAAAAAAATCGGTTTCTTCGCCCCGCGAATTTCTATTTCTGCCAACTTTCAACTCGATACCCCCACTACTAGGGTAAAGGACCCAGTTACTGACACTTGTCCAATTACTGTCACCTAAAATTTCACTTAAAATAACGAATAAATATACGTTGTAAAGTGATACACAAAAATAATGATGTATTTCAACCTATAATCTATACTATAGATTATATTCTATAGTTTGTTTATTCGTTATTTTAACTAAAATAGCTTAAGGTGACAATAATTGGTCAGGTGTCAGTAACTGGGTCCTTTACCCTAGGGTAGTTATAGGGTGAAACGTAATTTACAGTTTAAGCTCCATTCCTTTTGTTCTATTGAATAGAAATCTATACAAAACATCAGAGACATTCTACTCATATTTTTTTAAATTTGAAAAAGATTCAATTTTAAAAAATTCAAAACGATTAAAAATGCCGATTTCAAAGTCAAAATTTAAAATTACAACATTTATTTTCTTACAGTTTTCGTGCCTTTACGTGGTCATTAATGTTTAATTTTTTCAGATTTTTCGAAAGGGTGGAACGCAGTCGCAAAAATCAAAAACTGATATTTCTTACCTTCCCAGTACGCAGAGTTGTGGCATACTCGTACGGCGAATATATTTTGTTCATTAAATGGGTGTTATGCAATTCTAAATACTTTCACATGTTTTAAATGAGTCAGTGCAATTATTCTAATAGCCTTTTACGGTTGATAAGGGCGAAGTTTTACCCAATTGCCTATATAAGTGATGTCACTACATAATAAGTGTCACCTCGACCGTTCTTGGTAGATTCTTGAATTTTCTCCATGGAAATAATATCATATAATAGGTTCTCATTATCGGATACTACTGCGTTCATTAAATAAGTTACTGAATTCTAGTAAATGAGTTTTACCTTTGATAATTTCAATTTGCAGCGCAAGTAACGCGATGTTTGTAATTTAATCTTCGTCGCTATCATAATTTATTACAGGATTTATCTGTTCGGTATTAAATATTTTGCTAACAAGGGACGTTCGGCAACCTGGAAATTAAGAAAATTATGAAACTTGGTGTGCAAGTAGAGTAGTTCATCCAAAACGTAACCCTGTTTTTTGTTGATGCCATAATGCAATTTTTGGGAGTGAAATCACCCCTTGAAAAAAATGCAGAATTTTCTATTCCTTGGCATATCTCAAGAACAGTGAAAGATATCGAAAAGAAGTTTAAACAGAAGGTACATTGTTTTCTTATATCTACAAAACTGCGTAAAAATAATTTTCGAAAAATCCATATTTTTCAAGGTACCCCCACCACTAATCCTTAATATTAAGGTTTTGTATTTTGAAAATATATGCTGGAATACCTCTGGATAATCTTTTTTCATACATATAAATAATTTAATAATAGTAATAATAATAAATCGTCTTTATTCTTTTATAATATTCTATACAACGCAGTGGAGTTAGAAACGCAAAGTACAGAATTGGCGAGGCTCAGCGTCGTTGTTATTATGCCTGACCCGAATTTATGTGTTAAATTCTTTTGTAAACAAATAAAACCTCCATTACCGAATTTGTAGTCCCTTTTAGTAGTTTCCATTAATAAAATGGTTTCTTAAATCCATATTTAAATTAGTATTTATATAAAGTTTATACAGCTTTCAATTATATTATTTGAACAAGACAGTACGTACCTAAAGTTAAGTACGTCCAAGGTAAAACTTATTAAAACTAATCAATTACGTGTCACGAATCATTATGATAACAGCCCATTTGTAATGGTCTCCGGTTGCGAGACGATTATCGGTGGGACGGAGAAGGGATTGTGATACCGACTCAGTCGGTGTGTCCGGGTTCGGCGAATGAGTAAAATGCGTGGTTAACAATAACAGTGTTTATTGGTCAAAGTCTGTAAATTATGCTGGGTTTGTACATATGTCCCATGCGGTGATTTTCGTAATTGTTCGCGATTCTTTTGGTTCGTCCGGCAAATACGGTTCGGCAGCGCGGTGCTTGAGCGGTTTCTCGTAGCGGCGCGTCGGTGCACGGCGGCGTCGACTTTTCGGCGAGCGGTTAGGAAAGTGGGATGCGGATTTATTGAACGTTTTGCTCAGGATGGCCTTATCGGGCACCGTCCGTTGAGAGTCGTATAATCTCGTATCAGAGTGCAGTAGAGTTCTGGCTTAATGGGCGCGGAGCAGAGTTGGGCATTATCTAGGAAAAATTATTCCCTCTTAATGATGGATAATTTAACATATTTTACGTTTACTTAATTTTTCTTTTATCAATTTTTTAACCATAATTGTTTAAAAAGCTTTTGCGAACTGTTTATTTGATAATGTATTTAACGCTGTTTTTAAAATTCCTGGTGTTGATAAACAATAGGCTAGTTTTTTCTGTATCATTACTTTCATAAATTGAGAAATTAAATTTTTATTCAATTATGTGTTAGTTCTGCGGACCTCAGAATTTATTGTTCTGGTTTTATTTTTTATGATTTTATCCTTAATGCGGTGCATACCTAGATCAGACGTAAGGGGTAACTAATGGGAGGTGTCTTTGATTGTCTTTCATATATTGTTTATGATTTTCGTTTAATTATATGCAATAGCGGTCATCTGTAGTGGAAAGTACGTACTTTAAGTGAGAGTCATTAATAGTATTGAATATGGAATGCAACAAAAATTAAAAAAAAACACTGAAAATGTTACAACTAGCCACGGTCTCCCCTATTACCGGAGCATTCGGATTCGCGACAAAAATCGCCCGACAGCACAAATTTTGACCGCTTCCAATAATTTTTCTTTAACATAATCCTAAAGAACTCAGCATTGACGAAGCACTGCAATAAAGCCAGTACCTGTTGATCTAATCTGTAGAAAACACTATTTAGCATAACATAAAAACATAAATAAATAAATTTTGCAGATTAAAGATATTGAAAATTAATTTTGTTGTAAATTAATATTAGCTATAAAATTAAAAATTTACTTTAAATTTACAAAATTTACGTTTTAAATAATCTGTACAGATAATTTAAATCTTATATTTTTAAATTAATAATTTTATAACAATTGTAATTCAGAGTAATTACAACTGAATATTTTATGTTAAAAAAAGTATTTATATGGAATTGCATGATTCGGTGGAGCAAATCCATTGGTGTCACTTCCATATCAATACGATAAGGAATAAAGAATTTCTTACTACGCTGAAATGAATATTTCACATTTTCACTCCCAACTGCGGGGGGTCGACCTCAGTTCGCTACGGTCGGCCGAGGATTCATACCTGTTTCAGAAAAAATAATTCTTTATCGTATCGATAAGAAAGTGATGCCGATGAATTCCTTACGTGTTTCCGATGAAAATCATACCAAATTTCATGTAAATCGGACTATTATAACGAAATTAGCTTGAGGTTATGGAAATGAATTTTTCATGGAATTTCCTTTGTTATTTTCCGAATCACGTCGTTCTTGGTGTCATTTTCATCGGCGAAAAATAAAGAATCAATTGGCGTCGTTTTCGCAAAGATCTAATGAGAAATGCGGAAATCGGAGATTTCTCACCTCTTAATAGGCACTCTAACCCCTCTGGGGGTCGAAAGCCGTAAAATTCGGCGAGGCACTGCGGGTGATTGTCTTCGCCACGGGGTACCCTACAGATTGACCCTTTACCATTAAGAAGTGGATTTCCACATTTCTCATCAGCACTTTACGAAAGTGTCATGAATTGAATCCTTGGGTTTAATGAAAATGATCCCCATGAAGATGGTACCAAACCCGACATATTTCGGGGTACAATTAACAAAGTTAGACGAAAAATTGGTCTGCAGAATTTAAAGCCTACTTCGTTAAAAATTTTCCGATTCACATGATATTTTGTCCTTTTAATCGGGAGAATGCCAGGAATTCATCGATGTTACTTTCAGATCGATACGACGAAAAATAAAGAACTTTAATTTCTGTAAAATTGGTGACACGTGGCGGGGCGACCGTAGCAGAGGACCGCTGCCTCGCTTGCCTCAGCCCTTGAACGACCCAGGCGCCTGCCGAAAGTATTCGAAACCTTCGAATAAAGATACAGGTAAAGTAGGAAAAAGTATTCGAACCTCAGAGTGGAAGATCTTCGAATAAAAAAAGTAACTTTGCCTCGTGGAATGAATTTCCCTCGAAGAAACTGGCTCTTCAAATTAAGTTACTTCGGTTTTTTTTATTCGACGACGAACGAATAAAATTTGTCTCTTTTATTCGAATTTGAAATTTTTTTAAAGATAATTTTCTGCCCATCTCTGTTGTATACACGCTTCAAATTTCATCAAAATCAGTTAACGTTGCTCTCAGCTATAAACGTTTAAAGATCGCAGAATAAGATCGAAAATCGCAGATTTCGGGAATTTCGCAATTTTCGAACTTATTCTGCGATCTTTAAGCGTTTATAGCTCAGATTAACGTTAACCGATTTTGATGAAATTTTAGTCGTGTACCTCTACAACTTACTTCAATCTACAAACGGGATTTTTGAATTTTCATTACAGGCTCACAAAAAAAAGTTGAAAAAATGATCTTTCCTACATTTTTTGCTGTTCCGACCAATTGCAACTTTTATCAAAACGACGAAACACGTCACATAGCAAACTAATTTATCTAGCTTCTCAAAAAAACTCAAGTTGTTTGGGCCAATTTTGAGCAAGTTATACAATTTTAAAAGTGTCCACATACTTTTGTCCCCACTGTACATGTTTTTCAGGCCTCACATGTAGGCATAACATCTTAAAGCATATGCAAAAATGTCAATTTTTATATTATACAGCAAAATATTTCAAAAACATGCCAATGTTCCCACAGTTTACGATACATATTTAACTGATGGAAAACTTATTCAAAATTAGCTCGAAATCTCCCTAATCACCGATTACTATCAGTAGGACTTTGGAAGCGTGTTGTTAGTCACTTGAAACCACAATCGTGGGCGATAATACATTATCTGTAATAGAAGAGAAATTAGTTTTAAGGAACGTTTTCGAAGAAAATGAACTTGCACCGTGTAGTTTATACGTTTCAAGTTGCACTCTGTTTTCGAAAAGCCTCCGCCAACACGTGGCGCACGTGACAAAAGCAAATGGTGCGTCTATTATGTAACGCGAAGAGCAAGATCCCCGCAGTTCTATTACATAACTCGTGATGCTTGCATTTTGCGGCTTCTATTAGCTGGAAGAGAAAAAAATCGGCTGCCGTCTACGGTCGTAGATTATTATTCAGTTCCGAGTGACCGCCTTGCGGGTCACGGCCAGGCCGACTAAAAACCGCATTTCCATCCGCACAAGTTCATTACGAACGTCGCCTATTGCAAATAATCGTGGGGTTATCGAGACATATGTATGTAGGCAAATCCATCCAGGCTCCTATGCGTGGGCATAATTGTCAGAACAAATTGTTGAAAGTCCAACGCGCCAGCGAATAAGTGGGAGTTAACACGTTGCTGTTGACAAGTAAAAGTATCTGTTCCCCGATACATCAAAATAAGCACATTAGCGTTACGGCGTTTGTGCAAATTATTCTGTTATTCCGAAGGCTAGATGCATTACAGGCATTCATATTTATATATTTCCACTGATTAAAAATCAAAATATATAACGCGCGAAGTCTCAGTTATATTCGGAAGACGTACTCCCCAGGCCAATTCACTTTATTAGGTAGAATCGACCTGATGCAGACTCGAAATAAAGTGCAACGCGAGGTGTGCACCAGTAGCTGCACAGCTGTAACCGAGTTACCGAATGTGCATGACATTCTCGACCCGTTTGGTTGTTTTAGGTGCAGCAGAACTGCAGCGAGTTTCCAGTAGACGGGGAAAGTTTACTAACTTTCCCTGCATGGGTGTCATGAGATTCTCGGACGTTGCCCGCAGAAGGTAACGGTAAATGAGAGTCATAATTATTCGCGGTATAGCGTCTGGAAGGTGTGCATTGAAGCTGTGCAGGTAAAAGAAGTGCCAAGGCGATAGGAAACTAAACAGTGAATAAATAAAGAATTAATGACCTGCTTACTCATGCAGCTTCTGAATAATGATTATTTACGCAATATTAGAGGTCTCTTAAGTGTCGGATGCAACGAGAAATAAGAAATTGGATGAAGAACCTTAGTCTGGACTAGGATTGCCCGAGGCTTCAGGCATTTCACTGTTTAGAGCCTTTTACCGCCCCACAACGAGTTCGAAATCACATTTAACGGCTCGTGCCCTCGAGGGTCTCGCTTTACATACCATTCCTGCGTGCTCTAAATAATACGATAGGCTTCAAAGCGCTTCGAAAGACATCGGCCACTCGGCTGTCCCAAATCGCTTCGAATATTACTCGAATCCGAGGAACTGAAATTACCCGCTGAATCTCGACGACCTTAACGATTCCTTTTCGCGAGCCTCTTGCTCCTCGTTTCGAGTATAACAAGTTGGCATTGGAAAACATTCCTAACGGCGCATGAGCTCACCCACACGTGCACTGTTGCAGAACAAGCCTTGACAAGGCTTCCAAGACTCATCGCAACTTCCAATACTCATCGAGGCTTGCAACTTCTCAGGTTCAAGTAATATTCCAAGCGGACAAGGATTGCATGGACTGATAATTAGCGAGGGAGCAGTCTCAGCTCATTGCCCCCTAAAAACCTTCCTGGGCCTCTTCCGTCCACTACTCCCGCGGCCAGCTGCTGTCCAAGAATCTCTGTTAATGCGTGACATTTAAGGCCATTATAATATACACATCGAATTTATAGCGCAATTGGCCGTATTTCTGCGCGTCTCTCTAGCTCTCCGCGAGAATGCGAAGCCCTCTCCTCTCGAGCACCTTGTGTATATACATACACGACCATGCCTCTTGCGCGTAACGAGTGCTGGTGGGAGGGAACGGTATCTGTAGGCAGGAGTAGACGTTAAAGCGGTTCGCCAGAGAATCCCCTTAGTCTGTCAGTGAAAAGAGTCGCGCGAGCGAGGGAACTTCGACCGGTGCAGTTCGGTGGTGGCGTTCCGTGCCCGTTGCTATTCGGAACACTCGAGTTTCACCGCGCCAAAAATCGACCAACGAATCGAGGTGTGCAGACGACCAACCGGTTCATCCGCTGGCACCGGCACGCAGCTGCGCAGTGCGGTTTCGAGAGGGTTCAACCGCACGCGTTTCCAAAACGTTCGGGCTCCCGTGGCTCGCGGCTGAACGTCGCGACAGGCGAGGGATCTTTAACGGGAATCGATCGCCAGGTCGATCCGGCGGTCTCCTAGAACCGGGTAAACATTCACCAAGTCCCCCAGCGCAGTTTTCCTTCGGTCCACGAATTTAGAATTTTTTCCCCCAAATTTCCCGTTTTCCTCTAAAAAATCCGTGGCTCGCGGATGCAACAGGTTACCCGCGGAGGACCGATCGATCGGCGGCTACGCGCGATCGTACATCGTTTCTTACGGAATCGATCCGTCCGGCGAGCTTCTATCGTGCAGGATAAAGACGGCACGTGCCGAGGAATTCTTGCCCGTCTTCGGTAAAGAACCGGCGACCGGTCTTTATCCTGCGGTTAATTGAGCGCGAGGGGGCTCGATTGATCAACAGGCGTTCGTTGTGCGACGACGTTCGCTGCAGGAGAATTTCGTTTCGCGGGTTTATCGTGGTCGCTCCGGCCCCCCTTCGGATAGACCTGATAACGATATCAGAAACAGGGACAGGAGTAGAAAAAAGAAGGAAAAGAGCTCGATTCGATAGCGCGGTCGTCGCGCGACGTTTACATCGGCGACGAGCCTTTCCCTGGCTGGCTGTGTCAGTGACCATTACAGCTACAGGAGTCTGTGCGAACAGGGGAGCATGCGGTCCGTGGAAACGCGTTTATGTATAACAGGGCCGCATTTATACTGTTGGAAGCCCTAGGTGCAGCGTAATTAAAAAGTCTATTTTAGTTAATAAAATTCACCAATTTATACGTTTTTAATAAAGCGAAAACAAGTGACTTATAGAAAGTGAGGCCTCAGCTGGCGCCCAAAGCGCCTTGTGGTAAACGCGGCACTGTACGCGGGACGTTTATTTAAAGGCCGTTGCACGTTTACTCGCGGCAGGTCTAGAGCTCGGAGTGCAGTCGAGGTCGAAGTCGCGAATTTTCAAATATCACTGACACCGAGACGGTTAATTAGCATCGATTTCCTGTTTCCCAGAAACAATAGCGTTGCGACGGCGCGCGGCTATGCATTTCATGAATATTCCGTTTTCGTTGGCATCGCCGTTCAGCATCGCTGATCGCCGCGCGGGGCAGCAGCACAGTCTATCTATTATCGTTCCTTCTAATACCTACGCATTATACCGTGAAAGCATGTTTCCAATCTACGATATAATAGCCTAGTCATTCGATTGACTCTTGTACTGTCTAGCCCGATAACATGACGAAATCGCATTATTTACATCCCGGCTGATAACATTCTTCGGCTGAGGTGTGTCAAAGTCGATAATACGCAGATCGTACTTTGAACCGCTGGCTTACTTATTGTCGCGGCTCGATGACGGTACACAAATGCGATGCAAACATTTTCCTGATAACAGCGATATCGTCCGCCTCGCACTCGATCCGACGCCACGCGATGCATTCTGTGTGTGTATACATCTATATATATATCTAGCTGGAGCTGCAAGAGCCTGTTACGTCCGGATCGCCGCGTGCCTATAACTGGGGTGAATCGTCCTTGGCACGATTCGTTAGCGAGCTCCCGATACCGATCGTCGCGTCATTTAAAATTCACCAGAGAACAAACGGGAAGTCTAAGCGCCGAGCGATTAGCGTTTTATCGGCGGCGAGCGCGCACTCCGCTCCATTCGCGGTATCGAGTAGCACAATTGGATCTATCGGCGAACGCTCGCAGCCACAGGACACGTTACGCTCGCCCCGTTCCTGCCTTTTCTCCATTTCTAAATCTTGCGCGCACCGCGTCTATCGAGGCATTCCCGTTTTTATCCGGCCTCCCCTCGCTCGCCTAGTCGGCCTACATTCGACGGAGCGTTGCATTCCGCGCGCGGCGCCTAGAAAGTCGTTTTTCCGCCGGCTAAATTCAACCTGGTCGGTGTTGTTGTTCTTGCAGAGGTCGATCGAATTAATGAGCTGCTGAGGAACGGCTAAAGAAGAAGCTGTAATCATGACGGCTGTCAGACAGATAGTTCGGTACGCGCGGAGGCTCGGCCAGATAACGGAGAGTGGGGCGAAGGTTTTAAACCGGTCCGCGAGATGCGCGTCCACCCAGCCGCAGCGCAAGATCATCGAGGATGAAAATGGAAAAAAAATCTTCCCCTCCCCCCACGGAGAGATCACGCCCTGCCAGTCGTTCATTCATGACTACGTATGGCAAGACGTGGAGAGGCACGCGAACTACACCGCGCTGGTACGTTCTGAATTGATTAATACTTGTCTCGCGATTTCATGGGAGAAACTGGATTTCCACGTCAGACATTGTCGACAATTGTTCCGGGGATCTCTGATCGAGATGATAGGCTTCGTGACTTTCACTGAAGGTTTGTTTTCTGTAAAGTGCGTGGTTCTTGTGAAAGTTTGTCTGTGAAAGAAATAGATTGGGTTTGATATAGATAGTAAAGTTTTTATTAACGGGCATAGCCATTGTGAAATTTGTTTCTCTCGATTTTTCTTTTTGTGCATTTTTGTAATATTTAGCGTCTCCAAAAAAATATGCCTGCAGAATTTCAAAGCGGATTTAGAAAAATTCTGGGAGCTATGGAAGGTTTTGTGTAGTTAGCGCAGCGCTCATAATCGAGTGCATAGGTAACTTGGTGTCAATCGCCTGAAAATTTATGTCCAAGAATCCAAAGGTATCTAATAATAGGGATTATGAGCTCATATATTGTTTAGAATTAGATAGAGAATCACTGGCCACGATGAGACTGTATACAGCTGCGGTCTTTGAGTCGCAGAAAATTATTTCTGTCAAAACTTTAAACACAATCATTTATCTCGAAACGGCATTTTTCAAAGGGGCGGATTAATAACTCAGTCAATTTTTATCGGTTTCACATGAAATTTTCAGGGAATATTCGTAATAAAATCATCTTCCGTTAACCGTACACGTATTTTGATCGAATAATTCATTTAACAGTAAGATTGAAGAAACATATTGATTTTTGATACCTTTTCTTTTAAA
This sequence comes from Andrena minutula, assembly GCA_929113495.1. Lineage (NCBI taxonomy): Eukaryota > Metazoa > Arthropoda > Insecta > Hymenoptera > Andrenidae > Andrena > Andrena minutula. The sequence goes on along the minus strand of OV815994.1, from coordinate 26,299,782 downwards.
GTTCGCCATTTCTTAAAAAATTAATATTTTTTTAAATCTGTACTGAATACTGCTTAACTGAAGCTATTGTAATATACTTTATGAAAACGTTCGAATTTTCCAATTCAGATCAAACGTTGGAAAGTTACACGACCGCCAGTTTTAAATTTTTTTTGCAGAGATTAACGTTACCCACATTTTTTCTATCTAGAGGCATAAAATATTAGTTAAATATATGTATTTTTAGTTGGTAATAAAGATTTTTCGTGAAAAGTTACAATTCGTCAGAAAGTATTGCCTTGAAAATAGGCTTCATTTTCGACCATCACAGTCACTTCCTCCCTTAAGGGGAGGTTCTGGTCTAAATGTCGATTTTTTTTTATTTAATTTTTCGAATGTTCAACCTTTTAGGAAAACGTGTTTAAAAGGATTTATTAAAATTCGCATAATTCCCGAAGTTATAGGCATTTGAGTAGCGGCAAATGCATGGGTGACAACCGGCCACTCGGTTCTCACGTAAAACTTTAAACGCGCTTTTCTCGAAACAGTGCTCTCAAAACAGTGGGGGCTGTATCTTCAAAAGTTATTATCCGATTCGACTGAAACTTTTTTTATTTTGAAGATTATTCTTTTTTCTAGGGGGGGAACTAAAAAAAATTACAAAAAGTTGAAAATTTATAATTTTCAAAGGCGATGAAAGGACGAAAAATACAGGGAAAAGTGATTTCAAACGTGAAGTGTCGTTATTTTCTAAAAAAATGACATTTTTGTAATTTTTTTTAGTTCCCCCCCCCTAGAAAAAAGAATAATCTTCAAAATAAAAAAGGTTTCAGTCGAATCGGATAATAACTTTTAGAGATACAACCCCCACCGTTTTGGATCAATTTTTTGACGCTTCAACTTTAACGACTCCCCAGGGCTGTCTGCACTGATTAATTATAAAACAAAAAATATATTTCTATAACTTAAGACATCCTTAATACAATGCAACAACTCCCATTAAATTATACACAGTAGTTTTCCTTTAATTAATTCCTAAAAATCACCTATTTTTGGGGGCTCTAGACCAGAACCTCCCCTTAAATTTTCTTGTTATCTTGGTATACTGTTAGTCGTAACGCTTTAGCACGCTTTAGTCAGTATCACCCGAACAGCTTGTAACAGTATCGACGGCAGCAATGGAATTGTTGAGGATCTAGCTTGCATAATTAGCCGTCTAGTCGATAGTGTCATTATTGAAATGCAATCGATGACGTCGTTTTAGGTGTGCGCGGTGACCGGAAGGGAGTACACCTACAGCGAGGCGAGGGACGCCGCTAATTATATCGCAAGAAGTTTGCTGAGCATGGGCCTGAGAAAGGGTGACGTGGTGGCCCTGGTGGCGCCTAATTATCCCGAATCAATTTTAGCTTTCCTCGGGATCGTGGAGGCCGATTTGATCATCACCACTGTTAATCCCTATTACACGGCCGGTGAGTCGATCTTTCTGCACTTCACCCGAGCTTTTAATCAAAGTCCAGCGTTTACCCGGAACACAGACGTAGTCGCATGATATAACACGGTTGTATAATGATTTTAAACGCTCTGATCGTTGTTTTTACGAGGTTAAATTTTTTTTATTGCTCCATAAACAGTGATTTTGTAATTACAACTTGTCGAGAGTATGATTTAAATACCTGATTCTGATTCTCTTGTACTTTACGCTCGATGTATAGGCATTGAATTCATGGACGTCCGAGGGGGGGGGGGGGGGGGGGGGTAAAAGGTGGCAGTTGCCCCCCCCCGGCTTTTGAGAAAAATCGCTTATTTTTCAAAACTGACCTTTTTTAAGTTTATACAGAAAAAGGGAATATTTTTAACTTCCGGTTTTAAATTTTCAATTAATTTGGCACTATAAAATGGGTTAAAAAAGCAAGAGGGGTATATTTTTCTTTACCATTATCCCAAAGTTGCCCCCCCCCCCCCCTGGAAAAAGTCTGCGGACGCCCCTGATTGAATTATTGTGGCAGCATGACATTACGAAATGAAATGTTTTGAACAGAGGAAATTTCGAGGCAACTGAAGGATTCCAGGACAAAGGCGATAATTACGGTGGCAGAGATAGCGGATGTTGCACTAGAGGCGGCGAAGGATAGTTTGGCGCCTGGAGCGCACATCGTGGTTATCGAGGATGGCACTGGACCGATCCCACAGGGCACCGTGCCGTTTAAGGTGAGCATAAAAATTCAATTGAGTAATTTCTAATCGTTGGAAATTCATTTGAATATCTCGTGATTCTTGCAGGACCTCGTGACGCGAGGTAAAACGTTGCCGCCCTTAAAGTACACTCAGCAGTCCAACGAGGATACCGCGGTTCTGCCATATTCCAGTGGGACCACGGGCTTGCCGAAAGGTGTGATGCTGACGCACAAAAATCTGGTCTCCAACATGGAGATGTTGCGTGTAGCTGGCGGCGACATGGTGTGGAAGCATCCGACCGGTAAGGAAACAGATTCCACCTGTACCAGCACCGAGATTACGCTCGCTTTTATTTACAGCAACTTTCCAAGAAGTGGTGCCCTTGATCCTACCATTCTTCCACATCTTCGGGATGAACGGCATCGTGCTGCCGCACCTTACCTCCGGCTCGAAGCTGATTACCATCCCCAAGTTCACCCCAGATCTGTTCATCAACGTCTTAGAGAAAAACAAAGTAAGTGCTCCCTTCGCGTTGTCGGGTGTTCCAGAGAATCGATCTGGATAGGAGTTAACGGAGCGTTATTCGCAGGTGACGAGTCTGTTCCTCGTGCCACCGATACTTATATTCTTCAACGCCCATCCACTGATCAAGAAACGGCATCTGGAGAGCATGGAAGTTGCGATCAGTGGGGCTGCGCCGTTAGGAGAGGCGGATGTACACCAGTTCTACGATAAGTTCGAAACGGACCATACCAAGCTCAAGTTCTGTCAAGGTAAAAGGAAGTTTGATCGATCGTTTAACCATCTATAATCCGCGTCATACAATAGCGCGATAGTTGACGTGGCTTGGCTCCCGTGGACAGTGAACGATGATTGATACGATTCACGACTGACGCATGGAAATTTCCAACCATCAACAGACTTACATGCTAAATAGAAATCTGTTAGTTGCGAGATGCATAAGATCTTACTTTCGGGGAATGTTCACCACGATACTTTTGGATGATGTTGATTTCTGTTGCATTTCGAGATTCATAGACAGTTGAATGCACGAGTCTACTGTAATTCATGCATGCTAAGGAAAAGACTCATTCATTAACGAGTGGTTGCTTTAAAGGGTACGGGCTGACGGAAACCTCGCCAGTCTGTACTTTGGAGAAAACAGGCTTGAAGTCAGGAAGCGTCGGTAAGAACGTGGCCAGCTGCGAGGTGCGATTGGTGGACCCTTTGACGCACAAGGACGTCTGTGTTCCTGGTCAGGGAGGTGAAATCTGGATCAAAGGGCCTCACGTCATGAAAGGGTACTATAATAACGAGCAAGCTACGAAAGAGACGCTCGTCGATGGCTGGATGAAAACCGGGGACATTGCTTATTACGACGAGGACTATGATTTCTTCATCACGGACAGGTTGAAAGAGCTGATCAAAGTAAAAGGATTCCAGGTAAGAGAATCTCTCTATCGATGGCATTCATTGTTTCATCCGAGTGAAGAATCTCTACGATAAATTATGATTGCTAAGAAGTTGTTTAGCCTTCTAATCTTCTATCAGTAGGTTAAACCAGCGATTCCCAAACATTTTTATTCAAATAACCTGCGACCCTCACCCCCATACAAGGTAAGGGAAATTTAACGAGGTAAAGAAAACGCGTTAAAAATAGGCAATAATCTTAATAATATTAAAAGAAAAATAAAATAACCGTGACGACCTCACTGAAAACACTTCGAGAGCCACAGGTTGGGAATCACTGGGTTAAACAGAGCCCCAGTTCCATAATCATTAATCTAACAAAACGTCTTCTCCTACTTTCTGTCTTCCTCTACGTCGTATTTGAGCTCCAAGTTCAAGAATATTCGAGACCGTCCTTCGCTGACGCGAAATATCGTTGCAGGTAGCGCCGGCAGAGTTGGAAGCGCTGCTGAGAACGCATCCAGCCGTGGAGGACGCAGCTGTGGTCGGTGTCCCGGACGAAAGATCCGGCGAAGTACCAAAAGCTTTCATAGTGGTCAAGGACGACGCGAAAGCAACCGAGGAGGACGTCAAGAATTTCGTGAAAGGAAAGGTGTCGGAGTACAAGGAGCTGCAAGGTGGAGGAAACCTTCGTTTACTTTCACGCTTATCACCGTGAATACTTTGTCCCCGTACCGTTCTAATAATTTATTATTGCAGGAGGCGTCACATTCGTAGACTATATACCGAAAACCTCGACCGGGAAGATCCTGCGGACGAAGTTAAAGAACGAGCACAAATAACGAATGCCCCCGGCGGCGTTCTTAAAAGAGGGAATCTAATTTGAGATCTCGATTAACAGTGCATGCGTTATGGGATCGGTTGAAGAGTAACAGTGGCCGTGTTTTGGTTGCTCAATGTTTTGGAGATCGATGAATAGACGTAGGAAGGACCGTGTGACTGTTACTTGAGACACGAATTAAGAGATGTTAATGTTAAATTGGTAAACCACTGCGCGTACAATCGGGGGTTTCCTTAGGACAATATGTTCTAAGGGTTTTTTTAAAAGCGTTACCATGATGTGCAATATGAAATATTTCTTCGGCGACGGAGGCTCGTCAGTGATTCATTTTGGAACCATTATTTTGAGAAATGGGACTGACTTTAGATGAATTACACTGATTTACTTACGAGACGGGTTAGGAGGCGACGTATATTTTTTAATTTTATGTAATATAACATACTTCTTCCTTTTTATGTTAAATGGTGCTATCTTCAACAATGCAATTAGCTCGTAAGACGTGCACGTCCCTTTTGGACGATGTTGTACACTGGGTTTAAGCGTTACGTAATTTTTATAGGCCATTTGTACCGTAAACTGTTATATGCTTCAGCAATAAAACATTTTACAACAGCGTTACAGATAATTGCCGTGTTACGATAGCGGCGATATCCCGCTTGGTATTTCGTCCGACCTTCGAGAATTGGGTGAAAACGACTTGGGGGTTTAGAGTAAAGGCAAGTAGCTAATATTTCCAGAATTAAGAGGGATATGGAATTTCTATTACTCTTGGATCATCAGCAAGATTATCCTTTTTGAAGGATTTTATTTAGCTTCACTCCTCTGTTTGTTCCACAACTCTTAACCCAAAAATGCACTAAAAACAAAAAACTATTTTTTTTCTTGTAATAAAATTGCGATGTAATGCCGTTTTAAAGAAAATCGTGGGGCAGGATATTTCATAACAGGATATGAATGAATTTATAATACAAAATCAAGCGGCGAAATGAGCGATGAAAAGCGATGCAATATCCTGCCCCATGATTTTATTTAAAGTGACGTATCATCATAACAATTATAGTAAAAGAAAAGAATTATTTTTTTGTGTTTTGCACATTTTTGATGAAATTAAATAAAATCGTTTAACTTCAAAAGTTTTTCTTTATATATATTTTTATTCAGTTTTCAGACACCTTGCCAGTATATTTTTCAACAAATGATGTGGTAATACATAGTAGGGTGGTCCTTATTTTTCAACTTTAACGTATATATTGTCTGACCCTCTTAAAATCTGCTATTTGAGAAAAAAAAAATATCTTCTTTTTTTATTTGTATATTTTGATATGTAAAGGTGGCTCAAGGACTTTATATTTCGCATGTAGAGGAGACCGGGGCAAAATCAGGACGTTAAGCACAAAATCTCATAACTTTGCCATTATTCAGTAAAAAACAAATTGGGATTCATTAGAATCAACTCTGTTTTAAATAATAGTACATATCCAATTTATTTAATAGAAGGAAAAATACAAAAAGTAATGATTTAAAATATGATCCGTTTTTACGATTTTACACCGTGGCCTGGGTAAAACCGGGTAGCATACTAGATACTGGCCCTAGTACGTATAACAACGAAACTCATCCAATTCTTCAGTCCCCCAACCAATTAGAACAAGCTGTAAAAGAAATTTTTTTTTAAATTTATACCAAAATAGTAATATTTCATTGCCACTGCGCGATCTTTAATCCTTAATATATTTTAATAAAATTTTAGACGAAATTCTTTTAAACTATTTGGAAGCTTCTGAGAGGGTCAGAAGAAATTTGTAAAAAATTTAATTTTTGACCATACATATAAGGACCACCCTAATACATAGTCAAAACGACTAAAAAAAATCCTCTTCGCAGTCTCCTTGATCGACCTGTTTCCTTGCCTCCTAAAACCTGCAAGTGAAATCATCCCGCAAGTGTCCAGACACACTGTCCCACAGTAGGTAACTAGGATAAACGCACCGATAAATGAACACTTAAGGCTAGTGAATAAACACTACTATAAAATTATGTTCGCAGCGCGATTTATCCCACGTGCTTCAAACATTGTTTGGATACGAAGCAAGAAACTAAAAGAAGTCTCTAATAAATTAGTTGTTTATTTTAAAAACTCACTTTTCTCATTTTAATAAAAAATGGCCATTCACTGATACGTGTCCATTTACTGGTACCTCCACCCTACATGCAATATCACATTTCAAATTGGTTTACAAATGTATCACCAGTAAACAGACCATTTTAATATCGTATTTCATTCTACTTAATACATTTACGGTGATCTCGATACGTTCTACACACCAGTGTGTACACAAAAAGCACTCAACTACACACTGCTCTCCTCGTCACCAAGCAATTTTCACACAACGAATAATAAAAATCCCATCGCTTAGTCTCGAAAGTGCTAGCCTGCAAGATTCTCAATCGCACCATTATCAATCCTTCAATTTCGCGTTTGCATTTCGTCGGTCGAGTCAATTTCACCCGACTTTCCCCGCCTCACCCGGGGGGATTGTGCCGTCGTGTGCGTATCGTAAACCAGAAATTATGCTCGGCATTCTCATCCAGCCGGACGCTTATTGGATGCCGCGCGTTTCGCCGAACGAGGCCGACGCTATTTTTCTTTCTTCCAGTCGCCCTTTCCGTGGCCCTTCGGCCGAGCCCGGGCGGAAGAACAATGACGCAGCTCGTGGACGTCACGACTTTACGGCCGACATAAATGAAGCTTTAGAGGAGGGGGGCCCTCTTTCACCAGGTCCTTTCCTCGAATCGGTTACACGGCCCGTTCCCGAGATAAATTGCCCGGTTCGAGGGCGAGTATCGCGGGGGCTGGAGACAGTGGATCGAGGGGATGAAGCTTCCTACCCCGTGATATCCCCTTCACGAGCAACGCTCCGTCCCGGGGAAGTCTTATCGGAGCTGGTCAGCACGAGGTAAACAACGCAGCCGTGTAAATCAGCTTTCCATTTTCTCTTTGGCTGGCGTCCGCGATATTGCGTCGAAATACGTGCTTCCAGGGGCTTCGGCCGCGATATTAAGGCGAGGCTGGCGCAGACCGAACGATGGCAACCTCGTTACTGCGCTTAATGCTATTTGAGTGCACGAAGGTAGAACGATGCGCGAATCTGTTTCGATTTAGAGTTTAGATGCTTGGAAGTGCTAACGTCTTTGGTGGAGATGTTTGTGACGGGTTGATTGTGTTGTAGGTATTGTTTGTTGCACTGGCGCACTCAGGATTTAATCTTGGGGGGAGCTGAATTCAAGGGATGAAAATATTTTCAATGCAAATTTAATAAAATTCATTAGGTGATTATAAAATTTATTTAAAGAACAAAGTCTAGGTTTCTTTTCTTTTTACAAGGTCCCTTTTTATTGGAGGGTACCAGGGCCCCTTGGCAGCCTCTTCTGAACGCGCCACTGGTTCATTCTGTTTGGTGAACGTTTGTGCATTGCAGCAGAATCTTTGCATGAACTGGGTTTTAAGGTATGCTCGTAGTTGGCTATTGTTTAACTCGCACTTCTGTCGAGAAATATTTCCTACGCCACCTCGACTAACCGAGATCGTGGAGATTCCAGGTCGACGCTTCCCCTCGGCATACTCCCGGCGAAAATTAAAACATTAGAGACACTCGTGCGAGGGTAACCACAGTGAGCTCGGTTTTAATCGACGTGCCGCGCGTTCGTCGCAGAATCTACGATCTAATCCCCCTTAGAATAACTTCATTTCACCGTTGCCGGGTGAAATGGCCCACGGAACGAGGGACTTTCACCATCTCGATCCCCCCGCCAGAGTTCCTCCGTAATCACGAGTGCGTTCTGCCACCTTGGCGATATTCGAAAGCAGCGAAACAGGGTTCCCCTGCTTTTATCTCCGTCTCTGTGTAACAGCCTGCGTCGTTTCGTAACGCGACGTCTATTTTCCTTTGAGCCGCGCTCCGCGGGATTTGAATAGACGACAGGTAGGTGCTCGAGGAGTGGAATCGACGTTAGGAACGGGAGGAAGCATCGAAGGGGAACAAGAGCCCCAACAGACAAGATTTTCGCCCTAGTGTGCGTCCTCGAGGGCGTACCTCAGCCCTAAGGGAGATAAATCGCAGGCGTATTTAATCCTGTTCTCTGTGTATTAATGCATCAGGGAGGACAAATAATCGAATAGAGGGAGTGGGCGTCTGCGTTCATTGTTCTGAAGGGAGATGTGAGCTTCTGTAGCAGGGTTTCTGGGACTCGAGGTGGAGGAAAGTGAAGTGGACGCTGTAGCGGCGTTGTTCTCGGCCTGGCTCTTTATTTTTATCACTTGACTGCTGTTCCTTTTAGAAAAAACGCGAAAGGACACTTTCGGGAAAGTAACACTACCATTACCTGAAAAGTCCCTTAGCCAGACACTCCTGTTTCTTTATACATCTCGCTTCACTCACCACCGTGCTGGAATGGCAAGAGTAATACAGTTAGCCTAAGTCCGGGACAGTCGGTTGACCTAATAGAAAATGGCTATTAAGACTAATACTGATATTATTTATTTTATCAGAAGAAACTTCAGAATCTTCAGAATTTTATGCTGATTCAGAAAAACTGGGCCATATATTTGACAATATTTGCTGAAAATCGGATTGAAAACTGAATATAGCATCGCATTTGCCTAGAAATTTTACACGCGTTTTTCTCGAATCTTTTTCTCTTGGTTTTCGGCCAGTTGCGAATGAACGGAGGGTCAGATCGACTTGAAAAACATACAGGATGTATAAAACATGTGTCATTTCGCGCCAAACCTCTGATATGGTCCGTAAAAATTCGAGATTTTCATCAAAAAAATTAAAAAGTCGGAGATTATTAGGTCATGTTTGTGCGCTACTATACTACAAACATAATGAAGAAGTTAAACCTTAGATTTTTCGCTTTGGATGACTACAACAGTTCCCACATCAACGCCTGTCGGAAAATAATTTTTTTGAAGAAGCTTGTGCCACCGACTGTATCTATTATGTATATGTGTGATAAAACAATTCAAAAGAATTCTCAGTATTACTTCAAACATACCTTAATATGTAGGCAAAACGACAGATCGTATAAACTTATAGTTTTTGTTAAATAAATTCTCGAAGATTGAAGATTGAAAGAACAGTTACACTAGAGTACCCCCTAGACACGTTCTTAAAGTAGGTTTTCCTATACGCAACTGGACGCAACGTCTAGAATTTCAAAGTCAATTATCTCGAAAATGAAGAGCAAAATCAAAAAATTTTATTCCTTTTCCTTGACTTTTTTACTTCTAATAAGTCAAAAAGAAAGAGTAACTTTTTTTTATATCACGCTTCATTTTCGAAAAACTCGTCTTTGAAACTCTCGACGTTGCGTCTAGTCTGAAATATAGCAACTATACCAACTCTCCCGCCCGACCGACTCACCGGATTTACCCTACCTAATGTGAAAATCATCTGACAACTATAAAAAGATAGTTGATGCCACCCAGGGCCGCGTCCCCGTGATTAAACCCCATAAATTTCGATTCACTTTAAAACGGTTCGACAGATTCAGGACACTCGAGCAGACCCGACGTAAATGTTAGAAATTTATTTTACGAGCGTTTCTTCCGCGCTATTCACCGGGACGCTCGCGTTTCACCGTTCGATGGATCGAAATGCCATTGCTCAGGTGGAGGTGGGCGCAAACAAATCAATCGGTCCCGAATGAAGTCAAACAAACGCGAGACGTTTCGTGGATTCAGCTCGCGCCACCTTGGCCCCTTCGCCTCCCCCTTTGAAAGCATTTTGCAGGGATGAAAGGTGAAACAGAGGGGCTGAGAGGTTGCAGCGACGTGCCACTCATTTTTTCATCCCCTGTTCCGCAACCCCCTGCCTCTCTCTTTGTTCTGCTCGAAGCTGTTGCAACTGTCGTCACGCTCTAGTAACGACAGACGATCTCGCTCCCCGTCGGAAAGTGTTATGTTCCCTCTGTATTCTTTCACACAATCCGCGTAATGGCATTTTATATTCACCTGAGAGCGTGTGCTGACGTTCGGCACAAAGCAATGCAGAGTGGCAGAGGTTTTTAATTGGAGCATTAAAAAGCTGTTGTGACATGTCAGCGTACTTAATATGATGATTCATTGAAAAATTTGCACGAAAGAGTTGCTGCGATTCTGCTTCTCACGAACAGATCAGTAACATGTCACCGCAAGTGGTTCGCATTTCTGTATATAGCGACGAGGTCTATTGTTAGGGATGAAAGAGAAGAATAGTTTTCAATCGAATCGATTTTTGAAGAGATACTCACAGTGGCGCATCCAAGGAGGAGGAGGGCAAGTGGCGAAAATTGAAAACGATATCAAAAAGTTGCATATAACTTTTTATTTGTTAAATAAAATTATCATTTTCCCTAAAACTGAAAGTGAAGGGTGACTTGTAAACACAGAGGCTTGTGTCAACTTTAAAATCACTTCACTATTCCTTTCACGTAGCAAATTAGCAATAACTCATATGTGAGTTGTTATATTGAATTAATATTGAAATCGACTGAACTCCTTTAAATTAAAATATTTTATGATATTTCACGGAAAGGGTGGCAGATCCTTGTTACCCTAGGAGCGCCACAAATCCGCGCCAGGTTCCAAAACAAAAAAGAAAATTGAATTTGATTCATTAAGAAAATTTTTAATCACCTAATGAATTTCATTGAATTCGCATTGAAAATATTTTTCTCCCTTCAACTCGACTTCCTCCAAGATTAAATCCCGAGTGCGCCACCGGTCCCCGTGATAAATTTATTTTAAATAAAAGGTGTCCTTCGATACCGAGGATCAATTCGCCTTGCGCTCTTTAAAGAAGTGGATAGCAGGGGATGATTTTAGGAAACCAGTGTCCTCGTTCGTGGCGAGAGCTCGTACCTCGGTTCCCTGCTCTGTCGGTGACCCGTGGCGCGAGTCGCAGGCGGGCGAAAAAGAAGAAAAGATCGCAGAAGTCGTGGGAAGAAACAGGGATTCCACGTGCATATGAAACGCGCCGATGGAGGGGACGAAAAAACGTCTGTCGCTGTTTTATTTCAGGAGGAAACCGTGGAGCAGATGTTGCCACATGGGACGGAAGCTCCCTCGCGTTTTAATAATCCGTGGACCGAGCTCCGTTTAATTCGATCCAGCCCGCGGGCGTTTAATTAATATAATTCGAGAAGCCATGCCACAGCTGGGTGATGATTTATCTTCATAGAAAGAATGGACTTTATCCTTCAATTCTAGAACCGCGATACGTGACTCACTAATGAGGAAATCTAATACGCTGTTGATACTCTACGATTGGCCTTGCCCCGATCAACTATGACTAAACGATGACGCAAACTGCGCACTGTCGTATCGAGCATAGTTCCTCACTCTGCACCGATTACGGCAATCAACGGGCAACTGCAGCAGCCACTAATTCATCGATAGAACTTGAGCATCCCATCCACGTAACAGTTAGTGGATCCCCTGGTTCTGTCCTCCCCCTATCTCCACTCGACATGCCAGCCGAGAGAGTCACTTAAATTCCATACGAAGGGAGGAAAATATCACCAAGCAAGCTCGTCGAGGAACTTTGTCCTATGGGCTTCTAGGGTACGCTTTGAACTTAGGGTCTTTGAGCTCGAAGAGACGAGAGCTCGCGGACGAGCGGGCCTGGGAGACAGAGACCGAAGAAAATAGAAAAGTGCCGCGGTGCATGGGCCCGACCCCTCTCGGGGATCGCAGAAAAGAGCGCAGGGAACGAGGCTGCGCGAAAAGGGACGGAGCCCGGCGGGGGACGGGGCGAAAGGGCGGAATTGAATTCGCCGCGAGGAAAAGGGGGGGTGGTGGTACAGCGCCATTATTAATTTACGGGGATCAAAGGCGGTGTCACGCGGGGCTAATTAGTCCCGTGCGACGTGACGGCAGACACGGCCTCGTGGAGGTTTCGAATGGTCGAATGTATTCCTGGGAAAGCCTCGGCGAAAATCCAATTACGACCTGGACTCCGCTCGCCAACAGGTCCTGATGATTTTCGAGTAGCCGTTTGTGTGTAAATCCGCTCGAAATTCGAGGGTCCTATCGAATGAATCGGATCCTCAGACGGCCGGATTCGAGGCTACTTCGCGCGGCACGCCTCTGAATGGGATCTCGTGGATTATGGGCAGAGTCCTGCGAAAGTGCAGATCTATTACCTGACGATAGCCCATTCAGGATTCAAGTAAATGAGCCAGACTTTCATCCACCTCGATTTTAAATCCCATTCGATCTACTCGCCTATTCCGGCGGGATATAAAAAATGCCTGTCATTGCTCTCACGGATGAAGCTGCGCGACTGGATCGATAGAGACTCGCCAATAAAAACTGGAATCAAGTGGTAGTCAAGTGCACGCGTACTCGATGAATTTTCGAAAGCAACTTTCTCGCAGACAAAACCTCCGCCGAGGAAACAAGTTCCCCCGGCAACTTTGATTGGCGTTTGCAAGGGGCGCTGGTATGTTGCCGGGTCCTCCATCATTTACCGTTGCACTCTGTACAGTATTTCATCCGAGGGAGAGAATGTGAAAGAATGAGTGTTCTGTTATCCGCGCGTCCCTCTTCCGTCCCTCCAACAAATTTCAACGAAATTCAGTGGAAGTTGGTCGTGGCTGCTGGGTCCTGAGGGCACGGTAGCAGAGAGAACACTGTGCTTGGAGGAATAATGGACCGATCGGAGTGGCAGAGAGGGAAACAATGTGGAATTTGTTCCCCCTCGCGGTAAGCCTCTCTGGTTTTCCTTGTTTTTCAAGTCGCCAGCTTTGGGCGGACGTTCCGGAAATTACGGCGGCCCGCCCTTCGATTTCTCCCATCTCCGGCCGAGATACAGCCAGCGACGGTGTGAGCACCCCTTCAGGCGGACGGGATAAACCACGGCGCGCAATCTGAGAGAACGATAACGAGGCGATCGCCCTTGTTTCCCACGGTGAAATTCTTGCCACGAGTTTTCCTTCGTCCTCGTTTCCTCCCGTCACGGGCGTGATCCTTCTCGGATGAAATTTCGCTGGGAAATGATTCCTCCAGAATTTCATTCATGGTGACTCCGAAGTGTTTATTCGATACGCTCTCCGTATATTTTATCCGTGATCGAGCGCGCTCAGTAGCGTCGGAGGTTCGAGTCGATTGATAAACGGATCGGGGAAGAATATTCTTCAAAATTTCTCAAGAGAACGATATCCTCCGAGCATCGAGGGCCATTTATCATCAACTGTTCGACAGTATTCAGGCGGAGCGATGTTGGCTAGTCGCGAGCAAAGTTGAAGTTCACGAAGGCCCTAATAAATCAATATTGACAGGGATGTTATGCTTTTTTCTTGCCACCGAACCTGTCCTCTCCAAGCAGACTATCGCATTCCATCTGTGTACTGTCTTTCTTTTCTCCTTTCTTGCCGCCGCTGTTGCTCCTCCGGCGAATGCAACTTTTAGGAAACAGGGAGCATCTCGCGTTTGCTAATTAGCCTTCAAAGGATATAATTCTTGGAGGAGCGAGCTCCGCGAAATGAATGCTCGGTACGAGGCAGCAGGACGAAAGCTCTCGCTCGGCGATTTGCATTAATTTTCATAATTGCGATATCCGCCAGGAGTTGCACCGACAGCGACGGCCGATAATAAATTACCCTCGAACGGAAGTGAGATTATAGATAGACGCTTGGTTTTTGCGGATCCTTCTGGTGAATAATTAATTTCCACCTGGGGGGCCGAAGGAGTCCGAAGACATCCAAAGGAGGACTCGTTCTCGTTGATGCAAAAGGCAACCTCGCTGGTTCCAGTTTGGCCCAACTTTCACGTCGTTCCGCATATAATTTGCGACTTCATTACTTTCTCGTCTAACTTCATGGAATTTGCATTGTACTGCGAACGGGCTTAATTAAATGAACGGAAATGTTTCAAAGGTTCCTTGCTGGGCCATTCTCATCCATCGCAGGGTTCGAAGGTTTTCAGATTCCACCTCAACGTAATGAACTTCATTCTAAATAACATTCCAATTCTGCTTCAAGGGTCGATCATCGACTCTCGACTTTGATAGCTCTCTTCCCAATTAGAACACTGTCAAGTGTAGGTACTCAGTAGCCAATTTATACCCCAAAAAATTCTCACTAAATGATTCTCCCTCAACAATGCGCATGCAACTTCACGATATGGAGGTATCGATTCGAAAACCGTGACAGCCAGCGTTCATCAGACTTGGCAACAATTCTTGCCAACACAGAGGCAGCAAAAAATATTTTTTTTCTCTTCCTATCCTCCCCCCTCCTACTCTTTTCTCTCTGATAGGTTACGCTGTTACAGGATGAGGACCGTTTCATTACGTTCCATTGTGCTGCCGCGTTCGGCCGTCGTTTCATTTCGACGCGGCCACCCTTTGCCCTGAAATTTCGCTCTAATTGCAGACAAATTAATGTCACCGGATGAGCACACGCTCCACGGCGTTGATTGGTGCGTTCACCACGTATCCGGGCCCCTGTATCGCAACGCGGCAATCCGTGATTGGGTGCAGGAAAATTGTTTATGCAACACTGTCACGCGCCCGTGCAAGTCGCTGCATAATGTAACAGCCGGTCGATGTAGTAGTTTAAAGTTTTAATGCGTACACTAAAAGTAAGGTGTCTCGAACACTAGGTCCGACCTGTTCCTCGTAGGAGATCGACCTCTTAGTTCCATAATTAGGGCGCGTTCTGTGTGCCATGGGGGGGGGGGGGGGGGATCAGTTATACTTTCGAATATTTTACAATTATTCGGATGCTACGAATAAACTTCGAATATTTGAGTATTCGAATGTTATTATTCGAATACTATTCGAATATCGATGTATTCGAACACTATTCGAATATCGATGTATTCGAACACTATTCGAATAACGCTGTAGTATTCGAACACTATTCGAATACCGCTGTAGTATTCGAATACCGATATATTTTAATACTGGCGTAATCGAATAGTATGGTGTGAAGAGGATCAAAATTAGCTTACAAGATTTCACCCTGACTAATGAACCTAAAGAACTTGATTTATAATTCACACCATACTATTCGAATACAGCAGTCTTCGAATACTAAAATATTCGAATACAGCAGTCTTCGAATACTAAAATATTCGAATAGTATTCGAATACTAAAATATTCGAATAGTATTCGAATACTTGGATATTCGAATTATATTCGACAAATAATTGAGCAACTGAAGTATTCGAATATTCGAATACCGAAAAATTCGACAAATAGTCCCAGCCTTAGTTGTAATAAGGGCATCCGGCGGTCAAAAAATCGATTTTTTTACATATTTTCATTCAACAAAGTGTGAACAAGGCCCAGTTAAAATTTTGGATCGAAATTCCTAATGGTACAGATTTTATAGGCAGTTCAGGGGGAACAACAGTGTGACGGCCTTATTAAATAGATATTTTTGAAGATGCATTGTGATGCAGGTATAATAGACAGAAATGTGATTTTTCTTTTAATTAATAATACATTTATTGATCTAAAACAAGAATCAATTTTTGTTTTAATCGAATAAATGCATTGAATATAGGGAAAGTCCCCATCAGTAGAAGAGCGCGCTCGGCGTCAAACTTTAAATGTCATTTTCTCGAAACAATTTTTACGCACTGTCGCCACGATAAAAAATGCAATTCTTGACCGAATTTAAAAATTCAAACGGGATTCTGCTCGTAATTACACTGGCTCCCGTTTTACCCTCTATTGCGAATTTTCATACACTCAATTTGTTTTTACAAAACACTTTTGTGCGAGAAAACCTATGTTTTCGGGACTATATCGTATAAACATTTGGCAACAATCGCCCAGTTGTTTCTGAACACTGTCTGAGGGTAGTGCGATAATGACACTTGTGTCATTAAGGAATATATTTGATTTTGGATGATCCTGTCTAAAGTTATAGTGGCGACAGTGAAGGACAGTTTTTTTTTTAAAACGATGCAGCACGCAATGCATATCAGTGGCAGGGATGGGTAAAAATGAAATAAAAAAATTTGTTTTATACTCTACATTTGTAGCAGAATAAAGTGCAAAAAATGCCCTTAAAAATTCACTAGTTGCTGTACCTCTGTAACGCGAGCATCTCAGTTTCATACATAATTGGCCATTCTGTGGGTGGGAAGATCGATATAGTCTTGTAAATATATCAGACTGTATTTAAGGATGAACTTCAGTAATATTAAAAATAAGCGGTAATCTTTGAAAATTGGAGGAATGAATCTTTATGCTATAGTAAGAAAACCCGGGAAATTTTAGAAAAATTGATTCGGTAGTTTCTAAATTATTTAACTTTCAATTTAACATGTATTTTTGTGGGAAAACACAATATTGAGAAATAGAACTACAAAATTAAGAGTGAAATAATAGACAAAAGTTTTTGAAATCTGTGTACTGAAAGATCAAATACTGAACAAAATTGGCACAAAAATTCCGAACATTTGGTTCGATGTTCTTTTTTAAATGAAAAAAATGACATGAAAACCCAACAATCAAGTTTATGATAAAAGATCAAATATTCAATAAATTGATAAAATGAAATAAAAAGTAACAGCGAATTCAACTGAATTTGCGATAAAAATACACAATTGCTATTTCTGACTGATTTACATCAGAGGAAAAAGCCTTGTTAATATTCATCCTTAATTATACGAGAATATTTAGCGAATAATTATCACATTCACCACTTTGCATCTTTCACAAACAGGTCCAGAGTTTTCTTCGAATTTCAACAGTTTCCTCGAAATTGTCCTCTTCTCTATACTTACAGCAATATTCTGCAATTGTTTCATTTCCAAGTAGAATTAGAACATAAGCTACGGGCAGGCTTCCAACGAGAAGCGAATCCAAGGGAATGCAGGCTGTCTCGGTTAAACGGGTCCATTTTTCGTTTTATCAACGCAGAACGCAGTCGATACGTGTGTGACTGACGTTTAAATTCCAAAGTGGAGGACGTGGTGGGATAAGGGGTGAGTAGCGTGAGCCCACCGACACAAATTGATTTGATTCCGAAGAGAAAAGCGAGGGTCACAACGAAACAAACACAATGCTGCTCAAGCACCAGATTCTCCATGGAAAAAACATTTTGGCAGAATTTCCCTACGTATCCCAACCAATCCCCTCTATTTGTAGTTCTCTTTAAACGATGGCACGGTCCCGATTCGTTTTATCTGTCCAACCGTTTGTAAATGCACAACGGGGGTTTTTGATATCGGCTCGTATTAAACCCTCCCGTGAATTCTCCGGCCGCCATGAAAAGGAAATTGCGAATCTCGAGCCGAGCGAGGTCCAGGCGGTCGTCAGAGGTTTAAGGGTCAGCGTGACGTCACAGAATGGACTGGAGCAAGACGATGGACGGTGTACGATGAATAAATTACGAGGACAGTGACACGGAACCGGCGAGATGAGTAGCCGAGATAGTGGCCTAGTCTATTTTTGAACGCGGTTGGCCCATCTTCCGACTGATCCACTTTTTCTATTCCTCCGTAATTATTCGCCCTCAATCATCCACAAACATCACTTTCGTTTTCCATCTTCGCATCTACAATTAAATTCTGCAATTGATAATTTTGTGAAATTATCTCGTTCAATGCAAAAGGACACAGCCAGACTTCTTCGCAATCAATATGAAATAAGAGAATCCAGGTTCCACCCATTGTTTATTCTACGATTCATCTCCGTAACTATAGCTCCCTTACGGCCCTTGCTACTTTATACCAGCCGCGCTAAATCACAGTCGACGGTCTCGCAGCTAGTGACCCAGAAATTAAAGTATTCCATCTTGGGCGTCTTTGTCGCAACATCACGCTTTATTTAGTTTAATAAAACGCAGCAGCGGAATCGCCAGACGTTATTGCATGTCCACGTCAATTCCACTCAAGCTAGTTTCCCCAGATCCAACCAGCTAAAGTCCACCGGGTATTCCAACTGGATATTCCTTCAGCCATGCGTCACGGTGCGCGATCAGCTTCTCTGCTTCCATCCTAAATCACCGCTAACGTGCTTGTCACTACTGACCCAAAGTTATGGCATTCGATGCAGGGAACACGACGGTCTGTTACAGCGTATACGGCGCGCACCGTTCTTAGAGGGAATAATTTCCAAACGGTCAATACTCTCGATTTGCTGGACAATGCTTGACGGTTGCTTTTACAAATACGCTCGACGAATTACTCAGTCATCTAAATTTTGGTTCTCCTGGCCCCAGAGGATTAATTTTGGCAAATTTTTACCCCCTCCCTCCCACGGAATAAGAAATCGTAAAATTATATTTTCCACCCTCTCCTTCTTTTCGTAATATTTTTTTACATCGCATTCTTTCCGTTATTAAAATTCTTTTAAATGTTTATATAATTCATTTAACTCGGTTTCGGGAAAACTAAAATTACTTTTATGAATCATTAACCCTCGGACACGGACGATCGCAGTGACGCGGCGATAATATTTTGGGAATATTGTGGTAAATATTATATAATAAAGGAAGGGAATAAATGTGCAATGAACATACATACGTATTTGTACATACAACATTTATTATGGAATACTGCAATTTTTACATATAACACATATCCTTCCGTAACGTACTCTATTTCCGCTACGATTGAGTCGATACGTTATTGTTTATTATCGGCAACCGTAGCAAGAATCGGGTCACGATGACCCGGCAGTCGTTGAGCGAGGGTTAAGGGGTTATACATAGTCAGGCGGCCGAAACGAGGCGAATGTTTGTGAATTTTTTTTTAAAAAAAGGAAGCATATATTTTTACAGAACTTTATTCAATAATCACGCGACAAAAATCAGGATTTCAACTTTAAATAGCCGCTATTTTGTTTTAACTTAATATTTCGAAAATTTCCTCCGTTAATCACAGGATGTATTGTTATACTAATGAAATCTTTTTTGTTTTTTTATTTGAGATATTTTGGTTTCGAATGGCAATGCTCACCACAAAATCAAGTTTTTAAAAAGTCTTCTTGGATGTCGGTTGTTACTTTATTATAAACGTAAATATTTGTCTACGACAAAATTACCAAATGTTATTTAAATGTTGCTCTTTTAAGTGTAAAAAGTTCTGTAAAAATATATGCTTCCGTATTTTCAAAAAAATTCACAAACATTAGCTTCTTTTCAACTGCCTGACAAGGTATAAACATAAACCCATAGAATTTGTATATATTGAAAATTAAGTTAAAAAATATTACGCAAGACGCAACCTGACTCCCCCCTACTCTTGTAAGAACATGTATTAAATTCGTGAGCCCCTCCCCTCCCAAAAAGCCTTATGTAATTTAACAACGACTGCTAAGAAGGTATTATCTAATCAATAGTAAAGAGGAGAAGAAGGGAAATTTTAAAACAACAAGAATCGTTTGTGTCATCTTCTCTCACAGCTGAAATTGAAGTGAAGGGTGTCCCACGAGCACGAAGTACCTGAAGAAACTAGGAACCAGTCTCAGAATGTAGTTTGAGAGAAAGATAGGTTGGTAGCTCGTCCCGTGTACGTACATCCCAAAAGTTCGTACTTTCAGGAACTTCAGGGAACAGTCTCGAGATTTTGAGATTCCGTGAAGTGCACGGTGAAGACGCGGGTATCGAGAGAACACAGCGACTCTTATCTGCAGAACGTTGCCGGTTGCGAAAACCCTTCGCGAACTTTCTTCTGTCGCATAATAATTCAACCGTATTCATATTTATGCAGCGCGCATGCATATTCACAATAAATTTCCCGACGGAACCGTTGTGGCGGAAAGTGTAAATTATTTCACCGGCAAATTGAAAGCTGCTGGGAGCAGCGTAGGTGGCAGATCGCTGGCGGGCAAACGTGCAACGAATCGAGTCTTCCTGCTTTAGAAGCTGTCGATTTCAGGTGCCCAGGTGATTCAGCTAATGGCGTATTTATTTCCGCGCTTTAAACAGCTTCATTCACCGCCTCTCAGCCTTCATTCGACAATTTAAACCTTCCCACAACTATACTGTAATTTGCTTGGGAACAAAAGCTCGCCACATAAGCCTTGCACGATTGAGAATCAAGAAATTTGAAATCATCTTGTAGGGATATGAAATATTAAGCGATCTCTCAAAATTTATTTTTCAGTGGGAGCATTTCGGCCACTCCGCGGCAAAAAGATAGCACACTATGTAAATATAAGTTTTTTTTAACTTTTGAAACAATATATGGCATTGCTTTTGACGTTTATAGTGTTTAATAAGAATAAAAACTATTTCAATGTAGTTGAATACATTTATTACAAAAGAATAATATTATTTTACAACTTATTGGTAAATAACGAAAAATCGGCGCGTCAAAAATATTTCTCTTAAAATACTAAATATGTACAGAAAAATATTATTTCAATATTTTGTAGTTCCACCATTTGCTTGTATAACTAATATTAAACGCTTCGGTACAGATTTAAATATTTTTTTAACAAATTTTCCGCTGAGTGATATTGAGTTTCGTTCGATGCAATTTTTTAATTCCTCAACGGTTTGAAATTGTTTTCCGTTGGCATATACTGATCTCGATAATTGTGCCCAACAATTTTTAATAATGTTCAAATTCAGCGACCTGGCTGTCCATTCTAAAATTTTGATACTTTGCTGTCGAAAGTATTCTTTGACAGCCTTTGCTGTATGAATACTTGCATTGTCCTGTTAAAAAATATAGTTAGGGCCCCCATTTTCTATTGCATGTTTCTTCAACTGTTCGTCTATTAAAGTAATATAATTTGGACTCTTCATTGTTCCACTTATAAACTTAATTTTAGTGTTACATAATACCCAATTCCAGCCCACACTATTATTCCTCCACCACCTGCTTGTCGACGACTTAAAATGCGTTTCTTTACGCAAATCATGGAAATAACAACGATATCCATCCAGTCCATCTGACGTAAATCTCTTTTCGTCATTAAAAATAACTCTCCTCCACTTTTACCATCAATGAATATATTTTTCAGCAAATTGTAACCGAGCTTCTTTATGTCGCTTCGTTAGCTGTGGTTTACTCATGAGTTTTTTGCGTTTTATGTATTTACATTCTTTTAAAATACGCCGTATGTTACGTACATTAGTGTTTACTCCAGCTTCTGCTGAAATTTCTCTTGCACTAGCAACATAATTTGACGCAACCCTTAAAATCGCACGTCGTTGACGGTTGGTTATCACTTTTGGACGTCCTGTGCTTTTCTTTTTTCGATATTTCTCTACATTTCTTATCAGATTGTATATAATTTTACGACTACGACTTAAAAATTTCGCAATCTTTGCAATGAAACAATTATCTTTACGCAATTTTTGAATTGTTACTATTTCACACTCACTCAATCTTTTACCACGACCCATTGTAATTTCATTAAATTTCGATACTGAAACACGAAGAGTCTTAAATATTTGCCTGTATGAACAGTTTGACGATTTTGCAGTAACTAGAGAAGGAAAAGTGTTTACCCTGAACATGTGCAATCTATTGTTGCCTGAAACTGATACGTAATACGAGAACTAGTATTCAATTTCTTACGCGAAAATTAAGAAAATCACACAGTGTGCTATTTCTTTGTCGCGGACCAACCCCTAATGATCTGAAGCTGAGTAAATTTAGTTCCAAGATTTTAATTGTTAAAGAAAAGTAGCTTTATTTCTATTGTGTATACTTTATTTCTTGTTATTATTTTACAATATTATTTTAAACTTTCTGTAGCTTTTGTTTTTTAAGCTTAGAATAGAAGAATGCCTCGATAGCTTTAATAATTGTGTAATGTAAGAGTTCTTCTTTAGGTTGGTAATTTTTTGCAAAATAAAGAGCACAAGATTATGCGACCCGTACTGTGTTTAATTATTTTTTTGTCATTTTGAGGGTTGGTAGCTTTCTGCATAACTAAGCCCACTTACTGTAGTATGCTACACTTCCTTCAGACTATAATTTAAAATCGTTGAAGCAGATGTGAAGTGGGAATGATTTCGAGATCGTCTAAGGGGGTTGATGTTCAGAGGTCGATTTAGTCGTCGGAGGGTGGCATCGATCGGCCCGGAGCGAGACCACCCCCGAATCCAAACCGAAACCGGATTAGTCGATCTTTCATTGTCCTTTTTTTTTCGCCCGCATATCCGACTTCTTTTTCCGTCGCGTTCGTTTCGTTTCCCCGAGACAGCCAACGAGCAAAGTATCTCGTCTCGAATTCTACCGAACTTCCCTGCTGGCATATAGGTGATCGCTGGTCTCCGGGATCCAATAAATCGCCGGTGTTCTTCTACCCTCGGGCGTAGCCACCCTCTTCCTTCCACTCGTGGCTTATTTGCACTCTTCGCATCTCCGAACCCCCGTGCCTCGCTCTTCCACGCTCGATTGTGCTCGTTCCACCGTCTTCTTCTTCCCTGCTCTCCGTTCCCTTCCCGCAGTCAAACTTCGTCGACGAACGACGTGGCATTTGTATCTTACCGGGGTGGAAAGACAGAGACGACAAGGGGCAGGGGGCGGAGAACATGTTGGTCGGAAAAAGACGAGGCAAAAGTGAGTTGTATCGGGGATATGGGGGTTGGAACAGGGACGGGAAATGTGTCGGCGAAACGAAGGCCGGAGGGTGCTTAAAGAGAGAGAGGGAGGATTTGATAAAGTTGGAGAAGTCTAGCAAGTGGTTGGAGGGAGAATAGTTGAAAGAACGATGAGAAGAGTCAAACTCATAAAGGGACGAACAGTTAGCAGCCTTACAACGTAGGAATACAAAGGGCGTGTCAAAGGAATAACCGATGAACGCAGAAAAATTCAGTGAAAAGATCAACGGAAAATGAGACGCAACGTATAAAGTATAAATGAAGTCGAGTGAGCAAGAATAGACGCCCAAAAAACCCCATTGAATTAAAAAACTCGTGGAGCACAAAGGCGCGATGATAGGGTTGAAGGATCAAGCTGAAAACAGGGTAAAGGTTGAAGGAAAACCGACAAGGAGCCTCGCGGTAGAAGGAGATGGGGAGAAGACGTGGTAGGATGGAAAGGTGGGGGGGCTCCTCGTGGAGCGTCGCTACGGGGGTAGATGGTGAGTTGGCTGGAAGTGGGGGTAGCACCCCACCGTGACGGCCACGGCAGTCAGTCGTCCGCGCACCTTCGTTCGGTGAGGGTTATCGTGTCCGGTAGTGAATCTTCCTTTATCGTTGCGAGTGATCATCGGCGGTCCGTCATTCGTCGATCAGCTGATCGCTGCCTAGTGTTTTCTGCTGGCGTCTCCAACGCCTCTCAAACAGCCGACCACACCACTCACCCCTTCACCCTTCACCCCACCATCTGCGAAACGAGTAAGTGACAAATTTAATTTCTCACATTTTCTCTGGCTTACTACAACCGTGCAATCAATCGTGCACGAGGTAATTCATTTTTCAATCCTTCGAATGTCACGCGTATATGTTACCCAGAAAATTGCTCGGTGTAGGATGTTTAGAAGCAAACAATGTCGCCGCTGTTTTGACAACGTATTTGTTCTGCCAGTTAAAGGAAACCGCTTCTGCACGGTTTCTCAGACAGGGGGATGGAAAGTTGCTGGCAACGTGTTTGCCTTTCCCCGTGTCGGGGAGCAAGCTTCCAGCTGTCTGTTTCCTTTTCTTTCCCTTGTTGTCGCTTTTTTGTTCTTCTCTTCATCGCTGTGCAAGAGAAGCAATCGATACTCGATTCTCGAGATGTAACCAAGGACGCGGCTTATCCGCAGCGACACGTTGGAAATGAGCGTATCGCGCGGAGGGCTTCTTGTTTCTGTACATCCAGCACTGCGTTTTGTTTTATTAATTCGATGTGCTGGGAATCGTGGATCAGGGAACACGGAAACTACTTGTAATTAGTTGAGATATTACCTATTCAAATGAGTTTCTGGTGTTTTGGACGATGCTAGTGCAATGGGAGACAAATGTACTGTAAATGAGTTAGCATATTATGTAGGATGCTCAAGAATGTTGGCTAACTTTACTGGCAACAAATAGAAGCTTAATATGCATGAGATCAAAAATTTTTCTTAGCTAATTTTCTTTGCCAAATTCTAAGACACTGTGTATAGAGGGAACTAAAAAATGCTGAGAAAAAATGCGGTTTATTTGGTGAGATATAATGAATGCGTAACGATTCCGGCGAATGTTGTCGGGATACTACTGCTGTATAACCGAGCACTCAGGTCGGTAACGAGAGTGAGTGTGGGTGGTGTTGTGTGGAAGAGTACGTATGTATGGTGTCGCGAAAGGTAAATAAGAAGTTAGTTCGAGAATGTTCCAGGTTTTTGCGGATGATGTGAAAAAAGAGAGAGAAAGAGAGATAGATAGAGAGAGAGAAAGAGAGAGAGAGAGAGAGAGAGAAAGAGAGAGATATGATTCTGCCGAGACAAGCTATGTCTGGATAATAAATTATTCTTAAGATCGTGTTTGTAAGACACCCTTTCTTTGATTTAATGTATGCTACGTGTTCCAAAAATTGGATAATTTCTTAAGACTTTCCGTGTC
Organism: Andrena minutula; assembly: GCA_929113495.1. Classification (NCBI taxonomy): domain Eukaryota; kingdom Metazoa; phylum Arthropoda; class Insecta; order Hymenoptera; family Andrenidae; genus Andrena; species Andrena minutula. The sequence continues at coordinate 26,274,880 of OV815994.1, read as the reverse complement.
TATCTCCTACAATTTTTTTTCTACAGTTATAATGCATAGAATTTAGAAATACCTATTTGCTTCAGAATAGTAACGTATGCTATCGCATTATTCCGCAAAGATATTTCTAAAATAGCACAGCCATCCAGGAGGAACGTTTACACAGTTTCGTTTCGTCGAATGAAAAACAAACTGAGGGGGGAAAGCTTTTGCTTACATTTTTCTCGACGTTTCTGTGCATCGAAGAGCACCAGGAGCGTATACGTAACCTTTAGGGATTTCATACAGAGAAGTGGTTCAACGGAAACCGATTTGTTTTGCCATCGTAGGCAAAAAGCAAAGCTGAGTGGTCGGTTTTTCCCTGCTTTCTATCACTGTACACGAAGTAATCGATACTTGATTCTCCAGACGTAATCTACAACGAATTCCCTTCTCTGTAATCTACATTGTATCGGATTATCACCAATTTCCATGATTTCCGCGGAACGTACTCCTCTCCACTCGTTAACGAAGAAAGTTGTAGAACGCAGGAATACCCGGCAATCCAGTTTAATCCTGTAATTCAATTAATTACAGAAATTCCCGGAGAGGAAAATAATATTTCCTAACAACTCTCAATCTTATCCTCCGAGCGATCACTCATTTTTCATTCCGCCAATGCGTTTCCCGTCGTTTCTAAAACAGCAAGTAGTAAAACCAATGATTCCGGAGCCCACGCGATACGCCCCCGCGCAATAACACGCCCTCTATTATTTTCCATTGTAATATCGCCGCCGCAAGTCAGCGAAACCTTGTTTCCCTTCATCGTTTGAGATTTCTATCGCAACAGAGAACCGGGAATAATTCTCCCTATCATGTTACGGAACGGCCCCGCGCCCCCTTGCCAGCCTCCGCAAAGCTGCACTTCCGTTTTATGGCGCTCGAACTCTGTCCGGACTGTTAACGCCGAAATACTCGCGGGAACGTTCGAAATTGATGCACGAAATTTCACCCAGTAACAAGCCGTAAAAGTCGCGGTAATTCGGGCAACTTTGGGCCACGTGCGGCTCGTATCTAATGAACGGTTCCTGGCTGGGTCAAACGTGGCACGGAAGCTCCGCTCCCTTTGTTAGAGATGCGGAAACAGTCGGCTAATTATTCCATGGCCAAGTTTCTCCGCCCTGAATGGACGTTTTCTGTATTTAAATACAATTTGTCCTGTCGATTCTGCCTCGCTTCTAAACGCGCCTGCAACGTGTCTCCTCTCGATCTTTGCTTTTGATCCCGGCTCGTTCGACGTTTTTCATCGCTGTCCATTCGCTATTCAACCAAGAAACGGGGTACACAAGCGCTCAGCGAACGCTCGCGGCTTATTATTCATTATACATTCGTTCCCCGACCAGGAGTTTCGTCCATGGACACCGTTGCAACTTGTACAAATTTGCGCTCGCGTTAGTTACGGGTCGTATAGCTCGGTTATATCTGGGATATGTAGCGGGGAACAGTGGCGTCGTTTTAACCGGCGATGTTCATCCACTTGAAGCTAATGTTTGTTCGTGTAAATTTTCCCGATGCTGGTTTTGTGTGAACCGTATTTGCTATTCAACACGAGTGGCATTGTTACACGGAACCATTTGCTTGATGGTGAGCTTGTTTTCGTTGGCCGTGCACACGTACCTCTGTTAATAGTTTATGGTAAACCCAATACGTTGAGAAAACTAAGATAAAGCGGGAGGCTATCGATTCTGAAGTGAAAATAATTTGATTACTCGCAGACATTTGGTGTAAGTAACAGTGTATCTTGAAACTACCCCTGGAGGTAGGATTACCATTAAAAACTAGTGCCATTTTTATCCTCTCGAGATGGGGTACCCCAAAATCCAGAGTCGTCAAATAAATATGTTTTATAGGAAGCTTAGCTTTCGAGGGAAGAGAAAATCGACCCTGAATATCTGCCAAGTGCGCGTGTAATTTTAGATCGAACGCTATTTACCTCCCTGCCAACTGTGATGGAAAACCGCTGAAGGTTAGCTGCACCCTTTCTTCTTTCACGCGCATAACCCACGCGTTTTAAATTCCTACGGGAGGTTCGTCGAGGTCAGAATTTTAGGGTCGCTAAACGGCCCCCCTCGTTAGAGTGGCGCGCGATTACCCTAACAACAAGAGTGACCCTCTCTTGGTTAAACAGCCAGCGTTCTTTTTTCACCGTCCACGCTTGTTGCCCGACGATGGGGAAGAGCTTGCACGTTTCGCGAGGAACTTGGGACCGAACGCGTACGGGAAGGGTCTAATGAACGGTCCGTACGAGGGTCGAATCGGAAAGCAGAGTTCTGCTCGGTTGTCGCCTCGTGGAAATTGTTCTAGAGTTATATCACGTTGAACTATCTCTCATGCCTGACGGTCTGCGGGATGTATGTACCTTGAACTTTTCGAAGTTTGCGCCCGTCGAAGGAAGCGTGACGTGGTGACCAAGAAACGGCGATCAATCAGTATTAAGACATAGTCTGAAGACTATGCAAGGCACGGGGGGTTGTAAATGAAAATTTCGGAAACCAACTGGCTATACATTTTGTGGAAGTCTAGTAAAAAGTAGGGTAAAACTATACAATACGCCCCATTTGAAAAAACGCTCCACCATTATTTTACGCACACAAACCAGGATGCATCGACGCGATCATTAGATTCGAACTTGCGTCAATCGGCCACAACTGCCGCAATAAAAATACGAGCAAATATTACGGCTTTTAAATAAATATACAAGAATTTATATTTTCGGCATTCAGATAATTTGCGGTGCGTATGTGAGAAATTCAATTTTCGAAGTCACTATTGTTTTTGCGATAAATTCACATATATATTTCGAAAGTAGACAAACTAACCTCTTTAAATCGTTATTGACCAAACATTTTTTCACTACATTGTTGCTAAATTGAAGCCGGAACGTTTTGTACTCCAGAATTGAAAAATATGCCCCAGCAAAGAATTTACAATACGCCCCACCTCAAAATCATATTTTTCACGAGTAACGTATTTCTTTTCTTTGCCCTGGCTAATAACAGAAACGTCACGTAAATATACATATAAGGATTACATTACGGGCGAAACTAACACATGTTTCCTTCGTCAATCGCTACCTTCACTATGCAATCTACTCCAAATTTTGACAGCTTACAGTCAGGTTAAATAAGGTAAGTTGTAAAAATTTGAGATGTCACGTGTTTTTACAGGGTTACCTTTAACTCATGGACATTCATTTCACCGACATTGTTTTCATCGACACGATTTCACCGACACCGAGTTCACCGACAATGTTTATTTACCGACACCTTGAATTCACCGACACTGAGTTCATCGACATCAACCCCGACTTCTGTTGTTGTTTATAAGGCTTATCGTTCTTTCAGTCAGTATATGCTTCGCTTTCTTACGTGCAGTAGTTGTTTAATAATTTTGGCATAATTTTTATCATTCACCCCTTTATTTTTTATGCGCTAAAATAAATGTGTAGATAAGTTGCATTTACAACGATAACAAATGACGGTAAGTGTAATAATTTTCGGCCAAAATCGATGTCGATGAACTGAGTGTCGGTGATTTCAAGGTGTCGGTAAATAAACATTGTCGGTGAACTCTGTGTCGGTGAAATCGTGTCGATGAAAACAATGTCGGTGAAATGAATGTCGATGACTTAAAGGTAACCCGTTTTTACAAATACGTATCGTTGTACCATTGAATTGCAACCAAAATGCAGTCTCAAACACAAGGTGAGTTGGCAAATTTTGATTTATTTATGTCGGGGCGTTTTGTTGCATAGGTGGGGCGTTTTACCTGACGACTGTGTTACAAAACGCCGCACGTAAGGTTCAGGAAAATGATTATTTACAGTTATTTCCAGTTATACTATTTTCGCAATTTCGGTGTAGTTGTGAAGAGTAATGAACACTTAATGTGTTTCCACAAAAAATTTAAAGAATTATTAAAAAGTATTTGTTTTATAGATGTTTCTTTAAAAGTGGGGCGTATTGTATAGTTTTACCCTAGAGCAGATGTAACGCACTGTTGAAAATAATGGAAGGGCCATTGTACCTGTTTGGTGATTATCATATCATGAAATATCAAACTCCAGAGAATAAACTGTGTTTATTCTTCGAGTTTCAATGCTTCATATACAGATTGTTGCTCATTAGAGACTCGAATTGTAGACGGAATGGTAAAACGTGGTATTTCGCGATGTTCTTTTCCGTTTAATTAAATTTCCTTGTCACGGTAAACCGCGTTTTCATGTAACGAACGTACGAGGGCCTGTTCGCGTTGCTCCCGCCCTTATTGTAATACAGAAAAGAGCTGTTCCGCATATAAAATGAACATACTCGCTGCCCGGTAACGAACGCCGCCATTACGACGTATAACTCGTCCTTATTACCGGGAAATTGAATTTTTTAAATATCCACCAGGTTGGCAGAGCGACGAGCCGCGTTTCTCCGTCCGCGGTTATTTTTAAAAGTTCACCCTTCGCGTTTCCATAATTGCGCGGCATCCCTTTTCGAGGATAAATAAAACGAACGCCCGTTAAGTCCGCCGTTATCGCGCGGTGAATATTAACGCGGGAACGTTGCGCGAATTTCGAGAAGGAAATTCTGAAACGGGGTTCAGAATCCCCTTTTTCGTTGAATATTTTTCGGAACGACGTCACGTATCGAGGCATGAATTACGGCCCCGTGTGACGGCCCCAATGTTATCACCATCTAGATGCGAATGAACGATAAAAATATTTAAGTTTCCGCCGGAGGAGGGTTCTCAAAGCGTCTTCCACCATCGAGCAAGCGATCGGTCGCTAAATGAACCGGAAATACCGTGAGTTCCACTCATTTCTGGATCCCATCTCGAAAGGAGCAACGATAATCGTCACCTCCTCGCAGAGTGTCGTAGATAATTCCAACTTGGAGCCCATTCAGGAAGCTTTCCACTGTCCCAAGCTTTTCTAAATTGCTTTACTGGCTCTTCTTTCCTTTTCTCGTTTTAGAGCGGCTCGGGATATTAATACCGTCGCTTCTGATGGACGATTTGGAAAAATTGCGCGCGTTACATGGCCTCGGATCGATACCACATTTCCGGTCGATGCCCCATCGTTGTATCAGGTATCCAGCCTTATTACCCGGAATTACAGCCATTTTTATTCCCGGTGAAATAAAGCCCCGAAGCAGATGATACAAATTTAATGCGTTTTAAACGAGCGCACTAGACTGGCAGGGTATTTCGTTCGCGAGCCATTTCCGGTGAAAAATTTTAGATACGCTCGACTCTGTGTAACGCCCAGGGAATATCTCGTTCAATTCTGTCGCAGTTTATCCAGCCTTTTTCGGACCTCTATCTTCGTAAACATTACCCTAGTTTATTTTATTAAAACACATATATAACACCGCGGTATATTAATCGACGTGTAGTAAAATATATGATAAATTCTGATTGTGACGAAGTAAGTAAGGAGAAGAATATTTTCAGTTATCCTACATTTCCATCGGAAAAGCTTTCTGAGAATCATGGAGGGCTAATTATCGCGTAGCTACGTCCTGCATCTTCTTTGACACAAGGCATGGCGCAAAGTAGCGTTAAGAGATTACCGAGCACGGTGGAAACCGTTTTTGCAATATTTTCCCGGTCTCCGCGATAGGAAGTGCTATTAACTAACGAGAAATAGAAGCCGGCTGGGACTGTTTGCACGTTTTCGTGACTGGTAAAATGATTTCTTCAGACAGCAAGAAGACCGGATTGGAGTGAAGTTCGAATGAGATTCGAGTGCTCCGAAAGTGCGCGACGACGGTTGTAAAAAAGAGCCGCTGGAATAAGAAACGAATGCAAAGTACCTGCGAGACGAGAGTCGTAGCCAAAGATTTACCGTCCCGCGAATCCTCTCCCGATCCAAGCTTGCTGTCCGTTTGTCTGTTTGTCCGACCCCTCTTGACGATCCCCTTCATCCATCCCCCGCATCACTCGGAGTCGTGCATTTATGTTATGCAAATGCGATTCCCCGGCCAGGGGAAAGGAATATAACGGCGGGCGGGAGAGGGGCGAAGAGAGGGTGGAGCTAGTCCTGCAGGCGGGAAATAAAATTCATGAACGATAGTTTGACTTATTCCGAGATTCTTCAGCGTTACATTTCCGACGAGAAATTTGCTCTTGGACGGAGTATCCTTCCGCTCCCTTCGCCAGATACGGAGCCTCTCGGCGCCGCGATGGCGCGAGGATTCTTTGGGATCCAGACGATGTATGTTCAGCTATTGGCGGGTGATAGATTTATTATTGTACGGGTTTGAGGGGAAGAGTTCGATTTCCGTTAGAGTTATTTTTCGGATTATCGTGATACAGCCCCCGAAATTTATGATTTTTTTTTTAAAAGAGTATTGCTAATATTGCATTAAACTCTATTGGGATGTAAGGAGGCATCTTTAAACTTGCAGAAAATATTTTTTTTATATCGATACATCTTATTGTTTTTTGATTATTGTGGAATCTCTTCGACGATGTTTTGTTGTCAGGTGTAGCACCTGTCACAGTCATCTGATTGCGAAAAGAAGATAAATTTCTTAAAGTTAAATAATTTGCACTGGTGCTGGACCTACAATTTTTATTTTAATTTTTATTTATAATACTTCTTTCATCGATATAAAGAATAATATGAAAAATTTGTCTAAGGATAAAACTTACTTTTTCCTTCAAACGCTATAATTCTTTCAATTTTTCATTATTTTTTTAAAGTAGACGAATACCAGCGTAAACTATATAGGTAGCTATGTATTTTGTAATCAGATGACTGTGATAGATGCTACACATCCCGCCAACAGGAGTCACATCGTCGAAGAAGTGGACAAGATTCCAGAATAATTAATAAATAATAAGGAGGATCGACGTAAAAAAAATATTTTCTGCAAGTTTAAAGATGCCTCGTTATATCTCAAAAGAGTTTAATCCAATATGACCAACACCTTTTCCAAAAAAAATTCTTAAATGTCAGTTACTTTTGGGGCTGTTAGACGAGAATTAAGATCAAGTATTTTTGCGCGAATTAATTACAAGAAGATAAAAGCAAGCACAGACTTCTCCTTTTACACAATGTTTATTACCATCACGTAGAGTAAAAAAATATTTTTTCTGTCCACATATCTATTTTACAAATGGCGCCACGCGAGCTTGATTATACAGTTATCAAGCTGTCACGATTCCAGCAAACAAGCTGGAGTGCCGAGTGTCTTAACCGAGGGGGTTGAAGTGTAGCGTACGAATAAATAGAATTCTCCCGCGATAAAGGAAGTGCTAATCATCAAGGGTCGACGCGATTTAGTCAGGGCACAAAGGCACCGGAGTATTAAACGGGTACCGAGGGAAACGTTCGAGTGTCCGCTTTGAAATTCTCGAATAATAATCTGGCTTGCAGCGAACAGCGGACTAACGAATTTTCCTCGACTCGCGGCCATAGATCGAGGCATTCGAAGTCGAGCAATCGGTAACCGCACAGCAGACGAGCCCGGCGAACGTCACAACTGGAAAACGTGGCTGGTTTAAAGTGGAAGAAGCAATTTGCAGGCGATCGCCTGTATTTCCATACCTGTCAGAAGCAAACGCGCTTGCTTACGTCACGGTATGATCGTGATCTTTGACCTCCGCTCGACGGTTCACTTTAAATACGACCCAGATAAAAGGACGGCAAGCGGAAGCGAGACACAATGAAAATTCATGCGGCCTGCGATGGTTAAGTACTTAAAAAAATAGCCACTTATAATACGCGAGGTAAAGTGCAGCTGCATGGTACATTATCGTTTTCAAGATGGTCGATACTCTAAACGATTCGAACCTAAGGATACACTTATGTTGGATCTGCGATAGAAACTATATAAACGTCGATCAGACGGCGAACCAAAATTTTAATCATTCATAATGGTTAGTTGTAATCAGAAAAATTAAAGTAGTATTTTTTAATCATTAGGTTAGATTTAAAAACAGTCTCTGACTGAACTTCACCTTTGCTTCCTTTCTTTCTTGCTTATATACTTGTGTTGTGTAATAAAGATGTTGATTGATAATAATAATTTCATTTTTTGGAGAAATTTCTTTAAGATTTAGTCACAAATGGCGTCTATTTAAGGGGAGAAGCCACTGTGACGGTGTTTTCAAGACATTCTTTTATAATGAAATGTAACTTTCTACGAAAATTTTTTATTACCAACTGAAAATACACATACTTAACTAATATTTTATGCTGCCAGATTGAAAAAATTTCCAGCAGTATGGCCACAGCATATGATAACGTTAGGCTCTGCAAAAAAAAATGACAAAACGAGCGCTCGTATAACTTTCCAACATTTGATTCGAATTAAAAAAATCGAACGGTTTCTTAAATTATATTGCAATACCTTCAGTTGCACGTGCGGATTTAAAAAAATATTCGTTTTTGAAGAAATGGCGGACTTAAGAAAAAATATTGACAAAAAAGTATCAAAAATCAACATTGTTTTTCAATGTTACTATTGAATGAATTATTCGATCAAAAAACTGGCACGTGCAACTGAAGATAATTGTATTACGAATATTCCCTGAAAATTTCAAGTGAATCCGATAAAAATTGACTGAGTTATCAATGCGCCCGTTTTGAAAAATGCCGTTTCGAGATACTCGCGTTTAAAGTTTCGACAGAAGTTATTTTCTGCAACTCAAAGATCGCAACTGCATACGGTCTTGACGTGGTCAGTGATTCTCTACCTAGTTCTAAACAATATATAAGCTCATAATTCCTCTTATTAGACACATCTGGATTTTTGGACATAAACTTTTCGGACAATTGACACCAAGTTACTTATGCGTTACTTATCTATACAAAACCTACCGCAGCTCCCAGAATTTTTCGAAATCCACTTTGAAACTGTGCAGATATAATCTTGAGACCCCAAGCATTAAGAAACAGCAAAAAAATCGGATAAAAATTTTCACAGTGGCTTCCCGCTTAAATATAAAATTATTTTTCACTTACGCACATTTCTCCAAAACTTTTTTAAAATAACTTATTTTGGATCTCTGATTTCTACGCTATGTTGTCATCAGCGTTCTGATTGTTTATCAGCAGCTCCAACATAGATGTACCACCCTTACACGTTGTATTATACTTATATTCGATGCGATTATATCTGATCTTGTACTTGGGTCCAATATAAAAGAACTGTGATTTTAGAGGTGAATCCATCATTTCTCACGCTTCAGTCAGCACGAAATGAACCACCCACGCGAGCTGTGACTCGCGTGGAGTGTGTTAGCAGCTTCTTGTCCCGGCGAAATCGGATAATCCCTGTGAATTCGTTATGCTCATAGCCCTCTGCTACTTTCCCCGCGGCGCGGCGGAGAGGTGATTTGCATAAATTTTCCACGGGTGGAAATGAAATTGCTCGTGAAGAGACGGCGAGGCCTTTCCGCCCTATTTGAAGCGTGCACTTGCAATCAGGACGCAGCGGCGTACGCGTACGAGCGGCGCCGTTTACCGACGCTTCCACGACGTTACCGTTTTGCAAATAAGTCGGACGCGAGTGTAATTTGAATCTGACATGGCCCTTCAACTGCAGGATTATGGAGCAGACACGGCGGCTTCGCCTCGTTCGCTGTCATTTTAATAATCTCGCGATGGCTCCTCCTGTTTTATCTAGAGGTAATGGGTTGTCGGTTTATTCCTTTTTGTCTTTACATCGTTTTCAGTCAGAATTTCTCGGCACGCCTAACTCTGAGCATTTATTTCGCGATGGCAGTAGTTTTCTGGATCGAAGTGGGAATTCAGAGACTTCTTTTAGGAAAATATCATTCGATATTAATCTGTACGGTGTAATTAAGGCAGAGTTAGGCATTAACTAAATACACAATTATTTAAATAATGGATCGAATAAAGATGACTATAACTTTAGATTATTCGACGAATAAAGTTAATTTTTTTATTCGACGAATAAAGTTAAGCTAGTTTAACATTCTTCGACTCATGAGGAATAATTTTTTGAACATTTATTCGTTGTTTTTATTAAAATAAAAATGTTGCCCATTTCTGAATTTCACTGATAGGACTGTTTTATTGGTTAAAACTTAATTTTCGCAGGATATTATCCATTTCGTATGCGTTATTCTTTTGAAAGTGGCTCCGTAGCGTGATGTCACATTTATCGCAGCAGGTCCACAGATTTTCTCCTGAAATTGATAGCCGCAGGATTATTCTGTTTAAAAAGCATTTCGATGTTCGCCTGGCGCGTGTGCACTCTTTCCTGGGGAAACATTGTTGCTAGCAAATTCAACTAAAAATATTGGAGCTGGTACGTATCAGGGAAAGTTAACAACCTAGTTTACAGCGGGAAATTTACATTATCTAAAATAAGTTCGTTTTTAAAATTACCTATTTTAATATCTGATAAAGTTCTACATATATATTCTGGACACCTTCATCCGCTGATATGTTTTCGATGAATTTTAATGAGCCTATCACAATTCAGCTTCTATAATTTCTTAATACTAGAACCCCTTCGCATCGGGGTTCCTTAGTTTCCCAAATCAAATCTCCACATTTCTCAATCTTAGAATCTTTAATTCTCATCACCATACCTCTAAAATCCTTAAAAAATTTCTGACTTCACGTGCATGCTAAAATTTCGCGATAGCTATTAAAAAAATTCACCCTCCAAATTTCTCCAACGAGAGGCATCGTCCTCCAATCGCGTCATCATCTCGAATGACTCATTAGCCTCGAGCACTCTCGTTCAGCGTCGCCCCAGAAGCAAGAGGGGGAATAGGGGAGGGAAATTAATTGATGTTCCCAGGTCACTTGGGTCAATTACGATACGTAATTACCGGTTACTCGTTATCGGCTCGTTTAGTTGGACGACTGAGACTGGAAGAGGGGTGGAAACGAGACGATTGGGTGTCGTGTTATCCCAAGAGGAAAAAGCTTTCGTTTCGCCGGCCCTCTCGGGCGAGCAAAGTCCCGCGAGCCTGTGAAAATATTGTTTCTGAGGAGAAGAGACGCGGTGGATGTATTGTATCGGAGGATGAAACGCGGATGAAAAGGTTACAGGGGTTGGAAAAGAGGCTTCTACAGTAATTGGCGAGTCGCGGCTGTGTCGAGCGGGGGGCGAAATTGAACGTTTTGAGAGGGAAGTGTCTCTCCCCGAGCGATGTTATTACGGGCAAGATAAGCGGGTCGCGATGAATATGCCGCGAAACGTCCTATACCGTCTTTTAAACCGCCTGAAAGTCTTTTGAAAATCAGTTAAATCCTGCTCTAAAATTTTGTAAATTCACCCCTGAATCACCCCCCACGCATGCTCCCTCAGTCAATTTACATGACAGAAACGAGAGTGTCCCCTTCCATCCACGAGTTCCCACCCTCTCGAGCAATTACCTTCGAAAAGACGTGCGAGGAAGCTTATCCTTGAGGAAACATTATCCGTTTTTGTCCTCTTTCGCCGGAGACTCGTCCTTTGCGCGCAAAACAGGGCATTTAGGAGGCACTTCACCCCGGGTCGCGCTTAAGAACACGGTCTCGCTTGAAACGCATCCCTCTCTCGCTCCCCCTCAGCGTTCCCTCTTCCACGGGGGTATGGGGCAATTATCAAACTGAAGAAAAATCTACGACGCTGCAATTACAACTTCAAAGATCCACTCCCTTGGTCCGTGCACCCCCGCACGTACCCCGCGGTCATATTTCGCCGGGGAGAATCTTCCTCGCGTTATCATCCACTTGGAGCTTCCGGCCTCCTCGTCCAGGCGCGCCTGGAAGAGATACCGATTTTCCAGCGAAGGGCCGCGAGAGCGGACAGACGAGGCCGTGTTCGTAGCGTAATTAAAGTGTCGTAATTAAACCGCTGTAGTCGAAGGCGAATAAAAAAGGGTCGCCTAAAACTGCCGCCCCCTACCCTGGCCGAGGTGCATTTAAATGTTGCCCTGGCCGCGGAGCTTGTTGCAATCAGCATCGCGGAGAAGAAATTACTCTCAGTGCCGCGCGGTGAATTTCACAGAGAGGACTGCCGCCACTGCCTGTCTCTGTGGTCTGCGATTCGGAATTCGAGGCTTTCTTAGTCTGGCCAGGGGAGGCATCGAAAATAAAGGAATCCGGGTGGTTTGATCCTGCAGCCAGTCTCGCTGGGAACGGAGCCTTTTAACTCCTCGCGGATAGAGAAGAAGGCGAGAGTGGAGCGGGCAAGGAACTCTTGGTGCAGTGATAAAGGGTCGTGGGAAGAATGTAATTTCGCGCGAACTCTGCCAGCGGGAGCCGGTGGTTTCCAGCCGGAAGAGGAAGGGAAAAGTGGCTTAACGTTGTTCGGAGCCAGCAGCCCGGCTAGTAAACGCGCATTTTCCAAAAGTAGATTGCATTAGCCCGTTGCAACGGGAGTAACGGAGAGAGAGAGAGAAAAAGAGAGAGAGGACATGGTAGCCGAAAGAAAGAAGCCAATTGGAGGCGAAATATGGAGCAGCTGAATTGGGTGAGATGGGGTGGGCGAGGCTCGGGTAGTCGGTTAAAAGAGGGAAAGGGTTTTAAGGGAATAGTAAGTTCTCGCAGGTTCATCTCTCTGTTTATCCATGGCTATGCACGCACAGCTTGCAGAAGCACCGAGGATCGTACTGAACGCTGCAGCTTTTGCTCTACTAAGCACGAGAGCGCGTGTTTACCTCCTTTTAGCCTGGAGTGCCACGCTCCGAGAATGTGAAGTATCTCCATCGTTTTTTACTCTGGCCCTTTCTCTTCCTTTTTACCCTCCTCCTGCCGCTCGCTGCTCCTCCTCTTTACCCACGTCCCGTTAGCTTTCTTCTTATTTCGAAGAACGCGCCAGGGGTCATCCTTGCGCTCTGCTCGCGCAACGATGAAAGGGTAACTAGTCGCGGATGAGAGATCGTCGACGTTTTAACTTAACGTTTTACGAACCCGGGCACCTCAACTTTGGATACTTGGGATCACTAGGTCACGGATCAAAGTAACCGTAAAATGTGTACCTGCTATACAACTTCAGTCACGGAAAATAGGATCCTGGACGACCCGGCGTAAATTGCTCGAAGAGGTTTGCAGAGTCTATAGGTGTATATTGTTTTCTAGTTTCTGGATAAATTAGAGCTGTGATTCCCAATCGGTGTGCCGCGAAGTGTGTTCTGCTTTTTTTTAACCCTTAACTGGTATATTGTTTTTTTTTTCAAATGTAACTGGTATAGTGGGGTCTTGGCAGACCCCAAATAAAAAAGGACGCAGAAATTTGTAAAGTCGACACTAGAACAACATCTGTGAATATTTTGTTCTTAGGTAATGTATAAAATAATAGAAACGTAGAAATTTAAACTGTTATTATAAAATTAATTAGAAATTCAGTTTAGAAACTCAGACAACCAAATAGACCCCAGGATACCAGTTAAGGGGTCATGCTCAGTCAGGAGGCCGAAAAAAGGATGGTCTTTGGAAATTTTTTACTCGAAAGCTATAACACATTTCTCAAAAAGTCTTTTTTCCTTTTAAGGATTGCATCTAGTACTGTGCATTGTAATTTTTTTATTTAAAAGTATTTATCAATAACTAAGTTATTGTAGATCACTCGAAGGTTCTCTAAAAAAAAGGCTTCTGCGGTAACCACTGCCGTTCGAAGGTCGATTATCTTAAATGAAAAATTCAAAAGAATTTACTTATTATATTATATTATCTAGTATTTGAACGAAGGATTTTTCGAAATATTGATTTGGGAAAAAATGGCGGATTTTTAAAGTAAAAGTTTCAATTTTTATCATAAATCGTACCTGATTTTCGTCAATTAAAAGAAAACTAAGCATCGGATAAAAAAATCCTTCGTTCAAAGACTAGTTTATTGTTTCTATAGTAAGCTTGTAAAATTTGAAGTAAATCGGTTGAATGGTGTTTTAAATATTTTGGTCACCGATTTTGAAAATGCTGTTTTAAGAAATACGCGTTTAAAGTTTCAAGTCAAGTTTATTTTTACATAAAATGTCAATTTTTCAACTTATACGGTGTCATCGATACCACGCCCGTATTATAAACCTTCAGCACCAGTTGATGCCTCTAAAAATACAAAAATTGAAAAATCGATGTTTCAAAAGTTTGTGACTGAGCATGACCCCTTAAGGGTTAATATTATTAGGATAGAATTATATGTCGAAATACTTATTTTTCATTTCTTTTCGTTAACTTCTTAAATTTACCTTGCTTTATATGGAAGGGTGGGGTGTGTCGTAGGTTATTTGAATATTATAAAGGGAGATCGTAATTCCAAAAAGGTTGGAAAATCCAACATTAGAGAATCCCTCAAAATAATGAGAGTATCATATATCAAAGATCCTTGTCAGAATCAAAGTATTGCCCCCAGAAACCCACAGCTCCTCTCAGAACACACACCCTCCGCCGTCCTTTAGCTTTCCCAGCAGACGTTGAAAAGAGGTTCCGTCCAAGGACGCAGTAATGCTCCACAGCACACTTTCCCTTCCACCCCTCACGTCTTATTGTTATGTCTTCCCTGTGCTTCTTTACTCGCGGCGGAACAACCCTCCAGGCGGTCATCGTTTGTAGCCGGCGTCGAGGGCTTAATGGCGAAACTCGTTGTTATTCGTGCGCGGGAGGTTTGAACGCGGAACGGCCGGCAGGAACGCCCCCGGAATTGGGTCGTGCTCGTTTAAAACTTTCATCCGGTTTAAGTTCGCCGTTAGTCTTTTTCTCGGCCGCGTTAAGACGTCGCTATGACGCCGCGGAGGATTAGACGCGTGCCCCGAGTGCACGCTGTCACGAGCTCGGTCGACAGGCTTCGCGACAAAGCGCCTGGCTTCTTTGCATGTGCACGAGCTGCCTGTCGACCCACCGTGGCAGAATTTTACGTAGATGCTTTATCTAATATTTTACGTAGATGCTCGCGCTAAGTCCCCATTAAAATCGCAAACGCTTCTCGCAGGTTCAAAGCATATCCGAACGAGGAGCGTCAATTTAACGAGGTCCAGCAATTTCCCAGAGGCTCCTGTATTTTCCACGAATTTTCTATGAACTTCAGGATATAACCCGTATATATTTTTTTACAGGAAACAAGGTGCCCCTTTTCACGTGTTTTTATAAAACGAGTGTCTGCCTGCGAGCGAGCGATTCGTCACTCGTATTTAATCGCAGCGTATCGCGAGCATAAATTGGACGAAGTTCGTTATCGATAATCCGAGGATTTAATTTGCAGCGGTGCGTGGGTACGGCTCGCAGGCGCGTTAGAGGTGCGTCCGAACGAAAAATAAAGCCCCGACGTTTTATAGCGGAAAACGGGAAAGTTTCTCCCGGCTGTCGGGTGAAAACAGTCTTGGGGCTAGCAGCTTTCCCGTTATGCTACGGGATGGCTGGCCTTTTCGCGGCGGGTTCGTTAAAAATTTGTTCAACTTTGTTACTTCGCTCCCTTCCAATGCACGAGGCTCCTAAACTGGCAGAAATACTCAGTAGCTTTGTTACTTTTAAAGACTTTGGGGAATAGTGATAAAGATAAGTACGCTGCTCGGAATAGTTAACCAGTTTTACTATTCCCTTGACTTTATTTCTCAGAAACAGGGTGGTGCAGTAGTTAGTATCAATGATATCTTCGACGCTACGTGTATCCTAGGAAATCTGTTGCACTGTAAAATCTTTAAAATTAGAAAAATCAGGGAAAAGTTTGTTGGGCAAAATTTACACTGCGCAAGCTCGCATGTCCTCTAATTAGAATTACCTACACATTAAGCACATGAAAATCAATGCACATCTCGATTACTCGCGATACCCAGCGCGGTAAATGCGTTCAGAGAACCCAGAAGCGTGGCGGATTACTCGAAAATCCGTTTACGAACGATCAAGTCGAATATCACGCGCGATCTGCGCGACTCACACGCACGCAGAGGGGCGTCGGGACGTCGGCTCGTCGCCGGAATACATATATAAAGGTCCTAGGGGTGCACGATAGAAACTGCGCGGAAATCCCTTAATTTAGTGAAAGCTCTGACACAACTGGACGGCTTACGGAGGGATTAAAACACGCGGGGAATTTATAAAGCCGAGCCTTCCGCCGTTTCCCATCCTTCCCCCTTCCAGCCATCTCTCTCGCTCTATCCATCTTTTCGTCTTTGTTACCAATCCGGCTTATTCGTATCGGCGCTTCCTGGATTATAGCCGAGCTGTAGCGGCGCGAAAGTGTCGGGCCCGTGGAAAATCGCGTCTCGATTCGGCTATTGTGACGCTCCGCCAGAAAAGTGCCACGGGTTCACTGCAAAGGGCGTCTCGAATTAAATAACCGGGCTTCTTCGAAGTGCACGCGTTTCGATTTTGCCGTTTCTTTTTTATCCACTCGTGGCGCATTGCAATCGATGAAGCTCGTCGCGGTGATTAGTAAGAACGGCTGGAAAGGTGACTCGATACTCCATTTCTAATTCGTTGCAATTTCCAAGGCGAGCCATTAACGAAGAGATGTTGAGCCGTCGGGGGAAACGCGAGATCCGCGGGCTAATTGTTAGCGGAGCCGTGTAAAAAGTGTCTGCGCATAAAAATTCATCTCTCACTGTGTTATTGTGGAGGCGCGACTGCGACGGTGTAAAATGTAAAAAACGAGCGGCATTGGGGGTGGAGTGGAAAGGGGGCGAGAAGGAGAAACGAGGGTTGAATATCGAGAGAGACAGTAGTTTCGCCTGGGGGAGCAACAGAGAGAGAGATGCTCCTTTTTCGCTCTGGAAGCGCGATTTTTCTATGAGCCTTCGCGAGCTGCCAGCTGTTTCGACTTTGAGTGCCAGCGTCCCCTTCGCGGACACTTGAAAATTTACCATTGCTAATGGAACTTCACAGGGAATATTCCTTCCCTTTAGTTCCCCAGTAAACTCCACGCGGCAAATAAATAATACAATGATTCGATTATTCTCTAAACGTACTGTTTTGCGATTATGATAATAAAGGTGCTCTGGCTGCAGTCTCTGTTAACTGATCTAATTAACAGCGAATTCAGTGGCCGTGGAATTACGGGGAACGGAGCAATTTAGAGAAGAGAAGGAACGGCGCGATTGGAGCGGGAAAGAAACGGTCAGAGAAAAGACTAGAATGAAAATCTCGACTGCTGGGAAGAGAAAGGGTGGGACGGAAGGAGGTGAGGAGGAAAGAAGACGGTGTTCCGTGACAGTAACTCGGGCGACAATACTTCTCGTTTACCTTAAAAGCACAATTTTTCTCCCAGCCCCTCGAACCGCGCGGAGGGGGGGCTTGGAGGGAACTATCTCGCGCTTCCAAATGCCTTTTCTCTTCGCAGAGACGAATCGTTGAATCTGCGCGGTGAATCGAATTCATTTGTGGAAGTGCTGGCGCGCGCGCGGTAGAAAAAGGTCCTTTCTCTCGCCTCTCTCCCGCGGCGCTTCTTCCTTATCCGCTTGACTTGCCAGGCGAATATTAATTTCCATCGATGCCGAGCCCTTCAAATAGCCTGATTCCGTTGTCGACGAGTCGCGGGAACGCCTCTTTAATCCGCTAAATGCGTCGATGATGTTTCCCGGGGAAAGATTGAACGGGGCTTCGTTACTTTCGAAATGAGGAGCTGAAGAAATAGTATAGTGGCCGAGGAGGCTATTCTCTATTATCGTCCCATGTGTTTCTCCTCGGCAAACGCGATCTCTGTGCTTTTAGCTAAATACTCAGGTATATGCAGCGTTTAAAATTTGGGATATGGAAAAGAAGTGGTTTTATTATTTGATTAAGGGGGTAGTGGACAATTTCAGCTTCAGAAAATCGATTACTCTTTTTTTACTGTTTTTGAAAGTCTTATCCTTTATGAAAATTTTCAACAAAATTTCATGAAGAAATTCAAATAATTGTCGAAGTTATAGCAGCGAACGTAATTGAGTGCACCGTCGAGTAACGGCTTCGTAGAATGGTATTGGCATAGGGTAAAGGACCCAATTACTGACACCTAACCAATTACTGTCACCTTAAGCTATTTTACTTAAAATAATGAATAAATAAACGTTGTAAAGTGGTACACAAAAAGAATTATGTATTTCAACCTATAATCTATACTATAGATTGTATTCTATAGTTTGTTTATTCGTCATTTTAACTAAAATAGCTTAAGGTGAGAGTAATTGGGTCCTTTACCCTAGGGCACCTTACTTTGAAGCCGGTTTTCTCGAAACAACATTTTCAGAAACGGTATACATCATAACTCTTGAACTAATGAATATTTTCACTTAAAATTTTAACTGTAGCTGCAGAATTACTATTTCTGTCGTGCCGAATTTGCGCATCAACATTTAATGTTTGTAAAACATTTTATAACTGATTAAAGACGTTTCTTTTTATAAAAATGTGGGGAAAAATGATTCGTGTGTAATTTTGACAATTGTTGTTGAAATTCATCGGCAAGTTTCCACACTGTAGATATATGTGTATGGAATAATCTCCTCAAAGCATTTTGCTTTCAGATGATTGGTTCACCTGTACACCACCTGCAACGGCGCGCTGTACAGGATTATCTTCAACGATTAATAACTTCGACAATTTTATACATTCCGACGATTTTGTTTTTGTAAATCCTCACAAACGTGGCCACAATAGATTGCCAAATGCACAACTATAACAATTGTTTGGTATCAAAGTAATTTTAAAACTAACGATTTTACGTATTCAATATTCCACTACCCTCTTAAGAAAATTTGAAGGAGATTGACCCTTCCTAATGAACAGCTTTTAGCTTGACTTCTGAGCTTTCATTCGTAGAGTAGCATTCTACAATACGGAGTAACAATCGCAATAGGGCTGTCATTAATCGATTTCAAGCCAGAGCTGATATATCTGGTGATGTGTACGGTGCTTAGCGGCATGCGCCGATATTAAATTCTTCCGACTGTGCTGGAATTCCAGGGATAGCTGGGATTCCTCGCAGCTACTGTCAGGAAAATTCTACGGTTTATTTCCGTCTGTGCGTCAAGTATCCGTGTCCAATCCAGCTTCAAGGATTTTACCTCTATCACACCTCTACACCTTCCACGGATAAAAATCGCGGCTTATAACACGCATAATAATCCCCAGCTTCTTCACTCCTCGGGCTGCGATGTAGTCTAAATTTGCCGGCGAAAAAATTCAACCTGGCGCGAACGAGTCAATCGCCCAAAAATCCCCGTTCCATGGCAGCGGACGTTTCGAGTTTTTCCCACGGTTTTGCAGCGGCTTAATCTCGGCCACGGGCCGTCACATTTTTCAATTAAATCCTCCATGCAAATTGGCCAGCCTCGCGTGGCCCGGAAGTGGGGTTCGGAGCTCCGCGGCGGGGCATTCATCGTCCGACTGAAATTTCATTTTGTCTCGCCACGATGTCGCCGTGACGTACATACAAACACACGTACGGGGCCACGCGCGAGCCAGTGTGCCATGCGGACGGTATGCGCACGGACATACACACACACACACACACACATATGCACGCCGCAGAGGCTGGCCATTAAGCTTCGCCTTCGTGATTGAAGGGGCACGAAGGAAATTGTCCTGGCGCCACCAGCCGCCCCTTTATATATTGTGTTTACTTTCTGGAACCGTTCGCAATTTACTCCCCCGCGGGACTAGGATGACGTGGGCGGCGTGTAATTTCTAGATAATGACAGCTAATAAATATCTGAGGACGCTGGCGAGCTGGGCGCCGAAGCACCCCACTCCATTAAATTTCGAATCACTCGTTTCGCTTCCGGGCGCAGTCGTGCTTGATACAAATTCTGCTACGCTGATAAATTATTTGTGTACAGGTGTTATCTTCATCTTGATTAATTCGACGACAGTTATTGAAATTTCGTTTCGTCGCGTCTGGATTTAATTGTGTTGTTTCACCGACGGTGGATGAATTTTGATACGAATTCCAAACGAATGGGCTCTGTTAATTAGTATAATTTAATATTATTGCGAATACAATTATTTCGATATTAATTACCGCCACGCCTGACTGCGGAGATTTATGCTCGATTTATTTCGCTATTGTTCCAGAGCATCACAGATTATTATACAAACAATTAGTCACCGTGGAAATTCATGCAATCAACATGCAATTTGGTAGAAAGAATTACAAATAATCATTCTGCCGGGTGAGAAATCCCAGCTTTCCCTGATTTCTTCTTTTTTATCGTGACTCTGTTATCTCTCTAGACTTAAAGCATAATACCCTCTCGATATCGTACAGAGTTTTGAAGCCATAGAACACAACTGCACATTGTAACTGTTCAAAGGAAGCGAAGCCTCTATAATAAAACAGTTTTCCATTACGAGAAGCGATGGCCAACAGGGAAATCTGGTTTACTCTTGAAGCTTCTTGTCCGCGGTGGACGCATTCCAGTTTAATCCTCCATAAATAAGCTGATCGAATTCCTGGACGGGCAAAAATACCTCTGACCGAAGGAAACGGAGGCAGCTTTCTGCGGCGAAGTTGGGCCGAACCGACTGCAAATACCTTCGAACTGCAACTCGATCGGACGAGCAGGATGTCCTGGTTAGCTCGCAGCATCCGTCGTCTGTCTTTGTTCCCAGTCTGACACTATCTGCTGGACCCGTTTGTTTAGCAGCTTCCGATTGAACGTCACGAAAACGCGGACGACGGTGTGCTCAATCAGTTCACCCTCTTCCTTCGTAAACACCTCCGCGCTTCCTTTCTCTCCTTTAAGCACACCGTAGCCTTCCGCTGAATGGTACACACAGCCAGGCGGTATTCGTGGAACAACAGAAAGCGAGGTGAACCTTAATCTAAAGGTGCATCGTGCAAATGTAGGATAATAGTTCTTGGTACGAGGCTTTGTTCTCCCGAAAATTGACTTTGGAAATTAGTAAAAGTGAAGCCATTTTTAATTGTCTTTGCATATATCAGAGGTTGCAAAAGTGTGTGCTTCGCAAAAGTTTGAAAGTTCGTGTTCCTTGTAAACGCACACGCCTGATTTGCAAAACTTCGCGAGAGTTTTGTGAACGTTGACACGTGTCCGGCGAGAGCTAGTGGAAATTCTGTGACAACTCCCAGTTTATTTGAACAGGCTTACGCAAGCTCCGCGAGAATTTACAAATGATTTCGCTGAAAGCTTGGCGAGACAAGGTGAAATCCCATTCGGAATCGGTGAAAGCACGTGTACCTGTAGAGAAAGCTCAGGTACGCGTCTCGAGAGCTCAAAGACACGTCGCGAAAGTTTACGTTCACTTGATGGATGTTCACTCCTGCGTGCCGAGAGCTTCGCCCACGCTGGGCCAGCGATCACACATGTTGACACACAACCGCATTTGGTAACACGCGACGACACCGGTACACTTCGCGCTGTATACTCGCTGTTAAAAATCAAATTTGGGCGGGTTTACGGGTGTTTAGTTATACAAACGTGACAGAGTACGTAGTTGTGATAAATTCAGGAGTTAGTTGTTTACTAACCCCTTAGGAAATTTAATGGAACTCTAGTGACTAACTTAATTGAACTTTGAGGTTTAATTGATTACAGTTTAATCGATTAGGCGTCTTGTATCAGGCGTGTACAGCTCATGATTCCACTTTTCACTTAGCTCTCACCTATTGCTCCTCGCGTTAAGGAGGGGTGACTGTTTAATCTCGGCCATGGGACCATTTCGACCCTCTTTCTTCCAACGACTGTCCTCCAGCAGGTGGAGAAACCTCGCAGATGCTCCAACAAGAAACCACTGTATGCGCAGTAACTGGGTAATTAAGTTTCATCGTCGCGAAAACGTGTACGGACTGTAAAGAACGCGGCATTTTGCGAAGGAAACATCTTCTCGCCTGTGTTCCTGTGTCCTATGTGTGCGAAGGTCCTGCGAGTTTTTCCGTGGAATTATCTCTCCCTGGATTTAATCCTCGCGACATTCTGGAACGAAGTAAAAGCTCTCGAGGTCCTTGAAATGCTCGAGCCACTCAGCTTCTGCATGTGGAGTGAAAGCTAACCATTGACAGCGAAATGTGCAGGTGGCAGTGACTGTTTAAAAGGAAGAGGAAAATTCTACCAAAATATAAACTGTCGCGGATCTCAATTTTCACTTGAAGGGAGGATGCAGGAAATATTAAAAATCTCGTCGTTAATTTCCAAAATCTCTCTTAATTAACCCTCTCCTGTTTATATTCACGCATAAATTGAAAGGACACTCGCACATTTTCGCGAGCAAGTCGTTACTCTCTTGCTTCAGCATCCCCACCGTTACATTTCCGACTAGAGTCTGGTTTCCTTTTGTCAGTGCTTTTTTCCTCCTCCCAGTGGGTGGCTGGTTTATTTCCGTGACGCGCGAAACGATCCTTTGATATCATCGAGCATTTACACGCGCGAAATTTCGAGCTCTTTGCAAACACTTGCGAGCTTCGAGGCGCGCGAAGAGCCTCGTGTTTGATGCTCGTCGCTCGGGCTTCCAGCTTTCCTGCGACGTTCGTCTGACGTAGCGCGCGAGTAATCGTTCGAGTATCGGTTCTACGTAAATAGATTTTGCACGGTCGCGGCTTTCTTCCCGCTCGTACAAGCCGTCTATTTTCCCTTGGCCGACAGGTATCGGGTTTTTCAGGGTTATTTGCTCCCGCGGACCATTATCTTTCGAATCACAACGAAGGGAGAGGCAAAGCAATTCTATATAGTCCTCCGAATCTTGGATACAAATCCCCTCACAATTCTCTCGTCGTGTTTTCTCAAACGGACTCCTCATTCCCTTCTTCTCGTCAGAAGCACACTGCTGGAGATAAAAGTTTGTGGGGCTCAGGGCAACATAATGTTATTTTCGATTCGACTGAAATCTGGCGTGAAAGGCAGCCGCCCCACGGATTTCTCTAATCCCTCGGTTTCACGTGCGCATGGTGGATTCGCTTCGAAAAGTTGCGTGGATTTTTTGTCCAATTTTCGATGGAAATTTTTACTAGCCCGCGTTGCCATGCGAACGGAATTTTTCCAATTTCCGCCCGTTCGCTTCGAAACTCTTGTCCTTTGTTTGGAAAATTATTATAGTTAGCGAGGTATGAAATGAAACGAGATTGGAACTCCATTCGCGATGGATGTTTGCGTATGATATAGAGCGTGTTCCATAGTTTCTTTCATAGTCAGTGTTAGCTCCGGGTATAGTTTAGAGCTTTCTTTTCACCTTAATAAACAATGAAATTACAGAAGCTAAAACTGTCTATATTAGGATTTGCCTGCAGGTGTGCGTGGGTAAACAAAGTAAAGAGGTTGACAACCTAGAGAAAAGGCTATTATCCGAATGAAACCGCACCGAACAGATTGTTACACAAACTTTTTCATTGTTTTCGATTTCTGAAGCTGCTGCAGACACGCTCCACGTCCCTGTTCTCCTTCTCCCAACGGCGTGTTCGTCTCCGCGACGCCATTGTGCCTCTCCATTTCATTCATTTGTCGTTATTGTTGCAAGAACTCCGCGAGCAACGTTCGCAGTTTCCCAAGGATGCCTTGCTTTCAGCAGGAAAGCCATTTAGCTCTGTTGTTCGACGCGAGACGAAGGTGTCCCGCGGAATTCCACTTTCCTCGCTTAATCAAACTTTACGTCGAACGTCTCCGTCGTGGTTAGCTCCGCCTTGAGTATCAGTTTCATCTCCATTCACGTGCACAATCTGAAGCTTTCAATCTCTCAGGGGCTGTTTCGCCCCTCGAACACGCGAGGTTTAAATAAGAAGGCACGCGAGCCTTAGACGTCATTGGTTAGCCACATATTCCACAAAGAAAATGATCGCAGCTCGGACATTGGCGCCTTGCGTCGTCTCCCGGTGGGACTGGTATTCCACAGTGGTACAGGTCAGCGCTGCGTGCGACGCGCAGTGGAACAATGCACAAGGCTTCGGACAACACGGGCGAGAACAAAGCGCAATGCTACAGGCGATGCAGTGGCAAGGCAAACCGTGGCTACCGTCATTACAGTAGGAACAGCTTGCACGCCACAGTCAGCCCGTGCACGACCATTCCTCCTCGCTGCGGGTCGACCTAGAATCGTCTTTTTAAAACACATCGCCATCTTCTTGCGTGAACCGCCTCGTACCCACTGCTCGCACCGCTGCTCCGAGGCGCGCTGCTATATTAAGAAACTTCGCCAAACGTGAACAGGGAACTGCGACAGGAATATATGCGTCCGACTGAAATTTATGGGCACCCCGTAGCGGCCTGCGAGCTTCGAATTTCAAACCACTTCGCAGATGATCAAGCTTTATTAACATTCCGTCTGTGGAACGGAAAGGCTTCCTCTAATAAACGTACGTTTCAGGCACGTTCCGTCTGCGTTCTCGTTTCCTCGATAAATAAAAGAGTCCACCTCGGGCTCGGTGACGCGGGGCTTTAAATATCAGATTCATCGAGCCGTGTCAAATGTTTCTGTACGTGTCCCGGCGAATCGATCCTCGCTGGGGCGCATCTGGCATCGCGGGCACAACAGACTGACCCGTGAATTAACTCTCGTTGCAGGAAGCAGATGCCAGAATCGTTACTGGGAGAGCTAGAGAGCCGGGTTACGGCCGTCCTCTTCGGTCAATTTGCAACGCAGCCGACGCGCGGCGCCCATGAGTCACTTCGTTAGATCGTGCGTACAGGCTCCCCGACAAACCCATTGCTCGGCTCGTATCTAAATGCTTCATTGTGTACGTCGTAAATAGAGGGGACCGTGTGTGCACGCTGAAATTCCAGCGGCGGCTGGTTTCCCGTCCGCCGCTAGGAAAATCGAATGGCGGGCCGCGGGGGCGTTAAATAAAAACATTTCGAGGCGACACTGGGGTAAATTATACGACGGGGGCTCTTCGTGGAATTCGTTGGGACGATTTTATACAGCGAGGCGGCGCGATTAGAATTGGGAAACTGGGAAACCACATTCGAGTTCGAAGTGGGCGGCTCCGCTGGAAAGAGTTGAAAGTGCAGGGGATAAGAATATTTAGAATAAATGGGAAATTGATGGACTGCTGGAAAAAGTCAGGCTGCCTCGTGGGACCATTATTCAGGATTAAGATGCCTCGCATTGTCCCCGCGGCGACTGTTGATTGCACTGGAAAAATGCAAGATCGTCACTCGTTGATTTTCTAAGGATGACCTAAAAGGCTGGAGGATCTGTTAAAAGGGAGTGGAAAGGGGATAAGGGCTTTTTGGTGCGGAACGAGACCACTATGGGATCCAACGCGGCGAAATGGGTTCTAATCGTCTTGACGATTCGACCGTAGGCGCTGCCAGAGGTATTATTCCTCCATTAGGCTGTTGAATAATTCACAAACCGGGTGTCTTAGAGGTACTGAACTCTTCTTGGTGCAGGTCCTTTGGGAGGCGTCCTTTTGCTCGGCGCTTGCTGGACGAAGTGGAATAAGAAGCCTCTGATCGAAGTCGGCCGAGTGAATTCGATTCTACTGTGCACTCTGCGCTATTATCCTAATCCATTTCTTTCTACAAAGCTTCTAGTGAATTTTCTATCAGCACATATATGATTCTTGAATTGTAATTAATTTTCAACTTAAGGGGTCTTCCTCGTGTGACGGCTGAAAAGAATTTAATTTTTCGGGAATTAAACAAAGAAACAACCGGTAGGATGTTGTTCTCTTCACAATGCTCCTATTCCGTTTTAAATGAATATTATTTATACTTACATTTTTTTTATACTCTTATAAGGTGATAGAATAAAGCTACAAACGTGCAAAATGATGCGTGTGATACTTTTTCTTTTTTTAATTCACGAAAAATTAAGTTTTTCTCAGTCGTCACACTAAGAAGACTCCTTAATTCCATTATAAATGCAAGAAGGAGAGGTAGTTTTTAATTAACCTTTTCTATAGTTCCTCAGGATTCTTTCAATTTTCTTTTGTCGCCTCTCCATCCATTCACGAAATTTCACAATTACTATTGAGTGGCTTTAATCCACGTTTTCATTGACGCGAGGAAAATCGACGACACCTTCGCGAAGACAAGCGTCAGAGGTTACTTAATTTTTCAGAGAAGACGTGTCATGGCACGTCGTCCCCCTTTCTACATTCCCTATTACCCCTCTGTTCTTTATGCATCTCAATTCCTTCCACTCAATCTCGTTTCTACTAGTCTCTTCCTCCGCGATCGAATCGATTCCAAGCCTCCAGAGTCCTCTCTTTTTCTTTTCAATTATTCTTCATTTTCTGCACGTCAGATTCCTCTGTCCTTCCACTCCTCCATTATCCATTCCCCCGTCATACTCATAAGGGTTGAATCTCCTAGCTGCTGTCGACACTTTGATAAAGCTGGCGTACCTCTGTCTGACTACGAACGCGGTTTATTCTACTTTGCGAATTCCTCGATAAATCTCCTTTCTGTTTTCTCTGCCCCCTCGCTTAATATTGAAGCAACTCCCTTGTCTAACAATGGTATATACGCAATTCCTATTTTAATACTCTATGTTCAGAAAGGGTAGTCCTTAAATTTTCTTCCGATACTCGACTTAATTAATATTAATATCTATATGCCCCGGAAGAAACTTGTGCTCCACCAGCAGGTGCTTGAGCTACTTTCGATCGGCGCGCTGGGTAGAAGTTCGTGACGCGAGTTACACCTTTTCCTATTATGTTAATGAAATTCCAGGGGTAGAGTCTAGAGGCAGCAGGCTTAGCTGGCGACCCGAGCCAGTTTTCCATTTTTCTCTCTCGTTTCCCTCAAACCGTGCTGGAAATTATATCCGTTATATCATTCCACGCGTTTACCATTCTCGAGCGTTCTTTCGCGTTTTCACGCTCACTTTCTCCCCTCCTCGGCGACGAGAGGGCCGACAAAGGGACGGAAGAAAGAACACTCTCTCCAAGGAGAGGCCGTTTCGAAAGGGAACTGGAAAACTTTGTGCGGTTGCGAATACACGGAAGTCGCCCCGAAAGAAGCAGAGTTTACTTATTTCCCCTCTTGTCCCGCGTGCACTTCAAAATTGTCACACATCTCGTCTAGGCTCGCAGTATTTTCAAAAATTTAATGAGACGTCTCTTCCTTTCTTCCCTGTACCCACCGGTGCATCTGGGTTACGTGCATTTTCCCAGTTCTTCTTCATTGTCTCTGATTCCATGTGCACCTTCTTTCTTGAGAGCCTTCCCATTCCTCGCTCTGTATTCATTTTTAATTAAAGCTCGAGACAATATCATCGAGAGTTTCTATTATTTACGGTGTCGCTTTAGATTATACTTTCAGAGGTATTACCCACTATACGCTCTAGCGACATGGAACTCGATAATCGAGACAGTTACGATGTTGGAATAGAGATTATTAATAACGAAAACATTTCCAGGATTTATTTTCAACGTATGCTTGTGTGTCCTCGTCATTCATAAATTCCTCTCTCCACGAAAGCCCCCTGCTTCATCTACAGATGGGCAAAATTTTTATTTAAATAAATTTCGAATGACGAATAAAAGTTAAAAAATTTATCTGTCACGTGTCAAATAAACTTAACCCGAGTTAGCTTTATCTCGTCGAATAAATAAAATAACTTTAATCGTCGAATAATCTACAGTTAAAGTAACTTTTATTCGATCAGCTATTTAAGTAATTTTTTATTTAATTAATTCTCAACTCTGGCTTCATCTCCGGAGGTTGATACGCGAAAAAACTTGTTCTGTGCGAGGAAACGAGGGTTTGAATCATCGATAGGTGTTGCAGAAATGAGTAGAAAGAAGTGAAAGTGCGGGCAGGTGGTGCATATTGCTGGAACAGTTCACCGATTCAGCGATACTTGGGCGTCGCTAGCAACGAGACGCAGAGGAATATAAAGGTTAATATTTCGCGTTCGTGACTGCGCTACCGTGGGTAAGGGGGGTCAAATACCCTGGCAGATAACGTGCTGTCGGAGGAATCGCGGTGGCGCCATTTCCATTGCAAATCTTTATTGCCTGGCTGCGGGTCAGTTTTATCAGCGCGGAGTCATTCGTTTTCTTTAGTAGCTTCCAACGTTCTCAGACCCGCTCGCTGGCTCCTTTGACGACGGGATCGATTCATCAAGGTCCCTTCTTCTTTCTACTTCTCCTCCGCCACCTCTGTACTTTGCTTTGTGCCCGTTACTCGCGCCCTTATTTCATGCTTCCACGCGTGCCCGTCGAGCCACAAAGGTCCCACTGCTTCTTTCAGGGATGTTTCAATTGTTCCTTTTCGTCGCCCAGCGTCGATTAAGGCTGGCGTTCTTGCGAACCTGGGGGAAAATCGAGGGAAGGTTTACTGAAGAAATGCATCGATCGTTCTCGATTAATCTTCTGTTAGTGGCTGACGAATCGAAGGGACGGAGAGTAGAATGACAGTTCTCGGAACGGTGATATATAAACGAAAAGGATGAAATTGTGTGGTTCACTGGATTGGCTTATTTATTCATATCTGGGTTTCTATGAAGCTGGTAATAATTTAATTTAAGGGGTCTTTCCACTGCAGCGACATAAAAAATACATGATGCATCCAATATCGACCACGCAATCGAGGCACCTTTTTTTACAGCGCATTTATTTGACAAAAGCAAGCATTAAAAAAATATGAATTTTGTTTTGTATTCCCAAAACACATATTAATAAATAGAAAAAAATTTCAATTTAGTAAACACATTATTTTCGTGACTAAATATTTCCAAACAAAGGTAATTTTTTAGGAAGGCACAGTGGAAAATCCCCTTGAACACACCTCCTTCGTATATCATGATCCCAATTTAAAGGCTCTTCACTAGAATAGATAGATACAAATGGAACGAAGACAGTTGCTTTTTGCTTCATCGCCGAATGCAATCGAGACATCTGGATACTTTATTCCTGGCCCTCTCTTTTAAAGCGTATACAGAATTTGCAGCTATAATTCATCAGCGCCAAGTTTGATGTTTGGCAGAAATGGGCACCGAAATAACAATAAACCAGTAACACTCGGCAATAGGTCAGAGTTCAGGTTCCAATTTTAGTTCCCCTGGATGGAACTCGTAGCTCCATTCGCAAAGTCGTTCCGCGAAGCTCGCAACCGGAAGTGCCGTGCGTCCCTCTCGAATAAGAATTGCAGAAAGCCCGCGGAATATTCTGAGGGGTTCAAGGAAGGGATATTAAAGATGTATGCCGCATCCGTAAGAGGATATTGATACTGAGCCCGTGCGACGTCGCTTTTTTTCTTCCGCGAATGCTTTGAAAAGGCGCTGCTCCATGCGCAAATCCGCGTCCTCGTAATATCGCGGATTCAATAACGCGGGCTTGTTCGAGAAAGTCGTTGATTCGAGCACGAAGGGCAACCGTTTCGTTTCGTACGCGGTGACACGGGTCGGAAAACATGGCGTATTGACGTTTACAAAAAACGAAGGAACGTTATCGAAGTTGGCTTTTGTTCCAAGAGCCTGGTTGGCGGTGTATGTTGTCTGGTTGAGAGAGGCAAACAGGGAAATACGAACAGCGAAATATAATGTCTCTCCACTTCGGTCTGTCAGATAGAATTCAATGTTCAACCATTTAGATTAGAGGATAATTTTCTAATAATCATTTTTCCTACTTTGCACCTGCGCACAGTGCATCGAAGTATATGGGCGGTAAATAGTCGTACTTTTTTAAAGAGAATATAAAGATGCATCGATTGGCATATAATAAAATATACAGTTTCATTAAAAACATTTAAGTGATCTTGATTTTTTTATCGAATAACAAGTTATTTATCAATATTTACTTCTGCAATTTGTTGTCAACTGAATACTGACTAACTTTTGTTCGAAACATATTTTTATCAAATTATTTTTATCACGTGCATTTGAAGTTAGAATTTTTTCATTGAAATATATTTTAAATATATAATAAACTTTCCTCAAATCGTTGTCAATCATTTTCGAACACTCTTTTATATTTAAAAATACCAAAATGTGGTCATAAATTTCATCAATTTTTTGGTTTGGTCTAAAGAAATCCACTTTTCAAAGATAGATCTGCACACTTCTATCTAAAAAAATTTGTTTCTCCAATAATTGCAGGTAGTAGCAGATAAGGGGGGTCATTTTCATTATGTACTAGCCCACCCGTTACCCGGTTTCACCCGGGAATTATTTACGATGTGAAAAAAACATTCGAATACACTCATTTGTTGAAACGACTCGCGCGCCACCTATTATAAAATGGTTTTACTAATTCAGAAACCTTTGCGGGCGTGCGCACAACAACTCAGCAAAGTTTCATCGCAATCGGTTGAATGGTATAGGAACGCATGCGGGACAAACAAACAAACAAACAAACAAACATTCATTTTTATATATATAGAAAAGTTAGGAGAACCAAATATAAAAAAATCACGGATACGTTTTATTACGTATTTTTTAAAAAGTCGGTTGATATAAAATTTTCATTCTCGGGACTAAGATGTTTCTAATGATCAGTAAGGCCATAGGCCTAAACAATAATTTTGTAGCACACATACCCATAATACTAGAATCCATGGTTAATAAAGTGCGCCAAGAATAATAAATATTCTGAAGGTCTAAATAAAAAAAAAAGAAAGTAACTCTACCGCGTATGAATTTCGAGTGACGCTTGAAGTCCTTAGCTTCCAGGTTAAGATGGTAAATAACATCGTAAACAACTATGATAACCTATCAAGCATAACCGAACACGATTCCTGAACATCTTGATGTAAATATGAGATGATAAATATCACCCTGCAAATATTTGATTTTTCAATTTTTGTCCATGTGTCAACGCACTGTGCTGCGTGGCTGTCCTATTTTATATTATTAGTATAATAAGTATAATCCGTTATTAGTATAATCCGTTCTTGCCCTGAATGCCTCAATTATTCTGCAGAATTTTCACGGCAGAAGGGACTTAATTCTGCCCCTTCGACTTTCCTTCTCCCAGCCTCGCGTCTCCCGAGTTACAATTCCCTCGGTATCACGTCCCACTGTGTATCTACGTTTCACTGTAAAACTTTTTACATGTAATCCAAGACGAACTGCCCTCCCAGCATCGCAACTTATCAAAGTACGAGAGCACATAGAAACGGCGGAGCAGGTTGGGAACGAGGTTCGAGGGCCATTTACTCGAGGAATTCCACTCGTCCTCGCGGCGGAATTTTAATTCAACCGCGATGGCTGCGGGATCAGCCGGACGGGTTCGACGTCTACGAGGTTTTTGGCTTAAGGCTCCCGACAATCCGACGGAAGTTCGCTTTATCCCCGTCCTTATCCCTCGGCTGACCTTATTCCTCGCGGGCCCGCGGCATTAGCGGAAGAAATGTGGAGAAAGTTCTGCATCCGGTATTCAAGCCGCGGACCCGAGGAGCCGTGTTTGGTCGCTGCGAAGTTTTTCCACGGGAATATTCGCGAAGCCGGAGCTTTCGATGATGCCCACTGTACGAGGGAATTGGCTTCCCAGAATTTCCAATTGTTCTATCGCATTTCGCGGGAAAATTCAGCATTTCTTCGCCAGAAATTCTGGGGAATAAAAAGTGCCATTAATATTCGAGAATTCTTGGTTGCCAGTGTTAATCGCAGTGTTACTTTCACATATCAATTCCGTTAAGCCTCGTCGACGAAGAATAAGCGAGAGACCCAACGAATTACGCAACGTTGGGGATTAACGGGGCGGGGATTAATGAAGTTTTACTGTATTGCGGTAGAATTGGAAGGAAAGGAACGGCGGGGCTTTCCTAATGCAGACTAATTGGAGGGGATAGTTATTCTGAATTAAATGGTGATCCAACTTAATGGCCCGCTAATTATTAAAGTTTCATCGTAGCTTATCAGAGCGCAAATGTGGATCGCGAATTGTACGAAGGTACTTATGTGTCGTTTACATCGAGAATAATCCTCCCCCTCTTTAAACGAGTAACCCCCTGGGCGAAGCTGCAATTAGCATACATTCAATTCGAAATCATTTGCATCTGCCAAATAACAGGCACATTACTTGTGGATTTAATTCGATGCGCTGTTTACATGTATAGCGGGGTTTAATTAATCAAAATGATGTTATTGTTTGTAGCTGTTACATATCGCTTCGATCAGGATATGGATTCAGATCTTATATCAAATAGGTTCGAGCACGAGCTGATCACAGGCAGCGTTTGCATTGCATTCGATATGGAGTTCTGTTTGACGTGCTCGGTTTCTCAAAGGCTTGATGACCCTGTCTGCTCAAAGGGAAGCTGGAGAATGAACCAAAAAGGGGAATAAGGAGGGTCATTAAGTGGAATCTGTGTCGAGGGAAGCGGTTCTCGCGATATTAACGGTGGAACCTGGTTCTGTAAGGGCTTCTCTGGCTCGGAGGCATATCTCCGGGACACCAACCCCCAATAAGCCATTGTCAGTCGGCAAAGTAGTATCCAATATTGGCCGATAAATTCAAATACCCACGGCCAACCGTCGAGGAGCCACGCCCGACGCACGTGGCTCGACAGAAAATCGTTAAGGATGCTGGATAGACGCGACGAAAGGTCCTGCGGGATAGCATAATCGCACTGAAGGAACCTGGATTCACGCTGACACATTCTCGAAGCCAAAAAATGTCACTGCACGCGGTTACAGAAGATTTGAAAGTAGGTACCTGGAATGTGCAATTGTTACTTAGACTCTTTGAAAATCTGAATGTCTTTGAGAATCTGGTCAGTAGAAGAGGGTTACAGAGGACTGGTGCTTTCATAATTAAAGGTGAATCGAGAGGTGATATTGCCACAAATTAGATTTATATAAAATTTAAGTAATTCTTCGCTAAAAGCTCAGGTATCCTCAGTAATTGTTCGTTCTATTAGACATAGTGATAATACAACTCGAAGAGTTTCAGTCACAAAGTCACTCTCTCGTCAAGATAAATTACATCCTTAAGACAAGGTGAACGTTGAAAGCAGCAAGAAGCAATTCGACATTCGCCCCGAACTTTCGATCCCTAAAAGGATTTCAAGAGTGCTCGTCGCGACACGTGTATCAGGCCCCGTCAGTATCGATTACGCGCTTCTTCGTAATCCACGAACGTGATCGAAGAGGGAAGCTCGAGCGCGAGATGAGGTGGGTGGCTGAAGAGGGAAGGTGACGTAGTCCCGGCGTTGGACTCGTTTTCGTAGCGAATTCAAGGTATCCTCGAGAGATCAGGATCAGCTTGAACGACCGAACTTCTATCTCGCAGAAGAAAGACCTCCCCCCCTTTCTTTCCGTTCTGCGAACGTGCTGCGAATATATACGGTCGTCCTGGAGGAAGATCAAGAGGGCGAGTAAACTCGGGGTAAATCCATCGGTCGGGCTTAGTTATGTAAAGTCTTGGTGCTGGTGTTGCTCCGAGCTTGTATTTCGGAGATCCAAAGCCTCGCCCCTGTAGATACAGATGCAGCTCTCATCAGCTTGCAGAGAATACTCTAGCTAAAACTGGGCAAAAGTTGAATATTTCCATTCGACTTTGAAGCAAACACTTGTTACCGTAACGACGAATTAAAATTTGTTGAAGAAAATCAGTGGTGCTTTGAGTTCAGTAGAAATAAAAGCTTCTTCACGATCATTTCCACATAACAAAGCAGATTTTCTCTCAAATTAACTACCATCATTCATAATTAAAGTTAGAGGAAACTATAGACCTCGCTAATTACTATTTTTTTTTATTGTCCCTTTCCATATTATTTTCTCCAAGCTTACAATCTTAAACTACCGAGTACAAAAGAATTTCATTTACCTAGAAATTTCAGCATCAATTACGTTACAATCGAACAACAGTTAACTGTGGGTAAACACTGTTGCAGCAATTTCCATGAATTCGTTCGTTTCCTGGCGAAAAAATACGGGCAGCGTTGCGATTGATGTCGATTGATGGTACAGGCTACGCGTAAACGTGCAAGCTACTGTTGCGGCAGTTCGAGATAGAAAATATCCGATATTTCCACGTTGTTTCCCGTTAACAGCGTTTAAGTGGCTCGCGAGCACCGATCAGTCCGTAATTGCGGCACTTGGGATTACGATGCGAGGCTCGTCGTCGAAAACGACACGCGTCGAACGGTCGCTAGTTGAGCGCCGGTGATGGCGAGCGTGCCTCGCGCGTTATTATTCGTCGCGGAGTAATTGCCTGCGGTCGTTCTTGTTTCGCAGCCTGCCGCGCTAGCGTAGAAATCGATTTCCGTCGGCCGCAATTAGGCGGGGTGTTTTGAGAGGGCCTCGGAGCCGAGCGGCGGGACAAATTCGACCACTTCGCGATCCGGTTCCACGAATTGCCCGCCAACGTCATCGCGAACGACGGGATCTTTGTTCGGTCGTCCACTGCCGGCTTCATTTGTCATGCAAATGAATGTTCGATACCCGTTTCGCCAATATATTTCGCCTGCCCGCGAATGGAAAGGTGATTCGGCCGAGGTCGGACTTATGGATGACTTGCACTACTTGCACCGAGGATCGCGCATGGAAACGCGGTGTTTCGCAGTGGTTGTGGTTCGGGGAAGTGGATTATCAAAGAAGCTGAATTTGGGGTTAGAATAGCCCAGTTTGCAACTAAGTTTGCCAAGATTATATTAATCATTCCTATTACAATTAACAGGGGCGGATTTGAAGATTTTGCGCATTTAGGATAAGAACCGCCTGTCGTCCTCTTCGCGAAATATTATCAAATATTTTACTTTAAAAGGGTCGAGACAATTTCTAAATTAATTTTCTCTGACAACTTGCATTGCTAAATCGCTAGGTAGGCAAAGAAATGTAAATTATAAATTTAAAAATATTATATTATATGTTTATAAATGAAGTGTAGTTGCACTTTTAATATCTCATATTTTTTGTTACACGTATTAAGCAAACATTAATAAGTACAATTCTTATTAAAAGTATGCGGTCATTTACTGGGCTTCTACATGTTTTGCATTTTATAATGTTTTTTTTTTAAATTACGATAAGAATAAGTAATTATTTTTATAGAAATATCAAGAAAAATAAATTTAAATGCAATTTCAATGGTTATTTTGTTGTTATACATAAATATATTCAAGTATTAATCTCAAAGGTCCATAAATTCAACAATTCGGTCATATACTGGTTGGTTTACCCTACATGAAAAGAAAGTGAATTAAAGTTGTCTCAAGCCTCTTCGTTTAAACCTTTCCCAATTTCTTTCGCTTAAAATTTGTTGCTGTCCAAAATTTGTCGCTCCCCAAAATGTATCGCTCCCGAAAATTTGCCGCTCCTCAAAATTTGTGCAATGGGTTCTAATCTTGTTTTGATACTGTTGTGGATATAATTGTCTTCTGCTACTTTCTCGCAGCCGACACTTCACGTTACCCAAAATTAGTTGAAAGAACCCAACTCAGAATTCCCACAGAAGTTGTATCCTGCCTTTGAAACTCTCGAAAAGCTACACGTGGTTGCTGCTTTATAAACCACTTCGATCTGCCTGAAGTACATAACTCGTGACTCTAGTGACCTCGATGTTATAATTGACTCGTACTACTCGCTCAACCCATATTAGCAGAATTAAAGGATACGTCTGACGTTGCGAATCTCGTTGGTTTCTGGTCAAAGGACAGCTTAGACGGGTATCCACGGAGATTGTGCAGCCAGTAGCGATCAGTAGCAGCTCTATCCTAGTCATTTCTTCCATCCCCACGAGTACCTCTATCCGCTGCAAATCACTTTGATATCCCCATCCCCCGTGGTTCTCCCTTGGGGGTATAACGAAGCAAATCCTCAGAACGCTCGATCATCAGCTAGATTGAGACCTGACCGAGGCTCCTTCGTCGCCTGATTGCGACGATGTCACGGAAAGGGGAATGCCCTGATCTCTGACGCAACGGTTTTTCTTCGTAGAGCTTGTTTCCAGAGACCCAATTTTGCCCCTCAAGAGAATCATTACTGGTTCTTCCTGTACGTCCAGAAGAATCGACTTCCCAATGTTTCATCTAGAAAGATTCTTTATTCGCTGAGAATTTCAATGAATTTATAATGCTTTTCTGCTCTAACAATATTCCAAAGGTTCATAGGACACTCTTATTACGTTTCAAGAGGGAAATAACGTTTCTACTTTTATTGCAGCTTTTTCTTAGGAGCTAGACCTGCTCGAGTGTGTCCCTCGCGATCTGCGTTGAGCTGCAGACATTTAATTAAGAAATTCCAACTGCTCAGCGTGTCCTGAGAGGAATTTCGAATCCGGACTCGTAGCCTTGATTGAACTCTTCAGGTGGATCAAATGAAACGTCGCTTCCGATGTGACGTACCGTTCCAGTGACGTTTTAATCACTTGCAGCGAGTGCTTTTCATATGGAAGAAATACAAATGCTGTAAATAATATTAGAGAAGTTAAATCAGCCCTTTAATGGAATCCAAAATCAAGTATTTAGAGACGACAACAGAATTCAGTCAAGTCATCGAGTTTGAAATTTCATTTTTGTTACTTACGATTAAAAAGATTTTATTCTAACGCGAAAAATCATTAGCGGCGATTTCGTGCACGCCCACGCAACGGCGCATCGGCGTAGAGCCAATTTTGCCAGGCGAGAACTGGGTGAAACGAAGTTGGAAACTTGTCAAAACGAACTTTACGCGAGTAATTGAAACGGGGCAATGCAGCTCCCACGGTTCTTGAAGTGTCTTGAATTTCCCAGTGGCCAAGGAACTCCACGTCGCTGCTATTAATCCGCAACGTTTGTTCGACGTATCCTGGATTAGCCTCCATTCCCGCTATCAATTTGCCGATCGCGGGGCGTTCCTCCCCTATCAAACGATCCCCGATCCCCCGAATCTGCCAAGGGATACAGAGCAGCCGGGCTTTGTAGAATCCAAGGAAATTACCTCCGATTTCTTGATTCCTTTACTCGCTGGTATCTTCCTCTTCTTGACTCTGTCCCCATTTTTCCACAGCTTTGTTCTTCTTCCAGAAAAGTGAACTTTCCCGTTCCCAAAGGGAGATCAAAGGCTGAAACCTATCTGTAAAACGATTAGCCGAGCACTGCCGAGTATTTAATTTACTACGCTCCAAAAATTATTAAATTCCTGTCGTTGCTTTGCGAATATTCTTCTGTGAATCTAGGATAAACGGATATTTATTCTACTCTATAATTTCTTCAAAGATGTGGAAAAGTATTAGGATGTTTGATTAGAGATACCGTCGCACAGAAATATCTCGGGGTGTCTCCGGTTTTCTTGCTCTTCATCGCTTCCATATCGTCATTCGTGTCCACCTAAATGGTAACGGATTACCTGGCTCTCGAAATTTATCTCGCGACGACTCGACGCCGGATACACTCGAAGGTAAAGCCATTAGGAGCCTCGAAGGCGAGAGAAGACGCCGCCGGAGAAAGTTTCCTCTCGCTCGGGCTTGACGCTCTCTCGCGGGCCGAAGTGGATCGTAAATGGGACGCGAGAGAATTGGATGCATTCAGAAACAACGATTCGTTGATGCAGTTTCCGCTGGCCGGGCTGTTTTCGCGTTGATTGCACCGGCGCTGGGCAATTTTACAGGAAAGTGGATTTCGCGAATTTCGATAACCGTGCATTTTCGTGACGCCAAAGACACGTACGATTTGTTTCTCGACTAGTCGGGAATTCTCTGATTTCTCTTTAAAGGATCGTGAAACGAAGGATAAGTATTAAGGAGATTTCTGTGAATGGAAAATTCAAGAACGCTCTGATCCTCTTTTGAAATCTTCTTTCAACGAGATATAAATGAAAAGTATTAGGTCACTGCGAAGGGAATATTGAAAATTTCTCTGCCTTTTATTTACAAGGAGTCTTCCTGGAAAACTTTGTCAAACTTAAATCTTGCAATCAGCATCAAACATCCAGAATTCAATCTACACCCCACGGCGAATATTCTACTAAAAAGCAAAGAATCGTCAACGACTCGTCAAACTTTGCCAAATTCGTCTGCAAGTAGTTGAAAATTTGAACATTTTAAAATTTGGAAATTTGGAAACATGAAAATTTGAAAATTTGGAAACATGAAAATTTGAAAAATTGAAAACATGAAAATTTGAAAAATTGAAAATTTGAAAAATTGAAAACATGAAAATTTGAAAAATTGAAAACATGAAAATTTGAAAAATTGAAAACATGAAAATTTGAAAAATTGAAAACATGAAAATTTGAAAAATTGAAAACATTGAAAACATGAAAATTTGAAAAATTGAAAATATGAAAATTTGAAAAATTGAAAACATGAAAATTTGAAAAATTGAAAACATGAAAAATTGAAAACAAGAAAAATTGAAAATATGAAAATTTGAACATATGAACATTTGAACATCTATACATTTCAATATTTCAACATTTCTCGCATCTTCGCCCATCGAAAGGACACCCTCCCCGTGTATCACGAAAAGTAATAGGTGCGGAAGACGAAGGCGAGCCCTGGCAAGCTTCTTACTCACCGCGAGTGCTGCTCAATGGGAAGAAAGTCTGTCAAAAGTTTACACAAGCTGAAACAGGCGGCACAGTTTCGAAGCAACTTCCTCGGCTCGTCCGTTTATTCCTTCCGCGTTTCCCCGAGCCTTCGAATATTTCTATCCGCGACTCTCCGAGCGATGGGGACGTTCAACGCGTCAGGTCATCCAGAGAGGATATTCGCGTGACAAAACGACACGGCGCTTTGGTGAAAATCGAGTTTCCGTCATTCCCAAGACACCGACACTTATTATTCCATCGACCCCGGCATTGCTTCGGAAAATACGAAATCGAGGCGCCGTTCCATTGGCTTTAAGGCGCCATTCGGGTGAGAATTGTCTTCCTCCGCGTGGATTTGTCGCTTTAATGGCCCTCCACGGAGTGTCGGGAGGGTTTTACACGCGTTGAATGACGCGAGCGCGTACAGCCCTCTCGATATTACAATTTTTATGGACACTGGCACGTCGAACGGTTTTCGCCAACGTTTCTCTTCGTTCGTACCGAGCGAATTCTACGGGGCCCTTTTTTTACGCGTTCTACAGTGGCCGTTAAAGTTTCGCGACAGTTATTTTCGGAGTTGCCCACTTTCGGCGCGGACTTTCGAGAGTCTAGTCCCGCGGAGTTCTCGAACCGGGCGATAAATCCCTCGTACGAATCGGCCAGGGAAAAAAGTTCGGGACGACTAAACGCGAAGCTTATAAATTTCTTCCTCCCTGGGGTATATATTGTGCCAGACGTAACGTTAATGGATGTTCTCGTCGAAGCAGTCGCTCCACGATTTTCCAAACGGCTTCGTGTGAATTGGGATCCAAACGCGCCTCTCCGTGGCTTTCGCTGCCAACTTTTCGTCGTTCCCCGATCCTCCGTCAAGTCTACTCGAAATCATTTAAAATGAAGCTTCTTCGGGTAGAATTTTAAAAAGAAAACTTTGAGAAGTTTGAATCATGACCAATAACACCCCTTATTCTCCCAGGAACGATCTGCTCAAAGATAATTATACATCCACTATCATTTTCACAGTTTCCCGCAAACTTCAACTATTCACTTCATGTATTTACCTTCGATTCCATACAAGAAACTTCGTCTAACGATACATCATGTACCCGCCGCTGCAGTAAAATATTTCAAGGGGCACTCAGTGGACTGATTGATCGCAGCTGCACAAAGGGAATCGGAAAAAGCTGCAAATTATTTCTAGCCGTTGTGGAATATTAATGAATCCCAGGCACGAGTGACATTAAATTTTCACTCCCAGCAAAAAGCCTGCTCCTCCCGTCTTTTGCGCCCTGCACTTGTATCGAAAGTGGCCGGATAAAAGCCCCCTAGTGCGGGACGGATATGAATGGGCGTGCAGGAAGAGAGAGTCCCTCGTTTTGCGTATCGAGCCACAGGCACTCGCATAATTCGCCAATAAATATAGGCCGCGACCGCGGCGCAATTTACCGGCGAATTTGCACCGAAAGACGTATATGCATGCACTTACGCAAAGTGCATTTTATCAACGGTACAAAGACATCCCCCTAGGGAGGAATTTTCAGACGCGGAAGTGCTCCGGCGGCTGCTGGTCGAAATCATTACCACGCAAAATCGAGGTTATGCTGGACGGCTGGAATAGGGGTTGTTCTACTTGGAAGCTGAAAATTTGCTTGCACTGTTTGTGCATCCAGTAAGCAATACCTTCTGTCATTAATTAATAGTCTGACGTTATTTGTACGCTGTGCAGATTTCTGAAAAGAGTGGTTGAATAAGGTTACTGTTAACCCTTAGTATCATGATTTTTTATTTTACCTAGAAAAATTCTTATCGGTCCATTTTTGTCCACCCTTCATCGTAAAAATAAGCAAAAAATTTCTAGTGTAATAATTTTTTGTATAAATGAAAAAATATGGATTTAACACCAGTGTTAAATCGTATATAAAGATACCTATATATTATAATATTAAGCCAATACTCGGTTTTGCAGAATGTCATATTAGTATTACATACATTATTATGTCTAACATCAAATTTATTCATAAAGGAAATGCAAAATAATTGAGAGAAAAATTAGCATTTACGTGGTATTTTCGGTGGTCCTGGCGGAATTAAGAATTGTACTCAAAAATATAAGACAGTGTATCACAGTAGAATTTCTACGGATGTATTTCTGCCCTAAGGAACACTTGTTACATATGATAATAATAAAGTAACGCTTTAAAGTTCATGAAAATGACACCAAATGGTGTGCATAATTTTTTCAATTCATGTAACACGGGTGTTACACTTTGATAATAAGGGTTAAAAGTGGTGAGGACAGAATTGTTTATTTATTCTGGCTAAGCCAATAGAACCCTATTTTCCTCTTCTTGAGATGGTATTCTTTGTATAATATTCAGCCTCAAATGTCCACAGTCTCGAGTGCTTTCGAATAGAAGGACTAACATCGGAGGAGGATCTTTACCCCGTGTTATCGCTGTCAGTAATGATTCATGAACCAGACACTCCTGGTTTGCTCCTGGGAACGTAACACGCTCCAGTTTATCTTTTTCTCAAGATCACTCTGTATATTTTAAATACATTTAAACGCTTTCCAGCAAATCCCCTGCATCCTCTTTGCACTCTGCATATCTCACATTCACGATAAACGTGCGCCAGGAAATATAATGCAAAAAATGTGAGCCCATTTTCTTTATATTCCGAACGCACGTATGCACCAGCATCGCACACCATTGCAGTTTTATCAACGGAAATGGAAGGCCGTAGTCGCAGTTACGACCAGGAGATCGATTACCATCGATGGCAAAAATATTTATGACCAGGTGAATGTTGTAGCCTCGAGTGGAACCCTCCGAAGTAGGCGGAACGTGGTCAGAAATGAAAGGAAAAGTACACAGGCGAACAAAGGGCAACGAGGAAACCAGAATTTATATTTATACTACAGGGTGGAGAACTAGAGGCGAAAATAGACAAACGAATACACTGAGACAAATAGAGCTAAGGTAAATTGATCTGTTCTTCGTTTGCCTGGCAGCCTTTCCGCGCCCGTTGTCTTTGTTAACCGTGTCGCTTCTTCCTAATTTATTCAGGACCATTTCACGGCCGGGCACGAGACGCTTCAGGGCGAATTATAATTAATTCCCGAGCCCCGCGAGCGAGGACAGAAGGGAAACGAACGGAAACGACGAGGCAACCCTTTGTACACCACTCGTCCCTTCCCCTCCGCCCCGCCACTCTCGGGCTTCTCTTTAATTATGATAACGCGAATTTATTCGTGTCTCCTCGCCTCCTTTCGGCCCGCTTCCTCGCGGTAAAAAGCCTCGGCGGGGCAGCAGAGAACGGGCGAGAATTCCTGCTCGTAAC
Organism: Andrena minutula; assembly: GCA_929113495.1. NCBI lineage: Eukaryota > Metazoa > Arthropoda > Insecta > Hymenoptera > Andrenidae > Andrena > Andrena minutula. The sequence continues at coordinate 26,233,296 of OV815994.1, read as the reverse complement.
AGGATTGCTCTCGTTGCCCGCGAGAATTTTCGCGAACGCGATTAAACGAGTTAACATCCGGCGAAATGGTCCTGGGCGACACGCTCGGAATATTCCACGGGAATCTCGGCGCTGGCCGCCCTCGAAGGGCAGGATCGTGAACAGGCGGGGGAAATTATAGAAAGTCAAACAGCGGAGGGATGAAACGATCTCCTCGGAGGATGTCCCACCGCTGCGCAGCCAGAAAACGCGACAGTGTGGTTCTGTTTGACAGGGGAGTCTGGCACGAGAGGGTGCCATTCTACTTGCTCCCACTCCACGGGCCACGCTCTAAGGGATTCGCGATGCACGCGCAAAATCATCCCCTCCGCGGAGCGTCCCCCTCGGGTGATCCTCCCCGATGGTAATTGCGAAATTATTACCCACCATTTCGTTGATCACCCTCCGGAGAAAGATAGGATCGATCCCACCCCCGTTCGTTCTGTTCTTTCCTCTTTTTTTCATGAATTTATTTCTCGCTTCCTGTATCGTCGTTACCCTCGATGTACCGTGAATTTATCTGCAGCTGAAATTACGAGTCACAGCCCAACCAATTCTCACAAACGCACCCGATGGCAATTTTGCTCACAGAGCTCGAGTGTATTTTCGCTACCCAGAGAATTCAATTTTATCACAGTAATCGTGACGTCGTGCGAAATATCAGCGAGAAAGAATTGGGGGAGTAAAGCCAGCCCGGGAATATTCCTGTAAATATCTGGCGAAAATTTTGCGCGCTTTTTTTTTACGCCGCTCGAGCACAATTATACAGCAGAATTATTCTAATCCGCGCTAGAGAGCTTCGCCATAAAACTTCGCGGGGAAGCCGTCCTACACTTTTCGCGCTCGCTGTGCTTGTTATCTAGGCATCGTTTTACACCCTGCCCACACACCCCCTCTGTTCGCCCCTCGTTTTTTACCCCGTCGCCTATCCCCGCCGACTTTCGCCCCTCAGTTCCCTGGTGCCGTTAAATTTGATAAAAATGTCCACCGTTTTACGGCGGGCAGCTCGTAATTCGATCGGCCGTGAACTCGATCTCTCTTTACCGCGGACGATCCTCGATTTAGCGAGAATAAATCTCACCCTGTGCCTCGACTTTCGCGCGGTAATCGACTCCTTTCTCTCCTTGCAGAGGCTCGACGCTCGCCTTTTAAGGGAAATCGATCCACCGGCTCGCGTAAACGCACTCTATGAATAAGCTCGCTCCACGATACGTATCGATATCGGAGGTGGGCTGATGGAGTGGCTGGTGTAATGCATTTCGAAAGGACCCGTCTCGATTCCCCTGGTTGTTTTGCGACATTCGTAAAAAACTACTCGCAATATCGCGCTGAAAGCATTGGTAACTCGAGACCTGAAGTTTTAGGCCATTCTACTGAATTCTATAACAATGCAGACATTTAGTGTGTTAGGTATACTCTTCTAATCGTCTATTATTCTAGTAGCACCGCAGAGATCGAGCAAAAAGGAGTGGGAACCTTTACAAAGATTCTTGTGAAACAGTGTCCCAGCGATATCCTCGTATGTCCGAGAAAAATTCAACACAACAATTCACTGTTTTACTCGCCCGTGTAACTCCCGCGCCGGTTCGCTGAAAGTAAAGTAAATATTCCACCAATTTCGAGCAATCCAGTCCAAACACGATGGAACGCGGGGAACCATTGGTTTCATCCCCTAAAGGGGCGGCTCGCGGGATCGACAATGCGCTGTTCGAACGAGTGCACGTACAAGGCGGGAGAAAAGAGAGCAACGACATGGTCGATCGGCGGTAATCGAGCACAAAATAAACGGTGCAGTGCTGTCTATGCATTAGGAATCAATTAGTGGTCTTTGTGTGGGCGCCGCGCGGCAAAAGATTCGGGAAACGGGCGCCTGGTGCTAGATAAAATGATTAATCGCCGTAATTAATTGGGCCCCCGCCGGGGGGCGAGCTCTCGCGTGTCACGTTGCGAGCAACGGGCTCGGAGAGGAGAGACAGAGGAGCAGGGAATTATTAACGAGGCCGCTGTACAGGCCAGCAGGATTTCTCTCATTAAACGCCACTTTCTTCCACTGTTCCGTGCGTGACGCGACGATTTCGTTTGCCCTGATCTCCGCCGAGATTCGAGAAGATTCCCCCCGAGCGGAGATGATATTTCAGGGCAAATATTATCGCTACGCTTCAGGATGCTTGTTCGTACCCTTTGACGAGCAATAATGCTGAAGTTGAAGGAACGCTTGGAGAATCGCGAGATTTGGCACGTCCGTGGATATGGGGGTAGTTGCAGCTTGGTCTGATTAATTTTAACGAGAGCTGGGGTAATTCTGGGGATGAGATTCTGAGGAAAATGTCCCCTTGGAGTATTTGTTCTTTGGGACAATGGTTCCCAGTTCTTTGAGGAGTTCTTAGGCAGCTGAAAACTACTGAACTGTGGCTTTGTAAATATTGGAAAATAACTGTTATAGAGGCTGTTAAGTTGGGTGGAGTGAAACGATATAGGTGAAAATTAAAATTTGAATTTTCAGTTAGACTGGGTGCGGGATAGTTGTCTTTTGATTAACCAAACATAACAAAATTTTGGAAAAATATTCGTGTCATTAGGTTCCTTTTTCTCTTAAAAACACTACATTTTTAAAAAAACACTAAACTACATTTTTAAGAGAAAAAGGAACCTAAAGATACGAATATTTTTCCAAAATTTTGTTATAGTTGTGTTTGGTTAATCAAAAGACAACTATCTCGCACCCAGGATAACTGAAAATTTAAATTTAAATTTTCGCCTATATAGTTTCACTCCGCCCTACTGTCAAGTCACTAGATCTCTAGTAGAGGCCTTCTAAGTATAGATCTCTACTGAGAACGCCTCATCTTCCAAAAAAATTATAATTGTATTGAATCACTATATTTTTGTATGTTTCCCATAATTTTCATACCACATGCGCGTAAATTTATTTGTAATTGGAAGAGTCATCGTAGAAAACACTGTAAGTGCCAAAATTAAAAAAGAAAAATCTTATCCACAAATATTCTACGTGCCAATTGTAATGCTATAGTACACAATTTTAATGCAATTTCCTTTTGTTAATGAGTTACCAATAGCGCTAAAATAAGATAGTTGTATTATTGTATAATTAAGCATATTTAGCAATAAAAAAAAATCAATTTCCGAAAATAATTCAAAGTCGGAGAAGTGTTCCCTCTTTCCTGAAAAATTTGATTTTTAGCACTTACAGTGTTTTCTACAAAGACTCTTTAATTTTGTTATATATACAGAGTGTCCCAGAACGTTTGCCACCTGGCTGTTTCCCTTAAATCCGCCACTGTCTCCACTATTACTACCTCGCTTAGGAAACGAAGCAATTTTCCTGCGAAAGTAGAAGATACTGCCAGTCGCTGACAGAATATATTCGACTCCACGCGCAAGAGACAAGTTCCTAGACGAAATTTGGTGGTGAGAAATACCCACAGACCACCAGTCAGTTGAATCGATCGCTATGGCCTTTCGTGGGTCCTCTGCTGGAGCGGTTAGAGCGCGAGGGAAGTTTAAGAGGCACGTGAAATGGAACGAGCAGCGGGTGTAAAACGAAGACGCGAAACAAAGTGCAAAGTTGTCGGACATATGTGGCGGAAGTGTGGAAAGACACGGCGAAGTGTCCTTCCTGGCGTCGTTCAGCCGGAAGCTTTTATCGTTCGAAACGACACGGCCCGCAACTTTCTCTTGTCCGCTGGGCAAAAGCGACGACGTCGATTGTGTCTTCACTGGCTGGTACATCTGCGCGTCTTCCGACCGATTAATCTTTATCGATTAGCTTGGCCGTGCTTTTTCTCGCGATCGTGGAAGAAAGTGGCAGTGGAAAATATATGAGACCGCTGGCTGAAAGTTTGTTGATCGTTGCTCGGCTAATTTTACAATGTTTACGTCGCAGTTTCGAGAGTTAGAAATGGAACTAGTGGTAATAAGGAGGATAGGATTGGAGATAAAATTTGTCTTCAAATAAAAGTTTTCGAGTAATTAATATTTTTCCATCTATCCCAAGTGTGTACATATTTTGTTATTGAAACTTTCCAAGATATATACTTCTTTCTTTAATTAAATTGATACATGTCACGACTATTATCAGTAGTTTCCTAAAGACAAGTATTATTATTGCAGCTGAAAGCTTAATGAGAACCCTTTATCAGCCATTCGTGATTTAGCAGATCCTGTTGATTATATTTAGCCTGTCGGAGGTGGGCTCCGATTATTCCGATAGACAGTAATAATCAGCGAGTCTGAGTATTCGGGCAGGGGGAACCGTCGTAGGTACACGGATTTCAAGATTAATCTCGGGCAGAATCTAATCAGTTGGCGAACAATAACCGTGACGAGGGGAAACGACGCTTATTGTGGTAACCACGTGGATCGGTAATACTCAACTGGTCCGCTGGCAATGATGATTATTTTCACTGGCTGCGTCTAATCTACTGTTTATTCTTGTCTGGTATATCCATCAACTCCAAAGTGGAGTCCCTGTAAACACGAATTTCCTTTGAGATATCAAAGCAGAACGAAGAAGCTCGTTTAAAAGGGTAGTATCTTCAATATTGTTTCCACTTCAGGAAAGGTCAAAGCAGAAGCAGCAATTAAGCCAGCAGAAGTTCACGAAAGTCTCCCTTAATTGTTAAGCTTATCACAGATTTCATCCTCATAGTGGTTAAGTCTTTATAAAACTTAGTGTCGTTTCACGCTCGACGAGTCACGAACCGTGCAGCACGTAACAAAAGCTGTGGCCGTTGCAGTATCGTGTCGGGAACTGTGGGTCGACGAGCTTATCGATGGTTTTATGGCACGGTCCCTTTCGCTGTGGCCATTCGATTCAATATCGTCAAAGGTTTAGTACTCGCCGAGCAGGCGCCGCTTTTATTGTGCACCGCTCCTCTCGTGGGTGCTCGTTCGCTCGTGGATCACGAACGAGAACCCCACGGAACCGCCTCGAACAATTTTCCTCCACGTGGCTGTCACTTTCTTCCTACTTTTGCCGCCAAATTTTGCGAGCGAAGTACCGCGTTGCTGTAGCAATTATTGTATATCAAAGTAAGCACGTGCTTAGGGGGTCAGAAGAAGGAGGGGCCCCACAGAAATTTTCTGATTTTTAAAATCTAACTTTGGTCGAAACACTTTTTAGTCAAATTATCGGAAATGCTTAAGAAATCGCTCATTGCGTTGAAATGTAGACCCTTCTGGGCGCCTTAAAATCTTTTAAAAAATTCGCCCGTGTATTATCTTCATACGAGTGATTTTATGCCCCGAGTGTATTCTATAAAATAACTTAACATTGCCCATTATTTTTCACTTAAAAAACGTATCAGGACACAATAATTGAATCACAAAGTGCCACCAATTCAAAATTCTACAATTTTTAAGAATTAAAAGTACATAAAAAATATCCAAAGAACGCCCAAAAATCCATAATAACAGAAGTATCCCAAATCACAGCAAGCTAGCGAATGGTTGTCGATAATTCGTAGCTACAGTTAATTACCCCCTGTTTAAATAGAATTAATTATCAAGTTCGTGGCCGAGTGTTCGAATTTAATTAATTTCATGGAACGTCCGCGTTTCCTGTTACCGTTTACATTAATTAATAATCAGTCACTGCTGCGTCGACTTCGCAGCAGGCAGATGGATTTATTAATTAAGGGACAGGTGGGAGAACGCGTTTCGTTTTAATTCTGGGACTGAATCGGGGAGGTCAAACGTAATTAAACACATAGACGGATTTCATTTTCACGAGAAGCTGCTCAATGAACGTAGAACCCTGTAATGCTGAGAATGCGCGCGGAGCCTGGATGGTTGCAGGATATTAATGTATCATTTACACAGCTCAGCCTGGTCCATCGTTATGTGCATGTGGATCCGCGAAGCTTTGGGCCTCTCTGTTGTGCGTGGCGCAACATACTTCCCTCTGGGAGACGAGTAACAATCTAATTCGAAGCAATTATTCATACGCGTAATATAGAGAAATTCTGTGGATGCTGCTGAACATGAAACCTGACCCTGTTCAATTGCTCCAGTTCAGTGTAAACCCATTGCTTCATAAGCTTATTGCAATAATACTGTACCAAGCTGAACGTGATTCTACAATGCAAATTAAAATTACTTGGTCCCAGTGTTCAGTTTCTTTAAGCCCTTTATTTGGTGACTTCTTTTGAATAGACCATTGCTTCAAATTGAATTTGTCACTATTTTATTTTTTAACCGACTTCAAAAAGGAGGAGGTTATAAATTCGACCTGTATCTATGTTTTTTTTCTGTTTGTTCCCTCATAACTCCTCAGCATATGGACCGATGTTGATGATCTTTTCGAAAGAGGGGTGATCCCGTCCTACAGTAAATCAACATTGGTCCAATATTTTGCCCCTTATGGTTAATAATAAAGACTATTGTCACCTCATTGTTATTATTCTATGTACGTACGCGCATATCTCCTCAGCATGTTGTGTCAATATATATAAAACTAAAAGATTAAAAATAAAAAAATTTAAAAAATTAAAACCTACTTCAAAATTATAAAATCGCATTAAAAAGTAAAAAATGATTTTTTCCCTTATTTAATCTACGACTCTCATATTTTTCAAGTCGATGCCTCATCATTTGCACTGTGTAAATCTGGTGCCGACTTAAAAAATATGAAAATCGTAGATTAAATAAGGAAAAAAATTATTTTGTACTTTTTAGTGACATTTTATATTTTTGAAGTCTGTTTTAATTTTTTTAAAATTTTTTTATTATAAGGACGTGTGAAATTACACTTCTTGTCAAACGTAAAACTGAGAACGAGTAGAGTCGCCTGAAGTTTATTCTGAAAATAATTCGAGCATTCTCTGCTGAAGGAATAAAAGTAATGAACAAGACAAATCTGTTATTTAGAATCTTTATTATCATAGTATTACAATGGTGCGCCGTACACGCTTTTTGGCACGACTAAACTGCTGTGGTTTCTCTGACGTGGTTACATTAAGAGGCTCAATAATTCTCCAGTGACGAAGATCGATGCCCCCGACGAATTGTTATTAATCCCGAACGCCTGATTGATTTCACCGTTAAACTTTCCCCCGAATCACTGCAGCCGCTGGCTAGCGAGGGAACTTTCCGTCCAGCGAAAGTTCACCGTTTAGCAATTTCACGTGCAGGAAATTGATTGGAATATCGCAGAACTTGGCGATTGAAACCCGAAAGTTTCGCGGCAGCCCAAAGTAGGGGATATCAGCGGGCAACCCTGAGAAATTCGATTATGAAAAACATTGGGAAACAGAGCCCAAACCCGCGAAGATTCATCTTCATCCAGGATCCGGGAACAGGTTACCCGATCCCTGTTCCGTAGAATTTCACCCGTTCTCATCTCTCCCAGCAAAAGTTGAAATATCAGGCATGCAAAAGCCACCATAAACAAACTTCCTCTGGGAAAGTGCGCCCTCCAAGTTGAATTCTCTCGTTGCATTCGAAGCTCGTCGGGCGGAAGAAAAGAGTGTGCTCGAAGTTCGCGCAGACATCCAGAGGAAAAAGCCAGTTAGATGGCGACGATTTCCGCAACGATGGAAAGTTAGACTATTCCAGAAGCTCTCCCCGCTTCTTCGCTTTTAACCAGCCCGTCGTCGGGCACAGGCGAATACAAACAGAAACGATTCTTCAACGGGATGTTCGTTGATTAAACGCGATTCCATTCACCTGCTGCGTTCGACTGGTAAGAAATATGCAAATGAGCTCCGCGGTGATCAAACGGGTAGCCTCGACGAGCAAGTACGAGAAAAGGGGGGGAGATTGTCGAGGCAAGGGAGGAAAATCGTGGAGCAGCCGGTGAATGGAAGGCGAGGTAGGCCTCAAAGGGCGTTCGCGGCCGAGGGGGCTGGGGATCGCGAGAACGCCGCCGATTCTTTTGGAAACTTTTCAACCCTTATTTCCGCGGAGTCGAGAGGCTCGTCTGCATGGAAATCAGCGGTGAATCGCGGCGGCTGACGCCACGGGGACCGGATCAAAGACGCTTTTGTTCCAAAGCACGAAAAGTCGCTGGAGTGGCTAGGGAAGTGGAAATGCACCGTGCACTCGCGTTCGACGCGACGGCGCTGCCTTGGCTCCGAGTCATCTTCGAGAACGACGAGAGTTCCTTTTGTATAGGGAACGAATTTTTGGTTGAAAGTCTCGTTTCCCAATTTTAGACGACGGGCTCCTTCATCTTGGGCGCGTTTCGATGGGTAAACGATTGGCGTTGGTGGCTGGGGATGGGGAAATGGTGAGGAACACTTTCCTCCTCCACAAGTATAATTTAAGAGTTGTTTGACTCGAGGGGAAATAATTTTTTTTATAAATCTAATTGGTAGATGGGTATCTTTGTTAGTTGAGAATGACGACATGAATTGAACTTACAATTAGTTAACGTTGAAATAATTCTGGAAAAATATGCGAAAGGAGAAAGGTTCGTTTCAAAGAAAATCTACTTTCCAGGAAAAAGTATTCGCTTCTATTTTAAGACACCACGTTGTCCCATAGAAAGGCACGAGAGGTGTTTTAAATTGCAGGGTTAAGCGACCCGTCCTGTGCACGAAGTGCGAAGGAAGATCGAGGACCGTTTCGCGACAGGAAAAGAGTATGTGCCTCGACGAATGATCTTCCCCTCGAACGTTCCCGCGAAACTTGGCATTTCTGACAGCAATTGAAACGTATTTCTCGGTTACGAGGGAAAATACGGGCGGATTTTTTCTCCTCCACCGCCTGGTTCCGCGATAATGCGACGGTATCTCGACGGTAACGGAGGCGAAATTTTCACCGCGCTAACTTTCCTACGATTTTTCCCTCAACCCGCCTCCGCCGACCATCCCCGCGAATTTATGCGAGCCGGGAAAGTTTCCGCTGACGCCACGAGCCGCTCCCCTCCTCTTCGAAAATTGCAAAGACGTCCTTATTAACGAAAGAAGGGGAATCGTTAATGGTAACGAAGCAGGGCCAAGGGAAATTGTTTATCCCCCACTTTCCATTCTGCTAATAGCCGGTTCACGAGTTCTGCATTTAGTGGGGCAGTATATTATTCTCCGGAATGGTATTACAACAATCCAAGCCCCGTTAAGGCTCCGGGAATGTGTTTGAAGTCAGCTGAAACTGGGAAGTTAGCGTTGTACATCTTAAGGTAATCCAGCACGTTTCTCTCCTTAATCCCTTATCTGGAAAACGTTTGGAACAAGCTCCTGGGGGTAAACCGGCGAACCAGGGGAGATTTCTGTTGCCTGCGAGGCACAATTGAATCTCCTAGCTACCATCTATCGATAAATATTCGCGATAGAAAGAATTTCGCAGATCTCTGTCACATTCGACGACAACTCTAATACAAAATCTTTTATAAACACTTGAGAGACATCGCGCTAGGGGCTCTTAACCAGTTCCCACGGCCCAGCAGCTTCCGGGGGAAGCTCTTCGAGTATCTCGATTGCTTTATTCGACCTTTTTCCCTTCATTCTTCAAGTTCCCTTCAATTCAAGCGCGTCCCTAGCCGCCGGGCGAACGCGAAACGGATCAAAGAGAGGCACGGGATAAATTTTCCCAGGGAAGTCATAATAAAGCAGCTCATTCTGCGCCGGCACATTTCCGTCGCTCGTATCTCTGTTCCCTTCGACTCAGTCCTCCACCTCGTCGCTGCTTCATCTTCTTCGCTTCGAGACCCCTATCTTCGACCCTTTCACACACAAACTCGCTTCAAATTGACCCTGGAAATCTCATTTCCACGCCCTCCCACGGCATCAGACTTGACAAAAAAAAATGAATTACCGGGTCGTTGTGGATGGATGCGTGTACTCTCGGGTCCCGATGTCGCGATAACATGACACTGGCAGAACGAGAGCGTTAAGGGTCTCTGCAGGGGTGCAAAAAGAGCGCCGAGGGGTATGTGGGGCTTTGGAAATATGGAGACGGAAAGGGGGCTCGTGAGAAAGCAACGCTGACTCCATTGGGATACACTGTACTTTCTTCCTCTCTGCCACTTCCTCGAAGATCATCCCTGATAAGCGTGACGCCCCTCGAAAAATCCACTTTGTCTGGCCTGACGTGTTCGAGGGAGAACGATCGAGTCGCTCGTATCCCTTTAACCAAGAGGTGAGGAGATAAATAGAGTTTCCTTGGGCGATGTTTGAAGAGGAAGCGTGGACACGATTAACCTGTAGGATGCGTCGAATTCAATGTCGCTCGATTAGCTACCGTTGGCAGAATATTCGCCGGCATGGGGCTCGTCGTTCGACCCCGAGAAGCAACTTAATTATGCGAGTTGGCTTTGCTCGCGGCGGCCACTGCGTTTCCCCCGGTTTCGCGGCTCTAAATGGTTTATTAGTTTGTTATTCGTAACTTTGCGCCGCTGGCTTGGGAGCTTCGGGTGAATAGCGTGGACAGCGTTAATTAGATTACGCCCCCGTCGCTGGCGATTCTTTCTAGCGAGCGAATGAAGTGATTAGCTGGTTGGTGTCGTTGCATCGAGTGCGTGGAAAGTGATTCAAGATATAAAGCACTTGGGTTACGCCACCAAAATTTCACGCTTCAACGTGAAATATTTTTTTATGATACTTTGAAGTTAAAAAATATTCTTATACTTTTTATTTTTAGGAGATGTATTAATGAATATATTATATAAATATTGTACAGGAATATTAAAAAATATATGCCTCTTTCTGATAAGATTTCTTTGCTCAAAGATCATTTGTGAAAGAAGGTTTCAAGGCTTTTAAAAGCATCCACCGATGTATCGTCTGATTAATAAGATGATTTTTCATAAAAGGAGATCGCGAAACGTTGTTCCGCGGAACAAACAAACGGTTCTCTAGCAAGCGGTTAATTAGTTGGCTGGTGAATAGGCGAAATAACCGACGAACGACATTGTTGGAGCGTGCCGTTTCACGGGAGAAAGCAGGAAGGGGTGAGAGAGCCATTGAGGATAAGGCAGCGTTTAGTAAACCATTGGCAACGGTGCGCGCCTCTGGTTTCCACTTAACCTTAAAACGCGAATATTCTCGTTTACGCCCCCGCGGAGATTGATAGGAGTTGTTCTGGTGTTTTGCAGGGGGGTAGCCGCCAGTCGCGGGACACGACTCGAGGGGTGGGATCACGAGGGAGCGAGGGAAGTCCAGGACGCCGGTGGCTGTGTGATTCAATAACTGGGGGGAAGAAGGAAGGAATTCTGGGTCAAGGTGAGTCTTTCATCACATCCAATGGTATAATGTTTATTCTTTCTGATTCATCGTCTGCCTCTGGAAGATGAGAATCAAGATCGATAGGTTTATTTACTGTGAAATTAATACGAGAATTTTAACGGGCAAACTTTCAGCGAAACGTTAAGGGAGACAAAGTTTCGCGTTACATGTAGGAGCATCGTAGTTTCTATATGCAAAAGGGTGCATAGAAGTAGCAGAACACAGGAAGCGTTGGTATATAAAACTTCGATGATTAATAACACTGTTTGCGTCCCGAGATATTCATGAACTGGCCTGGAAAATAAAGTCGTTTATAAACCTCCGAACGCAAGGGTGTTTACGCGAGAATGTCAAGAAATTTCGATTGCGTCAGACCAGCTCTCTATCCTGTCTGTTTAATTATACACAAGAATCAAGCATCTCTGTAAATCACGGAACAGTTCGAATTCGAATCCCCTTAAAATTTCCCCCAAGTTCACCCCGAGAGACACGCTGGAAGACAGCGAAAACTTCTGAATAAACTTTGATTGCCGGTTTGCGAGTGAACCCGCCTGGGAGCTGGCAGTGATCGTTGTCTCTGTCGCTAATTAATTTCGGCTCACCGATATCGTCGAAAGTTTCGACGGGGCTGCTACCCCTAACTTTCCGCGGGACGTAACCTTGTAGGTAGACGGGGTAGAGAAAACAGGGGAGGGTCGGATAGCTTGTTCTGGGAATCCTAGAAAGCCTCGGGGTCAGGTGGCGGCGGTGGCAGCGGCATTTCAAGTTCGCCTAAGCAGAAACAGACCCGTTCCCGAGTTAACTCAGATTAATTCTGAAAGTTACATGAAGCAATCCTCGAAGGGTTGACCGACAGTGCCCGAAGCTTCTGCTGGTAGAAGGCAGTAGTGACTATTAAGTTTTAATACTGCAAATGTCAGACCCTTCACCTGCAAATGAAGTGGTATTCGTTTTCCTGCAGGGGAGACCGGGGCAGGTTGTAACACGGGGTAAATTGTAACATAAGTAAAATCTTTTGAACGACAAATCTGGTAACCCACAACATGCGAGATCTGCTTCGCGATTTTTAGCATCGTCGGTTTTAGTGACACAAACGAGCGTTATGTATTAATTTTGTGGTTATAGCCCAGAATTGTAGTATTTAGAGCACGTAAGTAAATGTTGTCTTAGCACTTTTATTTCAATTAAGCGTCTTTAGAAACCGTTTGAATTTTTGCTTCATTATCGCAAACGAATCAGTACACATTGATTTATTATAATGTGTATGCATTTTAGTGATTTGATGTTTAGATTCTCGTTTGCTGAGATAAAACGCAAAAATTCGACCTCGGGGTAAATTGTAACATGTTACTATACTTTCTCCGCTCCAGAAGGTGATAAAGCAAGCTATTTGCTGACACACTGGAAAAAGATGGTCTAGACGAACAACAGAACAATCGAAAACCCCAAAAATAGAAAAAAGTATAAAGGAAGAAGTAAAGGAAGCGAAGAAGATTTTGATAAAATCAGATGAATGAGAAATAATTGTTTAACTCATGTATATCAAATGTTTAATAATGATCTGTGTTTTCATTTATATTCTTTAGAAATGTTTATGTGTATTCATATTTGTATTTAAATAAGTAAAACAGTTGTGTTACAATTTACCCCGGACTGGGGCACATTGTAACAAAAGTTAGATTTGTTTAAGACGAAGCTAGATGTCTAAGTGTCCAAGATTTTGTCACGTACTTTCACGCAATTAGTTCACCATATATGTAAGTAGTAAATCACGCAAATTATTTCCTGATTGAGGAAAACACTTTCGAGAAAAAACGGTGAAAACTTTTGTGTTACAATCTGTCCCGGTGTCCCCTATGTACCAAAGATCTTCTCTATGAGAAATTTATGAAACCTTTCGGGGATAAAATTCGAGAACTCTGCGAAGGGAAATTTATGAGCCCATCTGCCCCTTTTTGTATCAACAGTAGCCAGGAGAGTTTGAATATGATGAAAATAGAAAGAAGTGAAATTAATGGTCGCGTGATCCGTCCAATTAATCACGAACACGAGGTTTTCCATCATTGATCATGGTACAGGTGGTGGTATTGCCTTCTAGGCAAGAAACTAGCGGAAGTTGAGACTCCCCACGGTCACGGTGCTCGCGTGACACAGGTATACATGAATGCTTGTGTCTGTGCACGCGAATCGAGAGGGAGCGAAATTTCAGACCCAGAGATTTCGTCGAACTAATACCCGCGGGGCAAGAAATTGCAAACAAGATCTCCTCGTCGGCACCTGAAATTAATCCTTCGCGTGCAACAGATGATATCCCTTTGCACAGTCTTATGCACACTCAAAGTCCGTCCAAGGGATTGGTCACTCGAAATCGGTGAAATCACTAGAAAGAACAAATAGTCTTCTTTTCTTTTCGACTGTATTTCTATTGTTTGTTATCTGTATTTCTGTATTTCTATTCGTTTGTTATCTGTTAGCCATTGGCGCTTATTTGTAGAGATGTCACTTTTCATTTTGCCCACAGACTCTCATCAGAATTATAAGCAAGTACCTAATTTAAATTATTAAACGACATTTACAGTTCCGCTCTGCTTGAAATTACATTGATTACTCTGTCAAAGTATCGTTGCCTCTACTTTGAAGCGCAGGGAGGTCGTAAAAACGAGCCCGCCTGTTGTCGCTTCTAATTAACTTTCCCCGCTCTGTTGTCAAGTGTCTTGGTGCGTTTTACGAGCGGCTTTCAATCCCCGCGAAAGGGAAATTCGAGTCTGAAACGAGGAGGAATTGCTCGGGGAAATAAGACGAACTACGTTAGCCAGAGATACGAGAAGTTTCCAGAACGGGTAAAGGGAGGTGGATTTTTTCCGAGCGAGTACATCCTGATTCCAGCGGAATTACACGAGCCGCTGAATTCTGATCCGGCCAGCGAGATACCCTGGCCCGTTTCTGTCTTCCCTCCCTTGCGTCTCGCGCGAGTCTATCCCTCGCCCATTTCCTTTTGGTGGTTTAAGCCTCCTGATTGGCGAGAAATCAATATCCACGGAAGACTGGACGATCGGTTACGCGAAGATCAAATAAACTCGCCTCGTTGGCTTTGGCAAACATTGCGGATTCATGCCCAATCGCTTCGGATTGACAGTGGCAGCGAAAGCTACGGCTTTCGTAAGACGTTCGTCTTCTATTTATTCGAGGAGGTTGAAAATAGTCTGACGGCACGTTTTTAATGTGAAAACTGATAGCGGAACTTCGCTGGGAGACACGGGATTCCTTTTGCTCCGGTTGGAAATATTCTCCTCCCGTCCCTCGAGCTTCCTTTGGGAAACTTTCGTCGTCTACGTGTCTGTCCCGTTGGAACGACGTTAGACGACAACAGGTCGATACGGGAACTCCTCCCACGGAGTGTCAAAGGTTTTGTTTCTTTCGGATCTCGAGATTTCATTTAATTCTCTCGCCTCGTATCTGTCATATCGAAGTGTCATTTCGTTCCTACAACTCGAGGATTTCCCGGAGAGCTTTGCTTTCGCCGCAACGGGGATGGAAGTTTGTTCCGCCGTCGACCTATTTACCTGAAAAATTCTCAACTCTCGTTTCTGTGCAAGTGGATCACTTCCTCTGTACGAAATTCCGACTAATTAACCTGTTTGATTCAAAGTTTTGTCCTCCAGCCTTCAAGGTACTTAAAATTCTGCAATATCACCGCTGTATGTGACTTTATTTAATGATATTTATCATTCACGGGGTCGTTATAAACAAAATTATTCTAAATAATTATATATTTGTCATAAACTTTCTTGAAACGCGCAAATTAAGCTCTATTAAAATTACCAAAACTTTGCACGCCTATTACACCGAAGTTATCCACCCTATATAAATAAACCTGATATTAATAGAAGGGGGGAAGCCTCCCCTTTAAAACGCACTTCGTTTCAAGTCGATACGACCTTCCGTTCTCGAGATATCATCATTTATGTCTATGCGTAATTTTTAATGTTTTGACAATGTCTGTCGCAGTTGCACACTCGGATCACTCGGACCTTGCACTTGCACTGCTCTACTGACCTACATCAACAGCGTGACCTTGCGCTGGTCAGTGACAGTTGTTTACAATAACATACGCACTTCCTGGTTGAAAGTAGGTCACTGGGTCATTTCTGCCAATTTCAATGGCCACTCCGTGCATCTTACATGCTATACTTCAAAGTCTTGTATCTCGGGAACCAATTGAGATATCGGCATGAAACAAAGTGCATCATCAAAGGCATGGATCCCTCTATCTTTCGAGTCTATCCAGAGCAAATATTTCACACTTTTTCTTCCCCTACTTTGCAGCTAAATTTGACGTTGCGTTAAGATATTCCAAAACATGGGTAATCAATTTTCCTTAATCCCACGGACTAGGATGATGTATATTGTGGGTATTTAAATGGATTAACCGTATATATCGTAAGTATTGGACAATAGTCATGGTTGAATTAATAACCAAAGGTGTTCTGCTCTTCCATTTCCACGAATATAAAAGGAATCAATATTTTTCTAGCAGTAAATGAATTTGTGAGTGTGAGATATAGTCAACTATCACAAATTTATTCGACAGAAACCATTTTGAATTAAACATTTAATAACAGCAAATACACAGAGTGCACGGATTCCGTTTAAAATGCACACAGGTAAGTTGATAAACTCTACATTAATTTCCACGCTTGCCAGTGCTGATTTTCCACTGGAACCAAGAAGTTATCAGAATTTCAGTTGAATTTTGTATTCATCGTGCAAGCACCGCACAATCGGAGAGTGGCGAGCGATGGGAAACGGTCGAATAGGTGGATTCTTCGAAAGACACTTTTATTTTCGTCGCCCGAGGCCCGCACGAAAATCTTGTTTCCCCGTTCCCGTCGTCCGACCGTTCGCAACCCTCGCCCGACGCTACGGCATCGTTAAAACGACGTTAGAGCCCCCGCCCACGGGATACACGCAGTTATTTCACCCACATCCTCGCTGGAAATTGCTCGTGAAAGCTCACCCCGTACATAAAACCCTTTCTACCGTGGGCGGTGGAATAAATTTTTAGAAATTCGTCGCGGTGATACTCATTCGCGTCCCCATGGAGGTATGAGATGACGGTTGGTCGCGACAGAGCTTACATGGTACGCAAAACGTCCCTTTACATATTCCCCCCCGCTGGACAACGTGGAAAATCGGATAATGTAACAACGTTGCCGGTAGCATTTCGAAACTAAAACTCCAACAACAGGACACCGTTAAACACGTCAAAGCCTCATGCAATCCCCCTTCGAGCGATTACTCACTTTAGTTGACGACATTGTCTGTCGACGCGTGAATCGTGCGTGGCAGGAGATCGAGGCAGGAGCAGCGTGCTTTATCAGCGAATGTGGGTCGATGAGGATGCACATTCGTTACGAATGGAACGGTTGATAACGCTCGGAACACGGCTCCCAACTTGGACCGTAGTTCACGCTGGGTTCACGGTCGTTCCACTTTTCATTTCGGCCCACAGCACTCGCGAAATCCCTCCACCCATCCAGGCACCCTATCCCGGAATTACAAGGCACGTACCTAGTTCGATGAAGCTACTTAGGGGACCGGACGCAGTTTCGTCGATTCGTTGCGAGCGAGCGATTGATTACAACCGTGAGAGATAGTCCCCCAACTTCGGTCGCCAGTTGACGGTGAACTCGTTCATCCGGGAACGTTTCTCTCGAGGCGGAATATATTTCGACGAAAGTGGCGACGAAAGTAGAATGCCGTCTCCACGGCACTTTACCGCCCAAAACTCGCCAGGTACGAGGCGAACGTTTCCCGAAACTTGAGATCAGCCGAAGGGAGATGATTGAAGGGTCTTTCGAGCTTCAGACTCGAGCGATTCCCTGGGAATAGAAAACATTTCGGCACAAATGGATAACGAAACGGTTGGCAGTGCAGTCGGATCGGAAATGCTGGTTTTCCATTCGGCGCAAACAGATCGGCGGCGAGATATTTTTCGCTGCAGTTCGGCGGAACGGTACACGGCTGCGTTATGGGTTATACGGGGCAGTGTACAAAGTGGCCTCTCATGGTACTTTAGGGGCGTTCTCCGGCGGGCTGGCCCATCCCGTCGCTGCAGCTGTGTCAAACATTATGCAGGCAAGCAAAAGCCACTTGAAATGCAAATGTTTGCGCCGGAGCGCAATTAAGGCCCTTGTAAAGTGGAAAGGACGAGCGCGTTTCGTTGTTGGTCCGGCACCATTGTCGGGCGAAAATATTGCTTCTCGTTTAAGGAAGCCCGGGAGCTCGACTGGGAGCAGTCTTTTTCACGAATTTCGTGCAACGTTGGAGGAGTTTTTTGTAATGTTCGGGCATCCTTTCTAACGACCGCGGCGGAGTGAACTTGTCCACGCGATCGAACGATATTTACGAGCGACTGCAGCTGCGGGTAGAAATATGCGCCTACAAAAGAAAGCTTCTCCGGGGAGCTTTCGGCGCCGCGAACCTTGTCGTCGGAAACTGATTGAAAAAGTTCACTACGAAAGCCGAGGCGAACGTTTGACCGTTTGTCGAGAAAATTGGAATTCCTTTGCTGGTGGTGGTCGAAATAAAGCCCGGGGCAAAGCATTCATTTGCACAATGTTTTACAACTAAATCGAAGGTACAGAAACGGTACATTCCTCTTCATCTTTTCAATTAATCCCAACACGGAGCTGGGAAAGTGTCCCCCGATAAATTAGATTCTATTTCTCGATATTTCGTTTGAAGTAGGTTTAGCTTCCCATTCATCGAGAAGTAATTAATGCAGCGTATAGAGGAGTTCTGTATTGTTTCCTGGAATAAAATTTGTCCCTCTTGAAGTCTGAAAGTACGGGGAACTGTCCTTCAGAATTTACAACCGCAGATTTCGAATAAAGTTTTGCTGTGCTTCTCTTTTCAAGCGAATTTTCCGCGAAGTCTGCTGTGATCTATGGAGCCACCCATCACGCGAAGGTATCTCCGACACTTGGAGCCAATCCGTTTTAATTTTCAATTTCCAAAGCAGCGGAAAGCAACGCCCTACTGCCTGGATAGCCTTCACCCCGGGGAACTATTTCCACGGACAATTATTTACGAAGTGGAAACAGATTGCCGCGATCGACTCGATTAAATGTTGGAGGTGGTGTGGGTGACGTCGTCTTTCGATTTCTCTTCGCCAGGCGATCTGGCCACTGTGCTGCCTTGTAGGGTACGTTGGAACAGCGCGTCTTTATTCCCGATGGGAATCAGAGGAAATTCGGGAGACAGTTTCAGGGGCGCCTGGGAAACGACCAGGGCAACGCCACGAAGATATTTCCATTACAAAGACGAGCGGTTTCGGTGGATCAGGCTGACGGGGATGCTACTCGAATATGCATGGCGAAACACTCGACAAAAACCCTCTGACCTCCGAGTTGCAAATTCCCTTCGTTTTGCTATATTAATATGAAATAAATTAAGTGTATAAAAATGTAGGGAACTTCAAATTCAAAATAAAATTAGTTCCTCTTGTATTTGTGTCTGTTTATTTCTCAGAAGTTTTGTACTATATGGTTGTAGGATAGATGTGCCTGTAAATGAATACGTACCAGTGAATGGACATTTTTTATTAAAATGGGTAAAATATGTTATAAAAATAAGCAACTAATTAATTAGAGACTTCTTTTAATTTCTTGCTCCATATCCAAACAATTTTTGCAGCACGTGGAATCAATCGCGCTGCAAACATAATTTTATAATAGTGTTCATTCATTAGACTTAAGTGTTTGTTCATTTGTGCATTTATCCTATTATATGTTTTCTTACAACTAGTGTTACTTATATCATTAACACAAGTTGTCCTATTTATATTGTTTTACGGTCACACGACACTTTAAATTTCACAGTCCTCCTTGGTTGGAAGAATGCACTAAATGGATGCCTGGCCTTTCTCGGTTCACATTGAGTGATGACAATTCTTAGACTCCACAAATTGGAAATTCTAATTTGAATGCTATTTAGCCCACAAGACAAAATAAACTTTCTTTTTCCCACAAAAAGCATAATTTTGGCTCCGCAAATTCCCCTGCAGGTGCAGCGCGAAAATCTGCTTCTGTTGCAGGTGTAGCACTTCAAAAACCGCTTGTTCCGAAATCAATTGCGCTATTCTTGCACCTACAAATTCTGATTTTCTCACAAAATTGGGATTTGTAAATTCCTTTTGGCCACAAAATGGACTTTTTCCCACAAATTGTGAATTTTTAATAGCCCACAAAATGATGTAGATATAGTGTGTTGTATTGTAATGTTGTGTGGCATGTGGTGACCCGCCTATTGCGCCACAAAAAAAACGAAAGAAAAAAACTAAATCTGCACTACTCAAATGCAATTTGTTGGTGTAATAAAGACGTATTATTATTATTATTATTATTATTATTATTAATTGTAGGGGAGACCGGGGCAAAGTGAACCCCGGGATAAAATGAGCTTTTTAATTTATTCTTTAGCAATAGAATATATTTACAATTTTTAGTGACGTAATAAATGTGCATAATTACCATTGTGGTATTACACACATTTATTACGTCACCAAAATTTGTAAATATATTCTATTGTTAAAGAATAAATTAAGAAAGCTCATTTTACCCCGAGGTTCACTTTGCCCCGGTCTCCCCTACCTGAGAATAGATCTAAGAATTCTGTAATGAGATTACTGATTATAGTAAAAATAAATACTAGATCGTCTACTTTCTTGCATTACTCAAGGATGTTTACTGCTTCCCTTCAGATACACAAGAATACACAGTGAAAGTTGAAAGACCTTTTAGTATCCAATTATTTTTCCAATTTTGATCGGGACTGGAGAAACGAACGAGGGAGAAATATTGAAACGGACTTGTGCTTCAAGATTTACTTAAAGGACTTTTTAAATTGAATTCTTCTTTCTACCGTTCCAACTGCCGAGTCGATGACCATCGTTTTCATATTTTAATAACGATAACGAGTGCCTGCCACACGCAGAGCTCCGCGCGTGCTATTTGTACTCCCAATCTCTATTTGCCATTAAATTGCATTTTCCAGGTGGTTGGTTAAATACGAAAAGGTGTTTAAACGCGAGCAATAGCACACGCTGAGGATACATAGATGCCGTTAAAGGATTTCCAGGTTCCCGGCCCCTAATTCCTCGCTAAATTCCCCTCGTTATTTGGCGCTCGAATTTCACAGCCAGCTGCAAAATACAGTTTCAGACGCACCTTTACCATCGACTATTCGAACCGTTCCACGCATTGCTCAAACACCCATTCTATCCAGTTTCTCGGACGCGATATCGCTGTGCACGTGAATAAACACTTTTCAAAGAAATCCTTCTAGCGGAGGAAACGCAGGACCATCTATCAAAAGATCGGATTAGCCTGGGGGGACACGTTACGTACACCACAAAGCCCTGGAATTTCAAGGAATGTCCCCGTCTGGTCATCAACAAGGATGGAATGTTGCGTTCGAGAGAGAGAGAAGGGAGTATGTATAAGTTATGTGGGATTCTGGTGAACCCTGTTGGAATCGTAACGCGGAATCAATGGTTTCCAGTTTCGTTGGTCCCGCAGACTCCCTTGGGTCGGGATTTTGTAACACGAAGGAATAAAAGTAAGGCGAAAGGAGTGTAACCGAATATAACTTCTGAAAGCCATGTACCCAGCGATATACGACCGACAGGCCAGCCATAGTTTCTCCCAAAACCATTTCCCTCACGTGATACAGCCGTTTAAGGATCAGAGTGAAATTTGCGAATTACGTACCGTTCGAATTTTCTGTAATTTGTAGCGGCACAAAGTTCAGAAGCAATGTCAGCCTGTATCGATATCGACCGTTTGAAGCTGCCTCCTGATGTGCCTTTTTTGTTCCGTTGGTGACGTTTCTGAGAAAGTTTTCCAAGTGTTCGGGAAATGCAAAGATTGTGAGGGCCGTTTAAGCTGAAATGGCGAGGGTATTGGAGATTTCTGTGAAGCAGTCCGGCGTGGTATCATGCTGAAGCATTCGTTGCTGGAGATTAAAGTGACCATCGTAGGGAATCCCAGTATGGCTGTAGAGAGAACGACGATAACCGTGAAGGACCAACAGTACCCCAACATTGGCGATTTCTTCGTCGATGTATCGCATCATTTCTCACATGCTGATTCCCACGGCAGCGCTGAGTGCCTCTAGAAGCTTCAGTATCACGTGATTCACTGTACTTAAATAGTTATCACTTCTATACATATTTTAAACACTCATGGACAAACGAAGATCCATAGAAAATATTCTAAGAAGTTCTACTTTACTGTAATGAGACACATATGTGTAATAATACTTTAAAATTAGAAGTTTAATATTGTATTACTTAAAGTTTAAACTATTAATATAAATATTATTATAATTACTTAAAGTTTAAACTATTAATATAAATATTATTATAATTATTTAAAGTTTAAACTATTAATATAAATATTATTATAATTATTTAAAGTTTAAATAATACATTCATTTTCCACTTTCTCAAAACAATTTAATTACCCCAGGGAGCAGTACCTTTTCAGTAAAATTACCTTTCCCCTCTGCTAGATGGTATTCGAAGCGTTTAGAATTTCTGGAGATGCTGCTTAATCAAATTTCCCCCTGACGAAATATTGAAAGCTGCCGCGAATGTTATGGGCAGAATATTCTCGAGGCACTCTGCGAGCCGTGTTGTTCGGCGAATGATCGAAGGCAATTTAATTTAATGCGTATTCAATGTTTTTAATCCACTTAATATTAATCGCGAAACCCACTGCTTCCATTATGGCTACGGGCCGCACTTTGTTGCGCGGGTTTTAAACCGTTCGTGAATGGAAAATTTTCCTATCTGTTGGCGGAACAGTGCCGATTTATCTCGACGCCGCGGTTGAATGGACGCGTAAAAATAAAAATTAGAGAGGAAAAACAGAATAAGAGATTGTTCCTCGTTGGCGCACAACAAAAGCACGACGCTCGCGAGCAGACGAGGACTTTTCTTTTTTTTCTATCTCCCACGAACTACGGTAGATCGATCGATTGTTGTTATATCGCCACCAGTGAACACTTCATTCATGCATGCATGAATACGATCCATTAACTTCACCGTGCTTCATTAAAATATCCAAAGGGTGTATGCTTTTCGTTTCGGATTCAGTTTCAGGACAATCGTCCAACGATATAACATATCTCCTGTCACGTGTTTACGTGTGCACGAAATACAGAATGATACGCCCGTAATTCACGATGCACCGGACGAACGTTAATAAATTTCATTTTTCTGTGATTCGTGTTCGAACAGGTCGGAATGATTTGTAACGAGCAACCGTTCAGAATTTATTGCCGGATCGCCGAACAGCAGTACATCTCTGTTTTCAATTTTATTAGCTTAAATGGTGGCCTGAACTTGATATGCAATCCAGAGTAAACATTTTATTAAGATTAATTGAGGTTAAAACACTTTAGCTAGGGTTGCCACCTGTTTCATTCACTCTTAATAAAATATTTAAAATTCCATGCAGTCTGATACTTTATTACTAGTTTAGACACAGCATGAAACACTTAGTAAACTATCGAAACGTGGAACTTCGACTAATCTAACAAATTTTTCCAACAGACAGAATTTTGAATACCTTCTGAATTCTGTGTTTATAAAAAGGTTGCAACCCTGTCGTTCTATTGAGTATTCTCACTCAAATATTCTTCTCTCCAGTGAGAATATTCAATGAAAATTATTAATCACGAGTTGATAGGATACGCATATAATTTTCACAGAATTTATGTCATCGTGGACGAACCTATCCTAGACTTTCGATTATCGAAGGACAGGAGACTTTCCAGTAAAATCATCGCCATGAACAATCCCAGTTTCGATTTCGATTTCTTTATTCACAAGTTGGAGGTTTCATTACTGCACACGCTGTCCGATTCCCAGATACTGCAGGTACATGAAACGTTCGAGACAAAAGAGGAAAGCTCGCGATTGCACAGAGCGCGATAAAATAAATTTGATCGAGGTACGAGGTTCGATAAACAAGTTTGCCAAAAAATCTCTGTACTCGATGCCGAAGTGCTTTCGTTCGCGAACAAATATTTTTACTGGCTCTTCATGGACGATAATCGTATTTATTGCGTTCTAGTGTGCTCTATCGATCACGCCGGATCCGAACGACCTTGCTGCCCCATTTCGGTATTTATTCGCGAAAACTTCGGCGATGTATAGTCACGAGTTGAAAGACATTGACAGACAAGTGAGCGTCCTAATCAAAGGTAAGTTTAACGAAGAAAATCACGAAGAAAATCAGACCT
The DNA here is from genome assembly GCA_929113495.1 of Andrena minutula. NCBI lineage: Eukaryota > Metazoa > Arthropoda > Insecta > Hymenoptera > Andrenidae > Andrena > Andrena minutula. The sequence goes on along the minus strand of OV815994.1, from coordinate 26,209,783 downwards.
TCCTTCGACGAGTCAATTAGCGAAGCATCTCGAACGTTCGCACGGCGAATTCTCCACGATTCCTTGGAAAAACAAAGAGATTCCTTCTCGTAGAAGTGTCAAAGGATAGTCTCTTCTCGTCTTGGTCGCTCAATTACGCAGGGAGGAAATAATGGTTCCAATTTCACGAAAAATTCCAGCTGCTTTGTCTGCTTTTCTCATTTGGACGAATGAAATATAATACAACGAGGGAAGAGCGCTAGGGAGTGGCGGAGAGATTGTAACTTCATTTGCGTTTGTTTGCCTTCTTCATTGCTGCTTCTTCGCAAATTCGTTCTCCGAGGAATGAAGCTTCATTATTCGCTCTCCTCTGATCACTGAACACGTAACAGGAAGCTGCTGCGCACACTTCAATAGCACCGAACTTGTAATCAATTATATAAAAAAATTGACCGAAGATCATCTGATCTCTGAAAATATGTGTCAAGGGTAAATTCTTCTAACCACTCTACTCCCCGTGAAATGTACCTGGTCCCCAACACCCAGCAACCTGCACTCGAATTGAAATGGCCAGAGGAGCCACGCAAACAATCGAAATGGAGCAATCGGCCCGAAGTGGCCAATCGTTTTTACAACGACTCCCATTCTTCCCCCTGTCGCAATTTTCGGTTAATGCACTCCACCCTGTGAACACGGCATCCCTTCTTCACCGATAAAGCACGCGAAGCCCTGTAGAACGGGGATAAAATCGTTACTGGGAACCGAGTCGAAGAATAATCGTTGAGTCAAGCACATCCACGGAGGAAGGTACACCGACTCCTTAAGATCGAGTAGCCGGCCACGCGGAGGTGTTTACGAGCTTTTAATTGCGTTTACTTACATCGTTAATTTACCGAGTTCGCGACATCGTCTAGAGTGAACCTTGGAGAGTACCAACTGAAACCTCGAAGGGCCCGGTATCGTTCAGTTACTTGTTTGCCTTCCACTGGACATCTACTTCTCACTTATTCAAACGAGGAGCAGTTGCACCAAGTGCATCTGTCTTCCCTCTCCTTCAGCGAGAATTACAGGCCTTTCATCCGAGTCTCTGTTTGCTTTGAATGTTTCTACGAAATTGATAGTACCGCTGTTAGTGTCTTCCTTATCGTCGGTGGTTGTTTCACGTCGCTAAAAAGTCGAGGAAAGGAGAGAGAACGTGAAAGGGGCGTTTGAAACGCGAAGGGGATGAAGGGTAGACGTATTCAGCGATGTCGTCGGTGGAAATTGCTTTTCGCGGCTGTCGCGTTGAAATATGTAGGGATAACGTACAGTTTATATGCATACCTGATGCACACATCGCCGCAGAAACGCATAAGAATCTCCACGTGTTATGCTTCTCAATTTCCGCAGACACTTGAAAGCGAATGCCGCGAGGCGGCTCGTCTAAAATCGTGAAAGTCGCGTAGTTTGTAGATGGGGCGCTGAGTAAATCACGAAGAACCTGCGCAGAACTGTTCTCGCGGAATTTGTTGCAGATAATTCTTATTCCACGAGCAGGATTTCTTTATCACGCTTCCACTACATTGCGCGATGTCTTTTCACTTTAGATAAGACTGGGGGAAGGGGATCCACCCCATTCCCCAACTCTCGCTTTTATTTTTCTATTTCTTCCCACCATCTGTTTGCTTTCGTCGATTTTTCCCCTTCAGGTGCAGTGCTATTTTAACAGGAACCCCTGCGCCTCGACGAATTGGATCAATTATGAAGAGGAATAAAATTATCTGATTAAAAATCGCGCTCTTTTGTAGCCCTGTGGTCTTCTCCAATTAGAGGCAACGTTCCAGAAATTTTCCTCGTAATGATTTTATTTTCCAGGAGTATATTTTCATCGATTCACTAAAAAGCACAGCATTTTCCTCTCTCCTTCATTTTAACGATGTTCCTTACGAAACTATTTAACTCCATCGGGGCGTGAATCTAAACGAGACACTTCTCGACGAACGTGCGCGTTATTTTCGTCGGAGATTTTCGGTTTACGATTTCCTTCTGCCTGATCCACAGCCTTCGCTGGATTATTAAAATTTGATCTGGCTAGGAAGTTCGTTTAATTAAGCATAATGTATACGTGTATCCGTTGTAAAGGGCTCGGCAGGGCAGTTTATGAGATGCCGGTAACGAGCTTAATCTCGGTCGGTCGAGATCCACCGCCCTCGTAAAGGAATTTTACTGTCCGCTTTTACTCGGCGTGCGATCAATTATCCTGAACGTCCTTATCAATATTCCTTACTCTTTTATCCTGCTACATAAGTGATCTCGATTTCAGTAATGACCCGTCCGTTTCCCCAGGTTTCCCTCAAGCCAAGTCAAAGCCTCCTCACGAACCCTTTCCCGAAGTGATGAAGCTCCGTTCAAGAGCCACCAGTCGGAGCTCAAAGAAGAGAAGAAAGCAGACTTAAAATCCAGACGACCTTTCAATTTCCCTTCGGCCCTTCAATTCTTAAGCATTTCCGAGTGACCTGCGACTGGATTATAGTTTTCGTCGGCACTGTCGAAAGGACAATCCCGAAAGAGAGGCGCCTTTAAACTCGGCTTCAAACGTGACACGATTTCCACGCGATAAACTAGCACGCGAGCGTGTCGCCGCATTTGTCGCGCCCTAATGATCATTAAGGAGGCTGGGAAATGTCAACGGACCCGCAGCCTGCCGCGAAAACTTTAAGGAAGTGTTTTCTCTGTCTCCTTTCTTAACAGAACGTCGCCCTACTGGCGCGGTTTTTCCTGTCTCGCCCCGCGGTGTTTCCACGAGTGCATTTCTTTTTAAATCATCGTGTCGTCGCCCCTTTTCTTCCCGCCGTCGGTTTCTTTAGCGAGCACTCCTCCCTGTCGCGCTTTTCCCGTCTTCTCTCCGGCGAGCACCGAAGTACGCTCCATTCGAATGTAAAACCGTATCCCGGTTCTGCCGTTATCGTTCGCGGCTCCCAGTCGGGAACAAATTTTTAATCCGAGGGAATATTTTGCCAGGGAAAATCCTTTTCCCATTTAATCCTGTCCCGGCGAGAGAACAAATGGCCAGTCGCTTTCGAGCGCGAAAATTGCTTGGATAACACTGTCCGCGTTTAAGTCCTCCTTTAGTCGGCCGTGTTAAAAATTTAAACGGCGCTAACGGCACAATCAAACGGTAAAAAAATACAAGGACGAAGCTCTTTGCCTTGCAGCGTGACGAAGTGCGCAGGAAGGGAGGCTCGCGAAAGAACATAAACGTTTTGCTGTATGACTGAAACTAATTAAAGCTACGTTGTTATTATTTCCGTGAAACTCAACGTCGACGTGGTGGTGCTCTGTCGAATACATACTCTTTCAATCTATTGTAACATCCTCTTGTTCCCATTAATTGTTCGACTGTATGGAAATCGAATAAATTACTCGGAGTTAATTGGAAAAAAATTCGACTGGGAATCTCTGTTGCAATAAATTGTGAAATACCCTCGCCTCACTTTTACGAGAAACGAAACGCTTTGTGCCCTAATTCCCATTTCGCAGTCAGCTTGTGTTCCAACTTCCTGAAAACAACCGCCTTCTGTTCCAATTTCCCGAAAGCAGCCGGCTGCTCTGTTCCAATTTCCTGAAGCAGAACGAGTGTCGAAGTGTCTCGCGGAGCTAATCGGTTCTGGGCTTGAAAAATTGTGAATCCGCTGCGCCTACAATGGAATTCCCTTGCTCACGTTTAATCCCACGTGCACGGTATGTACGCGGCGTAACGATTAGAGACGTATCGTGACGTCAGCGGCGCAAAGTGCCCGTCCTTGTTAAAGTGCTGTTCGAAACGGACCGTTCGCGCACAGTGGTACGACGTTTTGTAACTGTGACACGATTTGGCAGGGTAGTCGTCATTGCTAGTCTTTCGTAGCACTGACAATTTAACGAGGGCACTTCGATCCCTGTACAAGAGGATTACGAAGGGGATGCGACTAATTGCAGGCACATAAAGTTCCCGGGGAAAATAAACTGTCTATCCGCATCAGCTTTGCAATCGTATGGACTTCTAGCTTCGTATGATTGCAACGCTTTGCGATAATCTGCTGTAGAATTGAATATACGGCCGAGGGAGTAAAAATGATTCATATGGTAGAATTTCAGCTGATAATAGCGGGGCACAATAGATATCAAAATTCTGTTAGTAATTAATTACTTAAACGTGAATCCCGTGTGTTCAATTTCACACCGCGGATTACATAGGCCCCTAAATCTTTACGTAGAAATATTTCAAACATCCTGAACGGAGGATACACTCGAGGATTCTCGATATAATCCTGATTTCTCTGAAACGCAGGCTTAAGATGACTTAGATATAAGCTCCGTAATGCAACAAGCGATACAGCTTTCCATTATCAGTGAGATTAGCTCGAGGAAATTCCACGACTTGACCACAGGTATCAATAGATATTCGCGCGTAGCCACGATGAGACTCGAGTACTGATTGTCGAGTCAACGTAGGTTGTAAAGCTCGGCTACGATTTTTACCGACACCGGAGTTACGGGGATCCCTACCCGTTTTACTGAAGTAGGGCTAGTAAATTGGCTATAGAATATAAGGAAACAGTGAACTGATATATATATTTAAGGCAATAAACAGGTATAAGAGATTAAAACGGTGAATTGTGAATAACAAGTATGTAATTATTTTGGGTCGACCGTTCTGCGCTGACGGATTGACGCTAACCGTACTGCTCTGACGGGAGATGATGAATCATGACTGATTTTGCGGACTCTTCCGATGTATTAAGAAGAGTCTAATCTATGCTGCATTTTCATACTCCTTCGCATCATCTCAGGAGCCATACTCTTTTTGCACTAGCACAGCATCGCACTGTCTACGGCCACAATAACTGTTTCAACCGTCTCTGTGTAACCGCGAACCGTTTTTGTGACACACTCGACTTTTTTAATAATTCGTTATGCTCTTTCAAATGTACGGTTAACCTAGCGATTTCGAAAATGTAAACCTTTTGCTTGCTCCTCACTCTGATTTTTTTATTGTACTTTACTTTCTGTTATTGCTATTTCTGTAGTTCTAACTGATTTTCTAACATATTTATGTTCCATCTCAATTATGTAATAAAGGGTTTTGACCCGTTGATATATATATAAATAAATAAATAATAATAATAATTATAAAGAGTCCGGCGGTGACTGTCTTGATCCGATTGGTCAACGTAGTGTCGGTGTCAACCAATCACGTAATGTCCCTATCACAAATCGCGCTATCTATTTCCTGCATCCTTGGCATGCCTTTTTCGGGAAAGAGAATCGTTCTCGTCGGAATTTTGGCGGCAAGGTAGTTCTTACCAGTCTCGCCAACTCTACGGATTTTGTACTGTATCTACGGATCTGCGGATTGTAAGCTGAAATCTACGGGTTTTTAAAGAAATTTACTGTTTAATTTGACCCATTGATATTACAATCCAAACCGCCGATTTACTGCGGGTCGCTAAATTCCACTTCACTACAAGAGTTTTTCATCACAATTAATCCCTGGAATTCAAGCTATTATTTTCTAGTTCTACTATCCTGCATTTTGAACGAGTATAATAGAAATTAGCAAAGTTGATTTCAGAATCTTTGAATGTGAACTTTTTTAATTCCTATTCATGAATTTACGTTGGGACGAAAGTCTATGGCGAAAACGATTTTCGGGGAAACATTATTTTTGGGAATAGCTCTTGTACTGAAGAGGAATTAGTAAAAGTCGATTTCACAACTTTTGCACGTGAACTTTTTTCGTAACATGTGAATTTTTATTGTGACAATAATTTTTTTGAGGATGTTAGGGGAGGGTCGAAATATAAGATTTCTAGAAAGAATTTGGGAAAGGACGGTTTCCATGAGCAAGGGAATTAGCTTCTTTCATACATATAATAATTAACACTTATGAAGAAAATAGATCAACGGATTTTTCAAAGGGAGATCTACGAAATTCTACGGAAAGTTTTACTCTTCTTTACGGATTTTCAAAAATCTGAGTTGGCAACACTGCTTCTTACCTGCCTGCGTAGGACAGCGCGAAAGCGCAAAGACACCCCACATCTGCGCTGCACGTGAGGACGCGTTGACCAACAACCCTTTTGGAGTAGCCCATGAGGCTGCCAGAAAAATTGGCCTACCTTGGCGTTGGTTTGATGGTTTACAACTTGATTGCCGTGAATAATTAGCCGGCATAACGGCCAAACCATCTAGAAAGTGTGCACCGCATATGTGCAGATTCGAAGACTGCTTAATAATAAATCAGGATTTTTATTTTTTACTAAAACCGAAGAAACCTCTTCCGCACCTTGATGCAACGCGGAATAATAAATGAGAGGAATAGTAAACGATTCAGACAACGTAGAATCGTGCAATGATATCTCGCCTACGGGCTTCTCCGTCAACACGCATGCACGCGCGTGGACGTATCGAACCTCCATCGAATATCGCATCCGCTGGCGTTACGTGAAGCTTTTAACGATGGCTGGTGCGCGTTCGGCGCCCCGGCTCCCGCGAAATTTCAATTATTAGGTAATACGTGCCGGTTACGGAATAAACGGGTCGCATCATTTGAATTTAATTTGCAACACGGACCGATTTAATCTGCTGCTATTCGCCCGTCGCCCTCTCGCCCCCGATGCGTGCCTGAAATCGCGATTGGTCCGCTCGCGATTAAGCCGGCCGAATCGTCGTGCGCGCTGATAAAACGCGGCACCGGCAAATCGTTTTAATTACGCCACTGGCGAATCTGAGCGAGTCGTGCGTAGAACCGTGAGCCATTTCGTTCTGATACCGCTGGGGCCAGGGTTTATTCGATCCTTGCTGAGCATCCAGGCGTAAGCGAGATATTTAGCGACGTGAATATGGTGAATTAATATCGCGGGAGGATTTCGCCAGTCGGTTATAGAAATGGTGGAGGGTAAATGAGAATTTTTATGAGTGGTGGTTATATGTGAATGTATTCTGTTTTATTTGACGCCTGTGGGCTCTGTAGATCGTAAAAGTAATCTTGAGTTTTAAGAGTTTTAATTTCTTAGGAGTTACTCAGGGATCTTTCATCGCGTATGCAAAGATTTAAAGCCCTTAGTTGAGACTTAAAAAGGAAACGTTCTGTATAATGCACAGGGCAGAGTAGTTTCTGAGCATCCAAGTCATCATCGCTTCTATAAATTCGTTTTGACAGTAGAATTCGATCTCACATGGCGGAAAGTTGCGTCCCTCGAGACGCAGACCCGGAAATTCATGAAAAATTCGTTCTCAAAAACGAGGAATGAACGGCCCTCGCGTGAAAGTAGATTATCATACGGTACTCCTTTAACATTCGCCAGGGCGCCCCGTTGGAGCGTGGCTGCTTCATTTTTTATTCACGTTATTCGGGCTCAGGCACGATCCACGAAGGCTCGGAATTAGTTCCAAGGCTGGTTCGAGACTGTACGTAAACGCCACAAAGGCGAATTCCCTTTCTTTCATTCCCTGCGAGCATCTAGCTTTGAAACATTACGGAACTTGATATTTGGGTAGAGTTTCAAGGCGAGAATTGTGCGATGAAAAGTTGCAGGTAAAAGGAGAAGGTTTGTAGATAAGAATCTTGGCTGTTATTTGCTTTGATTATGACGAGAAAAGACGTTGCTCCTCTAGTGCACTCCGTTCAATTATTCTTTGTGGAGGGCACAGCGTAAAGTGTACAACGACGCTTTCGAAATGAAATATTCCATCGCAAATTTTGCCCTTTTAATCAATCAAATAAAATCCTCTGGTTATAATTTATCAAGAGCCCTGTCGCGTGCAAGCGGCGTATTGTTGCCGAGCCACAAAAGGGATGCAAAGAATCGTGGTGGAAGAGACGAGGAAAATAGACGAGGTTGGATCTTGTCAAGTAGACTGGCAACGGTTTGCCTGAGAATTTCTGGCATAAAATTCCGGCTGCCACGTCTTCTTGCGCGTTTCGATTCCCGTTGTAGATGATTCTCGTGCTGGTTGCACTCAACCCCGTTGTCTCTGCTTTCCTTTTCGCTCGTGCATCGGCCAGGTTTCCCTTTTTGTGTCTCGTTATTTGAAGAAAAATGCGGAATCGCATGAATCCCACTATCTCTGGCAGAAAAGTTCTAAAACTACGGTAAAATATATCTTCTCTCGCGTGTAGAATTCAAGGGACCCTCGAAAAATATACTCCCCATGGCAATTACGTTACGTTACGGCATAAAATTCGTAAAATCCAGTTAGAAATTCCACTGTAAAGAAAATTGCACATACCTTGAATATACTGTAACAGTTTGCTCAGTGTCTATTCTCCCTTATTTTCATTTGAAAGTGTCTTCCTTCTCCCGTCACCATTCTCTACTTCATTAATTTAAACATTTAAAAGAAAATTCTAAACTAGGCAGTGCAGTATCGCAAAATAAATTAATACCGTCGCGATAAGAACAGAGAAATCTGTTGCAACGTGTCACACGCGTTCCCAACATACGCAATTCTGCCTGCGGAGGATCGCACATTTGCCCAGCAGCTGCTGCAAAAAGCGTCGCGCGTTACAATGGTCGAATCAGGAGAAAAATTCGCGCCGACAGAATGGCGAAAATGTTTTTAACGCAAATATAGAAATAGACTCTGCTCGTTCCTGTGGAAAACACGCCTCCTGGCTTGCGTCCATGCACAGTTAGGAACTACATCGTGCGCAGGCTGCGTTTTTCCAGCGAGTACTTCTGAATAAATAGTGCAACACTACGGTAAACGATCGCCAGGCTCTCTAGGACACCGGACTTTACGACAGCGAGTCTATGAAACTTTTTACCTGACACGAGCTGGCCATAATGCTTCTTGCTCCCCTTCTCGCAGCTTAAAATTTAAACGCCTCGACACTTGAGGTAAAAGGGGCGCACCGCTTCGGAATAGAAAAATGTGTCATCGAACTGGGAGCCGTAAAATTCCTCCCCTACTGTTTCAATTTTAGAGCACAGAGTTGCTCCCAGGAAATTGTATTCGACAGCTTATTTTCATTTCGACGGGATGACTGGGGTCACCTGGATCACAAAGATCTCTTTCCAAATGGGGAGGAAAAGGCAATACTATCGAGGGTGTCGAAGCGGAACTAGTTTAAATCGCGATAGTTGCCGGTGTTCTCGATTGGCCTCGCGCTACGAGCCATTTGACAGATTGCGCCATAAAGGGGAAGTGGTTGAACTCAGGAACGAAGGCTTCCGTCGGTGTAATTTTGATAATAGCCACGCACGCTGTGGACCAGACGGCAGAGACTGTTTCTGATACTTGCAGCTCGATTGAACTGGTTAAGGAACTCGCTCAATATTCCCCGAGGCGGTTTAATACTGTTTCCCTGTGAAATTAAAGGTCACCCAGTGTGCCCGTGGCCAGAGGTCCCCGGTTTCCACCCAACTGTCCGTGGAGCGAATAATTATCGCGTGGAAAAATATGAAACGCAATTTTCATGGTTGATGAGCTGCTGCGAGACAACGCCGGGACAGGGGTCGATCGATCCGCGGCGTTTCCTCGGTTGATTGAATATTTTCAGTTCAGGCTGAGTAATTAACGCCTGCGGCGAGCGAAGGGGTGAAAAATCCAGGCTGCGAGGCGGAACGGCCACGGAAAGCCATCCAAGACTTCCATCCAATAATTAGTTCGGCTTTCCAAGGCCAAGTTCTTACGATCGGAAACGGGAGAAGACTTCCTGCTCCACCGAGGCCAGGGAATCGTGACTCGGGGACGGTACGCAGGGCCATTTAAATCGAAATGTCATATTTCAGCGAAGCTTTCTCGAAATTGTTTCTGCACGACGTGTACAGAAGCTCCGAACACTGTTCCCTCTGTGTTTCTTCTTATAGATTGAATTCTAACTATCTGAATAATGTTCATTGGTCGGTTTTGGTAATCCTATCAATCATATTTGTGTTAATTGATTGGTACGATTTAAGTTCAGAGGCATCACGATGGTTTTGAAGACTTCTTGGATAAAATGGATAGTTATTCTGTGCTCCTCTTTTATTTTAATGAAATTGGATTGGTGTTGGGATCGATGATATAATTGCGTAGGGAGCCTGGGGACGTTAATGGGCTACGGTCACAGGAGGTCCAAGGACATCGCGTAATTAGAGTCATTAGTAGCTGAAGGAGTTTCATAGGTGCTCCATAGTAGTGCCACCCGTGATCCACCTCTTCGATTTCCATCTGGGAAGGCAGAGGAGGTGTGTTCAGGGGAATCTAATTATTGGCTACAGTGTTCAGACCACGTTTCACTTGGAACTTCGAAAGGTTCTTCTTCCTGATCAGAATTAACATTCGAGGACCTCTTTGTTCTGTTTCGGCTCGAACCCTGTGGCAATTATTAGCGTAATTGGATCGAAGAGCAATTAGTTTATGGGAATTCCCTTCAGGACTGTAAAACATTGTGTCCGCTACAAAGATATAAGGGAGCGCGGGGTAAATATGAACGCGGGGTAATCGCGAATACGATGTTACGGCGTTTTAATAAATAAAAACGATGTTCCCTCTCCACTAGCTAATAGTTTAGGTCGTATCCAACGCCGGGCAGAAGGTAATGAATACAGAACGCTTATGCTATTTAAGATAAACACAGTTTATTATTTTCATCAAGTTTCAAGTAATATTTTGTCCATTTCAATTGCATGTAATTATTGTTGAATTAATGATACAATTGCTTTTTTTAAGTTGAAATAAAACACTTTTCACCAATATTTTCTTACCAAGGCGTTGCTTGAATTATGATTCTAACCTCTGAAATAAATTTTTTTTTATTTTTTGATGTCGTGGGGCAATTTTGATGAAATTTTCAGCATGCATAAAACTTACTTAAATCCACAAAACGGATTTTTGAAGTTTCATTTCAGACTCAGACAAGAAAAGTTTAAAAAACGACCTGTACTATTTTTTTTCGATATTCCGACCAATTTCAACTTTTTTCTAACACACAAGAAGAGGAATTTGTAAACTACATTAGGTACAGGTTGTAGTAACATTTTTTATGAGTTGACCATTGCAGTCGCGCTTTCTGTGCGACTTCTGCGATATTTAGCACTCTGTTCGTGATTACCCCACGGCAAGTCGGTTAATTACGAACACCAAGGGTTTTTCTTTTTCACTATAAAGTTGATTTTTATCATAATTTTTCAAAAAATCGTCACAGTACTTTATAGATGAATAGTTTAAGTATGTTTGTAAATAATAAACAAATTCATTTCTCATATAGTTTTCATTTTGTTGACTTTTTTGCTTAGATGTTCGTAATTCCCCCACTCTCCCTTACGTTTGTAATTAACCAAATGGTCGATAAAATTATGAAAAGGAAACAGTGTGGTAGAATACAATTTTCAGTGTTTCCTCGACAATTTTTTCAAGAAATTATAAAATTATTTAGTTTCCCGTTAATGTTGGGACACGTACAATCCTGTTTCACGTAATATCGTCGGGTCGAGCAGGATTTATTTGGGGAAATTAAGATCGACGAGCGTGGAAAGGAGGTTCCTTCCATGCGGAACACGAATTTTCGCAATTTCAAATTCCCATAAAGTGGCGCGAGTTCCACGGGAAGAAGGGAAAAGGTCAGAGGTGTGAGAGCTGGAGAGGATTTTAAGATCGGGGCTATGGACTCCTGACAAATAGATCCACGACCCCGCAAATGGTATCGTTATCTCCGTCGGCCCTCGGCTTCAACTTTTGTCTCGAGCTGAACCGAGGATCAATATTTTCACCAGAAATTGTTTCGTACCTCTGGAAAACTTTTCAACTTCTAAATTAAAATTTTTCCCCGTGCAGGGAAAATTCTGCCTTTAGATTCTCTTAATTACATTTGAAACACGAGAGCCCAGCAGACAGCGTACATATTAGCGATGTTCATTTCGCAGCTCAAACACCCTCGAGTTGGATAAAATATTCGCAACAATTTCATACGAGAGTTAGATATTAAAAGTTACGGAGTATGTATTTCCTCTTTTTTTAATGAAGAGAATACACTATTTTCTGCATTCTCTAAATCCTCGAAGCCTTAAGAACACATTGTCCTGAAATGTGAATTTGTAATTTAGTTTGAAATAGTGTGCAATTATATTTGCAGCATCAGATTTACCGTAAATCAGGTTAATAAAGCATTAGTAACAGGAATTGTGAGTTAATCTAGAATTTTAGTCTATTATTCCTCGATTCTATGGAGAAATTTCTTGCCCAAATGCTCATAGATACCAAACTCGTTGATATTCAATTGACGGTATCTTACGCGATCAATCACGCAGTAATTTGATCAGCTTGTTTATATGCGCTGACTGATACGTGTATTATAATTAACGTCCAATTACAATTAGATTAGCTCCCTGTCGTTCACAGATAATTGCGTTGCGCCCTGATAATAACCAGGGCGCAGCATTAATCTGGAAATGCGTGCACGCACGATACCTTTCGTTCGGGGAATCGCCAATAATTGCGTGGCAACTCGATTAGGGGACTTGCGGCACGCGCGAGCCACGATTCCTGCTAATAGGACGTTTCATTGGCAAACACTTTTCCCTTTCGTGTTATTCAATATTATCGATCCAATACGATTACAGTTCTGCAGCATCAATTCAGGGGCCTTATTTTCAGCGCTGGAATAAAATGTTTAGTAGCAGAAAAATGGCTGTTCCTGTCGATAACATCGAATTGTGATCGTTTGATCAAAGAAACGTGCTTGCCCCACGCGAGGGGTATTCTGTGCGCTAATAAATGTTGCGTTCAAGCTACGGGATTAAAGCCAATTACACGGTGAACTCGATTATCGAGCTTTCAGGCCCGTCGATTGCAGTTAATTGTGCGTTTCATTAGCGAGCACTTTTGACCGCACGCGTGGGGCGCATAAAAAGTGGCTTTTACGCCGGGTAATTCGATACATCCAGCTTTTCCTGGCCAGAGCCCTTCCGCGAGAAATCGTACAGGCTTGCCCCAGAAACCGTTGATTCGGTCCACGTACCTGGCTGAGCCTTCGGTTTAGCTTCGTCCAGGTGGGATCGAATTATACGCAAATTAACTCAGGCATTAATACAGACAGGGAAGTTGAACGAGAACAGTGTTCGTTAGAGGGACGTTTTATTGACTTCGTAGTTCATTTCGCCCGGTACCAGGGAAACTGTATAACGATGTAAGTGATACGTCACAGTAAGGTCCTCTTCTATCAGAAGACTATAATGGATATATTTATATTTTTTTATTTTCTGTCTTTAATTCCACCAATTTAATATATTGGATGGTGAAAAGGCCAGGCCCAGCTAGAGCTGTTATCAGGTCTAACCTCTGTATAGTGTAGGAGTCCGAGCATAATATTGAAAACAAAAATAAAACTAAAGACTAAAACTAAAGCTGAAAGCTACTAGCTAGAACGTAACACGTTCGCGGACGTGAATGCTATAGCATCCATTTTCATGATGATACAGAATGACATGAATGCTATAGCATTCAAATCTTAAAGTCAATTATTTTGAATTTAATTTTATATAACCTTAAGTTTTTGTAATTATTATACCTGTCAAGGTAATGACTATATAACGATTAAAATATGATAATCTGACTACCCTTATAAAATGTGTTTAATCAAATTTCGGATATCACAACCAATTTAAAAATAAAATGACTATCAATTTTTGCACCTCGCTGAAACTTTTACTGTCCGCGAACGTGTTAATAAATATATCCATGACTTACAATTAGTGAACAAATATTGTACGTCCACTTTTAGTGTTTTCGAGAAAAGCACGCAATGCTACGAGATTCGGGGAAATCCAATGAAGAAAAATATATTTTTCTACAAGTTTATGCAGTAGATATAAATGCGACTTTTATACTCACAGCATAAAGAAACGCTCAAGAACTATTTGAAGCATATAAAACCTCAAATTTCACAAAAAGTGGACATACAATATTTATGCATTTATTTTTTGCCACGGATAGATGAAACTCTGCTCGCATTAGACCCAGACTCGATTCAATTTCAACACCTCGAATATATCAATCTCGACCCGCTATCCCAAGAGTCACTCGCGCTCAACTAGGCCATTTTTCCGCGCCTCTCGTCAGCGATGCGCGCGGGATGCGGAAAAAGCACCGCAAAAAGGACAACAATATCTCGCGCAGTGGGATAAGAGCGGTGGCTGTCGGTTCTACGTAAGCTGCGACGCATCCAGCTTGTTCGTAGCGTTTTCACACCGAACGGGGACAAATATGCAACGAATGCACACGGCCAGGCTACGCGAATGCACATATTCGACGGGCGAATGCGCGCGACTGCACACGATGGGACATGGAACTCGTAACGACGCCACTGCCGCATAGTCGCGCCTACTGGGTAGATTGTTAGCACAACACACGCAATGGCGCACGATGTGACACGTGTGGGCATAAATCATGAAGGAAAGGGTGGCGAACGAAGGATAGGGGTGACATGCCGTGCTCGTAGTGGCGGGAGCTGCATAGACGGGTCGAATCACTTGTGTCTGATGGCAGAGACGCGTTCAAGTGGATTGGGATCGCCAATCACAGACGCTAGATTCTTTTGTGCTCGGTCAAAGGGATCGCAGAAGGGTGAAGCTTGTTTTAGATTTTGTGGTCTGATTTTATTTGTTGGCAGTTAGAAATAGAGCGATTAGAAATTAGGGGAGAAGGTGTAAATATGGACTTATTTCTCTGTTGACAGGTTTACTTTAGCTAAAAAGTGAAAGTGTCCGTTTTTGTGCGTGCAAAAAGTTTTTCATCGTAAGATTAATTCAATTTTTTAGAATACTAATTGACAAATGTAGGATATTAGGTATGGAGGCACAATTAGTCATAAGATTGAGCTTCAAAATGCTATATTGAGTTATTTGGAAATATATTTCCCACTCTGAGTTTTTTACGTTATTCTACTTTGCCGCATTTTCACCTCAATTTCTGAAACTATGTCTCTGAAAAAATTTGGTAGAAATGGCATAGCTTCAAAGCAGTTAAATTTTGCCGGTAAGTAGCTATTGATACTTTATCTCAGATCTATGAGCTACTATTTTCACCTTTTGTTTTTGCAATCTTCACATTTTTAATATGTGTTTTCCTCGCAAAAAAGAGTGGTCCATATTACACCTTCTCCCCTATATGGAGCTGACAAAGGACCTTTTTCCTCGTCACATATTACCAAATTCCGAGCCAAAAGCTATCTCTATCGTAGAAGTCCAACTCGTAAATCTACCCTTTAAAGATTCGATTGGGAAAGGATCGCGCTCGGTAATTACACAAACATGCACGCCGTCCACAGGAGCTTAATTTTCGCTCACAAGTGAAGCACGGCTGGGAGGATAAATCACGAAGGTGGCGAAGGAGCAAGGATATTATTGTGACAGCAGTCGGATGCCAGATAGTGGAAGCGAAGGAAACGCGCACGAGCGAGCTCGAGCTCGGTTTTCTGGGAGGGTGGGGTGACACACGTATACAGACCATTCTAACGTGAGTGTAAACGAGGCCAGGGTGGAAAGAAAGACCCGACAGAAGGGGGTGGGAAGAAGATTTATGCGATCGAGCTGGTACACGGCTACAAATCAGTTATCGAGATCTCTCGAAGAGGGAGGGACCTTTCTCCTCGCTCATTCTACCAGCAATTGTTATTACCTCGTCGTATACACAGAGAAAGTGCAGTATATTTGGAATACCAGCTGGTTTAAGACGCATACAAAATTTCGGCAGAGGATGCGAACAAATAAAACTGCATAATAACATGGGGGAAACTAATAAACTTTTATATTTTAAACTCTTAGTAATAATAAAGAACAAAAAGTAACTAAAACGTAGTTAATAAAATTATTTTCTTTTATGATCTAATCAGGCTCAAAAATCACAATTTTAGAACAATCTTATGTAAATATAAGTACATGAACAGCGCTGACCCAAACTGACGCGGCGGTAGCTGTTACGTGAAACAAAAGCATCGCTAAGCTTCAGGATATTCCAAATTACCTTCACCCTCGATATTCAGAATTAGCAACATGGCATTGAAACCTAAAATTTCATGTCACACTTTGTATTCTCGTAATTATCGCAAAACTGACACGGAACCATAGAGGAAACGCGCAAATGTTTAGATTAACTGTTTAACTCTAAAGTTTTGACATATTTTAACCATGATTGGAACGATTGAATATTGCTGAAAAAGTTTTGCAGATTCACATTTTCTTACTTTACAGATTAAGTTGAAAATATCAAAATGTGAAAGTTCACAGGTCATTAGCCCCTATTGTCTACGATGTTACAAATTGGATATCGTTAGTTCATTAGATACTTCGGTATTCCAAATTACCAACAGTATTCCAAATATGCTGCATTTCCTCTACTCGATAAGAGCATTCTGCGCAAAATTGTCATCAACTAAATTGCAATGATTAATTGTTTTTACTGTTATATGTCTTGGTTTTGTTGTACATACGTATGCTACTATATTCGTTATTGTATAAATTGCGCTTGCCCCGTAATAAATAATAACAATAATAAATTGGAGACCGCAATGATTTTAATTCACGTACCAGGCGATACACATTATTGCGTTAGCCTGATTGCCACATCGGTCATTTGCGCAGTGGATTAGCTGAAACACAGATTACCATGATAAAGGGACCATATTGCAGAGCGTACACGTTCACATCTAATTTACTCTGACGCGAACCGTTGGATGGTGTTACGTCGATACCTTAACGAAATCCTCTATGAAAGTGTCATTAGTTCGTGCGCAATGCCAGTTTCCCCTTCTGCAGCTTTCAGTGGACGAACGATATCCGATTCGTAGTAACTCCGCGCAGAAAATAAGTCACGGTTCGCCTGGCCAGATAAGCTAGTTTCATTGGCTCGCCGAGAATCCATAATCAATCCTCCTCTATTGAAGCAACTTCTGCTCGATTGACAGCTAAATATAACAATGAGAACGAATGCAACGCGGCAGCTGGAGCCGTAAGCTGTTAATACCCAGCCTGATTCTCTATATGGAGCACGGTGTCCGCGATTCCGATTTAACCTTCGCCCGTGACAGTTTCAAGCCCCGACAGGCGCGGGAAACGGGGAAGAGGTGATGGAACAGGCACAGATTCATCTTCCTGCGAGCAAATTCGCGGGACTGTGACGGGACGATTCGAGACCGTCGATACAGCCGCAGATATCCAGCGACTAATAACATGCGGGGAAAATAGAACGGTATCGACAGGGCGTGAGTTATTTCCGGCGCGTCGATGAGAGGGTTCCAGCTTTTTTTCCCCGTATCGCTGGCTCCGTTTGCCGAAAACCGGGCAACAGCTGCGCGTGTTTCAAATCGCTGGCCCCATTCAGACTTACCGGGGATCGATCCGGGCGTTAAGGAACGCCGCATAAACCGTGGATTAAAATTTCTTCATCGGCGAACTTTCGATTCGTCGGTTGGGTCGATGCGGATACAGCTAGAGCGATCAAACAGCTAGGGGGATGAATGCGAGCGCGGCTCGTCCCGTAATTTCTTCGAACCGGTGATTGTTTCGTCAGGGAAACTTTCCCCATTAAACCCCCTATCTTCGAGGATCGTTTTAGGAGTTCCGACTCGTAGGAAGCAGCTCGCAGATTGCACGATCCCCGAGCAGACGGAAGTCGTTTAATTTATCGCCGTGCACGGGAGACACAGAGGGGGGCCGACAATGCCTCGGACGATGTAACACAGACGGCGACCGGATGTCTGGGAAACGACGCGACGTGGTGTCGCGTTATCTCGAGTTCTCTTTGTGCTCGGGATCGGTCCTGGGGAAAGGGGCCACGGGGCGAAGTGGTGAAACGGTAGAGTACGCGACGACGTAAGATGGTGACGAAGGGCGGGTTGAATTTACGTTCGACAGAGGGGTGTAAACTGGGTGCACGGTCAGGAAACTCTATTGTTCTAGAACGCACCCTTTGGTAGAAGCTTTGATAATCCAATCGTTCTGTAGTATTTTGTTATCCCATTGGGAGCGGGTTGTAACTGATTGGCCTGGGGGTAGTTTAGTTAATTTTATTTCTCCTTGCTATTGCAGCAAGATTCTGGCAAAGATTTTTGGTTGAACAGCTGCGATTTATGGTTTGTGGAAGTGGATATAGGGGAGAGTAATGTAGTTTATGGTGGTGTTTCTGGGTGGTTAATTTGAGTAATATGTGTATTATACGAGAAAAAGGAAGATCTGCTGTGGGTAAAACTGTGGAAGTTTACGCTGGCTGGGTTAGGGCGTATGTAAGACCTGGGGAAGAGGATTTGCACGTGTTCTCTGAGAAAATAAGCTTAGTTTAGTAAAGTTTAATTACTGGCTGTAATTACATACTTCTGTTTAGTATTACGGAGACAAGTGTGGAAGAACTTGTAAGGAGTAGGTGACAGTTTTGTCCACCAATAGTTTATTGAAATTAAATTTTTCATAGTTTAAAGTTCGACTAGGGTGGACGTACCAGTGAATGAACACGTATCAGTGAATGGACATTTTTTATTAAAATGAGTAAAATAAGTTATTAAAGTAAGCAATTAATTAATTAGAAACTTCTTTTCGTTTCTTGCTTCATATAGAAACAATTTTTGCAGCACGTGGAATCAATCGCGCTGCAAACATAATTTTATAACAGTGTTCATTCAATACCCTTAAGTGTTCATTTACTGGCGCGTTCACCTTATTTCATACTTTAAAACGGCACTAAATTTCGGCAGAGGTGTTCGGATTACATGGGTTGCCGTAGCTGTCGAGGATAATATATCCATAAACTAGCGAGTTGTTTGACAACGGTGCTTCCCAGCATTTATTCCAGCATCGCCTCGAACTGCCAGAGACATTCTCCTTAGGAATGCTCAAACGAGAGGTTCATTGTGTTCGCCACAATGGGCTACCACTCGTACTCCATTATTGTGCATCCCCCTTCATGGTAGAACTGGCACGTTTATCAGCGGCGTACAAGAAACGACGAGCGCTGTGCCCGACTGCTTTCAAAACAAGGTACAAAAGACCAGCTTCTTGGGAATATCCTTAATCCCCTCACTTCAGAAATTCACTTCGAAAAAATGTACGCGCCCACCGTTGCTCGGGCTGGTCCCCTGCCGAATTAAGGGAAAGTAATCCATAATACAACGTTCCATCATGTAAGAAAACTTACAGCGGAGCTTTCATATCTTGAAGAAATCCCGCGCTATTCCCGTGGAAGGAAAACAGGAACGGCGAAGAGCGAAGTGTGGTGAAACTCTTAATTAAACTAATGGCTGGGGTTCGGCGAAAGGTGACTCGTTTTAGGGAGTACGTCAACGTCGACGACCCATCTAGTAGATTGGTTCGCGGTTTACGAGCGCAGCTTCGACAAAATTCTACTGATCGGGCAAAGAGATTCAGTGTGTCTGGGTGGAAGGAATATCCACCGACGGAACGGCGTCGTTGGTTGCTTAATCCGTCTATATATCAGAGTTACGCTGCCACCAATGGCGGCTATTGCTTCAAATTCAGTGCTACACATTGTCGCGTACGCGTGCATCAGGAGCCGCCGTACATCGGGGGGTTACGAAGTTCTAAGCAGCTTAAGCTCAGCTGGGTGTAGGACAAGCCGAGGGAAAACATCGGGCCAGAGACGTGCAACTGTTTTCCCTGGGCTTGCAAAGAAATTACGTGATGAGTTTCCAAGATTAGCTTGGACCTCCTTCCTAGACTTCCGCGAATAACATTTCTGACGACGTGATCCAGATTCCACTGACCTAAACGTGGCACTTAGACCAAAATCCCACTGTACCGCAGGCCATAGTACGACCTAGAATATGGAAACAGTTCATTCTTCGAAATGTCGTCGCTTGTTTCGGATACCATTGACTTATACTACTTGTATAGGGGAGACCGGGGCTGGTAGGCTAGTTTCCAGTTTTTGATTTTTTATAAATTATGTGGGCGAAATATCATTAAACCGACTAGTATATTTCATAGGGCATACATTTGGATATTTGATTAAATTATTAATGTTGACTCAATGTGACAACAATTAAGATATTTTGATGTTTTTCTAACACCTTCCATGCTGGTCAACCAGCCCCATCATCGGGGTTGGTTGAGTTACAGTATGGGATAGGTTGACTATATGTAGATACAATAATTAAGACACTGTTATTAGTAACTTATCACAGTGGTAATAAAATAACACAATGTCACAAGAGTTCTTTCATTATAAAATATTAATTTCTTTCTTTCATATTTTAATAATAAGCTGAAAATTTTTGTCAACTTTCATATTAATAATAATGTAGTTATAACATAGTGTAAAGTTTAGGGTTGTCATCCTCATATCACCCTAATGAGGGGGGGTAGAGATTTGAAATTTCTCTTAGTTTTTAGGCAAAGAGTATTATTTGGCACACATAAATACTAAAATTGGTGCTGGGGCCGTTTTCCCTATGCTTACCCGACTAGACCCTTTAAACAAAAAATAACAATCGCTTTATAAATAACAAAATAACAATTTAAACCTTATTAGTCAACCAGCCCCGACCGGTCATTTTGACTTCAATAATCTATATAACCTTTATAATTTATGTAAAAACAAAAATACTATGGTAATAGATCGTCTAATAAACAAACTTTAAAATAGTCCCTAAACATTTATTCTATTGTAACTGTATAGAGCGTGAAAAAATAAAATCTTTAAGAAAAAATATTTACTTACGTAGTCAATTCTTCGACAAACGCTGAGTCGGACATAAATGCATGGCATAGTAAAAGTGATTTCTTTCTACAGTGAATGTTTCCGCATTAATGCATATGTCGGTGTAAAATTATTAACAATTAGTCAACCTACCCCTTGGGACAACTAGCCCAAGGGACAATAATCTCCCCTATACGAAAGGCTGTGTCAAAGAATACGCAGTAATCCTCTTTAAAAAAATATTTAAGGTTCCGCACCCAACAATATCTAATCAAGGATCGAAAACTAATCTCTTAAATCTACCTCGCACAACCAAAGCTCCGCATGAATCCCTCATTACCCAGAAGACAATCACACCTGCACCGTGCACCGAAGATATGCGCTACAAGCCGTGCTAAATGCACAGATTCAAGCCATTCGCCCAAGAACATACCATCCAGTCTTCCCGTTGTATTATCATCGGTCGCCATTCACTCACGCCTGCACCTCGGCGAGCTGAAAATGCAGCTTTTTCGCGGATGCTCGAACAATAAAGCGCGAAGCTTTGAGCGGGAGCGTGTCGACTAGTACTCGCCATTGAATGAGAGAATGCCAGGTGTCCCTTGAAACGGGGCCTCCATCTCGTCTAATTAGAATTCATCGGCGAATCGATGTTTCGTTGGCGGAGCGAGTGACCCGGTTTCCAGCGTGGCGCGTCCCTCGCGCGAATTTTCGAAATGCTTCGCCCAGGGCGCGCCGTGGCCCTGAGATTTTACAGAAACGCCGCTGCTGGGTCGTTACGCACGCGGAAGTTTCTTGTCTGTGCCAGTTATCTGGGCACTTAACCGCGCCACGAGCCTTCGCGCGCGTAAACTCGTAATACGAGGCGATTTAAGCTCAGCCGGGATGCCCTGCGCGAGTCGCGGCCCTCCGTCCTAATGCTCGAGGGACAGGGCGCGGAGGTGATCTTGCGAGCGATGGTAATCACCGTTATGTGGCCACTGTGGCTTGCACCTCGAACCCTTGTTAATAAATCACGGTGCAAATGTGACGTGAACTGTTCGTGGATTATCACTGGATAATATTTAGTACGATTATTGCTGCCGAGGGACGCTGGAGTCGGGCGAAGTTTGGTAGCTTAAAGTTCTCGAAGGAATTCTTGGTGGGAAAGTTTGTTCCGTGGCCGCGATTGATAGGGTTGGAGCTTTCGTTTGATTAAAAGCTGTTTTGACGAGCTCCCGGGGTTATCCATGCTCGGATGCTTTAAGGGGTTAGCTACCCTTAACAAGGTCAGAAAAATCGATTTTTGTATTTATCATTTTCTCAAAGTATATTATTGTGTAAATGTTTTCCGTAAGTTTCAAGTCGATCCGATTAAAATTATGGGAGATATACGACATAGAGTGTACGCCCCGCGAAGCGTTCCGCTGACCACTTGAAACTTTAAACGCGTTTTTCTCGAAATGGGTTTTTCGATTGCGGTGACCACGATTTCTCCAAAACCGCTTCACCAATATTTCTGAAACTTTGTAGGTTTCTTCTAGACATTCAAATCTAGTCTTTAATCGAATTTGTTTTTCCAATGCAAAGCTTTTATTTTATGGATGAAAAATGAGTGTTTTTTCTACGAAAATCGACCATTTCACTTAAAACATATGCCATTTTGTCCCAGATTAATATTTTATAAAACAGAACGATTAAAGACTCTAGTCTTTACGGCTATCCGAAATAAAAATGCGGAGAAAATAGTTAGTACCTACAATAGTTCATCTAGAACTATTGTAGGTACTAACTATTTTCTCCGTATTTTTATTTCGGATAGCCGTGTTTCTAAAAACAGCTTCCAAGAAATCAGTTGTAATTGTGCAATAAATAAATATTTTTATACCAAAACATAATATAATAACCTATTAAAGTGTCCCTCATCTGAATTCAAAAACTATTGCATAAAAATATGCACGTACTTTCTGAAATAGATTCCCAAAAAATTGATTCTTTTTCCACCTCCTGAGGGGAGCTAACCCCTTAGATGGAGCATAGGTTTTAAGTACAGGGGAAATTTTTCATTCAAAGTGCAAGATTGAAACTATAAGGCAGCTTCCAAACGTATCAGCAATGCGAGGAAATACAAGTCTTGCGAAAGACTCCGAAGAACCTCTGTCTCCCAGGGTTATCCGGCCCTCAGGGTGCACCAACCCCATTAGATCCGGGCGTCCACCCACGCAGAAGCCCTTCAGTCGGGCTCGAAGCACGTCACTTCTGGGAAAACGAAACCACTCTCGAGACATGGGGGGACGTGCATGACGGGGTCCTCTAACCAGGACTCGGAGGAGGAAAAGGAAACGGTGAAACTGATCTGGGAGAAGAACGGGGGCACGGACGTCGCGTAGGAGTTTTATAAGACGATGTGAACGACATTGTTTCTCATCCCAGCTAGAATCGAGAACGTGCTTTTCTCCCGTGGCATGACGAACGGCCTCAGAAAAAGAAGCTGAACCATTAACGAACCGTAATACATCGTTCAGACAGTTCCTATTAGCTCCGCGCCACTCGAAGCCTGACGGTTAATTAGGTCCCCCGGAAAGAGATAAAGAAACGGCGTCGAGTGAATGGTATCGCGGGGGCGTCGCGACGTCGCGCGGTTATTTCCTCGCTCCGGGAAACTTGGCCCCGCGGGTGGAAGAAAAGTCGAGGCTTTACGGTTCTCAGAGTTTTGATTTATCCGAGGAGAATCGCGAAACCCCATTGTTCGTGGATCGTATCTCGCGGAATTACGGTCTCGCGGTGTTTATTTGGAAAATAATGCCCCACTCTCCCGCGTTCTCTCCCCCCCCCCCCCCTGCTTCCACATTTCCCAGCCAGAGCGGATGTTAAGTAACTTTCGCGAGCCTGACGCATGCACGTTTCGCAGCGCCGGGGAAAATAAGAGCGAGTCGGATGTGACGCAAGCGGGCGTGCTTCCACGCTGCAGGATTCACTTCGTTATCGATGCGTCGGAACACTTGAAACGAACGCGTTAAAACGGGCCGTTAATGCACATCCATTTCGGTTATTGTCGCCGAACCAAGTTCCCAGTGACGCGTCGTAATGCAGTTTAATTGCAGCGGGCATTTCGCGCAACGCGCGCCCCGTTATCTAATATTCCCTTACGCGTGGGAGGGAAGAGTGGAACTGTCGCTGAGGACCGGTTCCAGCGCGTAAATAATACGGCGCCATTAGCATCTCCGCGAGTGGTAATTGGGTCGTGCGGGATGTGTTCGATGCTGTGATGTATCGGTCCACAGTTATGTAAATCACTATGAAAGTCCAGTGGGAGTCTCTTAAATCCTGAATTTAAAGGGCGTTTATTCTAAACGGGGGTGGATTTGTTATAGGAGTATCATGCAATTTATCCTGGGGGCAAAAAGAGGATCTCTTCGTTCAACATTAAGTGGACGTCGAGATTTTGTTACTGAGAACATTGAGTTTGGATTTTTTAATTACTATGGGGATTAATTTTATCGTAGGATGCAAGTTGTGTATAGTAGTTTTACAACGGCGTTGCACAAAGTTATTTTTCATTTTAGTTTTTGTTCTAAGCGAGCAGTGGATTGAGCTGAAAGTTTCACGTTGAACGAGAATACCTGCTATTAATTTTTAACACGGCCGTTGATTGGCATTAATTAAATAGGAGCAGACCCGTTTAAACATTCAGGCTCGTGATTAACGGGCCTGGGAGTTAACGGGCTGTTTAATTAATTATATTCCCCGTAATTAGTCATTTATTGTACGATCGAGTTTCAAGGAATTACCTATATTCGTCCCTCTCGGTCCTTCCTCCGTCCAGCTTGGAATTCTCACTCGCGGAACTGTGAAATGCGCGTTAATTGCCAGAATACCCTGCCATTTCCCTCAGAAAACGGGGAGGTAGGTGCTCCGTGATAAATTACCATTTAACGCACGCCGAACGCAAGAAAAGTTAACGTTTCCTTTATGCAATCATCTCTCAAAGAAGTACAAAGGGTTTTGTGGCACGTCATCGAATCTCTCGTTAACTTTTAATATTCCAAGTAAGAATATCATGATTGAACTATCACATATTAAAAATAAATCATCGTGCTTAAAAAAGCAAGCTCTTCTCTTTCTCAAACCCTGCAATTCTCTCCCGTATCATCGAAAATATAAAAAGTTCTTCGTGGCGTCGAAAGATGCATCCTGTATATTTCTCGACGTCCGAGAGTTCCTGAATTTTTTCCTTCCCCTGCCTGCAACTTTAATAAACGGCCGTTTCGCGGGGGCGTAGCTTTAGCTTCCGCGAAATTTCATTTGCATCCAGATGACCAGAGGCCGTTTCGCAAACTTGCGCCACGAGCCATGAAAGTTACCACTGCTTGTCTGCCTAGCTTCCTGAGGCCTCAAAGGACGTCCGCGTCGGTCGGCAGGCGAAAGTGGGGGGTGGAAGAACGGAGGGCAGGGTGGACGGTGAAAAATGCGCACGGGGTAACGCGAGGAAAAGGTTATGAGATCGTTCCTCCGCTCAGGGCGCTTTATATTCCTGCCTGTATCCGGTGTTATGAACTCGTCCTTTTTTCCCAGCTGGAACACGTCTTCCACGTGTGTACCTACCTCAGAAGCATCCGGATAAACGTGCAGCCCGCCGTGGAAGCGGGAAAAGACACGCGAGGAATGAAAAACAGAGGGACGGGGAGGTATTCGCCAAGAGCAGAGGAACAAAGTAGCGAGTACATGTATAAATATGGGTGTGTACGGTGGAATAAAGATGGCGGGGAGGGGGGAGGGGGTTGCAAGTCGTGGGAATAGAGAACAAGAGGGTAGAAGTGGAAAAGTTGGAATGGAAAGGTTGCAAGCTGCATCTTGTGCATTCAGATTTCAAGAAAGCAAAGCTAGAAGTGAAAGCGATGAAACTGTACGTAGAAAGGTTCATCTAATTTGTTCCAATTCAGAATTTGAGTAATGGATATTATTCGGTTATAATCATTGACGATTAATCATTGAAATGACGATTAGTTGTGGTAATCTGGTTCGATTAGATAATGAAAATTACGTGAACCAATGAAATATGGATGAACGAGTGTCCGATATGAACGTGAGCTTGTATATGTGTTCGTTGCATCCTGGGAACGATGACGGAGATAATGTCACTCGTCTAGCTAATTACTAGTCACCAACTATACGACTCCTGGGAGGTAGCTCATGAATGGGGCGTGTGTACACGTAGCAGGGGTTGGCCGGCGCGATTCAGGGCCTGGGATCTTGATTCCTGCATAATACACGAATAAGGATATCTGCATGCTGGCCATTTATCTTTAGAATAATGCTTCGAAATCTGCTCTGAACCAGGGAGCAGAAACTTCCATCGTTAACGGATATTGTTGGTAATTTCCAATTATGATACCATAAGGCTATATAATTATTAAAAATTCATAATTTCCGACACGATACCCATGGTTAACTACCGTAAAGCTTTTTATCTGTCTCTGTATGTATAAAATTCAATCCATCGAAGTTACCACGTAGATCTAACATTCATTTGCAACTGGGCAAATTTGTAAATTTTCGCCGAGACCATCACTTTAGACATCTTCAGAAATAAATTTCAGGCAAGTCTGAAAGAAATGTATTTTGAAAACCACGAATTCCAGTATCTCTTCGTTCTCCCATCGTTTCGATACGGCCGAAGGGTGCCTCACACCTTTTTGAATCATAGGCAGCACGTATGAAGCCCGCCCAAATTACAGGTAACCCCAGGAACCGCACGCCAATAACCCCAATATAACCGTGGCTCGAAAATATCATCGTTTGCGTGGCGGTATCGGAAATAACGGCGACCTCGTTCGCTTTCACGCCCGGCGGAACGGTTTTCAGTGGAGGATTTCACTCGGCTATCGTCCTCAGCCCCCATAACTCGCCCACTTTTCCATTCCTCTTTTGCCGATAGAAGTCTCGTTCGCTTATCAAATTGACAGAAACAATAGGAGTGCCCCATTCATCATATCGAAGATACTACACGAATTTTCCAACCGAACACTGCCTGGAAATTTCTCAGAATTATTCCACGGCACTTCTAGCGCTCGCTCCCATACACAACGCGACACTATTAACGAAATGAGCTTCGCCCGAATAGTTCGTCGAGGATAATTGATGGGACAGTTTCCACTTCGTCCTCCAGTCGTCGTCGCTGGGCACAAAGACGGGCTCCAGGTGGTCCACGCGACAGATAATGGCGTCGCTGTCTGCACATCCGCTAATTCGGGCCTCGGAACTCCTGCAGGAGGCGAAATCCTGACGGGAGTTTCAGTTATCGCTCGAGCGGTCGCCGGCCGGTTGTAGCAGACGAACCGGTAATTGGTGTCTGAAAGCTGTTTTCAGGCGGAAACCAATCGTCCTCCTCGAGGAAAGTTTCACGGCTACTCTGTGCCGGAGTTTCCTTGGCCTGTCCAAGCCACGGGCTTGAGTTACAATCGTTGAATCGGAGCAGACGGTGGCCGGAAGGGGGAAGAAAAATTGTGGGTGGCGAAACGTGAAAACAGTTGGACACTGAGGCTTCGGTCTACTCGGGAGCTGGGCGCGAGACTGTAACACTTTTCGGGGACCAAGACAACGGAGAGATCGAAGGAGGACAGCTTGGATATATTTGTCTGTAGCAGAGGCCGAATCGTTGACAGATTCTTTTGAGAATCGATTCCATAGAAGTGAGTGATTGGTGATGAGTTTTGAGCCTTTCTGTGTTGAAATTTTTGGATGTAAGGTATGTATATTTTATTAAAGGGGCTTATTAAAGTGAAAGATTTCGTGAGAGATCAGACGACACGTTGGAATTTAATATTATTGGGTTAGGTGTGCACTTACAGAGGAACAGGTCGAAGTGACAGTCGTTGATTTTGATGCGACTTTGGTAGAAAGTAGTTCTTACACAAATATTTGGCAGGTATTTTTTTTATTGAGTGACATTCGTGTTAAAGGGGTGAAAACAGCCCTCAAAATTGAGGCCGGAGACATGTTTCAATATCTTGGGAACCACTAGAGCCAGGAAAACGGCATACATAGCAAAATTGTGTATTTTTTAATAAGGAATATAGCTGCGCAAACAAAAAAAAATAAAAAAAAAACATTCTAAATCATTTTTTAGAATCTCTACATAAAATAAGTCAAATATCTTTGTAAGAAGTACTTTTTTCCAAAGTCGCATCAAAATCTGCGATTGTCACTTCGATCTGTTCCCTTGTTAGATATCTGACGAGTTTGTAATGCTGATGGAACTTCAGAAGTCTTGTCAAAAGGATGTACTCTCTACTGGACTACACAGGCATGTATCTAGAACAATCTGGGACACCTGCTGACTGTAATTTCGCATCGCTTCATAAGAGGAATTGTGCCCAGCTCTCAATTGTAAGGCAGAGCGGAGGAATCAGTGAGCAGCATGGCTGAACGAGGTGAAAAAGTGCAGATTAAGAACAGGACCGAGCATCCCTCACCTTGTAACGGTGCCAAACGCAAGAGGGGATGGAAAAGGGAGAACATTAAGAGATAAAGGATTCCTCGTCACGGAATTTACGACCAATCTCGTCCCGCAGCACTATTCGTGGGTGCTTACAACGGCTTTCAAGGTTTCCCGTTCGCTTCGTTGCGACATTTATTACATCGACGTCTCTCGCAGAAAATGTCCCATAGAAGACATCGAAGATCCACGCGAACTGTTTATATATTCCAATATAAACTATTAATATTTGTACCTGCAAATATACTTTGCTCATAAAATAAAAAACTTCCCACGCATGAAAAAGGATAATAATTTTGTGTGTACCCAATAAAATCCCTCCAACGAAATCCAATAATTGCCATATTTAAAGGAAGCGGTACCAGAGGAAAAATTAAATTCCTGAAAAGGGAAGCTTTGCGTTGCGTTTAAACGCAGCGTTCAATCAATTCCACGTACCTATCTGAATATTCGATTTGTCGGAGCGTTCGCGCGTGGAACAAACCCGGGGCGATAAAATATAATTTAACGATCGCGAGATAAAAGTTACAGCGCCCAAGATTCGACGACTACAGTTTGTAGCCGGCATTTTGCACGAAGCCGCAGATGCTTGCCCCTCTTGTTTGCTGCAGCGTGGTCTGCGGTGCATGCGTCTCGCCGCATGTGCCGATGCACATGCACACGTGCATACAGCCTGCAGGCCAGTGCTATGCAGATCGGCACAGCATTATGCGTTTATTGCGTGCTGCGCGGTAATGCGATGACGGGCTCGATGATCGATTGTAAAAGAAGAATCGAGCTGCTAGTCTCGCTAACTTATTATGGTAATGGCTTTGGTGATAACGGAACGGGTGCTTGGGAATAAAATATAAATAGGAACGAGAATAGATATTGAGCTCACAGAAGAAAGACGAGTATGAATACTGTTTTTTGGAGGGAGATTAAATATTGTGGATTAAAAGGGTAAATACTCAGGATTTGAGAATGATAAAAAATAAAAGTGCCTGCAAATGCTAGAGTAAACATTTAGATTTTGAGAGCATGGGAGGTGAAGACACTTTGGATTAAAAAATAAGCGATTTTACGGAGAAAAGTACAAATATCAGTATTTAGAAGTACTGTGCTAGTAGGCACCTGGAATTTGGGAATAGAGGAAGTGCAGGTAATAATAGATTAGGCAGAGGTAGATAAATTGGAATCTTCTTACCCACGCAATTTGTTCAATTTTATAAAAAACTAGCTTTAGTACTCGGCTTCGCTCGAAATTTATATTCTGATTTTATAAAAGCTTTTTTTTGGGTGAAAATAGCCACATTTATCTGCATTAGCCAGGCATAATGAGCTGAGGTACATTTCATGAGCCCAGAATTTATCGTTCGAAAGTTTTTATGCGACAGAGAAACACACAAACATATCGAAGCTTTTGCTTGATATATTGTGCCCCATTTGACGTATAATTAAGTAAAACAATTAGTAGATTGTACCCTGGCAATAGGAAACAGACACTATCTGGTGTCTGAGCCTCTGTGAACAATAAATATAACAAATTATCAAATATAAATGTAAATACATAAATTAAAATATGACCATTCCCTAGTAGCATTTCTGGTTGGCCCACCGTATCCCCAAGTTGGAAATTAGTTGGCCATCCAAATGGCAACAATAAATGCTACTAGGGTTATATGTTGAATTTTCATAATTTCTATAATCTTTGGCTCACTTGAGCTACCCCTAAACATAAGAATCTATTGTCCAAAGTTTTTACATAGGGTTTGTATATCTAAAGGAACAAATCAGGATGGTAAGACTTTCTTTTTAACTCCTAAGCTCCACCCTAATAATCATTCATCATTTAGTAATGAAATTTTTGTATAAATTATCGCCAATACCTTTCGACCGCGAAGATAAATGTACGCAAACGACGGATGGAGTCGAAACTATGCAGAAGTATTATTCTCCCCCGAATACAAGTGGAAACGTGTTCCCAGCCGCAGGTGAATTCGCCAAACAAATAGAAAGTCAAGTTAGATTTATGTTCCATGCACGAAAGTCCGATTGTTTGCCGCGACCTGACGTGTGCGCTTGCATGCACCGAAACGTGTGCATGGAGGTCAGGCGTCTCATGCATTCGTCGCATGTGCGACCCACGATGTCGTCAGATTGCGCAGCTTGCTTTTACAGCTCCGCACGTGCATTTCCCTGAGAAAAATTTCATAAAATTTTTAGAGAATCTCATAACGAAAGGGTCGAGGTTAGAAATAGCAAACGGGACGATCCCCCGTCGTATAATTAACCC
Source organism: Andrena minutula (assembly GCA_929113495.1). NCBI lineage: Eukaryota > Metazoa > Arthropoda > Insecta > Hymenoptera > Andrenidae > Andrena > Andrena minutula. The sequence goes on along the minus strand of OV815994.1, from coordinate 26,179,400 downwards.
TTAAAACGATACTCCGTCGACGTACTGTCTTAACCAAAAATTCTGCCCTTTTACTATGCTCCAGGCTCGCAGCACGACGGGCATCGGAACGATGTGAGAGGAATGTATGGGTGAACACCAAACGGGCAAGGAAGATTCGACGAAATCACGAACACGTGGCGGGACGTAAAGCGGGGTAAGTTTAAACGATTACACGTTGAAGAGTCATAGAGTCCCACCAAAGAGAGATTAAAAAAATATCTCGGAATCTTTAAAAGCGCATCTCGCACGTCACGTGAGTCTGTCAAGGGTGGTTTCATCCCCGGAAAAAAATTGGGTTTCGGGAGGCAGCCTATCCAGGGGCCATCGTTCGTGGAGGATCTCGACTCGGAAGATAAACGACCTCGGTATTCGGATAAATAAAATTCCCCGGCAACACCGTCGTGGCTGGAATCTCCTCGACCGAGCCAATCGTATAAGTATCGTTGGATTTCGTCTCACGTATCTTGGCGGGGCAGCCAGTGGATGACGAATAAAGAATGGAAACGTTGGCGATCGTAAAGGGTTTCGTTTTCGACGTTCAACGAATATAACTCTTTCATGGAGCCTTGCGCTCGTAACGGACGACGGGAACGTTCCAACTTTTTCTTCCTCGACCTGGCAAAGTGGAGAACAACGGGGGAACTTTGGAAACGTCGAAGAAACCGGGGGATATGCCATAGCTGACCGGTGTTTCGCGCAACGTCACGTTCGGAACGAAACGTTTGAACGGTATGCGGGCCCGTTCGTCCAGCAGAATGGCGATAATTTCTGTTGCTGGTTTCGCGACGGGATTTCCGGTAAACCGAATTGTTCCGGATCAAATTCCAATCGAGGGCTCACTAGCGGGGTAATACACGTTCAAAATAATACCATTGGCACGCGACGTTTGCCAGTTTGGGCGAGTGTTACTGGTATCGAGGCATTCGTAATCGATTGGGTTTCGTGTATCACCTGTAAATGTTCAGTGAAAATTGCACACCTCAAATTGAGCTCTGGTAATGGGATATACAGTAGAAACTCTCAGAATCTGTTTAATTTTAGAAGAATCAGTGTAATTTTGCCTGTGACTCTAAAAATTGTTACTATTCAACTGTTACACTTCGATTTTGATGAGTTTTACGGAGATTATTGTTCACGAAAAAATATTTGACACCTGTCATTTTTTATCGGCAAGCATCCATATCTAGAAGGTGAAATCAGCCCTCAAAGTTGGGGGTGAAAAACACGTTTGCTCCGAAACCTCGGATAATATGCACCATAGAAAAAAATCTTTTAGACGAAAATGATGTAGTTTTTTATAAAAAATTTCGCTACGCAATCAGATTTGTAATACGTCGCTTTGTTTAAACAATAAGTATATTTAAAAGGTAATAATTTTTACTAAATCTGATTACATGGTTAAATTTTTTATAAAATAATACATCATTTCCGTATAAAAGATTTTTATCTGTACTGCATACTTTCCGAGATATGGGGCAAACGTTATTTTCACCCCTAACTTTGAGGGCTGATTTCACCCCCTAGATATGAATGATTGCCGATAAAAAATAGGTGTCAAATATTTCTTCGGGAACTATAATCCACGCAACCGCGTCTACGTCAACATATAACAGTTTGGTAATGTCCGTTGTAAGAAATGACTCGCAGAATGTATTCAAGCAAGAATGCATCCCCAACAAGCAGATATTTCTGAGTATTTCCTAAAGTAAGGATACCGCTTTACATCACCTACTTCAATTCTGTCCACCATTCCATGTTTACACTTATCCCGTATTTTCTTGAATACATCTTCACCGACACTTACCACCAGAAATCCCAGCCAAGCGACAAGGGAAGCATTTTTCCCTGTTGCAACGCAATTTCGGTGAAATTCCGTGCGAAGAGAGGGGGGGGGGGGAAGGGGCAGTAGTTTCGCAACAATGCGGCCCGGCGGAAATACGACCACGGAATTCTTCGCGTGTCGGTCTGAAAGCCACAATTTTATCTGCAATTGCGGCACGCGAGTTCGCTTTGAAAGTATCCGCAAACTCGCCGACGGAGAGGCGACAGAGCGAGCGCTCGGAGAGGATTAGGAACGCCGTAGCCGTGCCGCGGAAGAAAGCGGTCTGCTCGATCTAGCAGGCACAAAAGGATCGAGAAACGGGGGAGTTGGGTGGAAAGGAGGTGGAGGAGGGACCGTAGAAGGGAATGCCAGAGCCCATTGGAAAATAGAACGAGACAAAGCGGTGGCTGGAGCAGTGATTCGATGCTCGATGCTTCCTGGCTTTCGGCAATCGTCAAAGGACGAAAATTGAACCGCAGGAAGCTTGAGACCGCGATCCAGAAAAGTTCCGTGATCAGCGCGCTGAATTTTTCCGCCGATAGCAGGGAAATTCGCGCGAGGAGAGGGAAAAAGGAAGAGGTTGATTCCGTGGGAATTGTCAAAGCTAGATTAGAAGTTTGAACGATGGGGAATGAAGGACAGGTGGAAGTTATCGAATTAAGGCCCCCGGAGTTTCCTACGCTCCTTTCATTTTCGATCAATTATAGATGATTGAAGGGATAAAGGGAATTCCATTCCAGCCGGTGTAAGAAGGGTGTAATAACAGCGGGACGTCGGCGAAGGCTTCACGGACACTATGATTGTAGTTCGTGCCTGAGGAACTTTCTACTTATATTTCGAAGCCACTATCGATGATTGAAGGGATGAAAGGAGATTCTGTTCCCCTTCGGTAGGAGGATGGCGTAATAGAAATCGTGCTGTTCCGTGAAGGAAAACGTCGATCGCGTTTCAACAAATTAAATGATCGCGACTCGTGCTCGGGTAACCTGAGAAGCAGTTTCATCCCTGCGAAAGACTGCATCGGGGCGGGCATGACAAAGGGAAGGGTTTCAAACTAAATGAACGAGCCATTAACACTGAGAGCCTGCCACGGGGATACTTACGTTTCTTGTTAATGTCTTGCTCAGTGCTAGTTGGCGATGGACCACAGACTTGCTAAATATATACTCGATAATAAAGGAATATAGATTTTCTGCTAATACCCCGAAAATATTAGATTCTATGCACTCTCGGACAGATTCAGAGGCGATAGAAGACTCTTCGTCACGGATACATCAATTACCGTAAACTGGGGCACATTGTCTGGTTTTTGAAACATTTTGCAATAATGTAAGTCCGGGAGAGTTCGACCATTTTTTGGAAAAGAAATTGTAGCATCGTCGTATTTCACATTTTTGTCGTTTTATGCACATTAAAGCAAAGCCCAAGCAATTTAGGGTATATATAAATTATAGTGTGCGATAATTTCAAATATTTATTTTCTTTTTCAATCAAAAACATTGGCATTGCAACTGGTCGGTCTCACCCGCATGTCGGGGTTGGACCGTCCACCCACTACGAGTAATCATGGTAGTGATCGACCACCTCATCAAAAAAAATTAAATACGAATACATACGTATTGATGGTGTTACACTGTAGTTATATGCATATTATATCCCCAATATCGGAAGAATGTAAATAAATTTATCTGTTTTTCAAATATCGCCCCCACTGTAAGTTGGTCTAAAAACTTTCAGCCTCGCATAAAGTCTTAACTGTATTTTATAATTCAAATATGGATTTGTGACAATGGTCAATGTGAGATAAACAACAAGTGCCCCATCTTGCGTCAGTCTTAAAATATCAGCACTGGCCGGACTCTCCCGGACTAACCCTATAATATAAAAATTACCATTTTTACATTTGCTTTAAGTATTCAATTACAACATTGCACCTTTTGTGATTGCGCTACAAGTGTAAAATGCAGAAAAATTTTGCCCTGTTCCTTTTTTAATACGTGTTAACTAACTACCAATTTTGCTCCACTTTATGGTACCTTCAAAGAGCAAGACTCTCCTCCGCTTTTTCCTGCGCAGTTCAAAGAAAAGCTATCAGAATCTGTCACAAAGGATCCCAGTGTGAGGCGCGCAAAGCAGTTGAAGCTCGTGGCAGAAGGAACCGCGGCTTTAAGCGGGTGTTATGCGCGCGATGTTTCAGATGCGCCTGAGAAATTAATCATGCAAGACGTTCTCTAAGCGTTACCGCCCGGGAAGCGACTCAACGGCGTTGTTAATACTCTCTTTCTGGCCCCCGCTCCAGCACAAAGGTTAAACAGTATTAGCTGTCTCGTATAGCCCCTCTTCCTTATTTGTATATGCTGGCGTGAACGCGTGCACGTACACGCGCTATTACGCGCGACGAGCATTCCAAGCGGCGTTGTGGTTGTGAAAATTTAATTAAAACGCGTACCGACCTGTGCACGCCCGTCTCGCCGCGGATACCGCGCGTTGGTGACGAGATCCCGTGGCAACGAGTGTCCTCCTTTTAGCGCGGCTTGGGGTCTGGGCCGATGGTAAATTGCGCGGAACAGGAGGATGCAGGTGTCGGGAAATACTCCGTGGAGAATATGAGAAAGTTTCAGATGGACGATGTCCATTCGAATGCGCATTCGTTGGATAGGGGGATGTTGCGGGTGGACGTTTTCATCTGTGCGAGAAGAATTCTGTGTGGGAAGTCCGATTGAAATGTTGGGTGATGAGGGTATACTCAAATGTGATAAAATAGTGTTTATTTTACTGTGGCTTTGATACTAACCTTTAGAGGACCGGCTTTTTTAAAAAAAATAGTGGTTTTCAGTTTCCAAATATTTATATTTATATAACGTCAATTTTGCGCAGAATTAGAGGATTTGCACAGACCCCCAAAAGGGGCTTTACTGGTTTCCTAAAGGTTTAAAGAATCGCCAGTGTAAAGTTAAAATTAAAGTTAAAGGTAAAGCTAAAGGCAAAACTAAAGCTAAAGTTTATTCGACGCTAAAGTTGAAACGCTTGACGAATAAAAAATTTAACATTATTTGTGGAAAAATCTAAACCCTGAAGTAACTTTTATTTGATCCTTTATTTGAATAATTTTTTATTTGATCCTCAGTGGTCACATCTAGGTCCCCTCCTATTTCTTCTTTTTATTAATGACCATAAAGGCATATTCCTGAACAGCAAATTTCTGATATATGCGGATGACTTGCAAATTTTCCAAACTATTCGTAACGGTCAGGATGTGAATAAGTTGCAAGAGGACCTGGGCAGATTTGAACGGTGGTGCACCGCCAACAAGATGCGGTTAAATACAGCTAAATGTGTTTTAATGAGGGCCCACAGGGCTGTCAGCGGGGTATTGTCGACCTATAGGCTATGTGATGCCCCCCTGATAGAAATCGGGGAAGTTAATGACCTTGGAGTAACGATCATGTCTAGCCTCGATTTTCGAATCCACTATACGATAGTGACTGGTAAGGGGATGAACACCCTCGGTTTCATCGCAAGATTTGGCAAGCATTTCAGAAGGGTCGAGTCCCTTAAGCTCTTATAGGTTGTGCTCGTCAGACCGCTGTTGGAACATGCATCGGCGATCTGGAACCCTAGACACAAGCAATACACAGCTATGTCGAAAGGGTACAGCATAAATTCCTTAGGCTTGTCTCTAGGGCTTCGGGTAGCTGAATGCGGTTCTGCGATCACGACTACGGTCCTGCATTGCAGGCAACAAGGATTGCTACCCTTAGTGACAGGAGGTTTGTTTCGGATCTAATGTTCATCTATAAAGTGCTACATGGTCAGATTGACTGCCCGGCGCTCGTGGCAATTGCGTCCTAGGCCCCTTTTCAAGTAAAAAAATCCCATAAATAGAGCCATGGAGGCAGTGCTGGATTTACCTTTGGCTAACAAGGCTGAAGTCTATGGCCCCGTTTAGCTGGGGGCTCCTTATTCTAAATATTTTCTTTGAAAAATTAGCATTTTTATATTATCTTTATTAACTTATATCTTTAATGTTTATTTATGTTAATCTTATGTTTAGTTTTTATATTCAATGTTAATTTTTAAATTAAATTCTTATTTAGATTATATGATTGTTCTTATAAAAAAAAAAAAAATCAGCGTCATTTTATTTTTTACATTTAACCGAGGGCCCACCAAATATTCAGCCTAGGGCACCTTGAAAGGTAAATCCGGCTCTGCATGGAGGAGGCAAATCGGTACCTTACGGACACCAATTTATTTTCTCCATCGCTTGATTCATTTCGGAATAGATTATTTGAGGCAGTCAGAGCAAGAACGGACCAACCCACATTAAATTTTTTTTTTATATGGTTAGTAGAGCCTATTGGAACACGTTATTACTACTAATTCAATTTCGAAAAAAATGTGGGTTAGTCCGTTCTTGCTCTGACTGCCTCATTTATTAGTCGACTATCTGTCCCCGGCGTAGATGCGTACTGCGATTACGTTACCAGATTGATGTATGTATACTTCTTGTATTAGTTACTATTATCTTATAAACTAAATGGTTTCCCGTTGAATAATAATAATAATAATAATAATAATTATTATTATTTAGTTAATCCCAAACACGGTGGCGTGGATAGGTGTAAGTAGAACGGGTCAACGATCAGGTAGTCCAATTTCAGCGCACTAGACAGTGGAAGTGGATTTTACGCATAGTTGTCGAATTGCCAGGTGGTTCTGTATCTGTGTTCAGGTATCTGTGGATACGTGAACTGGTTGTTCGAACTTGTTGGGAAAGTTGTGTGAAACGGAAAACGAATTACTATACCAGGAATGCTTGGCAACACTTCGCAACGTGGATCTTAATTTCGCGGCAGTCCACGAAGATCATCCAATCAAGAATTCCGTTTGGCAAACCCTCCCGATCTTCTTTAATAATTACCTTCTACCAGACGGATTATATTGGAAAGGGCATTATTGCAAATGGAAAAGTTTCTTCTTTCGGGGAACATCCCTCATCCCCAACGCGAAGGATTCAATTCGCCTGCAATAATGCGCGGATAACGAGGCAGAGGAGTTCAATAAGGGAACTGGGCCATTTATCAAACTTAACATAACTTCGTTATTGTAATTTCATAGAGAGCACGTTACACGGTTCACGAAAATATTAGAACAGAACCACTTGGGAGACGATTAATCAAGAATTTCGGATAAAAATAGGAAACCTTGTGTATACTAACAACAATATACCTACACGACACTCTTGTAAACTATAAAACAATAACTATAAAAAAAATTCATAAAATGGGAATGGAAGTAGCACAAAGAAAAGAATCTCACTATCATTAAACTCAATCATGAAGCTACGTAACGTATATTACTACCCTTAACCACTCTGTTGAAGAATCTTCTTTGATTGGATTCCAGCGTTGAGCCTGCTGTGCGTAAAGAAATTCTCCGGCAGCGGAACCATGCTGGAGGCGCCGCCCGGAAGTCGCGAGGACCTCGTGGAAGCAGCGAGGACACCATGTACACCCACAGGTTCGTACCCTTTATCATAAACTTTAAATGCGGAGTTAGGGGACCGCTAAATCTACCAGGTCTTATGCACACGTGCCCCCGCCAGCTCACTGAATAAATAACGGTAACGAACGGTTTTCCGTGCGCTCATAAATAAATGAACGAGGGCGAGCACTTTCGAAAAGTCGAATTTCAACGAGGACGTTTAATTCTACCCCCGGACGGTCGGAAACTGAAATATCGAGCGCGTGTTCATCATAAAGTTTGAATGGAGATGTAGTGTCCTCGCTGAGACCAGGGAATGGGTAGGAGCGTATGGAAGTTTCAGCTTTTGCTCGGACTTTTCCTGATAGATAATGAAAATTTGTGAAAATAATGAAGCACGGCTCGCTAAGCTTCTTCCTCCCAGCGAGCTTCGTTTTAGTATAAATTCAGGAGCTTGAATATTCGTTTAAGTGGCAGAAGGGTCGATTCAAGAAGAGGGAAAGTCAGTTTGAAGATACGCAAGTGAGTACGACGGCAAGAAAAAATTCATCTTTCCGCGTTGCTGGATGTAAAAAGCCTGAATCGCGAGTGATTAACCCAGTTCCCGTTTTCATAATTGAAGTTTGGGCCACGCACGGGGTTGAATACGACAGTGGCACGCTTCGCGGGACACTGAAAACACGCCCGCCGTTTTCAATGTGTCTCTACACATATTTATCAAACTTTTCCCCTTCCTCCACCACTTACCGGGGTCAGTGCCCGCACACGTGCATTCATACACAAGAATTTCTCATAACTTTTGCAGAGTTACATCCAATTTTATTCTACATATTCTACACACTTCTGTCATTACATGAAATGCCCAATCCTCAAATCTTCTCAAAAAACAAATTCAACATAAATTGAATGAAATATCTATATTAAATAATATTAAATAATATTTATTCCCAATACTGCACCATCTAAAATCAAACACGACGAACGTTATAAGTAAAACACTTAAATGGAGCGCTAATCATTGACCTACACTACTTCCTCTTCCCTTTTTAACCCTCGTACAACGAATGCAGGGTCATTTTGATCCAACTCTGACAGTCTATCACGATGTTATATTTGTGTTGGCAATGGCAAAATATCGTATATGATGCCTAAATTGCAGTAACATTATTTGTAAAAATCATACAGGAGATACACCTACTTTATGTACCAAATGTACGTAAATAATCTTTTATATATTTCCTTATTAATAAATTTTAGTTAACTTGAGAAATTTTAATTATTTAATTCATTTTATATTCAATTTTTGTGAAACCGGAATACCATACAAATATTGCTATGGGTCAAACTGACCCTGCATTCGTCTCACGTCACCATATCCACCATTCGTCTTTCGAGGGTTAATCACCGAATTCGCTACACCACTAATACAAATTCCGAAAGTAGATAGCTGCTATGCACCTATCGAACGAAAGCCCATATGCAAGTGGGAAACGTGCAACCAGTAATCGAAACTGACGGTCGATCACGCCTGAAACCACGATTGTCCGACATCGAGGAAAGACATGGTCCCCGGTGAATGGCATCTGGTTATTTCAGGGGACAACAGGTGCCGATATTCCACGGGGACATTTTTGTGATCGCTTTGTTCTCCAGCGTGCCCCCCTCCTTTTCATACTTCCCCCGCGCTTTCGCCGCTATTCATGCCCCGTTCACAGGTGCCAAAAAGCAAACAATTGACGGAGTGCGTCGATCATCGTAATTCCCTGACACCCAAAATCACCCCCCATTTGACGCGACCTCGGGCTCGCTCCTTTATTCCTGCGAGGCACGGTGACAAAGCCGAATCAGAAGGGGACAGGAAGGAGGCACGATCGATGAACCGATTTCCCTCTTCCTGCTGGCATCATTATCGCCGCGGGGCCTACTTGTAACAGACCCAATGGACAGGCACTTTTTATCGCGATGAAGCAGCGCTGTCCGACGATGATTGACGGTCTGACTTTGCGCTCCATCAGCTACGGGGAGCGAGCTTTTTATCGCTACAATCAATGGGCAGTTTCACGTTTCTTCTACGTCATCCGGTTCATTGTCTTTTCACTGCTTTTTCGGTGTAATTAACAGCGTTGTTTCCGAAACAGAACAATGAAGGGAAACGTGTAACCGGAGAAATGTTGTTCGACGGGTACACAAAGGCAATTACGGCTTTGAGAAATTATAACGCTGGTTCAGGAACTGTCGTAGAAACTCCAAGCGTGAAGAATGTCCCATTCACAACTGGAGTAGTTACGGACAAAATGTAAAAGTTCTGTAACTCCTGTAACCAACTTGGATTTCAGTAGAAATGAATGGGATAAGTCAGACACGAATTTCCTAGTCCCCGCTGAGGCCATTGTTACGTGTAGAGGCTTATAGGCCTTGTTAAGTGTTTGATAAGGCGTCACGCAATTTATCAACGTGGTCAAACGTTCATTCGGGACGTTATCACCGGGGGAGAAAAATCCCTAGCTTGCAATCTTGATGCTTGTTCTCGCGTGGATCATTAATTATAGAAATTACGATCTTGTCGTTAACCTCCTTTATAAATTGCAACACGGACAGGCGCACGAGGGTGCACTCGAGTTCGGATGCGTCCGCGATCGCGAGTTTCTTTGATCGTTCCGTCGAGCCCCCCGCAGAAGGGTGGGGACCTTAGCCCTCTTCGGTGTCGAGAACACCGACAGTAATTGACACCACTTTCACGGCTAAACCGCTTTCCAATTTTCTCCTTATTTTCACGGCGTAATAACTTAGCCTGGGTTGACGGAGTTCAGCCGCTGTGCCGAGGGCGAAAAGGAGGGTTGCTACCACCGCGTGCGGCCAGTAATGGCCACGTATATATAGACACTTCTTTGCAAGGCGGCGAGATAAGCTCTCATTGGCGACCGAAGCGTAATCACTACGGCTTCCTGAAATAGCCTGAACCTTCACCCCGTCGCACCTTTCGAGCCCGTCATTTCCCTTTCCTGTGATCCTTGGCAGAGCAAGTTCGATCACCGGCGAGGAGCTGTTCACGAATGTATAGCTGCTGTCTCGACTTTCAACCTTCCCCCATGAGTCAAGGACTGTATCAGCTATTTTCGTAGGCAGAATTTCCGCTGAGTTATTCCAGCGATATATGTAATCGTCTGTGTGATTTTAGTGGATTCAGTGGAACGAAGCAGCATTAGTCAGACGTGTAGTTCCCTCTCCAGATTTTTGGAGCTGAGCGAATGTGCTTTAACGTTAATTTACGATACAGCTATTACTGTTGAGAGCTGCACAGCGGGATCTTAAAAGCAACCAGCGATTTATTATCGTGATAGAGAGTTATATTGTTAAATGCAACAGCCATAAAAAATTGCTCCTCAATTATAGGAAGCATGTTCCTGTAGCCTTCACTGAGGGACTTCCACCTTGTATCTCATATTTCCAGAGACATTCGAGTGGCAATAGTCAGCAGACTATCCAATATATCTTTCTAATATTCCCAGAATAGCTTAATACCAGGGTTCTACAACGGTTATCGAAGGCAATTATCATTCGTCCTCGGTACCTTAATGCTACGACTCCCCCGTGACAAAACGACTCCGTTTCCCTCCGGTTACAAGTATTCGCCTGAATAGAATCGATCCTTTCCACTGTACGTAACCGGGTATAATTGGATCCAGCGGTCCATTGCGCGGTTGTAACCAATACGAGATAGTACCTGCAAAAAGAGGGACCAGGAATGGCGAACGATACAGCCGGTAATCGGATTCGTCAATTATTACCGATAAATTATGGTCGATACGTATTAACGGCGCCACAGCCTGCCGGCCAGTCGAATAAATATTGAAAGGGACAGTTTGCATCGTGCTGCGCTCCAGACAAATCGCATTATCATCGACGCTACCATATTCGTTAGTGACCATCGATTGTTCCAGCGCCTCCATTCGCGATTCGTATCGAAAGCGTGCTGGCCCAAATATTCCACGATTTTATTCATCTCGCTGCGGCGATACTCTTTATTGATACGGGCCAGAGGGACTGGGAAATGTTTCCCAGGGATTTTCCACGGTCCATAAGTTCGGAACGGTGTTCATTAATTATCCAGAGTTCATGCTTCACGTTACGAAAAATGGTGAAACTTCGATAGCCAGAAACGTGGTTGCATATTGTATGGAGTTTCTGATGCATTTTTTATGAGGTGCAGTCGAAAATTCTGCAAGATTGTCAATTACTTATTAACGAGTGGTCTGTGTATCGATGGTATACATTTATGCTCTCGTTACCGGTTATGTATTATCAGCTATAAAGCGGCTTGTAATGTGATTTAGGTTGATAATAGCGAATTTGAAGTTTATGTAATTGCATGGTGATCCGAAATAGGTAGTTGAGGTGGAAAAGAGGTGAACTATCCGGAGGACTCAATCGAACCTATAAAAGGAGTTCTATTTTTCAAAAGAAGAAACTAAAAAGATAAAAGCGACAAATAATTATGTCCTTTCTGAAGAAACTTCATTCTACAACTTCAAATTAGATTTACTGCTATTAATGTACCTTCTATTGTATCGTTTTATGAACAAACCACGTTATATTGTCGTCAGTTTCCCCCGAATTTCTCAAGCTGTGATAACGCGGCTTTCGTGCGTCGTTAACGAGGCAACAAATATCCGAAGGACACTCTGTTCCTTCCCCTATTTCCCCCTTTGATGTGTCAAACTGTCCCCCTCCTCTTATAAATCTTAAGGAGTTTAATTCCACGTAATTGCCCAAGTTTTCATCGTACCCTGCGGCCAGGGGTTCGAGGGAGACGAAGAAAAGGGAAGGCGAGGAGGAGGAAGGAATAAAATGGAGCGGGGGTGCTGAAACTTTTTAAGACCGAGATTTTTAATGTCGCCCATGGCGGCCGGGCTGCTCGAACGATCGTTATTTACCTTTCCACGAGCGTGGAAGACAGTATTCGGGTGCAGAGTGGGTGTGGGCGGTAAAAAGGGGGCTGGCGTTCGGTCGAATCGACGACATTTTGATTTATAGCCGGAAAATGGAAATCTCGCGTTAGGATCCAGCCGAGGTCGGGTCCCGCGGGGCACACAACTCGGTTTTTGGGCGCGGTTGAAACGGTATCGAACGGATGTCCGTGCTTTTTTACCCCGGATCACCGACTGACAGCGAGAAAAAAAAGGGATCTTATAAAATAGGGTCACACTTTCAATCAACGGCACAAAGAACAATTCGGTTTACGTATTCCATAGAAACGAAGTTACAATACTTTTCACTTAGCGTGTCGAGAGACGAATAGAAATCTAGGAAAGAATGGAAGTCTCTCATTGTTGAAGGCTGATCCCTGTCAAATAATTCACGCGATTACCTTTAAAATTTAAAATCACCAGGAATTTACAATCTTCTTCCTATACAACGTTTATAATCCAAAGATCACTGGAGGTTACGAAGATTACTTTGCAAAAATTCTGACGAAGATTGAAGCTTAGATCACGGAAGGTGGTGAGCTCAGGGCGCGAAGCTTCCAAGGACTCTTCCGCTAAAGGGTATTGAAAATCTCCTAAGTGAACTGCCATTGGATTTACGACATTTTAGAAGCGTGACTTATCGCGTGCACCCTCGCCCGAGACCGCAGCCGAGGCGGTGGCTGAGGAAAAATCGTATTTCCCGGTAGCAAAGCAACGCGATAACAGAATCCAATTAGCCGACACTCCTCGGTGCGCCAGTTTCTCTGGTAACTTCATGCAAGAAGGGGCAGGCCTTGTTAAAAGTAAGTCGGTGGCTTTGCAAGGGCTACTTCTTGAACTTTGCCTCGTGGGTCCATGGGCGAGGGTTCGCGTCGATGAGGGAAGAGAACGAAACGTTCGTTCTTGTTTGGGGGGCTGATGGAGGGGTGAGCTAAAGAAATCTGTTATTGCTTAATAGACGACGTCAGCGAAAAGAAGAATGAAGAACGACAGCGGCGGGGAGGAAGGGGGTGCACGATTATGCAGCGTCCGGAAGAAAGGACAGGAAGGTTGACCTCATTAATAAAAGATCGGTCACGCAGGCGTACATTTGTACCAGTTAGAGCTGATTACGTCGGGTCAGGCTTTATTACGGACGGAGATTTATAGCACGCACTTCAGTAACAAGGAAACTTCGAGTTGAATGGAAAGCGTTTATTCAGCATGCTGCCCCCTTCTTGGGGGGATGCAAGGAAAAGGGGGATGAATATAAGTAGTTATAGTATGGGAGTCCGAGGCCACGGGGAGGGGTAATTGTGCCCGCGGGGGAGGAGCGAGATCAGGCGGTGCGTCAGCTGAGTCGAAAGTCCCTAGGCCAGACCAAGCTGCTGAGCGCCGAAATTTCCTACGCTGCACAGTGCGTTGATACATGGACAAAAATTGAAGAATCAAATATTTTGCAGGGTGATATTTATCATCTAATATTTACATCAAGATATTCAGGAAACGAGTTCGGTTATGCTTGCTAGGTTACCGTAATTGTTTACGATGTTATTTACCATCTTAACTTGGAATCTAAGGACTGCAAGCGTCACTCGAAATTCATACGCGGTAGAGTTACTGTCTTTTTTTTTATTTAGATCTTAAGAATATTTATTATTCTTCGCTCACTTTATTAACTATGGATTCTTACACTTTATTAACTGTTGAAAATTATTGTTTAGGCTTATGGCCTTACTGATCATTAGAAAACATCTTAGTCCCGAGAATGAAAATTTTATTTCAACCGACTTTTTAAAAAATACGTAATAAAACGTATCCGTGATTTTTTATATTTGGTTCCCCTAACTTTATACTTAAATGACCCCCTTATCTGCGACTACCTGCAATTATTTGAGAAATAAATTTTTTTAGAAAAATGTGTGCAGATCTAATATCTTTGAAAAGTAGATTTCTTTAGACCAAAGCAAAAAATTGATGGAATCTATGACCACATTTTGGTACTTTTAAATATAAAAGAGTATCCGGAAATGATGGATAACGATTTGAGGAAAGATTATTATATATTTAAAATATATTTCATTGAAAAAATTCTAACTTCAAATGCACGTGATAAAAATAATTTGATAAACAAATGTTTCGAACAAAAGTTAGTCAGTATTCAGTTGACAACAAATTGCAAAAGTAAATATTGATAAAAAAACTTGTTATTCGATAAAAAATCAAGATCACCTAAATGTTTTTAATGAAACTGTATATTTTATTATATCCAAATCGATGCATCTTTATATTCTCTTTAAAAAAGTACAAGAGTATTTAGGTCAAAAACTGATTATTTCAGAAGTTATGAGTTTTGTCCCGAACGCCCATATATCGACGCACTGTGCGCTGTCGCCAAACATTGCAAGGCTGCACGCCAAAAATACATAGGTAGTATTCACGTGTACCTGAGTACAGGTGCACTCGGGCCCACGTGAATCCTGGTACAAGTGCACCCGAACAACGTCTACTCGGCTGGGTAGGTACGTCTTGTTTTTGTGGGTTTGACAAAATAGTCTGAAGTACATACTCCACTAATGTTAGAGTGGAATTTGTCAAGTTCTTGGTTGCTGTGAGAAACCAGGAAACTCTGCCATGCATGTTTCACTAGTATACGTGGATAATATAGGAGAATGCAGAGTGAACTTTGCGTGTCAATGTTCTGTCGTCGTTCTTCTGTGAGGAAAGAAGAATAGAATGCAAGGCAAACGAGTGATGCAAGACTGTCGAGCCTCGGCGTGTCTCCTAAGATCAGTGAAACGAGGAACGCAGCATCCAACATCCCATGAATTATGCATTTGCTTAGATTGACTAGCCTTGTATCGCCTGAATCCTAGAGCAACTTGGGGCTTCCGTTTGTGATTGGCAAATGTCATACGTCGCCTGATTGCGTTCAGTTTCAGGAAGTTGGCTACGGGGGACGACAAGGAACGGGCCGGGAAAGCTCTGAAGCCCAATCAATAGTCTGTGATGAACGGTCCAATGGCTATTGGCACAGCACCGTCTCTCGTATAGACGTTCGGGCTGTTCTATGAATTATTTAGCGTCAGCCAAGTGGCCCTCGGTGTATTTGCCCTCAAACCGAGGCGGGATTCGTAGCATTCAGGAAGCTCGCTCGATTTCACCCTCCCCTGATCTATCGTTCCTATCCATGTCGAATAGCGTAACTGGTTTCCTTCGTTTGTCCAAGTTCGTGTCGGGGAAGATTCACGAACTAGCATCACGACTTTGGGTTGTGGAGATCGAACAGGTTGATGAAACGACATCTTGGGCACCAGTTGCACGTCAATTTTACCATATTCATCGTTAATCCTTTCTGTTATATAACTTATATAAAGGTGAATGAAGGCAGTTAGGATCATGAAGTCTACTCAAGATCAGAGACTACTCATACTGTTTACGCTAGATATTATACGCATCCATGCTTGGAACTGTTCAGGAATCTCGGCTGATTTCACCGCTTGACCTATCACTTCTGCCGATATCAGACGCCACGACTTGCTACGCTCGGTTGCTCGCGACAGAATCAATCCCCGACTTGGCGGCTCGCTTTTGAGTTATGATCGTATAATCGACCGTGGAAATGAGTTCATTGTAGACTAGTTCGGTCCTCTGTAATCTTCGTGCACGCGTCAGTGATGGGTTTCTTGGTAAATCGTGGCGCGATTTTTATTTACGTGTCTTGCTTCCAGGCTCTACGCCTGAGATCCGGTGAATTGATTTTGTGGTCGTGGAATGTGGCAGGACCTGGACTACTAAATGCACAAAAGCATTTATACACATCCGTTGCACTTCGATGCTTCATTCACCGTTTTTTTTTTTGCTCTGGTTCTGGCCGTTTTGCGCACACGTCGAAGCGTAAAAACGGTGGATGTGTTTATCACGAGTGCACCAGGTGCATGCAATTTGTTCCATGGAATAAACCTTCACTTTCTTTCGCTTCGATGACTGCTTACGCTATCGGAAATTGCTTCTTCCTTTTAGAGCAGCGGGGCTGTGTAAAGCAGCCAAGTAACTGCTGTAATTATCGGATTAATGTGGGCGGGAATATCGAAGGGAATTATTCTGTCAGAAGGAGGATTAGTTTTTATTCTATTTTTGGGAACCACGCTGTGTCTATGTGCACAAAAATGGAGAACTTGCGGTCAGTTGAGTGTGGATGACGAAATTCCGTATATTCACAATTGACTGCCTTTTATTTGGGATTTAAAGGGAAAGCCATTGTGGCGGTCGGAAATAAAGGCTATTGTCAAGACATTCATTTTTATGAAATGTAACTTTCTACGAAACATCTTTATTACCAACTGAGAATGCTCCTAGATTGAATTTTTTTCGGTAGTATGGCCGGACCATACAATAACGTTAGGCTCTGTAAAAAAAATTACAAAACCGGCGCTCATGTAACTTTCCAACATTTGCAACGAATTGACAAATTCGAACGGTTTCTTAAAGTATATTACAATAGCTTCAGTTAAGCATACAAATTTAAAAAAATATTCATTTTTGAAGAAATCGCGGACTTAAGAAGAAATCTTGAACGAAAAGTATCAAAATCAACATGTTTTTTAATGTTACGATTAAATGAATTATTCGATCAAAAAACTGGTACACTTAACTGAAGATAATTGTATTACGAATATTCCCTGAAAATTTCAAGTGAATCCGGTAAAAATTGACTGAGTTATTAAAGCGCCCAGTTTGAAAAATGTAGTTTCGAGATAATCACGTTTAAAGTTTGACAGAAGTTATTTTCTGCAACTCAAAGATCGCAGCTGTATACGATCTCGTCGTAGTCAATGATTCTCCATCTAGTTCTAAACAATATATAAGCTCATAATCCCTCTTATTAGATATATTTGGATTTTTGGACATAAACTTTTCGGGCGATTGACACCAAGTTACCTATGCGTGCACTCGATTCGAAGCGTTGCGCTACCTATATAAAACCTTCCGTAGCTCCCAGAATTTTTCGAGATCCACTTTAAAATTGTGCAGGTATATTTTTGAGACCCCAAATATTATGAAAATGCACAAAAAGAAAAATCGGAAGAAAAAATTTTTCAGGCGGCTTCCCCCTTAAACCAATTTCATTCGAGACGGTCAAATAAAAGAGGGTAAGACTTGCTTAGACAGAGAGATACGTCTAACGAAAGAAACAGTAGAACCCTTCATGTCCCAAGTAGAATAGCACTGCAGATGCAGACTTTTAGAATGCCACAAACTATGATAAGCCCAGTAGAATGAACCAGTATTAAATCAGACATGCAAATCAGCCTACTTAAATAGAATAGCACAATATTCAACCAGGCATTCAAAATAACCCAAGCCTAAATCCACAAACTAAAACAATACAGTTACCCAAGTAGAATTCCATACTCCATGCTCAGCCACATGAAATGGCCACACAGTAAATCGGCCACCTAGATCGACACAGTCAGAAATCAGTCAAGTATAATAGCAGAATTTCCATTTCAATCTCGAAGTAATCTCCCTATTACATTACACATCGAAGCCTTTCATCTAACAAACAATATTTAAAATTAAAATTCTCAATGATACAGAACCAATATACACATTTTCTTATCACAACAGTCTCCCTAACATCTCTCTGTGTCAGGACCCACTAGTTAAGGGCGAGGCGTCCCTCAAAATCTACGCAGGCTCACGAAATCGACGGCAGGCGATTGGCGACGGGCCGCCAAGGTACGTTTTGTCAGAAAGCGCGGCTACGACCCAGCATAATTTATTCAGTGCAGTGGAGGGCCGTGCTCGTGGATCGCGGTAGCATCCGGCCTTCCTAATGCAATATTGATTCGATTTCGCTGCACGACGTGCTAGGTCGTGGCGCGCAATTTGCATATGGAACTACACGGCTCGCGGAAACGGCTCCTGCAGCGACGTAGCAGCCATCGGCGTCGCGGCGCCGCAGTGTTTGCCATTTGATTGCATGGAAATTGCATCGGCCCAGGCGACGTATGCGCCGATGACAAGGCTGATTTCCTTGATCCACGCTTCGTTAAGGTGGATCGGCCGGCGGCCAAACGCCTACACCGCTCCAAAGGGGAAGCATGCATCTGTTTTCCTACCCGCGTTTTCGACCGCTGCGTCGACAGCGACCTAGGCTAAGTACTCCAAACGCAACACAATTCGATGGACAACACAATCCTGCAACTAGCCACGACGGCCAATCACTTGGCTCCTCTGAAAGGAGTCTAGCCGTCAACGTGCTGCGATCTATCACCACAGTGGGACAGAATCGCAAGGAATAAGGAAACAAGTCACAATTCAAAATTTATGAGATAGTTTTTTTTATATATTTCTTGTATACTAATAATATGAGCTTGTAAAAAAGGAAAAATATCAGATCTTTTTAAGCTTTTTCATTTACATGAAAGTTTTTAATGAACCGGGATAAAGATACACATAGGGAGATTATATTACCGGGGTGTACATAATGAAGTTTGATGTGATAGGATATCTTTCGCATAATCTCTCATTAGCAAGCAAATGTTTTAATATCAGACTGTTTATGTTCCTTCTTTATATATGGTTTAATTAAGAAGTGGTAGAGTAATCTAAGGTTTCATACTCGTGATCTCTCTTAGGTAAGAAATACGGTGGGTTCTTAAGCTTCCTATGAAAAATAACGTGCAACGTGGAGGTAGGACAATCATCCGACGACACTTGGTTAAATCCTTCTCCCTTTCCATAAATTACGTTACAGAACTTTGATCCGCTTCAGTGGAATGCAACCTTGTCCAAAGGGAAAGGCACAGGTACAGTGAAAAAGTTCTCCGCGCTCCAGCGAACTTTTCCAGCAGTGGAACCAATTAACATTCAGACCTAAAACTTAAGCGACTTACCGAACTGCATAAAATTTGCATCTACACAGGGAATTACAAGCCAGGCCGTCAGTGGCGTGGCAAACGCGTAATATTGTTTGCTCGCGGTGGAATCGGAAACTCGGCGAATTTCTCTGGCCATTGCGAGACGATTCTTAGCAATCCATGAACGTGATCTCCATTTTGAAAGCCCTTCGTATATATGAAGATACGATTTGGGCGATTGTAAGAGGCACTTGCTAGCTGAAATCGTCTCCGAAGTCACTTAGGAACGAGGCGAACAATTCAACGATAAATTATCCACGAGCGACTAATGTTATTGCTATCAGCAAAGTGTGACGACGAGGCTCGCAATTATGGCCAGCACGGTGGTTCGTTACTGTTAGGACCGCGATTAATTGGACGAATTTGCGGATCAGTAGAGCGAACGCTCATGGGGCATTAAATGCTTCCACCGTGGTTCCATCATTATACTCGAATACTTCGCAATGCAGCTACAATGCTAATTAATCCTCCCCTTGCCTGCCCTTTCGCAATTCATTCTATCTTTAAATCGCGTTTAACGGGCGATTGGGTAAAATACGTAACCAACAGGGGCCATTTTTATCCTTTTGTGAGTGATAAAATGGGGCTGACGGGTGTCCTGACAAATTACCGTTGTAATACATATTTCTTGTACAATACGTTGTTCGATGCTTTCGATATCTTTTACTGTTAACCGCGAATGCCACAACGCGTGGCAATTCCAAGCTATAAATCGCATTTTCGTGTCATATCGCGATTGTTCGAACGTCCGCATACATTTAGCTTGCACGGGCCGCTGGGGAGGCAAAAATAATGGCGGTAAATTCGAGGGGTGGGACGGGGAAAGGGGGGATGAGGCAGATAGGTCAGCATAGAAAAGTAATTAGCAATAAATCCTCACGCTCTGATGTACCGCCCCGTTCCGTTTTCTTTATGCGACGTTGGATAGCGCATAGCGCTGTTTCCGCTGGAACGTGGAGCGCAGCCACGAAGATGGATGCGGCCAGAGGATGAGAGACAGGGAAAAACGAAAGTTGAAAGCTAACGTGACGCCTAGAAAAAGATCGGTGACACGTCCGTGAGTGTCCATTGAACATTTCTGCGAGCCGACGCAGCGAGAATTTATAGTGGAAAGCTTGGTAAATGCTATGCTCCAACATTCAGCTATTTCCATTATTTATTAAGGTAACATTTATGTTTTCCTAGGGTTTCATAAAGCTTTGAATTTTGAACATTGGAGACCTCTGATATAGAAAATGGAATATAGAATATAGAAAAGTGCAGGAATTAGTATTTTCTCTGCTGTAGGAATAAAATAAATAATTTAGGAAAATACTTATCACCAGAAGTGACGGAAAGGTTCTAAGAAGAATGATTGTCTCCAATAATCTAAATTTCGAATAACATTTGTGTCTGCACATAGGAGATATGTATCCTCGCTGTCTGACCTATGACGTACTTTTCTACTGTCTATTAATGTAGATACGTCTTACCCCATTCGTTTACAGTCACTTCTGTGACGGAAAGTATTTATTCGTGTCCCTCAGAATAATCTCCAACGTGCAGTGCAACGCAGAGAATTGGCTCCGCACGAATATATCCGTCGTCTACTGTGTAATACAGGACGATTTATCAAGCTTGGCTCAACGTTACTCGAACTTCCTGTGATGCATTCACGGCACAGAGGTTCGCCGAGCGGTTGAACCCGGATGTTATTAAGCCTGCGATCGCTCGTGTTGGTTTTCTGGAGCCACGGTTCCGTCTTCGATCAGAAGACACGCTTCCGATCAAAGGAAACCTGCTGGCAAACATTCATGCACCATTTACCTGTATACCCTTCCACGATCTCGCGCTTAGACGTATTAAACACGAAACACGTACCTAATCTAACGATTATGCAATCACAAATACCTCTTAACTCACAAACTTCAAAGAGAATTTATTCCCACGTCAAAACTATTTATTCCCAAAACAATTTCGAATATTTTAGAAATATATTGAATAATTCTTGCTGCGAATTCAAAAGTATTCCTTCACTGTAAATTTCATCATAGATCACAGTTTCCCTTAAACATTCACCCTGAACTATTCTCCACCCCAGTTCAACAATTTTTCATCCATCCCACGTTTGATCAGAAACCGTGGATCCCCCATAAACCTCCACTCGTTAGCATCAACGGCAACGTGCTTGCCCGGCCGGGATAGCAATTTATCATAACAAGTTCGAATTGTATGGGGCGCGTTTGGAAAACGGGCCTGGGTATTAAAGCGTAGACCGTACGGATACCGAAACGATAATTAACGTTCGTCACGGAAATGAAACGGATGCCTGGCATGCAGAGCGTGCGCGGCCGTGGCTAGAACGGGTAATAACGTTACACTGTGTGTACGTCTGCATTCGGTGGCCGCCATTGGCGCAGAACAGTCTCTGGGATAAATTCGTTCGTTATTTCCGGCTGGGTTGTGCCCCCCTCGGCTGAAAACTGCAGGCGAAATTAGCTGACCGGAAACTGATCCACGGTAACGCGACGCAGCGCACCGAAAAATTTTGGCTCCCGTTTGAAAACGCGCGCGGTGGCCGTCGTTTAATCGCAGACAGCGTTGAATAATCGCTGGAGTAATTGTTCCGTACACTGGACCGGTGGAAATCTGGAATAAATCGTGCCTAACTGAAATGAATAAGAACTTACAAGGAAAGATCCTGAAAATTCTGAAACTTTGTGAATATGTAGGCGATTTTCTCCTGATTACAACGCAATTTTTGTTTGCTGCCCAAATTCACTAGAAGGGGGAGAAATTAACCCCTAAAAATTCGGTTATTTTCCGATTTTGTGTTATAACTCGCGAACTGTAAGAGATAGAAAAAAGTTTGAAGACAAAAGTTACTTCTTTTAATTAGATCTATCATTTAGTAAAAAAATATTTGACAGTTCACGAGTTGTTGAGAAGAGAAAGCGTGAGAGTTTGGAAATTTCGACCAAAAGAGTCGCCTGCATATTGTCGTGTGTAGGCTAAGGGATACGCGTTTGGTTTTCGTCAAACTCAAGGGTTGGGCCGCCATTTATTACCGAGGTACGCGTCTTCGCCTAATCCGGAACCGACGTTCCCAAGGTTTGAAGGTTCGACTCGAGTGGTCGTGCGTCGATGGGTCTTAAACTGTCGCCAATTCCCATCAGGAAGTCATAAATTATCACAGGGCATCTTCAAGAAAGTTTCCCTTTCTCGCGCTTCACCACCGCCTTCGAATGAGACACGCCTCCACCAATAGTTTTAATTTTATACCATCTCTCTGTTCCAAGTCTACCAATAGTTCAGTTTTGCCATTCCTGTAGGCTTAAGACTCCACCCCTGCGAGGTTTTCCGTGAGTCTTCGTTCGCGAGCTAATGTGGCGTGGAGGGTAGAAGCAACTTAGAAACACACTAAGAACCATCGAGCTCTGCTTGCGAGCAGGAGACTTTTAGTAAGACTTGTACGTCGTCTTATATGTGAACATCTCCAATAATATCTTTTGTTGTTGAGTTTTTATTCAAATATATATTATTGTTTGTGTGTTAAATTGTGTGCGGTGTTTACTCAATCACCCCATCTTTTTTGCTTCTCATCTTTTGGACATCAGTTCAAATTTTTGGGCTCTTGCACGATCTCACAGTGCAGGAGAAGTGGTCGGAGAATCGTGAAGATTTACAACCTTCATCCAAAGCGACGCTCTGCCATAACACGAGTTATAACACAAAATCGGAATATAACCGGATTTTTAGGAGTCAATTACACCCCCTTAGAGTGAATTTGGGCATCAAACAAAAATTAAATTATAATCGGGAGGAAATATCCTACATATTCGCACAGTTTCAGATTTTTTTGAATTTCCGGGTTCGGGATGTTCCCTTGTTAGTGTGACACAAGTCCAGCTCAAACTAGTAGAACGAGTCCTTATCTTATTAAATAAATACTAGCGACAGCTGAAACCTTACAATTCTCATAAAATTTAATGCACCCCCGTCAAACATTCCTCTACGTCCTACGAGAACGAACAGAAACGGAACACTCCGTCTGCAGAGAATCCTCATAAAAGTCCACGCATCGCGGCGTCATAAAGTGCCGCATTTCCGTTTCGAATTGAAACTGCCGCGGAATATGAAACCCTAGTGGCTCTTCTACTCGTCGAACGGTGGTCGATTTCCACGAGCGATCGGGGAATTTCGGGCGATGGACCGCGCGTGGCCGAATGACCTTCCAATCCGATTCATTCCTCGACGAATATCCGTCTCGGTGTGCGTGGCACGTGAAACGCGAAAGGAAGGGGCAGGGGTGGATTGTGAATAAAGGACATTTCGCATGGAAATGAATCGCGATCGGGGCCAAAGTGGCTCTCGTCCATCGACAGATAGCCGCATGCTGGGCAATAATTCTGAAAAATTGTTCCGCTCCCTGAGCTCGGTCTGAGATTTCAGCGCATAAATCGCGCTCGTCCCTGGACCACCGTGATATATCGATGTTTGCACGCGTTCCCTGGCGGGTATTAGACTCGTATATTCCCGATGCATCGATAGGCAATGGCTTTTCGATCCTGCGAGCCTGTGCTTCGTGATACATTCCCGCTCCTTATCTGTTACGATTCAATTTCACGTTTAATTGGATCGCTCGACTTGACGTGCCAGCGGTAATACACAGACTGAGTCCGATTATGCACACAGTACACCAAGAAATTGTTAATGAATATGGAAATCTTCCCTGATAGAAGCTCCCGCAGCTCGATCGGTCTTGCGAGTCTAGTGACAAAGTTTCTCGGACGGCTGCAGTCTTTCGTTAATTATATTTTCCCATCGATAACTTTTCCGGCACCCGGGTGTCCATCGCGGGGGAAAAGTTCGTTAAGGAGTTGGGAAAAATCGCGTTAACGGAAGTTACGGTGGTCGTCGGATGACTTTATATTAAAGGGAAATCAATTTTCCCGTGATTACGTATCAGTGAGACTTACAGGGAAATTGATAGTTACAATCCACTTTAACTGCTCGCTCAATTATCGAGTGACGTAATTCGAAACAGGACAAATGTTATTTATTATTATTATTAACTTACGCGGCGGCACTTAGTGCTTTACTTAATTTATCGTTTAAGTTTAGTTAGTTAGCTTAGTTATCTACTTATATTTGGCTAATTTATTTATTATTCAGCCTCTCTAAATTACATTTGTCTTGTTTTTGTAAACCATGGAAATTCCCCGTAAATCAATAATAATAATAATAATTATTATCGACGGGAGACCCTTTAGAAAACAAAGAAATGAAAAAATAAATAATAAAGATAATAAGTACGGAATAACGAGTAGTACTGCAGTACAGTAATAGGAAGCTTCGAATGAAATCGAGAATAGCAGAATTTCAAATTGCCAGCATCCACTACAATATTTCATGGGAATGCAGTAACAGGGGACGTGAAACGGTATAACCATAGCTCTCCGCGATTTTACGAGCGCGCTGTTCAGTTTCCCCGCTGCTGGTTCGGTATCGAAGACAATGGTGGGTGCCCCGTTGATAAGAAGCATCGAGATATCTCGAACGTAATTGGAACACTGAGGCAGCGCAGCTGGCTAACTATGCACAGCATTAGTATTCCGCCGCGTTGCCAACGGTTAGATCCAATTTAATGTTCTCGTCGCTCCTTGGATTTCAGATCTGGACACGATGTTATATGGATACACGAACAACATATACGTGCTGGACCACACGCCTGAATCCTTGCCGGTGAGTACTATTCAAAACGCAACGGCGAGCCAGTTAGACGTAACCGTTATCGCGGATTGCGTCAACCCCCCGTGCCCGTGCGTTTCACTTTGCCGCCGGAATCGTAGTTGCATGGCACGTAGACGCACGCTGCCTGCCTCGAAATTAATACGTGTGCCACGACGAAAGTAGAAACTGACACTTGAGTACCATACGAGACAGAGCGGTTCAGACACTCTTAAACACGGCATAATCTTAATAGAATCTCGCACGGTGTTCCCCAGGCCCGCCTCGAAGGGCTGTCCGTGTTCGTTTCGCTGCAAGGGCCAGGCCAAAGTTCGACATCGATTAGTTCGACCCGGGATTTAATTGAATTCGACGCTACCGGATCGGGTTCGACTTTGTTTCCAATTAAACCTCGCAGCCGCGTATTTGATTCGATAATAATCGCGCGAAATTCTCACGCCGCGACAACGAAGCAACGGGACTCGTAAATTCTTAGATAAATTGAATTCTGATACTGTTATCATCCGGGGAGCGAAAGAGCAGGAAGTTTCATTAACGTCTCGATAAATGACTTGCATGGAATGCTAGGTAGGCTTGCGCTGGTAGAGGGTGCAATAAAAGTGTGATCTGTCAGATTGAAACCGGAGTCGGTTTGTACGACAGGATCGTTTCATTTTGACGTCCCGAATTAATCACCGATTAAACAGATCGCTATATGCATATCACTGTCCGCGGGACGAGGCAACGCACTTAATTATACCGTTTTACACGCTGTCAGGAAAGGTTTGTGCGCTGGCAACCGGCAGGAGCGTTCCGAAATCGTCCGCGCGAAACGTGACCGCGTTATGAATTAAGTTAATTAGTCGACGGACAAATGGATCCTGCTCGTTAGCGGCAGCTGATTTCGGTTTCCAATCCAGGAACAAAGTTACGAGCGGAATTAACGGACAAGCGTTTTCGTTCGAGTTACTGTACAGCGCGGCATGTAAGTGGGAATTACGTTAAATCGTTTCGTGAAATAGAGCGGCAGAGGGGTGGAACGCGAAAAGAATGAACATTTATACCGGCGTGGAAGTGAAAACAAAGCGCAGCGATGACAATCGATGGTTTTAATTAAACCGTGCATTGTTTCCGTTATCGTTGATATTACTACTTAAATCTTCACCGCGGAGTTAAAACGAGGTGCAATTAAGACACGAAATTTTGTGGGGGAAATTGGGATGATTCGGGTGTTAATGTGATCATTGATTAGAATTTTCTTACGTTAACATTGTCACAGAAAATCCAGAAGTAGTTACTATCAATGATATTGGTGACTACTCGAAAACACAGTGGGTGCAGAAAAATAATCGAAAATCTTCTACTACGAGGTATACCAATTCAATCTTAAGTAACTATCATCAAAATTATTCTTCCTACATCTCGATATCGTGTCTTTATATTAAAAATCTTGTCATACAGAACGGGGAAGAGGGAACGAAAAAGAATCACCCTCATTTCTAACGGAGTTACGTTCATTAATGCTTCCTCGCTTTATGTCGCTCACTTGAGTTATTCCCATTTATTGCTAACGCGATTCGACGGTACGTGTAGATGATTGTCGAGGTACGTAGGCGTGTTGGATCTGCCTGTGCGCATCCCTGTCTATATACGACGTTTCGTGTACCGTGTACACAAGGCCAAATGTAATTTGCAGGCTTCTCGCGGGGATCTCGATTCCGTGGTGACACAGACATTGAATTTCCGGCTATCTCACCGTGGCGGATTGAATCGATCAATCAGTCGCCATTCACGGTAATTAGGTTGCAGGATAAAGTGTTTACCGACCAACGTTTATATTTCACCGCATAATCCTCGTCTGCCCGCGAATAAATTCATTCCGTGGCAATTGCCGTCCAGCAGTTAGCGGTTATAAAAATATTTCACTTCCAGAGACGTTGCCGGGGAATTAACACTGCGAACCAGCGGGCTTATTTATTCGGCAACTGGGATGAACCACTTCGATGTTTCAGCAAGATTATGGCCCATGTAGCTCGCGAATTTCTGTGTATATTTTACGAAAGTACTCGCCGCGAAATGTTTTAATCGCTTTCGAACTACGTTGAAACAATTCAAGTGTATTAACCCTACCGTGCTCGATAATCTTGCAAGGTAGGGGAGACCGGGGCAAGTTGATACGTTTTTCAGTTTTTAATTTTTTTCAATTTTGTTTGAATTAATTACTTAACAACAAATATGCTAAAATATACCTTGGTCCTTCCTCTTTAATATATTGTAAATGAAATGTTAAGAAAATACATACAAAATGAATGAGAAAATGTTATTTGGACGAAGGTAAAATGGGACATGTTGACACATCTGTAAAATATCTGTTTAATGAGTAAGGGACGGATGTCTGGAATATCGCACTTTAACATGAGGTGCTTGGTTCTTTTTATTAATGTATCTTAATATAGCTATTTTACCTATTCCGTATATTCTCGCGCTTTGATGTACCAACATAGACTCTTTTTTCTACACCAACACACGCTTTTTGAAAAATATTTTGTGGTATTTTTCCCCGTTTCGTTTTTCTCACATAATTTTGTACCATTTTCCTAGAAATAAAAGGAAAAATCCAATTAAAAGTAGTCGGGAAAAATTGATACACTCCCCATGAGTATCAACATGCCCCAGAGAAAACGTATCAACTTACCCCACAGGAAGTCATTATATACAAACATCTCCATAAACAAATGTAGAGCCTATAAACAAAATAACAAAACGTAATTACCTTACCTTCAAATGACTCACTGTGATGCCCAATTAATTTGAGTGATAAAATTCTCTATCCCGTCTCAAGACGGATTGGAAAGTGAACACAGCTATTTATTTTTCTCTATAGAAACGAAAACAGTTAAAAATGGATTGCTAAAGTCCAATTGCTAAGTTCAATTCACCAAGAAGCTTCACATATCTCGCACACAAGGAGCTATATATATATACAGTGTCGAGATAATTCGTCTGTATCAACTTGCCCCGGTCTCCCCTACTCGGAGAGGATTTTTCCAGAATGTAGAATGTAACAGCAACGCCCAACCAGCCTGCAAATTCACTTGTACTGCGCGAAATCTACAGAGAGACACTTGTTATCTTGTTCCTTATGCTCGCAGAGAAAGGTCAATAATGTTCTTCACGACGCGTAAATTTAGTAAAGCAGCTAGGTTACCCAGTCTTCAGGAAAGTGACATCAACAAGTAGTTTGATTTTCCTCTCCCAAAGGGGAGCACACACTATCTTCCCAGCTTTTAATGGTAATGAGAGGAGTTTCGTTTTACGACCCGGGGTTAACCGCGATGTAATGAAATTAATTTAATACGTGGTTTCCCTGACGTTTCACTGCTTTCGCTACCTGGTAGCCCATTCCGGAGAATTTCCAGTGGTGTTCCTTGAACTTCGAGGTTCGACGGGGAATTCAGAGCGGGTCTCAAGCGCGACAGAAATTCCCTAGGAAAGGTCGGTGTTAACTTGCCCTCTCCGTCGTGCCATTTATCAGGGCTGAAGGACTCGGGGAAAGTTGGCGTGCTCCTAGAAATACGAGAGGAGACTAGATACGTTTCCCGGGGGAGTATCCGTGGACTCAGTCTAGCCGCGCACACGATACATCGAATCAGGTTTCTACTTGTTATCTCCAGGCATTTGATCTCTTTGCCATTTCCTGCTCGCTCTTTTGTCTGGCGCCCTGAAATCCTGGAGACGACGTATCCTTCTGGACTTGCCTTTTCGTCGCGCTGGGAAGAGAGGTCGTTCCATTGCCCGCAGAAGAAAAGATCCCTTGGACCCAAGAAAATAATCCCCTCGCTCTGATCCTTCGTTCTCTTTGATTGAACTTCGTTCACATCACGTGACAGAGTCAGGGGTCAATCTCACTTGTCAATCGGAAGTAGTGGTCATTTTTTAAACATTTTATGATTTCCAAAGGAAGAAACCTGTGGACTTCATAATTGAATTTTTAAAGTAGGGAAGACCGAGGGTAAGTTGTTCCGACGGTTCTGTCTTTAAATGAAAAGAGCGTTATAGTTTAAATTATTTTTTTCGTGTGAGTTGATCACGCCACTGTTGCCCATTTTAATAGCGTCCGCGACAGCGAATCGTGTGGTATAAGCAAGGACGTATTAGCGCGTACCAGATAAGTTAATATTTTTCTATCATTCTTTTTTGGTCTATTTCGATTATTTAACGTCGATATTATTGATGGATTCGTTATTATGGATCAAATGACATTTAAGAACATGGTGTAATATTGTTTATCGTTTCAATATATGCATAAGTAGAATAGTCTGTCAAATTGCTACATGTGTCGATAGGGGCTAGGTTGTTACCGTGTCGTGGGGCACGTTGTTACCGTAACAACTTGCTCCACCGCAAATGTATAAATTGTTCCTGCTGTGTGATGCGAACATATGACTGAAAGGCGGAAAGGGCCACCATTTCCATCGAAGTTATGCATAGGGTAATTCCGGGAGACGTGGCCGGGCTGGAGAGTTGGTCGAAACAGTTGATTTCTAGAGAATTAATGGTTCTGAACCTTAACACATTTTTACATATGTATATACAGATGTAGAGTCTGAATATAGCAACTCGACCAGATCTCCAGCCCGACCACGTCTCCCGAAATTACCATAAAGATAAAAACTGCCGCTAGAGAATTCAGTATCTGCCACTTGACCCTATCGAGAGTTATTAAAAAACACAATCTAAACAAGAAGCCACTGTAAACTACAAATACAAATCTCAATAAGTAGATTCCCACAAACAGTTGAATGTACGGCTGATTTGTAGATTTTAGTTTTTATACCAAAGATAATGTTTAGGATTATTACATTGTTTTCGTTTTTTTTAAAGATAATACATTTCTATTGATCCGAACCTTCATAAATAAACATTATTAACAAAATTCTGTTTTATTGCATTAGAAAATAAAATATTTCATTAAAATGCAACTCTTATATCTTACATTAGTAACAACTTACCCCAATGCGCGATAACAACTTGCCCCATAAAGGAGTAAGAAGTTCCGCTTCGACCAGCCACAAATAAATTACTTTTTATGAAAAACCTATTACAATATGTTAAATTCAAGCTTAAAGTTATAAAATACAATAAATTTAACAAGAAATTAGTCGATAGTGAAGAGAATAACTACATTATTTTCCAGTCTTTTTTTATGTTTTATCGAAATCGGAACTTTTAGCCCCGGTCTCCCCTACTCTGAATTCTGATCCCGATTCGGCAATTAAATGACTTGATTCTGTTTTCAGTAAGTAGAGGATCTTTAGAGAGTAAGTTTCATAAGGCTATCGTGCCGGAAATCCAACAATTATCCCAGTAAACTTTCCCCAGCTGTACAAACCAGTGCTCTAGACAGGCATTCTTTCCAATGTGTCCACGACACGTCCACTTTAATCTCACTTGTCCAGCAACGCGCGACGGGGTCGTAGGGTCTCTCATGAAACCTTAATCAACACCAAAAACTTGGGTGCCAGAGCGACTTAAACTTTGACTGGCCGACCAAATATTAACTAACTCTCCACGTTGCTTGGCGAAGGAGACATTCGTACGCTTTCTCAAAGCGAAGAAATTCTGACTTCTCGCAGGAGTCATTGTTAGGACTTTAAATATACTTTGAATTAAACGATCTTGAATTAAATAAGCCCAGATCGTACTCGGAGAAATCCCTTGGGGAGGATTTCTTTCTACTCGAAACGAAGATAAGGATCTCCTGGAAAAGGAATCCAATTTAGTAATGCGTGTTCACGAAATTGAACACTTTTTATATGTGATCAATATATCTCAGTTTAGATGAGATAAAAATATGCTCCTAATTGTTCTTCTTCGACAAACACTTAATGCGCAACGCAAAAATAGGTGGGATAACATTGGAGGTGATTTTACAGAAATTTATAAACATTATTAAAAATGTAACATAAGATTCTTAAGAAGAACACAAAAACATTATTTCAAATTTTTTTAATAAAAAATACCAGCACAATAGCGGCACCGCTAATACGTATTTTCCATTTCAATCATTCTGCGGTGGAATTTTTTTCGTTTTTATTTATATATATATATATATCATAATAATTCATATTACATTTTTAATCAAGTCTATAATTTTCGTTAAAATCACCTCTAATGGTAGCGTACCATTTTTGGCTTAAGGTAATGTACATAGAACTACCATTTAAGAGTTTACACAAAGAAGATCAGTTGTCTCTCTTGGCGCCTCCGCAATTCCAAGAAACTCCCCAAGAAATTGATAATTGGCCAACAGACGTACACGAAAGGGTTTCCCGAAAGTATTTAACCAATAGATGTAACGAGTAAACTCTCGTAAGTTCGAAACTAACCGTAGAATCCAGTCGAGTCCCATTCGACCAGGAATCCGTCTCGAGCAAATATTGCAGAGCACGTTAAGCTTCGGGACACTGGCCAGCGAAGGTTTCAGGTTACGAAACGCCCCTCTAAAAGTGCATCTTGCTTTTCGTAAACGTTTATGGTCGGCAATAGTTCGAAAGTCCTTGCCCCGGAGGGCGAAAAAGCTTTTAACTCGAGGATTCTCTGAGCTCCCTTCGATCACGCCATTCTACACCGAGATTTCGACGATGACTCGGTGAAACAATGAAACCGTACCCGTGTGCAATACAATATCTCCATTTACGTACGATTTCGACGGCTTCGCGTCCAGTTATACTCGCGTGCAAATGGATGTTTAATAACGTATCGTCGGGACGGATTCGATTAATTAACAGAATATCGAAGCGAACCAGTTGTTTTTGTTTTTTTTTTTTAATTAATGAAAACCAGGTTCTAGAGCACTGATTGGAAGCTGAAAATAACTGGATTTCAATGGAAATATTCATGATGATGATAATTGGAACGAAGTCTCGATTACCTGACTGTCTTTCGATATTATGTAAATGTTCGATATTATTGATGAAATATACGCTGAGTGTAATACGCTTTTACGCGCCACTGATTCGTTATAACAAGCCCCGCGAGTGATCGTAACTTTCCATGAGGCTCTAACGTTATCCTGGGAAATTTCTTGGCGCGTAAGCAGGACCGTTCCAATTATTTTCTTCCAGCGAAACGACCCCGGTGTTCGCATTGTAATGGCTTTAACCACGATCATTTGTTCCTAGGCACGAGGGGCGGCTTTAATGATCCAGCATCGATAATTAAGCGCGTTGCCTTCTGACCGCGTGAAATTTAATCCACGGCGATTAACCTTAGGGTTTCGTTTCTTGAGATTTTCAGCATCGTCTCTGGAACGCGTTATTGAAAACTCTAGCCTGATTACGTTTCAGACTTGTTACGTTATTGAACCCAGAAAATCAATAAATATCGAGTAACGAAACTCTTCCACATCTTCTCTATTTAATCGAAGACTGATGCAGTTTGTTATTAATCTCGTGCATGTAAATTTCAAGATACTCGATTAATGCACGCGATTTTAATCGTTCGGAAATTAGAGGATCACCCGATGTAGCTCAAAGAACTAGAACAAACGGAGGAACGCGAAAGGCGAGGGAAACGTGACTTCGCTGGGACACGTGCAAAGTCCTCGTCACGTTCCCTCCCTCGGATACTTTTTTTTTTGCTTCCGAAAAAGATAGAGAGTGCAGACTTTTTGGCGTGGTGCTCGTCACGGCATCGTTAGAAAATCCCTTTGGCCGGGAGCGTCTTCGCGGTGGGAAGTCTCAAAGGGTTCTCGCCGATATGAAACGAATGAGACAGCAGAAAAGGAGGAGACGTACTCGCGAGTACGTCTTACCTCGTTAAGAGAATAATGCCCTTCCGGCGAGACGAGTTCCATCCCCTGGTAGACTAACGAGACACGAGACAGCTACCGTGGACACTTTCCACAAAGGTTAATCAACTCTCTCTTTCATGTTAGTCGAGACAAGATCGTTGGAAATCGACATGGAATTTACAGAAAGTAATTTATAAAGTCGTAGTTCTTCTAATACCCTAAACAGAATATAAACACAGACCTTTTTTATTCTATTTGCGTTATTACCTTCACGCGGAACACTTTGTAATCTGTGTGGTAGATTATGACCCGAGGAACTCACCATAGTGTGACAGTAATCTAGTTATTAGCCTGCTCTGTTCCATTACGAAAGGAACTGCTTGATCCGGCATAGAATGCGACCCCCGTGGCTCAATAGCTTAAGCGTAACGCGCGGTGGCACGCCGTTATGAAATTACGCTAGTCGATGCAGGGATAACGACTAATAATTACAATCGACCGCAGGACATAGACATGCTACAACTGTTCGCCTCTCCGGCGGGTCGAGCGCTGCTAACCAGTGACAATCGGCCAAGAGGATCGACGTCGACCTCGTCCTTATCTCGAGAGTCCTCTTCGAGGCTGAAGAGCGGCAGAAGACCATCGGGCACCGGTACAGTCAGCGCGCCAACCTCCCCGCCCAGGCAACGAAAATCCAGTACCGAGCTGTACAAAGAGGCCGTCGAAATCCTTGGCCTCACCTGCTCGTTGACTGACAGCTGCCGCTGCATTGACTGCCAGGTATACAACAATATAGGTATAAAGCAATATTCATTGGTAAATGTACCCAGAAGATGAGAAAGTAAGTCTTTCCTTGGTACTATCTTCGGAATAATATGTCCTTTAAGGGGAGGTTCTGGTCTAGAGCCCCAAAAAATAGGTGGTATTTAGGAATTAATTAAGGTAAAAATACTATATATTTTTTAATGGGAGTTTTTACATTGTATTAAGGATATCTTAAATTATAGAAATGTATTTTTTGTTTTATAATTAGTCATTGCAGACGGCCCTGGGGAGTCGTTAAAGTCAAGGTGTCAAAAAATTGATCCCAATCGATGGGACCTGTATCACCAAAAGTTATTATCCGTTTCGACTGAAACCTTTTTTATGTTGAAGATTATTCTTCTGGCTAGGGGGGAAACTAGAGAAAATTACAAAAATGACATTTTTTTTTAGAAAATAACGACACTTCAAGTTTGAGATCACTTTTCCCTGTATTTTTCGTCCTTTCAACGCCTTTGAAAATGATAAATTTTCAATTTTTTGTAATTTTTCTAGCCCCCCCCCCCCTAGCCAGAAGTATATTCTTCAAAATAAAAAAAGTTTCAGTCGATTCGGATGATAACTTTTGTAGATACAGGTCCCACCGTTTTGAGAACACTATTTCATGACAAACGCGTTCCATGCAATTGCCGCTACTCAAATGCCTATAACTTCGGGAATTTTACGAATTTCAACAAATCCTTTTAAACACGTATTCCTAAAAGGTTGAACATTCGAAAAATTAAATAAAAAAATCGACTTTTAAATCGGAACCTCCCCTTAATGAGTAAGAGTTAAATGGGTGAGTGGAGCCTCGGAGATTGGGAAGTTTGGTAAATATTCTTTAAAATACAATGATTAAAATTCCCCTCGATTTGCATAAAAGGCAATCCCCAGAAACTGGGGGAAACAGTGTCTCCTTTGGTCCTGCGAAAGTGACCTTAGCTCCCAGCAGGATATTTCGTTTTTGAATTGCAAAAGCTTGCGAAGGGGATGAAATTTTTTCCACAGTCTGGTCTGGAGCTCGATGTCTAATTGCTTTCATTCAGAAGCCAGCATCGTGCATGTAATTAAAGCGAATCAGCAGGGATAATGCTCGAAATTGAGGGGGCAGTGTCTCGATTTAAGACCAAATTGCCTAATCTGCGCGTGCCAATTACACCCGCGAACGAAGTGCTCTCATCGATCGAGCTTTTTCTCAGCCGCGCGTAAACGTTAGCTTGTTCCAGTTTTATCGGAGATATGCTCGGTCCATCCCGCGTTCCCGTTCGGTAACGCTAATGGAAGAAAATGGAACGGGAGTGGCGGCGAAGCGGTTGTCCGAATTTAATTAAAAATTTTATCGCGTTTCCAGTAATCTTTGTAATTGGTAACTCGCGGAATTTCCGGCTGTGTACGTTCGGGATTACGCGGGGAGTTCGGGACCCTAATGAGAAGATTTGCCTTTTCATAGGAAATTACATTAAAAAAAACGTTAACGAGGCATTTAGCTTTAACGC
Organism: Andrena minutula; assembly: GCA_929113495.1. Lineage (NCBI taxonomy): Eukaryota > Metazoa > Arthropoda > Insecta > Hymenoptera > Andrenidae > Andrena > Andrena minutula. The sequence goes on along the minus strand of OV815994.1, from coordinate 26,144,394 downwards.
TTACTCGTCCCTTGTTCGAGATAAAAATATGGTTATCCTTGACGTAGGTGTGTGGTATCCATTCCTCTTCCCCAAAATGAACCTCAATTTTCGAATGCTTTTGTTTTAATTGAATCTTCCCAAGTAGACGAATGTGCGAGCAGATGAGCAAATTGACTGGGACGAATGTTCCAAAGAAAATAGGAACTGTAACTAAGTTCCCAAGATTAAACTTGCCTGACACTCAACTTCTGAGGTCAGAACTTTTTGAGATTGAATCTTTGAAACTAGTAGTACTTCTTCATCTTGGGCTATCCAGATGAAATCTCTCGCCATTGTGTTCACAAGCTCAGACTTCCTCGATATTAAAATTTTCTACATTCTGAAGATCATTGTCTAACTCTCAAAAATTCAAAGTAAAATAATGGTCATAATTTATTGGGCTACTTCGCTTGCATCCCCTGTTCCCAAAATTCTTAAGCCTCTGCAAAAAGCACAGCTTCAGAGACTTTGCAATCAATTAAATGGCTAAGTGTAACTCTTACGTGATGTAACATAATTTATTAACTTTCAGAGCAACTACTTCGACTGCGACGACGATTGCGGCGACGCGAGAACGGAATTGGCTGCGGGCACTCCCATTCTACTGGACCACGCTTTGTCGCATCCGTTGACGTGTTCCATACAGTAGCAGCCGACCACCGCGTAAACATTCCGAAATCGGCCCTCTGTTAATCTACTTTGCCACATTCACGAAGCAGAAGTCATCGAAACGTCGGAGATCCATCGCCTGATTCGAGACGAAGTGGAAATGCTCTACGTGCGAGCGAAGATTACGTGAACCGCGAGTAAAAAGCGTATCGGAACGACAAAAAACTTGAACACTACGATTCTACACCCGCATAATCAGGAGGAAATGTGGGAGGTTGCGCTCGAAATGTACACGAAAAGTCTTGATCTCACCCTTCTGAAATATAAAAGTCTCCGTGTATCCTTCCCTCTATTCTAATAACGTAATTGCGTTTTTGTACGACTTCCATTTACGAAACATTAATGTCTACTTGCGAAGAAAGAAGTTGCTCCATGCAGCGAATGTTGAATCTTTATTGGGATAAGAATTGCAAACAGTAGATATCGATTTAATTTCCCGTTACCATTGTTCCCCTCGACGGAAGAATTTCTTTCTACGACATTAATTAAACCGTTTCAAAGCGACGAATGTAATTTATGGACAATATTAACCGAATAAGTAATGCTTAACTCTTCGCCGTAATTACGCTCCCTTTAAATACAGAGTCGAGGCTCGCCAATTTGAAAGTTACATGTAAACATACTCTGTAAACGATTCACGTGGCAGTATACCATTCAGAAATTACCAATCGACAGAGCAGCTTGTCGTTTCACGTATTCCTCGAACGTTTCCACGTCGCCATCGACGCGTGAATAATTCATCGTTCAATCGCGATAAGAAATTTCGAGCAAAATGGTACACAGAAAATATAGTACCGCGAAACAAAGAGATAATACGCTCGCCTGGCTCAAATCGGACGAATTTATCGACGCGAAACCACACATGCCAAAAAGAAATGCGCCAAATTTCTAATTATAAACTAGCGGTAATGATAATAATACTAATAATAAACGATAACCCTCATAATGATTTCGATCTAGTCGGAAAGTGTAACGCGATTACGACACGTTTACTAGGTAACATTTCAATGGTTTGTCGACGTACACGATACGAGGATTATATATTATATATATATTATATACATACGTGTATACATTATATTTACTACACGTTTTATTATTATACTTGCTCGATTAAGTGCGGTAAGGTACGCGTTACTGAACTTTATGAGCTCGCGAACAAACCGAAAACAAAAAGGAAGGTAAAACGATAGAGTGAGGAAATAATACAGCGGGAAAAAAAGTGTAATATTATATATATATACATAAGTAGAGAGAAAGGGAGCGAGAAAGAGAGAGAGAGAGAAACAGAGTGAGAGAGAAAAAGAACTTTATAGGTACAACGTTGATACGTATGTATATGTTAAATATGTGTGCGATTATGTTTTATAGAAAAAAAACTACCTTTTCGTTAAGAGTTTCGCGTTTAGTTATTAACGCGTTGACTGCCGCATCGATTCTCCGTTACGGGATCCGTTAAGGGGATCGTTAATTTTAATGAGGACCTGTAGTTACTTTTTCAAACTTCACAGCTGGGCGAACAGGATTACGCGTCCCCCAATTTGCTTGCAATCACATTTTACCCCTAGTTGCAACATTGTGAAATTACTCGAATTCGGAATATATATCATTAAAACAAGCTCGCGAAACCTTCTACAACACGCGGCATTCCTGACAGCCCACCCACAGCATTTGCATCGAAAGGAAAAATCGAACTTCGCGCATGCGAAATCGTTGGTAGTGGAATTTCCACTTTGATTTCACGTATTATCCTACTCGTGCTTCTACACTGTAATTATCGACTCCAGTCGAGTGTTGTATAATGAAAGAATCAATTGGGGAAGAATCGACGTGGACAGACAATAGGGAAGATGTATTTCCGTGCTATATATACTATGAGGAGAGAGCAGTCTTGTGAGATAAAGCTTATTCCATGTATACCAAGTTATTGACACTAGAATTTTCACGGTGCCCAGTGTACAATTACTGCAGATTGCAATTGCAAGTTCAATATACATCCCGGCTTCTACGTGCCAGCTTCTTTGCTCTGCAAAAGGGTTGAGCTGGTCAGGCAAAGGAGTTTGCTGCGATGGAAATATCGCAGGAAAGTAGACTAGATATTCAGGTGCGGTGGTCAACTTGCCGACAGGCAAATCGTAATTATAAACGACGTAACGATAAACGAAACTAGGCCTGAGATACAGAGGAGACGCGAGATACTGCATTCGGTAGAAATGAGAACGACAGTGTAAGAGAGAAAGTGGAATAAGTAGAGCGAGGATGTTTCTGTCTGCGAGCAGAAAAGGAACCAGGACGAAAGTGTAGCGTTACGAATAAATCTGTGTTGAGAGAGAGAGAGAGAGAGCGAACGCGAGAGTGCATGTGCCAAATTAACGTTTAATCGTGCGAGGCAGGTAAACTTAATGGTTCATTGTATCGAAGCCTTTCCTTGAAGTATCTGTTATGAATTACGATGAAACGGTGTTAAGGCCGGGGATCCATGTTTTGTTAACGATCTTTCTAACTTGTTACATAAATACGTTACTATCTATCGAGACATGTCGCGTGTACTGAGCGGTGGAAGCTACCTGTTGCTAAACGGATCTTCAATCAAATGATCAATCTATGGGCGTTCTGGTCGAGTTCTATACAGCTCAACGGATCCAAGCTTTTTTATCTTTGGCTACCATAAAACTGTGCACGACGGGAAATCGATATACACAGGCGCAAGAAGTTAATGAGATGGACGTACGGTGTCTTGGTTCTGGTAGCTTTTCACGAACACTCATCGTCGGATCGTTACTTTTTTACAACGAGGTACGCTATCGATAAGTAGACTTTGCGTGGTTCTGTGCGAAAGGAAGCCTGATACGTCATTGATTTTGTGCGTCTTTACGTTTAGAGATATCGCTGCCATCATTTCCTTCGAGAACGTACAACGCTGATAATTCTGTTAGTAATGCTACCCTGTTCGTGATAAACGATCAATAGCGACATATGTAAAGGATGAGACTCCGCGATTCGTTCGTCTGCTTGGAGAACGACCATTGTAGCGACGTGTTTGTATAATCAGATTACTATTGCCGACGTTGTTACCTGTAGATAGAAGGGAATTAAGTGATCTGTAATCAGTTAGTTACCAGCGAAAGGGAGTCAATGAAATGATAGATTATTGCCAGTTAATGTTTCATTGGAGGCAGTTTCTTGCTACGAATGGCTGAGGGGAGTGTTTAATGGAAAGTTTGGGTATATAGTGTTTTAAAGTTGTTAAGAGTCTTTGTTATTAACGTGGAGAAAAGAGCGTGGCATTTCTGACTCTCTTACGCTTCGAATCAGCAGCCAATCGACTTCTAGGACGTTCGTTTTCCGCGATCGTTGCATCGCATTGGCTTTTTCTCATCGACGAAAGTAAAAGCGCAATTACTCTTTCGGAATATTCGAGTGGCGCGCGAGACCTTTGCAAGAGTAATGTAACGATAAACACACGTGGCTTCTAAACATTTTATAGTAACATAAAGCATAATTAAATCGACGGGGGAATGGTTCTTGCAACACGCAGCGGCGTACTCTTGGATATGATTACCATTAAAATACGATACAAGGTACATTAGTGTCGTTTCATTAGATGAATTCACCCCTTCACTCATCCTTGTTCTCGGATAAAGAGAAGCCTCGCTAATTTCCTGTTAGTGTATTTTGAATAATACCTAAGTAGCTTATGTATATCTGAGAGACATGGAAAATTACAATTGCGATATTTTTTCATATTTAATAAGGTCAGGTATAATAACAGCACATTGGCTGCACCTCACCTTTTACCTTAGTAATAAAGACGATTAATAATAATAATAATAATATTTCAGGAACTCAAGACAGGAGAATTGAACTTGACAACTGGAACTCGACAAACTCATAAAAGGTTCCATGCTAAATTAAATCCATTCTATTTATGGCGGGATTCACAGTCATTAATTATTCTTAAGATGATCTTAGTGTCACATGCAACGTTACCGGTAAAGTTTCTAAACAGATTGTAACGCTACGCTTGGTAGGAATTGGAATTTAACACGGGTTAGACTAGGTCATTGGAAATCCGCGAGTTATAAAATATGATTCTGTTAGAACAGCGTTGTCCCGGTGGGTGGTCCGAGAGTACGAGCATTCATCGCATTTCCAAAGCTCGCGTGGAAGGCTTAGAGCATATATATGGAGGTTTCATTACCTAAGATTGACTGCCTCGAAACTGTCGCCAACATCGCGCGAGAAAGAAAGACACGTACGATCTGGTGCGAGAGAGAGAAGTATAGAGGTCCCTTTCGACCGTAATACGCATGCGCCGATATCGTGCGAGAGAGAAAGACGGGCGATTGAGAATCTATACTTCTCTCTCTTGCACCAGTTCACACATCTTTCTCTCTCGCACGATATCGGCGCATGCGCATTACGGTCGAATAGGACTCTATACTTCTCTCTCTCGTACCAGTTCGCACATGTCTTTCTCTCTCGCGTGATGTTGCTGACAGTTTCGAGGCAGTCGACATACGGCAATGAGACCTCCAGGTATACATGCTCTAAGATGCTCGTACTCTCGGACCGCCCATCGGGGCAACGCTGTGTTAGAGTAACAATTTAAAAATCGTTTTATAAACGTATTCCGATCAACGCCAGAGAAAGAAGTATCGCAACAAAACAAGAACACTCACGCTTTTTAACAGGGGCTCTAAATACTTCATACTAAAATAATTTTGCCTAAGCGTTCTTAAATGTTTTCTTTCACTATTACTTTTCATTACCACTTTTCACTATTCTGTTTTAAATATATTCTTTTAATTACCTCCCTTCCCTGCAAGTTGAACCCGAAAAGCTGAAACAATCAATTACATCATGTTAGTAATGGTGGCATACATTTTGGAGAGAACTAAGAAAAGACTTATTTGGTTGGTGCCGACCTAAATAATTGGAAACCACAGAACAGCATACACGAGGATGCAGAACCACCGTAGAAATATATGAAGGAAAGCAGGAAATGTAAATCCATCGTAAAAATGCATTAAATAAAATAAATCATGCAAACCCATTGAAGAAATTCCACCAATTAAAATAAACCATGTAAACACATCGAAGAAATACATCGGATAAAATGTTACATTTAATGCTCACACGCATGCATGCACACACACTACTTTTAGCATTTTAACATATTTCAGAGTAGTTCCAGAGTTGAACGCTGTTCATGAACAGACACCACTAAATTCATTCCCTCGATTATGGGTCAGTAACATAGTTTTGGTGGTGACACAAACTTCCATAAGGTGATACCAAAGAGGAGATATAATATGAGGCGGCACACCGGACGGAACCTTTGAAGTCCTTACTTGACCTTGGCATTTAAATTGGTTGTCTATTCGAGCGGGATATTCAAATCGACTAAATGTAACTTACCGCAGTTGGCTGATTATTGCCGAAGTTTACCGATCATTGCCGAATGGGCATTTAAAGTGGTTGTGTAGTGATTTCCCTAGTATATTTCTGTCCTTGTCGAGTGACGCCTCTTATTAGATCTCTTTGGTGATACGTCGATCCTGTACCTCCTCTGTGATTGGCCTACGAATGTCCATAAGCTAAGCTGTTAGGTCTATTCCACGGTGTAATAGACTGGTGTTCCGACAGACCTTACTAGAGCACTAAAGAGGTGAGTATGCGCATCCGCCATATTGGGTTCTCTGAAGAAAGAAAATTATTGAGTACCCGCCTTTTTGAGTATTGTCAGATTCACTTTATAAACAAAATATTCGTTGCTGATATTGATACATGGTAGCACGACACAATTATTAGAGTATTTTATTACATTTAAGTTTATATTTAGTTTTTATAGCGAATTTGACAATATTAAAAAAGGCGGGTACTCAGTAATCTTTTTTCTCCAGTGGACCCAATACAGCGGATGCGCAAAAAGTCAGCCTTTTCTTCTTGAGCGCGAATCTAGCGGCCACCAGAAGAACTAGGACGAAAAAGTCACACATTCTGAACGGAAGTCGGAACACCTCTCTATTACACCATTGTCTATTCTATGCCTAGTCTGCGGATCATTGCTGAACAGACGTTACCGTCTATCGGTTAACTGGAGCCAGCAACCACTAAAACATGCATCCACTTGTACGGCTGACGGTCAGACAGAAACCGTCATTCCCTTTTTAACCGACGATAAAATAAACCTACTCAAAATCAATCTACAATCTGTCTACAAAACAGTAAAATACATAGGAATGCTCGCTCAGTTTTTAACCATAAAATTCACCCCCGCGCAGAATCCACCATAATGATCCAAATCATCATCATTCATACGTAATCAATAATTCTCACCCGTATTTGATCGTTTCAACCCCCATTGGACAGTTCCAATCATCAGTCACCTCAGATCGGGCAGCACTTTGCCAAAGCCGTGTATCACTTTGCAGGACGAAAGGGAGGATAAAAAGGACGGTAAATAGAGAGCGAGATGCAAATTGAATTCGCCAGTCGAGCAAGAGGATACTCTTATTTCGCCCTGCTCAGGGATGGGTGTGAGTGGCGAAGGTATACGCTGGGTGGGTGGATAGGTGTCCTCTGGATCGTTCTCGTCGCCGTGGAAGGATGCCTTGGGGAACGACGCTTATATCGAGTTAGAGCCGTTTGAATACCGACGCGTCCCCGTTGGAAGGGGTCTCTCCGATGTTCAAGGTATCGAAGGATCAAAAGTTGATACCCAGCCACCTTCCGCGGCCCTAGTCATCCTTATATGATTACCCGCGGACCCAATGCTCGCAGTTTCCTCCGCGAAGGGGTATCGGTTCACCCCCCGTTTCTCCATCTTCCCCCACCCACGGTGCGGGTTTCGACGTCGCGTTAAGCTCAATGCAGTCGCGTAGAATACCTAACATCCCTGTCCTCTTGTCCTCCACCCCCTACCATCACTACTATCCAGTCTCTACAACGGCTGGAAGTGATGTGCAGCACGCATAAAGTATTCCTGAGAGGCGATCCATGTCGAAACTGAGTTACAGCTGCTACGTGGTCCAGGTAGGCGTCGATACGTCCGCGAGGACGCCCGCGAAATTATGCACGGGGAAAGGTGCGGGTGATTCCATTTGAATTTTCCGCTAGTGGCGTAGGGTATTTGGCGGAAGGGGGAGAGAGATAGTTGACACTATATATCGTTCTCTACTTATCTCCTTTCATTTCCCTCTGTGATTTCATTGGCTGGGTTCCACAATCGTTCAACAAAACTCTTGTTTCTACCAATAGTATGATCTTGGAATATTGCATTTAATCATTTTATTGTAATATCGTCATCTGAAATGGAATAATTTTATAGAGCACGTGCAGAAATCGTTGGACGACGCGGAAAGCGTCCAATGAAAAGTCGTAAATTCGGTGAGGTCCAGTCGCATGTACGCGCGGATTAATCACGCGCCGGGAAGGCTAAACCGTATTGACGTGGAACAGTAAATGTGGCTGCTAGAAACGAGCTAAAACATCGCGGACTCGCCAGAAGGACTCGCCCGGTTCGATCATCAATGATGCAGCTGAAGAGGATACATGGCGCCATCGGTTGCCCACGATGCACGTCCTCGGGGGTCGATTTCCTCCTGTCCTGGTGGACATCGTCCAGCGAATAATCACTTTTCGAAGGTACCTTCCTCGCCGACTGTTCGCTGCCAATCGCCCACGCAGCCGTACGATCATTTATTCAAGATCGGTAATGAATCGAGCCCCCGTGGGAACATCGTCATCGCCTGGCGCGTTCGTGCATCGATAGACCTATTTCTCGGTTATTTCAGCGAGACTTTACTGGCCCCATGACGCTTCTACAAATACTGACACTTTTTTCTTAAAACGTAACATCTGGTATTGTTAGTATCGACTTGATTCGCTAATCAATTCTCCTTGCCGCGTAATTGGAGAGGGTGGAATCCTCTTGGTGGAACGTTCCTTTGGTTTTAGATTGTGTTATTCATTGCCACAACTTGATCGCGAGACGAATAAAGTGATATGAAGTCAAGGAACACCCAATGCTGATATGCAAACCCGAGCAGGTAAGAATTCAATCGATCTTGGACTCTATTGAGTCAGTCGAACCGAAGACGTCTGATTGATCGCGTTCGAGCGTGCAACGTGCCCCCTTTCTCCTTGCGAGAGAGCACACCACCATTTGTTTTCTTCTTCTCGCCTGGGTGATTTGTTAAAATTCTCTGTCCCGAGGTAGAACAGAGGAAGGTCTCGTTATTAGAATAGTCTGTTGACAAATGGCACTGGTCCTGACAGCCTGTCGCAGTACCGATCCCTCGATATCCTCGAGGAAAAGGACCGTTTACCCTTGCTATTCATTATTCGAAAAATGTTAACGAATTCGGTAAAGTAAATCATATTATAGAAATAATTTATCGCCTTTATTGAGGGCACCAGCAGAGTGTGCAAAAATTAATGAAATTTTGTTGAAAATTAATTTATTAAAAATTAGTGGATTTTACGATCTCTAAGATCTGAAAATGGGTTCTTCCTTAAGGTCTAAATAAGAGAGGAAATTTCGGTGATGTGATGTCCGACGGAGCACAAAACGTGTCAGCCGGAGAAAGGATCCAGGATGTCAGGATTCGCACGAGGGACGAGGAGCGCGGAATTAGCGCGTGGCATGCAACAGCTCGAAATTGAATAAAGCGCGAGGTGTAATCTCCTCCTCAAAAATTCCATTAACCGCGCGCCTGGGTAACATTACACCGACGATAATTGCGAATTGACGTTTTTTAATCCCCACCCGAGGGGGGTGTGACCACCTGGCTGACGGGAAAATCCTCGAGGGCAAACGAGATTATGCGTTTTCACGAAAAATGGGATTTCAGTCAGCCGAGTACAGTATTGCTCTCGCAATTTTATTTACACGTATGTCCCTTGTGACGCATAAAGATCGCTTACATTTACATTGTCCAATCACTGAATTCCGACTATTTTCAATATCTTTCAGACTTACAATATTATCTTATTGAATTCGAATGAATTTCGTTACAGCTCGTGATGTTCTGAAATAATAAATCTTTGTGCTGCGTTACATTGATACCTTAAGTGTGTATACAGAGGATGGCCAAATTATTATACTCAAAACATTTCCGCCAATTTTTGTGATCATTTTAAAATGGATTTAAATACGATTAAAAAGAATGTTAAATTGGCAACTAAATGTTCTGAAAGGAAACTTTCTTAGCTTTCCAAAACACTCGTGAAAATTTATTTACGATCGTGAGTTTGTAAGTTATAGGTGTTCAAAGTGAAAAGTACCTTTTTTGCTCGGATCCCGAATAACTCGGTAAATAAAAATGATACAACAAAACCAAAAAAAAAATGAAATTAAAGAGAAATGTTTGCTCTATAAGAGCTCTTCGTTGCATTTACCGGAAAAGAAATTTGTTGGCCCCTGCATACGTTCAAATTAGGTAAAAATTTCTGAAACTTCGTTTCCTGCGTTTCATCTTGATAAAACAGTGTCATAATCGATGAAAACAAAATTGAGGCCTTGCTTCAAAAAGTAGAAACTAAGCGTTAAAATGCGTTTTTCAAATTTTTTTCGCAGATATACAGCCATCCCATCGCTCAAACTTAAAGAATCACAAACCTTTTTGTTTGAGTATAATAATTTAGCCGGCCACTGTAATTGTGCAAGCAGTGGCGTACCCAGAGAGGGTCCAAGGGTCCCTGGCACCCCCAAAGAAGGAGCTTTCTAAAAAGAAAATAAAACTGGATTTTATTCTTCAAATAAATTTTTATATTCACCTAATGAATTTTATTAAATTTCCATTAAATAAATTTCTCTCAAAAACATTATTTATCCTTTGAAATCGGCTACCCCAAGATTAAATCCTGAGTGCACCACTGTATTCAAGACTGCCTCCCTTCAAATCCCATTATCATACCATCTTGAATTTGGGTGCAGAAAATCATCTTCTATTATCTCAAATTCTTTGAAATATCCTTGAAACAGCCATGAAATATACGAACGAAAAGGCTACCTGCTCTGAATCGACTTCTTCGCGTCGTCAGATCCAGAGTAGCCGTAATAAAAAAAAGCACCGTCGCACGTACGTGGTCACGCGTATCGATCCCCTCCCCGTCTCACCGTCAGACGCACAGACGGATACGTCGGAACCGTCGGTGCCGCGCGATAGTACATCACTCGGGGATGTCAGGTGGGAGACAGGTTACGACGTTCTCGGTTTCTACCAATTTGGTGACACTGCCACATCCGTGGCGGCAACGGGATGCCTCTCCAATTTATTGCGAAGTAACGCGCGGAACGAGGCTGTAAATAATATGGAAAACCAGCGGGTGGAGGTAGCGGCGCTGCTACTCGGGCGGGAACACGGTCAGAGGACCGAGATACGTGAAATAAAAGGATCGAGGGAGGGAAACGTGGTAAAAGGAACGTGGGAGGGGCGGGGGGTGGTTAGAGTAAGCAAAAGTGGAAAGAGGGTGATTCCGGGTATGCAGAGGATGACTGGAGATGCGATATTTCAAAGTGGGGCGTCCTCGGAGGAGCCGTGAATACCTTAATAGTCATAAGGCGGAACCGTATGCGGCTGGCTATACAGAGTTGTCCCCTCCTAAACGTATTCGAACGTTTCTACGGCTGTCTCTACAGTGAAATGATACAGCCCTGGACAGCCGTTTTCCGGTTGGAATATGACGGGGACCTCAGACCACCCCCGTGTTCTGGGCCGTGGTTATGCCACGGGATATTGTGACGCTGGAAATACTCGAAATTGGCGCCGCCAGAGTACCCGCCGGATGCAACGGGATACAATTGCTGTGGCTACAGTGCATCTTGGAATTGTCTGGTTCTCGCGGACCATACGCTCGATGCAAATCGCCGGTACAAAGTTTCAACGGGTTGAAATTGAAGGGGGGTGAATATTTCGGTCATTCAACTTCGCTGGCTAAATCTAGTACGCTTATCCTTGTTCTCTTAATTACTTTGACGGGAAAATGAGTTTTCACAGTTTTCGGTGGGGAAGATACGCCTGTAGCGGAAGACTTATTAATATTCACCTCGATCAGTGAAGAAAAATGAACGAGTTGATATAGTTACTCGATGAAAGAGCTACTTAACAATTAAACCTCGACACCATTCAGACTTCTCTATCTGAAGAAACGGTATTTAAAAGAATCACTACCTCCCGTATAGTCAGTGATCCTTAAACCAATCAAGTTCCCTCATAAAATCGCAAGCTACACCACGTCAGCTGAGAAATTCCTGCGAGTGGTCCGAAAAATCGTCGTCGGCGTGGTGAATTAAACGCTTCGAGTCAGAAGCCCTGCGCGAAGATTCCACGGCGTACCTGTCCGGCGAAAATGAACAGGCTCAATAAATCTGGCCCAGGATACGTGCTCCCGGCAACGGTGCCGGTAATCACGTCATTACACGAACAAACGAACGTACACAGACACCCGGGCTCGCGCTATTTAATAATGAGAGGCTCTCTATTACTCAATGGCTATTAGAGCGGATGCAGTATCAGCAGTGGCAAGGGGCCGGGGGTGGCATTCGGTTCCACTCCGTTCACGGTGCAATCGGTTAATCACCGTTCCCTCATCCCCGTTCCTGAGACACGATTTAAGCGGCACGGTGCCACCCCCGCGCGCTCGCGCGACTCCCCATATCAATTAATCTTACCCAGAATGCAATAACTGTCCAATCTGCTCCCGTGGCTGCGTCATGGTGTCGTGCAGTCAGTGCTGTAACGCTCTCTCTCCTTTCTCGTCTCGCCCTATTCGACTCCTGGTCGTCTGTCTTCCTCCCGGCCGTTTTTCTTCCTCCCGATGTCCTTCGTCGCTTCGCCGAGCGCCCGACGAGGGTCCTTGAAACAATCCAGCGGGGAAAATCTCACGTCGGGACACTGCCGAGTGTCTCTTGGCGCGGCCCTGGCTAAGATAATGAGGATTGCAAGGAGAAACAGGGAAAGGGAACGGAAAAGAGATCGGGGGAAGCGGGTCGACGAAGGAAACTCGACGGAAAACATATTGGGCCGTTAAGGGGTTCGCCGTTAAGGGGTAGTCCGCTTAATTGGCAGGGCCGTTTAACCCTGAATTACACCGAGCAGATCCTGGAGCCTGGAACGACCGTGATCCGATGCTGCCAGATTCCTGGCCAATGATTAATCGCGCTCGGCTTTGATGGCTATTGCTCTGTATCGTTGGCTCGTCGTCGATAATAATTGAGAGGATGATTTATGTTCGGGCACGAATTCAGGTGGTAAATCGGGTGAAGCTGATGAAGGATTGAAGTAAACCTGCCGCTTTTATTCAGACAACGATGATATAAACTACGTTGGAATTTCTTCGAACTTCGCCGATCGTGACTGGGTCGACTGGAAAATAGGGATTGAACTTGTATCATTGAGAGGGAATTACAAATGGTAACAGCATTTATTATTAATAATAATAATTAATAATAATAATGACAATAATATTAATAGCGAGTCTCTAATTACAATAATTACATAATGATAGTAATGGTACAACAATAAAAACTTTTTTGGTAGCGAGGAGAGAGGAAGAATACAATTTACTTCTTGGTGAGACTTCCGTCGGGGGAGTGGATATTCCGTCACCCCTCCCTCTGGTTAGAACAAATCGGTTCTTAACGCGCGTGTTTCGCCTCTATTTATAATATTTATAGCCTCGATTTTGTATTTTTTTTTATTTATACTCGTATTTATATATGTATATATTTATACGCTTAGGCTAGGCGAGAATACGGTCCATGTGCTATTTACAAGTTTTTTGGTCACAGTTGCAACGTTCGGGGTTGAATGATGCCCTTTCTTGAACGATAGGTGCTGGAGATATGCAAAATACAGTACGACCTTCGTACTTTCTTTGCACGCTGTCAATTATCGACAATCAAACGAATTCCAACTGATACCTGGCATTCTCGCGCAAAAGCAATCGAACGAATGTAACGATCAAAAAATTACAGCGTGACAATTACAAAATAAGCCAAACATGGGTGCGTTTAAAAATTAAGTACAATTTCCTAAATCGCATGATTCATTTTCTGCGAACAGCTGGTCTCGTTTGATCGTCGCAAGAGGCCTCGTGCAAAACGTCTACGTAATAAGAGAAGTACAGTGATCGATTATCAATATTTAACGAACGACTTAACACGGAGAGTCTATCCATCGATAGTCTAACGCAAAGAATCTCCTCGGACCGTGGACTTCCTAAAATCTGCCTACCGATTTTCCGAGAATCGCCGGAAGCAACGTCGAGCCACCGGGTACCGTGCCTCGCCCAAGAAAAAGGATCGTCGAAATTCTATTTCACCCTATACTTTCTTGCTGGAATCGCGCGTGGAATGTACAGCTTTGGTAACGATTACGCATATCACTTACACTCATCCGTCCTCCGCGCATCTTCGACCGTTCTGGAGGACCGCGTGGGAATGTGCAGTTGCATCCCTGTCGGCGGACCTTACGCAGCTCGGTGCAACGTCGCGCTCGAGAAGAAACGTGAATCGTCGTTTCGAGTTATTAAATAATAAATACAGACTCCGCTCGCGTCAATGTACAAGTCAGCGTGCACATCTTAATAAAAAGTCCCCTTTCACTTCGACAACGAGGCGATGAGATCGGCGCCGAAGGTTTCCTTGATTGCACCCTACCGAAAGATTCCGGCTCCCAGCATCCCCTCCCCCGAGGGGACGGTTCAGAGTTTCTTCGAGGATTGTTCGAAGCTCGTTCACTGCAACATCGGCGGATTTCCATTGGGCAAGGAAGTTTGCCCGGGGATCGAGCCGATCGCCGGTCGTTGGGACGTGTTTAGATCGGCGTGCTGGGTCTCTCGATGCCTTCTCAGGTCGACCTTTCGCTGGAAAGCTCGGCCGCACAGCTCGCAGGCGAACGGCTTGAAGCCTGTGTGCTTCCTTGAGTGCGTGATCAGGTTACTGCTCTGGGAAAATGCTTTGCCGCATACCTGGCACTTGTGTGGCTTCTCTCCTGAAAACAGAAACGATAGAAAGTTGGTTAGATTTTCTATCTTACCAAAGTAAATTTATTAAAAAAATCAATTTAGAGAAACAGAACAGAATGCATACACGCAGCTTCTGAGTTCTGACGTTGTAGAAACATTAATCACATCGTTTCTCATTCAATCTTATACAACCTGACAAAATAAGAGTACACAAAGTAAACGAATCAACACCACCCTACTAACTACCCTCGACAAATGCCTCCACGGGCCTCGAGCACCTATACTACTCGATCCAGTGATGCAAGTCAATGGAAATCTCTCCCAAAGGCAGCCGAGCCATTCGACCCGCCTTGGGCTCGACATTCAAGCGGTGGGGAGCGTTAATTCGGGAGCAGCAGGCCCCTTATCTCTCAGCCTGGCGATAGCAGCCTCGAATACATGCCTCGGCGATACTTCTGGAAGAAGGTGGAGGTGTTCCATGCAGGTAGGGGGGTGGTATCACGGATGCGGGGCACGCCCGGTCAAGATTTCCTCCCAAGCGAGAATCTCAGCCTCCCCGGCGGCGAGGCGGAGAGGAGAGATCGCGGGGGGACGGGGCTCGAGGGTGGAGGGTTGCAGCTGGATTGTCGGGCTGGGTGGGGTGACGCGCACAGGGGTAGATGGAGCGGCAGGGCAGCCGTTCGTTTCTCTCGCGGTGGCCGCGGGTTCTGATTGGCGGCCGGGGGCGGCTCCAACCCCCGTGTTTCCATGACTACCGGCGGGATAACCCTGGCGGTTGACTGGGAAAGAACGGGAAAGATAGATCGGGCGTGGGTGGACGGAGAGAGAAAGAGGCTCCAATGGGGAGCGGGAGGAGGGTAGGAGGGAGGGCGCCAGAGGGGGAGAGAAATGATTTCTGGGCGGAGAGGGGGAGACAGTCAATCGGATAGTTGCAGGGGGAAAAAGGGAGACAAAAAGGATCGGGCGAGAGGAAGAATTTCGCGAACGAGGGAGACGAGCGGACGCGATCGAGGAGGGCGACGGGGGAGGAGTGGCTGAGCAATGCGAACTATGCCGGCGGAGGGCAACGGAGGCCCGTTAATGGACTCCCCTATCCGCTCGTACGTCCGAGAGTTTTCCACGCAGACACGCGGAAAACGCGCACACACGCTAGAGATCGCCACCGTCAGGCGGTGGGTGGATCCATAAACAACTCGTTAGCCGAGCCTTCAATCTCGCCCCGCCGATACGAGCGGCCCGTCGATCGCCTTTGCGATTACACCCGATCGTTATCTTGATTTCTTTTCGAGCAAACTGCCCGCCGTTTTGATTTTTTTCCGCCTCTGCTACCCTCGCGTTTCTGATGTTGCTCAGTTTTTCTTGACGAGGGTGTTTATTCGAAGGGTTCTTAGTTCGTTTGCGGCAGACGTCAGCGAAAATCGAAGGGCGAAAATGTAATTCAGGGGTTTAATGAGGGAAGATGAATATTATTGTAAATTGCTTGTGAAGCTATTTGTTTAAAGATCCAGTGTGACGTAAGAGTAACAATGAAATGTCGATGAAAATTGAAAGGTGAAAGAGCAAGCGAGGGTTCGCGAGGGATGAGGAATTCTACCGTGGTTGTGAAATTGTGAACCCACTCGTCGAGTCGAGGCGCCATCGAGTAATTTGAATTTCGCCCGGAGAACAACCGCAACGATTTCAGAACATTTCAAATCGAGATTCAAGGGAGGATTCAGGGTTAAGGGTGAGTCGTCAAGGGCGTGCTGGTGGAATTCGTCGGGACCGGCGCTCGATGAAATTCCACGGAGTTCTCTGCGCTCCACGGACGAAACGGCAGAATGAATAGAATTTTCACGACGTTAAGCGAGAAGCTGGAAAACCGACGAGAAATGAGAGAACGGAGAACGAAGGTACCGGTGTAGAGGGTTGTTCGAAATTTACGCGGCCATAAAATCAAAAACTTCCCGTACCGAGGTTGCCCGGTCGATCCGACTCCGTTCTCTGCAAAGAATCTGACCGAACATTTACGTCCGAGCAATAAAGAAACGAGAAAAGGAACTTGAAAGAAAAAATACCAACCATTGAGGAAAATAAGAAACGTCACAATCGGAGTAAAATATTTCTCAAACAGAAAGAGGATATCTACAAAACTCTCGTACTTTATACTTAACGTCGCAGACACCGGTTTCAAATATTCCTCCACCAGAAAATCCAACCCTTTAAATAATCCTCGGGGCGAATTTCAGTTCGCCGCGGAGGACATCGAAAGAATTCCCGTATCACGAGAGCACGAAGGGGGAAGAGCGGAGAAAGAACGAGAGCAAGGCAGAGGAGGGACGTCTTCTGGAATTTACGTGCTCATAAAAATCAAGAACCGTCGGAGCTCTCGCACCGAGGTTGCCCTTTCCGTCTTTATCTCCTGGAGGAACCCAGCCACCGTGGCTCCGTGTGCTTACTTCCGTCTGCGACGTGAATGCACACGAGTGCGCTCCACGTTTCCCCGGCGTGGCTGAATGCAACACAGGCGAGCGTACACGGACGGGCGGGACACTGCAAGAAGTCCAGCCTGGGATACACGTCCACCACCAAGCCGCTCGGCGTCGTTCATGCAACAGTACGTGGCACCAGAGCGAGAGGAGATCTGGTCAAAGATTTAACCGGCCGCACAGTAGAGATTCCGTGCGCTCAATTTTTCAAAAGGGCGCCCGAGCGGCGAGCAACGTCGCGCCGGATACAAGAAAGTCGAAGCTGAGAGCCCCTGAGGTTTAAGACGCCATTACACCCCCGGCGCTGTCGGCCGACGCCCCTAAAACTATATTAAACTCCCGGAAATCTTGCGAGGCTCCTCTCTCCTTCGCTAATTCCCTCCCTTCTACGCGCCCCTGCCCTCCCCTCGGCCTCACAGACAGTGCCCACTGGAAACATCATCCCCCGTGATCCTTCAACCCTCCGTCCGCCTCGTGGAACTCTCGAGAGCGGAAAACCAAGACGATAGTTTGATCGTTTCCGTCGTCGGGACGCTCGTTTCCCTCAGACGATTCGCTCTCCATGTATCTTCCATGGAGGAGGAATTTTTCTTTGCTTCTTTTCATAAGCACGGGGGGATGCTTTATGGAAAAGTCATTGGTAAGTTGAGGAGTTGTTCGTTCTACGACGAATGTTAGAAGGGATGTGAAGAGTGTGGTTCAATGCGATGGTAGAAGAGGGTGGTTTTGTTATATGCAACGTTGCAATATTCAGTTCAAGGGACTGTTGTGGTAGAAAGGTAGAGTATTTTCGTGCAACTGTTTTTTTTATTTAGCTGTAAAAATTCATTGAATTTGAAGGAAGGGAAGGGGTGGCGAGGAGTGGCCGCGGAAAGAGAGACGAAGGTGAACCGGACTCTGGCTGAGGCATTGATTTCCTCTCGTCTTCATCGACCACGTTCCGACCCTCTGGGGGCGTCCCTACCCTCTAACTGAAATCCTCGCGGGAGGCCAGAGAAAGAGGAAATCGAAGGAAAGTACCATATCTCATATTTCATATCGGGGCGGGGGGGCGGCATGGATTTTCCTGCGCGTCTGCAAAGCTTCGCGTAAGCGTTACCCAGCGACGTCAAGCGGATCTTTCCCACCGAGCTCTACTACCGTCACGCGGAACAGAAAAAACGAAATCCAGGCAGTCCCATTCAGAATCCCACCTCCATCTTTTTCCTTCAATCGAGGAATGGGATTTCTCGAGCGAAACTCAGTATTATCCCAACAGATTCACCTCGGAAAATCGTGATCCGCTAGAAAACTATTTTACTATCAGCTGCCAAATTCTAACACTGTTACGAAAAATTGAAATTTCCTATCATCAACGTAGGGGTAATGACCCAACAGAATAATTATCCATGATGCTTTGGATTTCTTAACAGTCTGCAACTCGACAATCGGAAAATTCTACAACCATTCGTCGAGCAGGTTTCAGTGGACGACTGTTACCAGTCCCACGGGCCCACCAGATCCAACAACGCGGTTGTATTTACTATTTCACGGGGGTACCTATCGCTGGTGCCCGTATGGAGTGGCCAGGTACTGGCTAGAATGCCAACACGGGGGATGCGTTGTCGACACAACTATATACAACCGGCTACGTGTGCTGCGTTTTACATGGCGCCACGTACAGGCACGGCTACACATCGTTTGCACGACGATAGGGTTAGAATGGGTGGACAGGGATGCGTGGGTGGGTCAGGGGGCGCCAATGACAAGTGCACAGCCCAGGGAATTTGCGGCGGTCGGGCTGCAACTGGAAATTGTTTTGCACGGTACTGATATTTCCACCTGACGACGAAATACCCTGGTAAACACGAAAAAATCGGCGACGTTTTCGGGGATGAAAACTATCGTTTGGATCCGAGCAAAAAGCATTTTATATCATTCGATATCATTGTCCTGATAAACAAAGCTGTCACGCACTATATTTTCCATTTTCCTGCATGCAGATTCCTTGATAAGGACCGCCAGAATGTCGTACCTCGCAGTTTCATTGACATACATTATCTTATCGAGTAACGCCACCGCGCAAATTGCATTTACGATTGCAAATACTTTGCCCTGGAAGTGTAAGAAGGGAGGAAGCCGAATGGAGCGATGGAAGGTAGAAACACGATACCCGAGCTAAGTCTGTTAGCTCCTTAGTGCTTTCGGTATACCGCAGGGATCCGCAATAATAATCCTCTCCTGGACGATCACGGCGGATGTATGGCTATTAAATTATTACGGCGTCGATCAACATTAGGAATCGTGACAAATCCGATCTGCGCCGACCACGCGCGCGCGCCCGCGAACGTGCAGGCCGGCGAGTGACCCTCTCTCGGCGGCCTGCTTTTCGTGCCCGCGCACCTTAATTGACAATTGTGACTCAGGCGACTTTGTCTTATCCGCCTATTGAGATTGCCCCGATAGAAACCATTAATGACGAGCCCCTTATCGATATGAATTATATAGACGGATGCTTGACTTGCCGCGGGAGAAATCGGATCGTCGTCCAAAGTCAGATAAAATAGATACGATTCCTCTCGAATGGAAGTGCAAAAAAGACGTCCGAAACGATGGAGATAGCGGAAATCATGACTTCTAATACCTTAAGCTGAAGTTCAATTTAATAACGCGTTGTATATCTGTACTTTGTATCCCCGGTCGAGGTCTCGAGCGGAGTACAATGATTGGAAGAAGATTAACATCCCGCGATAACGTTGCTCGATCTACAATTAAACTTTAATCAAAGGTTTCGCAACCTTGCCGGTTGTATCTGTCGCCGAGCGTAGCCTCCTGTCCCTTGTAAAGTTTCATAATTAAAGCGGGCAAAAAGATTTCACCGCGGGGCGGCGTCGTTCCTTTCCTTTTTGTCGCCCGTATGAACGCGCGCCGGCTGCAACGCTCGCTGCAGTTAATTTCAACCCCCCAGGAGCCACGGGGGATGATAGCTGGAGCGGGTGGTTACGCGGATAGGTAGAGAAGCGAAAAAGGAGGATACAGAGAGAGGGATGAGCGGCGAGATATGGCGGGGGCCAGGTGGAAGGGGGTGACGTGCTTCTGGCATGTCGATATCCCTGGAAATTTAATCATGCCGCTTCACTATGAACACTATGCGCCACTCGCCGCTATATGGATATGACGCCTTGCCTCCGTGGAACGTTATACCGCAGCGAATTTGCATGTTTAATGCCGTATCGGTTGCTTATGCCTGGCGTGACATTAAATATAACGCTGCCTGGTCTAACGAACGCGGAGGATCTCTCTATTTCCATCTAGAAGGGGATGATTCGATTTTCCATTCGCGTCTGGGAGGCCATCATGGACTGGTACGTGGATCATCGAACTCTAGCTTCTGTAAAACATCCACCTACTCAATCTTTGGGTGTCTCCAAGTCTTCCAAAAGCTCCACTTCGATCACTAATTTTAATAATACACTGGACATTCAGTCAAAGTGCCATTTTCCTCTGAAAGCTTCGACGACCTCTCGATAGTTGCGGTCCACGCGAATTCCTGACGAGCTCGCTCGGCAAAAATCCCGCGCGCACCGCAAACGCGACTCGTGCAGCACGCCAACTGTGGTACCACCGGTGGAAGGGGCGCGTCACTAACGAGCCGTAAAGACGGAAACGGGACGAAAGGCGATGGGGGCCAGGCGGTCCTCCGAGCATGTCGCGAAGTTTAAACAGCTTAGAGAGGGATGTTGCGGCGCCCCCGATGCTCGGGGCGCCAAGTCAGCCGGAAACCTCTAATAGCCCCCGTCTCGTCTACATACAAAGGAGAGGGATGAACCGGGGGACAGACGGAGATAGAGTCCACAGGCGTACGCGGTGAACGCGGCCACAAAGGTGGCTGTATAGGTTGCACGGTTGTATCTCGCCGGGTATACGATAACCGCACCCTCGAGGTGAGTTTGAGGGAGACGTTCGGCCAGGTATCCCTGCATTAGAGCCACCGCTAAATTCATAATACGCCAACGGTGCCCGGCTGTATCTCTTTCGTGTTTATAGAGCTGTCTCACCAGAGTCCCTTTGAACCGCAAACGGGAAAACATTCCGCATCCACCGGGACTCTATTACTTATCTCTGCCCACAGTCGAGAATCGATTCCTGGATCTAATCTTGGGACAGCTATCACTGTCCAGAGAGTGATTTCTGGGACCTTTCAGAAGGCCCCGCGGGAATCCGGACTTGTCAGATTTGAATAAACCTGATCTAGAATCGAAGGACCTGGTAATCTTCCTAAGGGCAAAGTGGCTGTGATTAATAAAACTTGGAGGCTTCGAAAGCTTCAAATTTTCATTTCAATCGTCGGCTATCTCTTTCTCTCTTATTTCAGACACGTTGCGCTGAGCGCAGAGACGGTTCGACCGAATTGGTTCCCAGGCTGATTGAAATAAAACCGTGGAACGTAGTACGAACGCCCCGGGTAATCGCGTACGAGCAAATCGATGACGATTTACGACGAGCGTGATTGAACCCCTAAAAAGGCTAGCCGGCTCTTTGCGAGCGGAGCGCGCAGCGTCTCTGGAAACGTAAACATCGGGCGTGTGTGGAGGTTCGTCTGCGTGATGAGATCGGAAAGTATACAGAGACGGTGGCAACACACACCCCCTCGATCTTCACCCCCTGTCGACTTCACTCGCCACCAACGGGTGGACAGGTTGTGTTTATTGTGAAAACACGGAGCGGCTACTGTTGTGCGTTCGATCGTGGCGACAGGCGTGTGTGTTTAAGGGCGCATGCACCCTGCAACTTGATTGTCCCGATGGCAGAAAGTAGCGGTTTTTCATCGATAACATTTCGAGAATCTTTTTATCATTATAGCAACGCGTCAAGATTTTTTCAATCTTTTGCACGGGAGTACTTTTATTCTCCATTAGCACCAAACCCCGAACACCCATCACTGTTCGTGTACACGTGAAAACGAATCCTACAGAATTGTTCCAGCGCATCGAGTATCTCACAGATGAACTGCCTTCCTTTAAATCATCGCGCACATTTGGTCGCGACAGCTCCGCGCCAACTCCGAAGGGCAATATTTTCTCTGTTTCGGAGCGAGAATCATCGGAAACAGATAAGTTCAATGTTTTCTCATCGAGAAGTGGCGAGCGTGTGCGGCCACTTGTCGGTCTGTCGCCGTTCATCCGGACCGTCGAAACCGACTCGTCAACCCCTTGCGCCCACCCCTTGCGCCCGTGCACTTGACTCGTCGCTGGTGAGCCCCCCTCCCCGCAGAACGCACCCCAAAAGGCGCACCTAACAGCGAAGGTAGCGCGAAGTAACGTTTCGACCCCTTCGGCAGCTATTCCGGCTGCTGGCTCGCGCACGAACAATATTTGCAGAGCTCTTATTCCCGCACTTCCCAACCCCGTAAGCGGCGCTTCGACCCTGCCCCCCACTCGCCCCCCTCCCCCTACCCGGTTGCTGAACCAAGCCCCCGTTTCTCTCGCCAACCCTCTAGTGTGCACCAGCAACCACCTACCTACCTACCTAATAATGATTTTA
This sequence comes from Andrena minutula, assembly GCA_929113495.1. NCBI lineage: Eukaryota > Metazoa > Arthropoda > Insecta > Hymenoptera > Andrenidae > Andrena > Andrena minutula. The sequence continues at coordinate 26,121,736 of OV815994.1, read as the reverse complement.
CGTTACGCCATGCCGGTCCCCGGGGAATCCGACGGTGCCGCACCCTTATTGCACATGGCCCGTGCTCACGACCTAGGGAATATGGGAGGGCGGGGGGGTTCAGAAAGAGAGGACTGATTATCATTAGCAGCGGAGTCCCAGAACACCCTCGGTTTACTGCTCGACGCACGTACGCACGCCAACTCGAGGTCGCGGCGGTAAGAGATTTCGTTTCGTTTCGCTTTTAAAGGGGGTACCGAGGGTGCAGGCAGGGTCGATGATCGAGGATTTTAATTGAACTGGTTAACTGTCGAGTAGATCACCGGAAAGGGAGTTTCGGGATCGAACGAGGAGATCCTTGGAGAGGGTGACCTTTCTAGAAGCTATTGCAACGATTAAGGGTACAGCTGAGTGTAAGTGTTCCGATACTTCCCTGGATAAAGGGGAGGGAATGTCGAGGACCTCCCAGGGAAATCAAAGGGAAATGAAAAAAAAAATTGAAGGAAGGGCAAAAACAGGCGAGGCATCCTCGTTTCATGAGAAAATTGCCAAGAGCGGACCGCGAACGGGATCCGTGCGCCAGCTCTTTCGGGGGAGCCTGAATTTTTTATTCCCCTGAATAATGAATTAAATGTTCCGTGGCGACCCTCGAGTAGGTGGTGCGTGAAGGTGGACAGAGGAGCGCAGACAACGGGCAGTGGTCCCATAGGTTGTTAGAAGGCCTACGGAAGTGACCATCGCTTTGTATCCTCTTTCGCCGGGTCCTTCTTCGGTTGTTTCACCGACAGCAGGGTGAACGAGGGGGAGGCGAACGGCAGCGTGGAGCGACGAACGGGGGGGAGGGGCATGGGGGAGGACAAGGTGATAATTTGATAAGACATTGGGAGGGTTGCCATGGAGACGATACAAAACCCAGACCCCTGACTGGAACACTCCAGCAGCCTCCTTCGCCTGTTCCTCTCGCTTCCTTCCACCCTCGAGGTACCCACTCCTTCAAGGACCGTCGCTCCATCAGCCCTGAGACACCTAAGTGTCAAGTGTCCCAACACCATCGCCTGCTCACCTACCAGTACCTAAGGGATGCTTCCTCGCGCAGCGTGGTCTTCAACTACGTACAGGGATACGAGCTGTCGAAGGCAAACACGAAACGGGGAAAGATGTTTGCCCTGGCGCAGCCTAGAGTGAACTTTTCGGCTTTGTGTTAATATTTATCGCCTTCGATTGCTTCGAATCGCAACAGAGTGTTACGGACATTCTCTACGTGGTGCGGTGCAAGGCGATATGTTTGCGATGTCAATTGAAAGCTAGATGCAAATTATTTACTTTGAGGGGGTGAGACATCGATATATTTCTTGCGAATATTCTGCGAATGATCGATAGAGAAGAATTTCATTCGTGATCTTCTGTTCGCTTCGGTGCAAATGGAAATCTAATTTTCTAAACTATCGACACTTCCCACGAATATCCTCGGAATATCCTAGAGGGGCAGAAGGACCGGTCCACATTTCCCACGTACAATTTTCGTCATAGAAAAATTCCATTCGAAGATTGGGGGTATAGTGTGTCACTCCACGTCGCGAGAACGAAAAACGAGAGATCCGTGGGACGGAGGAAGACAGAGCGCTGGCCACCCCGAAAGACATTACGATTATTACCGAGTGAAGCTCGCAATGAGGGGCTCGGCACCCCTAAAATGCACTGGCCACATGTGCCACGATCCGGCTGGATCCTCTTGCTCACGGGCAAGACTCCGTCCAGACGGTTAACTGCATTATTTATCGTAGGAAGTTGCTCGGCTAATTGATCCACGGCATCCCTACTCCGACCATCGCGGACGAGGATCTTGTAATTTTACGACTGTTCGCCATTAAAGCCCTCAGAAATTCTCAGCTTCTGACTACTTTGAGCAGTAAACTTTGTCTGACATACAGAAATAATTATAAAATGTCACTCACCGGTGTGGATGTAGGTGTGCTTCTTCATGTCGCTCTTTTGATGGAATCTCTTCCCGCAAAATTGGCAGGGGTACGGTCTCGTGTCCGAGTGGATTAAAAGATGAGTGCTCAGAGTGCTAGAGCGCTTGAACGCTTTACCACACTGCTTGCACTCGAACACCTTCTCCGCGGAATGCACAGCCCTGTGTTGCGTGAGGCTGATTTCGTGGCCGAAGGTTTTGTTGCACAGCTCGCAGGCGAACGGTCTCTTGCCGTTATGCGACCTCCTTGCGTGCACCTGTGAACATCATACTCTCCCTAAAATACCTCGAAAATTCCCCTCACAGAAACTATGTTAATAAATAAGCACCAGGTTAAATCTTCAATTGCCCATTACATATTATTTAACGCCGAAAACCCCCTTCTAAATCTAATAAAAAATTCCTCCTTGTTTCCCCGAATCAACCAATAATTCACCAAACAGTTGTCATTCGATGAAACCTACCTCGAGGCCGTGAGGCGTGCTGAACATCTTGTCGCACTTGACGCAGCTGTACACGTCGCCGAGTGGATGAGGATGATGAAGCCCGTGCGCGGTGTGGGTCGAGTGGAGGGCAGGGTGGCCCGGATGGACGCCTCGCAGCAGCGGGTGCAAGTGTGGAGGTAGCAGATGATGAGGCAGCAGCTGAGGATGCAGGTACGATAGAGGATGATGGGGATGGGGTGGCAGCAGTCCACCCTGGAGATGAAGGGGCGGATAGAGGATGGAGGATCCTGGAGGTGGATGGCCACCGATCGACGCGGTGTCCCGATGCGGGGAGGCGTTCTGCAGGTGAGCAGACGGCGGATCTGGCCTCAGAAGTGCAGAAACACTGAAAGTGTCGCCGGACTTCTTGGGCGGGTTCGAAGCAGGCGACGTCGCGATGCTCGTCGGCGACGGTGTCGTCGACGATCGGGGTGGACTTGACGCGGCGTCGCGGTCATCCTCGTCGCCGACCTCCTCGACGTCCACGTCAACTTCCTCTTCCTCGACGTCCACGTCCACCTCGCCGTCCCGTCGATCTGACGGCGGGGAGTCTGGACAGGGCGAGTGCGACGGCGAGGGACTCCTGGTTGCCGGGGAACCCACCAAGCGACCCACTCCGAAGGACAGTCGCTCTGAAATGGAAACGTTGCTGGTCTTGCACGGGCCCTTCCGATGATGATTTAACAGATACATTGATCACGCGATAGTCTCCTGAAGAATTACTCGGGATTTCGGGGACGATGGGAATATATTCATATTTGCGATCGAGGTGTAAAAAGGTAAGTGAATGCAGGTGAACAATGCTTGATGTACCAATCAGGGTACAAAGTTGACAAGTGACATGGAAAAAGAGAGGTCATTTTTTAAATATGAAGCATTGAGAGGAAAAACAGACCAACCCACATTTTTCGCGAAATTGAGTTGGTATCAATAATGTATCTATTCCTATTCGCTGTACTAATCATAAAATATGAGAAATTTTATTTTTTCTATGTGGATTAATCCGTTTTTTGCTCTCAACGCCTCATATAAGGTGGTCCAGCCAGGATGCAGGGGAATCTGAAGAAATGGGGAAGGTAAAATTCGGTTTCCTCCGACGGAGGAGCTAGATTGAATGGGATTTGAGTCACGTACCACCGTGTCCTTCTTTCCTGACTGATCTGGCGGAAGGGGTAGGTACGGGGTAAACGAGGGGAAAGATCGAAGCTCGCCGATCCACGAGAGGGACGTTCTTCCGCGACACTTCCTCTAATTTGTCATCCGGCGATGCCTGATCGAATCTGACCGTTAAATTCATCAATAATCGACGCGATTACGACGCCTCGACTCGAAATGTAATCACGCAGGGAAAAAACAGCATCGATCGCGGTAGGAGATGGGATTAACTTTGCAAATACACGGCTACTCGAGATCCGCCACTTCAAAACCGGCGCAGATAAAGTCGTGAAAGAATTTAAATCAGAACAATAGTCGATGATCGATCATCGTCTTCGATAAAACGTGAGAGGTGTCTGGAGTTTTATTGACAAATGAGACGATTGGTAATCGAGTAGCCGTTTCGAGGTTTAACGTCGACGAATCATTCGTGGCATTTCTAATAATCGCGAGCGATCTCGGCGGCCGTGATTTACGGCGTCTACGGCACGGAAAATCGGCCACGGTTCTGCGGGACGGGAGAAACGAAGGGGACAGGAACGAGGCTGTCTGCATTCCCTGCACCCTTCGAGGGGAGGGAATATCAATCGCATGATCGCGCGATGCACGGTGTACACTCAGTATATTATATTTATAATCCGTGCGCGTGACACGCGGTCACGTGCCCGGGTATATAATGCACCGTTGTCGGTTAATCGCATTTAAAGCTCTCGACGATCCCCGGCGGAAGGGCCGATTATTATCGTGTCTCCTGGTGGCTTTGCAATCGAATCAAAATACGCCAGGAGTCTCGCCGGAGTGCCCTAATGTAATGAGAAACGCCCGCGAGGCTGTCGAGGAAAAAAGGCAAGTGCACGATCGTAGGAGAGAAGTTACGGCAACGGGGGCAGGGGTGGGATCCTTAATTGCATGCTAATACTTGGAAGGGTAAATCTAGAGCGGAAAACGAAAGAAGGGGTGCGCAGGATATAACGACGACCGCGCTTATCGAAATCCTAATATCTGCTAGCCACCCTACACAATGCACCCGGTACAATTAAATCGGCCACTGCATTCAGTGGAACGAACCTCGACCGCAATTGCAAGGTACACAAGCGGAAACTCTTTCTGTAATCTGGAAATGTACGACGGGGCAGAAGAACGGGATGCGTCGGTGGGAAGAAACGAAGCGGGGAAGCGGCAGAGGCGAGAAAAAGAGCGTGAAAGAGTGGTGATGAAATCGAGAAAGCGAAAGGTAACGCAAGTGGTGGCGAGAACGGCAGAAAAAGGTAGAGGAAGTCCGGACAGATGTGACTCGAAACGGGATAGGAAGAACTGCTTACGCAAATGCCACGTCTGGCCCCGCTGGAATGCGGTAAAAACCGTCGGTTGCGAAGCGGCGAGAAAAACCGTCGCCACCGTGCCCGACCGTCCGGCAGATGGGTTACTTTGGTCCGGGTTTGGCAGAGCTTGCATGCGCTTGCACGCGTGTGTTCGCGCGAACGTGTACATCTGGAGCCTCGTGGAAGATTCGCTTCACGTTTCCAGAAGAGCGCCTCTATTTCGAACCGGGAGACGCGAGGAAACGTTCGACGAAAAAAGGAAACTCTGGAAACTCGTCCCCCGAAATTCATTATTATTTTATCAGGGTGATGGAATTTTTATAAAGCACGGTTGGCTGGTGGATGGAACAATGAGGATGCTGCTGGAATATTAACTTCGCTCCTTTTCTAAGGGACAACTAGGATGTACTGAATAATCCTGGTGGCTTTGGGGAAGCCTAAACTTTCTGCCGATGCGAATGTGAATGGAGAAAACGTGTTCAGTACGACTGACATAGCGCTTCAAGTAAAATTGTAAGAAGGCGATTATAACTTTGCTAAATTTAGGTGACAGATGAAGCTTGAATTGTGAGCGAAGCAGAGGTGTTTAATCGGAGATTTGCTTCGAAATGCGGCAGCTGGGAAGCTCGAGTTGCCTGGAAGTTGCAAGATAATTTACAGAGACGCAACAGTGGATCCGCAAGTAGCATCGAGGAGGAGGCTCGTGACAAGGGATGACAATGACGGCGATGCCGAAGATGCTTGTGGACGTGGATTAATAAAGGAAGGCCAAGCCGGGGGAACAATTAGATCGAGTTAACGGGCAACTTTAATCTTCTGTCGTCCGTCAGTCGTTTACTGCGTAGCGATCTGCCGCTATTAAAGCCGTTACACGTCTCGAAACCCCTTCCGTCCTGCCCTGCGCGAGTAAAAGAAATACGTGAATACGGCTTCTAAGGCGGCACCAATGGCTCCCAAGTGACGGGGAGATGTGGGTTTTCAAAAACGGATTTCTCATCCGCGCGTCACTACCTATTTAGAGCTAATCTGGGCCGTTCAGATCAGAAGATTTGATAACGCAGGAAAAGCGATGAAGGGACGTGCTAGGGGATCTAGCGTCAACCAGAATTTCTAACGTTGAAGAAAGTTGTAATAACGATTAACAGATTGTCGAGGAACATGTGGTACCGAAGCTGCTGGACCACCATGTTAACGGTGCATCACTTCGTGATGCATGTCACGATTTTCAACACGTCTTCCTCCCCTATTGCTATCGATCATTGCTGTCCTGTCGGTTTCTAAAGAATTCATAATTGACCGCTAATTATCAATAAACGCGTGGTCTTGTGATCCACAGCTTCTCTGAACACACAGAATTTTATCAAAACAGCTACCTTGAGGATTAGTTCGTTTCAGCAGGTGGTCTTCTCGAAATCTGCATGAAGGGGCAGGAAGGACCTGAAGAATCAACTAAGGTCGAAGTGACTTTGGCTGAACCTGGGGATTGTATAGGTGGACGTAGAGGCAAATGAATGGCCACGTGCACCAAGAAGGAGTCGGAAGAGGACAGTATATGCGCGAGCGTTTAACATGACAAGATGTTACTAATTCAGGGTAGGTAGAACTGAGAGGCCGACCGTCGTACAAGCACAAAGGGGCCGACGGTCCGAATCCCTGTGCTGCGCCTCTAATCTGCTCCAATTGGGACGGCAGGAGTTAGAAGGGCCGATGTCCCTCCACGGTATGACGCGTGCTACCATTTATCCCAATCATCGGACGACCGGTCGTTCTTAACGATCGACAAATAAAAACTACTCGTCATCCGGGCTGAGGAGGAAGCCAAACGGGGCAATAGACCATCTACGCTCTACACCTTCTTGAGGACGAGTCGGGCTGGACTTTGACGGATTAAAACATCATTAGACGGTAGAATTTTTAATTTCCTGGGCCCAACATCTTGCATTGCATACGATATGTGCGTAGGAGAACGGTGGAAGTTAATTTTCGTTAATTTCAACGAATTTTCTTGGTCCCGGGAAGATGAAGGAGAGATTAACTAGGTGCGATCTTAATATTGAGGAAATGACGGGGAATGTCTCGAAGGAATTTGGTACTGATTCGTCGATCCGCAGGAGATCTGAACCTTCTATTCTCGATTTTACCCATACAGCACACTTCGTTGCAGCTGTATTGCAGCAAAGTTGTTGCAATATTGCGTTGTTGCAGGTTGCATTGCAATATTGTAGGAACGTTCTTGCAATATTGCCATGCATTATTGGAGTGGCAATGAGCCTACAATATTGCAGCAATATTGCAAGACCGTTGCCGTGCAATGTTCCATTGGCAACGATCCTACAATATTTCTGCAATATTGCGCGCACATCGACGTGCAATGTTCCAGTGGCAACGATCCTATAATATTTCGGCAGTATTGCGCGCAAATCGATGTGCAATGTTTCAGTGGCAACGACCCAGCAAAATTGCCTACATATTGCTGTGCAATACTGTAGTGGAAATATTGTAGAAACAGTACAGCAATATTCTAAAGCAACTATGACTTTGACAAAATTTGAAATATGGCGTCGAGTAGATTCTACAGCATGTTTCATTTAACTGGATAAGCTAGAATTTCTCGTTGGCCGTTTTTATTGCCGTTTCGTTGCAGAATCATTGCCGGAGCGTTGCAGAACTACATATTTGCAATGCTGCCGCAACATTGCAAAATACACACCTGCAATATTGCAAAGGCGAACATAGGACTGAATCTGCAACGTCTCTGCAATTTTATAGTGCAATATTGCAATCTTGCACCGCAATATTGCAGAGACGTTGCTGCAATGTTATGGTGCTGTGTGGGTATAGGACGTTAGCATGATTTAGCTACCCCGCGATTAATTTCGCTTGATTCGATGAATTCCTGCACCTACCTGAGTGACTTTTCGGCAAAGGCGGCAAGTTGGTGATCTCGGTAGCGTTTCCAAAAGGGGCCCACAGTCTGGGGAACATCAAACGGACGTTGCATCCACCTGAAAGCAGAGAATCGTGAAGTAATCCGCAACCCCATCAGAGACACTCGGATAGATCGTTACGTGAAATCGCGGTCGGAAATATGAAGGAACGGCTGAAGGAAGGATCGAACATATTTCCGAATCGTTCATGCATCATTGTGCGCGTCGCGGGAGCGGCCGCTAACGGCGAACCGACGCGACGTCTCTAGCCCTGACAAATTTGGTATTCCCGTTCCGTGCGGGAGATCAACCCCTCGACAAGAGCGTCTTTATTAGAAAGAAGGGAGGCCCTTCTCTATTTATCAACCTTGCCACGGCCATTACTCGCTCTCTTTTCTCCGTGGCTGCATTCCTATCCAGGAGCATCCGCCATTCGTTTTCTCCAGCCTCTTTGATCGGCGCCGCGCTTGGAATTCGAACTTTCCGCCAGTCTCATGGAATCTTCGAATCAAAGTGCGCGTCGACCTGAATTTCCGCGACACAAGGCCGAGCCTCCTATCGTTCAGAAGCGGCGAATATAATCCCCCGGGAACCTCGATGCTACATAATTCCAGCGATCGGCGACCTTATCGCGGATCGGATTCTGTTATTGTGGTTTCTCGGAATCGGCTCGAGCTTTCGCGCGGGACGACTAGAATCGATCGGTCGCCGAGACGTATCAAGAAGTTTCGGAAAAAAGGAGGAGCGCAATGAAAAGAAAGAAGGAATGAAATCCGTAATCCCGGCAATATAGGACCGGCCGGGATAATCTGAGATAGCGGAAGGAGATTAGCGCGCCACGCCGCAAAGGCTATCTCATTCTCGCAGGATTATCAGAAATAAATCATATTTTCCTATAAAGCGTAGCACACCACGCGGCCGAGATAAGATGACCGCGCGGTTAGGTACAACCAACATCGATATGCCGTGTGTACATACTGCAGGTAATGCGTGTTCGTTGCCCGTGAGCAACGGCGATATCTGGCGTTTGTTCGTGCGACGCTTATCCTGCGCGTCTCTCTTTCGCGCTATCGTTTGGTCGTAAATCTATAAACGGTAAATCCTATAGCGTGATTTCCCGGGGAAAATCGTGGGGGACGATTTTGCGGGGCCCACCTGCGCGGCCACTGAGAATGCACCGGAAACGAGGGTGCAGCGTGGATCTTCATTGGCTGATATGCAACGAAGGGATCTGCTAGTTTGTTGAAGAAATAATGTTGTCATCGAAGTAGTTGACTTTGAGGTTGATTGTAGTTTCATCGAAGGGTGGAAGATTTTGATAATTCATTTCAGTACTTCATCCCTTTCGATAATGACGAAGAGAAAATTGGTTACATCCTTGTGATTCGTGAGTGATACCAATACGGTGGCTTTAGGAAACCAATTAAGTGATACGTGATAGATGGTTTCCAGACGGAATCGTAAATCAAAAGCTTAATTCTTTTGACAAGAACAATGCACAGTTATCTTGCACATTTATTGCATCAGTGGACGAGGCACCTCGTTGACGATTAAGGGACTAAGTATACGATTGGGAATGTATGAAATAGTTACTATAAATAGTTCTCCACCCAGCTAGGAAATTTCGTTGAAATCTATGTGTGGAAGTTGGTGTGGTTTCCCTGTAAGTGTTATCAAGCGTCTAGACCTTCGTCACCGCGGATTAACCCTTCGAAGCCACGCCTCAAAACAAGATACTAAGTACACCACCCCCAGCGACTAAGGAACCCTCTCCTGCCCATCACCTGGCAATTATCGCCTAAACCGTTTAGGCCGATTCTGACACAGTCGATGGGTTGATATTATTGCGTTAGCTATTAGCTCGATTAGCAGTATTAGTATAGGCAGCCATCTAATGCCGTCCATCCTCTCTCACCTGTTGAACAGCCGTTGTTGTGCGCCCTTTACGCACCTGCACGCACCCACGCACACTTGCGCGAGCGTGCAGACGCGACAGACGGGAACGTGCGTGTGCATCCATGCACTCTTGCCTCTCAGGACCAATGGTGGGCCCGTGTTCGAGGCGGATTGCCGCAGAGAGGAGACGGACGCGTGTGCGTGCACGTTGCACGCGCGATGGCAGGCGCGGGTCGCTCAGGTGTCAGCGCGAATTCAAGGGCGTAAACGGCGCGGTGCAGGGATAATAGGCAGGTAATAGATAGCATGATGACAGGCGACAACGGGATGAATGTCAGGGGTGAAACCGCGCATAGAGGGATGCAGAAACGATCGGAGGTTTGGAGGATGGAAATGTAATTTTATTCACTATGCGCGTTGCGTTCGATTCACCCCGGCAGCTGCGTGGTAATTTTCGTTAGTGAATTCTGCAGCAATGGTGCGTTGTATCTTTGAATTTATGGAGACGACAGGAAAGAAGGGGAAGAGTGTCAGAAATAACGTGTTCTTGCTAAACAGAGACTGTCAAGTAAGATTCGAGTTTGACAGGCGAGCTTTGAACGAGGATGCAAATGTGATTTGAAGCTACTGTGTAGTAAGAGATTCTATTTGGATTCTAAGCACGTGTAGTTATGAATCGCGGCTGTATTGTCGCGTAAAATGTAGTTGTCCAGTTCTGACGTTCGACTGAACAATGAACAGCAATTCCCACGTACCTACATTGTAAAGAGTCTCACCTTCAGCCTCCATGGGAACCTGCGGGTTCTCCTGAAGATTTTCGTTGTTATTCGTCTCTGGCGACAAGGCTTGCTGGTGCAGCGACGATGCTGACTGTTTCGGCTTAACAACCCGAAAAGCGGACGCCTCGGCGACACCCCTTCGCGAGAAGTCCAGAGGACCCACCCCTACAGGCGAGTGTTGCTGCTGCACTTCCATCATCGTGCTGCGAGAGTTCTATCACTTCCCTTTACAACAATCCTCTGCTCACTGTGCACGACATCCGCCCTTCCCCCGTGAAGCGTGTTACACCACCGGAGTGTCAGTAAACCATTCACCCTTTTTTACAGCAACGAACTATACACGCTGGCCTTCGATCTACTCGAATCCCTCTCACTGGCACTATTCTTCTTCAAGATTCTCCGGCAGAGATCTTCATCCCTTTCCATGAAACTCGCAATGCTGCTTGCTCTGTCTAACCAACCCTCTCTCGAGATGCACACCCCGACGGTCGACAGCGCGTTCAAACGGTCCAAGGTCTCCCGTCACAGGTAGCAATTCCCTCGATGCTGTCACGGTCTGCGGAGGTCGGAGTCGAGGCCTCGCAAGGTGTTGGTCGGACAGCGATACACGTATCAAGTGGAACAAGCTGCCAGCTGTCGTGGACACTGATTTCCGTGCGGCCCATCGGCCGGGCAGGTCAGGAACGGCGAGCACCGTCACCCGGGGATGTGAGAGACGTTATAGCGGGTGCCTCGACGCCGACTGCTGTTAACGGGTCTGATAGTGGAGGAACTCCCATGCGATGACGGCCGAAAGTCGCGAGTTAGACCGAGGGCAAGGGAGGGGGGACCCGCACACGAGTCTGATCGTTCATACAGAGACGTAATAGAGAGCGGAAGAGAGAAAGAGAGAGCGAGGGAGAGAGAAAGAGAGAGTAAGGCTACGGGCTGGAACACCCACACAGATGTTGGATGCATGCCGGGATTTTCGATGGAGACTCCGCCTCCGAGGCACGCCTTCTATGTCCCTACTCCACCCCCACGAAACCACTCACCATGCCCCTGCCTCCGCACACTGACGCGCGCTTTGGATGCCACGAGGCACACACTCAACCATCAACTAACCGTGGCCCGACGCAAACGCGCGCTACCAAGCCACCGACACGCAACGCCCGCTGGCCGTGTGGGTGCCTGAACGTAGCCGGCAGACGTGTTTATTCGTTTTCCAGGTGGCCCGGTGTGGGTAGGCACGGGGCTGTGTAGGGGCTAGCGTGTAACTGCACAGCCACCCCGGCGAATGGACACGAGACACGGTGCGCAACGCTCTCTCACCTCCCGGTTGCAGCATTATGTGGAACCACTCGGCCACCCTGATTCTACTCTTGACTCCACTGATTGATATTTCTGCGCGCCGCTCCTACGCCCCCGGAAACGGATGTAGATGGTCGAAGCTGCGCGGTTCTAGCCGGCTCCCGTGCATCTACGCGGATCCTTGCGGGAGGGTTAAGCGGTGGAAGGAAGAGAGCTGAGTAGACGATGGGGAAGTTATCACTCGGGTAATGAAAAGGAGATACGGTGGGTGGAAGAAGTGGGGGTAAGATGACACTGAGGCGTCGAAAGTCTGGAGCCTTAGGACTCATCCGCAGCAGTGTTTAGGCGCAAGTAGATGATGGGCTCTCGTAGTTGATAAAACGAACAATGCTTGATACGTTTATGGAATTGTTTTCGTTTAGGACGCTAGACCCTTTATAGTAGTCGTATATTATTGGTGCTTAAGTGCATGAAAATATGATCCCGAGAGAATTGCAACAGGCATCGTCTGTGTTGCGTTGCATCAATCACACTGCATTAATTTCATCGCGTTCCTTTTCATTTTCGGGGGGATTGATAAGGAGGGGAAATGTCACGTACACACCGAAAGAGGGGAGATTACCGATGATTCGCGGATTCCGTGGGCTTGAAGAATGCATCGATTTTCTCGTGAAAGGGATTTGAGCGAGTGCGCAGTTGTCATTGACGCTCACGTGATTCCCTCCTCGACTCGCGGCCTCCTTTTTTCACGAGCCCATTCGTCACGATAATCGACTCTTGCCCTTAACCCTTCCTATGAGATTCCCGTCGAAAATCTCATGAACGATTCTCCCAAAAGACTATTACGCACTATTTTGGCTTAAGTGCGTTACGAAATGAGATCGAACGACGACAGTTATCCATTCCGCGCGATCGCCAGTGGCTTAAGCGATTACTACGCTCACTGTTTGCTGCTGGCTGCACATTCGAGGTGCAGATTATAGTCGCTGACGTATTTTTTATATCGTAAACAAACATTTTCGGTGAATCACGAAGTGTGATTGACAATTCGATAAACACGCTGCAGTGTTTTGTCCATTTTTCTTCGAATTCGTCCACCGTCTCGAGGCTACCGAGCTGAGCCAGGGTAAAAGCTTCAGTCTCGAGCGAACTGCGCGCCCAGGCGAGAGAAGTGTCGTCAAGGGCGCAAGCACGATGCAGGACGAGATGTTAGGTGTCAGGAGAGAGCGACAAACGGCATCAATCATACTCACTCACTCGCATCGTCGTCTACGCACACCCTCGAGCCGCGGAGGGTGTCCCAAGGCTGCTCTATCTTCGCGGAGAAAATTGCTTACGCTCTTACCGCGAAAATAGGAAAGCTCCCTGTCTGTGGCGAGACCGTGCGAACAGCCGAACGAGCGGTGTGCCCTCTGAGCGTGGAAAAGAGGAATCGGGCGAATGGCACGGCGAGGCCGAGGGGTGGGAAGCGAGTGGCGGGCAAGAACGAAATGTCCCGGTCGAAATTACGAGGCTGGAGCGCGCGATGGGTGAAAAAGGAATCGTTTCTTTAAGATTACCGCGTGGAACGGCTCGTTTAAAAAATTTATCCGCGGCTGTAGAGAAGAAGCGGAATAGAAAGAGGAATTGAAGCGATTTCCGTGAGAGATTTCATGGTGAAATTCAAGCTTCGACTTGGTGCAAAGGAAGGGAAGCTGTAGTCCTGTAATCACGTGTTTAGAGATGAATAAATTGTATAATACCAGAGTTATCGATTTTGAATTTGTTGCTTGAATAATATTAATTTAAAATCATATCAAGCTTCAGGAATTTTCAGGTGAAACGATATTTAATTAATATTGCGCAAGTGGTCGTCGAGGATAGAGTTCTGTGCAAGTTCAAAGTCATATTGGGCTCGAATCTTTCTCAGGAGAGATACTTTATCAGTTTCCTTATTCGTCGGTGGGTTTCGCACCGTTCATCCTAACCTGGCCACGTCTGTTTGCACAAGTATATACCGGACGTGATTTATAGGCTGTAAGATAACTTAATCCGTCAGCACACAGATGGACATCGACGAGCGATGTAGTGAGCGTTAAGTATGCTTCGCGACTCGTCGGTTCCCTGCGCCGAGCAGTATTGTTTTCAAAGCGTAGCCTTCAATTTATTGCAAACGATTGCACGGCGATACTTCACAAATAATGAAGTTACCGTGCACTGCTTGAATTACAAATGTAAGCCTGATAAATCAATGCGACGCGCTGGCAAAGTCCACAAATTAAATACTTTGTAAGCCGGTGCATACGCGGTGTGCCAAACGACATCGATGTACACTTGTCGTTTTCTGATAAATTCCCGCCGTCTCGATTTCGGAGAGGCGCAACGGAGCGACGAATACATATTGCCCGCTGGCGAATCGCGTCCACCTTGATAAAGTAGTTCAATGCGCCGGATACAGGGGACGAGCGGCTGGCGCCACGAATTTAACACTTGATTGTCCCGTCGAACAATTGTTTCGCCGGTATTATGGCAGCCTCGTGTCTCCTCGAGGAGCCAGACGAGAGGAAGGGAGCGCGCACGGGGTGACTCACTCTCTCAATCGAGGAGAGAACGTATTAGCGATTGTCTTTAGCAATTGGGTGGATGTGGGTGATGGTTATCGGCCGACATGGAGCGATACGTGTAAAAAGCACGCAGGACGCCGCGCTGTAACCGCAATAACTCGTGGATATTGCTTACGCCGGTGAAGGAGGATCACACGCTGGCATGTGGGCAGACGTGGCGCACACAGAAGATTACATATCAAACGCAGATGGACCCCTGCGGGTAGGCGAACGATCGTTTTACGGTAAGCGCTATCTGGAAACAGATACGTCCTAATTGGAAAGAATTGGTCTAATTTAAAGCGATTAATACAGGTCATGATGAATCCCGCGCGTGTGTGCGTTTATCGAGTGATTTCCGATCGGACGGTTTCGGAGCGATTGCGGGCGAAAAGGGTAGCGGCTCTGCTGATAAAGACTGTCCCGAGATGTTGTTTACGAACGTCGGCGGGGAATCGAGGGGGAATCATTGTCGAGCGTGTGAATAACAAAGCAAGAATTCTACTCGCGAGACAGCGGGATCGATACGGGCCGATTTCGAAACCCGTGAATCGCGTGTCTGCCGTTCGTGTAAGCTGCGTAACGGGAGAATAATGTCAACAGCATTACGACTGCATTAACTCACGATGCTTCCTCGAAACGACGCTCGCTTATCTAATCTTCGGCGAGGTCGGCGGAACGAGGATTCGCGATTTAAATCCGCGAAGATCGATGGATCCCGACGGCGCACGGCCGGCGCGGACGAGTCGTTCTACCGGGGATCAATTAAAACCGGGAGTCATTGATCACGGCGAGGTCGTGGTTTGTTTCGCCAGACGAAAACAGTCTGGCCGTGAGCTTTTGCGCGTTCACCGACGTAGCTCGCAAGAACAATGCATCTGCTGCGTCATCATCCCACCGTATCATTTGAAAAATCATTATCGTTTCGCTGGGTTACTGTAACACATAAACAAACGAGCTGCCCCGACTAATCGGGGGATTTGGAGTTAGCGAGAACACCTCGATCGTCACGGACTTGTATCTTCAACGAGCACGATCGTTTTACCTCGTTCAATTCATATTGCAACGTAGAAACAAGAGGAGCACAGATGGGAAAGTGTTGACACTGAAGTACAATTGAATTTCTATGATAATATTACTAGACTGAGGATAAATCCCATATTTCCTCGAAAAAGTAAGAATCACGAGTCGAGTCCAGCGATTATATCTCAATAAAAGCGTCAAGTCATGAAGTCGTAGCTGATTCTCGATTAGATTTTCATAGAAGAGGGTTTACGTGCGTACGAATACAGGCCTCGGCTCCCGTATGATGGGAGCTGGCATATGGTGTCGCTTGGTGCACCGTTTCCACCGCGAGGGAAAGAGAACGAGAGCAACTGTCCAGGAGGGAAAGACAGCGAGGGGAACACTTAACGCGGGACAAACGAGCGTGACCAGGGTCGGGGCTCCGGTCGTACACACGTATGGGGACTTTCACGGTAAGTTTCCACGGGGTATGTAATCCCCCATAATATACAGACATATGCACCGACGAATACAGCCACCCTCGTCGATCCCCGTGGACTGATATTTAGGGCCGATATTCATTAGCAGTTTCACGCCAGGCGACGAGGTAGCAGAGGAAAGAAGATGGATCGGGGGATGAAGAGACAGAGAGAGCGAGAGAGAGAGAGAGAGAGAGAGGAGGAGGGCTGACCTGCCTGACGTTCTCGATGATAACTGTTCAAAAGGGTACTTCGATACCCCATAACGTCACTCCCCTCTGCAGTGATCTATGGTTTCGTTTTGGTACACAGGAGAGAGAATCCAGATTGAGATATTTAGCAGCAGCCCCGGTAATCGCAGAGGGATACTGAAAATCATTTAGAATTTATTAGCGCTGCAGCGCCCATGATTTATTCGTAGGTGAATGGCATGAATGGGACACGGAACTACATATGGACCTGTACGTTTTTTGGAGACATCCCCTTGGAGACTAAAGGGCTAATATCTGACGTCAATGAAACGCCGTCTTCCACTTGGATTTTAATATCCGGGACGATGTCGAATGTCCCTGCAGCTTTTTGACAGAGTACACTGGTTCACATTTGGCGAAGGAGGTCCTCCGCGTCCCTAAACTTCGGGATTACGTCAGTGGCTGAACGAGGCAGACGAGAGAGGCATATCCGGTTGACTTAGATTGACTTGGCGCCAAGCGCTGCGCGTACGACTGCCGGAATTAAATGATTATTGGGTTATACACGGGCAGTCGGAACGAACCGAAGAAGGAGAGGCGTAACGAGTGGCCACGATGACACGGAGGGACGAAACGAGAGAGAGACGGAGGCCGCGATGCGAGCAGGGTTGGTCGATCTCCGTAGGAAGCCTGAGGAGCAAAACCCGCATGAGTTGGTCTGTCACCTAAAGACCCACTTCGGCCGGTCGGACCGCTCGAGCAATGTCCATACAAACCAATTTAATGCCAGCCGACCCCCGCCGAGGCAGGAATTAGGAAACCGGGCAAAACGATTAATTTTTATAAGCATACACGTCGCGACACGGTCGCTGCATGGAAGGGTTCGTGGAAACTTGCCATCGCCGGAAAAGTTAACGATCGACGGAGTCGTAAACGAGGCAGTTTTGGCAGGAAGATGACGAGGGTGATTAAGGTGGTCTCAATACTTTTAATTGAAGGTAATTTAGAGGTCCAACGAAGTTCCTAGGAGAGATGAATATTCGTATCGCGGATGACAATGTTCGTGGACGCTAATTGTAATCAGAATTCGATTGGCGACGACGCAATGCCAATCAGATTTCACGAGAAATGTTTTCCCAGCCACGATTGCTGATAACAGAGATCGAAATCGCGCGGCTAAACAGGAAAGAACGATTTGAGACACTCGAAATACGATAATTATTTATTGGCGAAGTCAATCGAATCCTCTGAAACGCGGGCTGACACGAAATGCCTAAGGCTACCTCGAGCAGCGTATCTCTGACTGCCGCGCGTTCACGCACACGTACGCGCAAAGCGAAGCAGATCAAACGCAGTTTTACCAAACGACTGCCGCTCCCTGCCTCATCTGAATTGATAATATCGACGTCAGCATATCAAAGACTACCCTCCGTGATCCGGCATCCCTGGCGCGCGTCTTCTCCACCTATACGCGGCTTCGCATAGAAGCTAACGCGGCGGAAGCACTGTTCGTCGTATTTAAAGTGAAAGACAACGGCAACGAGCGGAAGAGGATTCGCTGGATTCAAATAAGATCGAGGAAGTTGTGGGAACGCGGACATCCTGCAGCCCCGCAGGCTGTGCAGCCTGAAAATTTCCTTCCGAGCGACTTCAACCGCAAGGATTCCAAGACTTGGCAGCTTCGCTTGCCGGAGGAAGAAGATTAACCGGAAGAAGATGGTTGCCCTGCTACTGATGTAGGTGTTGATATTGCAGATGCTACTAGAAGTACTCGTTTCAACTTGTTTTTAGCGCGTGGCACGTTGATAGTGACTCTAACTTTCTCGAAAACGTCGATATCCGGGGAGGAAGTTTGCACTGGGAGCCCGGTATGATTTACCATAATCGTGATAAAAAATTCATGAGATCTCGATGCGTCTGCGGGAGATGGCTGGTGGTAAGAGGGTTGTCGTTCATCCAAGTTTCTCTTCGCCAGTCTAGAGAATCGGATGTTAGAATCTCTGCCACCTAGCTGGCAGAACGCTTGCACTAAAATAATGTTATATTATCGGGCGCCGGTGCCACCTGAGCCGCTAAAAGCGTCGCTCCCGTCGCGGCCATAACACGACCCAGAGATTCGAGATTTACTCCTCGAGCGGAGTCCTCTGGACCGAAACTTCATCCTGGATTTCGTTGCTTCTAATGTCGGGCTTGATGCGCGATGCACGGAGGAGCGTGTTCCACTTGTAAGAGCCTTCGGGATGCAGTTAAGTAATCCGTGGCAACGACAATTGGATTTCTTAGAGGGGGAGTCTGCACGCCGTTCGACAGCCGCGAAAATGGCGACGTTCAAACGTCGCGTCAATGAATCCGATTGATCGCAGATCAATGGGTCGTTGCCGCCGGACGATCGACTAATCTCGGGGGTCAAACGACGCCGGTCAAGTCGGACTTCCTTCGCCAGTTAACCCCGACGCTATTCTCAATCTCGACTCTGACTCATCCTCGTCATCGTCGTCGTCCGTTGTTGACCACGTCTCTCCTTCTCCCATCGAGGATGCTCGAAGCTGTCTACAGTAGACAATGCCTTCAGGGAAAGAGGCGCGTGTTCGTTGTAACGTCACGATGATGTAATATTCTTTAAACTGACCCTGGAACTTTCAATTCCAGCGCGGTGAAGAAACGTCTTCATTTAGTTTCGCCTCTGTGAGATCGAGACCGGTCCACGTTTCAGGTTCGACTGGATAACACCACCGAATTCTTCGTTTCCCAACTGTTTAAGGAAGATTCTTTTGTCGGGATTTGATCCTACCATTAATTCTTTAGTTTCTCGCTGAAGGTATCCGGAGAAGTCTGATATTGAACAGCGCGCAATACGAGACTCTCTTTGCTCCCGAGATGATACGTGGAATAGAATCAACGAACAAAGTCGTAAACGACGTTAAAGGGGGCGGCGAGGAACAAAGGGGAGGTGATTCGAGGCTCGCCCATGTTTGCCGAGCAATCAAGCCCAATCATTAACCCCTGGAAGCCCGATGGATCGAACGTGGGCACACGTTATATGAATAAACTCCGTTCAGCCGTCGCGTTATAACCGTACAGAGAATTGTTGCGACGACTCGTGGACAGGAAGTCCAGCTAATCAGGGGTAGTGAGTGGCAAACAGGGGTGCGGTTATGCCCATCGGGGGTACCTAGCGCGTTACACCAGGGATTCGAGGACGAATCGTCGTACCTTCGCCGGCGACGAAGACGAAGAACGTAGCTCGTTTATCCAAGGATCGTCTGCCCCATCCGTGCGCTACGATCAGCTAATTTAATTAGCCGTCAGTCTCTGATTAGTCCAGGAAGGAAAGAGGGTGTTCTTTCACCAGCACTAGCTGTGCCCCGGCTCCTGCGCTCCTTTTGTCATCCACTCGAATCCATTTAGCCTCTCGTCTTTCGCGGTGCTCGTTTCCTTCTGCTTTGGTTTTAATTAAAATTTTTTGCCGCCCCCGGTCTCCGTCTTGCCTCGCCTGATAAACTGGAAGGATAAAGAAATCCTCCTCGGAATATATGCAAGGTATTTTCATCGGGTCCGCTCAAGCAGCTCCGTCGCGGAACGTTTTCGACGTAATTTACGGGCGAAAATTACGCTCGGCATTGCCAGCGATTAATTCCTTTCGAGGGAAAAAAAAGGAGGACGAATCGTAAGCGGGAAACGATTGTTCCCCGAAAACGGTAGGTCGTGCGCGATAAATAATACCGGAGTCTCGTGGCCGCTGCCTTCCTCGGGCAAATGGAAGGGTGCGAGTTATTATCCGGAGGGCACTTCTCCTCGTTCTTCTTTTCTCTCTTAGCGGGTAGGGGGAGGAAGAAAAAGTGGCGCGTTAGAACCGCGGACGATAATAATAAGCCTGGTAATTCGCAGTTTGACGAGCCCTTACGCAACCCCAGACTTAACTTTTCGAGTTTTCTTCTCCATCGTCTCGCCGGATGTCTCCCCAGCGTGCTTGGGATCGGCAATTAAAAAACGAGCACCTGGACAAAGAAGGGTCGGAACTGCTCCGTGCAACTGAAGAAGAAGAATCGTGGCACTGATTAACGTGCCCGGCTGGTTATTTAGCATGGCTCCTGTGTCGATGAGTAATTTGTTCGCTGTACGCCGCCGTTAATCGTTTCGACGTTTTTAATTTCAATTGAACCGGGCGCGGAAACAAAGTGGATTTGTAGCGCGAGGAGCGCGCGGGCGCCAGGGACGCAACGAGTAATTTACGAATCTGGATGATTACTCGCGGGAGCAGAAAGAGGGGGATACGTGTGAACCGCTCGGCGTCGACGTAAAAACGGCCGCGTTCAGCTAATTTAAACGAAATTGTCGGAATAAACGGAACTGCATGCATCCCGTCGCTCCAGATGTTTCGTAAATGAATCCTGCCGCGGCTACTCGTCTGCCATAACCGCTGCTCCGCTGCTAATTGCTCGGCTCGTCTCCTAACCAGAAAGAGCCGAGGGGCACGTAACAGTTAAAAAAAATATGGCCCTTTAGGAAATTATTACAAACGTCTCTGTCGCCTCGCGGTTTATCGTTCTTCAGCCGCGACGAGGGCTTCGTCTCGGCGAGATGGGGGATGAGAAATTTGCATTCGCCCAAGCGCGCGTATTTCCGCCAGGTCTGTGTCAGGTCTGGAATCAATAGGAACATCTGTAAAATATATCATAGCTGCGCTCCTCCCGCGAGCGTGAAGGGCCTTCGCTTGTAAAGGGTGGAACTGTTTTTTGAAGTAGTAGATTCTTCATCGGGTGCAAACTCGACGTTCCTTAACCAACGGAGTGTAGCACGTGAGGACGAGGAAAGGAAGCGCGAGTGTTCGTTGCTGAGAATAGCAACCGAAGGAATAAATCAACGGGAAAGCTTTGCTCAAGAAGATTCCTCGAGGAAAGCAATTTCTCTCAGATCCTGAATGCATGTCTTTTTGTATTATAAAACAAATTCCCTGGGTGGGTATCTACTCATTGCAGGAATTGAAAGCGGCGGAAGTATCGCGGATGAAACGACAGAATGGATAATAATCTATGAAAGTAGCAGAATTCGTTCGAATGTACTCAGGAGTTAACTGGACACCATCAGTCGCCGCGTTCTTTCTCCTGAAATTTCATTAGAACCGGTCAGCCCGGAGGATATCGTGTTCTAGCCAAGCTGGGCGAAGCTTAATTAAACCGGGGGTGGTGAAGTATTCCACGTTGACGTTGGCCGGCCTGTACGTTGACTGGCAGGTCCGTGTAAAAAGCTTCTTCTTCAATTCCGCGCATGCCGGGCAGGGCTCGATGCGGAAGAAACGGGAAAAAGGGAACAGAGTCGCCAGCAAAAGCAAAATAAAGCGATTGTTAGCGGTTTTGTGGTTCCCTCGACTGCACCAGGAAAGGATTCATTCCCTCGTAAAGAGCGGAACGGTTACCGTCCCGGAATTCACGCAGCTTTTCGTGCATCCTTAGCCCTGAGAACGAGCGCGGCCTGTACCTCGCGGGCGTACAGCCCGCGGGGAGGGAACGGGGCTTAATTAAAACGAGGAACGAGCCGGTTCGCTGCGTTATCATCGGCCACCACATCGTATAACGGCGTGTTTCCATAATTCGGCCGAAAACCCAACCAGACACGGCGGTCAGCAGCGGTGGTCAGCAACGTTTAGCGGACCATGGATCCCGACCACGGTTATTAACTGACCAGGATGAACGAGACACCGGGGACCCGGGGCAGGCCGGTGAACACAAACTGGCGGATATGGACGGGGCCTACTCGAATTCTGTTGCCGAAAGGATTGATGAGAATGGTCGCGCACGAAAAGCGTTTCGGTTTGGGCAAACGAACCTTGGGCCCGATTGCATCATCGACATTGCGATACCAGTAAGATTTCCTTTTGTAAATCGACGAGAATGTACGAAGTGTTAAACCGATTGCTAAAGAAGTAGAAAGGAAGCAGCACTTGCAGGCTCGCTGTTTGCAATCAGTCCCAGCGATTGATAGAATCAGCTTCCAGGAAAGCCTGTGACCCAGTCAAGCAGGAGCGTCACGTTTTTGCGAGGAAGGGAGCGGAATGGAATCAATGATAGTTTAAAAGGGACTGAAATTGTATTTGAGATCATCGCGACCCCTCATCAGGCTGTACAAGAGGAGAGAGAGAACGGTAAGGAACGGTGGAGGAGGGAGAGAGAAAGGAGAGAGGCGAGTTGAGAGAAACCACCCCGAGCAAAGTCAACCGAGGATCTATCGTTCTCCAGGGAGTAACTGGATCGTGCAGGTCGGAGATAGAGACCGACTGAAAAAAAGTACGGGAACAAGAGGAAAGGAGGGACGGGGGGAGAGGGAGCGCGGCGGAATTGAATCGAATTGGACCAACGGCGGTAGCGTGTTAGCAGGCAGTTCGTCCAAGGATATTTGTTCCGCATACGTACGTACCCAGGACCTTTGGAGACTGCTCGTTGTTGTTGGGTGTAACGAGTACGAAGGACGAGGATATAAAGCACCGGCAGGTCGAGGCACGTGGTGCATGCGAGGATTAAGTCCGCGTGGAAAGTCACGCTCGTCCCGCGAGACACGAAACTGACGATGGGTGCGACCGTTCCCTCGAGGAGATCCGTACACGCCCACCGGCTAATTGTTTAAAATCTGATCGTAATATAAGCGGCGGCCGGGCTAATTAACTCGTGACGCAATTCCTTGCCCGGTGATTTTCCCTCGCGGCCATCGATCGCCACTGACACACTTCCTTTCTGAGTTAATTAAGGCGACGCAATTGAATTCTTCTCGGCACGTCACTTTTTCCGAGGGACTTCACTCCGGAGACCCTGCTTCTTTATTTGGGAGAATGAGAATCTATTTTGAGCACTGGCCAGCGAGTTTCCAAGAGTTGAATTGATTCTGACTGGATGAAATCGGTTGGAATGCTTGTAGAATTATGTATTGGCATAATGAAATCTGTCAGGTAATCATTTGTTTCGATTTTAATTAACCCTAATGCAGCGGAGCAATTTTGAAGGTGAAATGGGGATCAGCGCATATTCCGCTGGCCTGTAAAGCGTGCATGTTTGGAGGACGTAAAATCGGATTACCATCAGGAATTACTAGGTATGAGGTAAAATGTGATACGAAGGTGACCTTGTTCAACTTTTGCAAAAAACGAGGCAATTTCTGAATATTAGCTGTCGAGTACAGCGTAGACGGGGCCCCGTGACACCGCATCATCGATCACTGGGGCAAGTTAACGCATCGGGATGGTGGTAATAAAGATTTACAAGACAGCGTTCCGCTGCGGAGTTATTCCTATCGTTTCAATACTGTCTAGACGACAGGCTACGTGCCATCATCGTCATCCAGTGCATCGAGCGTCACGATGCCAAATATCTGCTCGTTGGTCATTGCCCGACCTACTTCAACAATGAAATATATCAATGCAAGTATCAATCGTTAGGAGTTCAGCGGGGTCGGCAGAGATTGTTCAGCTCAATCTAAAGGAACCTAACCCGACCCTCCATTGTTCTGGCATGCATCGAAATCAAGTATACGGCTAACGAAATCCAATCAAACGGGAGAGATTAAACGACGGCTAACTGGTACAGCCTCGATGAGACGAGAGAGCTTATACCGAGCATCGCGAGAGGAGTTGATTTAGAGCACGCGCGCCGCTGTCCAATACCGCGAAACAGTTTTTTTTTTCCAGAGGAAGATTGGAAGGTGCCTAATCACCTTTGATTTATTCTCGAGCCATTTGCGAGCGCGGGCTGGGCGGCGGATCGCGGGGGCTCGATGAAGCTTCAACGATATCGTTCCGCCGCGGCGAGGGCGGCAGCAACGCGATGAAAATGGGATTGAAAACCACCAGACTAATCTCCTTCCTCCTGCGAGTAGTCGTAACATCCACATCCACGCCGCCGAACGCACAGGCACACGCGAGCAGCCGTGATCGTCCACCTGCACGATTCTATCCCCCCGCCAACAGTATTTTTCCACACGAGAGCGTCGACTATGTTTCGCTTACACGCACGCACACCGGCCGGCTACGTACAGCGGGAGAGAACATATATTAAATGCGTGTACGTACTTGACGGTATGCGTGCTAGTCGCGCACCCGAAGCGGCTGCCATTTAAATAAATGTTTAATCTCGCCCACCTCCTGGATCCTCCAGCCTCCTCTTCTCCCTAGGTAATATCCTCTCTGTCCCACCACGTCCTCGCTGCTTTCTTTTCCCTAGCTAGCCTCTTTTTCCTTCTGGCGGTTCACGAAAAGCCCCCGACCGATGAAGTGGAAAAAGAGGTAACGCCGGTTGGGAGAGCAGCGGGGGCGGTGGAAGTTGATGTTGAAGGAGGAAAGGGGGTTGAACGGGAAGAAGGGAGGGCAAAGAGGAACGGAGGGAGAGAGAAAGGCAGCAGCTCGAGAGGCAAGTAAAAAACCAATCGAGTCTGTGCAGTGGCTGCGTGGTATCTTCCCCCTCTAACGTTCCATCCCCCCCGTCTCCGTCCTGGACCGACCCCCGCAGCCATTTAACCTCTGCATTGCAAATGCCACCCCCTTTTTGCCACGGCCATCGGGCTGTATGAGGGTGGCTGGGGGAGGGTAGCACTCAGTCGAGCCGAGACTGTTATTTTAACGAAATATCTTTAAACGCTGGCGAGGAGAAAGAGAGAAATAGAGGACGAACCCCCGACCAGCAGTCAGCCTGGAGGGAAGTGAACGCGAGCAACGGGGAGGGTGTATGTGTGTGTGTGGGGGTGGAGGGTGGTTGGAGAAGGAGAATGGTTGGCCACGGACGAGCTCCGAGCCAGAGATGAAAGGATACCTAGTTACGGGATGAGGGCCCAACGGTTTAAAGGATTACCGGCCTGCCCATTATTCAAATGTATGCTAAACGCGCGGGGCGATGCGCGCGATAGCCTTATCAACCCTCTTACGAGCCATCCTCGCTGGGAACCACACCGAGCCCGTAGCATACGTGTATTTCACGGTGGCACGCCGCAATACTGCTACGCTGGCGTACCTGAAACATCGATATTGCGGAGACCAAGCGTCTCGAGCGAGTGCATGGTCACTTGGCTGATTTGCGCGCGATTTTCTCCCGTTCTAGTCGTGAAAAATGTGGGATGGGATATTTGAGATATTACTGGAGGTAGTGGGAAGGATACATGACACTTTGGGTGGAAGAATATAGTGAAGTACTTAGTACACACTCGAGTACTATGTAACGTAACCCTCTAGCGAGTGCAAAGTGCCATTTATTGTTTCATCGCTCTGTATAGGGCCACGGGGGTTGCAAAACACCTGGTCCTTAACGTGATAGTACTTAAAAAATCATCCACCATGTATCCCTAAATTCCTGATTCCTACTCAAGTGGAGTTCGGCCTGATTCTGGGCTCCTAGAGCCTCCACCGTTTTCGCCGTAGATCACAAAATTCTTCTCTACGACTACATTACTCCCAATGAAAATGACCAGTACATCATCAACGATTCCACAAATTGTAATTAAGCCTGTAATAAACGAAAGACCAGCCCCCTTTCTTTCTCCCCCCCACTCCCCGCCACGCTCTCGCCAACGAGCAGAACGTGGGAAGGAAGGATGACTCCCTTCCTCGAAGATCATGTCCCGCGCTGCAAAAAAAAAGGTGAGCATGGTGAGGACATGACTCTCCTCGCCGTCGTCGCTGTCGCCAGCGGGGGAGAGAAAGAAAAAATTAGATCAGTCATTAAGCGGAGAACGATTTAATGAAGATGACCTCATACTCTCCGCAGCGGAGTTTGTACGGCCGTCTAAGCGGATTCTCACGTCAATCGCTGGCCGCGAGTCAAGTGGCGTGAATTGTCGGCAATTGTTTCCGAAATCCCGCGCAGATGCGCTCGCGCTAGCCGCTTTTGCGCGCGTGTGCGTGCGCGAATATCGTCGGCCAGGCGGTAACGATGGTCCGCGAGCACGCAAGCGAGCGGGGCAAGCACGGGCGGAGTGGCCCCCGCCGATCCTGATGTGTGAATCACTCGGCACAATTACGACAATTACCCGGACCGGTCGCAAGTCAGCACACTATCCGCGTCCGCGGCCACTTCGCCGTTTCCCACGCCCTCTTCCATTCACGCTTCGCGCAAATCTCGAGCGGGCTTCCCTTCTGCTCGCTCGTTCGTCGGACGAACGGACCTCCTCGCTGGCACCGCTCACCTCCGACGAACCAGCTCAATGTGGAGAACTTCCGCTCGACAGTGTCTGCCGCTGAAAGATCTGAACGAGAAGGGAGGACGTTCAGGTACTGTATTTTCATCCCTTCAACACTGAGATTCTCAGTGGTGGGCGTATTGTGGCTGGTAGGAATATAGTTAGAGAGATTGTGAAAGCTGTGGGGGATGAAGATGGTAGTAGAATGATGAAAGGGACAGCGTTGAAGGTGGATACTGATTCGAGGCTCTATCATCCGGAGGTATTCTTGCGACTCTTCCCTTGCAACTGACTTAGATGCACACTAATGGAGATGCTACTGGTTGCAACGTTTCCTTTATGAACGCCACGTCTCAACCAGCTGGGTATTGCGGCGGTACAATGGCAACTGGCGCAGCCACTTTGCCTCCACATCCGCTTCCGCAAGACTTAATGCTCGTAAGTTTAAAGGCACCGAACTTCCTCGTTCCTCGGGTGTGACGCGTGTTCTCGAACGATGACAGCCTCAGGCGTGCCGAGCAAATTGAATATGTCCCTTTCTCTTTCGAACTGCAGAATCCCATTAGAGTCGAATGTCTGCGGAGTACGCGCGTGACTTGAAATCAACCCCTCTGTCAACCAGAGATCCGCGAAAGAAATCAATCCGGGTCCCGCAGGAGCTGACATTTGACACCTTACCGGCACTGCACCAGTGATTGGCCTGATTATGATCTCGCTAATCCGGATCGCAGTCTGGCGGTGGGCTTGGACCACCCTCGACGTGATTGCCGAGCTCTAAAGCAAACACGCGCTGCCGCCCCTCGCTTCACGGTGTGTTCCGCGAGTCACGCGTACACTGCGACCCCAATTTTCGTGCACGCGTGCACCGTACCTCGTATGGTGATTACACGCTATTCCACTGGGCATTCGCCCACAGCACGAATGGAAATCCCGGCCATCTCGGCTCGCGACGCTCGAAAAACTCGTTCGTCATAGTGGATGACCGTGCGTGTGATCTGATGTCCACTGTCGGGGTTGAATTTTATGTTATAGCGTGCGACACATTTATGTTCCTTGGTGTGGTACGAAAGTAATCATTTCGGGAGATGAAGCGAAAAGTTACGAAGCTTTTACGATTTTCAGCAACAGGAGATAGTAAGGTTGCTGATGCCCTTACCTCTAAATTAGTATGCCTTTGACATCTGGATATAACTTGGCCCCTGAAGAATTGTGTGGGGTGTGGAGTGAAATTGGGTTGAAATACCATCTTATTCTATCCCGCTTTTCGAGTGTAAAACAAAAGTGAACCGTCAAGTGGTAGATGGAGCAAAGCTAAGAGAAAGACGCCTCAGAGGCGGCCGCAATCAAAATGCTAATCGCCTCGAACAAGGTGTAAGTCCATAGAAATTGGATGTAAGGGACTTAATATTGCTCCGCGGCGCGGATCGCTAAAGAGTATTACGGGGGATTATCGGGGTAAAGTGACACCCTTGCCCTCGGGGCTGCGGCAGTGTGCGGTGTGCAGTCTTAACAAAACACCGGGGGTTGGCCGAGCCTTCTGTAAATATTGTTACTGCCACCCCGTCGGCAATTTCGCCAGCCATATGTTAGACCACGGATGTCCTTTTTACCGTTTTCGCGTGCCTGGATGTACATACGCGTCATTTCACTTTGGTTTGATCTGCCTGAGAGGCTCTGTCGAATGACAAAAGGATTTCGGTCGCAATGAAATCCTAATAAAACAGAAGCAACGACAGAATTTTCTAAAACCTCCTGTACAATCGTATACAAAGATCTTAGAACATTTCAATTTTTCTAGCCGCTCGCAGCTATTATTTTAACAAATCGAGCGGGAGCCGCTCGAATGGGCCGATCGCTGCTCGTTATGCTAATATAAAGCGGTATGTAGAGCAATATGCGCGGGGTCAAAGAGGGTGAATCCGAAATTAGAAAGCGGAGAGCACGGGACGAATTAGCATCGCTTTCAAGTCGCTTTCTAATCTCGGCAACCGGACAAATTGGTATTGAATGATGAGTAACGAACGAACGGCTGTTCAAGTGGGCTTTGCGGGTGTAGAGAAGACATCGAGAGATCCGAGGGGTGTTGAACGACGTCTGAACGCCTCGCGTTCGTTCGTCGCAGACACGTGGCGCGGATTACGCACATGTTACACGGCCAATTTCGGACGTCCGGCCGATACAATGCGCTACAAAACGACATGTAATTGCTAAATCAGGTCCCTACTACTGTGATTACTATCGCGGATTCCCTTTGAGCAAGATGTCCCGCGATAAGTCTTAGAATGATCGAAATTCTTCGCGATTACGATGTCAGTAGCACTGGCAACATTTTCTTTCATCTCCATTCCCAAGGAGATCCTTTACGCATTGAAGAAAATTTCGAAGAAATTGTGGAGAATACAGAATAGCCCGCTACCATTTCTTCTCTTGTGGAAGCAACGGGCACAGCTTTCGTAAACATAAATTCGCCGTATATCCCAGGAGCCAGGATTTATTACCCATGAATCGCGCCAAAGGGGGCGGTTTACAATGGGCCAGCAAATTGCGGCCCGTTTATATCGATGGAGACGTTATAGCGGCGGAGATCGGCAGTGCGAACGAACAAGTGTGAAATCAGGTGCATCCATAATGCAAAGGGGTGGATCGACCATCCGAAATTCACCCCTGACGCGGTCGTATCGTTGGCCCCCTTGGCGGGCGGAAATCAATTAGACACGCGGGCGGAACGTTACATTTATTTTCGACGTATCGAAAGACGAAGCGCCTCGGGGAATCGCCGCGTAATTACCTTGCGAACAACTGCGATGTACACATGTGCTTTTGGATATTAGTAACTGGAGAAATGTGCGATGCAGCGAGATAAAAAATCGGAAATTGAATAAATCCTAGATAAAACGCACAGAAAAACTGTCCGTCGAGTTTCTTTTAAAAGACAGCAAAATACAGTTGATACAATTCTGCGTTTCACTTTGCAGCTCTGGCGCAGAGGAGCTTGAACAAAGCGCAAAGTCGTAGATCGCAGGGGCGAAGGGGGGTGACTCTAACTTGCTAAGAATTAAAGTGAACCGCCCGAGGGTAGCTAAGGGTCGTAGCCTCCAGCGATTATACTAATAGTCGGGGCGTAGACAAGCTGATAGGGAGAATAGGGGTACAGCTAAGCTACTAATTGTTTTACACGGCGGAAACTTCGTTTGGAT
Source organism: Andrena minutula (assembly GCA_929113495.1). Classification (NCBI taxonomy): domain Eukaryota; kingdom Metazoa; phylum Arthropoda; class Insecta; order Hymenoptera; family Andrenidae; genus Andrena; species Andrena minutula. The sequence continues at coordinate 26,092,322 of OV815994.1, read as the reverse complement.
AATTCCTGCGCACCTTAACGCGTTTATACCCGTACAGAAAATCTATAGTATCGAAGCACTGTACATTTTCTATCGAAGGAAACTGTACTGCTGTAATGTAAACTGTATTTCTTCGGTAGACCCCTGTATGGAACGATATGTAGAAAATCTTGAGAGAGAAGTCCTTCGATTTGCAGAGAAAGACTCATGAGATTGATCGTGCCACATTTTATATTTCCCCATGTGTGGAATAATCCTGAACACTTGACACGTTCTAGGAATGAAAAAAATTGCCTTGTATTCCAATGGCCGAGCCGCAAGGATGGCGCATCGCCGATGCGGAAGGAAACTCGGCAGCGTAAGGGCGAACAATGGCCTTTCTCCTGGCAGGTTGATCCTGCTTGAGTAATGTTGAAATCTGGGGCGTTCCTGGGAAAGGCCACCTGACCTCTGCGTCCCTTCATCAGCTCCAGTGGACCCTCTTGGTCCCTCCTGGACGAGTCATTCCCAGTTTTCTCAGAGAGAACTCAATACCGGATTAATGACATCACGACGTCGTCACACTCTGCTAGTTTCCAGTATACTGTACAATCGTAGGGGTATTCACCCTTTTTATCCTCCCTCTAGACGATCCTTCGCGAGCTCTTTGTCGATCACTAAATCCTCCGCTTTCCGTCGCACCACTTCAACGAAAACAGATTAGAATTCTGATCTTCGAGCGATCAATTAAACGGGATATCTTGCTAAAAATGATAAATCCTGGGTGTCTTAAGGTGTTTGTTTGATGCGACATTAGAGCGCAACGTGTCGAAATCGTACAGGAGATCGTGTTCGTGGCGCGGTCGTTCCCCGCGTGCCGAGGCGAAAGTCAAAAATATTGGAATTTCGACAGGATGGTGAAACGGTTCCCCGGGACCAGCGGGTGCCGTTTGGGGATGGGCACGCGATCGGGTAATGGAAGATGTGATAATTTAGTATGCACGGTGGAGTTTATTTGAATTTTATTGGCGGGCTCGCTGTCACGTGGGTCAAGTCGTAGGAGTGGTGGTCGTGCCACAAGGGGGTCCCTCTTTCGCTTTATCGGATCGGGGGAGAGACGACGCTCCTCCCGTTTTCTCGTTTCCCCGAGGGGACACTTCCGTCCGACCAATATCGCTCCTCTCTCTCTCCTTCCCCCGTTTTTCCAAGCTTCCTCCGTCTCTTTTTCTATCCTTCACCCTCTCCTGGGCCGCTTCCAATATCTTTCTAAGTTCTCCGAGCCGGCCATGAATAAACTATTCCCCGACTTTGAATATCTGAACGTTTTGCGCGGGAATGGGACCGCCATCGAGGGACCGACCGCAGAAAGGACGGGATAGGGTGATATCGATTGATCGACGTGCACCGTGGAAGGGGGCGACGCCGGAGCCCAAGGTACCATCCTTCAATTTTTGGAAAACGGGCGGGAGGAGAATGGGGAGGAAGGCTGCCTTGGGACGGCAGGTTTGAATATGGACAAGTATACGTTCCCAGTACTTTGCTCCATAAAATATTGATAACAACGAACGTGACAAACATTACGATGCATGAGACAGAGAAATGCTACCTTCCGCTGTCTTCGTGCAACCGTCGGGGCCAGATGTGTTCGTCGCGGGATCTGCTAGCGGATCCTCGCTCTCCCCGATCATAGGACGATTAATTTTTCGTAGCGCTGACGGTGATGAAATCAACCAGTCAGCATAATGAGTAGCGTTGTCTGCCGCACAATTCATCGGATGTCGTAAAAGGAGAGGTAAATAGGAGAGGGTGGGGCACGGGGGAGGGGGTGGAGAAGGACGGCGCGGGGGTTATTAATATTCAGAACGAGGAACGAGGAGTCGAGAGCAGTGCCGAGTGACAAATACCTCGCGCCCCGTCTCAACCCCGGAACGGCTCAACTCTGTAATTAACGCTAATCTCCCGACCGTTCCTCCGACACCGTACCACCCACTTCGTCTTCTCTCCCGCCTCTGTACTTACCGAGCCAGAGGGTGGCCTTAAACAGGCCCTCGAGTCGATCCTCGAATGAAGAGGATCCATGATTCCTCCTGGCGACGAGCGGAAAATGGTTCCTCCTAAAAAATTCGACGGCATGCTCCACTCAAACGAACGGCAGAAATACATACGAGTATTACTGACTGGGTTTCTCCCCAATTTAGTACGTTCCGTAAGCTTCTTTTTTTCGTAGCGCTTGAAGAAAACAGAATGCTGTTTCGTTGACCATCCTCAACTTCCACTGAATAAAAAACAGGGTGTGTGGGAGTGGAGCGTAACTCGCAGTGGCCCCTGCATATTTTTGCAAACATTAACGTGGCGCTGTTCATTCGTCATGCGTTGTATACATTTAAATTTACAAAGCCAGAAGGTGAATTGTTAGCTCCGCGTAGAGATGTATAAGCGCGTAAACGTTCATCACAGGGATGGCATAACTTCTTGGAAGAATTCTCATTGCCAGCAATTCTTAATATAAAACGATGAAACTGAACGACAGTATCCAAACACATTAGGATAATGTTCTATGCTATAGACAATGATGAAAGATTTGGCGGAGGATATAATTTGCAAAGAATAATGCTGTATGCGTGATGAAACGCCAAGGGAAGGTAGGAGCGTCCCTGCGAGGTCAAAGGACGAAGATTCCTTCATCCACTTCCTACGATATGGTCGTCGCTGGTGGTTGCGCGCCTCGGTTAGCACTTGGTGGACTAAAATAGCGAGTCAGCCGACCGCGAATATCCTTGATTAAACGCAAAAAAGCTCCGGGACCTACGCTCGCCTTGCGCTCTGGCCGCGGCTGCGTTTTTTCGCCACCCTCCGCCATCACGATGGTCGGGTTTGAGCGTGGAATTGGATTGGCCGTCTTTCCTCTCGTTCTCTTTCCCCTTCAGTTCTTTCCCACTTCAGCGAGAAAGAAACGTTGGTAGTTTCAAAGCTTCTGGGGACTCGATTAGAGCTAGCATGCGACATCAGAAGTATGTACGTGAGGACATCCGTTCTCAGGTATTCTTTCGGTTAAATTGTTGTATGCTGCTTGGACATCCCGGGGCAAAGGGCACACCTGTCCATTCAATCATCCCGATACATTGTGAGATCAAATCTCATTCGGTACACATCCCCCAACCATCGTGCCAGTCAATTGTTTCGTCTCGCTAATAACGAAGATCTCCGTTCCTTCGGAATGCCCATGGAGGAACTCAGGCTCCGTTTCAACCATTCACGTGTCCTCGCCGAATGGACGCCCATTTCTTGCTTTCTTCATAATGTCAATGACTTGGCAGTTTCTCAGGATTGCGTTGAGAGACGTGTTCTTCGAGAATGTCTTCTTGAATCCGTAAAAGATTGATCAGCGTCCGTCGCTGAACCGTTGGATTCGAACACACGCACTGCTATACCTTTCTTTCGCGTGTGCATTTCTTGAAACTTGACACGCGAATGTATTCAGACATTGCAGTGAATTATTACAATGCGTTAGATGTATGTGATGGCGACGAAGGGGTGGCGTCTTTGGAAAGTGGAAGGCGTGATAATCGACGATGACGCTGGTCGAAACAATGCGCTTGGCATCCATCGTCTGAGCATGAGGCGTGAGTTTCGTATGCCAACTAGGGGTGATGTCAGAGTACGGTGATATATGGTCGAGCCAAGCTCGGGAAATGCCACGTGCCCAGCCACCTTACATACAGCTCCAGAAGGATTAGGCGTCTACCACATTCTGCACCGCGTTGTTTTCAAACGCAATTGAATTCCTTTCGCCATCATTGACCCTGGCCTATTGGTGGCAAAACGTGATCACACTTGGTTATCGCATAGATGTAATCAATTTATGGCCACTTGATACTTTAGTTACTTCAGCTAAAGCAAAACATCTCTATTTATAATTTGCCTGACAGAAAGTTATTTACTGGAGGAAACTTTCGATATTATAGGTCAGAGTGAATACCAGTTTCCTTGGAAAATGAAACGTTGCTCCAAAACCTGCGGCTGTCTTGTATCTACAGTTGCCTACAGTGGACTTTAATCTTTGACACGGGCATCGATTCAGTCTGTATCATTCCCTCTGCATGACACAGTACACTGTCAGTCGCCGATAAACGAAATTTCTTCGTTCTCGACAGCGAAGATGCTTTCTTCGGGAACTCACCATAGGAGACGCTTCAGCACCACTCGTGAAATCGATTCTAAAGCTGCTCTTTCAACAGAACGACAGGAGGGGAATGGCTAACAGTGGAGGACAAACTGGTTGCTCCAATGAAAAACCAGAACTACTAGTAGCTACTTCGTTATCATCACTGAGATTTTGTCGTTTGGTTTGAATAAGACTTAAGGCGGACATGATGTTTCTAGCACTATCCAGATTCACTTTCTACCAGTAGCGATGGCTGCATTAATCTGCGAAGCCTTTTATTTTTTCCTGCTATTAGTTACACTCAATAATGCCGTTGAAAGTTATCGTGCAGTGGTTGTTATCCATGGAGTGCTTACTGGAAGCGACAGCATGGAACTTATTAGCAATAGGATACAGGAAGTAAGTGATTCCAGGGAAACAAAGGATGTGACAGATGTCGCACCCGCTTAAATTTGGCTGGTAAACATAATAGAAGAAATGGATTTTAATTCTTCAGCTTACTTAACTAAACAATCGATTTCAGATGCATCCTGACACCGAGGTTTATAATGTTCCAAGATATGCAGGATGGAGTAGCCTAGAGTCAATGTGGCAACAAGTAAATGAGATAGGCATGGATGTTATGTCGATAGGTGTTGCATTTCCGGAAGGTATTAATTTAGTAGGCTACAGTCAAGGTGGTTTAATAGCTAGAGCAATATTACAAAGGTATCCCGATCACAATGTCAAGAACTTCATCTCATTGAGTTCCCCACAAGCAGGACAATATGGAAGTAGGTGACTGTAGTGCCACCTTCGAAGCAGAACAAAGGAAACTATCATTTCAAATGCTTCTTTTCCGTTGCAGCAAAGTTTTTGCATTTATTTTTCCCAGATCTAGTGCGTGAAACTGCCTATGAACTTTTTTATTCAAAAATCGGGCAGCACACCAGCGTCGGGAATTATTGGAACGATCCTCATCACCAGGTTGGTATACTTTCGTAATTATTTTTCGTTTCTAGGAGATTCTATTCGATTTTCCTTTCAGGAATTGTATTACAAGTATAGTAAGTTCCTTCCGTACGTGAACAACGAGAGAAATTCGACGTATTGGGCAACATTTAAACAAGGCATTACTAAACTGAAACGTTTGGTGCTGGTTGGAGGACCCGATGATGGTGTTATTACTCCGTGGCAAAGCAGTCATTTCGGATATTATGACACCAATGAGACTGTGGTAGAGATGCGTGATAGACCTATTTATAAGGACGATATGATAGGATTGAAGACATTAGATGGAAGTGGTAGACTCACTCTTATTACAGTACCAAATGTACCCCATGTTGAGTGGCATAAAAACGTGTCGATAGTAGACGAGTTTCTATTGCCATATTTAGACTGAGTTACTGACTCCAACAACTAATTGATATTTAGTTCAGTACGAATTAAGTAAAATGAATGGTTGCCATATCGCATGGGGGATACTGCCAGAGAAGCACAAGTAATAGATCTTATCATAATTGGTGTGAATGAAACTTTTTATATATATATTGTATGATTCCTATGTACTTTAATATTTTATATTAGAAGATAAGGGTAAAAAAGGATGTGTTCCTAATATTCAAGCTAAGTAATAGAAAATCGAGTTACCAGCGTCGTAACTAAGTTACCTTCTATGTCTAAGCCAAGTGAGTCAAGGCAGCTCAATAAGAAGACGCTCATTTGCACTTTTATTACCAATAAATGTTTACTACCTCATCTATTACAAAATTAAGTATACATTGTTCACTTTTTAACGAGTACATATCAGATCCATTTATTCATCTTAAAACTACATTTCCTTACAATTATTTAATAGTAGACATAGTCATGGTATCACATATCATTAGCAAAATGCTTAACGATGGTATTCAGAAACTTTTACCGTGTGTAAAACGAGTAATGAGATCAAGAGCCCATAGAGGCTGATCCATAGGAACCATATGCCCAGCGTTCCTCACCAGGACTTCTGTTAAGTTATCAACCGTTTTTGTATACCCCGCCAATTCACTTCCAACCAACCATAATTTTCTTTCAGCTGTTTTGTACTTCTCTGCACCAGACCATTCCAGGTTTCGCAAATAATTCTCTGTCAATGGGTATGCAACAATAATGTCAAGCTGACCATTGTATATCAATACTTTGTAATGTTTGGTGAGATCTGTTATGAGGATTGCCAAAGACTGCATAACATCCCCTTTCATGTGTTCCTCTACTGTTTTACTTTCAACATTAAACGAGCAATTACCAACATGTATAGCTTTTCGCACATCTGCCCTTTGAATCCATTCTGCCATATAGTCAGAGTCATTCGTGTCGTGGGTGTGCAAGTAATTGAAGTAATAATCAAAGCCAGTTAAATTTTTAAACAGCGACGGATAACCGACTAAGTCGCCATCCAGAAGCATGTCAAACAAATTAAAGGCTTCTTCGTATTTCTTTTCTTTAATTAAACTTCTACCCTGGTCTTCATATTTATGAAACAAATCCCTACCATTTGCATCAATTAATCCCAATTGATACAAATAATCTCCATATACCAACTGATTCTCGGGATCAGTCAACCCGTTCCCAATGGCCAAACCCTTCAAATTTATTTTCGTCTCCGCCTTGATGTTAAAATCTTTGATAGCGTGAGATACGGCAGGTACGTATTTCCCGGCGTAAGACTCACCGGTGACATAGAAGTCATTGTCTTGCAGTTCTGGGAATAACTTAAAGAACTGCACCAACAAAGTGTGAACATCCCTTCCCACGTGTGTCTCGTTAGTGGCATATCCTTTCTCGTTATCAGTGAAGCTAAACCCCGTGCCGACAGGGTTATCAATGTACAGTAAATTATGAGATTTGTTCCATGAATATTTGCGCATTTGAAGGGTATTATTGGCGGTTACTACAAACGGACCATTTTCCATGAATAAACCAAACATGGAAGTAGCCCCAGGGCCACCTTGTAGCCATAAGACTATAGGTGCGTTTTTTGGATTGGTCTACGTAAAACAAAATCTCCGTCTTACTTCCTTTTCAAGAACATTTACATAAAATCCGACCGATATCACGCCCGCGAAAAACCCTAAAGGTTCGTCATCGAAAAGTGCAAAGTAAATACTTACCACGGCTGGAAATAACCAAAAGAACATGTTCGAATTGTATTCTTTATTGACAGTAAAGTAACCGGCATAACTGCTGACATCGTCCATTTCCTTGTGTTCTACAGTGGCTCTTTTACGAGCTTCATCTATTTTACCGCTTTCGATCAAGGGTGTTAAGAAAAGTGGCGTCCCTGTGTCTTCGTCATTGCGAACGGGATAACTCTTGAGTTTAGGGTAACCGTTAATAAAGCCTCTTGCATCGTCGATCGTGAGCGATATAAGAAATAAGGTTTGTAGAACCAGCACGATATTTTTCATCGTGCTTCTATGTTTTGTTTATGTTTGATCGTAATCGACACTACTCTCTTCCGAAGCTAATCGAGAACTGCGTCTAATTAAGGTTGATCATGAATCATGACCTTGTTATCGCGATCTGACGTAAATTCGGATCTTCGTGCCAGTGCATCAATGTTACCAATGCAACGGGTACAGATTTTGATCGTGTGCATACATATGAAGACACTGAACCCGAATTAAACTTAATTGAGCCACAATTTTTATATGAAACGAAAGCCTACAGTTGTATTTGATGTTGCACTGGAAAGGAGGTTTAAAATTTGTTCACGGTTAGTTTAGCTTTAGACTGCAATATATGACGAGAAAGCACAGAATAAGTGCACTACTGTCTACTGTACTATCAGCTGATCGAATTCAATGTATGTATACGTTCGAAGATGGCGCTTCGAACGAATAACGGCAAACGACCTCAAGTCAATTTGAATTGGTCATGCATCGAAGTTCACGTCCGGTACTTTAACCGAAGGTTAACGCGAAATCGTTGCTATTTTTAACTCCTTGGATGTAAAATGTCATGGATAACTGTGCCGTTGTGAATGGACTCCTGCGCTTCGCATCGAACGGTGCAAAGTAATTTGGGTCATTGTATTTTTATGGCGAGTCCACGTACGAAGCTGCAAAGTAGTCTTTTCCGTTGAACGTTGCGACTGAAGAATCGGGCCAATAATTTTACATGAGCTGTATATTGTTCAGACGATCAAATTCGTGTATAAAAAGCTCTGAAGAAAATTATATTTCCGTGCACGCAAGGTGGTCGTGTTGCTTCTGAATAAAGTTGCATAGGGCCTGTGAAAAAAATGAATGACTCTTTCTTAGAAGATTTGGGATTAGTATCTGACGACGCTAAAAATGTTAACAATTATCCGTTGGATCGACACATAACTACAAGGACAGCTACTTCGAGTCCATTACAACACTTGCCATCCACCAAAGGGGACAGTTTACAGAATAAGAATGACCAGACTACACATGCTGAGAAGCAACCCGGTACTAAGGAGTTGAATGCAAAGGATCTGAGGAAATTATCGGATCACGATACAAGGAGGCAACACGTGAAAGTGAGGGTATCCGAGAGACGGGAGAGCCCTGTTCAAAATAAATTGAAGCCGATTGAAAATAAGGTGAAAAATGATGAGAAAGAGCCTGAGATTAAAGAAGACGCGAAGATGAAGATTCGGGAGAGTAGAGTAAAGATATCTGATAGCAAAGTCGTCGGAAGAGACCGGACTCGGCGTCCTGGAAGCTACAAGGAGAATAATCAGGCCTCGGACCCGTGCGTCAAAGAAAACAGTAGACCCGATGGTTTAAAGGAAAGCACTGTGCAAGTGGAAGGTTCCAAAGAGAAAGGGAGGAGTCACGATTCTGTTAAGAAATCTGATCCCAAAGAGTCTGATCATGTTGCTTTACTCACTGCCTTCAAGGACATTGTAAGCGTATACACGAAACAGGAAAGCACAAAGATTTTGAGAGCGATGCAAGAATTACACATTAATGCTCAATCAACTCTCATTATGCAGCTGCTGATGCAAACGGATGATTTGATCAGCGAGATACATCCTAATAAAGATTCGAGCAGAATGAGAAGCTTGATTGATCAGAACGAGAGATTGAAAGAAGATGTTATTATTTTACAAAAGCGAAATGAAGAGTTACAAAGGAAGTTGGAAGATTTTGAATTTTTAAAGCAAGAGAATATTGCTTTAAAGTTGAAATGCAAAGAGCTATCAAAACAATAGCGATAAGTATTGACAGTTACATATTTATAGATCATTTGCTAATGAAGAAGTGTCCATTCCCTTTTGCCATCCACATGTTTCAAATACATACATTCTATGTCTCAGACTGTTATCTATTTACTGTTGGCAAGTAAATTGAGATTCACAAAAGCCTATATTTTTTTATCGTTTTTAATCGTATCTTTAAGTAGCAATGAAATTTGAGAAACTAAAGTATGTTGTCTTGTTTGAAAGGTATTACTCTTGTATGTGATACAGTATTATATCTTGCATTACTTTGAGGTTGATGTATTTATGAATTGAATTAAAAGAATTTGTAAGCCTACTTCCATAAGAAAATGTTTAATAAAATACTTTGTATGTGCCTTATCGTCTTATATATATATCATAATATATATCTCGTAACCGATATATATCGTAAACACGGTAGTAAAATCACACGGTATCCATTTGGAACAATTTATATTTGAAGACATTCTTAAAAGACATATCAAGGCGTCGTAATATAATGGTTTGATGAACGCGCATTGTAAAATGTATATTTACAAACCATGATTTTTGTTTCGTGACGTTAAATCTTCGTTAAACATGATCGATGTACAAAACGCGCGACAGGCTTGGCAAAATGGCCAGATTATACATGAATGATAGATGCCAGATGAATTGACGATTAGAAAAACGTATAAAAGAGAACAAAAGATCGTGTCGACGGCAGTTTCGGAGATTTACCGTTAATCCTTCAGAAGCTAATATTCGCGCTCTTATCTATGTAGATGTGATATTAAATGCGTCACGCTAGAAATGCACGTATACTTCATTCTAAGCGTGAAATCTGATAAATTATAAGTAAAAACGAAGCACTATCCCTAGTACAGTACGATAACTCATTCGTGGGCGTTTAAATGTATAAAGCACTTATTTCAGGATCATTTAATTGTGACGTTTCATGATCACAATATTCTTAATATATTAATAAATATACTATATAAGTGACTTCCTTATCAATAAGTATTAACATAAAAATTGGTAAAATTTTAATGTACGATCATGAAACAAATGAGTTTGTTGGAACGTATTCTGGTATTTGTCAGCAATGTTCGGGCCCCTTTAATTTGATTTTTCTTTACTGTGTTTGACTTCGATTACTACCCTTTCGCTACTTTCCTTCCTCGCCGATTATCATGTATGTATGTACATTTTTCTTAACAATATACACCTCTGAAGATAGGAACAGCCTCTTTGTTAATCGTTTCTCTAGCAACAAGAACAGTGGTAATAAATTCCTGAGTTTCGAAAGATTTCCATGCCATCCGTTGCACCACCACCGATTAGTGCGCAAACTATTGTCGTCGTTATTCAGAATTATCGATAATATGGTCATAAAATTTTTCCTCTTTACATAACGAGTTACCCTTATAATTACCACAACGCTTCCTTTATAGTCTTTCACTCATAAAGCTTGGCGAAAAGAAGAACGTAGCTCTTGCAAACGTAAGGTCTTAAACGACCAAATCTTCTAAGAAATTGCACAGTGATATTTGGTAATTTAATCACGGTGAGAGACTTCTCTCCTTTCTGTCTCAGGATCCTCTTCCACTTCATCTTGGTCTTCGTTATCAGTTCGTTCACCTTCCTCAGGAGCTCTCGTCCACCTAGAAAAAATGATTTACATACTCCGCTTTCCTGGAAATTCAAGGAAAAGTATAATAGTAATTTGGCCTAAGAGTAACCTGATCAGCGTTTCCGGCGATCTATAGAGGAATATTAATTTGGCGAACAAGTCCTCTTCGAGGCACAGTTCCCCGCTTTCACGGACCAAGTAAATGTCCAAGCATAATCGAAGAATCCTGTCCACGTAGGGCAGGTCATCGAACATAATCTTCGGCGCCATTTCACTGACTATCTTCCTCATCATTTGGCTTATAACTATCACCGCGGTGGTGTACAGCCCCAGGATTCTGTAGAAACACATGAATCAGCGAATTCCACTTTGTTAGAACACGATGGAGTCTGGTGGCTCCTTGAAACGTACCCAAAACCACTGATGAAGCTTAGCCCTTCAGGGAACGTCTTATCATTGAACAGGAACATCATGATGTACTTGCAACTGTTCAGGGGCACCATGCTTAAGCGCACATTGTAAAGATCATCGTCGCAAACCTCCCTGACAATCCACCATTTCTGACGTGCACAACAGTCTGTGTCGGTAGTCAAATGGAGATTGATGCTCCTGTATAGATCGTACTCTTCTTCTACTTCGTCATCTCTCGACGCTGAAAATTGGTTGCGCAAAGGTCAGATAAAATCATTACGAATTCCTTCATCCACCAAACGAACTTACGCAGTCGCATCAGCTGAGGGACGACATCAGTGGTCCGACCAGTTATTTTTAAAAACTTCGGGAAAGCATTTAGCAGGGTGATTGTGCCATTTTGAATAGGGGATGACGCGTTAGGCGATAGCATGTCAGCTAACGTCTGCCTTGCGGGATTAAATGTTCCGTTCACGAACGGCAGCAAATGTATATCCTTTACTTTCGTCGTTATCCCGCTGGCGTCTTTCGCGTCTGTTTTTCGAGACACTGTCCATTCCACGTGGACGACGACAGTGGTGCTATTATCTTCTAATTCTGCTTTCAGTCTGCGACGAAATCCATAGGAATATTGTAAGCAATTACAGAGGGATAGATTCGTAATTATCACAGAGTATGCCAACTCTACCTTTCCAAGTCCGGGGGGGATATACTCCATAATTTTCTGGAGAATCCACTCAGCCTAGCGGCAGCTACATCAGAATGTATATAATTCTCTAGGAAAGTGACCGCGGATTTGTCTTTTGCGTATAGATTCACAAATCTTTTGTACTCAGCTTCGCTGTACCCGATGATGTCGCTATTTTGCGCTGACATCGAGTAAATTGGTTCGTAGGGGCCGATTCGTATCTTCATTGAAACATCGTATGGTAAATTGGAGACTCCAACCGTGCCGCCGAGTGCAAACAAAAGTAGAGGGAACCATATCAGTCCGATGATGAAGAAGAGAGCACCACCCCCGACCATATACTTGCTCATCTGCTGCTTCTTCACGCCCCTTGGTTGAGGGAAATCTGCTTCTACCCCTCGCATACACTACAAATTTTGTTTGTTAGCAACCTGGACGGAGAATAATATAGACCAGGTCGTGAGACTTACCTTGATCTGGTAAATACTGGCAAATATATCTTCCATTTTGAACCAGTCCATTATTGTCATAGAAGTATCGGTCCAGATCCAGTCCATTACTGCTCTCAGCTCAAAAAGGAATGGAACCAACATGAATCTGTTGAAGAATGAATGGCAAGTTGTGACTTAAGACATGGTGCAAAGAATACTCTGTGGACTTAATGAATGAAAAGCATTCTGACCCTTTAAACAGGACGTAGTTGACGATGCTGTAGTTCTTGCACAAGAAGTTACCAAGAATTCGCGTAGGATATCCCTGTCGAAGTTGATAGGCTGCTAACAAGAGGTAGAAACACTTCATCATGTACCACATTTGTGGTGGTAGCCTCTCATTGAATTGCCTGGGATTATCAAGAATTTTAAGTAAATGGAGTGGTGGAATTTCGAGAAGAAATTGAAGCACACCTTTACCTCTCAGTTACGCTTGGTAAAATGAAGAACATCCAAACGTGAACGCCAAATATTAAACAGTATTGGAAGATCAGCTTGCCTAGGATCGATTTCCTTAAGAACAAAGCTCTGTCGATGACTATTAGCGCGAATTGCAACAACAGCATCAATAAGAAAGGCATTGGAACTCGATTTTCTTGGAAGTAAGCTGTGACACCCCCATCTCCTTGTTGAGTCTAAAAATTCATAAAAATTAGCGTTGATCTCAGGAATTTCAAATCACTTGCCATGAAATCGGGGCACGTACGCCGAACGCGGAGAATCCAAAAATTAGGAGCAGAAAGTTGAAGAAATCACAAAGGAACATGTACGCGTACACGTTCGTTTTCTCTTTGCCAGCAGGGCTAAGGATTTTGACGAAGAAATATTTCATCGGGCGTATGTACTTGTTGACACTGAAAATAAATAACGACACTGAAATAAACGCGAGGATATATGCGTATAAGAAATTTTCAAACCCTGATTACGTCATGTCCATAGCTTTATGGAATTTCTCGTTCTGAGGACTCAGTTCTTCACCCTGAATTGTAACTAGTTTCACATGGTCATCAGTACTGAGCATAGTACTCTGTATAGTTTCATTGTCCCCCGTTACGTTAATACTCAGAGTCCTTCCTTGAGGGGTTCTTACGTAAGTGCCATCTCTGGATAGAAGAAACGATAGCTTTCCTTAGTACTCGTAAAAGACATGTCAATTCGATTTTTCAACAATTCACGTACTCCGTTTCAAGCAAGCGTGACACGGATTCCCCTTGACCTTGGTTCTCGGGTGGAGGCTTCGATGGAACGATGGTCAAATTCGAGGGGATGATTTTTCTTGGTTTGAGGGTTGGTGTTGTCCACTGTCCCAAAGACTTGAGCATGAATCTATGAATAAAATTAGTATCACTCTTTCTGTGCCCCGCACGTCAGTCTTCAAAGGTTCACACTAAAGTTTACCTATGGAAGAATACCATGAGCAGGAGCAACAAGTCCCACAGAGCATAATTGGGTTTACGTTCCACCCCAATGATTCTGGGCGTGAAAAGGGGATTGTTCGATGCAGCATCTCGGTTCCAAGGCAATAGTTCCAATTGGAAAATGCATTTTACTATGACAATTACCTGAAGAAAGTCCAAGGCACTTGATAGATCAATTGTTTCACAGGATAAGTAGCTTATTGATCGAGAGAACTGCAGTTTACCTCGGTGTAAGCGATCACCGTTACCCAAAACGTTTTCGAGGGTCGTGGGATGGTCAACGAACCCCAGCAGAACACCATCAGAGGCAGAGGCGTGGATAGGGCAGATGCGTTTTTGATTTGATGAAGGAACACCATGAAGTAACAGAGCAGACTGGAGTGTGCAAGAATGCCGAACCAAATGGACGCCAGCAATTGAATTATCGGTGGTTGATCGACCTCAGATAATTCTGCGCCTTCGTCGCCGGACTGGATTGGCGGTAGATCAGAAGAAACCCCGCTGTGTGCGCGAAAAGATATATCAGTTATATCGATCGATCCGATGAGACGTATAAACATCAACTCGCGGAAGAAAGGAAGTATTTTGCAGAGCGTGGAGATTTCTTTCTTTCGCGATGCACTTATATCGAAAGCACAGTGAAAGCGCAGCTAGGGACCATCGAGTGCAGAGTTCCATTGTGATCGGAAAATAGTATTTTCATCGTTGTTTTATAAACACAACGATTCTTCGCGTCGTTTCAAAAATCACGTTTCCGTCTAAATATGAAATAGAGCAGGAGAAAGTTTTCGGATTAGCATGCCGTGTGCGGGGATTAGCGTGCAAGGGATGCATTCGACAGCCAAGTGAAAATGTTCACGAAACATTCCCGATACCTGGAGGAGGACATGTCCAATCCTCGCTCCAAACTTGGCGCCAAGATTCGGATGTGAGGAACCGTCAGCGAGCTTCGTTTCCTAGCACAGACAATACTCCTCTCTTTCTACGTTTATTTCAAATTACACTCCTAAGCTGATAGAAACGCGAAGAGGATTCAGGAATAAGTAAATTGAAAAGAAAAGGATGGACTTACGAAGGAACATTTAATTCGGGGCTCATGCTCCGTTTGGTTAATTTTTCACGCCACGAGTCTAGGATCCTGCTCGTCAAAAGGGGCATCATGGATCTCTATGAACTGAACCACGTTTCTGTATAGGATTCGTGGTTTTTCCATGCGGAGTATACTTTTTAGCAGGAACTCGGAACGGAACAAAAACGAAAACAATAAACGAAAAGAACGATATATCTTTCCGGAACAGAACCAGAAACGGAACGAAATTCTTAATCCTATTGCAGGAGTGAAAACGATATACCTAATCGAAATAAAAATTCCGGTTAATACCGTTATTATTTTGCTTTCGACGCATACTTTATGTTAAAAAATTTAAATTGAATTGATTTTTTTATATAGTTTATATTGTTCGAGGCTTTCGAGTGTAAACCTCAAAACACTCTATTTTTTATATTATATGCTATATAATTATAATGTATAATATTCTGTAATATAACTATCAAATGTAATAAAATTGTTAGAAATAAGCTTATATGAGTTTTTTTTATAAATCTGAAATAACCGGTGCGGAACAAAATTTATTTTTCGTTTCAATGGAAAGGAAATATTTTTCAGCAGGAACGATATTAACCGAAACGAAGCAAAAAAATATTTCGTTCCAGGTCCCTGCTTTTTATTAATATGTTAGTTGATGGGATTCATTCAGAGCACTCTGTACGGCATCGTAAGCTTTGTTAATGGAGGGAGAGGATCAACAAAGGTGTTTCATAGGAATCTAGATTAGCGAGGACATATCATTACCAAACAAAAGAACGAAGCATTATCTACCAAACCTTACCTCTGCACCTGCTGTGGCTGTTGGCTGGGTCCTTCGCCAGCATCGGAAGTCTCCTCGATATTTCCATTACTTGTCGATCTGTCAGAGCGAGCACATTTACTACTCTAGCTTCTACTAGGTCTCTAAAATCTATGGCTTAAATAGTGGAGGGCAGGTACGAGCTATTTCTTCTTGCTGGGGCCTCGAACGTTTTAATCAAAGGTTGCCTACTTGGGTCAAGCACAACACTACCAAAGCTTCGAAAATCAGCTACCGAAATTTCGCAATCTAAAGCTACACCACCTCAGGATTAGAGGGAACCCCCTTGAATCTCTTCCTCGAAAACAGTATCCTCCAACTAAGCGTCTACGAGCAAATACTGGGAGAAGCTAGAAGAGACACGGATGTCTCCAACTGGCGTTTTCTACTGTTCGAAGTCTTACCCTCTTTTCAACAAAGGTATCGGCTGCCACATTTGATTGATACCCATTCGTACTCCCATCCTGAAGTCTGGCTTCGCCTGCAAGTTAAACAATGAAAGGAAACTCGCAAAATGAAGCAAGGCAATCGTGGTATCCGCTGGTTCTATACCTTCAGCAGTTTCTTCTCCTTCGATAGGACCTTGCGGATATATCTGTAATCCCGCGAGAATCTGTTCAGATACGTCGTCATTGACGTCAGGGCGCTGTTGACCATCACCAACAGAAATTTGAAATACGTCGCGACCGGGATCTTTGGCTTATCTTCCTCCTTTTCTTCCTTCTTGTCCGCTTTGCTCTCGCCATACTCGTCATCCGACGGATCCGGCGTTTTAGCAGGACCTGCCACCGATTCATCCTTATCTTCGGTCTCGATGTCTGCTGACGTTAGGCTTGTCTTATCGCCGCCCTAATTCAAAGAACGTGCCACTGCGTTTATTATTGTTCTCGCTTCCTCGAGGTAGCTTCCGGTACGTGGAACTTGAAGACAATCATATGTACCATCAATCGATAGCTAAAGAGAAATGTGCAGTAACGATAATTAGTGTGTAATTGATGGGGACTTGTCGCGTTCAAGTTCTGCGTACTGATCGATGGCTGCTCGTCATCGAAGATTACTGTATTATTCAAGAAAGCGTTTGATTACGGTGCTATAATTGCTGTAACGTAATGGAAAACAAATTAAGCGAATAATCGAGAGGCGGATTATATACACCAACGACGAAAAGTAAAGAAAATGGCGCGAGAGGAACGCCACCGCTTCCGTTTTTACAAAGCTGGAAGATGCGAAAAGAAAGATAGTAATCACTGTAGAATGTAAGCGCTGCAATAACTAGCGGATATACTGTGTAATTCATCAAACCTCAATGTCGTTCTGTTTCGTATGGTCATTACTGTGTTAAACGCATTGGACTCTTGCGAGCCTCGCGATTAATCATTTTAGACACATCAGTGTGTACCTGTTCGTGTTTGTGTGTGCGATGCAGTGATTCGTGTATACGTCGAACCAACGATAAAAAAAAAACAAACAAAAAGACATTGTCCCAATAAAATGACGAGTCGGTGAACGATACAAACAAAAAATAGGAAAAAAAACAACGACACGAGATGGTAGAACGAAAGCTAACTAAGATTGTTAACGGGTTTAGAGAAACTACGGCTAAGAGAGACATCGATGATCGACAACGTATTAGGAACAACGATACAATGCAGAGATGTACAAATGGAAAAAAATGGAGAATATTAAAAGAAGACGACGTCGATGATGGAGCGTATAAAACAGTAAACAAAAAATATGACGAAGGAAAGAGTGGTGGACAGGTGAGATAAAAGTAGAGCCTGTAGCAGTGACATGCAGCCTTTTAAGGGGGATCTCACGTCGGTGGCCATTGCAGTGTCGGTCTCGGAACGTGCACTGAGATAGGACATTGACGATTTCTTCCTAGTCAACGGTACGCTCCTACGGCGAAGCCTCAGCGCGTCCTTTTCCGTCCCTCCGTACATGGCGACGTGCGTCGCGATCTCAATGTCTGTCTTAATCAGCGTGTTCATCAGCTGCAACGACCAGACTTTTTAAAGCCATTTCTTTTCCCTCCCGACACGTTGCATTCTGACGTACTGTTGTCTGCCCGATGACTCCTCTGTTTGGCCAGGGGGTAATAAAAGAGAAACAAACTGGGGCGAGGGCGGGGGGGGGGGGGGGGGGGTTGTATGGGGGTGGAGGGAGTAGATTGACAGATGTAAGAATGTCAGAATTTATGCTCGCACGAAAATAAAAGAATCGTTGGTCGCACGGTGAGAAGTCAATCGTCGACAATGATCTTGGCTGATGATCCAGCTGACATTCGTTCGATGAGTGAGCAGAATTTTAACCGAGTTGCGATAAAGTTAACTGAGTTAACCGAGCTCGAAGCAAGTCTTTTGTGGAGTTAACAAAGTTAACTGATCTCGAACCAAGCTAAAATTTGAGTAAACTAAAAGATGGATTGATTTAGAATTGCACGGTGGAGGTACATATGTAATACTTGTTCGCGTGGTACATCAGAATTTCTCGGTGGATCTAACATGCCGATTGGGATTAGTAACATGTCGTTTTATATCGAATGTTCATAGCAGACAAACCAAATTCTTGTATAGTAATCGTTCGGAACACAGAACCCAGTTCTTTTGTAGCGCGTTGAGGAAATGAAAGGCAACGTACCTCAGAAATGGTCATTCTTCTACCGAGTTTTTCTTGCTCGTGGCGGCGTTGCTGTTCCTGCTTCTCGGACTCGGTGTCAGGGATCAAGTCGGTGACGTCGTCGTCGTCCAGATCGTCGAACATGTAATAATCGCCCGATCTGATAGCTGGTCAAAAGAAACGGGCCCTTCTGAACATTTGTAAGAATTGTATACCATCGCTTACACTATTGTGTCAAAGCCATGCACGACGATTTGTTAGACAGAACAATTGTGCTCAGAGGAAAACCATTTTCCAAAAGTTTTGCGCTAAATGTAAGACAGAATACATTCATTAAATCTATAGAAATCGTTATTAATAATCACGCAGGCACGCACGCACACGCATCTACACCCCAGAAATTATATCGTTAATTCGCTGGACAGTTTGAGCGGTGTATAGAGACTTATTTACAAACGTGTAGCTCTGTAAAAGCACAAGGATCGTTAGTAAGGATGTGGACGTCTGTAATTGGGATTAGGCCCAGTAAAGCTGCGAAACAAAAACGAAAATATTCATTTACCCTCTCTGTTGGTCTTTGGCGCGCGAACTCTGTACAACGGCCGTGCCCCTGGATAGAGAGTATCTGACAGAAAGAAAACACAAAGTAGAGATAGAAAACTGAAAAACAGTGCGAGAATCGTCTCCGCCGTATCTTACAACAATATACACCTATATTACATTTAAATTAATCGGAGGGCCATCGAGTCCTTCGCCGGCAGGTACGACGGGACGATCTGTCAAAACAGTACGTGGACTTTTAGGATCTCGGTCAATCACCCTACGAAAGAGGAAGTCTCATTATTCGATGAGGGAGGAAGGATGATGATTGACGCGAAAGCAGGATTCTAATAAAATAAACAGATGTACGGAACAGAAATTATATACATCTAGAGTCTAGTGTAACAGAAGAATATGTACATCTAGCTTCCAAATAAGACACATCCAACAGAGATCGATAGAAACTCGACGAAAGCGTACAACATAAAGATACTGAGAAACAAAGAAACGATTCTAGAATAATCGACCGAATACTTTCATACAGAGTCTCAAGGTAAAGACACCCTACCGAACTTCCCTACAGAACTCCGGAGAATCTGAAGATCGAAGAAACTCTACAGAATCTAAAATCAACGAAAAATAAGGAACTAAGACGAGAAAGACAGGGGTGCATCGTTGATGATCTATATGGTGCAAGACGCGGAAGCGTATGTACAGGACATCGTAGCGGATCGACGACGACGATCTTGATCCCGGGTGTGTCGTTACATGTGTGATGAGATTGCGGGGAACGGGATGCGGTCGAGACGATCGACTGCCGTGGTGTCTGCAGCTCGTTCATCCACTGTGGCGCGATGAAGCTGGATTGACGTCGATGCCTGATCGAGGAGTTGAGCGATCGATCCGGGGGCGCTCGGCCGTAAGGCGGCGGCGAGAAGACGGGGAACGTCTCGTCCGGCGATGGGCCACGTGGATTCAGCTCGCTACTCGGTGGGGAACCGAAAGATATACGAGTTGGCTCGAGGTATCCCTCGAGACTCACTGTCATGACCGCGGAGTTCGGGGTGGGTGCCTGCAAGAGGGACGCAGCACGCGGTGTCAGCGGAAGTGGCTCGTCGTCATCCTCGTCGACCGGTGTCTGATAACCCTGAGGAGGCGTGTGACCGGAGGACACGCACGAGGACACGCTGGAAGACCTCGCCAGAGGCGCCTCCCCAACTTTATCGAGTGCATTAAATATAGAGATTGGACGTTAGGACGTGAGACTTCTGCTGGTGTATCTACGTTGGGAGTTGGGCTACTGCTTATCGCCGATTGCTCGAGGACACGTTGGAAAAGTAAAGTGGACATTAAGGTACAGAGAATTTGGTAGACTTGGGTAGGCTTCTGGTTCCTCACTCCCGGAGAACACGTGGACTTTGGGACTGACAAGTAAATTGGGGGTTAAGATACAGAGTAGTTAAAATTTGGTCAGCTACTGGAGGAAGGTGTTTACGTCCCGTCTGTGATTGTCCCATATCCTAGACAACGATTAGGAACACTGGAGTAAACCAACTTACCGACGTAGTGTGTCTCTGGTTCTCTGTAGCTGGGTCCTTGTATCTTCCTCTGGTTAGCTTTGATCTTGTCCATCTTGTATTTCAATTTCTGCAGCACGTTCGTCTCAACGTTATCTTGAATCTTGATGCGCTTCTGGTGCAGCTCCTCGAGCAGCTCGGCTCCGCGAGATGCCAAGACGCTCATGGCTTTGGTTTCGTCCACTATGTGGAAGAAGTAATAGCTCTTGAATAGTCGTTTCTGGAGTAGCAAGAATCCAAAGCATAGGCCATCCCAGATCATGCCTATGTCCTCTCGAGGTACCTCGCTGTCGACTTTCCCTAATACGATTTCGCTGACAGGGCCTCGGATTTTTCTTAGGCAGGTTATGCCAAATATTTGGACTTCCAGCTGAAATGCCACATTCCACTTGCTATTGCCGCGTCTAATTTCTCTGAGTAATGTATAAAGGAATGGAAAGGCTTACGTGTTTGATCAGCACACAACCTACACCCTGAAGCAACGCTTTCGAGAATATTACCACCACGTTGTAGCCGAGCAACACATTCCACCATTTCAAGATCATCTTCACTGGTCTCAAATAAAAGTCGTTACCCTGCCAGAGAAAGACGAAAGCACCGATCAAGTAACCCAGCGAGAACAGATTGGTCCTCTTGGTTCCAGCCAGGAACATGATAGACAAAGTGATCCACATGAGGCTCATCAATACGCCACGCTTTAGGATGTCCAGCCACGAGTGAACGTGGGACACGTAATCCTTCACAGGGCTCACGAAATTCGGCTTTTCCAGGTCTTGGTAGACGGAGAAATTGTGACCAGCTGGGAATTCAGTGTTGGTTGCGATGCTTCGTTGTTCAATCCGGAAAACCAGGCTCTGTCTGGCGATCATCATCAGCAAAATAAAATCGCCTGGGGGTGAATAGAAGAACTGTCGCATCACTGAATCTATAGAAACGTCGTCTCATATATCATTCTCAATCTTACACATCAATTTCCTGGGATTAGGCGGGTAGTCAGGGTCAGGTAAGTACATCCACTCTTGCAGCCTTCTGAGTATCTCAGAGTTGTTCCACGGGTAGTCTGAAAGTGAGCAACAATCAAGTTATCGATTACTCCAACGTGGACGCTTCTAAATATTTAGTTTTCTAATGCTCAATGACCTATACAGAACCAAGTAGGCGGTGCCACGACAAGGAAGTACTGAATGGGCAACAGAACTACAACGAAGGTCTTGAAGAACGGCCAAATCTTGGAGATGGTCCTTCTTTTCAGACAGAAGAACAGTAGAAGCCAGACACCATAGAGAACCGAATAGAAATCAAGCCTGTTGCCGATAAGCATCACAATTCCTATCAGACACACTTCAACACCGAATTTGTAGAACCCATAATTGAAGAGGAACTTCAGACACTCTGGTATGCCTTTGTCAGCGTCTGCTCTGGTAATCGATGGGAACATAACTTGAGGAGTGTCTAAGGGCTGGTTCAGCTTTTGTCGGTAGAAGCATTGCCGAATCCGAATGACTTTCCTCAGGGTGGTCACTACCATGATTCCTATGTAACCCTTCAACAACTCTGCTAGGTGTCCTGGCTCAGCTTTCTTCATGCCAAACCATTCTGCTATATTATACACTGTGGTGTTGCTTACAAATGGATGCTGAGTCGGATCCAAGTGTTTCTAAAAATCGTAAAGCATCGTGTGTCTTCCTGCAAATAGTTTCTTGGACAGGGTTGCAAGGTACTTACTGTACAATTAACGTCCCAGTTATTGTGATCTATGTACTGGATCTGATACACCATCTTAACCACCATTAGGAGAGCGATTATGGCGGCTATCGCGTTCACAGTGAATATTTGAATGTTTCTCCTGGAGTTGATCATTACTGCCACTATCACGACGAAGACAAAGTTAATGGCGCACACCTGGAAAGATTCATTAGGAACACATAAGGTAATTAGTCTTGAGTTTGATCGCCAGGGTGAATTGAACTTACATCATTGACACAGAGAAGCATCACAGATAGGAAGATGATCTTTTGCATGTGGATTTCAAGGAAGAGCCAAGAGTAATCGTAAAAGTTTCGCAGGTAGTCCATTACTTTGCGGAATAACGCGATTCGATCCAATTTCGACATGTCTGGAATCAGTAATCCAAATCAGAACACTTACTTTTTATTGAAAACGCGACGCCACTTACGTTTCAATTCCCGCAAGGTGTACTTGGATTGATTGTCGTCTTCCGCGACGAAAACATCTCCCGGAGTCGTCGGTGGGATGCTTAAAGTCGGCGAATGGCCAAGGCTCACTCGCCTAGGAGAACTGCTGTCGATTCTAGAATTTTTTACCACAGCTGTGATTCCAGTCGTTCAATTTCGTGAATTAAATCGTAGGCATACTGACTCTAATTTATCGATGTTTGTCACTTCCAAGAAATCTTTGTGAAAGTAATGAATCTGGAGGACTGTAATAATGACGAAGAACGTTGGCGTCAATAATCGAACGAACAGATCTTTGGTCGCATATTTCTCCAAGCCGATGTCCATTTGCAGGTCTTGGTCGATATGTAGGTAGTTCCAGTACTCTGGGAAATTGTCGAATTGGTAAGTGTACACGAGGATCAACATGATCACTGAATATCCAATGACAGTGATCCAGAATGGGTACATCATCTTCCTCCAAACTATCCAGGACATCTGTTACATCAAAGCATCGTGAAAGAAACTATCGCAAAAACGAAGTTTTATTAGAGAACCGTATTTCCTCGAGCGTACCTGGAAGGTAATGATTAGGACAAGGAAAAGGAACATGTACACGATCCTGAAGCACGTCATACGCTCGCCAGTGATGCCGCAAATGAAGAGCATAATGGCCACGACGGCGATCCAGAACTTGGTCAACAGCTTCTTCAGAAGTACACCGACGTCTTTCATGAATTTACTCTTGATTTCTGGGGCCTCGTGGTTCATGGCTGTGGTGGCTGTCGAAACAGAAACGTGCAAAGGAGCTACCATGTCCCTCATTGCTGAAGAACGTCTCTGCCTGGTCCTCTCAGCAGTGTATTGTCGCATGGTTATCCAGAACATTGATATGAAGAGACACTGTAAACGATTTTTTGGGGTCGCATAAACGTGACAGTGAATCCTAAATAGGGAATCCAATCCCGGGATCCCGAGATCCCGGCTGTTTTTAGATTCTAAAACTTCCTCGATTTGATATATCAAGTTATAACTTATCCCGAGAATTTCGAAAATTTTTAAAAACGTAAATTATTTTATGAAGAACTGAAAAATATAAAAATGGAATCCAAAAAGCAGCCGGGATCCCGGGATTGAAGTCCCTAATCTTAAACTATATAAAAAGGGATCTAGAGATGATTTTTACTTTAACTACTAAATGCCAACGGCTGAGCTGATCAGCTTTGCTGAAGCCGATCTCCGACATCTTCATTCCGTTTATTTCTGTCGGTAGTTCCTCTTCAGTTAGATCCATGCTGTAAACGTACTGCCCGAGGAGTAAAAGTGTAGCGTAGAGAACGATGAAGGGAGAGCACTTCATCATTGAGGCGCGTTTATTGGGCACCATCCAGAGAAGCAGGGCCCATAATAGAAGTGCGAAGGTTGTCCAACTATGATACATTATGCTCCATGTCTGACAAGGAGAATAATCAAGTTGAACAGGCGCGACCTTCAGGAAGAACTCGATTATGTATTCACTGTGTCTCACCATCATTATGATGTTTGTAGCGAGATAGGATGAATTGATTATCAACTGGAAGATCGAGTACACAGCCATGATGATGTGTTCGATGATTCCAGACTGTTCATCTGGTGCACCTAAGAGGCACCTTGTTAATTACTAAATTCCCCTTCTGTAATTTTATCTGGCAAGGCACTTTACCTTCACTGAGGCTCTGCATCTGAATACTGTCATCATGATGACCGTCCTGAACGATCACGCTTCCAGTGGAGTCCTGAAGGAGCCCCGTTCGTCCAGACCCGAACCGCATCAGCTATTCGTGAAAATTGATAACGATATTCTCCACGTATCTCCACGGAATCTTAAATACTTTTGTTCCTAATGCTACTTCCTGTAAACTCGTGTTTTGTGAAGCGAAATCTTTCATATCGGACATGCACATGCAAGCTACATGAAATGACATGATTTCACCTTCACCACTAGCTAGAATGACGATCTTTAGTGAAACATGGTTCGAGAGTAGATTAATTGAGGAGTAACTTTTCAAAAGGGCACATTTCCACGTAGAATTTTTTTTTAATTACCGCAAAAACTATGGTAACTACGTTTATTTTCACTTCAATTTCTCAAAAAGGGAATTAAACCTGTTGTGTAGTGCTTTGTGCAACTGGGGGGGTGTAATTTAACATTATTAAGGCGATGCCATCAAAATTTGCTTCAAGGTCAAAAATGGAAATATGCCTTTTTAAAAAGCCACTCCTCGATTCAGATTTAAAGCTGGTGAAGGTTAAGCAAGTGTGGTGACTAACTAGAGTAGTCTAAAGTAAAAAGTTAATCAGCATGTGGAGAGTGTGCGAGATTGTGTCCGACATGTAGCAGAAAGAATTGCTGGTGGAGTGTGTTGATGAAGGTGATCGCAGCGATAATCAAACGTGCAAACTTAATCATTATACGTACGGGTGTGCGCTCGTCGGCAGGTGGGAACGACGCATTAACGATCGGCCTCTAAAACAATGGCAAACTAAACATAGCGGCATCCAAACGGAAAAGGAATTTGCTCAGCGTTAAAGAACAACCGGAAATCTGGAAGGCGACAGCAAATCAAAAATCTGGAGTTACCTGAAGGGGAATGGGTCGATAAAACGGTACTTTCTCCGCAGATCAACATCACCTTTCGGACCATTCGAAAGAATAAAGTTCATGGAGAAGACAATAACTTTGTTATACTACCTTCGTCGTGTCGGAGAAAGTCATTGGTAGAACAAAAGTCTTTAAAAGTGTGACAACTTAAAACTATGTAGGTGATGGCTAAATTTACAGTCGAGTTGTTGCGTATACTATTGTTTCTATATCAACTTTCTACGGTGTAATGCAAAGATCGAAGCGTGGCTAGGAGAATTATCGGGAGAACTCGGCTCATGCAGGACGATATCCTTACGCGAGCTTTCCGCCGCGCCGATTGCCACCTCTGGGACGGTGTCCTCCGCCTAATGGAAACGTGCCTGGACAACGGAGTGTCCAAATTCTCCAGCTTGCCGCTTAAACGTTTCACTTTCTTCGCCTGTAACGCCTCGTTAGTAAAAGCAACCTTCTTCGAAGGAAAGTGTGTGTTAAAAGATACGTCACAGTACTCTGGAAGGGGTTAGTTGAAAAGCTGAGGAAGCTTCGATCGTGTTACTGTGGCGACACCGATGTTAATTAGTCTCCTTAACCAGAAGTAAGTTAATCGAGTTAGTAACAGGCAAACGGTGAGCAACCTGTGGCGTTAGAACGTTTCATAGTCAAGTGAGGCTTCAAGAGGGGACCGTTAATTCATTTCACAGTCTCATCAATCACTTTGCAATACCCAAGCTTTCCAAACAAATCAAGGTGTCATTATTATCAAATATTGAACGACACTCAGGGTTCAATCTTGCCTTAGGGTTCAATTAGAATCCCATGGTCCGACTAATTTCAATCTCAGTTACCAAAAAACACTTCGCTATTGCAATAATAAAGGGACGCGAACGATCTACTCACCGGCTTTTTATTCAGAAATTGCGATTGCAGGGCCAGAACGTAGTAAAGCCAGAATAGCCTCAAGCCGTATCCATAAATCAACCAATCGGCGCCTTGCGTGTACTCCACGTTCCGTGGATCGCTGCAATTCGTCTGGTAGATCGCTGTGAGGGCGAAGTAACGCTGCCACGTGCTGTTCAGGGGTATTATCTCCTGGGGCAGTTGATTCTGGTAGCTCAGCAGGGTCAGGATGTGAAGGGTGACGACGACCATCACGATCCTGCAGAGCACAGCGAAGCCTTTTCGAAGTTCTTTGTTGCACGCCCACCAAGTGGCGGTTCCTAAGAAGACGAGGAAGTAGAAGCCACCCTCCACGGATGGTTGCAAGGCTGCAGTGATGCATAGCGATGCCAGGACCACGTAGGTCCCGATACGTCCTAGCCAGTTGATTATCTAAGCACAGAGGTAGGTGTACGTAAATTAATGTCATGAGAAGATGGAGAAGCTACTAGTTACTGGAGCTCGGAATATTAGACACAGTTTGTCAAAGTGGTACTATACTAGAATTCTTTGGACAAGTGCCCACCTTCGTGGTTCTGTCTTCGGTCTTCTTGGACGTGTCGCCTCTTCGATGCAAAGCGGGGTTGTCCTCCTCGTCAGTCACGGGGCTTTGACTCAACCAGCGGCAGATGAAGTACATTGCCACGGTAGTGGGTAACATAACTAACTCCGGCGTCAACCAGAAAAAGATCTCCCACGGTGACGCGCTATCTAGTCGTACAAAACCTATGTGCCTGAACGCCACTTCCAGTGATTCGCCTAAAAGTGGTCGTCACGCGGTCATTAAGGTTTGCAGGTGACTCATGATTTCAGAATAGAATACGACAAGCTCTATTCGTTTTTGAGCATTTTTCTTTACGTACAATTCTGAAGGAAGTGGCCATAAGCTGGTAGCGCCAGTAAAACTACGTGAAAGGTGAATTGACTGGTGGCTGTGAGGAATGACAGGCCGATGCAGGTCTTCAGGTATAGACCTGTGTGACCAGCCATTGTTCTCGCATTTGGTATTGGTACGTGGGGCGAGTAGAGCATCATGCCCAAATAAACGAGGGACAGTCCCACTGGCCTCCATAGTATACCTGTTTTAATGGGGTGTTGACGTTGGTAGAGTGAAGTTATTAATACTTAAAAATAATTAGCTCTCGCTATACTATGTTACTACTTAAAAGAACAATCGTTTCGCGACCTTTTCCGAACGGCATTCGTCACTTTGTCGAAGCGCATTTCATTCCAGAAAAGAGATAGGGAAAAGGAGCAACGATTTTTCACTCCTCGAAAGGTCAGCTCTAACCTAGGGAGTTCTATGATAAAACTTCATAAGCACTGACATTTGAATCCCTCGGAATTTCTTACGACGAGTTTCAATTCACCTTCACGCGCACCGAAAACGTTCATCCGTGCTCCGGCACTGGTTTGCGAGGGTGGGGACACGTGTGAGAATAATTGAATCGAAACGGGGCTCGACCCGGGACGTTAATCGCTTTCGTTCTATTAGAGCCAACTTAATCCTCCAACTGGTGTCGTTTTGTCATGACAAGCAATGTTTTTCTTCTCGGAAGATTTCCAATGAAATTTTCGATTGGAAATATTTCGCTCCAATTCGCACAGTGCCCGTGCAAAACCACTTTCTATTCGCAGAGCGCAGTCTGCTTACTATTTCCTCCTTCGCGTGCTCAAAACGAAAAGTTTGAACGGCTGCCAAGCGAACTGAAGTATTGTACGCGCCTCTGCGCTCCAGCATCCCGAATTGTTCGATTGCTGTATTACTCCAACATTTCCTGCGACGCTATATTACGCTTCTGTCTTAATTCGATGCAAGATCGAAACTGGAACAGCTCGTTATTAGGAGCAACGCTCTCTTATAACGCGTAGACATTTGGAAAAACGAATTTCGCACGGTTTCTTCGCGTAGTATCGTTAATGACAGCAAATCGTGGTCAGCTAATTGCCCTGTTCGACTTGCACGAGACGATAATTCGTGCGATAACGGCGGAACGTTCACCAGAATTCTCGTAATTCGTTTCTTTCCAACGGGTGATTCGGGTCACGAGATCAAAGTGGCTCTTGAAATTGCCGCCGCAGATAAAAAGACAGTTGAAACGGATTCGAGCTCCTTTTTCCAGCAATATTTAAGAAAATGATACACGTGGCACGAGGATTTCTGGTTTATTTGAGACAGTGTTTGCGGAAAATTGATAATAATCGTGGAATTTAGGAGTTTTGAAAGCAGTCATGGGTTAATTATAGACGATGCTTGCCAGCCGAGGTTGAACGTGTCCCGACACTGTCACCGTGGAATTCTGCGCTGCTTTCTCAAATTTATACATGCACATTTGTTGGCTGAACCTCCGACCGCTTTCGAAAAACTCATTTTTTATTTTAAATAAGTGCAAATCGTAATATAGCGATAACTAAATGTGTCGTTAAAAAAGCAGTTCGATTGTTAGAGTAAAGACAACGTAGAAACGCTATCTGGAAAACAGTGTGACGCATCATGGAACGATCTAGCACATGTGGCCCTCTGATAACGCTCTGATAATTAATGACAGTATACAAATTCACACGGCAATAAAACGGTTAGCATGTAAGTACTTCGACTTAATATATCGTTCAAGAAGTTTGCATTACATTTTTCTACCGTGTTATATGTTACATTCAACTGGATAGTTAATAGACAAATGTTGGTTCGAAGGAAGCAACTTTACATTTCTCGAATCCTCCATTCGTCTATTATTGGTTCTTGCCTTGGAACTTGGAACCACCACCGTCTTTCCAGTTTCACACGATTTACTCGCCTTCGATACAATCGGCATGCGAGACCCGAGGTCGTCAGTCGATTACAAACCGCTACTATTTTAACATAGTGATGTCACCGACAGATCCACCGCTATATATTATAATTCATCACTTGCCGATCGTGTGTCTACTGTATGCTTCTCAAAATAACTAGACTGTGAACCAGGTGTGTGCAATAAATAAATATCTAGTTCATTTAGGTGGAATAGCTCTGAAAAGTGGCTTTCCAATTAAGTTGCGGGGAATCGTGATACTCTAATTACTTTGAAGTCCAGGTGTTGGCAATTAGAAATACAGATATTAAGAACTCAACTGCTTAGGAGTATACCATCTACTTAGTATACACTATTAGCAATGAGTTGTCGTTGTAGACTGTTATGTTTTTCGTCACTTTTCTGTTATAGTTTATTTCTATCTTATTCTATATGTTATTATTTTCTCTGTTTCAATTATGCTATACTGTAATTTATCTTTGTTTTCTAAAGGGTTCCCCCGTCTATTAATAATAATAATAATAATAAAAATTAATGGACTTATGATCGTATGAACACTCACATCCCGTCAAGACCGCCGGTAGGATGACCCTGAGGAGGGCCACGTTCAGCCAGTACTTCGTCATGCCTCGATGATCGCGGATGGCCTTTCACCCTGAAACAGATAAAGGAGAAAACGTGGCTCGTAAAGCTATCCACCGGGCTGTCAACATATCGAAATTTTGCAGCGGCAATGTCAGCTCTGGCGGAATCGATACGCCACTGCCGCAGTCGAATACCTTTAACCTGGTTTCGTCAAGAGACGTAGCGTTGGCCTTCTCAGATTCATTCTCCGCTTTTACAACCAACCCTTTCGATTTTACGATCGCATACAACTTCACTATTGAAGCCACAACGCGCCACTTCCCCTACGGTCTTTAATTACCGCAGTATTACAGGAGCAGTAAAGTTTTCTTCGCCTGTGAGCAGGAATTAATCAATTTAGTGATTAATCCTTGATTGTCAGGGTGTAATATTCGTAGAGCGAGGCTTCGACGAACACTACAGTTTACTACTTATTTAATACTTTTACCAGAATATGAGTTAAGATAGAAGATAGGATTCGTTGATTATTTTTAGCAACGTAATATCAATTTTCAAATAAACTCTTAATTTTGTAACGTGTCAGAGCAATTATCTCCGAGAAGTTGGTTTCGTGCCAATAGTTAATGGTGCCCAAACACGTCGGATGTGCGTGCACCCCATCTGCACACATTTCCTGCTTCCGTATAAGATTTCACGATGGAATGGGTGTTTCGTTTCATGGTACATGTTTTCCTACTCGTTTCGTACTATAAACAATTAGCAAAAGTAGGTAACTACAGAACTTCGTTATTTCCTCTCGATTTCATCGAATATAGCAGAGACTCGAGCTACTGTTTCAGTCCTGGCGAAACCTACACCGTTCTCTTTTCCTTGATCTATATTCACATCGGGATCGATGGATGAAGAACGAGAGTGGTGAACTTGAAATCGGCTGACAGAGCGAGTCTGGGAACGAGAGGAGCTCTGGTTGAAGGGAGTTTCGATAAAGAGGCGCGCCCAGCTTAATTATCGAGCAATTACGAGGGGGTGGACACTGCTCGTTTCACGAAAGGTGCGCCTGCCTGTTTTCAGAATGCTTCGCCAACGCGATACAATGATAATAGAACCTAACTAAATATACACAGATGTCCATCTACATTACGACCGTCTCGGGCAGAAACAACTTTCATGGCAATCCAATATATTTGCAGAAATACAATAGTGTGACCCAGATGAAAGAGGTGGCTGGAGAATTTATTGGTGCGATAAAACCATTATGACACGTGTAATTCCTTAGAGGCAGAGAACACCGACAGTAGTAACATTTACGAGATGTTGTACATGGAACACACAATAGCCTTATTCTTCCACGAAGGAAATAAATGAGGACTGAACACAATGCTCTGAAACGTCGATGCAATCTAGAGAAACACGTCATTTTATTATCTAACAATGAAGTTTTAATTATTGGAGTCGACATAATTGTTGAAATAGCATTTCTGTTATAATGGCAGTCGTTAGATAGAACTTCCTGTTGACAGTGGTAAGTATTTGAGTATCTTCTCGATGTGCTGGCTTCTGCTATGCATGGTTTATTTCAAGGAGCATTATTTTGGACGAATAGCTGTGTAACTCGTGCAAGGGTGCGTTTTTACGTGATCCATTAGCGAGTTTCATGAGTTCTCCCATGGATTATCTTATCGAGACCTAGCTGGCCACGGAAAAGGTGGAGTAACATCCCTTTTTGATACGTAACAGATTGGCAGCAGTGTGTACGATCGATGAGATACGTGGATGGGTAAACAGAATGATATATTACTTAAATGGCATTGGAAATTAAATGATCAAAAAGAAAATTGAAGGAACACAATTGTGTGAAATTCCAGCAGTGCATTAAAGTAGAATTAATATTCATTTAGTGTCTGGATTTGAGAAATAGACAGGTATTCATTCAAACACAGTGCGTGGAATCCTAGAATCAAGATGTTCAGCAGCATATGCAATCAATAGTGACCATGAATAGCTTTTCAGTAAGTACACTTGTGTCGCTTAAGTACCTCAGGACGTGAAGCTGCATTTTAATCAACCACATGTCACATTGCAGCCACTAAACCGGTTTAAGAAAATGTATGGCAATTTAAGTGACATAACTACTTGCCATTACTTTCCTTTCTGCAATTTGGTTACTTAACACTTGTTGATTGGCTGCGTGCAACATTTTTTCATTATACAAGGCGACGCCCTTTAGTGATTCATATTTCCCTGGGTAATTAATTATTTCCTCATCATTATTACTAATTTGTCCAGAATGTGATTCGCTGGAAACACCTGCTACACTTGCGCGATTAATTTCAGTATTATTTTATACAGCGAAGCAAACGTCTCCTTTGCACGAGTACAGAGGTGAATCATTATCTTATCGATCTTCGGTTAGGATAACAGATAACGACCCATTCGGAGAGTTTAAAAAACTATGGAATTCTCAATCTGACCCGTGTGACTATATCACGTTCACAAGTTTGTATTTATATTCGTCAGGATTTGTACTTTCTCTACATTGTAATATTATTAGAACGCAAATGTAGCCTATCTCTCTTCCCGCCACTTCATATTCGTTGTAGAGAATACCTTCTCTGTCAATGTTTAAATTCGCAAACTAAAAAATAATTAAAAATTGTAGAATTTTAGCGATATATCGGAAATATATTATTTTTACGTGCTATATCTTTTTCTGACAGTATGTAGTACACTAGACAAACATATAGTACAATACTATGTATTATAATACGGTTGGCAACCCCCGCATTACCGTACACGACAGTGAAAAACGCATTCGGTTGCGGATCATTAATATTCCCTAGTTTATTGCGAAGCGATGCTCATGACAGACGCATCGTGGAATCTCGATAATTTTATCCTTCGTCATTCTACACGCTCAATTGACTTGACTTCTATGGAAAACGTCATGCATACGCGATAGTCTGCGGCCGTTAGTGAATGAACGTCCAATGCTATCCGCTGTGTGATTGATTTTGTATAGCATGACAATCGTGTCGTCCATTGTCTCCTATTGACCACCCTTGGTCTTTCATTAAGTTACCATAACGAACCAACTACAACAAGAACTACCTTGTAACTTGTAATAAAGGACAAGTAGGAGGTAGGTATCGACTGCCTCTTAGATTAGATCAGTATTTCCGCACTAAACCTAATTTAATTAATACACATCCAATGTACACGATGAGATACCACGAATACTGGAGTAATGGATGCTCCAAAACGTTTTTATGAAACATTAGAAGCTATTACACGCAGAGGTCTTCCTGGAATAATTACTTCTATCTCTACGAAGAGCTGACGCTTTGATTCCCTTCCACTACACCCCCTTAAATTCCATGTACACCCATTTACAAAGAAACGCGTGCACGTTGCGTGCACAATTGCGTGGGTGCGTGCCACACGCGATAAGGGGGTTGATTAAGGGAGTGCAGAGTGCTCGTTACAGGGTGGCCGCAATTATTCGGGATAGTTGGATTTCCTGATGACTTGATAAGACCGGATTAACAGAATAGTTAAATGCTTTATCTAAATAGGGTTTGTAAATCTTGTCAATTTTGTTGAAAGCAAGCTCGGGGGTTAACTACATGGTAGGTGTAATTTACAAATTAATCAGTGGAAATTGAAATTTTAATCATACCGTTAAGGAACTAGTTCTTGATCAGGCACTAATTTTTGATCAGTTCATGAAATAAATCGTTCTTTTCAGTTTATGTCCTTAAATAATTGTTTGAAATATTTACTAACATAAAAAAGGACAATTCAAACTAGTTCTTGACCTGATAAAAAATTAGTTCCCATGTATTTTCAG
The DNA here is from genome assembly GCA_929113495.1 of Andrena minutula. Classification (NCBI taxonomy): domain Eukaryota; kingdom Metazoa; phylum Arthropoda; class Insecta; order Hymenoptera; family Andrenidae; genus Andrena; species Andrena minutula. Next base: position 26,058,770 of record OV815994.1, on the reverse strand, counting down.
ATGATCAAAAACTAGTTCCTAGTCACCTTATTATTCCCCAACCTTATAAATAATTAAATTATACTTATTTTCAACTTTTTAAAATTTTTCCTTAAAGTGTAAACATTAATTCATCTTTTAGTATAAAAAAAGTCTATGGTTGAAAGTTTTATTAGGTTAAAAATAAATATTAAAGCGGGAAACTCTCTAAACTGATCAAAAACTAGTTCCTTAACGGTATAGACTTGTACTAATATTCACACATTAACTCAAGGACCTTCCGAGTCCCTTCGCGAACAGAAATTCGCGCAAGTGTCATGAAAGTGCCATTCACGCGTGAATGGCCCTTTTGTAATTGCCTGCGAGTTTTCAAATGTTATGTAAACGGGCAAGCTGCCAAGTTAATGGTATCTGAAGCGTTATCGCGACCAACTCGAAACCGAGACTCATACATATTCGCGGAAGGTATGATGTAAACAAGGAAAGGTAACGCACACTTGCGATGATTCATTATCTCCAAACCATGACCGTGCGCTGCATAAATTAGCAATCGACCAAACATCGCATTACACACTTTCGTCCCACTATTCCTCACCCCCTACAACACGGCTCCATAATAAACAGATCGATGGTCGAGTTTCGTGGACGGTGCCAGCGTTTCGATCCCCGGGAAATCGTAAACCCGCGAAATGTCAGCGGCTTTACGAGCGATTCGCGTTCCACGCCGACGAAACGGAGCCCGTTTCACGCGTACCAGGCCAGGAGTACGGCAGGGACACAAATTTCGGAGTAGTAGGTCGGAGGAATTGGAACGAACCGGCTTCCGCACTTGCGGAGGAATCTTAATTCAACCTGCCACGATTGTAGACAGCTGTTTATCAAACAATCACGATTTGACATTAAGAGATCTATAGCGCACAGTGGCGTGCTCCCACATTGACAGACGCCGAGCAACATTTCCAAATGATTCCTCTGTCAAAGCACCTAGAACTCTAATTGCAACCAATTCCTCGCGGATCATTGTTACGTCACTTACACCTGCCACCGCTGTCAACGAAGGGAATGGAACAGCATAGAAAGTATCGCTGTTCAAGTATCGCCTTCGTGATATTATTCACGCGTTACTCACGGTATGTATCAGCACGAGGGTACCGAGGTGTTGCAAAGTACAAAGCCGTGTGCAGTGCTCACAGACACTCGGACGTACGTGCGTGCAATCACCGAGGCTTAAGATTTAGCAGACAGCTGATGGGAGTCGACTGCTAGAAACCGGTCGTACACACGAGAAACCGCGAAAAAAGGGGTTCACCTTGAACGACGCGATGGTGGCTGCGTTTCAGAGCATCCCTCTCGCAGGGCTCCTCTCGCCCAGCTGTCTGTCAAGCGATCGAACCTCGAGGAGAGCAACATGCGCCACCCGGCTTCAGCACGCGCGAAACGTCGTCGTGTCACAAAACTGTCACGTTATCCTCGATCACTTGTGGCTGGCACCGCGCTCGGCCTTTTCGCAGTCCGGCACGCGCGGCACGGGACGATTACGTTGGTTAGGGAATCGATCACGCGAACGCCCACGGGGGCGGCTTTTGTGACGAGGATCCGCGGATCGCACGATCCCGCTCGAAGCACCGTCATCAACTGACTTCACTCTCTGTTCGCCGAGCCGGCTGGACACTGACTGCCGTCCGCCGAACCAGCTTTCTACGCCCGTTTCTGGCGTCAGAGACCCGCGCCTGCGTGGATCTCTGCGTCATTTGCCAGGAACGTAGCTAGTCTGCCGAAAGATCATTGGCGAGCAGGGACTTTGGTGGAACTGTTCGGACGGTTTGTTTACTATGATGGATCGGTGATGGAAGTAATTCATTTTGATGGGGTGACAGTGGAGCGGTAACTCTGTTGGGCGTCTTGATGTCTTCACTTGTACAGGGTGATGGACGGCTTGTGGAGCTAAGTTATTTCGGAGCAGTCACGGGGACCAAAGGAATCAATGCGTTTCGTTTGGGTCATCTGTCTTCGCGCCTGACACGTCTAAAAGTGGAATCAACACGTTGTTAATTTGATTGCTTGCAGTTCTGGATGGAGAAGAGGAAGTGTTAGGGATAGGTAATTTGTGTTGGTAGTTTTGCATGGATTGTGACTTGCAAAGGGTCGGCTAGTTAAAGGCTATGAATTTTTTATTTTGGAGCGTCTGTGTGGTTGCGAGTATTTTTGCGGGTACAATGATGCATTGAGTATAACGTGGAGTCGTAATTGTGCAGATAAGATTATTTTTAATCATTCTTCTTTTTATTTACTGTCTAAACGTTAGACAGTTACTGTCACGTTAAAAAATTTAAATCGAGCGCGCCCCTTAATTTCATCATGTTCAAGTCGGTTCAGACCCCTGATAAGGCTGACTGCGGTACTGGCAGAAGCGTTGGGAGTCTTGCCTTTGTGGTCACAGCTTGCAATCGAAAACATCAAAACTCTAAATTTTTTTCTTAAGACATAATATATAATATTCTATAATGCATAACTATAACGTATAATATTTTATAATACAAGTACTAAAGGCAATAAAATTGTTAAAATAAGTTTATACGAGTTTTTTTATAAATGAAATAACCGGTTCGAAACAAAATATGTTTTTCGTTGTGATGGAAACGAAATATTTTTCAGCAAGAACGATATTAAACGAAACGAAATTATTATTATCGAAGCTGAACCGAAACGAAACGAAAAAACATTTCGTTCGAGGTCCCTGGTCTAAACGTATGGGTTACAAAATCGTGGAGCGGCATTTGTCTTTTTATCGCGTGACAACTGCTCGATCTATAGTCAGATGTCGCTTCCAGTTCTTTGGATCGATCGTGATAGGTGCCCCTGCCATATCGAGCAGGCAAGTAGCTTCAGGGTGCAATCATGTATGCAGGACTGTACAATTCTTTGATTGAATTCCATGGATTCTTCCATTGTTTACATTGATTCGACATCTAATTGCTTCATTAGGTAGTGGAAGAAGCCGAGAATCGCGAAGCTGAAGCTCAGCGGTATACAAGTCGCCTTTATCCATGCCCAGAGACTGAAAATTCGAGATATAGATAGAATAATATTGATTAGATATGCTTCTAATTAAAATACATACCATTACAGTACCACTGCCTCCCTGCAAGCAATACTACCCTATTGGCATTGAATATACGAGTACAAATAGAGTCTAGCAATTTTACATGGTAAAGAGACTAACATGGTAAGTATGAGCAAACGGCCCCTGTGACAAATTTTCTTTTTATTAATTGCTAAACAATGCTCCTCACCTGAACCAATATTTTGTGAAATTTCAGGTCCCCAATTTCTCGTTTAAGGATAATATGGGAGTACCCTCAATTTGATCATTTTTTTACTCGATCACTACTTAAGATAAATAAATGAAAGAAATGTGGAAAAAAATTAAAGCCGATTTAAAAAAAAAATAAAAATACACTACAAAGTGAAAAATAATTTTTTCCCTTACTTAATCTACGACTCTCAGATTTTTTAAGTCGGCACCAGATTTACACACTGCCAATGATGGCAAGTGAAAAAAAAATTTCCTGGGAGGGCGTTACCCGGCCAAACTACCCGAGATACTCGAGACATCCGAGATCTCACTTCTTAATGTTAACCCAACCCAAAGCCATAAAATTCGGTGAGTTACCGCAGGTGGTTGACGTCGTCACGGGGTATCAGTCGCTCCAGAATCGCTCTCTGTACTCTCTAAGTTCTCGGGTATCCCGGGTAGTTTTCCCGGGTAGCGCCTACTCGGAAATTTTCCTCGTCCCGGGTGTCTCACGGGTACCCGGGTACCCGGGTATCTCGAGTACCCGGTCCACAGCTATAGCTCTAATCTACAGCGTAAGTGCGCGGTAGTCATCCCCAACACAGGGGGTCCTCTGGCGCACCCCGAAGCTGGACCGTCGCGAGCGTCGAGTAGTGTAACCTCATCCGAGCTCGAATATCCGTAAGCCAATACTAATGCAAGAAGAAAACTTTTTTATTATTGATCTTTTTGTAACGAAACTTTTACTAACGTATTTCTGAGGTTTTTCTGATTAAAATAAGACAAAACACGACATAATTTGGATAATATTTACTTCATTTCTCACCTGGAATCCAACATTATTATCACTCATTAAATATGCAAATATGATTTGAATTATATCATTTTTGGTCTTTTTTTAAATGGGGGAATCTCACAAATACATTGGCAAAAGTTGCGTTAACCAGAAATGAAAAATAGGAAAATTTTCTTGTTGCATTAGTAAATGTGTCATCAACGCGTTTGTTTTGTTCAGCTCGAGTGTCGACCCTCTTTCTCTTTCTCTCGCTGTCTTTCTCTACGCTCGACAAAAAATGTAAACAAACTCCGAGCTCGGCTCGAATAGGGTGAAATGACCAGTGAATGAACAGCTAAGCGTTTTTTCAGTTTCAAATAACGATAAAAATGAAATAATGTTCTTATTTATTAATGGAACAAGAACTTGTAACAGAATAGATTTTAAAAATGTCTAAAAAAATTATTTGTGCCTTTTTACTTTGAGTGACACTCACCAAAAAAATCGGGGACAGTACTGTATTATCTAGGTATCATGTATACAATTTGGAGGATGATCGGGTTGATCGATATTGATTAGACATACAACACTTAGATATTTCGTTAAATAAATTTTTTGGTGTGGGCTTATGTACATAAATAGTTATTCGATATACCTACGTATATTGAAATCATAACGTATAATGACATCAATCTAGAGCAGAAACGAGCAGTACCTCTAATCATACGAATCTGCTGCGACTGAAATTAAAGGAAGCGAACAATTTTATTAAAAGATAGCCTTTAAAAAAACTTCAATTCGTACTTTTGCAGGACCTTCAAACTCTACTCCAAATCTAACTACTCAAACTTTCAAATACAACCAATTTACTTGTATGCATCATCGGACACTGTGAAACTGTATGGCGTAGGAACAGACCCACAGTCGAAAATAACAACAGGTTTTATTGGGATGTCATCAGCGTCTGTCTTCACCTGTTCGATCTTAAAAACTACATGCTCGCCGTTAATCACCTACCAGAATAAAAATACTATTACTCTCGATTTCCCTCTCAAATGTAGGGGAAAACGGGGTAATTCCGGCCACATAAGCAGTAAATGCTATACAATTTGAACAAGGTACACACTTGTTAGTTTTTTTATATCAATTGATAGTTTGAAGTGTCTCGTTTGTATTAGTATGACCGAGAAAAAGCATATAAGCACTAGTGGGGTAATTCCGGCCATGATTTTTCTTTATAAAAGAGATATGAAAACTGCTAAATTAATGAAAAATTGTATTATTTTTATTTTAAAATTAATAAGTACATATATTACAAGTTCATTATTCAAAGTATTCCATCCTGAACATTCTTCATGTGCCAATTGACCACATACTGTGCACCGGAACCACTATTCATCACATTTTCCGAATTCTTTGCAAAAGGAGCAAATATCGTGCTCTACTTTTTTGTAAAAAATATCCGAATTGTACGTGGCATCTACGCCAGCAGAAAAAGCAAAATTAAAAGCTGCCTGGAATTACCCTTCACTTTTGGCCGGTATTACCCCACACTTCATGTTCAGATATTTGAAGTACCTAATACACTGAATTGAATTTACATATCACCAAAAAGCAAATGTGAGTTTGAAAGTAGAAACATTACTCTATTTAATGAGATTAATATTAATAATTCATATCTATTCCATGTACTAAGTTACCTTGCTTAACAGTCGACCGCAGTTATAATATTACGGTGCGAAATGAACACTCTCGGATTTGTTTGAAAAAAACTGCTATCATCATGGAAATCATTAATATTAGCTCGCCGCATCATTAACAGGTGGTAGTACCATACAGAGTCAAGTTACGCGGTTTTTATTTAAAGAAATAGAAGTGGCCGGAATTACTCGCTGGCCGGCATTACCCCGCTTTCCCCTACGTGCCCTTTATCTTTACCTTCCCAAACACCGTGTGTTTCCCGTCCAACCAAGGCGTGGGGATAGTCGTGATGAAGAACTGACAGCCATTCGTGTCTTTCCCCGCATTTGCCATGCTGACATACATGGGTCCATTGTGGCCCACGTGGAAATTCTCGTCGTCGAAATATTTCCCATAGATACTGATCGATCCTGTGCCATCGTCGTTCTCTATATCCCCACCTGCACAAAGAAATTATATTAAACGGAATTATGCACTATTTGTACGAGCTCACTGCTAGCAGATTCCCGAAGCTTGCCTTGAACCATAAATTTCTTTATCACACGATGGAACCTGGTACCCTTGTACGTTTTCCCAGCCACTCCAGTGGTCGCCAAGGTCTGGAAATTCTTCACTGTTTTCGGAGCAACTTCCCCGAACAATCCTACCACGATCCTACCAGCTGGACGATCGTCTATCATGATATCGAGGTACACCTGATCGGTGACGACGAGACTGTTATCCTGGAACAGATTGCGTTAGCGTTCAATGGACTTTGTAGAATAGATAGAAACTTGATGCGAAGAAAGAAGGCTATCAAGCACACAATGCTGTGTCCAATGCGTTGCATCATGCACATGTGTTCAAGAATCGAATGCAGGCTAGATTGATGCGTACTGATGCCTGACTAAGGAGGAAGCCTTATGCAGTAGGCTGCATAAATATAAAACGTATGCGATCTATACTTGGCTTCCATTCTTCCCTCCACGTTCCCTCGTAATCTGTATTTCATATGTAAATGCTTGAATTTCGCCAGACACACTGTACTCTATTTCTTAAATTCCATAGAAACGAACGGATTTTGCGTGATTCTTTAACGCTTCATTGAAAATTCTGCGCACCATACTATTCTAACTCGCGTCTAAACAAACGTCACACTTTCACTGCACCTGCACATTCTTCGACTCCTATTCCTTCTTGAATACTTCTAAATAAATCGAATTTTTATAGTACAGTTGCTTTAGTTTATAATGCCAATTATTTCCACCGAAAGAAACATTCACAAGTTAACGATCTCGCGCGTATTTCCTTATCGCCGTGGACCTAACGGTATGCAGAAAAATGTAGCTGCACTCATGTGGATATTTCCGAATACGGTACCTCTGAAGCCGCGATTGCCACCAAACACGCTATCGCCAGCAGGGTCTTCATGACTTCACAATTACACGCCGAACGCCCCAGATTCCCTGACAGTTTTAGCTTGATCAGTCAACTTCGAACCGTGGCTATCCGTCGCGGCTGGAAGCGCTGCGAGCAGGCTGGAACGCCTGCGCGGAACGAGCGTGCTTCGAGCACTTTGACACCCCCGCAAGTGTCTCTGAGGTGCCTGAATTTAAACGCAATGATAGAAAACTGATTACGAAACACAGCAGTTAAAATTCCTATTTCTTTGACGATCTAGACTGATATACTAAGCACCTTAACAGTTCCTCTCACAATTTCCGAAAAACCCTGCGCTTAAAGAAGCTAGTAATCACTTTGGGTTATTGTAAAACAAGCGTCCTAGAAAAGATTGCAGCAAATACAGAAGCATCCGAAGGAGGTAATGAGATTGTAACTTCAAACTCATCGTCAATGCTCCCTAACTTAGATTTGAAAATTCTTTATCAAAAATTTGGTGTCATTGTTTTGTTGATGAATACAGTGGTGTTCCCCGGACGGGCTCCGTAATTTCACGGAATGAGGAAACGGAGGGAATTCCGTGCGCGATCGCGGCTGGCAGAGGCAGATCCTTGCGGCGCCAGCGCCGAGGTCAAAGATCCTCGAAGCTGGCAGATCGAGCGACCCGCGTACGAGGAGGTTCGGAGGCGCGCTCGTTAAGTCCCGTTATTCCCGATCGTCGACCGGGTCGAATATCATAAAAGGTGGGACCGTCCACGATCCGAGGATAGTCCGCCGAGGATGGAGAAGAGCTGTGCAACACGTGGCGCGCGCGATCGGCTCGCGACGCTCGTGCTTCTCACCGCCGCGGTACTCGTCACCGAGGCGTCGTCGACAGATCGGCAGAGGCGAGAGTTCGTTATCCCTGACTGGATCGAGATCGTCGACGAGCCGGTCGCGGAGAACTCGAGGACGATCCAAAGGGCGGTCAGGGTGAGGGACGCGAAGGTGACTTACGATGGCGCACAGTTGTGGAGGGTACGCGCTTCCGAAGGGCTGCCGGAAACGGTGTCGAACGTGGCTATGGACTTCCAGGAAGCTGGATGTTCGTAATGGTTTTCAGCGTTAACAGTTAACGAGCAGTCGTGATGATTGGTTGGTGAGACACTTGAAACAGAACACTTGAGTCAGTTCCTGATTACAGGAGATGGAAGGAAAAAATGTTTTTTAAATGACGGGGTTCAAAGTATTTTATTTAGCAGTGACATTTTGTAAAAATATTACATTCTGTCAGACGGAAGGAACAAGGTTTAAATGCTTAATGTTTCCCTCCAAGATTGGAAACTTGTCTGCTTTTATACACGAAGAAGTTATTTGGTTCAACTGTTTTAGGTGTCTCTAGATCAACAAATCGAATTGATAGAAATTCAATCGTGAGAAATAATATTTAACTTCTCTATTTTTCTGTCGCGCACAGTGTTCTCCCTGTGGACCGGAAACGATACCACATGCGACGTGATGGTTCGTTCAGAAGAGATTCCCCGCGTGGCTCGGTACTTGAAGCAAAAGGACTTGGAATACCAAGTGATAATTGACGATCTGCAGAAGGAAATCGACGGGGAGAATGACATCCTAACCGAGGAGCAGGTGTTGGAGCTGGAAGGACGCAAAGGTTTGACGATTTTCTTCAAACAACACCGGATCATTTCAATTCGCTTATTTCATGCTTCGCTTAATAACTCCCCTTCGGTCTATCTATTCATCGCGAGATAGATGCAATTTATCCTCCGCGAAGTGGAGATCCGTTCGCCTCGGGCGAACGGAAATAAGAGTGAACGAGTTCGGCAGCGGGAAAAATGTTTCACTTGTCATTTTACCCGTTCCACTGACACAAATGGCTACGACGAGGTGTCTAGCCGTGATCGCGCAGTCGAGTCACGTAGCGAAGAAAGCCGATGAAAACAAATCGCGGGCACCGATTCGAAAGTGACGGTGATAAGCGCCGTTTAACGAGTCGATAGCCATTACACATTGCAAGTAATAAATTAATCACGCGATACTTCCACTCGGTTAATAACATCCTAACGTGCAAATGGATCGTAAATGATCTACGGTCGCGGCGGCCGTGAATGGCTACGTAAATCCACAAACACGATTCATTAACGGTACGGCTTGTGATCATTAGCTGCTGGCTATTTTCGATGGAAAAGTACGATCGTCGAAGCTGAGGTTACCAACCTCGTCGCGATTTAACCTGGTAACCCAGTTCCTGTTCCATCGACAATACTGATTAACATGAACAGTTAGATCCCTGTCTACGCTTATATACGAACGTTTGCCGTGATCGATCCTTTCTCACCTCTACGACGATTCACCGCGATCCCGTTAAATGCTTTCGATCGATCTTCGAAACTTGGTGGAAGCATCGATTGGCACCTGGCCCGATGGGAAAGCTGCTCGGGAAATTCTGATACCTAGTTGAGAACCCGAGGCTCTGCGATTCGAATGGAATCGCGAATGAGTTGTTTATTCGATGCTGGAAAGTGTTCTCTGCATCGTGACTTGCGAATGTAGATCGATTCGGTGCGAACGAGTGATTTACACGCTGATACTGCAGAAATTGAAATATCGTTGAGAATGTATTTTCGCGGAGTTTCCTATCGTTGATCAATGCCAGGCTACGATTTCTACTAACAGGCTGCACACCACGGAATATTAAGCTTCTGAGTACTTTTCTAGCTCGTTACGCTTGGTGGCGGGGCGTCGTGGTGAAAGAGCGTGGTAGATACCCACGTCCTCGCCCTCTTCTTCGTTATCCTGTAACTAGTGTACACGGTGGAGGTGGCCATTGGCGCTTTAGGGGTGAGCTTTCCGCGCGCACAGCCCGCTTCGTCGATTCAGAATTACTGTCACAATCGCATTCACAGCTTCTTTAACGAATGAATATAATTCTATGCTTACACTGCATTGATCCGTCGCTCGTCTCTGAATCCACGGAGCGGAATGTCCTCACGCGTCGCCTAAGGACACCGAACGTGCAACCTCTGAATAATCTTGAAGGTATACCTGTCAGGTCATCGAATGGAGTGGTCCAGTTATCATCGTCTCGAGGACATCCACGTGTACCTAGACTACCTGGCTGAAACATTCCCGGAAGCTTGCTCTGTCGTGAGCATTGGCAACTCTGTTGAAGGCAGACCCCTTAAGGTACAGTATGATGCAGCTTAGGGAGAAAGAATCTATATAAAACAAATTTACGGTCTAACAATCTCTTCAGTCGATTCTCCGTCTCCCTATAATATGAGTAGCAAAAGTATCGAAGCGTTCAGTCGCAAAAAAATGGTAACTCTGAATGTAGGTCTTGAGAATCAGCAATGGGAAGCCGAACGTACCTGCCCTGTGGATCGACGGGGGTATCCACGCCAGGGAATGGATCTCGCCAGCGGCTGTCACCTATATTATCGATTATCTCGTGGAAAACAGCGAGAATCTAGAGCTTGATTTCTATATCCTCCCAGTAGCCAATCCTGACGGGTATGTCTTGAGTGACGAGGAAGGATACATCCGTTGCGAAGTTGTATAATTGGGACCAACACCGATGTGTCGCGATCATTGATTCACAGATACGAGTACACTTTCACCAGAGATCGTTTATGGCGAAAGAACAGGAGGCGAGCGATAGGCAGCTCCTGCACCGGTGTGGACCTTAATAGGAACTTTGGTTATCGATGGGGAGGCATGGGGACCAGCAAAGATCCGTGTCGCGAGATTTACGCAGGTTCTGGACCGTTCTCCGAGCCTGAAACGAACGCTATTAGGAACTTCTTCGAGGCCAGCGCAGCTAATTTCAAAGTTAGTTTAATGTCTAGTGCACCCTCTCTGATATTCTAGTGTCGCTTAAGATATTCTATCCTGTCATTGTTTTCATCTTTTCCAGGCGTATGTGACGTTCCACAGCTACGGCCAGTTCATTTTGTATCCATGGGGCTACGATAAGCGTGTCCCACCAGATTATTCCGACCTTGAGAGGGTCGGCAGGGAGATGAGCGAGGCGATGAGAAAAGAAGGAGGTGCCAACAGCGCCTACAAGGTTGGGAATAGCGCCACCACGCTGTATCCCGCTTCCGGTGGCTCCGACGACTGGGCCAAGGCCATGCTGAAGATGAAGTACACCTACACGGTCGAGCTGAGGGACACTGGGAAGCACGGCTTCGTTTTGCCCTCGCGTTACATCATTCCGACGTCCAAGGAAGCTCTAGCCGCGGTGTTGGTTGTCGCGGAAGCTTGCAAGTCGTTGTAATTTATCGAGCAGCGTAAGCTTAATTGCATTAGCTATGGCTCTCGTGCACGGACGTGCCCGAGGGTGTTGTATAAATAGGAATTATTGCGGACGTACCGTATGCACGGCATATCTGTGCACCGATTGCGGATAAGACGTGTGACGATGTGAGAATTATTTATTGAATAAAATAAATCTTAAAAGCTCTTAAGACTACTTAGGAGTAGTTAAACATGATCACTGCGATCCACGTGATGAAAGCTGAGACTCTGGTGTACACGTTCGGTGCGTTCTTTCCACCGCAGGGGAATAGTCCCCAGGAAACTATCCCTATGACTTCTGCTTCGTCGAAAGCGTTTCTTGTGACCAATGGTCCCCCGGAATCACCCTAAAAATGCAGATAGTAATTCTTAAAATAGGATTCGTCATGTACCTTTGTGCTTTCTTTTAGAATTATTTCGAGTTCTCAGGTGTGAGCATTTGTAGGTTTTAAAAGTACCTTGCAAGCTGACAAGCTACCGTCCAAAGGTCCCGTGCAGATGTTGGTAGGATGAAGTGTATTCTTCTCCTTCCGTTTCAAGCTCTTGTTCAGCGTGCTTTTACACAGATCGTAGTCGATGATTGGCAGCGTGGCTGCCTGGAGGTTCTCAGGGTTTTCTGGAGCACGCGTCCTTCCAATGCTACCCCAGCCAGTTAACATCGCATCTCCAGTGGGGATTGAGTCGGGGTACGGCAGCGACACCGTAGAAACGAAAGGGTTTAAATCAAATGGCTCTTCCAGCTTCATCAGCGCAATATCGTACGGTGCTACGGACCTACGATGAATCGTTCACTAATTTAATATAAATTCCTTGATATTCCACTTTGAAGTATTTAATCCTGAAACTCACCCATCGTATTGCGGATGCACGAAGACCCTGTCGACCAGCCTGCTCTGTTCAGTGTCCTCCGGCACGCCGAGCCTGAACTTCCCAGCCAGAATTAGAAACTCTCCTCTCCGAGGTGCGAGAGTTTTGCAGTGACCAGCTGTCAACACCCAGCCAGCTGTCAATAAGCTACCACCGCAAACGTGCCTCGGTGGAATCTTTCGTTCGCGATCGCCCCAGTGCACTGACACTTGCCAGGGATGCAGCCCCTTTTCCGCGTCCTTCCCACCAACGATCCTCGTCGGTCTCGATGCCAGCATCGCCGGTCTCGAAGTCATCTCTATCCACGAAAAAAGAAAAGCGATTAGATAAAACAAGTGGTACGAGCTGATTACCTGGGTGCAACGGCACCGATAATGATCGAATAAAAATGTCGCCTCACCGTTCATTTCGGAACACAGCACCAGACCGAAGCTCAGCGCTGTCAGGAATCTGCGAAACGGGAGCTTAATTCGAGAATCTGACATCTCGCAGAATCTTTTTCGCGTGATTCGATTTCTTCGAAGAGTCAAGATCGAATGGCTAACCTTGGGTGGCCACTGTCAAGGTAAGAACGATCGCGGAAGAACATCCCGGGAAAAACTGGATAGATCTTTCTTCCTACCAGAACTGGTCAGACCTATGCTCGCTACAAATGGATCGTGCAAATCGAATTCAACTTTTTCCGCTCCGACTTAAACGCTTTATTTGCGGACGCTTGTCAAACACTTTATCGAAAGATCTCGATCTATCTCTTTCGAATCTGTTTAGTGTTTCTTTATTAGAGATCACGATTGCAGAGTCATGAATGCTATCCTACGTTTAAATAAATAATTATGAAGTGTGGGAATGTGGTAAGTCTGCGAAATGAAACAGGGTATGTAATCGTACCAATCAGAACAGAGTTTATTTCAATTTCCAGTTTAGTTACACGAGTTGGATGCTTTTACATATTTCACTATGTCCCTGCAAAAACGAGTTTAATTGCTGGCGATTTTCTTCTGGATCCAGTCGATGAAGGCAGAGGTCTTGGTGTACACGGATGGTGCGCCCGGTGTGCCGCATGGTACGATTCCCCAGGAAACGATTCCGATAAGTTCAGTTTTGCCATTCGTGTTGAGGACCAGTGGGCCGCCGGAGTCACCCTGAAATCAAAGTAATCGTCAGAAAAGGCTCCCAGCTAGTTGTTGGCAGTTGCGTAAAGTTGTGTGAGTGTGATTTCTTACGCTGCACGCTGAGTAACCGCCAGTGAGAGGTCCGCTGCAAACATTGGTCGCGTGTAATGGGGATGGTCCGGTCAGCTTCTCGATGGCAGTCTTGCAGGTGGCTAAGTCGATAAGAGGCAACGGGGCGGTCTGAAGTTTGTCGGGCATTATGGGATTACTGGTTCTGGAAGTTGATCCCCAGCCTGTCAGGATGGCAGTTCCGGATGGCGTGGTGTTTGGCTGTGGCAGAGCGATCGCTTGCACCAAGTTGTTCAGTTTCAGAGGCTTAGCCAGCTTCAGCAACGCGATGTCGTAGGGTGCTACGTTTCTGCAATCACGAATTCAGCGAATTAGAATGTGAGAGTATTGGGTGTAAAGAAAGCGATTCTGAATTAAGTGGCTTAAGAGGGGGTAGTCCACTGTGAACGGTTAAAAATGAAGCTATTTTTAAAGATTATTTCTCAATAAATACAACTTATAATGAAATAAATGTTTCTGGTATTTATTAAACTACTCTTATATTAATACCAAAAAAATTAAAGAGAATATTTTTAATTTGTTTTACTTGTTTTTTTTTAACAGCGTCAGTATGACACATAAACAAAAACGGTATGTTCGTGGTGCAAGTGATTCCCCGGCTTAGGCTTATCTGAAATAAAAAATCCGAAAAGATTCTTAATCTGTATGAGTGTCGCTATCGTCCGCACCTCAATTAACAATTTTTGTTGAGAAATAACAAAATGTCACCGGTTTGAAAGGAAGAGTTCTCCAAAATGGTGTTTTCTCGAATGTTCCCCGAGAAAAATCTCGGTTATTTTTCAACAAAAATTGTTAATTGAGGTACGGACGATAGCGAAACTCATACAGATTAAGAATCTTTTCGGATTTTTGATTTCAGATAAACCTAAGCCAGGGAATCACTTGCACCACGAACATACCGTTTTTGTTTATGTGTCATACTGACGCTGTTAAAAAAAAAACAAGTAAAACAAATTAAAAATATTCTCTTTAATTTTTTTGGTATTAATATAAGAGTAGCTTAATAAATACCAGAAACATTTATTTCATTATATGTTGTATTTACTGAGAAAAAAGTCTTTAAAAATAGTTTCATTTTTCGACCGTTCACATAAAGTCCCCCATTAAACTATTAATCTATTAAGTAGCTCGTATTTCACATAATAAATCTACTTACCCAGGGTACTGCTCATGAACGATGGCCTTCGCTACATCAACCACTTGCTCACTACCTTCAGTCAGTTTCAAGTTATGCTTTCCAGCTTTAACAACGAATTTCCCGTAAGATGGGACAGCGTTAACGCAATGTCCAGCAGTGATGACCCATTGGCTGTTCAGTATAGATCCACCGCAGAAGTGAGACATGCCGGACAGCCATCCCCATTGCAGGGATACTTGCCATGGGAATTGTCCTGGCTTCGCCTCGGCTCCACCAACGATGCGGCTGTCAAACAGTGGCAACACGTAACCCTGGCGGGGTTCCGCTGGAAATGAGAAGAAAAATTCGATCAGTTGTGGAAATGCACCGGATGTATTACAAAAATAATTCCAATTCACATGGAAATTAGTTCCCAGAGAATTCACTTACTGGCGGCAACCGCTGCTAGGATGGTGACGAAGATGACCAGTATCTGAGACATTTCGATGGTTTGTTGAGGTTTCCGATGTCGATAGGGCTTATATACGCGGTGGAAAGCGATTGTTGGTCAGTTATCGCTGACGCGAGTGTATTGAAAAAATAAATTTTAATCCACTCAAAGCCAGTGAGACGGGCGAGATAACGAGGTTCTCATTTGTGACAGAGATTTCCTCCTTGCTGTGATCGATGAATCTCACTTATCGATTTCGTGCGTAGTAATTGCGAAACACAGGAATTCCACGAACATAAGTGGTCGTTCTGTTTCAATCAACTCGCATAATAGAGAGGCATACTAATACTTTAATTGAAATGATAAGGAAATTTGTCATTGATTCACGTGTGCTACTTTTCCTGTCGAGTTGGAGATAACGATACCTGCTTTGTAGTGCAATTGTAGTATAATCATTATTAGAGGCTATCTGTGTTGATAGTGAATCTATCTCGGTTATCTGAAAATATTCACTTTTTCCGCAGGGAATGTTTTATTACGAACGTAGATACGAATTGTAATAGTTTCCTCCTGTTTATTTGGTGCAAATCGATGAATAGAGAACAGCGAGCATAAATTGTTACGGGCTAAATTATTCATTATTTTTTCTCAGTGAAGCAGGGGAGAGTCGTGCAGTACCGACCTCTCTAAGTATTTTTGTTATATCTAGGGGTAGAGTCGATAAAATTAGAAATTCAAAAACGTGTTTGTAGTATAGATAGAACTTAGTAAGAGTAGGGAAATTATTTTTTTGAAATTTAAGAATAAGAATTGATAATTCGCAAAAGTAAAAAAGTTGTTTGTAATTTCTGTTGCGCGCTACAATCGTGTAAATATACGAGAGTTTCCATCAGCCATTCACAATTAACTAAGACTTAGTTAATTGTTAATGGCTCGGGAAAGACCATCCGAGGGAAAGCAGTCTTATAATTTATGAGACTGCCTGGCAGACCCCAGGTCTGCCGTGCGTCCCGCCTGACACTTGGGACCGTTGGAGGGTGGCGAGGGAACTAGAGCCTCAATGACCCTTCGTGTAGTCGACCCGGCGGTCCCGGGGTCCGGTGATATTGGCCAGACGTCTTGTGTCACCTTAGGCCGCCTTGGACGACGTTTCGGAGACGGGCTGTTTACCCGTATTTCATTATATAGACGGCACTACGGTTTCCACAGTTTTCCTTATGTAGGGGCTGGGTGGGCCGTTGTTTTGGCGATGCAACGACCAATTGGAAGTTCATTCGCTGTGGGCCCACCAAGGAGTCAGCCTGGAAGGGAGGATTTCTGGCGGTTCACAGGAACGACTCCGTCGGGGAGTCAGACACTGTAAAGGTGAAATCAGACGGCGCGTGAATCGGCGAGCTTGCTCGGCTCGTCTAGCTCGGCAAGTCAGCTTGGCGAGCCCAATTCGACGATCCATGACCGATCAGACGGCGCGGGGCTTGGCGAGCTGGCTCGGCTCGTCTAGCTCGGCATGTCAGCTTGGCGAGCCCGATTCGGCGATTCATGTCCGATCAGACGGCGCGTGAATCGGCAATTCATATCCGATCAGACGGCGCGTGAATCAGCGAAGGCTGTTGGTCGGTACTGCACAACAAACACGGGGCAACATTTTAGATCATGGTATATTATGTACAAAAATATTACAAAATTAGGAGATTTTATTAAACTTAATAGACTAGAGATAGTATACATAATAGAACAAAATCATTTACTTACACGAAAAACAAAATATTAGCTTTAAGAAATAACTTTTAACCTACTCGATATAAAACGTATACGTTTCATGCCTGAGAACATCGAGAGTAATGAAGTAAATAATATGGCCCCGAAATATGTTATAGAGAATTGTAATTTCCACTGGTTAATTTAAATAAAGTGTTAATATCTGATCGAAGAAGCGAGAACTACCTTTGGTCGGTACTGTAAGCTGGTCGGTACTGCACGACTCTCCCCTATTTCTTTTCAAAGGCATGATTTTCAATGTATTCTCCAAGTAACATTGAAAATACACAATTAAAAGTGTATTTAAAGAATTGTTCCGTATACATTATAAGTAGCTTAATAATTGAAAAAAAAGAGTTTGACATTGTTATTCATTGTATTCGCTGAAAAAGAAAACCAAATGAATGTTGCCAAAATCTGCGGCGTGATTAGAGGAATGACTCCTTAAGAGATTAAACTGATACGATCAAAGACACGTCTCATTATTCTCCTTCCGCTACCTCTACAACGTCCCTTTACATTGATTTATTTTGATTGATTCGATCGAACGATAATACCTGCGAGATTTCGACATTTTCTTGAGCGATTGGTTTTACGAGCAATTCTCAGTGGCCCAATCGTGCTTTATCGACCGTTCCGGTAAGTCGTTAAATTTACACCGATATCTCTGGTTTTAAAGGATGTGCAAAAAAGGTTGGGTCAGATAAGTGATTCTTATCCATTAAAATCAGTTGAAATGTCGTGTATTTAATGTTCGCACATAAACAGCATAAAATCGATACATATCTTACAATTTAGTGGCTTAGAAATGTAGTATATTACACGTTACAGTAGTTTAAGCGTCATCGGTTCTCTAGGGACAGAGTTTGTTGTCTAAAAGTATTGCAAAAATATTTATTGCATATGCTCGTGGATCCAGCCGATGTAGGAGGCCACGCGAGTGTAGACGGAAGGCATGTGGCTAGATCCGCATGGCATCATACCCCATGACACGATACCAACTTGGACTGCCTTGCCGCCAATAATTTGGGCAAGTGGGCCACCAGAATCACCCTGAAAGCAAGATGAATTGTTAGTTAATCGACTCAGTACACTCACAAATCATTCAGGTCATTGAACAACGAATGCTGAATAGACTCACAGAGCAAGCGGACACCTCTTTGCCAGCAATTCCACTGCAGACCTGGGTGTCGAAAAGTTCGGGTTGCTGGCCATCAACTGGCACAGAGGTGAGTTCCTTGTAGCAGTCAGCGTTGCTGAGGATTGGAACAACAGCCTTCTGCAGAACAGTTGGCATAACAGGGAAAGAGCTCTTGGAGGTGGACCCCCAGCCAGACAGAACAGCCTCTCCAGTTTGTTTCTGGTTCTGAGTTGGCAGGCCAACGGGAGCTACTTTCTCGTTGAATTTCAGAGGAGACGCCAGCTTCAACAGGGCGATGTCGTATTGAGCGACACCTCTGTAAAATCATAGAGAAATCTATGTTAGTGAGATACGACGCCATTGTTTGCTTTACAGTAGCCATAGAGCATTCTTATCTTCCACAGTTTACGTTGGATAGTAGGAACTATCTGAACGGAGATTGCAAATTATCGCGCAGGTGACAAGAACGTGATAAACTGATCATTCGCCGGGAAAGTACAGTGTAATTATGATCTATTTTTTAAGCTCTTCCATTGGTACTTAATGGCTTAGTGGCTATTGCAATTAATTGGGATGTTCCAGTTTTTTGTGAAGGGGTTATTTCTCTCTGAGCGTGTATTCCAAAACGACTGCCACATATGCATCGAATGTTGCGGGAATAGGGATAAACGTGAAGCTTTTGTGGCAGCAAGTGATTTAGGAGATACTAACCCAGGGTAGTCGCTGTGGACGGTGCTCTTGACAACGTCGACTGCCTGTTCGAATTCTTCCTTCTTGTTGAGGTAGTATTTGCCAGCAACGACTCTCAGTTTCCCGAACTTCTGGATACAGTGGCCAGCGGTCAAGACGAATTTCTCAGCGATGATAGATCCACCGCAGATGTGGCTGTACGGAACAATGGGTGGGATTCCCCACTGCAGAGAGACTTGGTACGGGAATTCTCCGGGACTAGCGTTGACACCATCGGTGATTCGGGGCACCAGGCCGTTGGGGGCAGCCCAGCAGACTATAAAAGAAGTACAAGTTAAAAGTGTTATAATAATATGCCTCAGAAGAGTGATGTGTCAAAAAATGGTAAATGGACATGGTCCCATGGACGAAGTCCATGGTCCTGGGTGAGGTCTCCAGTAAAATGTTGTGTTCTAGTGATGTTAAGTTGTTAATATAGAACGTTGATTTAAGTATTTCAAATCCTTACCCTGAAGCACGAGGACTGCAGCAAGAACACACTTGGATATCATTTTCGTACACTTAACTCGGTGGAACTGAAGCATCCAGTGGGGAATTACGATTTATATATGTTGTAATTAGTCGATATCTGGCGATAATCCCGGACATGTTTGCGTTTACATGAATTACTTTTTAAGATTATTTGATTATCGTTTAGTATCAAGATTTTTCTAATAATAACGAAAAAAATCGGCCTCATCTCAGAGATTGCATCGTCTTGATGGTTTGACAAGACATGACTTGATATTCTTGATAGCTTATGTGAAACGTGGACGTTTCATTCAATGTACAAGGAAATTATTGCAGTGGTTAGAAATGCATGCGACTAAACATGTAAGATATTTCTTATTATTTTTAGTACATCGTATTATATGATTACATAGAATCATATAATATATGATTACATAGAATCATATAATATATGATTACATAGAATCATATAATATATGATTACATAGAATCATATAATATATGATTATATAGATATAACATATGATTACATAGAAATTTTTTTTTTTCATATTTATTTATTCATTTTTCACATGTACCTATATACTACATATTTTAATAAATACATTATTTTCTTATTTATTACACGTAAATTACGATGAACTATTTAGTTTTCGAACACTTTCCACGGTTCTATCGGTACTTTACAATATTTACACGTCACTTCTGGACAACGACAAGTTTGATATATTCGAAGTAATTTCTTGGTGTAAAGTTTAAAAATCTATTTAACCCCCTCATTAGGCTAGAGATTCCAATCTGATACGAAACAGATTCATCAATTAAGTTATTGAACTTTAAACACATTTAAGCGCTTCATACCGAAATGAGATTTAGCATGTTATCTTCAATCGGCGGTGATCGAAATCTTATCGAAACGAAATGTCGCAATTATCCTGGTGCGCAGACGGTTTCTTGTTATGATATTTGTTGATGGTTTTTGTTTTCATTATTCAAATGAAAACACACCAGACCAGTCGCATTTTGCGCTTGTGCTCTCCACTTTCTTTGTAGACAATTGCTCGATTCAACCAATCTCACGTGTTGCAAGTGACTAGACGAGCGATCATTTTTATCCCCGCCCAAGTTTCCCTCGCGGTGGGTACAATTTGCGTCGCCGGAAGTAGAAATCCGTAAGTACCACGATCTCGAAGTTCCAGGGTGTAGGCGTACTTGATACCAGCTACTCCCTTAGCCCAATCGTCGGAAGCTCCTGGAAAAATCGATTTTCAATCATGCCTTGTATTTCATATAGATTAAAGACTAGGTAATATTATTTCTTTTTCATTGACAATTAATTAAATTTTAAGATCGATATCTGCCCGTTACTTTGCGTGTCCTTTTCCCTCACTCTCTTTAAATGTCTTTTATTAATCAATTTGAACACAGAATGTGAAACTATCTGCCGGGACCAGAGCTGGGCATTGTTCGAATAAATTTTTAAATTTTATTCAAAGCATCGAATAAGGGTTTTGCGTATCACGTACCAGTATTCGGAATAAAAATTTATTCGTTATTCTCGAATAACTTCATCTTATTCGTAAGTCTAATTCGAAATTATTCGAATAAAAATCTAGTCGAATGATGCCCAACTCTGGCTAGACTCATTAGAAAATAGAAGCATTATACTGTCAACGCTCGTATAAATTAAACAATGAATCCACATAACGTACGACTCTTCAAAATTTTCGTCGATGAGGATCTCGGATCAGAGACATTGCGCAGCACTCTAACGGTTATCAGTTTAATTAAGTACGGGATGATCAGACGATTTCAGATATATTCAATACGTGGACGAATGTTATCAAATTACGGAGATAACGATCTACCCCTACCTGTCTCACTGTTTCGTTATTTTTAACTTATCGTACCTGAAGTGGGGTAGAGTAAGTCAGCCGATGGACCAAGTTGATAACTGGTGCCATGAACCTTTGAAATCGCGTTTATCGCTTTTCTGGCGGCGTTCGCTAATTCCGAGTAATCAGAGGGCTTCGAGTACGTGTAACCCCACGGTACCAGCCACATTTGCGAGTAGGAGTGCAACGTTAGATACATTCTGAAACGTTCATCAAGTGATCCTTCTAACTTGTCTATCAAATACTTAAACGACAGTATTAAATCTATAAAAGTATCTTGAACCAAACTGGTGTAACTCTGATCTGTGTACTATATCATCATCGAAGCTCATTCACCTAATATTCTGCTTATTGGCAAGGATGTAATCAGCCATTGCCTTCGTTTCTGGCTCAGAGAACGCGTGTGGACCAGCGTAGATTTCGTGGCATGGGTCGAGACTCGCCCCTCCGTCCTCCACTTCGCCCCAATGGTACCCAAAGTTCCTATTCGGGTCGACACCCTCGCAATTGCCCCAGAACCACCTCGCGTACCGGTTCACTAGTTGAAGGATGCTAGAATGGAAGGACCTGTGTAGAAGATCATCGAGGAAACAACGTCGTCTGGTCAATCGTCGGTGTCTAAATCTTTGGGCAATCAAACTCGTTTGGGGAAAGTGTCGTACCGGCTGTCGTCTTGATTCTCCCCGTGGTTGCTTCGCGTTTTTCGCCACAGCCTGTCACCGGTGTGAGTGAACTCGTAGCCATCTGGATTGGCCACTGGCAGGATCATCCAGTCCGCGTTGTCGAGCAGTTTCGCGTAGCTCGCGTTTTTCTCCACCAGCTGACTGATGATGTAGGTCGCCACGGCAGAGCCGATCCATTCGCGTGCGTGCATGCCTGCCGAATGCGAGCGGAGACAATTCGAGGGAAAGAACCGGGCTAACGGTATAGGATTGTATAAGACGCGATGGGAATCCCGTATTCCGGGGGACCTAATGACCTAATGGTTGAAACGAAAAGTTTGTGCTGGATAATCTAGATTCTACATGGTGAACCTCGAATGTGTTTTCCATACAGATGAGTTCAATTTAGAATTGAAGAGTCCTTGTAGGAAACGCTGTAAGTGTCATAATTGAAAAATGTTCTACGTGTCAATGGTAACACTATAATATAGAATTTGATTTTTGGCATTTACAGTGATTTCTACGAGGAGTCTTCAATTATGTTTAAGCGGTCTGTAGACGCTCAATATTTTTGTGCAATATATTGCACAATATTTTGCTGTGTGCCCCACACGGTCAATAATATTGTGCAATATTGAATATTCCTTTCAATATTATTGCCCAACTTTTCAATTTTATTGTGTAACCTTCCAATATGATCCACAGACGATCAATAATAATGTGTAATATTGAATATTGCGCAATTATATTAAACGTCTAAAGACCGATTTAGGCTAAGGTTCACTTGGGATTTAAAGTAGCCATCGATGTATTCTAGAAAATGTTTTCCATTTAGGGTACACTTGGTTGAGGAGTAGCTATGTGAGATAAGATTGGAGGAAAGTGACTTCCAGGGTGATGCTTAGATTAATTCAATTTGTTCTAAATTTGTTGTGCTGTACGAATGTTTATCCATGTTTCCTACCTCCCTGGCGTTCTTTACGATTTGCATGTCTAATGAAAATAGAAATAGGACAATTACAAATGACCATAATGCTTACAAAGCACGATTACAAATGCTTTTCAATGACCATAGGCAACCGGATTTAATCTTTGAGCCTGATTGATGCGGTACTTAAGCTTTCTGAAGAGGTGTTCGATGAAATATAATTCTCAGTGCCTTCAGATAGCAATATAAATTCTGATGCAACTTTCATTGGTATTGCATTAAAAGATAATCTCATTAGACGGAGACCGATATATTTATTGATCAATACGGCATGTGTGAATTGAACCAACGACTTCCAAACTCGCGTTCTTATATGGTGGTAGTGAATTTAGATTAACGATACTTGAATGCCTTCAACCATTTCATAAACCTATTTTCCATTGAGAATTGAGGAATTCTCAAAGCTGAGAAAAGGGATTGAGAAAATTTTTATTGCTCTCTATAATAATATTACGAAAGAGAAACTTCGAAATACAGTACGCACGTGTATTCGCATAGTAATAGGAAAATGTTTGAAAGCAATTTGAATGAATCTTCCATATGAGAACTGGTTTCAATCCTAACGTATACGTGCCACTCGTGCAGAAGACACTTTATTATGCGGACTGTTGTTAAGCTGTGAATGTAAATCCACGAGATGCTAGCGAGAATAATAAAGTTCTAGATTTCGTGTCAGAGGCTGAAACGCTAGACCATATTTTCCCGTTGCCTGAATAATTTCACACGAGTCAAGCGAATGACAAGCACGTACAAGCGCGACAAGCCTCTCCATTTTTCCCTCATTTCTCTCTGGTAACTGGGTACACGCGCTTTTCAAGGAGTCTTTTTCGGAAGATCTAGAACTCACCGGCATCTATCCATATCGCTGGCTTAGCTTTCCCTTCTTTGTCCGGTCCAGTGGAAATTTTTAGCATCTTCAGAGGTTGTCCGTTGTAACTGTTGCCTATGGTTATCAATTCAACTAGCTTCGAGTACTTGAACGCCAAATGTTCCAAGTATCTGACGATCTCTGAAGAGCAATGTGTTCGATATTGATGGAAACGTATATTCTTCTGCAGAAAAGAAGCTTCGATGCTGAAAACAGTTTTAATTACCTCTGTATCGATGATATCTCTTCCAGGTCATAGTGTGGCCTTGGGTGGTGACGAGATCTTCCCGTTGCTCCTTTGACATCGTTGGGTTCTGATGGGCTATCGTTTTCTGTCGCGAAACGTAAGGCAGAGAAATCATTGAAGAGTACTACGATTATTAATAAAACTGCGATCTAAAATCAATCCTTTACCTGAAGATCAGGTATCAGTACTTTGAAATCGATCTGCCTATCTCTGAGGAACGTTTTCAAGTCAGCAATTAGACCTGGGGCGACGACCATGTCTGTCGTTCTGAAATATTAATATTCTCGTGCAGACAGATTGTTCAGTTGAATGTAAGGTGCACACAGATGAGTAAGACGTACTTATTATACATTGGCTGGGTCCAGAACTTGATGTCTTCCGGCTCGGTCTCACTAAGCTCCTTCAGCTCGTTCACTTGCCCCTCAGTATTGGGGAACAGTCTAATCAGTTGGTGGTTCTTGTAGTTGACCCTTCGGGACTTTGATTTTGGAGCTTTCTCTGGGCCCATTATATTAGTCATGATAGACCCGATGCCGTTAGCTACTGCAGAAAACATCGATTCGAAGATATCGACGAAAGAAAATCCTCTGCCTGCATTCCTGAAGCACGACGCTGCAGATTCGTTCGCTTTATTGGGGACAGTGTCCTCGGCAACTGTATACCTGAAATAGCACCACGATTTTCCTGTTAGAACTCCACCCACTTTGATTTTTAGTACTGGAATTCGCAAGGATTTTTAGGTGCTTCATAATTAAATCGAATAGTTGTGCAAATCACATTATAATGTTAGAAAATTATATTACACGAAGAGCTAAAGGATTACACATAGGTACTAGATATCCATAAGAATTCAAGTGTCTACTTTGGAGAACACAATTCTACCAAATTCATCATCGAGAAAGCCAAAAATCTGTCTTTAAACCAACAACGTATCACATCACTGGTAATTTTGTGTTCGCCAATGCAAAAGTAAGTTGATCCAACACCAACCGCGGTATTTCCTGGCTCCCTTTTTCCAAGGACCACACCCCCTTTTCCAAGGACGAGCAGTTCAGCGGTTGTTGCACGGGCAGCTCGAAATCACCGCGCTGTGGTCGAGCTGCGGTTCGATTCGACGTGATAATGATCGACAAACCAAGGACGATGGACAAGATCGATTCGACGTCGATAGCCATGGCGTGGGTTGTATCAGGCAAGGATGTGCGATCCTCTCGAAGTCTTCTTGTTGACTGTGTACTCGCGGTCCGAGCCGGAACCAGTCTTGCGACTTGTTGCTCGTAATCGTATGCGAAAAAAGACAGTTTCACTGGTCTGCCCCACGGGCCCAGCTTACGGGATTTCTGTATGGTATTCAGTACTCAGGTTCCTCCACGGTCTGCGGGGCCCGCGACGGCAGCGGATCGAAGAACACGAGGTTAGTTGACGATAACTCTCTATCTTGCTAAGAAGGGAACATCCCAAATCTGCAAATTCAAAAATTCTGAAACTTTGTGAATATGTAAGGGATTTCCTCCTGATTAGAATGCAATTTTTGTTTTCTGCCTAAATTAACTCTAAGAGGGTGGAAATGACCCCCGAAAATTCGGTTATCTTCCGATTTTGTGTTATAAATCGTGAACTATAAAATATTTTTTTGTCAATTAAGGAGTTATACCTAGTCAGGAGGCCGAAAAGAAGCGAATGTCTGCGATTTTTTTTTGAAAAATCGGAAGCATATATTGTCACAGAACTTTTTGCACTTTAAAGAGTAACATTTAAAGAACATTTGGTAATTTTTTTGTAGAAAAATCTTTAACGTTTATAATAAAAATACAACAACATCCAAGAAGCCTTTTTAAGAATGGTGAGTACGATATCTCAACAACCACTGCACCAATCTTTCTATAATTTTGTGGGCTTATGTTTTATATAAAAATCTACAGAATGTCGTTCGCATTTTTTTTCAATGTATATTTTCGATTTTATCAACAAAAAATGGCCGTTTTTCGCGCGAAAATCAGGACTTTAAACTTTAAATAGCCGCCATTTTATTTTTAAATTAATATTTCGAAAATTCCCCCCCGTCAGTCAAAAGATACAGTAATATACTAACGAAATCTTTTTTGTTTTTTTATTTTCGATAATCTGATTCCGAATTGCAGTACTCACCGCAAAACAACTTTTTATAAAAGGCTTGTTGGATATCGATTGTAATTTTATTATAAACGTAAATATTTTTTTACCAAAAAATTACCAAATCTTCTTTAGATGTTGCTCTTTTAAGCGCAAAAAGTTCTGTAAAAATAGATGCTTCCGTTTTCCCCAAAAAAATTCACAAACATTCGCCTCTTTTCGGCCTCCTGACTAGATATAACCCCTTAAATGGGTTTAATTAAAAGAAGTAACTTTGTCTTGAAACTTTTTTTCTATCTCTTATAGTTCGCAAGTTATAACACAAAATCGGAAAATAACCGAATTTTCAGGGGTTAATTTCACCCCTTTCGAGTGAATTTGGACAGCACACAAAATTGTGTTTTAATCGGGAGGAAATTCCCGTACATATTCACAAAGTTACAAAATTTGTTCAATTTCCGGGTTCGGGATCTTCCCTTGTAAATGGAATGCCGTTTCTACGGCAGTATCATTCAATTGAGTTGACGTTTTAATGATACGCTGAGGGAAATGAGTGACTCAACGCTTAAAGATAAACATTCTAGGGTAAATAAGTAACATTACAGGGTATAATATTGTATCCTTATCATTTTCTTTAGCACTCATCATTTCATCATAATCAGAGATAATCTTGGGTATTAGTATACCCGAGTATAATTCAATTAGGGTAATTTGAAAAATGGTCTGAAAAAAAAACCCTTGACGTTTTATCCCCACTAAGGATATTGAATGAATCTTCTGTAAGTAATACGCGGTCTCACGCGAATGAGGAACACGGTGAACGGAAAATATTCTACTACTTTTCTTTGCAAAGCCGCTCTTTCCGTTCTAATCCGTTAACGGTAATTCAGATCTGTTACTTACCGCGCCGCACGCTCAGCGGATCCACTTCACTTCCATTCTGTATGAATGGACAATCCGCTATGCAACGCGAATGAAGTCACATAATTTTCTAGCAGCTTTCCCTCTCGTCGCCGGGGATGCATAATGTTGCCTTACACGCAACTTGTAAGACTATTAAAGGAAACATGCTGCAGGATTTGGTTTCTTGGAATATCCTACCTCCCATGTAGAGACATTTTACACAAAGAAGTTGAAGTAAAAAGTAGAAAAAAATGAAAGGAATTTATGACCCAGTTCTATTGTACCAAGAACCGTGATGTAGGCTACATAACACCACTTTTTCTCTTAATAACATCTAAACGCCATCGATTCTTCGCCAACGAATGAAGCACGCGTGCACCTTGTTACGCTGCGAATATGGTTTATTATCGTTACAACTATAAGAGCGTACCGTTGCGGCACGTTTAACCATACAATTATTGCGTGAACGTACGTAATAATAGAGCGTAAATAAGTAATAATAATTAACAATTATTATATAATGACTGGTGTTAAATTAATAATTACTCTGTTAGTCGGGTTTCCACGTGTACGAAATGAAACATATAGTATAAGACGAGACAACGGTCGCCTGACGGCCGGAGACGCGGCCGTCGACGACAGAAAACGATAGAACAGAGGAGGGAAGAAAGGTCGTGTGGTTTCGTTCGGCCCTTCACACGAGAAGCCGAAATCTATCTCGTCGAATTCTTATCTGGCGGTTATACACATATCGAATTTTGACTAGCACAGTGTCTGACAACGATTCCTCCTCTTTCTTCGTTCATTATATACTTCATCAGCTCTGCAGAACGACGCCAGAGGAGGAAACGCTGCGTCCCGACCGATCTTCCCGTTTACATCAAGGAAATTAGAAGAATAGGGAGAAGAAGAATTGCTGCGACGTGGAGGCTACGACTGTTTCGCCGCGAGTCCTCCCGTGGCACGGTATTGTCGTAATTACATGTAACATCCTTTCGTAATAATTGACTGTTTATCGTCGTCCTCGTCGATGGGATCCTCCTTCGTCGGTTCGAAGCCGGCTTTGATACGAAGGAAGTCACTCGCGAGGACGAATAATGGCAAGAACCTACAGGGGGGGGATCATCAAAGAAAACCACATGTGTGTGTGTGATGCTTCGTTTCGATACGCTACTCCTCTTCGAGTATCGTTTATGTGTTCCGTCTCGTTGACGCCCTGGAATCGACTGGTATCGATTCGCTTCGGCCCTGAACGCCCACGCTGCCTCTTCGCATCGGCTCCTTTCGACCGGAGAACCGCCGACGGTCCTCCACCTTCGCCCTTCTACCTTACTTGCTCTGTTACCCTTTATTTACAGTTATTTATAACGTCGCCCGATCCGCACCACGACGTAACATTTCGTCGATAAACATTACTCGAGAGTCCCAGGTGTAACGGCTGATACAACGTACATGGATTCAACTATCGTTCGCGTAATGGTACATGCACGCGCGTCGCTAAGCGAGTACGCCATCAGCTTTTCACAGCTCTCCTTTGCTACGCCACGAATGCCGCGATGCGCCTCGAGATTCGCAAGAAGAGCAACGGTCGATACTCGTCAATACTACGACTACCAGCTATCGTTCAGCGTGCATATTCGTCTGGTGTAATAGGTACCGCCCGTGGAAGCAAAGTATAACGTTGCGTTCTGTAACATCGTCGCCGTTTAACGGCTGCTTTCGTGCCGAACGGAATTGAATACGATGATGGTTGCACGATCGTGTCACGAACGACTTCGAATCCGCGGTCTCCTTCGATTGTACCGTGAACGATCTCGATTAGAAAAATTCGTAGAAAATTATGGTAGTACGTAGTGGAGGTGTCCTCCGAGCTATTACAGAACGTAAAGCGTCTCCATTCACCTTCCTGCATCCTGTCCGCAATCTCTCTCTGATAACTTTCCGCTGCGGGAAAGTACTGAAGAAGTGAAATTATCCATTAAGCCTTCGATGATATCCCACGATTTCCCGATTCTGCTGGGTTACATCGCGCCATCGTACTTTGCTCCGAGCATCGTTTATATTACTCTACTATCCGCTAATGTAATTGCCAACAGTTAACGATCGCCATTAACAACATTCGCCCGTGAAGCGCTTGGTGAACGCCGACGTAAGGATGGAATCGAGTTTCTTCTTTCGCCCGGATCCTTCTGCGGAAGGACCTCTCAAACCCTATCGATAATTTCTACTGTACGATTTAGAACGTTCATGCTCTACTGACTCGACTCTACTGTCACGAGATGCGTGAACAGTGACGATTAAGAGAGTCAACTAGGGTTATTCGAATCGTGCATGTCTCGTCGATGAAATCCTATTGGATGATTACATCAATTCTCTTCTTTACTTCGACATCGGAGCCATTCGTACTCGTCATTGAATCGCTGTCTGTCATCGATCGATCGTCCGAGCTCGATGATGGGTGTCATTAATCGAGGCTCTCAGACTCGAACAACGCGTACGATGGACGCGACGATTTAGACGATGTTGGCCTTGGACACGGAGTTGCCCATCAAGACCTTGTTCACGAAATTCACGATGGCCACTGCTGGCTGCTCTGGCTCCAGTTCCGCGAACACGTGGCACTGATTGTCCGACTTGTGGGCGGGCTTCCTCGCCACGAACCCGAAGCACCGACTGGAACAATAGATCATTTTGAAGAGCGTGGTCCAAGGACGTTGGTGAAATAGTTAAAGTTAAGTTTCACGTAGGCAATTTAAATTAGAGTGGCATTCTGTGAGAGAGGAACTTACTGGGCGCTAACTGGTCGTCCAGTTTCCTCGCTAGTGAAATCCCAGGTGCGTTCCTCGGTGTCCATACCGCAGTAGCTGATGTTGTTCGTGGGATAGTGCCTGCGGAAGAAAAGCTTCCGCGCGTTGTCTGTCAGGGTAATCCCTTGCGAGGAAACCTTGAAATGAACGATGGTCGCAGTGGGCAGTGGTTTCTGTTCGAGCATGGTTGTGACTGCCTTCTTGATCGCCTGCGGCCCGGTTAGGGACTCTGTGTCCATGGTGAATAGGTACAAAACGTTGCAGGCTAAAAATAAATAGGCCGTATAAATAAGTAAATAAATAAATAAATAAATAAAAAGTAATAGGGTGTAAATATTAGAACATCACTATCAGTTGTTCCTCGATCAGAAAGGATTGAGAGTTAAGGTGCAAATCCACGACGAGACAAAAATATCGTGTCTCACGTGAGATTTTAATCTCACGAGACAATTATTTTAGATTCACAAAATTAGATTCTCAAAAGACTACTTAGTTTAATGATTTATTTTCGTCTCATGATAGAAAAGTTTAGAAACATTCATTTTTTTAAATGACTCACCTGCACCCTGTGCAAACCATTGCTGCGCGGTGTTCGCGCCAGGTGAATCAAGGGCCCTGGCCGCAGCTTCCGGCTCAGGGAGCAGTAACTGGCACGGTAAAGCCATCGCCATCAAGCTGTGCTGGTAAACTAGCGCTGACAGAGAGCTGAAGACTGGTTCGTTGGCGCATCCCTTCAGCCTGACACCTCTAGAAGTCGGCTCGATCAAGAAGTGCCTGACGAGCTCGCTCGAAGGATCCCTGGGGCTGCTCGGTGCGCCTGGAGGTGGGATTGCTACTTTCAGGGCCAGGCCGAAGGCTCCTGGGAAGGAGTTGCTGTCTCGAACGACGAATGTTCCTGGCGCTGCATCCTTCAGCATTGAGATTGCTGCAAGATATACGTGTTCGTTTGTTTGAATCTTCTTTGAATAAAATTGTAGAAATACAAAGCAGGGGCGCACTCAGAATTTAATCTTGGGGAGCCGAGATGAATGGATAAAAATATTTTTAATGCGAATTCAATAAGGTGAAAATTCATTTGGTATACAAATTTATTATGTATATTTTCTGTTTATTTTATTTATTTCTTATTACTATTAGCTATACCTATTATATTACGTTTTTCAATTTTTTGTGTTCTAAAGGGTTCTCCCGTTAATTCAATAATAATAATAATAACAATTATTTAAAGAATAAAATCCAGCTTTCCTTTCCTTTTACGAAGCTCTTGAATTACTTCAGTCGTGGTTACATCAATCTGCTTTTTCCTTTATCTTTGGGGGGTGCCAGCCCCTCCACGGATATAAATTAATAGAGTGCAGAGGATCAACTCAGGTGGAGAAATTTGGGTCTTCTAATAATCAGTGGAATAATTACCTTGCTCGCGAGATATGTTTGGCTTGTACCAGATCCTGCTGGTGTCACGCACGAATTTCACATTAGCATCAGCTACTTCCTGAGGCTCGGTGTTCGAGTGGACACTCGACCGCCTCGAACCGTAATACTGCACCTGAGGAGACGATTGGCCGCCGCTGTTTATGGAGGTATAAGAAGCGGCACTCTGAAACACGTTGGTAACACTTTCAATACCGAGAACCACCTCTGATCAGCTTTCTGCCGGTTACAATGTATCTATGACACGTACCTTGGGACTTTGGGCGAATTCGATGTGAGTCGGAGTGCCGGGGCTGCGCGAGACAGCTTGGGACTGCGACATCATCGACTCGTTTATCGGAGAAACGGATCGGTCCTTGCTACAAGGAAGCAATCACAGGTATCGTTATAAAGTAGATTTCCAGAGGGATCGTTTTCCGTGCAGGCAGACTCGCGCGTGTATATGTGTTTATCGGGTGACTCGTGCAAAGTGGTGTACGGCCGTGAGAAAACATCGGAAACGTGGTAGTACATACAACAGCTGAGAGAAATATGTAGGGAATGAGGAGGTGGGATATTGACACAAGGAACGCAGAGAGAAAAACATAATCATGTGAATCGAGCGAGTTGCAATAACTCTTTACCTAATAACAGTGCATATTTTACACGCAGGACTCTCAAGGAAATATCATTATATACACAATAATGTACATATCCATTCTTTCAAGTGTTAATTAGTGATATTTAGTTAAATATATGCTGCGAAAAAATCACTGCATTTTCTACTCTATCCATGAACAGATTTTAATTCGAATTCCCTGCTGTCTTCGCGTTGACGATGCTTTCAGATTCGCTGCATGGCAGTATGCGTTCTAGGTGGTACACGATGCAAGAAGCTCGAGCTTTTGTTAGTTCCACAGGTGCAATACACACACGACGACTGTACGTGTCCTCGATTCGTCGTTTATATTTCAATATTGCTGCAAAGTGGTGCGACTGCATCGTTTCCCTCGAAACCATTTTATTTGCCTACCCCCGAGCGATACTAGGAATTCTTGCTATTTCCAGAAGCTTTCGGATATTCAGATGTAATAGAAATGCAACAATTCAAGTGATT
Source organism: Andrena minutula (assembly GCA_929113495.1). NCBI lineage: Eukaryota > Metazoa > Arthropoda > Insecta > Hymenoptera > Andrenidae > Andrena > Andrena minutula. Next base: position 26,026,557 of record OV815994.1, on the reverse strand, counting down.
TCTCGGTGCGATGCAGTCGCAGCGAAAGTGTACCAACACACACGGTTAGTGGCACGACATTAAACATTCACGAGACGCATCCTCGGGATCGACGCGCGCTTCGCCACGTCGATCGCTCACACCGTCGTTCAGACACGGAAATTTGCAAATTCCACGCGTTCCAGTGCTATCAATCATATATTACCTATAGTCGAACGACGCCGATTGGTTAGTGAGCGGCCATCGTTTGTTATGCGTTTGTTTAAGTGGCCCGCTTGCCGGGAAACTCAAGCGTCTAGAATCACGAACATCAGTCTGCGTCATAATCGTTGCCTCTTCAGCAATGCTCGGTAAAATGGTACTTTTTAAGCGGTGATCGAGACATATTTGCCTCTCAGTCATCGTTCCCGAATGAATTTCAAAATCAACCGTCAAAAGAAATATATAAACTTCTCCTTTTATTCCAAGATTATCGATCCTAAGGGGTCTTCCTGCCCTTGACGGACGAAAAATGATGCGAACTTTGGGAATTTTTTAAAACAAAACCATTAAATATATTTACTTCCAACTTCATTTGTCAATCTTTAGAGAATATGAAAAAACAATTGTATGCAAAAATAGTGGTTACATCCGGGATTAGGTTTTGAGCTATCATACTAGACAATTCGAAAAACATAGTTTTGAGAAAAACTCGTATAAAGTTATAGGTACCTCTATTTTTAATTATTTTTTTAAAATGTGGCCTAAATATGTACAAACATAGACACCAAGTTTTCAATTAATATAATTTAAAGGTTTCTCTAAAAAAAGTCCCAAATATCTCGCTCCTTTTCAGACCGTCAAAGTAGGGAGAACCCTTAATCGATCACGATAGTAGAATAATTGAAAACTAACAAAACTTTAATTTTTTATTAAGTGGAGGGGAAAGAAATTAAATTATTATACTCGGTGAATTCCTTTCATCCTCAAGTACCTACTTAGCTGCCAGAGTGTAATTCTAAGTGTCTAGAGACTCAAACGTTAACGACACTAATCGATGGGGTGGAAACGACATTAGCAATGAAATGTTATAAAAAAGAAATATTGCCCACCTCTGTGTCGTCGGACTCTTGGGAGGAAGTCCCGCCTCCTTCGAGACTTCTCTTCGTTCTTCGATGTAGATCGTTCGTTCGCTTGCGTAATTCCCGACGTTGTTATTGTTGTTCCCGCTCGTCTCGACGTTGTTCACGTTGTTGTTGTTGTTGTTCGCGTTGTAGCTGCTGTTCGAGGTGGAGTAGGTGCGATCGGCGGCGAACGTCACCGTCGGCGACGAGTTGTTGACGTATGGCGTTCGAGGATGCACCGGAAACGCAGGTGTCTGCGGTCTCGAGGCACTGCCGACCACTGCGCTCCCAGGACTGACGCTCCTCTCGGTCCACGATGACGCCGAGTCATTGTGCGACTGTGAATATTCACGAAATCTTCATCGTCTTGCTCTGAACGCTCATAAATAATATATAAAAGAATACTGCACATTTCTAATCGTTCTGTGCGTTCGGCTGAAGCGAAGCGTGCCAAGCAATCTTGGAATTTCGAGTGAAATGTACAATATTAATTTTGAGAAGTGTGTGGACAAGGAACAGTGTCGAATTTTATTCAATATGAAAGAAGACTTTATCTTTGATAGAGGGATTGGAAGATTGAGTTCGCGAAGAACTGAATGAGATGCGGTTGTTTCTAAAAAAAAAAAATACTATACAGAGGATGCTTCACAGCGACAATATTTAGTACTCTGACAAAAATCAATGAGGGGTGCATTATTTTTTTTTAGTGTTCTTTTACTAAACCCATTTTCTCCCTTTGCGAGCTCTATTACTGAAAAAGGAAAATCCCCAATCCGCAAGTTGAAATAATTATTAAACTTTGGGGATGTGTAGAGCAAATTCACTTTAAGGGGGTAAAATGAACTTCTGAAAATCTAGGTACTTTCCACTTTTTTGTCATAACTCGCGAACTGTAAAATAATATTTTCACCAAATGATAGTCCTAATTTTAATTAGTGAATAAAGAAGTAACTTTTGTCTTCGGGATTCAATATCATCCCCTGAGTGAATTTGGATAACAAAAAATTGCGTCGTCCTTAGGAGGACATCCCTTACATATTCGCAAAGTCTCATACTTTTTTTAATTTCCGGGTTTGGGATCACCCCTTGCCAGTCAATTTCACACTTTGAAACACCCTGTACCAGTACAAAACACTATCACCATCGTCCCACTATCCCACGATCCTTGTGCACACGCAAGAGAGTGGCCGTAACTCGAAAGTAGAATACTATTGCGAGTAAAGACGCTAAGTAAGGATTGCTGCAGGAGTAGGCATCGCAGCCGGGACAAACCTGGGTGCAATTCTGCCATGCTTTGGGCGACTGGTTAGGGGAGCAATTAGTGATGGCGTTAGCAACGTTGCTGCTCACTGATGACGTAGTTGCTGGACTGATGCTGGATGGATGATCGTTCTCGACCTTGTTAGTCACGGATGGAGGCGAGCGAACGGGCGAAATTTCAGCCAGTGATTGAATGAGGCTCACGAGAGGGTCGCCGCTGCTTTGCGCGGTCGATTGCTGGTCAACCACGGCCAGCAATCCTGCGTCCACGTGATCGGTGCTCCTGTCGTTGCTGGCCACAGTGATTCTGCCGCAGCTCTGATACGTTACCGCTCTGTTCCGCGACTCCGGCCGAGCGTTTCGAGGGAAATCCTGCGTTATCGCTAGCTTCTGCTCCGCGTGATTAACGACAGCGTTGCTGGTGGCTAGCGGCTGGTGCTGCTGGCGGTGCTCGCGTAGCAAAGCGTCCGCGCGCGCGAAGCTGTCGCTGCGCGACTCGGGCCGAGGCGGCTGCGACTTTTCCACGTTAACGAACGCTGCTTGTTGCTGCATTGCTAGTCCTAAGGGTTGCACGGCTGCTAAGCCTGAGCGGGGGGATGTCGGAGGGCTCTGGAAAGCAAGCCAAGCGCTTCATGCTAGAGGGAGCAGAGGACTTTTAATCCTTTCCGTGCTGCCAGCGTGTTCGAACGAACCGATATTGTGCCAGCGATATCCAATTACTTAAACTCGTCGTTAGTGAATTAATTGCATTAATTTATTTTACCATTATTTACAGTCGCGAATGCAGGCCGCGTTATAGCAGAGAAGAGATTCTCAATGATCAGCGTGTAAATAATAATAAGTGAGGATAGAATCTTTAGAATCTCTGCCCGGAATTTTCTACAGTAATTCTCATTAATCGATGCCACGACACAGAGGGGCGTAATTTATACATGGAAGAGGACTGAATCGAACGCGAAAATGCCATTCCGCGCTATCGACTCCTGTCGCCGGTGCATAATTATTTCCCTTTTAGTCGTGCCACCCATCGCGGAACACTCTGCATAATGATTGGCCGAAGAGAAAGGCAGAAGAAAGGGTTAAGCTGTACTCCGTCTGTAACTACGTGATCTTCTTTGCGATCTACGCTCTAAGGGGCTATTTCTTGCTGTTTAGGATCTAACTGAGGGTCATAACCATAAAATACGGTACCGCAGCAGTTGCTTTTACAGTCGCCGTCTACGAGGGCCTAAATTGTAGCGTTCGTGCTGCCGCCGTCTCATCTGTGCATGCTGGGATCGATCGTTCCGAATTTATTATCCTTATTAGCGATAATTACTTTAAGTAGCTCGGTGCTTTGGGTAACCGGCGCTTGGCCAATCTTCGCGATGCATTTCCAACAGTTTCAACGACTTAATAAATGTTTAGTACGATAGTCTCCTTCCAAAGATCTCCCGCGACTTCGAGCAACCATAAATATTTCGCGGCCTCGATCGATCCCAGCTGAGAGCTCGCAGGGCAGACTACCGTTTCACACTGACTTACCTGGCTGTCGCTGTACTTGCGATATTCGTAAGCTCGTTTCACCGACATGAAGGGGCGCTCGTTCACGCTCTCGGCCCGCGGCCTCCCTAGGGTACCGGTCCCGGTGGTACCGTTGTACTTCCGGCTGCTGGATCGTTGTGGAAGCAGAGGGCTGGCCGGCGCCGAGGTGTAGGGAGCCGGCCTCGATTGCGTCTAAATTAATCGATAACGACTCTGTCATTCCATGCCATTCGCACGTTTTGCCATTCCAAGCGTAGATAGAACTTCACATTCCTAGAATAATCCACGGAATCTGATATCTGCTCTCTTCCTTACCTGCCCAGAAATTGAATTCACCGTCCACATGTCGTCGTCATCGTCGAGAACCGCGGAGTCGCTGGCGTACCCGTCGTGCCTCAATCTTCCCCTCTGCAAGCTCCTCAGCTCCCCGATCACGCGATTCCCGGTCTCCTGCCGCCAAAGCTTGCCCGGGTTCCTCTCGTCCCTTCTCGCCGCGAGCTTCAATTGCTGCTGCCTCAGCCACGACAATCTGCCAACAACACGGAGCAGGCTGAAACTTCTCCACTCTCCTCAAACACTCGCCAATGCAAATCAATTCAATTCGAACAACAGAATCATTCGCGGGGGAGATGGAACATGCTTGCGAGGGAAACAAAATGATCGACGAGGATGCGCGAGATCCTCTATCACCTGTCGCGAGCACCCCGCTCCCCGAGCAGCAGCTGCTTTCATCCTGTTCCTCGCGACTTCTCGCTTTCGCGCTTCTTCTAACGGCGCGCTCGGGTTACTCGCGAGCGGATGAAAATACGAGAAGCCACTTTCACGATAGGGGGGGAGGAACACGAGACGCGCGAGTCGAGTAACAAAGCCTCGTTAGAACCGGCAACAAACCGGCCCGTCACGGTTACAGTCGGAAGAGGAACGGAATCGGGACCTCCTACCACGACGGGATCCTGGATAATTGCATCCTGATCGACGAGGTCGCTTCGGGCCATCGGCTGCTCTCTGTTTCGCTCTCGCGTTCCAGATCGTGATAAATGGATCTCCGCGGCCCCGGCCGTTCGTTTTTGTTTACGAGTAACGAAATTTATATTCCACGGCCTACCGGAATATGGCCGAGCGCTTACGATCCCGCGAGGATCGTAAACCGCCCACAATGTGTTCCTGGACCAGACAAATGGGGAACACGCTATATACCGCGGCTACGCGTACAAATTGAACGGCCTGAGCCGAGCTCATGAAAAGAAATGAGGAGTTCTTGTAATGAGCCGCGCCGTACTTCATCTTCCCAATAGCTTTCTCTACTGGTTATTACGAATAGGGGACTCACGGACGCAGAAAATTAATCTGCGTGCCTCGGGAAAAGAGATTAAAGGAAGACTGAATGATTATTTGGAGGCTGCTTTCGCTTCAGATCCACGCGAACCGCGGAGGAAAAGTATATTTCATTAAAGTGCCGGACTTAAAGGAAAGTTGCTACACTCCTCTGAGCTCTTCATGCTTTTATCTAAATTCGGGCGCCTCTATTTTCATTTGGAGACTGCACAGAGTATACAGCTACCAGATAAGAATTTGACGAATTACAGGGGCTCCCGAGCACACTGTGTCAACGTGGAGCGTAATGATCGCGTCCACGTCGAGAGGCCACATTTTCCACTTCTCGTGGATTACACGCGGTGGAAAACAGACTTTTTTCCAGAACAATACAGCTGAAGACCAGGGAAAGGGGGTCGCCTCGGACCGTCCGGAAAGGACGACGGAAATATACGAACCCGCCGAGGAAAATTGCACGAGGCTTTGCGAGCCGCTTTTGTGCTCCCGCATCGAGTGATTTCCGAGTTCCTCCGCGAGTGCACCGAGGGGCACGGAAAAATTGCCAGTGGAAAGAAATACACTCGGTGCGGTGGAGGGATTGCGGGAAAAACGAATAATGAACGGGAGCAAGTGGGAGGGGGTGGACTTGCGTCGGCCGATTTAGCCTGTCTCGCCTGTTCTATATTTATAATTATGTCAGAGGGCGAGCAGAGCCCAGAAATAGGAGACGTCTCACTCTCTTTCTCCCAGAGACACGCTTTTTCTCGAGACATTACCGCGGAAATGGTGCGAATTCCGAGGAAGGTATCCCGCGAAGAATTTCCGAACAGAACGTTTCAACAGCCGATCGGCTTGGCGAAATTTTTACGCGAGGTCGTGCCGATTCGGTGAAACTACAGTTAACGTTTGGTATTTTCAACGATTGTTTTCAGCGAAACGGTCCCCGTAGATGGGGCTTTAACGGCCGCGCGCGGAGAACCTGAAAACCGAGAATCGAGACAAGGAACGAACGGTGAAGCCCCGAAAGGAGAACTTCTTTGCGGCTGAGAAAGCAGACCTGCCAAACGTCTGTCGACTCCGTCGACCATAAACGTCGCCTGTTTCTCCATCGTAGCGGGCCGCGGTTTTTCATAAATATCCGGGCGAAACCGGCGGTTTCGCAGGCTGCGGCCTCAGGTCCGGCCACCGGCACGGTTTATTTTCACGGGCTTTCGGGGGCTGGCGACTCGATACACAAAACGAGCCGTATTTTAGCGGCGACGCTGCTATCCGGGAGTTCGACGAACCCCGTTCAAGGAGCTCACGGTTAACAAACTTGTTAAACCCGTGGACCCCTGCTTTCTCCTCCATTCAGATAAGGTTTCGACGGGTTGAGCGACCGAATTACGAGCGTTCGCGATCAACGGCCACTTGAAATTGATAAAATCACACGTGGCGGAACGATTTTGTAACGGGAGGGGACGGAAATCTTTAGTTATCTGATTTGGTGATCGTGTTGCGAGGGATACTTTGCTCAGAAGATATTGAAGTGTCTTTTGAATATAACTGAGACCAGAGGTCGGTGACAACTGCGGAGAAAGATATTATGAGCCGCTGAGTCTCTAAATCCTCAAATGACAAAGTTCCAAAGGTTTCAAGTCCCCAAATGGCCAACTTTCAAAGGTTTCAAGTCCCCAAAAGGCAAACTTTCAAAGGTTCCATGCCCCCAAATTGCAAAGTCCCAAAATGATTAAATCCCAAAGGTTTCAAATCTCCACATGGCAAACTTCCAAAGGTTTCAAGTCCCCAAATGGCAAATTTCCAAAGGTTCCAAGTCTCCAAATTGCAAAGTCCCAAAATGAATAAATCCCAAATGATTCAAATCTCAAAATGGCAAACTTCCAAAGGTTTTAACTCCCCGAATGCCAAAGTCCCAAAGGTTCCAAGTTCCCAAATTGCAAAGTCCCAAAATGACCAAGTCTCAAAGGTTTCAAGTCCTCAAATGGCAAACTCCCAAAACTTTCAAGTCCCCAAACGGCAAACTCCCAACGGTCTCGAGTCGCAAAATAACAAAGTCCCAAAGATTTCAAGGCCCCCGATCTTTAAGAATTCTTAAAACCACGATTCCCCAAGCAAACCCCGCAATTCCTCAACCCCCAAATCTCCAGGTACACTTATTACTCCTCAATTTCGCCTGCCACAAAGTCAGTGCAATGCACCGGGATGACAAATTAGTGTGTCGACAACGCGGTTTCTCGGCATATTCACCCGCTAACCGCGAGCCTCGTATTTCACGATGCGAAACGGCGAGTCGTTCCCGCGCGTCTGCAGCCGGCCGTACGCATCTACTGACGGCCAGCCGACTTTCCTCTTTTCACTTGCATCGCTCGCGACAATGACTCACGACGACCGCGTTCACCATTCCTGGCAGAAACTCGCGGCGAGTGCCGTAATCGTGTCCCCGTATGGGTAGACAATTTATTAATTGTCCACCGGTCGGTATCGAGCGCCTTCTCCGTCCGCGGCACGTTCCTGCGAACGTCTCTCCGTCGCCCGTGCCTCTTTTGCGGCGCCCGTTTCGGCGGGCTCGCGTTGCGACACGCGCCTTTCGACGATCGTCTGGAAGCTCTGCCAACAGACAGGCCCCTCTCGTTTTCCCGATTTCCACGGCTGGTACCGTGGAAAGCCGCCTAATCTCTCGTTTCACAATAGACGCTGCCCACCGCGATATATCGAGCGTGATGAAACCGCTTTTCGCCCGACGCAGCGCCTCCCCGACGTATTATTAGACGGTCTGAGCATTTAATTACGGGATTCGTTACAGCGGGCGAAGTTGACGTTAACGTTGGCGGGAACGTTGCCAGGAAAAGGGACTCCGTAATCAGTCTGAGAGGTATAAATAGGGGAACGGAAGTGCCTCAGATTTGTTGGAAGTAATTGGGCAACGTTAATGGAGGGACGAGTGGCCGAGGTACCCAGTTGCTGGCTCCTCGCGGACTCTGAGCGGATACTTTCACGTTCTTGGGCATTTTACTGTAAGGCCCTCTGTCGAAACGCTAGTCTATAGAACATAGACTCTCATACTCCGTGACTATAACATCAACTCATGAATATAATAGATAACGATCCCATACTCAACGCCAGGAACCCCCAGTTCACAAGGTCTACGAGCAGAAGCTGTCACTCACCCGTCGACATGGTCAGAACTGCTCTTCACAGGCCCGTTAGCGAACTCGGGCGGTGGATCAGGCGTGTTGGGACTCAAAGGGCTGATGGGTCTCCTCGAGTTCTCTCCGAGGATGTCCTCGAAGTCGACCACAGGCGCTGTGCCGCGCACAGAAGCCTTCCTCACCAAGGAGGGTGACGAGAGTTTCTGATGTTTGATCATGTCTGTCGTGGCGCCGTACGAAAACGGTTGGCTGGTCTGCCTGGCGTGATACGGTATATCCTCGTCGATATAATCGATATTCCCAGGCGGCGAGAAGGAGTCGGTCTGTTTCCTGTAAGACTCAGTGGACGACTCGGAGATCTTTCGATCTGGGGACGCGCGATAGTCGAACTCTTCCCTCCGGTGTTCGATCTTAGCAGGCTCTCTGTACTCGTTCTTCAGGGTGCTGTAGCTGCTGCTCGAGTTGTAGGGAGGGCTGGACTCTTTCCCAGCACCATAACTCCTGTAGGAGTCCTTCAACGTGGAGTATGTCGATGGGGAATGGCTGCTTGGGTGACTGCTGTAGCTACGTGTCTCTTGAATGTACATCTTCTCGTTCCTGTCCGTTCTGTAGTCCTCTGTTGGAGGATCTGGCATCGACTGTGAGCAGAACAAGGGGAACTATGGTTACCCAGCGTCTTTGAATTCTAAATGAGGGTTGAGAGGAAGCTGCAGCTCAGGGAGGACAGATTCTCTTGCAGTTTGGGAATTTTTGAAGGAAATAATTGCATTTTCATGCTGGGATTCTTGGTGCAACGGAAGCTTGAGCTGGATATTAGTGAGAATACATGAAGCAACATACCTCAACAGTCAACATCATATCGTGAAGAAGCTTGTCGAGATCCCCATGAGCCTGGTTCTCTGGCTCTGCCTCTGGTGGGCTAGGTCGCTGTGGTGGAGCACTGCTGATGCCGCTGTCCATGGAAACTGTCAATGGTGAGCCACGGGCACCACCGGCAGCACCCTGGTGTACCACAGCGTACAAAGATCCATCTATGGGACCGCAGGTGTAACCCAATCCACGAGGTGACGTCTGAACGGAGGAGCTCGAAGGTGGCGGTGGTGATAATGGTGTTTCCCGTCCTTCTGAACAAAAATGCCACGATCGGATTAAGTTTCTCAGGGACTTATCAATGTATCACGTTTTTCTTGGGGAGTGTTCTTGGGTGCTTAAAGATTTAGAGACTTCAAGACTCGGGTACTTGAATAATTAGGTACTTGGGGATGCCACTTATTTCCCTACCCAAGCCCTTCGTTATTTCCCTCCTCTCTCCTGAATTTGTCGCAACTTCGATTCGCGTAATCGACCACAAAGCGCCACGGGACAAAGGGTCTCGTTAGAAAGGAAACAATCGGCTGTAAATCGTTGACCGATGAAGCTCCAGGAACTAATTGCAACGAGGGGGTTAAGAGCCGTCCAATCGATACACCGTCCTTCCTGCACCAAGAGCGTCGCGGCAATTTAACGCTAATCCGCGTTGTCATGTCACGCTTGAATAATTCACATGCCCGCGGTTGACGTAATCCCTGCGGTGGGTTTGCGCGCGAAGAAAGTCGAAGTTCACGCTCGCCGGGCGAAGAGTGCGCGCGATGACAGTCGCCAGGAAGCTGTGCAATCGAAGCTTTCGATCCCGAGAAATCTTTGTCACGTAACGCGACAGCTATCCCCAGGAACGCAATTCCCAGGGCGTCCTTTCCGCTAGCGAACCACTAAAATACGTCTTCCGGGTGGTCGTGATCGAAATGTTAAATTGGATTCAGCGCGAATGGAAAAATGGCCCCACGATTGTCATCCTCGATCAAACTTATTTCCAAGTGGCTCGCGGAATAATCGATAGGGGGCGACTGTATTTTTACTGCCTCCAATGGAATGGAAGATATAGTTAGTAAGTGGGAGTGATCTTTCGTGGAAAATTAGTCTTTTGAATGTAGCACTGCACACGTTGAAGAAACTTAAGGGGTTATACCCAGTCAGGAGACCGGAAAGCAGCGAATGTTTGCGATTTTTTTTGAAGAAGCGGAAGAATATATTTTTACAGAACTTTTTGTACGGAATATCGTTCCCATTTTTTTTTCAATGTATATATTCGATATTATCAACGAAAATGCACGTTAAAAAAAATGTGACCGACATTCTGTAGATTTTTATATAAAAAATAAGCCCACAAAATTTTAGAAAGATTTGTGCAGTGGTTGTTGAGATATCTTACTCACCGTTCTTAAAAAGGCTTCTTTGATATCATCATATTTTTATTATAAACGTAAATATTTTTCTACAAAAGAATTACCAAATGTTCTTTAAATGTTACTCTTTAAAGTACAAAAAGTTCTGTAAAAATATATGCTTCCGCTTTTTCAACAAAAAAATCGCAAACATTCGCTTCTTTTCGGCCTCCTGACTAGGTATAACCCCTTAAGATACGAGAGAGTAGAGTTGGTGTCACTCTGCAAATTTCACGATAAAATTAAACTGCCTGTTAGTAATTAGCTGCTCCTCTATTTCCCCCACAAAGTTCGAAGTAACACGAGCAAAATTAAAGTCGAAAATGGGAGCGAGATGGTTTGGCAACGGAAGTGCGCCCACAGAGAGGCTCTAAAACATGCCATTAGCTTCAAGTACGTGGTCTCGTTCTGCGAAGACTCTTTATGTTCACGAAATCATACCCCCTGGATGTTCATGCGAGCTGCGCGGCTTTTTGCTGAATTTTCTTTCCCCCGGGCTAATCCTTTCGAAGGAACATGCCTTCCTTTATGCCATGGAACAGCACGCAGTACTGGAGTGGGTTCTTCCACTAGAAACTGTCGTGTCTATGGCCGTTTTTAGTAGCAGCGTGAGAAGAGGCTGCGTGGGCATCTTGGCAACAAAATATGCGCGATTAAGAATTCAAATTACTGGCTGGTTTAAAATTCCAAGGTGTATTTGGTTCTCCTTGATCGTGTTATTCTTGTTATTCTTATTAGCTTGGAAGAACTGATTCATAAGAGAAAAAGTCAAGGAAATTATAAATCTCTGAGGATAAAAGGGTTCTTTGATAAGCAATAAACATATATATTTTTTAAACTATTAAAAATGTTATCAACGCAAGTTTGCAGCGGTGTATTGTACCATTAAACATGCGTTGGAAATTATTGTTAACTTTGAGGTTTGTTTTTACACCTTTAAAGGGCGATTAGGCACGAAGGAAACATACCGTTGTTCTAAAGTCACTCTATAAACCCACCAAAATTTCCTTTCACTTAAAAATCCCTTAAAACTCAAACCACAATCGCTAAGAAATACTCCACAGTATCCCTGCCCCACTGCTTTCCTATTCCACTTCCACCAGAAAACAAAACAAAACTAGAATCTCTTATGAAACGTTCCCATATCTCCGGAGATTCCTAGCGGCAGCTCCCGCGATCCACTTTACTCGACCACTCGCTTCAATTTGCAAAAAGTGGAACAAATGGGCGCCGCCACTTAAGTGACGCGCCAAGGGGGTAAAGCTCCACGAAGGACACCCAGCGGAATCCGCAGAGCTCGGCGAGTTATCCCATCTGAATTCGATCCGTGTCGGTGCTATCTCCTCTGTGTATCACTCGCGCCAGGTATAAATCATTTTTTACTCAAGCGCTCCTCGGCGATTATACGCGCGATGCAGAGGGAGCCGGCCAGTCTTGCTCATCAATGACGGCCAATCTAGCCCCGTTGGCAGATGGAACGCGTTTAACACCCGCGCGCGGAACGCAAACACTCGAGCCTCGCCGCGAACGGGCGGGCCTGTTGCGGTTGCTCGCCGATCGAGATCGAGCTGATATTGTTGCTGGTTGTGCAGCCTCTTTCGCCGGCCGACGGGGAAGAGAGAGAATCTAAATGGCGCCGGGTATCGGGAGCGCGGCCGTTGAGTACGCGTCGAGCGTGAAAACCTAACGACGCGGTAAATCTCGCGGAGGATATTTGCGAAACGCGATAAGCAACAAGCTGTTATAACCGCTGATACCTTTATCGAGGCCGTCATACTTCGATTGGGGAATAAACACCGCCTCGTATCTTAGGCGCATTCCACGGGGAACGCTTTTAACGGGAGGAAAGAGGTCCAGCGCGTTTCAGGCAGCCTTGAGCACGGAGCTTGAAACGCAGTCGAACGCGGAGACTGACAGGTACGTGGATGTTGACGAAGTAGACGATACCTTGAACCGATTGGGCAGGCCACCTACGAAGGGACCACCCTGAATTTTTTTCGAGGAACCAGAACAGCCTGAAGGCTGAATTTTGGGGTTCAGGTTGGTGTAATGAAAGGAGATCTCATCGACGTCCCCTGGAGGTGACGTCTTCGAGGAACGCTCTAGCTGCATCCTCGGTTCACGTGCGCGAAGGTGTTCATTATGCATTCCCCGGGGTTTAGATCGAAAATACTGTTCGCGGCTGGGATCAGATCAATTGGCAGCTCTGGGCCACTTCTACAACCGTGAATTATATCAGACAGGATCACTATGTTAACGTCATATTGGATTGCCTCTCTATTTGAGCGCGGAGTGGTGATCTATTAGGTTAACTGTGTACTTGCAAATTTGCACGAGGAGGTAAATCAAACGCGCATAGTAGCCCTGAGCGGCCAATTGACTGTTCCCGTTGCAGTTATGAATGTTATGATAGCCAGGTCTGGGTTAGTTTATTGTTAGACTGAAACGCCCAAAGTATATTAGAACCACGAAACGTGAAAGTATTTTAAGAAACTTTACCAGGGATATTCAGGCGTAAGGTGTCTCAAGTAAACTGGTATCAATTTTCTGCAATTGAGCCGAGCAAATGTTACAGTAACAACGTAGAAAGAGCACCGGTCACCCGGACGAGCACTGACACGATTACAGTCGAGTGGACCTACGATCGGCGAAGCGATCTACGACGAGCACTTAACGCGTGCAGGCTGCAGCTGCAACTGTGACTCTTCGTAGATCGTCCAAAGGATAGCGACGTCGCCCTCGGCCAATAGTCGCTCACGATTCCCGCGGATTTATTGCGCCAAATGATACGTCCACGCAACGATTACATTTCTGCACGGCGTGTCTGTTATTGCGGCTGCTCGCCGTCTCCTTTTGCATCCGCGTGCATCGACGAAAATACCGAACAGAGCCAAGGACGGGATCGATCGACCGCGACTTATTGTGCATGCCCACCGAACTAGTCTCAATTCGAAAATCTGATAAGACTCGAACGTTCCTGTCAATGGTCGCGCGCCAATTACTCGTTGCCTCGAAACAATGGGATAAAATTTGAGAGGTGGTATCATCCCCCAAATATACAACCGTGCCAAGATAAAAAAACATGTAGAATTTGTTATTTTTCGGTCTTCTAAATTCTCTAAAACGTATCTAAAAATCGAAACCATCGCAGGCGGACACGTAGATGCCTCTCCTTGTCAGTGTTACTCGACGAAGGTTGCTTATAAGGGTGCAAGGAGTGGAGGAAATTATATTTCAAAGAAATTGTTCACTGGCTAAGAACTTATATAAAGGATCGCAACCAAAGAACGAAACGTTGGAATTAATAACTATTAAAATTGCACAATAGCTTTTATTGATTTTTAATTGACCGAACTAGTGCGCCGACATCATTCTCGATTATTGGAATTATTATATAAAGGGTGTATCATAGCGATACCGCCCCTGTGCACGAATTACACAAAAGAGTGCCATAGACCATATCGATGGATCGATTTAAGAATAAGGAACTGTAAATATCTTCTAAATGTTCCACCGGACTCGATTTCCAGCGAAATACCCTCTCCACTGGAAGAAACTTAGGGAGAAGAAAGAAGCTTGTGGTGGTATCAGCGAATGATTTGCAGCCCGCTCCATTAAATCGGGTTAATAGAGGAAGCGATAAACCGTATCTTCTCTCAGACCCATGAGAAGCGGGATAAAACGTTTCCAAGCCACGCGCGTCGGAAGTGGTCGAAGGAACGATCGTTTTCACGAGCAGCGTGCCGTCATAAACAATTGCACTTAAACATGGTGCTCGCGGACTCGTTGGAGAGCTGGCCTAAGTAAACGATGGAATTAATGGTGGACCAACAACGAGCCTCCTCAAGCGCACCCAACAGGACACTTCGCCTAACGACCGCGATCTAATTTCATTTCGCACTCCTTAACGCCTCTAATATGCGCATTTTATGTGCTGGTTGCTGAGAAGCATGCACACGAAACATTCCACGGAGATCCGCGTGAAATACCGCAGGTAGGTACTTTCTGGAGTGGTCGAGGAATATGAAGAACGCCATGCAATTCCATTACTTTGATTTTGTATCAGATGCTCCCGAGGGCGCCGCGTCTCCGTGAAATACAAATTTTGCAGAGACAAATTCTCGTTCGTAGAACGAGATTACAAGCTTCTCCCTCCGACACACCCAAACTTTGAATCCCCAGCGCTCGTTCTCCAACGCAATGATTTCATCCGTCCGATTCGCTTCAAGCTGTTTAATGATCTCACGCGTGCATCTTTACGGCACGCGGGGTAGATATCCAGGCGTCGCTGGGCGCCATATTTTCCGCGAAAGGGAGCAATGGAATCCACTGAAACGAGGCGATACGTTTTATCATCGTTAATATCATTTCGCGCTCTCGGTTTCCTCCCTCTTCCACTGGCCAGCGCTGATCTCTCGAATCCGTGCGCGTGCACCAGGTTATACGCGTATTAATAAACGGGGATCGCGGTCCGCCCGTCGAGGTGAATATGGTAATTAGATTCTCTCGCGGGGACGTCATCGCTTCAGCCGGTTCTCCCTTCTTTCTCCTTTCTCCCCCCTCAAGACGCGGTTCAGTTCTTCATTTTCCTCCCTTCCGCTCACGCCCCTCTTTTCCTCTCCATTCACAGAAGGATGCAGATTACGCGACGGCTTATGGTAGTAAAATTCGCGATCGACCGGTTTCTATTCATACGATCGCGGCAACTGGGGCCCCCTCGTCATCTTTGGGAGGCAGAGAACCGGCCCCCCGGTGGAAGAAGAACCGGCAAGACGTCGCGAAACGGAGAAAGAGAAAGGGAGACGGTGCGGACGAATTACTCGTTTGACGGCCTTATAGAGATTCATGGGACGCCGATGGGAAGTGGGCACCCAGCCAGACGGAATATACCTTCTTCGGGGCACAGAAACAAGAATGAAGCGGGGGCGTGGTGGCTCCACAGAACTGCGCGTACCTTCTATACCCACAGACCAAGACGTAAAGAGCAAGATGAAATCGCTAAATTCAATATTCCCCAAACAATTGAAAGTATAGTAAAACTCAATAACTTTAGACTGACAGCACTCAATTGTAATCAAATATTTGATCACGTTACATCACACTCCAAGGTTCGCAAAAAAATGCGGCGCAGTGATTCATCGTAATCAATCTTTTACAAAATTATTTACATTAAAAGTACGATTATTTCACCTTAGATGGCAAGTAAGATCGCAGTCGGTTGAGGTCGCAGCAGCCACTAGTGGGTACAGTTGAAGTCCGACCGAAATCTCTGCGGAGAATCAATTCCGTAGATCAGCGAGTAGAAGAGGCACGAGATATTGCCGGGGGAAAGCTTGTGCAGGTCCCGAGTAACGCGCGAGAGACGAAACGCGCGCGCTCCGCTCACCGGGAGCACAGAAACGGCACTGTACGTTGCAAATGCCGCACGGATGCTGATCACTAACCACTACCACCGCCGTCATCGCGATCAGCATCAACCACCACCACCGGCTACGTCATCGCCGTCGTTCACCAGCACACCGACGACTGCCAGGCTCTATCGTCATCGTCATTGGAGGCAGGCCTCGTTTCTTCCTACGCGAGAAGCCGCCGCGGCGAACTTTTCGGTTCTGCCCTCGCGCCCGACCGGCGAACAAGCACGTACCCACGCGCGCAGCACCGTGAAACGATGCGTGTCGCAAGCTTCTTGCTCGCGGAGCAGCGTGCTCCGAAAGCTTCCGTGTGCGTGTCCTTCTCTCCCTGCACGCAATTATGAATTAACGTTGATTGCATCTGCGGGTGTAATACACTCGTGACTGGGGAACACGGAGGTGTTGGTGCCTTTTGACACGGTTATTGATGGACAGCGTCTGTCTGGTGACTTATATCACGCGGATTTTAATGAGGCCCCTTGGATGTCGCTGTCTCCTTGCCAGTTCTGTCAGATATCTTCAGAGTGACGCTGCAATTAGTAGTACGGAAAGACCTGACTTTTTCTGAGAATAAACGCTCTCTCGAGGATTCTAGGTGCTTCTAAAATAGAAACTCTTGAAATTTCTATAAATTCAGGCATTTGGGAGCAAAAATCGACTAATCCACGTTGAAGAAAATTAACTTTTCCTATTCTATAAGATTAGTACATCCTATTAAAACATATTATTGCTACTAACCCGTTTTTGGTCTCAATGCCTCAATTCTAACTAGAACACTTGATCTCCGTCGATTCAGATCTCGACTCATCTTCTCCCATCCGTTGCTTCTCTAAGAGCCCCCCTTCACGTGGTTCGTAGTTCCTGACCTACGTAAGCGTGTGTGAGCCAGTCGCGTGTACTTTCGAAGCGGGTATTGCGTGTCCGCGATGGCCCCTCTACTCATTCGACTGGCCTCCAGTCTCCAGTCCTTCTACGGCAACACTCCGCTCAGCACGACCTGGCTTCAGCGTTGTCCTCGCCGTTGGTCGATCGCTCGTATCGATATTTCGTGCGTGCACGCGGCAGAAACGCGCCGCTTGGACCGAGCCTACCAAGGAAACGGTACTCCCAACGTGCCCGAGCGACTAAATTCGGTACTTCGCTCTGCGCTCTGTCGCGGAACGTGGTGACGAGCTGTTTTCG
Organism: Andrena minutula; assembly: GCA_929113495.1. NCBI lineage: Eukaryota > Metazoa > Arthropoda > Insecta > Hymenoptera > Andrenidae > Andrena > Andrena minutula. Next base: position 26,009,374 of record OV815994.1, on the reverse strand, counting down.
TACAGGTTATCCACTAACACGCGGTCACTGCATCAACAATGGACTCAAACGCTGAAAACGATGCTAAAGATTCGCTGAACGTGTGCTCTTGACGTTCCGCAGGAGAATATTGAAGCTGTCAGAGTAAACATGAGTGAAAGTCCGTTCGTTTTCAGGGTAATCGGAATCGTGACTCTGAGATTGATCCTCTCAAGTTGTTTGACCACTTAGCATATTGTGGGAAGGCGCATCTCTGTGCAAATTATACATCAGCTTCTATGTTCTAGTTAGCACTCCGACAAATTAATTTTATCCATCCGTTCACGAGTAACGCTTGGTATACCATCCGCGACCATGATGACTGCTGTGTTAACACTGTTTCGTTGGGCTCTATAAATCATTTCAGGCTCGCGCACGGACACGGGCAGACCCATTTCCAGAGAATATTTCATGCGATACGAAAATGGCCGCAACTGTGGAAACTGGGTCAAGTAGAACATCTATTTATACCAACTGTTTTTATTATTTTTTACGCGCCGTGGCCACTCAAGAAATGGCATTGCGAGTGTATTCCGCACGTAGGAGCCGCGGAAACTTTATTTCTGTATGTGAAACTCTGCTACATTTCTAAAATTCTTAGATTCAGATCCTCAATTTTCGATATCCTCAGACTACAACGATTTTAGATCCACTTTGCTCACGTCACCACTCGGGACACCTTGATACTTCTCTCAGAAGGACCAAAATCCACCCAGAATGAAGCATACACCTGTCCAAAGTAAAGTCCATTTCCGTTATTCCCTGAAGCATCCAATTCTAAGACCGTCATTTCAAACCTCGACATCCCAAGATCTAAGGAACCCGAGATTATCGTTCATCCTAAGATCTCGGAACCGGGTACTTCGCTCCCGCGCAAAACGGAGAATAATCGAGCGCGCCGGCTGCAATAGTCGTCGACTTTCAGCGCACGTAAGCACAATCGTGTCCGTTCGAATGCCCGGCGTGTAGTTACATATCGCGTTGAGGTGTTCGCCGTTTTAATCGAGATCCGTGCAAATCGCCGCGGAGACCGGTAGCGCCTCCGTGCAAATGAATGGCCGGCAATTAATAATTCATCATCCACTGGCGCGATTGCGCGCGATGAAAGGCCGCGTGCCGGCTAAGAACGAGTAGGTACCCTGCCGGCTGTTGCACGCTCGATGCGTGCATGCTTGCAAAGGACACGTGCCATAACGCGTAATACGCATCTATGCGGGCTGGTTCCGGCTGGGGAATGTGTGCTTGATCGTGTCGCGCGATGACTGCTAATTGTCAGGATCTGACAATAGTAGAGTAATTACACCTCCATTGCTGTTCATGTATCCATTTCGTTTGCAGGTTTCGTAACGTCCACCCCTTCTGCTCGGACTAACAATTCTTCTGGGCGATAAAATCCTGTACTCCTCTCGAAATGATGTTCCCATTTGCGCGGTAGCTCGTGACAGTTTCTAGCGTTAATGCTTCCTCTGGGGACGTAGCTAATGATACGTAGATTCTAAATTGCCCTATTATGCGAGGTGACCATTTTGATTGCAGGCAAGTTGACTTCGCTGAGGTTGGTGCAGATTGTTCTGGTTAGCAGTGAACTTTCTGTGGGATTATTTCAGAGACTCTTTTCTCTATCCTCGAAGAGATGTTTCTTCACGAAGAGACTGATCAGAATAGCAATGTATACAATGTAGTAACAGCTTCCGATCATAGGCTAATATTATCCAGCCTCGCCAGAGATCGCGTAATTCGAGATGCTGCATCGAGATTGTGGTTGTAAAATACGCGTGCCGCGAGGCACAAACAACATGTGTAAGTTTCGAGTCGGTGTCAAGTATGCCGGCACGCATTCGCGAGAATCATACGTGACACTCGTAACGATCACCAATCACGTTCACCGTCGTGCTCGATTCGTGCACGTGTGCCACTCCAGTCGTCATACAAGATCTGTGTTAAATAAGTGCAGGGCGAGCCAGATCACTGGTAGCCTAATAATAGTCCGGCCTGGAGCAGAGGTCAGACCGCATAATGGGCTCATATGTCACGCGAAATTTACATAAATGCACCGCGCAGGGTAACTAGATCGCTGATGAGCACGATCATTGCATGTTGCTTGTGCATGCGGAATTGCAAGGTGGCCGCGTCAACTTCTAGCTCTGTACTTTCGAAACCGCAGCATCGTCGATCGCATACAACGTTCTCGAATGGCTGCGGATTGTTTTCAGTCGCATGTTCCAGGGACTTTGGCATTGGGACTGTGAATATCCAAAGAGTAGGCAGTCCTACGAGTTTCAATAGTTCTACTAGCTCGAATGCTCCCAGGCTGCAAATTCCAAAGCTCCAAAGTTTAAGACACAACGATTCGATTCTAGTAGTTTGGAAAATACGATTATTGGAGCCTCCGTGTTCGAAAGTTCAAGATACAATGGCTAAGTTGACGTAGTTTAAAAGTATGATCACTGGAGCTTCTGCGTCGCGAAGTTCTGAACTTCGCGATACGAGGATTCGATGCCAATAGTTCAGAGAGGTCAATGGCCAGAGTTCTGGCTCACAGTTTTTAGTCATTTGAATACTAATTACTTTCTTCAAGGCTTTCTTGAGAAGTGACTAGTAGAAGTGAAGGGGAAGGGGAAAACAGGGAATGTCACGAAACAGCTTTATCGAGAAAATTAAGTATTTTCTTCTCCTGCCAAGTGGACATTACCTGTTTTTAACCAATGCACCAAAACTTTAATGTTATCTTATGGAGGCATTTTGAACTTTATAAGCCTTTATAATTCGACAATTCTATAGTACTAGTTGCCATCAACAAAATCTTAATATATAAAGCAGAAAGCTTCTATATGTTTGTTTGTTGGCTTGTCGCCTAAAAACTTTCGAACGATAAACTCTCGGATCACGAAATATGCCTCAGCTCATCATAACTCAAATGAATGTGATCATTCTCACAAAAATAATTTTTTTTACAAAATCAGAATTTAAAGAGTGACACAAGAAATAGCCTCTTTTCTGGTCCCACGATTTTGGAACTGAATTTTATACGAATTTTATACCTTATGATGAGACACCAATCACACGAAATTTTCAAGTTGAGGTGACAATTAGTTTCTGAGATATAGGAGGTCAAAGAAGTGAAAATTCGTTAACACGTCAGCTCATACGCTTCAATGTACGGACTTTTATGTCAGTCCGATAATTTAAACAATTATTTCCAGGGGTTTTGCTGGCTGCTAACAACGAATTTGAACTTAGATTTTCAAAATTCACAATGGCCAATTCAATATGGTGAACGATATATTTAAAAAAGGGACCCACTACACGGACATTTATATTTTTTTATTTTTTTAGTGAATTTTGAAAATCTAAGTTCAAAGTCGTTGTTGGCAGTCAGTAAAACCCCTGGAAATAATTGTTTAAATTATCACACTGACATAAAAATTCGTACATCGAAGCGTATAGGCTGACGCGTTGTCGAATTTTCACTTATTTGACCTTACATATCTCAGAAACTAATTGTCACCTCAACTTGAAAATTTTTTGTGATTGATGTCTCATCATAAAGTATCATTTGGCACAAAATTCAGTTCCAAAATCGTGGAATCAAAAAAAGGCTAAAAAAGCCCCCTTTTTTGGGTCACTCTTTCGGGCGAAGCCGAGTAGTAAAGCTAGCATGCTATAAGTCGCAAAATCACGAAAAATGGACATTCCTCGTTTTTCCCCTTACCCTTCAAGTGAGGGCATAGAAAGATAAAGAGAACCTCTTGGACGATTTCCGAAATGCAACCTATCCAAAGTCTACGCATCGACACCTGTACTGTAAACCCACTCCATATCAAAATCCCTAACGGCTTTCTTATCTCACCAATTAATATCTAGATCATTCATCACACTGCCACTGAATGGCAACGTGCAAAACAATTTCGTTGACAGACGAAGGCTCCCAAAGGTGTTGGCTCGATTAGCCGGGCAAAATATCGCGATATCTCGATTATCGAAAATCGTAACCGGCCGCATGTATGATTCATCGTCGGTAAATCCAGATCGTTGTTGTTGTTCCACTGCCACCAGCTCGCGCCCGTCCGAGCGTATCGTGGCTATTTCTACTGTCGGCCAGTGACGAGGACAGAACGAAAAGTTGGTCAGCCACCGTTGGCGCGAGTGGTAGTGGTATTCCTAGGTAGCGGATCTGGGACAAGGACGCGTGCACGAATCGTGCGTAAGGCGACCAGGCGACACGCAACGCGAAGACGAAACACCAGGAAACGGATCCGGACCGTACTCTCCGCCCGATACAAATGAACGCAGCTGCGATATTGCCGCGGAATTGCTAGGATAAATCACAGGGAGAGCAACTGGATACGAGACTTTCATTCCGAACCAATTGCATCGTTGCTCACTGAATTTCAGCTGACCCCATATCTCTTCAAAGTTTATGGGATATCTCCACATGCTTCTACCTTATTCATCGAGGACGGAAATTACAGTGCACGATCAGGATCGTCGCAGGATTAACACGTTCTGAACATAGCGGCAACCATAATGTAGAAAATAAACCTTAGTGTTTTCATTTAGAACGACTATAACAGTCCCCACAACATCGCGTGTCGGGAAAGAATTTTTTTAAAGAAGCTTGAAAAATGCGATGAAAAAGCTGAAAATATTCTGAGTATTACTTCAAACATATCTTAATATACGGGCAAAAAGCTGGAGAATATAAAATTATAGTCTTTGTTAAATAAATTCCTGAAGATGGCGTTGTAAAACGGGCGATTACACTAGAGTTCTGCGGATGTCAGTCGACAGCGTCCTTAATTCCATCCTGCTACGTCCAAACAGCTATTTCCTAGTCTCGTTCCTTCCGCGAAAGCCGTTTGGATCCTCTAAACATTATTCTTGGGATCCATAAAGGATCAATTCGTGAAGATTTAAGTGGCAGCGTGGGTATCATTGGAAACAAACGTACGGGCGGATTTTGTGGAAGGGACGGGCACAGACGCATTCCTCCTATCATTTCGCGTGATGTATTGGTAGCAAACGAATGCCTCCGTTCCGACAGGATTTATTTTTATCCCTCTGTGGAGAGACAAAGCGCGGGCGCTGCACGCTGACTCTCAAAAATCGTTTCCACGGCTCGACCTCAGCCTTTTGTTCGGTCCCTGTCGAAGAAATTGCGCGGCAGAAACAGAAGAGAAAACCTTCGCCGGCCTGGCGAGAGGCAGAGAGAAAGAGAGAGCGGGGGTGGGGACAGAGAGAAAACAGAGACAACAGGCCATTGTCTTGTCCCTCGGTCGTACGTCTTCCTGCTGTTACGTCACCATTGTTTACTCCAACCCCGAGCACAATCTCTGCTCCATTCCTTTTCTACTTTTATATTTCGTCACTTCGATACCCATTGTGCAAACGATTCGCCCTTTTATGGCGGGCTTTAACTAATAGGGCACAGGGGATGACTTTGTGCCACCGTGACCCATCGAATTCTGTAGGTAGAACTGTGGACACTCGAGTGTGGAATTAGTCAGGAAGGCAAAGAAGTAGTCATCAATCCTTGGAAACGGGCTGAATCTCTCATCCACTGACAGGATATTCGCTTCTGTAATTTTCTTTCAACCCGATCTCAATCTCTTCTCTCAATTCCTGCACATCGTTCCTCTAAATTTGAATCTGTTTTTTCTTATATCGCGGCACGTTATTATAACTCCTTTCCTGCTACTATGCAGTGCGGCAGCACATTTTCCAACAGTTTTAATTTTCTTACTTTACTTTACTCTTTGTGTTATCCTCATGTTTAGCTTTAAGCCTTAAGTTAACTTTAGTTTAATTTATTCTTAACGTTTGTTATGTTTGTTGTTATTGTCTCTATTTTAGTTTAGTTTATAGTACGCGGTTAGGCTTCTCAACAGTGTTACCACTGCAACCTCGCCTTTATTTTTATTGTCTATGCCATCTGTAAAATTGAGGTTTCTTTTTTTTCTTTGAGTAATAAAGACGATTAATAATAATATATAAAATATTAATACTTCTACAGACCTCAACTTTCAAAACACTGTAAGTGCCAATAATCAAAATATATATTATAGTATTATTATCATTTGCACATAGAACATTTTCCTACAAAAAATATTTGTTTAATTTCGGGATTTACAGTGTGTTCTACCAGGACTCTTTAATTGTATGAAGAATAGTAATGTTAGGTTCTTTCAAAGAATAAATCGAATCCCTCGGTCTACTATTTAATTCTCAATAAGAATCTACCATATCCATGTTCCAAACGAGTCGTGATGGCTACGCTATCCCAGCAGTCTAAACGCCTGGCAAAGGTCAGGATTGCAACGGCTGGGACAACAAATTGAAAGCGGCGAGGAAGGCAGAGAGCCTGACAGATCGCGTTGCCCCTCTAAAGAAATATTACCATCGGTAAATGGTGCAAACAGTCGAACAGCGGGGGACTAGAAATCGCGGAGAAAACCAGGCGTAATTATGACATTCTACTCGATAATATCGAGTAGCGTCCCTCGCAAGTGTCCGTCGCGGTGAAATCTTTCGCGCCGTGAACGGAAGTGGTTCGCATCCGCGTCGGGTACCATACACGGCTCGTTTTTCCAAAGATTACCGTCGGTTTACACCTTCCTAGAACAGACTTTCCTGCGCTCCATGTCGTTTCTCGGAGGGACAGTAGCTGCAAGAGTCTGGTTTACCTGTTTTGGATTCGAAGTCCCTGTTCCCGGCGCGACTGCCTTTTCAGCGAATAAATTCGATACTCGCGATGGAAATGGAAGAAAGAAGAAGAATAATCCTGATCAAAATTCACGCACAAGGAAATCCTATCCATCCTGCTCCTAACTCTCTCGCGCTGCCGATTCTTGGGACTGAAACAGGAGTAGAATGTTTCTCTTACTGTATATGCGGCCCGCCTCTTTCTACCACCTTCCAAGAACTCCGTGCTCCCTCGTCGCCGGGCCGAGGCAGCCGAAATCGGTTTCGAATCGAAGCTGCGATCAGATTGCACAAGCAAACCCGCCATAAAACGGAAACAAAGCGCGCACCGGGTGGCTGGCGCGAGCGTAAACAGAATCGCGCGCACAATTGCCCGTTGGAAAATCAGGGGATCGGTCCGAGACGTGGAGCGGCGTAGAATCGCGTGAAAACTATTAAGCAGCGTCTCGTTTCGACGCGTCCCGACGACCAAGAATAAACCGACGTCCTCCCCACCGCCGAAACCACCTTCTATAGATCCCCCTTCGTCGACCAACTTTCAAACCACTCGCTACCTGGTTAACGAGATTTTGCAATTCGAGGAGAGTAATCCTGTAAGGAGATCGGCGACCAGCGCGGTGTACACTATTTCGCCGTGTGTGGGTGAAAAGACTGGCCGCGAAAGTAATCAAGACTTAAAGTGGTTACAAGTGAACCAAGTTCCTTGGTCCACGAGTTTTATCGCCCCCCTTTCCTTGGTATTCATCGACGACCCGCTTTCAATACGAAAGTTTATCGTTGGGCGGGGAGTTACCGAAAGGCGATCGTTTTCTATAAATTCGTGGGTCACCGCCCGAGCGGAAGAAATTTAACGATCGCTTCCTTCGCCGTATATTTCAGCCGGGGACGGGGCCTCGGGGTTGAAGCTTCTCTTTAAAGGTAGCTGAGAGAAGGATATGTCGAGAAAGGGAGCTGTAAGAAAGGGGAGAAAAGGAATGAAAAATATAGGACAAGAATCCTTTGAAGGGTAGTAAATAAGGTTGAGCTTCACTCGAGATTGTTTAAGTTTTTGTAGTAAGCGGTGAATATCTTTATTCCGACGGCGATTACTATTATCCTTTGATTATTCAGTGCCTCTAATTGCGTTAAATCGACTATGGAACTTCGGAGAGTGGCGAGGAGGGTGGGAAAGAATGGGAACGGTTGGAGACAAGGAACCGGGAGGGGCGAGGGAGGAAATGAAAGGGGACGCTCGTAATAATCGCCCGCGGTGCGAAAAACACTGTTCCAAAGAGCACAGCTCACCGTTTCCTCCTTGATTCAAGGGGCGTGCTCTTAATTTTAGATTTCCACGTTGCCATAAGGTACGAGCCCCTCCCACTTCCTCGCCACCGTTCGCCTAGACCCAAGTGGAGCAGGAGAAATTGATAGAGCAGATGTAATAAAAGTTGGTGGAGCAGAGAAACACCACCTGGAGGACAAATCTCTTTGAGGGCACTTTGCGTCTACGACCCATTCGGGGAAATGAAATAAGTGTTTGTGAAATTGAGAAACTTCCCTTGAAATAGGGAAGTTGCTTGGAAAAAAGTAAAGGACTGTACTTTACAAAATATTTGCTTTTTTGGATCGTTTCATCTGGCACTTTCTCAGTTTCACTCGTTTAATCAAATTTATTCCCCTGCTTTTCTATTCAGTGATCGTGAGAACAGACTAATATTGTCACAAGTACCGTCGACTCTCAATGATCCGAAGACACGGAGGAATTGGTACGAAGAGAACGTTATTCTGTCGACGTCTGGCGTAAAAAGTTTTCGTGTTGGCTCGTGCATCACGTAGCTCATCAGGTCGTTAAAGTCGATCGTTCGTGAAGACAGAACGACGCTCTTAGAATCTTTTTTTCTATCGCGTGGGTGCACCGTGTGGGTTCCCATAATGTGGACTATTTTACTTTTCAAGGTTCGAGTTGAATGAGTTACGCCTCTCCATCGAATGTGAAGCAAACTCCAATAATTTGACAAATATAGTCGCGGAAATAATTCTTTAAAGTATCACAAGAAGGGTAAAAGGAAAACTAAGAATGTCACAAAACAGCTGTATCCAGAAAATTAAATTTTAATACTTTAGTCCACCATTAAAGAAACAAGGTTTAATAAATTTATCTTGATTTTTCATAACACGAAGCTTATACTCTAATTAGATATCCAAAAAAGTAAGCAATAAAATAATAACTGTTTTACATTATTTTAATATTATTTCACGTTTGAAAAGGCCAGCATACTAAAACGAAATAAAAATTTTCCACTTCTATTATTATCAAAACACCGAAAGCCACTCATTTTGTTAACTCTGATTCGACAGTTCTGTGGTCCCAGTTGCTACCAAAAAAATCTGCTATAAATCGCACAATCACGAAAAATGGACATCTCCTGTATTTTTCCCCTGATCCTTCAAAAGATTCTCCCCATGTATAACAATCAGGACCTATATTCCACGATCTGTATCACACAGAATGCAGGTACACACTCTATTTCGATACATTCCATCAGTAACAAAAGCCAGAAATGAAAACCTGTCGCGAACGTGACGCAGCTTGTCAATAACAGGAAGAAAATCAGCATCGCGCGGAGGAAGAATAACCAATAGAATCGATTCCCTTCACATCTCTGACAGTTTTCAGTTTCCTACATTTCCAGGGTTATCAATGTAATCACGATTGATTTGGTTTTCGGTCGCACCCACGGCACGACCGAAGGGGTGATTGTTGCCATTGCGGTCAATCTACTTCGCCGTGCAATCGGCCCAACCCATCTCCTTCTATTTATCCGTTTCACCCCCGATGTTTTATCCGCGCCCCCGATACACGTGCCTCTGTATTCTCCCCCCAATCTTCGTCACTTTCAGCCTTCGCGAGCTAGCAACGCCGACGTAGCCATCGCCGGCAATTTGGGTCACAGCTTTATTGGAAGCATGGGCCGATCGTTAACGAAACGAATTGAATCGGGAGTCGACTCCTAGTTCTGTCTCGTTCCTTTCCATCGCTTTTGACGGACGCGTCGCGGTGACGTAATCGTTCCGAATATTCGAAACGGTTCGGTGAACCGGAGGTGGAGCCGCGTGGGCGCGCGACTCGCTTCGTTTCGTTTAACGTAGGTCGGAATTCGGGCAGGGGGAATCGAGTACCAGCCGAGGACTCGCTCGCGGCACGATTGCTCTTGAGAAAATATCAAGCGAACCCACCCGTGCACCACATTTACCCCTAACAATTAAAATCAGCCCTCGAATTTTTCATATTCCTCTCTGCGAAGTAATACAACCCGCGCGCCGGCATGAAATTAACTGGAGCAAATTCACTTCATCCCCTTTCGTCGTACAGTTCTCGAGGGATAGTATCCGACAAGATAAACGTAGTCCCTCCACTTCTTGCCTACTCCTCGAGCTTTCAAAGCGAAACGTATAGGACGACAAAAAGGCAGGTTTCCGTAACGAACGGGGAAATCAAATGCACAAAAGCTTCTTACTGCACGGACCTTGCCCACCCGTTTGCTTCGACCTTTGATCTATTTCAGGATAAAGTGTCGCCGCGATAAACCGCCGTCTCTCCTTCGCCTGGCGGGACGTATTTCCGGCGGCGTTAGTCAGCCAGCTTAAATACACCGCATTAACTGCTAGATTTTCGTCTCTGTCCGATTCCCACCCAACCCCCTCGATCGCCGCTTCCCTCCCCAACGGCGGAGCCAAGTTGTATATCTGACTGGTTCTCACCGACAGATCGAGGTTAATTGGCCACCATTAGGGCGAAAATTAGCGCGAATTAGTCTACGGGCGATGAGTACCGTCACTTGAATTACAGTCGGACAGTTTCGAGCTATCAGTTAATTAATCATACGACGGGAAACTTTACCCTGCGAACTTCCGCGTAAGCGTAAAAAATCCCTCACGAATCCGAGACTTCTCTAACGCGTTTCAATCACATTTTTTTAAACTAAGGAGCCATTTATAATTCCCAACACAGAACCACGTGGAAATCCCTGGGACAAGGGATAAATTCACGCGAGAGCGTTGTCCGTTCGCCTTTCTCGATAGCCTTCTCTAATCCATCTTCAGTAGACTCTAAACAAGCCTCGTCACTGACCTCGCGAGTAACCCGATCTAAGACAGAGTTGTAGCAATTGCACCAAATTGGACGGTCGCGTTGTAATCTACTCTAATCTAACTTAATCGACCGTCTTGTTCTGTGGTCGTGGCTCTGGTAGCCAGAAGCTATCGTTAATCGAGCTTCTTGAGATTCTTTGCGATGTAGCTAGATGCTTTTTGTGACAATAGAGGGTGGAAATGGATAAAATGAATATGTTACTCACCGTCGTCGCTGATTTCGAGATTCGTGTAACTGTCCCAGTGGAGGATGGGGTCGTGGTGAGCGGAAGCGTGAGGCACAGCTGGCGTCGGAGCTGGCACTGGACCGTCCTGCCGTTTGGCGTCCATGGCGAAGTAAAGGGTCACCACGCTATCAGGCGGGCAGCGAGGATCGTCGCACGCCACGTCCAACTCGGATCGAGGGAAGGACACCACGTTCTCCGTGATTACGCACGTGTGGAACTGCGGCAATAAACGAACCATTCATTTAGATATGGGGCATAACCATCATGTTTTACGTAATCATAGCGCCTCTCGACGTTCCTGCTGATTCCGTGTATAACGAGACACGGAAGAGCGATAAGATCTTGGTAATTACATGCTACTTGAACTCCGGGGTAAATGGTGTTTGAAAGTTCCTTAATCGATGAGTTAGTTAGTGATGCTCCTTTAGTATTAGAGGTAGAATAATTTCTGGGAATTCTCGTTGCATAAAGTGTAAGAAAGGTACTTAGTTCAAACTTTTTTTGCGTACCTGTGGGATTCTATATTAATATGTAAGCTTTGCTAGTCTAATTCGGAAAGGAATTCATTTTGACTTACCTGTAGGGAGAACATCACTTCCCGGCTCTGCTTCGAGTACACCCTGTGGTAACATTTCACCAGAATGTCTCCCCTCAGACGGAGACCGCCGAGATTAACCGTGAATTCCCGCGCATTCGTTACGGAGTAGAGATCCGAGGTGTAGACGGGCGTGAGGCCTTCGTATACCTTGAGGAATGCACGGCAACCAGTGGGCTCGAACAGCGGAACACCGAGAACCGTGAGGTGCGTTAAATAGAGAGGTGACTGGCTGATCCTCAAGGAGCCGGAGAGCAGGCCACTGAAGTACTTGATGTACCTGCGAAAAGGGAACCAGACGAATCGTTGCGCGTCACTTCTAGAACAATGGTGACAGTGACGTTGATAGGACACTCAGCTCTGGGGCCCGAAAGCTTCGCGACAATGGCATTACGACAGATGGCACGGAGCAGCTATTATCATTTTAATAATGTTCCTCGGGAAGCGCATTATTCGCGTTACTTGGGTCAAGGTGAAATGAAATTGCTCACTAGCACTCCCTTTCATCACTAAAACAACTGCCAAGGTGATATATTGTTGGTTTATGTCACGTAATACTCGGGGGAACAAAAATGCGCCAGCCAGCCCGCGACGCTGTGGCGTTAATTCGTGTCTGACCATGACTGAACTTTTCTACTTATTGCGTAGACAAACTTCTTGAGCTATGTGGTGGAGAGCATCGTTAGAAAATGCTAGAAATGAACTGAGAAACGTCTAATAAATGTCTCGGACTGCAATATGGATTCCTGGATTAATTTGTGTCTGACAAGGAATGGCTTGTTCTACTTTAAACGCATCCAGCCTCGTTAGAAATTCTATCACTGTGCACCGTGTAAGATCCTTAGAAAAACGTTATGAAATATTTAAAGAACATATCAGCGATTAACATTTCAATATTAAATCGTGTCTGACCAGGTACAGATCGCTCTACTTCTTAGACGTGCAGAGACAAAATCAATGTGCCCATTTCAACTACAACACTCATTCTATATACATTACATTAGTTTTAAGTGGTTATATTGACAACAGCTGACAGCTGTGCCTCGCTTTTTGCACTCTACATCTACTTTATCATGTTCCACATAATTTCTAACTCTATTATTTTTCTACTTCTTGTTTTTTTATATGTATATTTTTGTGTTTTTTTATCTTCTTGTTACTTTCTTAATACCTACTGCGCGATAAAGAGTTATTATTATTATTATTACGTGGAACATATCACTCCAAAAACGCATTCGCCGCCAGAAATGGTAATATTTCAAGAAAAAGACGGCGAGGAAGCAGAGAATATGTAAATACGATCAGAAATTCCATCACAAAGCATCGGTACCTCTCGCCAGGCAAGATCCTTACGTGCAACATCACCAAAGCAGATTCCATCGTCTTCGATCAGGGGAAAGCTCCCTAAGGTCTCCCAGCGACGGCCCCGCGTAATGGCGATTAATTTCAAGCTTGTAATACACACGGCAAACACGGAAGAGTGGCCAGAACGAGCGGGTTGCCGAAGTACCTGCCGATTATGCGGCATCGTGATCGTTCACGGCCGTAATTTCGCGGGCTCTCTCACGAATCCTCGCGTGTCGCTCGTAACGAAGCAGATACGATCGGCGTCGGTGGCCAGCCGATCCTCCTAATGAAAAAACCTGTTCCCAGTGGCACCTAAGGTGTGCGCACGTTACGCGGGCCGTGTTCGAGGGCTGGCCAGCACCGCCGATAATGGATTCATACGTTCGCGGGACCGCAGCCACGCTAACGACATGCGAATGCCCGTCGCTCGTGGAATTAATGGGGAAACTCGATCGGTCAGGATGCCAACGGGGGAACGAGGAAGGCGAACAGCCGAAGACGACGGTCGAGGGTTGCCTTCAGCGTCTAAATGCAAGGAATCCACGGAGGATCGTTATGTTTGACGATGCTCCGCGTCAACCGAGGGGGATTAAGCTCAAAGGGTGAGCAAGAGTTCGTATCGTACAGCGTTGTAATGTGCACGGATAAATGACCAGAACTGACGTGTTTTTATGGATCAGGCCTCGGTCATGAGAAAACCTAGACTGAAGAAGCTTGTTAAGATATGAATGTACAGTTTACAGAGCTTTCTATAGGGCCCTCATCATTTTTATTCCTGATATTTTATTCGACATTTACTCTATTTATTATTCTGTGCACAGGATGATCTCTTTCACGATTCTACTACCCTTCATTGAAGTAAAGGACAAGGTAATCAGCCAACTAGGTAAGCAAGTATGAGTACTCGAGGCCGCGTAATAGCCTTGAATGTGGAAGTCTATCATGGGATTTACGAGACTGTTATACGACCGTTTAATTTACGGTATGATACTGCGAGTTCTTAGCTTCTGTTTTTTCGAGGACGTCAGACTTATGTTAGAGACGACTCTCTCTCTCTCTTTCTCCTGAGACATTTTCATCCTTTCTGAATGTAAATTTAAACGACACATCTCTGGAATATAAAGTATCTCAAAATTCACTTGGAGAGCCGAAAGAGAGCCGTAACAGCTGTTCGCAACACGCTTTTATGCAGATCTAGCAACGAGTGCAATGGTGTCACGTCACTGTAAACTTGATGTTCAAAGCGCTGAATGAATAGTCAAGGTTGAAATCGCGCCATTCTTGTCCGTGGGAATCGTTACACCATCTCGAGATGGAGATATGGGATATCGCTTGCATCATTTCCGGGATACATATTCTCAGTATCAAATAACTCGACCGATTCTAAAAATCGAGCTGTTCGAACAAAGCTACTTGCCAAGAAAGTGGCATGATTACACAAACACTATCCCTGACATTCATGCCGCGCTCGCTAATTAATGACGTAACGATTTATGTAACCCGGAAAATAGGAAGCCTGTAACGAAGTACACTGAATCACGGGCGTAACGAACGACGACAGGCTCGCAGGATTAAAATAAGCCCCACGGAATAACGTTATTAACTATCCATCATGCTCCTCGCGAAGGAGCCACGCCCGTTGAATGCCATCGCCGTATTATCTGTGTAACTCGGGACTAACGGTCAATAAAGTGAATTTTATCATCGAACGTCAACAGCTAGTAACATCCATGCACCGCGGCCATTACCTTCGATGCGACGGAACCTGCAGGGATCCAATCTTGTCGTCGAGGAATCGCCTCATCGCGAACCTGTCCAGCGCCTGGTCACGTCCACCGCAGATGTTGCTGTAGTTCATGTACGCGCACACCGCCACACCCAATCGTTCTTTGCTTCCCCTGAACAGAGGCGTCCAATGAACTTCCATGCAGCCCTTTCGAGCCGTCTCCGTCCTAAACGGAGGCGGAGGGACACTCACCTTGCGTGGAGGACAACCACGCGATTCGGCGCGCCGTTCAGCCAGGAGTCCAGCTCCTTGCACAGGGCGCACAGTCTTTCCAAACTGGGCGCCAGGCCCTGTGGCCAGCCTGCCTCTCTGGTGTTTGGCTCCCCTGGGCGTCCAGGCGACGACAGGTTGAATATCTGCGAGTTAAATAATTTTATGAGAGCTGGGATCGAGTTGGGTGGATGTGCTGGTAGTCGAAATTGATATTAATCGATATTTTTTAATGCAAATTCAATAGCATTCATTGGGTGATTATAAAAATTTATTTAGAGAATAAAATACAGTTCTCTTTGGTTTTTACAAAGCTCCTTCTTTGGGGGTGCCAGGGCCCCTTGGGCCCCCTCTGAGTGCGCCACTGGGGGAGTTGATGATGCTAATTTAGGGTTAAATGTATAGCACGACACGGGGTGTAAATGTTATACGAATGTAGGGCATTCTTTCACAGAATTTCTTAATTTTCTATTTCACGGATTTTTGTTATTATACTGAAGATAATCCATTGCAGAGTACGCGATCTCGTTATTTTGTTATAATTCTAAGGATACTGCTCGTATGACCCACGTTCTCGTAACACTCTTTCCTCCTCTCGTACCACAAGCCCCCACAAAGTGTTCGGCGGGCACAGAATATAGGATATTAAGCAATTCGAATGCAAGCGCACAGTATTATGCTAATCAAGTTCAATAAAGGTTATCTGCCGCCGATTATCGTGCCATCGTTCCATTTAATGGCGGCCATTATTTAATAAAAACGTTACGCCGCGCGGTCGGCCATTAATTCACCATTCTCCCCGATACTCACCATATAATTATTGGCGTGCTTCCCTCGCAGGAGCGTGGTGGCGTGCTCGAGGACTCCCTGCGCATCCTCTTTGTACCAAAGAGCAATGATCCTCTCTGTGACGTAACAGAGCTCCATCACTTCCGTGATACGACCTCCACCCTTCCCAGACCCTGTCGTCGCCGCGTCCGCGCCGACGCCCGGCGTCCTCGCGGGTGTCGTCGCCGACGAGGACGTCTGCACCTGCAACAACAGCGTCCATAATTAATGAAACTGATGCTCCCAACAGGAGCACAAGCGCGGCTCTCTTTTTCAACCTCTCCACTTGGGTTAGACGAATTTTTTAAAACCCTCGCGCACTCCTGCGGGACCAAGCATTATGAACCTTCCTGAGCAAGGATACGTCTCTCTAAAGTTCTGTTGTTCTATTTTAGAGGAACTCGGGGACTATAAAGGTTAAGTTTCACGAGGGAGGAAAAGGAAGAGGCACTTGGGAGCTGACGGATCATAATTACAAACGAGGACCACTTGGATCTTCCTAACCCAGCACTAAATCCTACGCCGCGCAACACTTTAAACGACGCTCGGTCTTAAACTCTTCTTTCTCCCAGAAAATTCAGTCACTATCTTTACATTATGTTGCAGGCAACAAATCCTGGCGAACTTTAAAACCATAGAGGCTGTAATCACGTTCCGATGTCCACTGGTGGATCTACCCTCTTCGCGAAGCCATTGGACTTTTATTACCAAGTGGCATTTTATTAATTCACAGGTCGCGGAGCACAGAGAATTCCTCGTTCCGAGGGGGAATGCACCTTGGAGTACTTCGGCGCGTAGACGATCCTGACGACGAACTTCTGCGACATGCTGATGCTCTTCTGGGAGCCACGGTATCAGAACGGATCGACATGAAATCCTGTACGCTTCAACGCGAACGGCGCGTTCCTCCTGGCAGGGAAATCGTCGGGGAAGGACAGCGAGAACGACGAGCCACGGCGGAATGACAGACTGGCGGGTATTGTGTTTCCCTCGGTTCTGCCACACTGGCCAGAGTAGGTATATCCAGTGATCGTCAGTCTTGTCCGATAGTCGTACTGCGTTTCATTTCGCACACCTGACTTGCACAGCCTCCCCTCCTCTTATTTATCGACGCGCATATGCATGCATTTTTGCATGCACGTATGATGTAACGAATTCGTCCAGGTAGCGTGACTTCGGTTCAAGTCACGCTCGTCATTAGACGCGAGACGCATTAGCGAGATGGTGGATTCACTACGGGGAACGCGATAAGCCGGCTGCGTGAGTAATTCGTCTTCAAGGGCGGCCGAGGAAAAGTCGTGTCGACGGGGGAATATGAATAAGTTCCTTGTCGAGGAACTGCGTAGCACCTTCATGAATGTCGAGTATAATCTTATCAAGTTTGTGGCAATATTAAACATGGAAAACTATATATAGAACAGAAGAGGGGGTATATTTGAATAAATACAAATTTATGCCAAGTAATATTTTTTCGCGAGAAGAAAAGGAAACTTTCGATTCAGTGGTGGATTTGACGGGTGGCAGATGTGCATTTGCCACCTGGGTCCTCGCCCAAAAGGACTCTATCTTCAAAAAAAATTATGATTATACCCAATTCTGTTATGAACACAGGGTGTCCCAGAATGTTTACCACCTGCGTGTTTTTCCTCAAGGGGGAAAAATAATCCTATTTTATTGGCTAAAAACGTAGCAAAATATAGGATTTTTTTAAGAAACTAGCATTTCGATTCAACTGAAATTTGGACCATGTTTTTATACATTCTTGAAAAAGTTGCAATTTTTTATTCATTTTTAATAATAGGTATTGGAGTTATGCATCATGGCGCGCAAAACACGACGTCCACTGGTGTGCATGATATTTACCTTCCAGGTAATCTGAAACAGAAAAATAAAACGGCACAGGCGGTTTACTTTGTACATATGTAGCTTCAATTTGATGAACCAGAATACCGCTAAATTCTATACTTTTTTGTTACATAGGAAAATTAGCACAACATTGGATTGCAAAAATTAAAGGTTCAACCTTTTCAGTTTGAAAACTCCCCACACCGCTCAATAATTTTTTTATTGTTTGCTGGTTCATCAATTTCAAGCTACATATGAATAAAATAAAACGCCGTTTTATTTTTCAGTTTCAGATTACCTGATAGATAAATATCATGCACACCAACGGACGACGAATTTTGCGCAGCGTGATGGTGGATCATGCATAACTCCTATATTTATGGTTAAAAATTAATAAAAAAAAACCTACAGCGTCTTCAAAGATGCATCAAAACATGATCCAAATCTCAGATGCATCGAATCGCAGAATTCTTAAAAAAAAACCCAAATTTTGCTGTGTTTAGCCCAAAGAATAAATTCACCCTTAAATTCACCACTGCCTCGAATACTATTAATGATTATTTAATTCCTGCGAGGTAACTCTGAATAATATCCTACCCCTGTAGTAATAAGACTGTCCCTGGCCTCGAGAACCCATTGCCCACTGCGCACGGGCCATTATCATTTCGTTCTCCACGGAGTAACTCAGTGGAAGTAGAAAGGGTACCGTACGCTGTCAGACATCCAGCTGCACACCGCGGGAGTCGCTCGTCCCGCGAGCAAAAATCCAGCTGTTCGGACGATATTACGACTTATTCGCGCGTGACGCCTGACAAATCGCGGGACTATCCACGGCGGTGGATTCCCATTACCAACGAGGAGTTTGGAGACGGGAGGAGGAACCCCGTGGATCGTTTGAGTCCCGAGCAACCGTGAGAAGCACGAAGGACGCTCGGCGTGGCGGTCAGCTACGACTTCTGAGGAACGACAGCTGCGGTAGGACCGTAGATCCTAATAGCAATTTCACACGTGAGACCAGCGGTAGAAGGGATTTATGAGCGTAGCAGACCGCGGCGTATGATCGAAGCTGGCTGCAGCCGCGGGAAGCGGCGTTATGATCCCATAAACGTATTTTTAGAGGCGGTGCAAGGCTTCCTCCTCTTCTAGCCCGCCTCCTTTCGCCTGTCCCGTTCGGATCGGGTTCCCGGCCACGCGAGACGCCTTTTTTTCCTCAGCCTCGGTCGTAGAATCGTTAAATTTTCAATTTGCACCAGGGACACGCGTGGGAGGATATCGTCGAGGGATTCGTGAGGGATGAATGGAAATCTTGAGGAGGAAGGACGCTTGTAGGGACTGAATCACTGTTGCTATCACGGTGCTGTTACATTCTATGATTAATGATGAGAGGAAGAAGCTTCTGCATGTGGCACTTTGGGCTCCTTTCCGCGGAAAATTCAGAGTGGTTTTTTGGGAGGTCTGCACACATTTTTCATATTTTCCAAGCCTTTTTAAATTAGCGCTGTCTCGTTGGGAAATGAGAAAGTTTTTTATCTGAAGAGATGCTTGAAGATACACTGGTTAAATTCGTGTTAAATTGAAAGGTAGTTAGGGCATTAGTATTTAGCGATGGAAATTGAAAATTTGATTCTGTTGGAAGTTTCGTGATTAGACACTCTACGCATCACGCGTAATTTAGATACGATAACTAGCGGCTACACCAATTAACGGGGTGCAATTATTCGGCGAAGCGCGGGGAACGTCGCGCCGGTCATGTCAATTATCGTTAATCCGCGTAATTGCTGGCGGCTAATTTCTAATTGGAAGTGTAGTGCCAAGTGAGAGTGGGCTTTATCGTTATCGACTTCTTTCCGGCCAGCGCTTGCACTCTGGCTTTCAACGTGCAGCAAAGATCCGATCGATGAGAGAATATTTCTTTCACAAAGGATCCTCGAACGTTTACCTTCCGCAGGATTAAAGTTTCGAAAGTATTCCGTCGCAAACATTGAAGTTTCGCAAAAATTTCCAAGACGGATGATTAGTTCCTCGATCGGCGAATACTGTGTCCACTAAAAGTTCCTTCTGCAGTTACTCATTGCTGTATTCCATTAACTAAATAGTTGGGCAAATGCCCACTCCCGAAGGAAATTTTCCAAGTGCTCAGTTCCAGGGTGTGTCCAATCTTGAATAGACTACTAATTCATGCATTGCACGTAACGTTCAATTTAGACATGAATTCATTAGATTGCTATAATATCCGTGAGGTCATCTGAAGTCTATCGTTTGCGTAACAACCCTCTGTAACTCTATAACCAAGCATCTCTTAGATTATGATATTTTTAGTTGATAATGGATATTTACAGAAAGCAATGGACCATCCTCGCAAAAAATTCCATCGCCGTTAATCACGATCACTATGAAATATCAATTCTTTGGGACGTTCAGTAACTAGTCACGAGCAATTGTCAGTGCCCTCTCAGCACTGTTCCGTTTTACATCCAACGTCCCTCCCCGCATGTATTTTAACAGGAATGGCTGAGGTCTGAGCGTGGCTAAGGGTTTCGTGAATACATTACACGCTCCACGTCAATATACTTGGATTATCTCGGCGGAACATCAGTTGATACTAGCAGCGTTCATACGGTGCGCCAGCTTACTGCCATTTTATCGAATAATTTTCTCCGGTGTCGACGTTAATGCGTAGAGAACCCGACTAGCTGTTGCGCTATCCGCCGTCGCAAAAAAAGGGCCGCGTAATAAAGCGCGATCGCTCCGCCGAGAGCACCCATTTTAATTCCCCCTCGGGCGTTGCTCTTAATCCTCCTACGTGTTGCACCTTCGGATAACAATAATCCCACGTCTTCTCTGCATTGAGAAAAGAATAACCAGCGGTGAAATGCAAGAGCTAGGTAATACTCTGGCACTTGTAAATGCCTAGTTGTCGACAGAAAAGTACAGAATAAATAAATGTTTAAAAGCACCAAATTGAAGGACTCGACTGAAACGAGGAAGAAATCTCTTTCGAGTCACGTTTGATCGCGAGCGACGAACAGAGCTGTTCGCAGAAGGTCTGATTGCGAGAGGAACGTGGCCACAAGTGGAATAGAAGTCGCCCCCGTCGAATATTCGCCGAGGAGCTGAAAGGTTACGCGCGCGGCGAGATGCAAATGACCAGGACGTGTCTCCGAAGGTGATCTCCAAGGCGACCCGTCGGCGGGGGAACGATTTTGCATAGGGGATCGTTTGCAAAACGCTGAATCGAGCTGGCAGGTACACGTGTACGAGAGTAGGCCGCTCGTTCGCCGTCGACGAGGGCCGTTTCGAATGTAAATAGGACTCGGCCGTGTTTTCCCGCGGAATAAATGAAGGCACGCCTGATGCAATCGGCGCTACCAGCCGACCAATACGAGGCATCCCCCTACGTACATACGCGGACGGTTGTTTTAATATTAAATATTTAGAGAGCCGGGTTACAAATGGCAGAAATCGCGGCTTCTTATCGGGAACGATAAACCTCGAGGCGTAGCAGGCCTCTTTGCATAACGATCGCTCGCGTGTTTCCGTTGTTTCCTCCGAGAGGATGCTTCGTCGTTTCTCCGAGCCACGAGGAACACTTTATAGCAGCGCGCTGAAAGGTACAAGGAAGTGACTTCGCGAAAATGAATTGGGGAATCGTTGCGTTCTCCGAGATCTGCTTACAGACACCTTGCGGTTTTACACGTTGCCGATGGTTCGATGTAAGAATGAGGAAAGTGACGTTGATGCTAGTAGATTTCATTCGATTTTCTGGGCACTATACAATTTAGAGTGGCCCTACTGGCCACCAATTTTTTTCTCGTATTTCTGGGCACTCACCCCCTAGAATGCTTCCATTTCATAAGAAAATAATCCATGAAAAAGTTTTTTGCAACCCGGAGAACAGAAAAGTGTGTCGACCAAGCCTTAAAGTTTAGAATTCATCAACGCTTTGGATTTAAGGGTGAATTTCTTTTTTTTTTGTCAAAAAATCGATTTTTGTTTTTTACAGAATCTTGTAGTTTAACTTTGTAGAAATGTCTCTGCAAAATTTTAAGTCAAAATTCATACAATTTTCAAAATTATGGACTTTTGAAGCAAGGTATATATTTGGCGGCAAGTGATCGAGCGATCGATACTCCCAGAATCCATAGTAGGGTAGGGCGGGGCTTAAAGGTCCAATTTGACTATTTCGAAGTATACTGTGAAAACCGAGCCTACTATATCAAAATATACAACACTAATCAAACAAACAGTTATCTGACTCAATTTTAACTCAATTTTTGGTTGAATTATCATAATAGAAATATGTCATTTTACAATTTTTCTAGACCTTGTCGTCTGTCTCTTTTTGCCCCATAGCAGGGGTAAAAAGGGACAGCCAGGAGGCAAAAAGGTCCAGTATTTAATTTTAATTTTAAAAAGGTTTTATGAAATAATAACAATATTTGATTAAATGAAATTCAAAAGTTTATTTTTATTCCAAAAACAAAACGTCAAAAGTACTGTAATTATTAACAAAAAAAATCTTTTTCATAATTCAAAAAGCAAAAGATATTTTTATAAACGTAACACAAAAATAAAATTCTTCTTTAATTATAACTACAACGTAGTAACTTAAGTAATATTTTTTGGTATCTCTATTTTATCTTAATCAGACTCATCGTTTCCTGAATCACAATTATTACAAACAAAGTAAATGCAATCTCTGTTTGAAATACATTTTTCATGGGCCCATTGTTTGTAAAGAGTGCATTGAATCCAACCTTCACCTGGAACACTGTCACTGTACTTCTCGCAACAAATCAAACAGAAGTATTCATCATCAGAGCTGGAATCACTGTTAACCTCTTGTAAAATAGCTTTGTTTACTTGCTCAAGTTTTTTATTTGCTTTGCTTTTCTTGTTTACACTTTTAGCCTTTTTCTTGTTCGCGATTTCTTGTTCTTTACGTAGATTTTCTTTTTCGGGTGTATCTGTTAAAATAGCAATTTTACGGCGTTTTCTATTAATAGTTGACTTTCGTGGTCCGGCTTTAGGTAGCGGTCCACATTGGACCTTTTTACCCCAACCACGTGTAAGTGTTTTAAGAGGTTATAAAAAAATTACCGTTCAAACTAGCTAAAAACTAATAATAAATCGTGAAAAACAAATAAATCACGTATACTAATAAACTATGTTTAGGCATGGTAACCGAAATAACACTGCTCGAAACTAAAAAGAATAATAATGAAAAAATTGACTTACGTACAAATTTTAAGACGCGGTCGTGTATCTCCTGCTAGCGGCGTCGCTCGATTGCCAGCGATGCCTCATTACGCAATCCGCGCCCCCTTCTCACCCCTCGTATAGTTAGAAAGAACAATACGTCACTAGTTTTACGATTACTTATGGTGGACCTTTATACCCGTGGGCCTTTAAGCCCCGCCCTACCCTACTGTTGTAAACGTTTATGTTATTGGAGTCGTAGTTTCAATTCGACGAGCAAGAGGAAGGAATAATATACGGACCTGGAATAGCTGATTAGTTGTAAGTACCTGATATTTGTTCAGTAACTGCACTACAAACTGTAAACGCGTTTTTCTCGAAACAACTTTTTCGTAGCTGGTTGACACGATTTAAAAAAAAAGTACTAGATCGATCAACTTGAAATTTTAACTGCAAGTTAAGAAAGAATCCTTTTATCGTTTGACCTACAGGCAAGACGATAGGTTGTATATTTTTTGTATAATTTCCAAAAGTTCGGGTAATTTTTTGCAAAAAATTGAACATCTGAATTTAAACAATTACCATTTCTCGAAAAATAATTTTTTTTTATTCGTTGTAGGTCAAACGATAATTATATGTATATAAAATAAAATCTCATTAGAATTTTTTATTTCAGATGAACTGAAAGACAGATATCATGTCAACCGTTAATGAAGCAATTATGCGGAGCGTCCTAGTTCACGGGCAACTGAAACTGTATTTTTAAGTGGACTGAACTGAAAAAATTTCTGTAACATGATGAAAGTATAAGAAACACATATACAAAGTTTCAAATTAATTAATGTTACATTTTTGTTTATAAAAAATCCTAAAGTATTGATATTTTTGACCAAGAAAAAAGAAATTCCCCCCTTAAGAATTTCTCAAAAATGGTAAACCCTATCGGAATTTTGTTAAAATAACATTGAAAGAGCATACAATTTTCTATAATTTCAGTATATACTATTTTCCCGTGCTTGCAACCATTTTTTAGATAATAGCGTTAGAATATAGTCGTCCGCAGTCCGCACTATTCGCGTTTAGGCAATCGAATGTCGAAAAATAAGAGCCACTCTACTACACACATAGAAAACCTCCAAAAGCATTGAAATGTTTACCTGCTGCTGTTGCTTGTTCCTGGAGATGGTGTTGACATTCTTGGGCTGCGCCTCGTAACCCCCATTATGCTGCAACAGAAAAAGAGACCGTACAAGCTCGCGCAACCGTAACCACCACTCGTTCAATAAAGAGAATCTTAATCATATTTCAATCCCCCGCTGTGGACGTATAAAGGACGTCGCGAAGGAAGTGGGTTACCCACTACAAAAGTCGATAATAGATATAGAGCGTGAATTATTTCCATTGTGCCTGTGGAACAGCTGTTGCCTGAATGCAGGTGCCTCCGCCCCAATATACACCGCATTCAATAATAAACATAATCGATCTCCCTCGCCCGGCTATATATCTCCAGCGCGGCAACAAATTTTGAAATATTCGCGACGGGGAACGTCGGAAGCGCGATTAATCGCCCAAGGAGCGCAATAAAACCGCCGAAAAGCGCGACGGACCGTGGCGAGCACCCACGCAACGGGGTAAACGCACCTCGCTCTCGATATGGAGGGCAGTGTGCCAAACGGTGAACGCTATGCGGTGCAAAAGTGTCTCCGTCTCCTCCCGCATAGGCGGCTCGTCCTTTAAATTATTGTTCACAGTATCCTGCCGCGCGTCGCCGCAGCGACAGCAATTCGCTCGCAGCCAAGCGCGCGACAGCGAGCTGCTATTCGAATTCGTCATCTTCCTTCGAATTAAAATAGCCCTCGAGTGTCAGACTTAAAGGCCGCGAGCCTTCGGTACACAGAGAAAATTTCATAAATTTGCAGTCGACGAAAGGGGACCGGCAATCCTCTGCTATCTGCTTCTCTTGAGTCACTTGAGCAAATTGAAACGCTCGATGACGGATCCGTTATATCGATGCAGACGTCGATGGTTATCGTTGTCGTCTTTCAGCGAGTTTCAGGGGAACGATGCGAGATAAAACCTTCGCAGCGATGGTAACGGAGCATTCGAAATTCAGGGTAGTACGCGAGACACCACGTGCCCGCACCACGTCGGCGCGGTGAGTGCCGTGCTTATTACGAATTGTTCCGCAACCTCGGGCACCGCCTTCTCTTTTCTCTTTCTCCTATCTTTTCCACCAGGGAGCCGCGACGTTTGCCAAGTGCAGTCGCGGTGATTCATCGACGAAAGTCTGCCCCGTTAATCTCTCGGCGCCTGTCAAACGCGTCTCCTCCGCGTTGCACCACGCTCGCGTAAAAGGCTGCGGAACTGATTACCCTCGGCTTGTACTTTGCGATAGGAACTTCGTCTTTCTCTGCGGTCTCTTTTTCTTCCTCCTCGAATAAGCAATTAGCATCGTTGACACCTAGGTGTCGAGCTTTCCGTCGCACGGCAGGAAGTTCCTGTGGCATCCACCCCAGTCGTCACAGAAACCCCTCCGAATCGATTCCATCGCCACGTATCTTCGCAGCCTGGCTCGCAGCCTCCTTCAGCTGCACCTTCACCGCTCGAGAACTCAAGGTCACCGTGCTGCGTCCACCCTGAGGCTGATGTGGCCTCGTTATCACAGCTCGACGTTGAAGAATCGTCCGGAAATTGCTGGTGGATGGTTCCCCGGTGGCTTCTGGATCTTTTACTGCAGGGTGCAAGACGCGTCACTTCCGTGGCCAGTGAAAAACCGAGGAGAAAGGGTCGAGACGAGGAAGGATCACGCGACCTGGGTCAACCGGCACGAACGTCTGCGCCGCA
The DNA here is from genome assembly GCA_929113495.1 of Andrena minutula. Taxonomy (NCBI): domain Eukaryota; kingdom Metazoa; phylum Arthropoda; class Insecta; order Hymenoptera; family Andrenidae; genus Andrena; species Andrena minutula. Next base: position 25,983,642 of record OV815994.1, on the reverse strand, counting down.
CGGGAGCCGCCCCGGCGCTGCGGCCGCATAGAGGGATGAAACCCTGCATCTCGGCTGCCGTGAACCTCCACGGGGCGGCGAGGGTGCGAGGGGGGGAGAGAGAGAGAGAACGGCGACACGTAGCCATGGAGACGGTTGGCCAGCGTTCCGACGTGCCACGCAGGCTTGGTCCTGCGCCGCGGATTCTACAGGACCGCGCGAGTTCTGTCGTGCGCGCGGCAAAGGGACGAGTTTCCTCACTAGGTCGAGTGCCACTCCCTTGTAAATATAATTACCTGTAAAATTCCCGCCCGCCAAACGCACTGCGACCTATGGGCACGCGATTGGGGTCGTTTCGGGAAGCTGTGAGTTGACCTTTCTGAGCAATGGTGCGAAGGATGACGCTTTGCAGGAGAAATTCACTGTCGAATGCAAGGATCCCTGGGATTGCTGATCGATGCTTTTGATAATTGATGGCGATGCAGTGAGGTAACTATTGCGCTGATGAATTTTACGGACTATTATTATTATTATTGTTACGATGTATTTATTAGGGTTGGGTGGGACTAAAAGTCCAGCGGGTAAATAGTCCCGAATTCGAAATCTCTGTTCTTAATCAATGTATTGAGTTTCGCAGTATACTATGTAAAAGGCGAGAAGAAACGGAGGTGATCACAGAGTCGCCAGTCGCTTCTGGACTTTCATGCGAATTACACCACGCCTTCGTTATTTTATGCATCGAAAATTAAAAGAAATATGTCGTCTTTATTGTTTTACACGAAGTTAACCACAGTTTAAAAGCGTATTACCCAAGTACGTTAAGATATTGTTTATTGCTGAATGATAATATTTTCTAACTTATATGTAGCAGAAACTATAGAGGTACCAGGGGGGCAAAAAGTCCCTCAGACTGAAAATATATATTTTATTATTTGTTTTCATAATTAGATGGCTAAAGTATAAAGAAATGACGCCAGTCTTTAAATAGTGCCTTTGTTTCAGTTGAGCGATTTTTTTTAGTTTTTAGTTCAAAGTGAGCCTCTGACTTATATTTTTATTTTTTGTTAAAGAAGTGCTTTCATGCTTTTCTTTTAATATTCTATACCAAAAGGAATTGGTTTAATAAATATTTGTCGATTTGGAAAGAGCTTTTTACTTATTTAATTTAATATTACATTAGACATTAGAGACTTTTTGTCCCTTGCGTGGGGCAAGAAGTCTGTTTTGCGTTGACAAACATTTTGTGGTATAACTCAGCAGAAAATAACAGTATCAACAAAGGAACTTCGTGAACTTAAAGTATAATTGGTATAGTTTATACAAAATAACACCCAGATATCTCTAGATTGTTAGTACTAAATTTGACATAGGTTTATACGAAAAACTGGACTTTTAGCCCCACCCTACCCTACTCATAGAATATAAATTTATTATACAAGTTCTGGGTATTTTGATCTGTGAGAGAACTCAATTAAACGCCTTGCAGTAACATGAGTGCAGCTCCATCTTCACCAACTTCGAGTACATTAGAAAAAACTGTTTACAAAATTATTGCTTTGATAATTATCGAGTGGATAACTTTTTATTTCTATTCCTGACGAACTTTTCAAATCTGAAGCTGCCCAAAACAAAAATCTAACACAAATTGTGATGGGTGGAGTTTCAAAATTTGTAATAAATCGCACATTTATTATCGAATTTGCAACAAACGTACGCCAAAAGATGTAGAATTTTTTCACATAAATATATTACACGTCATAACTCAAAAACTGTCAAAAATGGAGCTGCACCCATCTTCCAGAATTGCCCAAGTTCCATCAGGGGAACATATAATCCTCATAAAAAAGGTTCAGATATCTCTGATTCGTTCGTAGATCCCACTCTAATTCTAAATTCATTTCAAACAGCTCGAACCCGCAGAATATTGGTTTCCATTAAAAAAAATCTCCTGAACTATATCTCGCAGATCTGGTGTCCGAAAGTTGCAGTGCCATTCCTGCCGATCCGAAGATATCGGCCGCGGGAACTGAAATTAAATTGGCCGCTGCCTGTTTCTCCGAGAACGCTGCAGACACGGGGAATATTTTACGGCGCGATAAATCACCTTAACTAGCCCATAGGCCTTCGCGGGTAGAACACGTTTTACCAGGACTAGATGGCCGGATAAATAGATGTGTGTCCTTGTCGGGAGAGTGGCGTGTGAATAAAGATGCGATACGTGGTAATTCAGATTCGCGGTAATTTAAGAGTGGAGGTCACTAAAACGCCGACCGCGTGGATAAACTAAACGTGATTTTTAACCATCCGGCGGTGCCTATGATTTTACAGAGAGGCCCGGATAATGTTTCAATCCCTCGCGAGTAGCAAAGCACGAGCATTTCGTGCAGCCGTTCTTGATAAATCGAGACACCATCAATTTCACGCCGAGCCACCGCGAGAACGGTACATATTCATCCGTATACACCGGTACCGATCAATGGAGCGAAAGTTCTCGCGATAGTACGGCGACCCACGCGGCCCACGGCGAATAAATATCGCGCAGTAACGCTTTTCCATAACCGTGCGTGCGAGATGGCTAGCTCCTTCCGCTGGAATCGTCGGGAATTGGATTCAATGTGCAACGACGGTAAAACGTGTCCACGGAGAATTGAATTTTCCGCGCAAAGGGAACGTGCCGCGGAGGCAAGCATTCGGCTCCTTTGTGCGATAGAAATGCATCGGGCGATGAACATTCATAATAAGGCGGGCGGAATCGAATTTAAATCCTAACGAATAAGGCGGCAATGGAAGGTAGGAACGAGAGTGGCTCGTAATTTTGCTTGGAAGGAGCCTCGTAACTCGCGCGAGAGCTACATTTTAATACAGAGAATAGGTAATAAAGCGAACGCGGCGGGTCGGTCGAGCGGACTGCTTAGCTAGCAGCTCGTGTTTCGATTCCGGAACCTTTAAAAATGCGAATTCACACGCCTGGAAATTCGCATATTAAATTCGAGCGTCTCTTAGGCGACGCTTAACCTTCTTCGATGGTAATTAGCCACGTCGACAGCCGGACTGTAATTTTATTCGACGAGCAACGCCGGCTCAAACGTTTCCATTAATTAAGGAAACGAGAAAGCGAGATTTCGGAATTAAAATATCGCGGGTTCGATTTAAAGGGCAGGCTAAATATAGACGTGATACGTTGCCCGCGGGGTGTGCAGTTTAACTAACAGAACAATCGTCGGGAGGGCAAGCTGTTCGGCAGAAAGACGTTCCCGATTGGCTAATACCCGGCTTAATTGACTTATGCCCCGCGACGAACCGCGCATTACGATTCAGAATCACGTCTGACAACACAAGCGGAGCACAGCTGCGGAGGAATCAGCCTCGACACGATCGTGACACCGCGGCTATGAGGAAAGAGTCGAGAGAACATCGGCGATCGGAGTCACGTCGCTGCCACATTAACGAATCGATTGCGCAATCGCGCGGCTCGAGACAGTCTGAGCTTTCAGGTGTTCCAGGATTACAAACTTCCTTGGAATCCCTGTACGCAATGTCGTTGTAATTCGTAGTGATGCTACTTAGCGGATTCCGCGAGTTTTCGTACTGCGGCGAATTTAAACGAAATTCCTGCTCGCTGCGCCTTGAGAAGAAGCTGTTTCCTTTTTGCTCAGCCGCGAGATTATGTATCTCTTCATCTACACGCGGAATCTTCTCCTCTCTCGGCTGGAATCTATATTCTACATGGAGGAGAAAATGGACGCTGTGAATCTTGTTAGAAAGCTGCCATACTGTTATCAAAGGGTTCGCTAAGGGGTGGTCTCAAGCATATAGTAGACATCTTTCTCTGGTCGAAGGAGAATAGACGAGTAAGGTAACCTGTCACACTTCCATAAATTTCCGCAACAGTCCGTGGCGAAGACTAAGATGAGGGTAACACCAGCTCGTTCGCGAGAGGGATCAGGGGTCAGAGATAAAGCCAGTCTTCAGATAAGCTGCCCGCTCCTCTCGACCCCTCTCTTCACGATCTCTATCTCGCGTTATGCCGCGTCCACCGCGGTCGCGGCTTTACGTTAGATCGCTTTCTTCTACGTATTCGCAGTCATCGCGTGCACGGTTATTTATAACGATGAACGAGAAGGTTGTCACTTCCTGTGAGGTCGGTGCGAGGAGACTGGATCCGAGGCACAGAAAAGAAAAAGTGTTTGCGCGTTTGCGCTAATACCTGCCGTTGCGTAACCATCGATCATTAGGTAGCCAAGTGCACGTACAAGCTTGTATACTCGCGACGTCTGCTTCCTGCGCGGAGTCAAGGATGGGATCAATGCTGCGAAGATTCTTCCTTTCTTCCACCGGCGACACGATCGAATAGGTGTCATCTTCGACGCGTCCCTCGTTTATCGGTCATTAGAATATCCTTTTGTTAGACCGCCTTCGAGGCTTCCTTTCCTTGACCCTGTTTTTTTTTCAGAACCCGTCAGCCTTTGTGACACGTCCTCCCATCCAGTGACTATTATATTTCTACACTTTTGTTCTGCTAAATGAAAGGGACTTGAATCACGCGAGTCGGGGGCAGGGGGAATCGAATGGTGCCTACTGTTTCTGGATTGAAAATCAGGCGGAGGGAAGTAGGCTCGATTCTAGATTTCGAATCGGTGGTTACTGGGGAGAGAAACTAGGCTAGGGGAATAAATGTTACTGGAAGATCGAAGATTAGATGAGACGTTGAGGCTGAACGGAGGTTGAAGGTTCGTAGGTAGCCAACTGGATGCCCAGTGGCTACGTCTTTCGAGATGGTGGTTTCGATTCGACTGTTGGACCGCGGCCAGATATCGAGAATTCCTTCTCCGCGACGTAAAGCCGACTCTCTCTTTGCACGGCCATGGGGAGGAACGACAGAATAAGAGGAAGTTCCTTTATTAGGCCCCGCGTGCCGCAGTGGAAACTACTTCCAGATGGATGTAACGTCATGGAGTTGGATCACGACCCACTTGCAGTGCTCGCGTATTTCGTTCACGTTCGATCCCCGCCTCGGCTTCTACGTCGAATCGCTTTCAGCCGATTCACAAGCCGCCTCCGAGCCCTCGCGATCGCCCCTGTCATCGCGAAACTTTTTTCCCGGTTGCCAATGGGACAACTTCCGCGTCGCACTACTTTGCGGAGCGAAGAAGGTAGGCAGGAAAGTGCTGTCCCATTTTATTAACACCGTCACCGATCCTGCGTGTGAATTTTCACTCCTGTTCTAAAAGTTTCCCGCCATAATGTGTCTAACGATAGGTGACACTGATTTTTCAAAGTATCCACCTTACAACGATATTGGTACCAATTTCTTTACGCATAGAGCTTCAATGAATTTGCAATTTATTTTAGGTAGCTCGTAGAGCGAAGCGAATGGAATTAATTTCCCTGCCATTGTCTGCGGACGATGCCTCGCTGGTAAGAAGAGACCAAAGGTCCTCGCTTGGAGAGCAATAGGTACAACAAAGTGGAGCGCGCATATCGCATGCATCGGGGAACCAGATACGTTGCGTCAAGTCGATGAACTTGAGGACTCAACGGACTGGTACTTCGCGAACAAGACCATACACGTGCTAAACTGGTTTTCTCGGCGGTGCTCTTCGATTCGTCTGTTGCAGTACGGTAATTGACTGCGACACTAGGCCTGCACACGCCTCGTCGAACAAATGGAGGCAAATCGCGAGCGATCGCCGCCGCTTTCGACCGCTCCATCGTTTTGGAGCATCAATTAGCGTCCCGGCGACAACTTGTCGCTGGTGATCGTAAATAGACGCGTTCATGTTCTGGAAGAATGCTCGCCTCCTCTGTCGCCTATCAATTAGGGAAATTCGTGTCCACTCGATCTTTAAAGGCATCCTTCTACGAGCATGTAATTAGTACGCATCGCGTGGACTCTCTGTGGGCTCTGGCTCATTTTTAGACGCGTTGGGATCCACTTTTGCTGGGTGAACGCGGGATTAATTATGACACGAGTGATGATTTAATAGTCTAATAAAATGGGAGTTCATAGGCACGATGCTGATGGGTAGAATAGCTCAATAAAATTCAAGATTTTTCGGAGCACCTCCATCTCTAGATAGGGTAGATGTACCGTTTAAGGCCATTGTACTGTTTTTGGCCATGTGCATAATTATCGCGGTTTTCTTAGCTTGGAATGCTTGCAGACACATCATTATGTGTAGAATTTCACATCGTAAGTATTTTGTTTAGTATACCGCCAGAAATATAAGGTTACATTTATTACTTACGCGAAAAACATTATATTTTGTAAGAAGTGTGTAAACGGTTCGCTGTTCTTGTAATAATCGTGAAAGGATATACGGTAAGTAAAATTCCCATATTTACAAATGAAAGTACGTTAATGTATAAATTATAGTAGATATAGGTTAAATGTAGTTACAAAATTATTCTGAAATTATAAAATTATCAAATTCAATTTACTATTGCGAAGAAAATTATGTGACAAGAAATGGTACCGTATTTTAATCAATTTTCCATTTCTGGCCACCCGGTGGCCAAAACTGATACAATATAGTATCCAGTTGCGGCCACCCCATAGCAAGGAATGGAAAATTGATTAAAATATTGTTCTATTTTCTGCCACCATGCTTTTTCAGATCTAATGGCCATAGCTGTTATACAAGACTGATCAATTTTTCCATTGTATGTACAATACATATTTAGATATGTCTATAATATATATTAATTAACTACTAATGTATTAATTTATTTCGTTTGTAATACAAACTACTGAATTACAGCTGTCAATGCAGAACCTAATCAAAATTCAGAGCAACTGGAACTTGAAACTCAAGAAATTTTGAGTGATTCAAAAAGAAAGTAAGAAATTAGTATGTAAGGTTATAGTATAAATAAGATCCTATTTTGCTATGTATGTAAATATGTAAGTACGTGGAAATGTTATTTTCAAATAAAAGTAATAAAAGAAATTTTTTTTGCCATATACTGTATTTGTCTTACTTAAATCCTTCCTTACTTCAAATTTATTTAAACCCGTTATATTAAATTTTGAAAGTGCCCAAAACTAGTACCAAACATGGCCAAAACTAGTGTGCAAGTGGCCACAAACGGTGAAAAATGGATTTCTTATATTTTTTAACTTTATTAATTATTTAACGATTTCTCTAGTTAATGGTAACTTAGACATTAATAGTAAAGATAGTGTAAAATTTAGTAAAGCTTATAGTTTCCTGATTTGAAATACAATTTTAAAGATAATTACGATGAAAGTCACTGAAATCCTTAAAGTGGCCACAAATGGTGCATCTACCCTAGTTTCACATAATTGTTAGTGTGCCTGGCTGAACACTGTTATTTCAGTGGGTCGTGACAAGCAACAGTAGCGAACTGTTTCCACAATTCCGCGCGTATACGCGCAGTGTGTCGTGTAACGAGCGCTCGCGAGCGTCAATGCAGCTGTTTGCTCGGTGTACACCAGATGCCCACTAATTCATACAATCTAATCCCGGATTTTTAATCGTTCCCGGGGTATATTTCCGTGCAGCACTGGCGGCGACGTCGCGAGAAGCTCGAGCCACGAATAAACCAGAGTGGTGGCTATTGTTGACGTTCTCTCGATAGCGTAATTTTCATACATCAACGTCTGAATACAGCGATTAGCGTCGGAAGTGCTTGATTTATTGACCGTACTTTGATTTGAAAATCGCCTCGCGATTTAAAGGCATCGAAGGAGTTATTTAAAATTCATCCTACCAGGGGATCGCGCAATTGTCGTCAAACAGTCGTCAAAGTTGCAATCTCAGATTTATGACTGACAAAATAATTCAAACAGTCGATGACAGTGATTGCAAAGAAGAAAACTTTCCTTTGTTCATCCAAGAGAGATGAGAACAGTAAAAATTTGAAATGACAATTCAACTAAACAAATTAAAAGAAGCTGCAACCAATTTTCTAAATTAAACATTTTCAAAAATCCCCCACTCAATTCCAAAATAAATTCTACATTCAAACAAAAATGCTCGCCGTCCGTTCGAACCCATTCCTACTATCTCCAAAACCCTGCGCAGAGCAAATGAATACATAACTAGACTTCTTTTAGGGACATTTGTGGGTGGTCTTGAAAGTCGGTTGTTCGTTCGACCTTAGGCTAGACACACAGGCGTGAACGATCGTTTCGAGCGCATTCCGGCCTTCGACAGCTCGCACACCCTGGAATCGGATTACGTGCTTACATGATACACGTGTACTTCCGCGAAAGAGTCACTCGACGCCACTCTTTTGCCGTCGTCCGCGCTTTGCCGAGCAAAAGAGGCGACACCCAGACGCTTCCTGATTCTCGCGTTTCCCTCGCAGCGGTTTTCTCGCGCGAGGCGCTGAGCCGCGCGCGCCATGGATCCCAATCGAGCCGGGGGCCGAGATTAAAACACGTCGGACAAATTGAGCGCGGATTAATTGGCCAGGGCGAGGCGCCCGGCTAATCCTGTTGCCCTTCTCCTTTTAAATCTGCTTTCTTTCTGTTTCGATCACCGTTCGATTATCGCGCCGCCCCGATTAAGGTTAATGCCTGCTAATACCCGCGGCGTAATCTAAATTATAGAAAGTTTATCGGCCATCGGAATCACTGGCGCCGTCTTGTAATTTAATTTGCTGGCCACGAGTTATAATTCGCCCCAGTCTAACGCGATTCAAGCGGCGGTCTCTGTGCGCCACGGCAGCTTAGCAGCCGCTTTAATTCGCCCGCGAACTCGCTGGCAGCTTCGCGTTATCGCTAATTGTCAGTTACGCGGAGATATTGGAAATAGGCGAGCGAGCAAATAAGTCCGAGCGTGGCCCAGCGTTCCGAGGATTTAAAACGCTGCGTAGACTGTGCCGCGGAAAGTTTATCAACGTTCAGGATCACTGACATCGTTTCGTAATTTAATTTAACTTTCGCAGTTGAAATTGAATTCAACACTGGAAGGCTACTAATTTCACGCTTTGGATGCGGCTTGCTTAATTTGCTTACGAATTCCCAGCCCTTCTCTGTCAGCTTTTTAGTCCCGGCTAATAAGAAGCTTGCCATTTGAGTATTTAAAGAGAAGCATGCCGTGGAATACTACGGGAATTTAATCTGAAAGTGATTTCACAGGCGTATTCCTCGTGATTTATTTATTAGTTTACACACTCCAGGCTGTGTTTCAGTTTTTACAGCGGAGATTGCGAGTGGCGAGGGAGAAAGTTCCTGGCGTTCTCGTGATTCGTGGCACGGGGGAAGTTAATATGCGTGGCCGTCGACGACACAAGGCACGTTCGACTGGGAAACGAGTGAAATACGCCCGCAATACTCGTTTATGGTATCTAATCGGTAAGTGGAAGACATTTCCATGGCTTTTCGCCCCCGTGGAAAACCGCGGCCGCTTGAAAATTCTGCGAGCGACGGGTGAACGCGTTTACGTCGCGATAAAGCCGAACCGAGAATAGACAAATGACGCAAGGCGCCGTGAAGTCGCGATATGTGTTCGATACATATTCGCCGGCCATGCGAGGGAAATGCACGTTGAAGGAAAAACGCAATATCATCGCTCCGTTTCTCGAAATGTTACGACCGAGCAATGAAGATAAACTGAAATGCGCGTGTGAAACGATTCCTGTGGCATAGCTCGGCTGAAACCGCCAAGGTTGTTGCATGTAAAATCGTAAACCCAATTTCTGTGCAAAGAAAATTACGCACAAGTACACAGTGCTTCAAAGTTATCGACGCAAGCTTCGTGAAACTTTTCTCCAAACGTTTCGTCGATGAAACCTTTTGACAAACTCCCACGCACGTTGGAAAAACGAAACGAGCCACGGTGAAGTGTTTGTTCGCGAATTTTTCGCAGAAGCATTTAACCATCGTCTGAATGGGTAAATTAGCTAATAGAGTCTATAGAAACGGAGCAGATGCTTTGTGCCGTGAATTCTGCCGCACTCCGCAGTTGGAAACTACTTTTGCCTACGTGTACATTCGTGGAAACGCTTTATTGCGCGACGATTATGCATTCAAAGGTATTTCCTTTTAATCAGAACGCGGCGCAGACAAACACCAGCAAGTTTCTGCTGCACTGTCACTCTGGCGGATGCTGGAAGAGATGATCCACCCAGCAATAAAAGAGTCCCGGCTTCGAGATCGCACTATTTTTACCCGGCGTTCCCAGCTCGATCGGATGTTGCGCGGTGAATATTTGCGCGGCCGTGGTGTGTTCATTGAAGTAATCTCTATTTCAAGAGGCGTTACACGACGGAGGAATTCCTTGGAACAACATTACATCCGTTTCACTTACATCATTCCAGAGATAGCTCATCGAGCGGGCAGCGCGTGTCGTCGCCGAGCGATCTCTCTCTCTTTCGTTCCGTTTCCCCGGACCTAACTCATCGGCTTTTCTAGCCGAGCCGCCGTGAAATCGGCCGCAAAAACTCACCGTGTAAGCGACGTGATAATTCCGCCGATTGAAGTCACCGTGGCACTGAACGGTCGACAGCATGTTGACAGCTGTCAGCCGCGGAAGCGACCGATCGAACCAGACGAGCCAATGATCACTGAGCTGGGCCTGCCGCTAGGATCAACGATCGATCGAGCATCGTTTCGGTCAGCACTGCTCCTTCGATCGAGTCATAGCCACTTCGAGATCCCCTCCGGCAGGAAGTGAACACTTAGGCGGTTCGCGGGCTCGCACATCTCTTGCGCGACGATTCCACGGCACTGACTCGATCCGTTTCACTTCGCCGGTGGGGGAACGGTTCGACTGTCAAAAATCTCGAGAGATCGCGGCGAGACGGCGAAAGGACGCGGCCGCACGTTCGATGGCAAAAGCCGACGGAACTCGAATGGAGCTCGTGTCTTTCGAATCACGCACGGAACGTATAGGTTTAGGTATACCGGAATGCGCTTGCGCGGTGCCCCAAGACCACGCTTCGTTTCTCCTTGTCCTCCACTTCTTTCTCCCTTCTTGCTCGTTCTTCCCCCGCGCGCTCGTCCTTCCTTCCACTGCGCGGCCCTTGGTGATAAACCGATTCGGCGAACCCGCGATTACTGTGCCCCATATTGGGTCCGGTGTGTTATAATGGATCTCGAGTTTGGTGGTCTCGGGGATCAGGTGTTGGGGTGCTTGAGTCGATTGGGTCTGAGCTTTTTGGGTGATGAATTGAGTATGCAGAGTGGAGAAGATTATCCGAGTTGGTGGTTGATTAATTATCTTGGAGCAGCTCGTTGCAAATATGGGCAATATCTTGTCTATTACGAGGAAGATTCGAGAGACTCGAATTTATCAGACGACGCAATTTAGACCCTGTCTCTTGGCGAGAACAACAAGCTTATAAATAAACTGCGGTGAACACACTTTGCAGTGTCTGAGTCTGTCAATGTCATCGGAAATAATATTTGTCTCCGAAGATATAGTTAACTGGAAGAACCTGCTTACTTTCCGAGGATGTTCAAACCAGTTGAAAGAGCTGCAGAAAGAATCCAGGAATTCCTACGTTCAAAAATAAATTCCACAAGCTTGACCTGATTATATGATAAATCCTGTTAAGCAATTAATTGCCATCCCTTCTCAAGCGATCGATCACGTGGAAAAAGCAGAGGAATTAGCTGAAGTAACGCCTAGGGTCGTCATGGAATATTACAGAGCGGAATTGGCCGCGAGGCAAGAAGCGTCGTAAATTACAAATGCGGCATTAAAATGCGAGAAATTTTCAAGCGCTCCGCTGGTATCGCGACAGTATGCAAATGCAGCGATTACACCGGGGCGGATTCGCAGTAAAAACCAGCCGGACTATTCTGAGTTATTATTTCTACTGGTATCACTCACGATTATCGATACAAATTCAAATCCCTCTCTGCTGCTCGTCTCCGCCACTCTTATCGACCGGCAACCGGTTTACAAAGATGGATCATTCGTCTGGGATCCTCCCTCGATCTCTCGAGTCGCGTCATCGTGTCCTTGATCCTCGATCACCCTCTGATTGGACGCGATTGATGAACGGGCGCCTTCGTTAATTCACGAAAGCACGTCTTATCGTGGCCCTGCAACGCCGACTCTCCCGCTTCAGACAGTCATCTTCGATAATGAACGTATTACATTGGGATCGACACCACCGCGTGAAATTAATTTCGCGTATTTAATTAAAGGGCTCCCTTCGATTCCCCCCGGCAGAAAAGCAGGTGGGTCAATACTTGTTTTCTTTTCAACTGCCCTGTATCGATTAAAGCTTCAAGACTCCCACTGCCTCGTACCCGAACGAATCTTGCGTGCGAATACCGGTCTTTGCACAATTTAATCCTTCCACAGTGGTAAGCCTGCTTGGTTGCAGCAATCGTTTACCTGTTCCCCTGCGCGACGCATGCTTTCAAAATGTGCAGCGTGCTCAAGCATCCCTGGGAAAAATTCAAAGGTACACGATGTCTGAAAGTTAATCGCCTTTTTATCATATCTCCACTCGAATTAAGAGCTAATGCTCCTTATCCAGGTTACTTCCAGGGCTGTTCCACCGAACCTCGCTTATTGCACGCCGCCCATCTCCGCGCTGTGTTATTCACGCACGTGATAAAGCTGTATCATTATAATCGTCGCTAATAAATACCGAGGACGGGATTGCAGAGCGAGGGCAATCGTCTCGAGCGCTGGTTCCATTCGTAGCACGGCATCGATATGCATAAACGAGATTTAAAGTGTCGTAAAGCATCGGCCAGGCTGTTTCGAGAGGCTCCAATGCCGTGGTTCGATTGGGAGCCGGGTATCATCGAAAGGACGCGTCGGTGTCTTCTAATTATGCCGGTGATTCGCGGCGGATAAAAAAATCGACTGGCGCGCGAGATCGAAACGTTTCGCTAACGAGACTTCGTTCCTGTGTTACGTTTAACGGGGTTCTTTTTCTGCCCGCGAGCCAGCGTGGGTGGCGAAACTTGAGCGTATATTTTTTTACGTAACCGTGATTATTATTGTTATCGACGCGGGTAAACGGCGATCGAGTGGTATCGAATGCAATGGCTGCAAGAAATGGGTCGAAGGTCGAGACGATATTGTTACTGGCGGGATTGCGTGCCTGCTCTCCTGGTTGTTGCGCAGTTCCAACCCTCCATCTGGTGAAGTACCAGCCGATAGAATAGGGTCAATCTGGCCTTGGCGAAAAGAGACAGGGGAGCTCACCCTTTATTCTACTCGCGAACCAGTCCTACGAGTTTCGCAGGATATTCCCCGCGCAATTAAATATTTCTCCCCTTCCAAAGCTTATACTCTCCTCTCTCAACTTAAGGGGAGGTTCTGGTCTAGAGCCCAAAAAATAGGTGATATTTAGGAATTAATTAAAGGAAAACTACTATATATAATTTAATGGGACTTTTTGCATTGTATTAAGGATGTCTGAAATTATAGAAATATATTTTTTGTTTTATAATTAATCATTGCAGACAGCCCTGGGGAGTCGTTAAAGTCAAGGCGTTAAAAAATTGATCCAAATCGGTGGGACCTGTATCTCCAAAAGTTATTATCCGATTCGACTGAAACCTTTTTTATTTTGAAGATTATTCATTTGGCTAGGGGGGAAACTAAAAAAATTACAAAAATTACATTTTTTTTTAGAAAATAACGACACTTCAAGTGTGAAATCACATTTTCCATATATCCCCCCCCCCTAGCCAGAAGTATATTCTTCAAAATAAAAAAAGTTTCAGTCGATTCGGATATAAACTTTTGAAGATACAGGTCCCACTGTTTCGAGAAAAACGCATTTAAAGTTTTACGTGAGTACCGAGTAGCCGGGTACTACTTTGCAATATTGACAAAAATAAATACTCAGACAAAGTGCTTCCACTGCAACACGTGTACACTCATTCCATTCAAACCTGTCTAAGAATCCTTTTATTCAATCACTTCAATCTCAAACAGTTACCAATCCATTTACCGCTACTAAAATGCCTATAACTTCGAGAATTTTACGAATTTCAACAAATCCTTTTAAACACGTTTCCTAAAAGGTTGAACATTCGAAAAATAAAATAAAAAAAAATCGACATTTAGACCAGAACCTCCCCTTAAACCTGCACCAGGGTACGCGGGAAACCCAGCGCGCCGCTCCTCCACGTGTTTAATTTTCCAATTCGAGTCCTCGAAATAACAAACGGAGCTATACGTTTCAATACAGACGCGGCAAAGGGCCAGGCAATTTGGAGCCGCCGCTGGTACGCAATTAAAGCCTCCAGCGCGCAGAAATAATGCGTCTCGTCGCTGGAAAAAGATGCATGGGCGCTGGCGGACGGGAGGCGCGAGCATTTTTCACACTTCCGACATAAAATTCTGCCCGAGAAACGAAACATTAATCGTTCAGCGGATTCGAGCGCCCGCGGCGTGGGGGGCCAGAGACGGTGGTTCATAAATTTCGATGCACTTAGAGCCGGCTGCAGCCATCCTTTCGTTGCAACGGCTCGCTACAGGGCTCGGGGGATGGGTTAGGTGGAAAATGGACGAGGGAGCGGGGTTTTAGGCGCGTACACGATATGGGACGATGACAAATCGCCCGGGCGGAACGATTGCGCTGCCGGTGATGCGAATGAAACTTCCCGGCGAATACGTGCGCCCGGGAGGGTCGAACGTCGAGCAAAAATGCTGCACACCTTTTTCTCCGCGCGACCCGCGATGCTAGGGGATGTTACATCGCTGTTTGGGAAGCTACGGATCGCGGCCCGGTAAACTGAAAGTAGACCAAGCATATTGGAGCGTTGCGTTAAAAAGTAATCGTCTTAAAATGGTCCGCTCGAGCATGGATGTTAAATGGAATCGATATTGCATTCTATCGTCCAATCTCAGCTGAACAGACTGCGTCCCAGGTAATCCTCCGTAAATAACGCGCATTCGGGATTTCTATTTAAAAACGGATCGAAAAGCGATGGGAACTTCTCCATTGTTATTGGGATAACGTCTACGGCTGGTTTTAAATTAAAACACCGAGATCGAATAGCACTGGGAGGCTCGAGTTGAATATAAGAATGAATGGGGGCATCGCGCGCGAGCTTTAAAAGTTTCCTTAAGACACCTTAACACTCTAAATCAAGACGAAAGATCTCCCCTGCGAGGGATCCATTAATTCTTCAATTTTTGGCCCCCGTCCAGTTCCTCGCCACCCCTCGTTCGATACGTACAAATAGATTCCTCGTAAATTCGAAGGAACTAACTGTAAGAAGCGCGGTGCCTCTGTGAGGTAATTGACGTACAGCGTGTACGTCTAAATATAACCGGAAGTTAGGTGGTCGATATAAGGAACGACCGAGGCGAGATTATGCCCGGTGCCTGGCGTGGAAGTGCTTCCTTCCCTCGTTTCTTCTGTCGCCAAAGATCGAACCCAGCAACCCCTTCGGAACCGTAAATAAATCCATCCCGTTTACGCGCGTCCCGGACAGATGCTGCGCGCCGCTCGTGCTTCGGTGGCGAAAGGAAAACACGAGTGTTTAGAAAACGTCGTCGAGGGGTGGACAGCTTTTGAACAGGCTCGATTATGCACTTTTACGAGATCCAGTGGATGAGTCTCTTGAACCACCGTTTCCTTGAATCTCAGCAGTGTCACGGCCACTCAAGTGGAGGCAGGAGACTCTACGCGTAAATATTAGTCTGAGATTTAAACTATTGCTTCCTGAAGAAACGGCGACTGTGTTGCAATTGAGTTTGCTGTTCCAAGGGAATTACAATTGTTTGTGGCGGTCGTTTTACTCGATATTCGTGTTTGTAGGAATTTACTCGGACGTTAAGGTAACAGACTGCTCGACTCGGCCGCGGAATGTATTTTCATTTTAATGAATATCTGTGTGTTCGTCAGCCAGACGAATTACCATTCGTTACATAATGGAACGGAGCTACGGTCACGTGAACGCTGCCAGAAAATTTCGTTATCCCCGCTGGCGCCCCTGCTCCGGAGTATGCTTAACTAACAAAGAGCAGGCCCGCGCAATTAAGTTAAATAAGATTAATGCGCGGCGTGATGCAACAACTTCAATGGCGCGGGTGTGTATCTAGCGCCCCCGACGCAAATTCGTACGTCCGCTGGTACGCGATCCGCGAGACAACGCGAGATTAATTGCATCGAGAATGCGGCGAGGGTTGCGGGCAAAGGGAACAAAGGTGTCCTCTGTTCCAGTGCCTTAGTTGAATAATGAAAGGAAACCCAGAAACCATATCGATTTTGCGTGGATGATGCGAAGGGTAAGGGAAAAACGGGAAATGTCACAAAACAGCGTTGTCGAAAGAATTTTGTTTTAATTTAACCGTCGGAGGACGAATGGTGGATATGGTCGCGTGGTACGCCGGTTTCACGAAGAAATTTAATATAAAAATTTCTCAAATTAACTAAAATTTATTATTATTATTATTATTATTATCATCAACGGGAAAACTCTTTAGACTGCAAAAGTTTAAACAGATAAGTACAGTAAATAAAATAAAGTAAAATCAAATAAAATCAAATAGAACAAAACAAAACGGTCTGCATGCAACACCAAAAATTGGCTATTAATAAAGAAATACATAAAAAAATTATTTATGTACATTTGGTACATAAAATAGGTGTATCTCCTGTATGATTTTGTCAAATAATGTTACTGCAATTTAATCTATCTGTTTTCGGCGCACAGGTTCGATCAATTTTAAAACAATGAAAAACAAGCTATTTAGAAATAAAAATTATAAAAGCTTTCGACGTTTCGATCTTAATTTAGATCTTCCTCAGGAAAGTTACGAAAAATTATAAAATACTGCTTATGCTGTTAGAATTTAGTCCCCGTGTTAAGACTACTGCAATTTAGGCATCATATACTATATTTTGCCATTGCGAACATAAATATAACATCGTGATAAACTTTATCAAAGTTGTACGAGGGTTAATACCATCAGTGAAGATACAAGGTTCAATGAATTTAATTTTCTTATAGGTATAATCTTCTTCTTAAATAACTTTTCTCGCGTAGTTTCCACGTCACTGTCAATGGATCGTCGAGCGATAGATGCATTGTTATGACATCTAACGACAACACGAACTTAGTGAAAGAAATAACACGCTCGTACCCAGCTGCGTCGCTAGACGACCTGCATTATGTCCCGTCAACACTTTAACGACCTCAACCCTATTTTCTAACCCTCGGCAGGAGTTTAGAATGCTCTGGACGTGGAACACGCGCGGCAGTTTCCTCCGTTCAATGAACCGATGACGACTGGCAGCTGCAGGATTCTCAAGGACCCGGTGCCTCTCTTTTTCAGCATCTCGAGCCCTCTTGACCTCAAGCTTCCCGGTTTTCTTGTTCCCCGCCGCTATTACCATAAGTAGCAACCGATTTCCAGCGGGGCGAGAGCTCTGCCCCAGCGAAACCGAGTCGTGAATTTTATCGATTCATTGCTTTTCACAGTGTTCAACCGACGCACGAGCTGGTCCGCTGGTCTCCTTCCCCTCTTTACGCTTGCTTTTATCGAACCCTCCTATCGCAAGATCCTCGAAACGATACGTAGGAGGTTTATTCGGTGCTAGCAATCGCGATAGGATCGGCCGATTAAGACGTTAATTATCGAAAGATTGACTCGCCGTTCGTTTATCTTCCAGGCGAGCAGAACTCCCGGCGGGTTAATTAACTCGTGCCGCGACGAAAGGAGCCGAGTATCGCGCCGGTAAAAACGCTCAAGGATTAATCATGACCCGGTAAGACGGGCTCACCTGCGCGCTCGAGGAAACCTTGCAACCGCGACTCACGGAACTCGCTTAAGTCGGGGGTAGTGACTTCTTTGCATGCCAGAAGGCGAGCAAACGGGTCGATGTACTGATTTTCTGGCCCTACTCGTGTGGGGGGATCGTTGATTACACTGATTGCAAGACGAATGACCGTTGAGAATGCAGAAATGAAGAAAATGAGAAGGGGACTGTGTTTCCAAAGCTGCAAACTAATTGACACTTGAAGTTGCAACATCGCAAAGAACATTCTGTAGGGTGGATGTACCGTTTGTGGCCATTACACTGTTTTTGGCCATGTGCATAATTATCTTATTTTTTAATTACTTGCAGATTATTTTTCTGTGGAGAATTTCACATCATAAATATTTTGTTTAGTATTCCGCCCGAAATATAAGGTTACATTTATTGCTTACACGGAAAAATATTATATTTTTTAAGAAGTGGCCAAAATGGTATAATATCTTAAAGTGGCCACAAATGGTGCATCTACCCTACTTACAATAAAATTAAGAGTGAATGAAACAGTGGTTTTGTTTGGAAAAAGATTTTGAAACTGTATTCCTAGTATCGTAAATAAACTCTTTTTAAATAGAGGGTTGCACCCCACGATTCGACGTGTCGTGTTTTGACGTTTGTTTGCACGTCACAGCCATGAACTAATCGACATTTGACGCGATAATAATGTCGAGCCGCGATCCTATGGGCAATTCAGCCGACCGCTGATAATCCAATTTGACTTTACACCAATTGGACGTTCCGATGGAAACACGGTCGCTGGTCGAGCACAGTTTATGATCATTGCGGTTTTATTTCCACGGAGGGCCGTTGAATTCGTGGCGCGATAGTAATCCACGCCCAGTCGTAATTGCTTAATTAGGTCAGCCGGGCAAAAAATAAGGATGGGATCATCAACGATGCTCGGAGAACTGTACAAATGGCGGCTGATGCCGCCGAAATGATACTGTATCGGGACCGTTGTCGCGTAACCTTGCGACAAAGATGATCCCCGCGAATGAAAAACAAGATTAAGCCGACCAATTACCACACAATCGCGATATTTTTCGCCAGTCACCGCCGACGACCTACTTAACCGAGCAGCTTCGAACCAAATACACTCGATAATCATCGTCATTGTTTGAAATTCGTATCAACAATCATCTCCACATTTATTTCTGCACATTCGTGTAAACAATTTCTGTAGCCAGCTCTGATTATGCGACCGATGACATAATCATTGCAAAATTTCTACTTTTCCCTCATTATCCCTATGGTAATTAATTTCAAGAAATGCAACAGGTCGAGGGTTCATTTTTTTAACAGAAATAACTGTTACGCGTTCCACTAAGCCAAACCTATCAGTTTGAGCGCAACGAGTTCGCCAGGGAGTTTTCACATACAGCCAGTAATTTCTCATTAAGTCCTGGTGACCCAGAATCAAACCCCGCACGGCCGTGGGGGCACAATGGCGTTATAGGACAAGGGTTGCCACCCCCAACCCCGGCTTCTCGACCAGTTCAATTGGATGTACGGCTCGCATACCGATAGTCTCTCGCGAACAATGCTGTGCGTTTAGTTGTATGCACTTGCGGATGCATACATCTGCGCTTTCTGCTGATGCATAGGGTCGCGCGGAGAAACGACAGAGAATCGGGGTAACCGCGCGAAACTGGTATCAGTGGATATCTGACGGCCTTATTGGAAACATTGTTAAAAAAAAACCCACGTTCCAGATTTCGTGGACATGGCCTCACAAAAATGTTTTGTATCTACTTCTGGAAGCTTATTCGAATGCACAGTTGAATTTCGTGTAAAGTGTACCTACGATTGTTTTTCCAACTGAAATAGACGAATGGTAAAAAGATTGCGAATAAGATACAGATACATAAGATATCGCATTGGGGTTGCAAATTGGATGGTGGAAATGGTGCGGTGTTTCGTCGAGACCACCCACGTTCCCGGGCATTATATGAGAAAGTGGCTATTACTATTCGATTCATGATACACCCTATACAATGCAGGAGAGTGGTAACTCAATCCCTGACCCACATGTATGGGAGAATCCTGGGTGGTGGTTGATACACCCCCGGAGAGTTTCAGAGGGTGTTTGGTGCTCCTGTTCCTACGTTCCGTCGCTTTCCTCGAGATTTATACCCGGAAGGGGTGTATACATCAGGATTTCGTCGTTTCGTGTGTATGGGAGATAAAACCTTATTGGTCCCAGGAAGGGACGAGGCTAGGCTTCCCGGAGCCCCATTGCACTTCCAGCTTTTATTTAGGACATTTCAGCACGTCACGTGAAATATGTGCTGGTATAAGCAGATCGTTATTTTTACTGTTCCTACGCTAGCAGAATATTCTTTACTACTATCGTTGTATCTTGAGAATGCCTTGGTATAATTCTAAGCAAATGAACAATCTTTTTCTCAAATCAGTCTTGGGGAATCCCTATCCTACGGCGGGTGACGTGCACGGTCACGTCATCGGGCCCGGTCCCAATAAATGTGGAAGGGGAAGAAGAGTTTTTCAGGTATCGAATTTTTCTTTTGCATTCGCATTCAGTACGAAATTGTTCATCAGTGTGTGAAGAAAATTATTTAAACATCCAGTTCAGATTTCACGTCAAAACCCGAATTTTAGAAAACATTATTCATATTTTTGTTTATAACTTTCTTCTAATTGTTTAAACAATTGATAAAACCTTTACAATTTGATAGATCTAATTGAAAGAAGTAACTTTTGTCTTGAAACTTTTTTCTATTACTTACAGATTGTGTGTTACAAAATAAAATCGAAAAATAGCTGAATCTTCAGGGGTTAATTTCACCCCTTTAGAGTAATTTTGAGCAGCAAAAAAATTACATTGTAATCAGAAGGAAATCCCCTATATATCTATAAAGTTTCAGAATTTTTTGAATTTTCGGGTTCGGGATCTTCCCTCGTAAGATAATCTGGTTCCGAATGGCCGTGGTCACCGCAAAATTAAATTTTTAAAAAGGCTTCTTGGATGTCGATTGTTAATGCTTTATAAACATAAATATTTTTCTACGAAAAAATTACTAAATGTTCTTTAAATGTTGCTCTTTTAAGTGTAAACAGTTCTGTGAAAATATATGCTTCCACTTTTTCAAAAAAAAATCACAAACATTCGCCTCTTTTCGGCCGTCTGACTAAGTAGCTATAACCCCTTAAAAAGAAATAACTATGCAAGTATCTAAAGAATCGATTTTCATTCCCAGCACTCTAATAATCCAAGTATTATCTGAAAACCCTAGTAAAATACCTCCCAAGTCGATTTTTCATTCAGCGCACAAATAGCAAAATTGATTCCCTTTTTATATTCAGTTTGTGGCTGTAGAACCTGCTCTATAGACAGAAGCGAATTGATAACAGGTGGCAAAGGTGCTTACCGCTGCTTGTTGACTGTTGGTCGGACTAGGGCTCGGACTGGGCGTCGAATTCGGGGTTGAAATATCCCCTGAATTGGGGGAGACTGAACCTGTGGTGACGGTGCCAATTGTTGGGAACGCTCTTGCTGGGTCTGCCTGCCATTGCTTGTGGATTTGCTGCGAGGTGTCCCGAAATCTAGCCCCCTGGAACAAGGAGACAGAAAAATACAGTTGCCAACTCGAGGCTGGGAATAATGTGTTGCAACGTCGAGCGTTGTTTGTCACCGGCGGCGAACACTTGCATCCTTGAACAATCAGACCGCACGAATCGCTTACGCGCAGTCCCATAAATCATATCGCACGATGACACACTTCGATTGGTCGCGGATATTTACCTCCGAACAATTGTATCGCAAACGATCGCTCTGCACGCTCCACTGAAAAACTCTTTCGAATGGGCGCATTTATCTGCGCATCGATAACTGAATAGACCTCGTGCTTGGACGAAAACTACCTCCCGAGCAAATTACTCCAACAAGTTGCAGCTGAAAGGGACAATCAAAGCAGTGGTATGCTTGAAGGATGTGCCAGGAAGTTATGCAACTCTTTTCCCTTTAAAAGAAGTCGAGAAAGCGAGTCTAGGACATTGCGGGGGAGTTCGTAGACCCTGGAAGCTCCAGAAAATTGCGTGCAACGGCGCAATCTTGACGAACGTTGTTCCTCGCGGCGCTGTAATTGCAGTTATGCAACGACCTGCCATAATAGCGATTAACACGGGAGTATAATGGAGGGCGTAAATGGAGCTGCTTGCATACGCCACGAGGCCAAAAGGAGTCGAATCAAGATGTTTCGGTTTCGTTGAGAGAATCGAAAGGGGATCCCACTCGTCGAAATTCACTCCGCCGACGAATGAGGATAATTGGCTTAGTGGACGGTGTGTTTATCTCTAAAATTACGAGCACAATGTGTGCAGTTTCTCCTCATTAAAGTGCTGGCTAATTGCTCGAGGAATTGCGACGGTGGACGAAAGAAGGAATTGCGGTCATTTTTTTCAGGGACCTTCTTCGGTGTCCTCGACTCCGTTTTATTCGGTTGCCGAGTTTCCTTTGACGTCTAAATTCTTATCAAAAGCCGAAGCACTTTCGACGCGTATTTTTGTATTGTGCGTTGAAATTGAGAGGTTTGATGTTGATTCAGATCCCATTGAGGAGAGGAATCGTGAAGAATCCAATGGCTACGTAATGAAGCTGTGTTTAAGTTATATTTGAATGACTTTTTCCTTGAGAAGGAGGATTGAAGTGATGGTTAAAGAAGTGTTTTGGAACTTTAACCCAGAAACATTTAATCCAGAATAAACTTGATTTTAATGGACGCTGTTACCAAATTTGAGTCTCTATAAATAAAGTGTGATTGAATTTTTAAGAAAAGTAGGCAAGTCATTTACATCCAACCGAGAGTGAATATATTTAGTGAATGTATACAGTGACAGATACCTCGACAGCAACATCTGTCAGCTGGCTTTTTATCCGTACGTGAATTTCTATGCACACCTCATTAATTCAACAATTCCTGGGGCCAGCCTCATTTAAAAATCCGATCTTCACACAACTTTCCGCATTTAAAAACGTTCCGTTGCTTGGACGGGAGTTTCACGACAGGGGCGATCAATCTTCCTCTACTTTGTATTTAGGAACGAGTTCGAAATCCTCCGACTCCACGGAAAACCAAATGCAGCATCTTAAGCTTTTCTAGGTAAAAGAGGTGTTGTTTGATTTCAATATGTGGGCACGATCTTCTTGCAGAATATTGTAATTAATCTAGCTATCCAGACCATCGACAGGTCCCTTGTTCCTAATCCTAATACAGTAGAACACAAGTGTCCAACAGCTTAATTCGATAAGTCGATAATAATGCACCTGTTCCGTTATTGGGGCAGAATTTGTTTTCATCTGTCAAGTTCAAATACGTCTTAAAACACCTTGGGTCACTATAATAACTCTTTTCTACTAATCCATCTCTGTCCTCTTTTCAAGTACGTACAAGTAGAGAAGTTTGGCAAATAAAAATGGCACTTTGATTACTGCAACCATCAAACACCTGCCCTCTACATTTCTCACTCCAATAACAAAGCACAGTTTCATTCAGCTTACATGTAGCATCGATTTCCTCCATCAGTGCAGTAAAGTACACCGATTATCTTTTATTAGAACACATTATAACAACGCGGATTTCTTTTTCTGTGCCAATGTGTTCCAACAGCGTTGCAACAGAGGCGCAGACAAACGCGCGAATGCCAGGCTACCAGGTAGCAACGATTGCACCTCATCTTAGCAATGAGAGCCTGCGCCCAGAGTGATCCAGCACGATCGAGATCGACGGATACGTGGTGCACGGGGTTCCTGTATCGATCTCGTCGATCGTGGAGGTCGTTTGCCGGATACGATACACCGGCATTTACACCAGGCACGATTGTTTTCTCGTGCAAATAAAGGCGTGGTTTTAATTAAGCATCGAGGAAGTAAAACATACGATTACGTAACGATACTTTACGACGTTGCGTCGACGGTATAAGAGTCGTGGCTCAGGCGTAGATAAATTTTCGATGGAGATAAACATCGCGGGGACAATTAAAGGGATTAGGACTTTAAACCACGATAATCCCGCGAGCACACGACGCGCCCTATTTATCTTAATGCGTGGGTCAATAGAGTGCATCGATGCAACGCGATGCAGTTCCAAGAACAACTGGCACGCCCGAAACCTAGCGCATACAACGAGAATCTGTGTCATTTCGGCTCGAAGACAAAGTCACGATCGCACGAACTCTTCCCGCTAAGTAAAATGCCTATCGGTCGTAAACAGAGCTAGACGAATTTTCTTTGATATCAGAATAAGAACTGTACTGTTGGATGCAAGAACGGCCTCGGGAGACTCAGTTCCGTTTTGCATAAACCGCATAATTATTAGATTCTTCAGTCTTTTCTACGTGTTCCTTCTAAATTTCATCGCCGTATTTTTAAAATTTACAGATCTATGGTAAATTTTGTGGATCGATGTGGACCAACTCGTATTTGAGCTAAATATACATTAACCTGAACATGACACGATCTATGACAATATTTTTTCAATATTCTACATTTCTTTCAAAAATTATTCAAATATTAAATAAATAATAAAATGTAACGTTAAAAAGCAGTAAATTATTACATTTTATGCAAGCAGGGCCCGACAGGGCTGTAATTAAAATTAATTTGACGGATCAATTGATGACATAATTCCGATTGTAATAATGCAACTACAACGGAGATATAAGTATAATTTTTTTAAATATTATAGACACTTTAAAACAACTTCACTGTGTACAAAAATATCCAACTTCGTAATGTTTTCTTCAAACTGACTTCTAGAACCGAGGCCCTTCTTGCACACAGCAGTTCAATTTAAGCAGCACATTTAGAGTACCGTAAACTGGGATGACTTTGCCCGCCCGGGGTGACATTGCCCACTTTTCGGAAGAACTTTATTTTATTCAATTGTGAAGTAATTAGGATATATAGTGTTTTGTATCGATAGCAATAATTTTTCCAAGGTCAAACGAAAAAAAAACAATAGCAAATTCAATCATATGGTAATTTTTCAGTCAGAGTAAAAAAGTGGGCAATGTCACCCCGGCGAACAAAGTCACCCCAGTTTACGGTAATACTAATTAGAATTCACTAAGGTATCAATTCATTCTGAATATCATGTATTTAAACTAACAATAGACGATGGTTAAGGTAACTGTTTTAAGTGATGCTTGCTGATCAGTAAATATAGCAACAAGAAAGATGGAAATTGAGAAAATAGAGTGAGATAGAAAGGGGATACATTTCTGCATACGAATCATTAATCATTTCACGCGTCCGCCACGACGATATTTAATTCCAAAGCGTGTAGCACATTTATCAGTAAGTGGCTCTAAACAAGCTTACAGGAATGATAGTTAACCGCGAACGTTCCAATCGATTGAGCTATAATTTGATAACAGTGTGCAATTGAAATATTCTCATTCAACCATTCATCGACTTCTTCGTCGCACCACTATCTCAGATACGCAATCGCAGATTCCGGAATCACTTCTCGCTACACCACTGCATAAAGGAATCTAAGGAACTAAACAATCACGCGGCAAAGTAACATGTCGTCCGAGCCAATCTGTCGAATGAAATGAGTTCAGAACTGGCCAGGTATGTTCGTAAAAAGCGATCGATTCGAGACGCAGTTCGGTCGCGGTTGCCACTAGAGCGGCATGCAAAGCACGGTATGCAGTTGCGTCAATCGCGCGCGAGGCGAGGGCCTGTAAAAAAATTAATTGTCTCTAATCCATGCTGCCACGTCGTCGTTTAAGCAATAACACATCGTCACGGTTTAAAGGGACAAAAAGCGGAATGGGCTGGAAGAGAGCTCGTTCTCGTTCGGTTGCACAGGCGTCAATGCGGGGCAATCAATTTCCGTGTTGCTCGTAAGTCACTCGACCGTGTGCGTTTCCCTGTGCACCCCGCCGGTGTGTGCGGCCGCGCTCAATGTGCAGGAATTACGTGATAGGTTGATCTTACGGCGTGATCTGAACGGCCAGATATCGACGTCGATAAAGGAAAACACGGCAGAATGTGGAGCGACCATTCTTAAAGCCGTGTCGTGTTCCCGGCACAATCGCGGAGCGTACCGTGTAACCCTGTTTCTAATTAATTTGGGGGAGGGTAAGAAAGGAGTGGCGCAGGTGTGATCGATTTATCGCGGCCTTTCCTTCAGTTACGTATTAGATTCAATTATTATTAATTGGCCGAGGTGGATCGACGCGCGGTTACGAAGATACAGAGTCAATTAGCGAAGTGTCGCTCCGAAAAGGTAGATATAAGCTTCCGATAGGAAAATATCGTTTATCGTGCGTCGCAGACTTCTAGGTGATGCGTTTAAATGGGAAAGGTATAATTATAGAGCTGGGGGCTGATAAATGACTGTGCTATTTGGTTGTAAGGTCTTTTTATCGTGGGCTAAAGGTGAACGTATATTGCTATTGCTGATGCTGAATGGAATGGCATTGGATAATGAAAGGAGGCATACTTGTTTATGAGAAACGGGTATGAGGAAACTGAATGACTTTAATATCATCTCCGAGGCCTTGCCACGTTCAGCATACTTCGTCCATACCATAACTATTTTCTAGAGAGTAGAAGCATTCAAAATTCATAATTTATAATTAAATTTGCCTTGTTAATCAATCCTGCTGCGTTCAGATCTAGGGGAAAGGTGTCTAAAACGATCCCTCGGGGCAAAATGATTCAGCTCTTACGTCGTCAAGTGTCGCACGCAGTGCTATGTAAATATCAGCGCTGCGTGTGTTATTAACAAGAAAAAATCAAAATTACTGCCTTTTATCTAAGGTCTTTTTCAATGTTGCGTAACATTTGTCATAAACGGCTTAAGTAGTGTGACAGCTGTTTTTTGCGCGGATTTAATGACAATTTAACAATAATTTCATATATGTTTCGTTACCAAATGTAATGATTGACGTTATATTCAACCGCTGAATGTGAGTTGGATGTTTGGGGACATATGATCCCTCTCTAGTAGGGTAAAACGATCGCAGGAATCCCAGGAGGGGCGCGAAAAAAATTGGAGTCTGTTTAGCTGATCACATTTCCTTATGTTTGTTAGGTGATTTTAAGTATTTCTACTCATTGATTATTAGGGCGGAGTGAAACTATATAGGCGAAAATTTAAATTTGAATTTTCAGTTGGCGTGGGTGTGGGATAGATGTTCGTTGATTAACTAAAAATAACTGTAAAAAATTTTGGAAAAATATTCATGTCTGCAGGTTCCTTTTTCTCTTAAAAATGTAAAAAATAAGATTCACAATGTCATTTTTTACATTTTTAAGAGAAAAAGGAACCTGCAGACATGAATATTTTTCCAAAATTTTTTACAGTTGCGTTTGGTTAATCAAAAGGCAACTATCCCGCACCCAGGCTGTTATTGATTATGTACCAAAAATTATCTAAGATTTGATTTTCTTAAAAATCGTTTTAATTTATTATGTTCGCATATTTTGTGACTGAGCTTCATTTCTGTTTTTATTTAAATAAATCAATGCTTTGTAATGGTCATCTTATTCATTATCAGTAGGTATAAAATGATCCTAGGGGTCATTTTCCACAAGATCCCTTCGTAGGAATCATTTTATACACATAGGTGTACAAGATGATCCTCTAGTATGCCTTCTCAAAAATGCAAATAAAAAATGTAATTAATCGGGCAACTAAATTTGATCTAAGTCAATAACAAGATAGATAAACTAACTTACAAAAACTACTTAACTTTTATTTAAATAACGTGCATTTGTATTTTTTATATGAATTACGCTTTAAGGGGATCGTTTTAATCATTTTCCCCTAGGCGTCCCCAAACTAGCGACTAAAAAGATACAGAAAATTCAAGTACTTTTGCAAAAAGAGACAAAGTACGATTCAATCTTCAGAACACATTCCTCGTGAATACACAGGAGTAAATTAAATCCAAACGGAGCAGGGGAATGAAGAAGACAGAGTTCTTTCACTTCAATTAAAGAAGCAGAATAACCATTGAATACTTAACAGCAAAACGATACTACCATCATGAAAGCGTACCTCGCTGAAGAGATCTTCCAGCTCTTTTCGTGATATCTTTGCCTTCATCCCGCATCGAGCTTGCCCCAGTGAAAGCTACCCAAGTATCTCCGCGCGAGGCGTTAAATCGACGGAAAGGACACGCAAATGGGGCTTCTTCGAATGTTTCACTCGCCCCTCTGTTTCGCTCTCCCTCCTGTCTGTCGCTCCTCTTCCCGCTTTCACAATCCGCTCGGTCTTTTTAGACACACAAATAGTCGCTGACGCGGCGCGCAAAGTGCGACAGAAGGTCGCGCGCTGGTGGCCGCGTCGCGCGATTCGCCTGCACTTCTCTGACGCCGGGACATCGTTACTCCGAAGGCGATCTCGAGCCACTATCCTTTTCCTGTTACCTCCGCCGAGCGTCGATTAGTAATTAATACGTTACATCAACGGAACAAGTCGCCGGAGACAAATCCTGCAAACGAGACGAACGGACGTAGCCACTTGTCACGTCGCTAAATCCCGAGCGACGCGGTTTGAATCGCGTCCTTGGACGACATCCAGCTGCACCGCGGCGCTCGCAACCTCTCGCTCGCGAATCCACGCCCCAAATTCGCGTGACTTCGCGCAGATAGCTGGATCCTTCCGCGGGCGATATCGATTCGCATCGTGGCCCTCTTTCTCCGCGAGTCGCGTGCCCCGCGATCCTCCCTACGCGAGGAAAACACTCTGACGAAGCATCCAGCGAGGTATTCGCAATGGTAACAACTGCGAGTGGAGTGTTCGATGATACGCAAGTTTCCTCTGAACCCGATGGATCGGAGAAAAATGGTCCCGCGCGAGACGAAATGATCTGGGAGGCTGTATTGTTCGCAACGACAGCTATTGTAGTCGAGCGAGACAATACCTTGAAGAAAATTTGATGGATTAGGCGTTCCTTGCCCCGGCGTGATTTCCATCGACCTATTAAGCGAGGTGGACGCGTTAACTCGTCGCGAAAGTATTTCGAATGTGCGCACATTTCCCATTAATCGCGGGTGCCGCTGGTCGATGAACGACCTAGAAAGAGGTTTAATTAGGACAATGAATATCCCGATTGGAATTTTCGGAACAGATTAAATCTATGGGCTCGCCAGCCCACTTGGACAGCCTTCGAACGCCAGTTCCAACGCCCACGCGAAATTACAGGCTCCACTTCCCGCCACTTTTTCCCCTGACCGTTACTTCCGTCGGTGGCATCTCGAGTTTCAACTGGGGTACTGGATGTCGATCGGCTGGTCATTGATACGAGCCGCGTAAAATGTGTATGGTTTCTCAGTGACACCGGAGAAATCACTGTGATCTGAGTTCTCACGACTCCCGCTGACCGATTTCTGCCTAGATCCTTATCGTCCCGAGAACCTTTGCACGTGTCGTTAATCTGTCGCGCGAATTACACTCGTCGTATCAACAGAAAGCTTCGCCATAGAAGTAGACGGGAAAGAAATGCACACAGGCACCCGAGGAATCCCTTATTGGCCACAAATCTTGCCCCGTTGTAAGTTGGACGCCGCTTCACCGAGAAATCTCAATAACCCGCTGTATTCGCGCTGGGGTCTAATCATGGGAACTTTTCGCTCGGCGAAGATCGTAGCATCGAGTTCGGACTCGGAGGATTATCGGGTGTAGCGATAAACTCGAGGCAAAGTTGCTCAATGCTGCGGGGGCACAGCCACGCCGAAAGAATGCGAACATATGATAGTCAACGTTCATCAAACACAGCCACAGGACGTAAGCTTCCACTTCGATCTCTCCCGTATCGAGTTTCGCTGTTAGGCTTCGCGTTCCCCTTCGCGAGAGGAATAGTTGAAATTTACGTGGCGGGGCGAGCGTAGTGAACCCATAATACCCTTCGGACGAGCATTCTTCCCGGCCCCCACGGTCGTCTCCTAACGGCGGTGCACGTTAAATCGCGGACCACGTGAGAACGAAGCCGGACATCTCTGCGCCGCATAGCTCGAGGGAGGATAAACGACCTCTCAGTCGGCGAGATCGAGATTACACCGGGCGGCAAAACCTCGCCGGATCGCCGTGTACGACTCTAATTTAACCGTTGGAACACCGTTGTCCGACGTGTCGCCTTTGTCCCGCTGAAAGAAATTCAGGTTACGTGTCTAGCGCGCGCCTGCTAACTCTGTGTCTCTCTCTCTCTCTCTTTCTCTCTGTAGTTTTCGCGGAGCCCGTCAGGCCCCGCGGAGAGCTGTGCACCTTGTGTGTGCCGTTTCTCACGGTGTTATCGTGCCGGTTCCGGCGAGCACGCGCGTCCACCGATAAAACAATATCGCCTCTTTAACGACAGACAGCCCCGGGGAACTTTTATTCCGTGCGCGCGTCTTGCGAAATCGACGCGAGCTCGCGGGGGGAACAATCGAGGGTTTCGTAACGCGTGTGCCGCGCATCTGCACGCGCCGTGCCGGGAATAAACAGTCGACGGGAAGCTTACGTGGAGTACAAAGCATCCTTTTGAAACAAGGAATTAACTGTTCCCAGCGAGGGGAGAGGGGATCTCCGATACGTAACCGTTGCACCTAGACAACTGACCCTTGACGATTCGCGACACGTTTGGGCTGCACGGTGATTCGTGGCTCGCGGCCCACGCGCGTCCGGCAATCACTGACAATTCACGCAACGTCGTTGTTAACGTCGGCGACCGTGACAATATTGTGTCCGGGGTTTCGATCTTCCCACAAGCTTGCAAGCGGATCAACGCTAGCTTGGGACTTCGTCAGAGTGTTTTGCTGTGAATATTGATCTACGATCTACCATATCACTCATGATATTGCTCCGGAACCCTCGAGCACACTCTCAAGTGGAGTGTTTAATTTTAAATCAGTGTATACATGGCTTGTGTTTGTCACGAAGAATCTTCCCCTTTGTAACTATTCACTGGTGTATCGTGATCGTCGTTAGGGCCACTTCTGGTTCACCGTCCCGAAGGATCTGTATGTAAGTCCTTCCTTCGAGCGATCGGGCATCCGACTCGAGGATGATCCGAGAGGCCAGCGAATTCCGCGTCGGACGTGGAAA
Source organism: Andrena minutula (assembly GCA_929113495.1). Lineage (NCBI taxonomy): Eukaryota > Metazoa > Arthropoda > Insecta > Hymenoptera > Andrenidae > Andrena > Andrena minutula. The sequence goes on along the minus strand of OV815994.1, from coordinate 25,952,884 downwards.
CGCGCGAAACCGGCGATCTTTCTCACGAGCGCGACGACAGCTCCGCTCTACGTGCTCTCACATGTATCCACGTACTCCGACTGGCGAGTAGCGAGATCGTGGACCGCGCACGATCCACCGCGGCCTGCTCACTCGCCAGTCAACGATATTCCGTCGTAAATATTTACATCGCTCCGGGAGATAGATCCGCAGCGACGCTCTGCGAGGTATCACGACTGTGTGGCAACTCCGACATTTCATACGTCCCCTGCGTCACCCCTCCGCCCGCCCCGACAATAAAACTTTTACGAGGAGCTCACGACGCTAATGACGCGGCTCTGTGATTTAGGGATCGATGGCCCGGCTTAATTGAATCGGAACGCCCCGCGGGAGAGCCGGAGCGTGCCGCGATTCCAACGATACCCTTCGATTCGACGAAACTCGGGTCACGGTGGCGGAGTACGATGGCGCGAACGCTTGGGATCGGTGTTAATCGGTTCACGTGAACTCCGAAGCGTTCGCCAGCGCCTCGTGGAACGCCTGGTTACCGTTGAAATTGTAGCAGTGCCTCGCGGATCATCGTACGAGCACTGATACCACGCTGCGCTTAATTCGATCAAACGGAACCAATGCCAGCGGACACGGGTTAATCCCACGGTCACGATCGAACTCTCGTAGGGTCGTGTCGCAGTGAACTGCGGTGCGACGCGTCGATCTACCAGCGATCAAAGTCGGGATCGTCAGACGGCCATGGAAATCACGATCGAACGAGCATTCATGACACACTGAACGATGACGATAGGGTCGGAGCACAGAGTGAAGTGGCAGCCAGCGATTACGTCCGACTGGCAATTTTCCGCGACCGCGGAAATGCCTGCAGCCTCGAGACCTCTCACGCCACGAGCGTGCGCTTACACGTATGCGCGTACCGCAACTGGCTGGTCGCGCGGAGATCGCGCGGAACACGAGCCCACAGGGGAGACCGTGTGTCGCATGTGCCGTTCTCTGATGCACGAGAGCCTGCACGCTGCAACGATCTCCTCCTTGTGAACCTCCTCATCCTTGGATCGAGAATCATGCTGTGCCCCTGGGTTCATGAAAATTCTGGGGGTGCAGGTGGGTTATCATTGATCTCTATGCGAGTCATCTTCTTAGGTGGTTTCTTGTTGACAAGGAGAAGGATCTTGTATATTTTTCTGGGAATCCTATTTTCATGTGGGAGGGATATTTTTGATACTCCTCATCTTTAGCAAAATTCCTCATCTTTAGAAATTTCTCATCTTTAGAAAAATTCTTCATCTTTAGCAAAATTCTTCATCTATAGTAAAATTTCTCATCTTTAGCAAAATTCCTCATCGGTAGCAAAATTCCTCATCTTTAGTAAAATTCCCCATCTTTAGCAAAATTCCTCATCTTTAGCAAAATTCTTCATATTTAGCAAAATTCCTCATCTTTAGTAAAATTCCTCATCTTTAGTAAAATTCCTCAACTTTAGCAAAATTCCTCGTCTTCAGTAAAATTCTTCATATTCAGCAAAATTCCTCAACTTTAGCAAAATTCTTCATATTTAGCAAAATTCCCCATCTTTAGAAATTCCTCATTTTCAGCCTCTGCTATGAACAATCTCCTAGTGACCTAGATTCATCGCAAAGCTTCGCAAATTGAATCCCCTGACGTGAACCTTCTACCAACCAACCTTCCCGGGTAGAATTCTTCTGAACCCTCTTTTATCAAGCCCCCCGTCGCGAGCGAGAATCCTCGCGAACTTGTTCGTGTCGAGCCTGAACGTCGAAGCCCAGCTCGTCTCCACTCCCAGGATTACGAACCCGTCCACCATCGCAGCTATCTTCGCAATTCTCGCAAATATTGTCGCAGCGGTTCACGTCGTGCGGACTGAGGACGGGGCCGCAGTGTCGCGACATCGACGAGGAAGGTTTCCGAGTGGGGACGAGACTATAAACTGCAGCAGGAGTCCCCTGTAGTCGCGACGATGCAGGCCGGACGCCTGCTGTGCTTGCGTAACCAATCGGGCCTTGCGGTTCTCCTGGCTGACATCGCGTTGTTCGCGGCAAGAATTATGAAGTCGTGAACGAGAAATTGGTCTCGTACAAAGTGCATCGTGTCTGGATTTCCTCCACCTTTATTCTTGTACACTTCAAACAGAATTCTAAGGTTGAAATCCTTTCACGAAAGAAACTGAAGAATTTTCCTTGCACAATCAGAGAATTTCTATTGCGCAATCTGCGTACGCAGATTTTCCCAATCGAATAGGTCGATCCTTAAAAAAACTCTCGTTCGAACGGTCTGTCAATCTCGATTGATGTAACAACCGGTTCCAGGCTGACTCGCCTTCCATCGCTGTCAATGAAAGAGAACGTAATGCGTTATTAGCGTCTTGGCGGACGCTTTAACAATCGGCCTTCGCGGGAACGGAAATTGCGATAACACCAATAACCGGGTAATCAAGATCAGGAGAGTTTGCTGCACCGCCAGACGGAGGGATCGACGGAGTGCGCTCTGCACGTGCGAATGTCGGGCACGCTTTGTTGCTCAATAAATAATTATCATAAGCGCGTGCGCGAGATAGGAAGGAATGGACACGTTCCCTTAAACACTAACGCAACGATTTACATAGAAGTTGGCACGAATCGACAGACAACTAATACAGATACACACTGCAACCGAAAGGTCCAAAGATCTCAAGAATCTACCTTTTAGCAACTGAAGGACCATCTCCATAGTTCCACTTCACAAAGTCAAAGTCACCTTCTTGAAGATTGAGAATACCGATCGAGAATTCTACTTTGCAATGACGTTTGGACCTCCACACCAGTCAACTCTATACCCCCAATAGCTCGAGAAGTAATTGAGTGTATCATCTAGCAAGGAGCAACTCGACTTGGAGAGGCCCAGCTCTCTTGAAGCCTCCGACCAAGGTGAGCGCGCAAAGAAATTCATCAAGGAAAGCCGTGGAATAACACGCGTGTGCCGTGGAACTCAGAGGAAGGTGGGCACGACACCCACGTGCCCCGACCACGTACCTACAGGATATTCCTGCGCGTGCGATGAGGAAAAAGTTCCCCCTCGCGCGACCCACGCGAGAGTAATCCGTGGTACACGCTCGTCGGTAATGCACAGTCGTTTGCACGAGTAGAGCCGAGTCCTTTCCCGGCCTGGTGCCGACACATGTAAACATCAGCCCGTGGAAGATTGGTCCAGAGGGTTGAGAAGAGCATCATCGAGGGCCATCCTTCCTCTTCTTGCCGAGCCGGGCCATCGACGACGTCCATTGTGCAAGGACACGGCACAATGGAGTCATAAGGAAGTTGACGGTGACTTATGGGACATTGTCTGCTGGACCTGTCTCTCCCCCATAATTGTATACCGATCGGACGCTTCTTGGAATGCAATTTACTTCTTGAAAGCCACCCGCTCGTAATTAACGCCGTCGAGTGGCTTTGGTTTCGTTAATATTTCAACGTGAGATCGAAACAATCGGAGACCCGGAAAATCCACGGGTTTCAGCTCTTAGGAAGACAAAAAAATTTGAGTTAGGTACTAGGGGCACGTGTAAGAAATTTCATTATGGATAAAGCAATTTAAGTTACCTACTCCACTTTCCTTTCTTTCGCGATGAGCAGTATTGGCTTTTCCGTGCACTGTGGTGTCGACGTTGAATTAATGGTACAGTATTGATTAAAGTTTTTTGCCGTCGGAATGATAAGGTCGAAGTGGAATTCTAGTTTGAAAGCGACGCTGGTTGTTTTCGCGCTCGATTGACGCGCGTTACGCCGTTATCGGGTATCGTAAAGTTGAACAGCAACTTTTCCATGAACGGTTATCGCGACAACGCGCGAGCAACAGTCGAAGGTGTTCCGCTGCGAGCGTGTACGTGTTATTATGGCTTGGATTTTAATGCCACGAGCGGTTCAACTCGTACTGGCTATCAGTAACGAAGTATAACTCTGAACGATGCCTTGGCAAACAGTGTGACTTCATTTCCTCCCCTCCCGAAACGATCGAATAATATCTTAACACGGCCCGAGACTTTTACAAACACGTGATTTTCTTAGTATCTCCCTTTTCAGCCGAAACGTCGTGCTCGTTCGAGGAATATAGGCATGAATGGAATGTTATGTTTCACTGTGGGCACAGCCAGGATATTGGCGTCGGATATTACGCTGTTCATGCGCTCCGGCCGCCACTAACTCGTCGAAATGGCGGGAAACGGAGGGAAGGAATGCAAACATGCGAGAACACTGTGTGCTTTGCTCATACACACGCCCACGTGGGTGGCTGGCTAAAGTGGGTGGCTGGCTGACCGATCGGTGAAGAGAACTGAAGTACCCAGAGCTCAAGTACTCACGGTTGCGCACGCTAGACCAGCTCGTAACCTTTGCTTTTACCATTCTTTCGACCTTCCAGACGACGGGGTGAACAGCCGCCGATCTTGAAACCGACTTGCCCGATCCAGAATAGCTCCTACGAACATTTTACCAAGCCCCAGGGATTATTTGTTCGAGCGAATTCCTTCTGTCCCACGGCTCGCCAGCTCTCCCCTGGTCTGAGTCAACAAAATGAAGGAAATATGCACGCGGCAGATGGGTTAGAGAATTCTCCTTGTTATGTGAATTAAAAGTCTCAGATTTCGTTGAATGCTACCCTCTTCTCGATGCTTAAAGAAACAGAATGTGTAATTCGGGAATTTAATGACGATATCTGCTAAAATTACCTTGGAGGGAATGAATATGGTTTGAATATTAGGTTTCGAGGGAAGAATCTACTTGTCCAACCTGCCCCAAGTAGTACAACTGAGAAATTGAGGGAACAGGTGATCAGAATTTCTCTCTGGACCACAATAATACGATTAGTTGGTTCCTTCTTCTAGATAAACTAGTGAAGAGAATTCCCAAATGAAATGGGAACCAATCTACAGACTATCACTTCGTTTGGCAATCTTCAAGCGAGATTAGTGAAGTATCTTCTCACCGCCAATGGCAATATCCGGTCGACCTTACCGTCCACGATAAAGCTAATCGTCACTGTTTAATCGCCGGTCAAAGCCCTTGCGTCGGACTAATTACGGGATACGTGACGCCATGGAAGGCGAATAAAGAATGAATGGGATCCGCCGTGGACGTCGTAGGCGGTCCCTTATCTGCCCGGTAGTACTACGAAGGCTTTCCATGTTTACTCACGATAAGGTGGCGATCGATAAGGGGGTTCGCAAGCGATGCCGATCGCCTCGCTGACCCACATTGTATGTATGCAAATGCGGCGCACGGAAATAAAAGGGTTTAGCTGCGACAGTCCGACATCTGCGTCACGAGAAGTGCAGGCATCGGGTGACGGGTCCCACGAATTCGCCTGGCGAACGGTCGAACCTGTAATCGATTGGGCTCCGTGACCCAATTCCCCGCCATGAATAATAACGAGGCTGGATCACCTTTGAGTTACGACTTTCTTCTCGCTGCATCTCGGCCGGGCGCCTTTTTCACGCGTTAACCCACTTCTCCCGAGCTGCCCGAGCCTGTCGACGTTCGGCGTTTGTCGACTTCTTTGCACGCCAGAGGGTTTATCAAGCGTACAGCCCACAGCCTGCGGGCTGCTCAGCGCGATGCACTTGTCCGGAGACGATTTTTCCGGCACCTCGAGTGCCTCGAGGCCGCCGTGGCAACGGGGGGAAGGATCGTGGAAGAAGAAAAAAAACACTGTTCGATTGCACTCGATGGAGTGTCGGCTGTCTCGAGCGAGAGAAAGAGGGCCACACTTCGATGAAGGGCTTCGCCTGTCTGGTTTGTCACGATCGATCAGTTAAGCCCGCGGTATGCAATTAAACATTCGCCGCTCGTGTAATCTGCTCCTCGCGGATCGCTCGAGTGGCTCTCGCGCGAGTGCTTCGGGTTTACGGGCAAACGTTCCACGGCCTTGTCTTTCAATCAAGGATTTCTGCATACTCTTTGTACACTTTGGTGGAAGTGGCTTCGACGGTTCATCGACGGTGCAATTAGCTTCGTGAGGTATGAAGTGAATTAAGAAAATGGAGTGCATGTAAGGAACGGACAGGTTCGTTTCGATGATGAAGGATCAATAAGGAAAAAATAGAGGTGACAAGTTAGGGGAATAAACTTTGACCTCGGTCTGCTAGCCAGCAGTTAACGAAGAAGAAACAGTACAGACGTGAATGCAATAATAATGGAATCAGTGTGAACGATCCCTAATATCTATCTGACGGGGAGGCTGAGATCTAGAGGAGGCCTGACACGATGAAGAGCGGAGGGATGAGAAGTGAGGCCAGCTGAGGTTGTTCGCCGATGTTATGGTAGCCACGGCTTCAAGGTCGTCGGGATCACCACGAGGACGTGGCAGCTGGACCAATCGGGATGCCCCGCAACCACGCGGTTCTTTGAAAAACTCCAGGCGCATGTTACGTTTTTGTGGCACACTCGCTAGCCATCCCGCCACGAAGAACGCGACGAAACGAAGCTCGAGGAAACGAGCGAGCAGCGATTCCTTCGCTATCGTTACATCAACCGAATCCCCCCCAGCTCCCTGGGAAGTCATTAATCTTCCAAACCACCTTGAATAATTCACCTGTTTCAATTACCTAGGAAAAATTGTCTACTTTGAACTCCCCGCGATTACCACAGGCTCGATCTCTTTTCCAGGCACCCACCACTTTCCATCCGATAAGTGATATCACGATCGGAGCAACCTACGTTGATAATGACACCGTGGCAAAAAATCGCCCCACGTAATTACCATTCGCCGGACCAATGATTCTCAGGTATAACGACAAAGTCACCCCGAATCTATAATCTTCCGCGAGGCTGCAATTTGCTTTTTTCCCTTTGCACGAAGTAAGCCATCTCTGTGGATCAGCATCACATTAATTTGACCCTAGATAGTACTTCATTAGCTCGTAGGGGTAAGATACAATCATCCCTGTGAAATTGTGCCTTTATTGGTCCTCGGATCGTGCAGGGTCCAGGGTATAATGGTACAGGAGGACGAAGGACCTGTGTTCACGTGTTGACGAGGTTGTTGGAATGGTCCAGCAGCGGCAGCGAACGGATAGAAGCAACTTAACCAGCCGAGGAGGCAGAAAACGAAAGTGAACGAATCACTCCTCGGAAGAAACGTTCCGCCATAGCATCCTTTCCGTGGTTGTTGTCATTGGAAACGAGCCTCGTTACGGCGAATGGCCCCTCGCCTATATCCTCTCTTAATTGGCAAGAGGAACGAGCCAAGTATCCCCTGGTATGAAATTTCTCGCCTTCAGTCCCGGATCGTTGGGCCGAGAATGTGGGATAATTAATTGTTTTCCAAAGCGCAACACGCGCCCGGAATATTATTTATTCGCAAACGAGCGCCGCCCGGTTGGAAACGAGACGGTCTAGCCGCGAGATTTAAGGAGGATCTGGCTGGAGCGCGAAGTAAGTCAGACACTTTACGATGCCCTTACGATAATTTATGGACTTTTCTAAAACCTGTGGAGATATGGTCACGCGGGCAACGAAAATCTTGGTTTCTTTGTGAAAGCACCTCCTGACTTTAAAAACACTGAATACTAACATATTATGAAGACTACTTTATTGTCAGTAGATCACTCGAGATTTAATCTTGGGAAGCCGAGATTAATGGATAAAAATACTTTTAATGCAAATTCAGTAAGGTGAAAATTCATTTGGTGATTCTAAAAATTGATTTAAAGAATAAAATTCAATTTTCTTTTCCTTTTACAGAGTTCTGGGATTGCTTTAGTCGTGGTTACATTAACCTTCTTTTTCCTTTTTTTCCGGGGCCCATTGGCTTCCTATGGGTACGTCACTGAGCATTCTAATGCATTTAAATATTGAAAGAATAAAACTAACTATACAGCCCTATTAAGTGACCAATTCTTTAGGGATTATCTTGACTCATGTTCCAGACAGACCACGGAGGACGTCTTGACGTCCCTGTATTACCAGTAAGTAGAGAACTACGTGCATAATGAACCGTTCTAGGGAAAAAGAACCGAATATTCTCGCGCGAGGAGATCGCCGCGATTGCAAAGTGGCCAGATAACGACGCGCAGGGCGTTTCATAAGGACACGATGGCCGCAGTAACGGGACCCGTTATCGCGACGAAGCATCGACGATTCCGCCGCGAGGGATTACAGTTACGTCAGTGTCGTACGCCCACGCGGTTTTACACGGGTGTCCGTTGAAGATCGCGGTGTGATCATCGATACGACGTGCGACACGGACCGTTTTCTGCGGTTTCCATAGGTAAAAATACTGGCCGGCCACTTTCCCTTCCGGCTGGTGGACACAAAGGTGACCACGATGGGACGAAACCAGCCGTGGCATCGATCAATCCCTCGCGAGAAACGTCCCAGCGGATATCGTTCGGTCGACTTGTCCGTCGTTAAGGCCCGCTCCACTTTGCATCGTCGGAAGACGAACGGGACCGTCTCTTCGGCGTATCGCTAGCGAATTACACGCGCCGATCTGCTTTTCCCTCGTCGCGGGTCATTTCTCGTCGATGCTCGGCAAGTATGATACGGCGAGCGATAAATCCGCCTCGTATTAGGAGCGAGATCGATCTTGAACAAACGGGAATGGGAAGAGATTGCTGACGAGAAACGCGAACGCTGTATGCTCGATAATTCTCATGATCGTTGTGAGATTTTGAATACCTTGACCTTCAATTCGAATAATCGCAATGATAATAATAAGATGGAAGGAAGGAAATAGAAGTTGCGTTTCCTCCCGGGCCTGTTAGTGGACTCATCGGTAAGGCGTACCGTAAACTGGGGAAACATTGGCCGCACGGGGTAACATTGCCATACGTTGTTTTACGTCAGATTAGTAAAACTTAACCTGTTAATGCTATTTATATGATGTGCCAATGTTACGAGTTCATTTTAGTTCAGATGTAAAAAATAAAATAAACAAATTTAAGTTTACTGACCTAATGTGCCAATGTTACCCCGGTACACTAACGTTTTTAACATGTATCACAGAAGGAAAGGACACAAAATTGTATGCATTTTGACAGTTTTAGTACAATCACAAAAGATGCAATGTTATGATTTACTTAAAGTAAATGTAAACATGTTAAGTTTTACATTATATAACAAAATGTTATTGTATAATATGTAAGGCCCTGCCTTAGACGCTGGGATGCTAGGAGTAGGACGAAACTGGTATATATTGGGAAATACTGTGAGAGCGTCATTTACTAAAGTAAGCTCTGTAATCGGGTCAATCGCGTTACAGGACTGGTGTCACTGTCACACAAAAATTGAAATAGTGCAATAATGTTTTTGTCATTAAATAGCCTGTTAAATTTTACAAAACCAATCATCAACCAGTCGAAATGCACACTACTCCCAATTACACGTGACAGCTGACCCGATTTGACTGCTTTAATTTTCATCACCAGATTGCGTAGCGGAAATAAGAAGATGCCAATAGAAAGTAGTGGATGAGGGAGAACTTGCGAGAGAGCCGAGCGGTCGCGTGTCCCTCTGGTGGCGATGGCTGTATCGCTACATTACTATCCACCATCAAGCTCCTCTACCCTTCAAGCTTCCTTGAACCTCATCTTTCTCCAAAAGTAAGCAAAAGGTCGAGAGACCTATCTCGAAGATCCCGCTTCGATCGAGGCAGCGATTTTTCTCCAGCAGCAACTGCAACAATCCCTTAACGTTATTAGAAGCTCGGCAGGATGCCACGCAGTTTCCTTATCGCGAGACGTCAGCCTTCAAGCTCCGCGAGCCCGATGGAAGAGTAGCCGAAGAATGGAAGCCGTCGGACCTGGCCTTTTCTTGGTCGTCGTTAAATCAATTCGCGCCAGAGGCAGACGTTCGAGTCTGGCGTGACAGCCGGCGTGAATCCTCGCGCTCGCCGACACTTGTAAACGCGGCTTTAAGGGTACCGAGGGGAGCGGACACACGCTAGGACAAAGTGGCCGTGGTGTTCGCGGTGTAACGGCCACGCGGTTACCGGTTTATCGCGCGAGAAACGCCTCCGCTGGGTGCAGATGCGCGCACAATGAACAGCCGAGGCACGCAAAGGCCCTGGACAACTCGCGGCGGACCGTTCCCCTGCGCGAATTCGAAGCCGACGGCGACGCACAACCCCCTCGCGTGATTAATACACCTAATTACCCCATCCGGCGCCTCCGAGCTTCCATGGGGCTCTGCAATTAGCCTAGGCACCTTGTAAACGACGCAAATGATACTACTTTCTACCTGCCTCGTTTGCTTCCAGTCTTCTTGTAAGCTGCACTGCTAGCAGGGGTTGCGGAATTGATTGCGGGAGGTTCAGGCAGGTCGTGTCGAAGGGAACGGGGACATTCTTCGGATGAACCTGTTTACAGATCCTCCTCTTCTGAACTCCTATCAGTTCCCTACGTTTTCGTAACTCTGTGGCTTTTTCTGCTTTATAAACGAGGAAAGCAAGCGGAACCTCGGTGACAATAGTTTGATAAGATTCCTCGTGCCGGATAGAAAGGCCTCGATTCCGTGCGTTTCATTTGACGCCAGCGCATTAAGCACCCGGCGCTAACGAACCGCGGATAGGAGCGCTCTCGCAACGGCTGATTTCCCATTGATCATTCGGAGAAATTACAACCCGGAGGTAGCAATTCCTCGCGATCGATGCGCCAGCAGGCTCTACAGAATCGCTTGATTAGCAATCGTAAATAATCTTCCATCCGAATTCCCAATTCCTTGGTATCTTCATCCTGATCAAGATGAAGATCCGCATTTAATCTAATGTCTGATAAAGACATATTACTACGTCTTTATAGGGATTATTCCGTGACTATTGACCTCGAGTCAACCGTCCAACCCTTCCCCTATGGCGCACGTACCCCCGGAGCTTGAAAACTGGTCGTTGATCGTCGAGTTCCTCGATCGCCCACGCCGATCACCGCGCGGAGGCAAGCAGACCTAATCGATGCGTGTTCCGTGCGTAAGCCTCGCGGCCAGCCTGATTAATAGCCGCAATTATTATCCAGCCTCCCTCTACCATCTTACCCTCCCTTCCCTCGGCGTGCTCGAGCCGTTCCTGTTCTAGCCGCGGAAGCCGCTCGCGAGCATCGCGATCGCCATTCGTCGAGCCGAGCGTGACTCGTAATGAAAGTTCGTAATTAGCGTCGTATGCCTATGCTGCACGAACGAGTCACGCGGATAATAAGGAGCCTGCTGGCTCCTCTCACCGCCGTTCCTCGGGATTCCTTTCTTTCTCGGCGGACAACGTGATATTAGCTGGTGACTAACGGGCCCAGCAGCCGCGATAGAACGCCGTGTAAACGCGAATGCAATAGAGCGATTCCGTCGACGTCATCCTCCGCGACCACCGTGAACCGTGCCTTCGCGAGAATGGCCATAGGTGGGCGAGTTGCCACGATTCTTTCAGAGATAACGTCTCTCGTTCCTGGGTTCCTGCGTGACGTCTGTGGGAGGGCTCGCGAAAAGCGTAACACAGGCTGGAGATAGATTGGTGAGTGACGGGCTGTTGGTTTTTTTTTTGGGATACTTGGGTGGGATTGGAGGTTGTGGTTTCTGAAGGATTGATAAGTGTACCAGGAGTACCTCAGGAGAACCAGGGGGATATGATAATATTCAGAGTTGGGCGTTATACGACTAAATTTTTATTCGACCAATCTTCGAATAAAAATTTCGAATAAAATGAAGTTATTCGTGAATAACGAATAAATTTTTGGTCGACTTAATTTTTAATCGTTATTCGTTATTCAAATTTCAAAGGACCTCCGTGGCGACTACCTAAGCGTCACGAATAAGATCTTTGGGCTTGGGTTCCGAGTCATGTATGCCCACGCTTATTTGTGTCGCTTACAAGGAAACATATCGAACCCGAAAATTCTGATTTTAATGAAACTCCGTACGATTGTAGAGCATGTCGGAGTATGTAAGAAACGATTTTTTTTCTGCGGAAAAACACTGTGGAGGGGTGAAATCAGCCCCCAAATTTTCAGCGATTTTTCGTTTTTCGAGTATAACTTTGTAACTGTGCGAGGTAGAAGAAAATCGTAAATGGACAAAATGTTCAGTATTTGATGCCGTATAACGCGCTGCAAAAGAAATTTTTGTACGTCCAATAATTTATAAATAAATTAAAATTATTGGACGTTAATTTATAAATAAATTAAAATTGTTGGACATTAATTTATAAATAAATTAAAATTGTTGGACGTTAATTTATAAATAAATTAAAATTGTTGGACGTTAATTTATAAATAAATTAAAATTGTTGGACGTTAATTTATAAATAAATTAAAATTGTTGGACGTACAAAAATTTCTTTTGCAGCACGTTATACGGCATCAAACACTGAACATTTGGTCCATTTACGGTTTTCTTCTACCTCGCACCGTTACAAAGTTATAGGGTGAAAGCACTAGTTCTCGACCACTTAAAGCTAAACTCGAATGAAAAGTACTGAAAAAAAATAAACAATCAATGTTATAAAATATATAAAATGTATTGAAGTAATTCAAATGTATTTAATATATCACTAAATATTTTGTGTTAGTAGGAAAGTTCGGGGAAAATAAATAATTAACGTTAAAAATAAAGTGTCCGAATGCTTTAATAACCGACCGCTTAACTCTAAAAGTCGACCGGTCCGATAGCTAGTAGTCGACCACCTTTTTTAACACGAAATTCAAAACAGGTTATGTGCGCATTACAAACTAAAATTTATTTTTAAATATAATGTGCAACATCAGTAAATAATTAATAATGACAGGAATAATGCGTAACTAAAATAAGTTCTTTTAAAAACTTTATCAAAATTTTAATAAGAAATAGAAATTATTTTTTTTTCCAATGTAAATTAATTTACGTTTTTAAGATAGGAAGCAGTAACAAATTTTAAGTTTTTAAAGTAGGTATTTATATTCTATAAATAAATTATATAAACTTTGAAGAACATTAATCCATAAGAAACGAATATACATACAAGAAACAATTATATATAGTTAATACGTGGTCGACTTTTAGAATTCATTGTGAATGCAGTTAGCTTCAGAAGTCGACCGCTGTGGTCGACTATTGAAAATTGAAAGGGAATGATGATCCAGTTACCGACCTCCCATAAATAAATAAATTATCCCATTTTTTTAAATTTTTGAAGCTCATATAAAATTGTTGATACTTTTTCAGTGAAATAGCATAATTTTCCAGTAAAAAATGTAAAGAACTGAATTACATTTGTCGTTTCTATTCAAAGCACACTTATGCTTCTCGGGTTAGAAAATAGCAATGACACATGTAGAATCAAAATGAGTTTACAAATCTCTTTAAAACCATTTATTTTTTTTACCTATGAAGGGCGCTTTTTGTCGTATTGTAAAGTTAGAAATTCAAAGTATAATATAAAATTGTCATTTAATAAATTCTTTATTTCAGTACTTATTTCTTTAAGCTAAACAATAAAAGTGGTCGACTACTAGAGGGTGGTCGACTACTAGTGCTTTCACCCTACTCCAAAAACAAAAAATCGCTGAAAAGGGGCTGATTTCACCCCTTCAGAGTGTTTTTCCGCAGAAAAAAATCGTTTCTTACATACTCCGACATGCTCTACAATCGTACGAAGTTTTATTAAAATTAGAATTTTCGGGTTCGATATGTTTCCTTGTTAGTCGCCACGGAGGTCCTTCGAATATCGAATAACGAATAACGACAACAATTCAGCTAACTAAAAATTTAATCGAATAAAAATTTAGTCGACTATAAATTAATTCGTTACTCTCGAATAACTTAGTACAATAAAGACGTATTATTATTATTATTATTATTATTATTATTACAAATTTAGTCGAATAAAAATTTATTCGTCTAATGCCCAACTTTGATAACATCTTGTTGATACGATGTTTTCGGAATATGTCTTAACGTTTCAGTGGAACGAATGACTTTTAAGAACGCATGCGCATCGTTCAGTAGACTTGGAAACATTCAATCAATATTTGATCGATGTTAAACTAGATTCATTGATTGGTGAATTCTTACGTTGAACACTGCACATCAAATCTTCCGATCCTCCCCGGACAAAGTCAGGTTAAAACGCTCGTAATCAGTTTGAAGCACGGCTCTCTTAAAGAATCGAGAGTAAGAAAACGATCTCCCAGAGTAAACTTGAAATAATAGAGAGAACTCCCGTGGAACAATCAGGAGAAAGCACTTGTCAGACGTTTTCCCCGGTTTAATCGACGAATGAACCGGAAGAAGTCCTAGTAGAAAAGTTAAGTACCAGCTGGGGTGGAAAAAAAGTCCAAAGTACACTTTAAAGGTAATCGATAAAGTGGAGAAACTCGACGACCTGGCTATTTGGCTGTGATTTGCTACGATTTCCTTTTTCTTTCACTCTAACTAGAGGCTTTTGTGGATTAATATTCTGACTCGAACTGCTGCGCAGTAGATCCTGCCATTTTTGAACAGACACTGCGTAAGGGAAACCAGTAAACCATAGAAGAAACAGCCTCCACGATCGTCATACGGTGGATTGGAAGAAAGTGACGTCACAGGCCCCGAAATTTGACAATTGACAGACAGTGTCCTTCCCCAGCCACAGCGTCTAATCGCATTAAATTGTTTCGTAGTCTGCCAATTGGTCGCGCACCATGTTCGGACCTCGTTCACTCTCACAGTAGAGAGTCTCGTTTAATTTCAGCTCGACACACGCCGATTAGATACCATGTAAATGCAGTCTTCCGCCAATGGTGGCTTGACTTTGAACTTCCCGCGTGGTTACGTATGTATCTCGCTCGAAAGTATTCGTTCCACAATTCGAATCGGTAGGAGCGCTATCGACGACGACAGATATCGCACCTGTGTTCAGAGAATTGCGAGGAAGAAGATGAAGCACCAATTGCAAGAAGCATTCATTTCGAACGGACGGGGAACGCGTGATAAATTCTTTCGAAAGAATTCCGTCGCCTCTCGTGCTAGATCTCTAATATCCTATCGGCGATCTCTCTTTTTCGACTTAACTACAACTCGACTGACCGCTGGGAAGTGTTAATAACGCTAATGCATCGACCTCGAGCGGCACGGACCCGCGGCGCATCAATATTCATTAGCGACCCGCCTCTACGAGCCGAATAATTCTGCGTGGCTGTGGCGTAACCCACAGACCCACTGTGTACACGCGCACGATTGCGTGAGAAGTTAACACGCCTGTCAGAGGAATCCTTTTCGGACCTACGCTCCACGCGATTCCCATGGACACTTGTTTGCTCTCCCGTCTGGGACATTTCTCCCGAGCGACGGAGTGACAGTCAGGTTGCAGCGAGTCAAACGAAGACAGCTTTCACGCGAGCCGCTGTAATTACCATAAAACTGAGTGTACAGTGTCACGAAAGCAACTATGCTCTACAGATAGGTTAAGATGAAGATGTGTTCTCGGCTGACACGTGTAATAGAGCTTTCCCAAAAATCCTCGACCAAATAAACCGTGAGTCACAGAAGTTCGACGACTTTCAGCACTCTGTCACGCAATTAAAATTCGCCACGCGAGACACCGGTGCCCCGATCTCTCGATTTTCCAGCGCGGAGCGTGGCAACATCAATTTATTGCCCGACTCCAGTGAACATCACATTGGTCGCGCGTCGAGACGCGTGCACACTGCACACGTGAGTGGTGTTCACGCGGCCGCATTCAACAAAGCGATCCGTTCCACCGCGAGATACGATTCACGTGGTCGTCACGCCCACGCATCGGCTTCTCTGTCCTCGCGGAACTACTGGAATGCTGAAGCTCCGATTCCACGCCACGTGAACGTCCATCGATACGTTCGAAAAGCCTCGATCGACGTCATTAAGCCTGTTTGATTGCGCCACGTGCTGATGAATGGGAGAGCTCTTTGTATTAAGATGATTAGAAGATGTCTTGGTGCAACTCGAGGTACGCTGATATAAATTCAGCCTGTAACTAAGGACAAATGAAACGGGGGGAGGATGAAACGGTATAGCACACTAAGTAGCTATTAATTATTGTTTAAGTCAGTCTTTAGAACCTTAAGTATTCCCGTTTAATTAATAATAATAATAATAATAATAATAATAATAAAAAGAAAAAATAGAAAAACCTAAAGTATATAAAAGTGTATATAAAATCTCGAAAACCGCTTCAACGATTTAGATGAAAATTTAATGAGAGATGTAGAAAACTATTCCCTAAGATGTGTTGGGAGCAATATTTCGATATAAATTCTTAAAAAAAAAATTTTTTCATGCAAGAAATCAATAAAATCGTTCTTCAACATAAAAATTGTATTATTTTTGTCTCGAAAATTCAATTAAAAACACTACCTAAAAACTTTAAACAAGTTTTTTCTCAAAACGGTGATTTTCGAATTCGTTAGCATGATATCTCAGTAACCATTCAGCCAATTTACTTCAAACTTGGTATATGTATATCTTCAGTAGATGTCCCATTCTGGTGGATACTAACTAGGTATGTTGGTTTTTACAAAATTAGACTTTTGCGATTTAAAAAACCAACGAATTTTTTGCAGAAATCAATCTCTGTTTTAAATGCTGCCATTTTTTGACTTTTCGGTATTTCTCATTTAATATAGTTCAGGCGATAGCTACACTCATATAGATCACGCAAATTTTTAAATTTTCTATCTCAGACAACTAGAACGTCTGATTTTATGCTAATCATGCGCATATGATTTTTGTAAAACGTTCTATTTTAAGCACTATAACTCCGGATATAACCACTATTTTTGGAAAAAAATTATTTTTTCATATTCTCTAAAGATTGATAAATAAATCCACAAAGCTGAAAGTAAATATATTTAATGGTATTGTTTTTTTTTAAAATTCCCAAAATTCGCATGAATTTTCGTCCGTCAAGGTAGGGAGACCCCTTAAGCGACATCAAGTTCACTTCAAATCGACCAAAAACCTCGTGACTCATTGCTCGCTCTCAACTAGCAACGCCAAATCTTCAGACAGATTTTACTACACGTTTACTCAACTGTTTGCGTGGCAAACATCTGACGACCAAAGCGAAAATTAACGTTATCTTATCAGAACTCCATCTGTGGAATTAGAATATTCTTGCAACCGTCTCGCGCGAGTCCAAGGCCGCGTAATGAAGGTGTCCCAAGTAACAACAATTATAAACTGCCGATATATCGCGGCTTATCTGAATCGGCGACTCGGTCGGAAGCTTCCAAAACGAACGGCGAAACGTCGTCACCGCGATATCGCGACCGATGGTCCCCCGAAATGAAGCTTTAAAGGCCCAGGAGGGCCCCGGCGAGGGGCCTCGTTTCAGGAGCGAGAGACCTGGGCGTAATTCAAGCCGATTTCCTCCACCTTCGGCAATTTATTCGATGCCCCCCGAGATTCCGCAACCGCCGAAAATTCCTGGGCCGGTTTCGCGAGAGCCGCGCGCAATGCCGACCGCGGCGAATCAACTTTATGCATGCCGTTTACGACCTCCTTACGAGCTGTCCCAGGATCCAACGGCGATTCTGGCGAGTCGCGGTCGTAAAACGTTATGGCTGGTAATCCGATGTTAACTGGGCAAAAACCACCCCCGGATCCACCCTCTACTCGTCATCCTTTTCTGCTGGACGAAGGGGGGACGACGCGGGAGCTGGGAACGGAAGTCGTCTATTAGAAGGCGCGAGTTAGCGGCTACAAATTTGCCAGCGTTCTAATGGCTCGAGGAACATCGCGGTGAAATTGATACATTTTTATTGCCGAGAGTCAGGCTGCTAGGATAGTTGATGGCTCTTTTTCGGGTGAAACTTCTTGCCCGTATAAATCTAGAAGCTTGAAAATGTATGTTCCGCTAAGGGATATTTGATGGAGCTTGGAATGTGCTTTTTGGGAATTCAGGGGATCATTAGACACTCGAAAAATCGATTTTTTTTTATTACAGTTTCCGACAGTTCTATCTTTTCCGAATAAAATGCCGCTTGGTTTATATTGAAATTCGCAAAATTCTTGATTTGGCAACTAAGAAGGTCAAGCGGTAACTTACAACGTCGCTTTTGCCTAGAGACTTTAATCGCGTTTTTCTCGAATCTTTTTTTCTCTTGGTTTCCAGCTAGTTGCGAATGAATGGAGGTTCAATTCGACTTGAAAAAATTACAGAATATGTAAAACATGTACCATTTCCCGCGGAACCTCTGATATGGCCCGTAAAAATTCGAGATTTTCATAAAAAATTTAAAAAGTCGCGGTTTCTGGTAGCGCACAAACACAATCGAATTTTTATTGAAATACTCGCCGTTTTTCGACCACCAATTTAATAATTCTGTTTTAATTTGAGTGTTTATTAACTTTTTTTAATCTCTATGAAAATAATAAGCATTGGGTAAATTGATACATCTGGATTTGCTTTCATCTTTTTACAAATACATTGAAAAGAAAGTGTTTCTTTCACGAAAAACGACTGCTACTTAGTCCCTTAATGGAGGGAGGAACAAAAGTTTTATAGTGTCTGTAGATTTTTGTAATCCAGTGACGAAAGCTGGTAGAAGTTTACGCAATTATCTTCGACTTCTAACTCCCTTAGCGAGCTTCTCAGTGATCTTTTGCAATATTTTGGAATCTCAAAGTTGGCAATCGTACTCGTCATTGAGAGGCAGTACAAGACAAAGTTAACCCCGCTGTTTGTTCAAAGACAAAGGCACGAGCCGGGGTACAGGATTCTCGGGGTATTTCTCAAGCAATAAGGAAGTTTCGAAAGTGGAGTCGCAGCTGGAAAGTTTTTTAAATCCGATAATGCGTCCGCGAATCCCCGTAATATTTAGAGTCAGTTTCAGCCTCTTGGCTTCTCGAGAACTTTCCTGCGGACTTGGACGCGGAACTTCGGGATCTTATACCCTTGGTCCGGGTTAAAAAGAGCTCCTCCCTTCCTGTTTCCACTACTGGCGGTGTCCTGTGGACGCAGACGCGGAGGAATTTGGGACGTTGCTTTGCGTCATGCCGGAGGAAAGATCCACCGGTGACGCAGATACTATATTCAGAGGCCAAGGATGTTTCTTGAACATGCTGAAAGGGTCTTGAAACGCGACAATCGGGTAACAATATGCAGGAGAATTTGAGAACACGTGGTACATTAAAAAATAGACAGAAACTGGCCAGTGAACTTAAGGGGTTATGTCTACCTGCACGATCTGAAAACGCAAGTATTTTCGGAATCTTTTGGGGAAAAACTTGAAGAGTTTTTTAAACAAACTATTATGTATTCGAAAGTGTACATCTTACACTACTTGTAGTAATTATCCCAATGAAAAATATAAATAAATAAAAGAAATATCAGTGATCTTTCGGCAGCGATTTTTTTTCAGTAGTTTGCGGTGAGCACTCTAACTTTGACCTGATTCATCTGAAATTAATAATTCGAAGGAATTTAGAAATTTAAATTATCTTGTCCTGAATCGTTCAGTATCCTGAAAAATTAATTTGCTACAAAATGGCGGCTGTTCAAATTAAAATATCGATTTTCGCCGCAAAAATCGCTCATTTTTCATCTGTGAAATAAAAACTACGCAACGGAAATGAAAAAGCCGCGATTAAGGACAAGATAATTTAATATACTAACTAAATTCCTTCGAATTTTTCATTTCAGATGAATCAGGTCAAAGTTAGAGTGGTCACTGCAAAGTACTGAAAAATAGTCGCTGCCGGAAGATCACTGATATTTCTTTTATTTATTTATATTTTTCATTGGAATAATTACTACAAGTGGTATAAGATATATACTTTCGAATACATAAAACTTTGTTTAAAAAAGTCTTCAAGTTTTTCCCTCAAAAAATCCCGAAAATACTTGCGTTTTCAGACCTTGCAGGTAGGCGTAACCCCTTAAACTACAAAACTTGTCGATTATTCTAATTTCCAGATCTGAACACTCACGAGGAGAGATGTTCAGGTGTTCACCTCCGACTGCTTTGGTTTTTGGATATGCTTAGAGGACCGAAAAATTAGACACACGTATTTCTTTATAGCGGCCCGTTTTCATATATAAAGGATTAATTAAAAACCTCCCCTTGTCGGCTTGATTTTACCCAGTAAAGATGTAAGTCTAGATTCTAGATAAACAAAGTGGACCAGTATTGTGTTGATAATGGCACGATTCATTTGAAAAATCCATTTACCGAGCGTTTGTTAAATGCCTTCAGGAACGCGATGAATATTTCATGGCCAACGAAAGCTTACAACTAGAATGGGCATTTTAGGGGCCCGGCAGATTGATGTACATCGTGCAAGCAGAGGAATTCCAGGGAAAAGGCACGTTATGGTCGACCTCAAGAGCCGAAACGCGATTCCAAGAAGGACCATCTCGGCTCGTTTGTGAATTTCAACGAACAACCTTGGCTAGTCCCGGCAGGATCCATCCTCAAGTTCGCGGAGCGGAGTGTACGCGCCAGGGTAAAGAGAGACGAGACTGAAAAGGCAAACAGAGGGGCAGGGAGGTCTGGACTGAATGGAACCCGCCTTCGTTGTAATTTGCGCACGGGTTCATTTGCATGCCAATTAATTGGCCGCGATTACGTAAGATTTATGGTGATATGGCTGGTCGTGTCAGTGTGTAAAGGCCCCTTTGGCCGTTGTCTTTTTCGCTGGGCGTATGAATTAAAAATTATAGCGTTGAAAGAGTCACGGACACCTCCCTCAGAATTTCACTCCACGTTCCAGGCTGGAAGGAGCCAGGCTATCTCTTTGATTTCGTTCCCTCGTGGGCGTGGTCCCGCAAACTAAGAATTGAAGGGAGTAGAAAAGATCCCAAAGAGCGGATGATGGCTAACTAATCGAGTTTCATTCCTGAAGAACAGTATTAAAAACGATTTACGAGATCGAGGCACCTTGGTGCAAAATGTGTCCTTTTGAAGAGTCCTCTCAGCATTTGCAAACAGCTTCATCAAGGAGCTAAGTGCTTGTATCCTTGGACACTAATTCCCCTGACGAAGTTAATTACGGCGTTGATGGCACATTAAGCGTCTCCTGTAAAAGGACACCACTCGCATCGAGAAGCTATAAGTAGCCGTGAACATGATTTAGAGTGATTAAATCGAGGCAGAATGGCCGCTGATGGCCCCTAACGACTGGCAACTTATAGGTATGCATAGAAACCCTGACCAGCCACAAAGTAACCACTCCAATTTTATTTAACGGCGCAAAGTAACCAAGCCCTCGCACCGCGTCGATCCCCGAGCCGATGCTGGGCAAAGTTTTCTGCGATGAATAATTCTAGAGAGGAAGAAGCGTGTTCCCGATGCCTCATGAATTGTTTATGCCCAAAGAAGCCTGGCACGAGCACGACAAACGATAAAAAGGACACGTTCTTCCTTTCACTTTGGGGCCACTGATTGCGAACTTAAAACCACTTATGGCCCTCCAACCATAATTGACTCGCATCCAGGGAATATCTCACCTTCATAGCGAGCAGCGAAAGGAAAAGTCTCGGAGCAGTCAATTTGGCTTCACTCCGAACAGCAAACACGGGGGACCGTGCCCGTGCTAAAAGCGCGACGAGATAAAAACGCCGCAGATATCCGGCCGCTCCCGGAAGCCTGATTATCGATGTATTTGCGGACGGGCGACGCGTACGTGGGAGGGTGGACGAAAAGAAACTTCGCCATTGCGTGCGAAAAAAAGAGTCCATCGAACGGAACGGTTTTCCTTCCCCTGGCTTTCCGCCAACGATCCACCGTTCCAGATGTCCGACCAATCTGTCCCCGGTGCGCTATGGAAAAGACGTGGAACCATCTGGCCTCGATACCAGAGTCGCTCGGCTATCGAAATTTCGACGAACACGCGCGCTATCGTGTGCCTGCGTATAACCACTTGCTTCGGTGCTCGTCGCTATCTCTCTTCGATAATTAAAATTGCCTGACAAAGGAATCCGTAGCTTTATCAGCGATATTTACGAACGATTATGATTCCCTGACGCGTCTTCTTTTAACCGAACTGTAGTTTCCCGCTATGATCAGCGATTTTTTACATGCTTTCGTAGACTCGTAGACGGATCGGAGGTATTCGAGAATTTAAATGGAGATTGGAAAAGTGTAGCACGAAGTTAGACACGCAAAACAGAACCGTGCCAGTCGACGGATCTTATCTAATCGAGCGCAGAGTCTTATCACCGCCCTCCTTGCCTCTTTCTTCAGTCAAACAGAACCTATCCAGAAATTGCAAGTACTCGCGCAAAAATGGCAGAGGCAATCTGAGTCTCGCGGAAGCCCTCGATAAAGGCAAACTCGAGGGGTTTGCTTTCCAACGTACGCTCGAGTTACGTATTAACTGAAACGCTGGTAGGAGAAAGTACATTACAATTTTTGTGCAATTGTTTGCTCTGGCGAGCTCGATTTTTCTAGAGAGGAGATTACGATAAGGTAGCCAAAGGTCTTTAACGATCTCTGTGAACTTGACTTCCATTCTCGGGGATACAAAAGCTTCGAGAGTTTCCTGCGTTAAAGCTTTTGTTGAAAGATAAACCCACAGATACGTAGATTAAAAGCTGAGCATACTTTGGTACCTACATGGAGGGAACGTAACAAGTTTGCAGCAGGGAGAAAGTTTCAATGAATTGAGCGACATACAAGCTATGTACAAGTATCAAGTGTTAGTCCAAGAATATCCTAAGCCTAGAAGGTTTCCAATGGTCATGGAAGCCGCGGATACATAAGACATCGTCGCGAACCTCGAGAATTCCTCGTCTTTCCTAGAGCTATATATATAAGGGCTCGTACACACTAATGCAATAAAACGACCCAGCAAACTCGAAAGTTTGGGTGAACCATGCAGTTCCTTCCACTGAGCAATTAACTCGCTACTATCAGTAATAAGATCCAGAATAATGAATTGCTACCAATCAGAGCACACTTATTTCTGTGTCGCTGTATTGGGAGGCTCAGTCTTTTTACGATTATCAATTTTAAAGTGCTAATCAAGTCTAAGTGACTCCACTGTATAATATGTCTAAGCTCCCACACAGGGTTGAGCGTCGATCTGGTGTGCACAAGCCCTAAGTCCGCGGCGCGGCGAATTTAGAACGCAACAAGAAGAAACCGCGCTGGGCGACATGGCTAAGAAACAGAGGAGAAAAAAAGCCAGGGAAGAGGAAAAGAAACGTGGACGGAACGCGGCGCAAGTACCTCATTGGTGGAACCGTGACCGTTCATCTTGCCGTCACCTCTGGTATCCCATTACCGGTCTGCGGCGAAACGCTCCAAGGATCGTTCACCTTCTCGCATCGGTTCTCGAAAATGGCGCATCTCACTTCGTCCTTTCCCTCCAGCCTCCCGCTCCTCACCTCCTGTCCTTCACCCGCGAGAACGATCAAATCCCACCTGGGTGGACCACTCTCGATTTTCGTTAGGCCGGTCAACGCCGGTCAAGGCCACGTCGCGATCCACGCCGCTACTAATTTTGGCCAAGTGCCTTTGGGTTCGACGACCTTCCCCATGCTCCGTTCAAAAAGACGTCCCCGAGCCGCGATCTCGCGAATCTTATCGCCAAACCGATCGGGTGTATCGAAACTACAATAAACACTGAATACTGTTCCTAAGACACTTCTATAATCGTCCAAACGGCGAAGCTTTTGACTCTGTTCTTCTTAGTTTCACACCATGTCACGTCACTTCACTGTCACACCATCAGTTTCGGTTCTGTTGCCTCGAATATCGCGTTATCCGTCGATCTATGGTAATTCGTCCTGATGGAAGAAAGGTTTAGGAGTGGACACGTGTGTGTGTGTAACGAGTCGCGAGAATTTTCAGTGTGTTTTTGGAGCATCCGGGATGTTCGAGTGGATGTGATGTGCGGTTGGGTTTAAAGGTGGGTGGATATCGATAGGTGGAAGGATCGAGCACCGGCGGCGAATCGATCTTTCCCACGTCCTTCGCGTTGGAGCGCTGTTCGCGGACTGGAGAGCTCCGCATCGCGCGTGCACGGAGCCCATCGCTATCGCCGCAGGTAGACACCCCACCAAATACACGTTACACAGGCGGAAAATTTGTGGTCGAATCTTAACAACCCGCTGTTACGCCGACGACGTTAAGAATTATATACGAGCACTTCCTGAATTATCGCCGATACCGCGTCTATTTATTTCGCGATGTATAGACAGCGCCCCTTATTTGTCGCGCGTGCATTTATTACCGGCGCGGAATAATTCACACCTGAGCGGCGCGGCGGTGTATCTGGTGACTCGGCCGAATGGAAATTGGACTTTGAAAGGTGCTCGTTAACGCTTCGGTACTCGGGATCGTCGTTCTCTTAAACACGTCCCTCCCAGCGTTAGTAAGGTAAAAGACCCAATACGTGGACACGTCCCAGTAGTTGGACACTGGTGCAAAAGAACTATTTTATTCAAATATTTAGTAAAATATATATATGAATATATTTTACTAAATATTTGAATAAATGAATAAAATTGTTCTTTTTTGGATAAAGCGGATATTAAATGTACTAATCAGTATTTTGCACCACTGTCCAGCTACTGGGACGTGTCCACGTATTGGGTCTTTTACCTTATTGCTCCGAGGTAGAGGAGTTCTAAAATCGAGGAGGTTGCGGTGCACCAGGTGGCAGTAGACTCGACTATTTCGTGGAGTGTTGAGGAATTAAGAAATTAATTCTCGCTCGCACAAGAGGCACGTTAGCATGATCCTTTACATAACGGCGATAAGTCGATAGGAGAAGGCTGCACGCGACCGTGTCCTCGTAAATTCTGCCTACTTTCGCGACATGCACAATCGCGGATGTTATTAGCCATTAGGCCAGTATTGATGGCCTGCTGATTCAATGTCACGACACCGCCAGCTTCTTTTCGGACGTCACGTTTAGCTGGTGTCTCGTCTCACTCCGTCTCGATCCTCGCCTCGATCCAGTCCCTCTCCGCTCGATCAATAGCCACGACCCCGCTCCGAATCCCGTTACAGCCCCTCGCACGCGATCGCATCGATTTTCCTTCCGCGATTCGAAAACGTGTACGCGTGTACGCCATGCTCCAACATACACCGTGGAAACCAGGTACCATATAAGTCTTCTCGAAAGAGTCAGTGCACCTGTGGTTGGCTAAATCAAAAGAATTTCGAGGAGGATTCTATTCTACCTTTTCCCATTCCTAACCATTCCTAACCGAGTCATTCATTTTGAAACTCTCTGTACAATTAAGTGTAAACCTCCTTGCATTTGTGTCTACAATCCATTTGCCTTTATTTCATCACCATCCACTCGCGTCAGAGTGCCTACCTACTGCCATTAGATTGGTAGGATCGCGCGCAGAAATTTCAAATTTTTTTTAATCCCACTTGTTCCCCTTAATCAAGCATTCGCCTCCAGCCTGCCCCTTCACCCCGTTCAGCCTATTCATCTCTGTTTCTTAAATCAACACCGCTAACAATCCTGCATTCATCGCGAACAAGGGTATCAAGGTGGATCATATCCGAGCTGCTGATGGTGCATCAGCTCGCAGCGTTGTGCCACGGACAAAAATAAAGAGGAGGAGGCAGATAAAGATGATGTATCCAGAAGGAACGTCCCAGCTCTCGCCTCCCCGCGGAAACAATAGCGCGCCACCAATCTTCCGCTCCACCTTCTCCTGGACCCATTCTTCGCCGCGAAAATTCCACTCGTGACCCATCCACCACCTTCCACGTATCCTCCGCACACTTTCCTCGGCTCGTTCCCGCTCACCTTCCCCGCCTCGCTTCACCGGCGGGGGGGAATGCCGTAGCGCGTGGGTTAATATCGGCGTTGCACCTGGGCGTATCTCAGCCACGAGCATAGAGGAGAAGAAAGAAGGTAGGGAGATAAAGAAGCGCGCCAGGGGACGATGAACGAGGAGGCGAGGAAGAAGGAGCGCGCAAGAACCGGGAAGATGGGAGAACAGAGAGAGCCGGGGCCCAGCGTTACCCATCGTCTGGTTTCCCCGGTTCTTGCCGCCTGTTTACAATCTTGGAAGGACCCGAGGTGGTGGTACACACCGCCGCTACCACCAGGTATGGTAGCCGCGGGTTTCGTACTTGGCGAAGACGAGATGTGACCACGGTTTACAACGGCGGACGGTCGATGCACCTCGCGACGTAGGCCGGCCGAGTAAGCCTCCGCTGGTGTATCCCGGTTCAAAGAGGCTGAGGCCACTAAAAGGGCCCCGCTCAGCTTAGAGTTCCTGGGCTCCTCCCTCTTCCACGAGCCGGGCTACCAGTTAACCGCAAAGACGACCGTGCACGGCGAACAAGGACGCTCTCAGGAGTTTGCGTATCGAGAGCAGGGTGACAGGAATCCCTTTACCTTTGGAAATGAACCGAGGAGGACGGACGGGGATCGGCGCCGATCAGGAAGCAAACTTCGGCTAGGTGGGGAGGTTAGTTTGTTGGCTTCGCGGCTTTGATGTTTGGCAAACTAATAGCGTTTGAGAATTTCGGCCACGGTTTGGGACCGATAGCTCGTCCGGGACGTTCAACTTCGCGCGGAAGAGTGTGCCAGGGAGTTTGGGTGACGAAAGGGGAAGAGAAGCGTCACGGGAGGTTTCGCGCGACCTTCGATCTCAAGGAAACACACCTGGTTCTCCATATTCGACGAATGATGTCGTTCGTTAGCTCGTTCCAGGGTCCAGCGGTGCTCAGCTCGCTCTAACTTGAATTCCTGGAGATGCTGCGTTGCAGCTGAGCGATGATATCGATACTCTTGCGCGCATCGCGGCCTATCTTGCGAGATACGCGGCATGATGCATAGTTCCTTCGTGTATACAGTAGCGTTATAATGTTACACGGGAGTCTAGATAGCAGTACTTCCTAGCAAATTTCCACCAGCGCACAGGCATGCATGAACACACGGAAGCAAGCTTAATGGATAGGATCTGCGGTAATCTCTTGAGTAATGCAAAGTGTTTGAGGAGAATGTTCAAGAATTTGGAGATCGTATAGAGTGGTTAAGTGGATGTTGGGGTATATCATGCAGATTCGCGTCATTGATCGCATTTTTGGGTGTGAAAGGCTCGTTTGATCCTCCGTCAGAGATGACACGAGTCCCAAGTAGCGATACACGAAACAGATATCCCTTGCCACCGTGAGTCCAGCGAATTACATCATATCAGCGAAGGTTGACGTTCCACGGTACCACGAAGAGAGGCTGGCAGATGACGCGGCTATGTGACAACTCCTGGAAGGAACCGAGACCTGCCTCGAATTTCAAAACGTTCTGAACGAACGTGACCTACGCGGAATTCTTATATGGAACAGGCTGCTGGCCGCCTGTACGTCGCCACGAAAAGGCAATAACGATCGTGCCCTGGCCTGTAAACTTAATAAGCCCGAATTACTGGCGATCCTTGCGATCCTAGACCAGCGAATGAAGATAGATGATACGATAGATCCCCACGGTGGTGTACCCACTCGCGGATCTCCTATTCATCCCCAACGTTCCCTCTCATTAATATCCGGAAAACGCCATTCGACTCACCAATTAGACTCGGATTGTTATCCGCTGCTCTTTTTTCTTCCGAAGCAATAATCGTGACAGAACAACCGGGGCTCAATAATCACGCGTGCAACTGGATATTCGAGTAGAGAAGTAGCCTTCCACCAATGGTCACGATAATCTATCCAGCCGATCTTGCTAATTAAAGTTTATGCCTTCCGTTGCTTTTCTGCCGCCCATCGAAATGTCATTCGCGACCAGCCGCTAATTGCCCGGCAGTAATGACAAGTTCAGCGAAAGTCCGCCTAGAAGGGAGGACTATCCGCGAGCGTGTTCTGACTTCTCAAATGTTAATCGCGCGAGGACGGGTGCCGCGCGCACCGGCGGAGGGAGGGACTCTTTTACTTTCACCGTGTCAGCCCTAAGAGATCAGTACGGGTAAGATCAGTCAGCCGTCCACCGGTAATGGAAGCTGCCTACCGTCGAAATGGACGTATCAAAGGGATCGGGGCCGACCGTTTTGTTCGCGGGGTGCCACAAAACCTACGTAACAAACGACGTCTCGGCACTTACAGAAGGAAGTCGTGCTCTCCTACTGTCTGAGGCACGTTCTCCTCCACGTCCAACCGTTCATCCTTCCGCCAGTCTTGGTGTCCGCGGCTCTGCCCGAACGTCCCTGTGTGCGTCCCGCGCGCACACCGGCGTGACACACGGCAGCACTTGAAGATACGAAGAAGGTAAGGTAAGTGAGGCTCGTGCCCTGCCCGGTGACTGAACCCACACCGCATTTCGCACACGGAGCCACGCCGAGATCTATTCCCCCGTACAGACACGCTCACCACCGACGGCCCTTTGGTATCGGCGAAGACTTCGGGGAACCGAGAATCTCATCGGCCACGCCACCGGTGGCGTGCTCGAATTAAGATGCATCTACTAACCGGGATCAGTGGCGCGGTGCTCGACGACTTCCGGTACCGTTCCGCGAACCAGCCGCGTATCGGTTCGACGGGGCAGAAAAAAGATTAGCAACGCGACGATCTAAGTACTAGATGGAACGAGACGCTGGCGGAGCGCCTCGTTCGAGAGCGTTTTGTTTTACGTGTCCGTGGCACGGGAGATTTGTTTGAGTACCAGGAAGTACCGAGCGGCCTCGTGCTCGCCCCGGAGAGCCTCTTCATGTACGAGGAAGTGCTCTCCAGGTTCCCGCTCCGTCGCAACGTTTCCGAGAACCGGCTGTCCGATTGTAAACACTAATTCCGCGGGAGGGGACGGTGTGGCGGGCGATCTGATTGCCTCCACTTCGGTTGAGAAGGCTTGGGAAGGTGAGAGATGGAATGATTGCTCACCTTGTCCTCGCAGCTCTTGTGGCAGATGTACTTGCAGACTGGAATTTAAAGAAAAGGACCGGTTGTTAGTAGTATTTTTTACGTGAAATTTCTTTATATAGTTAACTCTGTGACAAAAATGGGCTAATATTTCTGGTGTTTTCGAGAAATGTTTCTTTTAAAGAGTTTCGTATGCAAAGTAGAATTCAAAGGAATTAGAACGATGTTACTTGAAAGGTAGATAATTATTGCAAGGTTTTATGCAGAAAGCAGTGAATTTTCGTTAGTGAACTTTGAATCGCGCGCCACCTTGCCGTCAGAAAGGTTCTTCCCCATTTTTTTTACCATCTACCGCCTAACTGTCATATCGACAGAACCGTTCCCGCTTTTTAGTACCGTAGGAAATGACGTTATCGACTCACCTCTGCAGCACGACGCTTGCTTTATCACCGCCTGATGGCACAAATGGCACGGGCGCGGTTTGCGCAATTGCTTCGTCCGGAACACGTGACATTGCGGTTCGAATTCGCTCTGAAAGCAGTCCAAGAGAAAGAAACGATTAATTAAATCGATGATTGTGCCCAGCCACCGCGAAAGAAACCTACGTTAATGTTTATCGAGCGTCTGGCGTGCCACAGACGTTCTCATGCCTTTTTTCCCCGCACTTTTTCACCGAGGCTCGTTTAATTAGTGGACGAGGATCTCTTGACTGGTTAGCTTCAACGAGGTCTAGACGTTCTAAATGAACCGCCTGTTCAACCACGCTCCGAGCCCGCAAAAACTCTTGCTTCTACTTGAAATTATTATCCTCGAGCACGCGGTGTCCTAAAATGAATACGGCCGGAGGTTCCCGAAAGCGACGGAGCTCGAAACTCGTCGCGGGAAAGGCAGAGGCAAACGATCCATCGATCTTCCGAGCTCGGCTCGCAGCTACTGTCGCCTACCGCGGTTTCGAATCGACGCTCGATCCGTTAACAGCTTATACGCGACTACATGACCCTGTTCGAAGAGGCAGTTCGCAAAGTTATGCGCAAATAACCGCCCCAAGCACTTACGATCCCGTGATGCGCGGTCTCCGATTACGGACACGCAACACCCAGCTCTCCTCTGGGAAGTGGATACCTTATGCTTTCACCTACGTCCATCGATCGTGTTCCCAGAAAACGATACGTGGAACGGTGCCAAATTTTGCGTCCGCGTACCGCCACGTTCGGTCGACGCTGCTTGACCATTCGACACGCGGCGAACAAATAATTCAATCCGCCTCGGACAACTCGGTCGCGCCCTCTCGATGCGCTCACCAGGGAAACGGGGAATCCTGGGAAATCTTCGGATGGTCTAACTTCAGTTTCCTCTTTCTCCGGTCAGCCTACAGAGGGAATTCCAGGGAACCACGGTTTCAGGGATTTAAAGTCATCCCGGGGGTAGATCCGTTGCATCCCCTACAGTTTATTTACGCGCATACAGAAACCTACGACATTCTTGCTACTCTTTCTATCGATTCCCAGGGACCGATAATTGCTGAGAATATTTCTGTGTCATTGGTTTCGCGCAGCTGGCAATTAACCCAATACCGCAACGCACGCAACATCCGCCTAACATTCCGCGGAGATTCCCGCGCTTTCGTTATCGAACGTTCAAAGCCTTCTGCGCCACCGATCGATGACACAGAGTGGTGTCCTTTCATCCATTTACCAGAAACGATTCCACGGAATCGCGCTCAGTCGACGTTTCTCGAGTTAGCGCGATAACACTGCAGCCTTTCGGCGATAAGGCATTCTCAATGAAAATCCCGCGACATTATCGTTCGCGGTCGCCGGTTTTATCGGGCAAAGTTTGCCCCCGCCATGCATGCGATATAGGCTGCAACGTGGTCAGCGACATAGATTGTAAAATACCGAGGCATTAAGAGGCCGTAATATTTCGTAATTATCAGTTTTATCGCCCCCACCGCGAGTCACGAGCTGAATTGCTGCGACTCGTCGCAGACGGCGCACGGAGGCGGAAGAACGAGCTTCCTTATTGGTTACTGTATGCAAAAGCTCTGCGCTCGCTGTCATTGCGAACGTGGTCACGTATCTACCCTTCTTCTTCGTCGTCGTTTAATCGAACAATGAATCGTTTTTCTAAATGGGGTCGTTTGCTTGATGCACCGTGGCATATTTGTCAAAATTATTCACACGATTCTGCGTTGTGCAAATGAAAATTGCAGCCGTTACTAGGGGTGATATTTATGTTATGAACGTAAAAAGATAAGTTCTATTTCTTAGCTCTAATTTCTTAATCAGACACTTTGGTTTTGAATATTAATCTCCCGCCATTCATTGGTTAGGTTAACAACAGCTAACAGATGTACCCCTCGTTTTGTATCCCTACTTCTACTTTTACATATATACTACTACCTTTACTAGTCGGCTTCGCCCAAAATTTAAGTTCTGATTGTATAAAGAAAATTTTTTTTTGCTAAAATAATCACATTCGTCTGAATTAGCTAAGTAGGCATAATGAACTGGACACATTTTGGGACGTCAGAGTTTACTGTTCGAAAGTTTTTAGGCGACAAAGAAACACATTTTGCTTTATATATTAAGATATATAAAAGCAGAAGTTCTGACTGATTGACTGACTCATCAACGTCCAGCTCAAACGGTTCAAGCTAGGAACAAGAAATTTTGAGTTACATTCTTTTCATGACGTGGGCACCCACTAAGGAAGGATTTTTGGAAATTCCATTGCCAAAGGGTTGAAAAGGGGTAAAAAGCATTTTCACGGATTCTTCAAAATCTCTTAGACCCGATTAAATATGAACTTGGTCTTTACTTCAAAAGGTTACACCACATAAATACCTAAAAACCAATTTCAGGATTGCGCCCCAATCAACCCCTAAGGGAGTGAAAACAGGTGAAAAGTATTTTCACGGATTCATCAAAATCTCTTAGGCCCAATTAGATATGCACTTGGTTTTTACTTCGAAAGGTTATCCACATAAATGTCTAAAAACCAATTTCAGGATTTTGCCCGAATCAACCCCTAAGGGGGTGAAAAGTATTTTCACGGATTCTTCAAAATCTCTTAGGTCCGATTAAATATGAACTTGGTTTTTACTTCAAAAGGTTACCCCATAAATGCCTAAAAACCAAGTTCAGGGTTTTATTTCAGGGGTGTTGAAAAGCACCCCCTTGTATTTTGCTAGTGCACTACTTATATAATTCCCAACTCCACTATTTTTCTCATTCTTGTTTTCATACACGTATTTGTTTTTTATCTTCTTGTTACTTTCGTACTGTCAACTGGTGCAATAAAGAATTACTATTATTATACAAATTTCCGCATTGATGAAGGTACAGTCCTGTCGCAACCATTAAGATTCCAGGTCGTCGTTCCATCTTCGATGTGCTGCTGCAACGAAATCCGCCCGCAACTTAAAGAGAACCGAAGTAAAATTCCAAGCTCGTTCTGTCGCGGTGTTTCAGCGTAATCCTTTCGCGTGCCTAAACCCAGGGCGACTAACGCTATCGCATTTCAGCCGTGTGCACGAGCTCGTTGCCGAGAAAAAAAAGTACGATGCACGGGGTCAGCACCAGCGACCTCGACCTCGAGGTGGAGGAAAAGGATAGCTCCTGGAGAAAGGCGCAGGGGAGAAAGAACGCGGACTTTCAGAGTAGACTGGACCCGGCGATCTCGCGATTTCAATGGATTTTCTCGAAGATTAAGGATCAATTAATCGCACGTGATCAATGGCGGCCTGGCCATTCGCGAGGCATCAAAGGTCACTCGCGCTAATGAATCCGGCAATTAGTTACCGAGATACGTGTGCAATCGCCGGCTGCGGCGGGACGGAGTTAAGTCACCGTGAAATTCCGCACAATGATGGGAAAGAACGTGGTGTTTTTATTGATGAGCCCCGTCAGAAGGCTCGAATGATAAATAGTGACTATGGACGGAGAAGGGCAAAGTTAAGTGGCAACTAGGTTTTACTTAACATCAATTATTGGGCGATTGCGAGTGTATCGAGGCGGTTCTCCCGGGAATCAATCAGCTGGTAGGTCAACGAAATTATTTCTCCAATGGGTCGTATAAGATTATCCTCGTCGTGTATGTATCCTTGTCAGTAATCGTGGAGGTGGTCGACAAGCCTTCACAACTACCAAACACTTGATCCATCAATCACAAGAATCGTCTCCTAAATTCCAAATCAAGCTCCTTTGGATAACAAGCTCCCTCCGCGAATCCAAGTTTCACTTTCCTGTATCAATGCCTATAGAATCCTCAGATCGAACTTCAATTTCACTCTCGAAGCTCGAGCATCGAACCCCCGTGGAAGCTCAAATATTTGGGCACGGAAGGGCCGGGCGATCACTCGTTGACCCGAATATCAACTCGAACGCTAGAGCGCCCGCGAATCGGCCCAAAATTGGATTCCCTTGACGCCCTGCCAACAGCACAGGCGTGCAAAGTGAGATATTCTAGGCTTCCACAGCACATGTTCCTTCTACTGCAAACATCTGCCTGCAAAGCACTCAATTCGAAAGAACATCCCACCGTTTCACTCTCCCTGTATCAATCCCCGATAAAACCGCCTGTGATACTAGCAAACCAACGATGCTCCAGCAAACGCACACACTTTCCATACAGGATCTCCTAACAGCAAGTGTTCGAAATTGTGAAAACGTGAGAGTATGTGGCACAGTTCCGCGCGGGCGAGCGTGACGAGCATAAGTAGCGTTAGACGGGCGCACGACAGACAGCAAGTGGAAGATCGCGTTCAGTTTCCGCGAGAAGGGAAAGAGAGCGATCCAGCCCAATTCCCAGCAGGGCTGTTAATTAACACGAAACGAAGCTGGGCTCGCGTGCTCGCGGCCGCGTAACTGACACAGAGAGACACTCGAACTATTTCGAGGAGGGTGGGGATCAAGTTGAACGGGTTCAAAGTTCTGGCAGGCGAGTCGAGTGGAATCAAGTGCGTTCCGCTCGGGGCGATACGGTGGCGTGCGTATCGCTGGCCAGGCGGCTCGTGGCGCGCAAAAGCGCTCGGGAGAGGATAGAAGGGAAAAGAGACGAGCCAAAGATGGACGAGGGCTGGAACAGAGGTGGCTTTGTCGGGTTCTGTTTGCGCTTTGACTCGGAACACTTCGGCTCGCATTAAACCGCGTAGATACAAAGACAGCCGGAGAGCACGGTCACTCTTTTTCCTTCGAACATCGCGCGCCACCGTTCCTTTCCCTCAGCCTTTCTGTCTATCTGCGAGGAGACGCTTTTATCTCCCACGCCGTGTAGTCTGGACTCTCTGGGGATATTTAAACGCGCGGATTGTTTAAACGAGTGTGTTTGCGGTAGATCTTGTCTAGATGAGTAAATAGAATGTATTTTGGAGAACTTTTGTTGCTGAAATTTGCAGATAGGACTGATACGAAAGGGTACAAAGGAACGGGCCTTGTTGTTTTCTGTAGTGGATCATTGTAGTGTTACAGGTGACGAAAAGAGAAATTGGGGACATTCTCTGTCACGATTGAAAGTAGTAAGCTTCTATAGTTAATCATTCAGGGCTAAACGACGTAGACACGGTGTATCAATGGATAATATCGGTTGAATGGTAATTTACATTGAAAGCACACGATGGGGACATGAAATACGAAGATGAAAGAGCAACGGTGAACGGAAATCTAGCGGGGCGAAAGAATAGGGAACAAGACGCGGGATCATGACAAGGAAGCTATATACCTCCGGTTCATCGAATCGTGAATGCAGAACGCACGTAAGCAGAGGAGCCTGTACACGGTCGATCGAGTTGAAATACGATTTGCCGGGGTGGTCTAACGCGATCGGGGCGACAGGGAGGGGAAGAATATAAACGAGGCTAATGCTTTCAATGACAACATCTTTGCGCGGATGATAGAGCGTGCATAGGAAGAGGCTTGTACCCTCTCTGGAACGCAAACGTGCGGTGGCCTTAAATCCAGCGCGCTTCCTCGAAAACATCTCTCTACGATCGCCTTTGCTCTCCTCGGAAGTCGTGTGCAACATAGAGAAAGAGGGCCACGATGCTGCGGAGTGGAAGGAAAGGAAAGGAGCGAGGAATCATCTGGATTGAGAACAGCGTGTCTCACAGTGCTCTAACAAACTGCAGAAACGTATGGCTCAGCATCTGCCCTGGATCTACGCGGCAGCAGTGTCAAAAAGAATCCACGATCTGTGCTTTAAGAAGCGTGGTAATTTAATGAAACACGGATCCCAAAGCCTCGTCACGCGAGCTGAAGAAAAACGTCCCTCTGTCCATTCACAACCCTTTTACATCCTTGCTGCAATCCTCTTAACATCCACGTCTCGGTTTCTCGATGGTAAGTCGAAAATATGGATACACAGAATCGCAAATTTCAGCAAAGAGCACGGGTCCCGCTGCGATATTCAAATATTCCCTGCCGGTGCCACTTTTCGAGTACACCGTCGTTTGAGAATACCAACTGGCCACGTCGCGGGATTTATAAGAGGATCGGCTGAGAAATTTCGCGGGCCAACGTGTTTTTCGCGAAATTTACCGCGGAACCTTGAGGGGGGTCGACGATGACCAGGTTCGAGGGGGGGATTCGAATGGAAATTTATTCGAGCACCGTTCGCAGCGAATAAATTGTCAAGTCTGGTTCACGCGTACACCTTCCCGGTCGCTTTCGTCGCGGAGCACGCCTCGCCGAATATTCGTTTCTCCTCGGTATCGTTCCCTTTCCGCTTTGGATTTACCGCGCCGTTGCCACCAAGGGATTACCAATCAGGACCGTGCCCATCTCTCGGTCCTCGTCCCGCCATTATTTCCACCTTGCTCTCTCTTGCTTTTTATTCGCGCGCGCCTCGCCCGGAATACCGATGGCCCGCTTACAGCACTGACTTTTGTGAGTTATAGGCGTTGCTCGCGGGCGAAACGCTGCTCGCGGAAAAAATTGGCCACGCTGCGCGCTTTCGGAGAGATACCGGCGATAGTATCGCCTCGCGGATGACGTATCTGCATGCGGAAAGAATTCTGAGAACGTGCACCAACGTCGAACCAGGATAAACCTTATTCCACGTCAGCTAAATCACTGGAGAGGGCCAGCTAATTGGAATGAACAAGTTGAATCGTCTTTTGAGAATACTTCCCGCGAGGAATGCTTGAATAGATACTGGGATTAAACGAGTAGGTACTCTCCAAGAGGAATCTAGACTACGACGTTGCGAGGGATCTCGGGGCCGTTAAAAGCCCCAGTATTCACGAGCAAATATTCGAAATCCCGGGGTATCCTGAACACCTGAGAAAAGCCAATGAAAGTAGAAAGATCGTGCATCCTCGTGCTGCTGCGGCACAGAGGAGCCATGAATACCGGCGATTTCTCTGAAATCGCATCAAGAGCCACAGCGTGCTGGCGACATTTCATCTTGCCCGGCGTGCAGCAGTCCTTGAGACCCGATTGTAATCCGTTTCAGTAGTTTTTCCCAGCTGGACGGTACGGCCGGAGATATTATTGACGCTGCGACTCGAATTGCCGCGGCACGATCGTGCATCTACGTGCCTAGGCGAGGGTAGAGATCTTGTTGAAAGATCCAGATACACGACGATAACGGAGCAGCGGCTGTACTTGACACACCGGGACGCGAGATTACGCTGCACGTGCAACACGGACGCCCCGGCGATTCAGCATCGCGAATAAAATGCGGAATGACGAGCTGCTCGGTGCTCTATCTTCCGTGGCCACCGTCCAACCGGTTCCTGCCGCGGGATTTTAGCGTGGGAGTGCTCGCAATGACCGCGAATCGGGCACGCGTGCGTCCACGGCTACTCGCGTGCTATCGCGCGCAAAAATCCTGCCGCGGAAGAGATCGGCCGGCGAATTCCTTCGCGGCGATCTCTGCTATCTTAGATCGCCAACGAGACCGATAGGCCGCGAGAGAAAAAAAAGAAGGAGAAACGACGACGGTCCTTGGGTTGCATTTTGTAGCAGAATTAATCGACTTTCTTCTCGGTTACAGGCTACGGAGCCAATCGTTCAAAGTCACTCGAACACGCCGTCGTCGCTGCGAGATAAGCGTCGACATCGCCTCACTTACTTCTCCGCTATCGCGCTTTTTCTCTGCCGCGATCTGACTGTCCGAGGCACCAATGTGTTCATCATTCATCACGGGTGGTGGTAGGGAACGCGTCCACCCTTCCTGGAGATTAAATTCAATGGGGCGAGACAATACGGTGTTGAACACCACTTTGGAGCCTAAAACAAGCAGCTATCTTTGAGACTTTTTGCGGGGAAATGATAAGGAAACTGAGATATCTATAACCAAGCATTTATTTTACAAATATTGAAGTACATGGAAAAGGATTAAACCTAATAATAATCTATCTTCAAGATTTTTTTATGCTTCAAAGTGGTGTAACCCCTTACCCGTTTTCTGCTACGAGTTTCCTCTGTGGGGACACAAGTCTTCAGTGTATAATAGTATTGTGTCTGAGGGTACAGAAATTTTTTAAGTCACTATAGGGAAATAAAAAATTTCTGAACCCTTAGACACAATACTAAGTCACTATAGAGAAATAGTATACCCTTCCAAATGGTCGCATCTCCAGTTTAGTAATGTTTAGAAAAATTGAACAACGATCCTTCTTTGCCAGAAGCAACTCGAAAGAGTCTGTTCTCCGCCCAACTCGCAGAATACATTTCATCATCCTTATCCCCACGTCGTAGCACACGGAAAAGATAACGCCTTGACCCGCCGAAGACAAATGAAACCAGCGAGTTCACAGTCTGATTCCACGTGACCTGTCGCGAAAGTAAATCGACCGAAGCCACTGTTCGA
This sequence comes from Andrena minutula, assembly GCA_929113495.1. Classification (NCBI taxonomy): domain Eukaryota; kingdom Metazoa; phylum Arthropoda; class Insecta; order Hymenoptera; family Andrenidae; genus Andrena; species Andrena minutula. The sequence goes on along the minus strand of OV815994.1, from coordinate 25,915,347 downwards.
CCTCGATTAAGGCAGAGGAGGAGAAGATCGGAGCTATTACTCGATTGCTTGTAATCCTATCTGGAAGCGGCACGGACCTCGCGGTTTACCTAACGATGACAAACGATTCGGGATTATTTCGCCAGTTGTGATTTCCTTGGCCGGGCTATGCACTTCAGGCATCGGCGTTATCCAGGCAGAATGGACGGGCCAATAAGCTAGCGGACGGGCCCGCTGAAAAATGGCAAGCCCTGCGCGCCGCTGGAGCCCGCAGTCCTAAATCTCGCCCCGTAAAATCCGAGGTCATACCTTCTCCCCCATATGCTGGCACGTATTTCTAATACGTAAGGGTATAAGGTACACCGTAACTGGCGCGGAGTGTATAAATTCTCTGTTATTACGCTTTTTCGACCCCGCTCCATCGCGGCAAATACGAATTTATCGCGCGTCGCGAATCAAACGAGCGGATACATAAAATTTCGACCCACGGGCCGTGGGTCGCGAAGAAGAAGAGGGATAATCGCGGAGGACTACAGTAACAGTTTCTGTTTGAAGCTAGATTAAGCGCGCTGTCGGAATTCGATTTAAAACGAAAGGCAGACTATTCTGATGATGAGGATACTATGTACTTCTAAAGATAGATCGAATAATAAAGACAGCTGGTTAGAAAGTTTGAGGAACTTCATTTATTCGTGTGTATCTTTTATTGACTCGTTCGTGGGGATCAAGGTTTATGACTATCGGGGTTAATGCTGTATCCATCGTGTTATTGCTTAGAAGCTTTAGACTATGCGGGCAGAATGTATGTAAATTACTCCTACCGAGGGCGGTGGATGGGACGCTATAAAGAAAAAGACGCCCAGCGTGCAGGGCACACACGTGTGGGGCGTGTTGTTACTTGGAAACATCATAATCCTACTTCGACGAGCGCATATGGGAGGAAGGTCGCGTATAAATCTTCCGGGGCCCTTCGTTACAAACGCCCTCGACGCCGTTGTGGAATTTATCCATGAACGAGTTGACGATCCATGCGGCGTCAGACACCATTGCTCGCTCGAACAAAGACTCAGCGGCGTTCTTTGTTGGATGATAGCCTTTACGTTTCGAGGGATCTTCGTAATTCTTGTGGGAGCGAGCCTTTTAACTGCGAAGAACATTTAGAGGCATTCATATGGCGCGGTACTTGAATGTCTTTAATAATCTTGAAGACAGTGGAGTCTTTTTAGGTCATTATGATTCTTAAAAGAATTCCTTCGAGGACTTTAATCTCTGTCACGTCAAAGGGTAATAAAGTTGAAATAATAATAATATAATTCTTTTTCAGTTTTTAATAAGAAGAGGGTTTGATGAAGATCGTGTTGTAGCTCGATGATGCCAAGGAGATGAAGGGTCATAAAATCATTTAAGGGGACTAGGCAGTCAGAAATTCGATTTTTGTTGTGCTTTTTTCGAAAGTACCATCGTTCTCGAGTAAAATGCCGTTAGGTTTATATTAAAATTCGCAAAATTAAGGATTTTACAGCCGAAAAGGTCAAGCGCGCCATAAACCATTTTGTGCGCACGCAGGTAGACTGGATCCCTCTTTCAAAACTTTAAACGCGTTTTTCTCAGAATCATATTTCCTCTTCGTTTTACAGTGATTGCGGAAAAACAGAGGTATATATCGATTGGATAAAAATTTAGCATATATATCAAATATGCCTAGTTACAACCTGAACCTACACATAAGTCTGTCAAAACTTCTGTTTTGACAAAAAACAGTAAAATGGTTCTTTTCCCTGGCGAAAAATGACGTTTCTTTAAAATTTGCCGTTTTAAAGCCACCATTTTTATAATTTTGATTTTTTTCTCTTTCAATAGGTTCAGGGCAGAATGGGGCCGGGGTAAAGTATCAATTTCAGAGGATATTTCACAATTCAATTTCTTACTGCCAGAATCACTGCAAAATTACAGCGGTTCCAGAAAAAACGCCTATGTATCAGACGACTGTAGCGCTGTCATACATATGCATATAATATTCAAATCATTTTTTTTAACTGTATATAGTATTGATAAACATTACCCAAAAGTACTAGTCACAATTTGTGTTCATCTCCTTGTAATTAATTCGCAAAAAATATTTGATTTTCCAGCGATCTAACTGCCTAGTCCCCTTAAGGGTCCATTCTACTTTGCCGGTCAAAAAGAGGCTTATTTCCATGAATTTTTTTTCAGGAACTAATATGCAGATTTGAATGTTTTTTGGTGGTAAATATTCATTATTCCTTGCTGTATAGAATCGTATTTTTCGTATTTCCAGAATGTAATTACGAATGTGTGAATTTAAATCGCAATGTTTGTGCTTCAGTGAGAACATGGGCCCTCTGCGGAAGTCCTCTTTGACCTTAAAGTGGCCCTAAAATGATCAAAATAGAATGGGTATGTCCCATAGGAGTGTATGCATAAAGTGGACTAGAATCATCCAGGTATCAAAAATATTTTTTGTTCCATCCGCGAAAAACATTGAAAAATAGGCAGAAACTCCAGGAATTTTTCTTTACAAGAGCACTATTTTCTAAGCACTGTTGATAAATCAATAATTCTAGTCCACTTTATGCGTACACCCCTATAGGGCATAATCATTCTATTTTTTCATTTTAGAACCTTTTTGATGTCGAAGAGGACTTCCGCAGTGTTCTCACTGAGGCACAAACATTGCGACTTAAATCCACACATTTGTAATTGTATTTTCGAAATATGAAAAATACAATTTTATACAGCAAGGAATAATAAATATTTAAACAAGAGAAAACATTAAAATCCGTAGCATAGTTTCTGAAAATTAATTCATCAAATTCGACCGGCTCTTGTTCGACCGGCAATGTAGAATGGACCCTTAACAAGTTTCAGTCATTGCGCAGAAGTGATTGGTTTCCTCTTCGAAATACGCAACTCCCATTTTAATTTCAGAATTAAAAGCCCGTCCTGCAGCTGTGCAAAAAAAATGATCCCGATACATTGAATGGACAGTGAAATATGTATTTCACGGTTGCGAAAACCGACGAACAAACTACCGAGTTATGAGATTTCCCTTTTTCGCAGCCCGCGTTGAGAGTAAAAACAATAAAACGTTCTTTGTAACGTAACGAATGAAATCGATTTCAGCGCACCGCGCTACTCCGCGATAAATTAAATTGAACTTCTTGCCCCGACTTTTTGCCCCGCTCGCGATAAATCGCAAACGAGATCTTTCAAGGCGAGCTCTCGTTTCTTCCATCGATTTCCGCGTTTCTTGCAATTAGGCGTTCTCACGTCCGCCGGTTACACGCTTGTGCCCCGTTTGTTCCTTTCATTATTTCGTAACGAAGGTGAGCGTCGCTTTGTACAGACTCTTTTTTTTTTGTCTCCAAGAGCCACTTCAAGGGACACAGTTGTTCACGCGGCTCCGGGAGAAAAAAAAAACCGTTTTACGATTCTCCGCTCGTCGGCGGCCCTTGTCTTCCGGGGTCCCCGGCGCTCCACTTTCCTAGTTTCCATGTGAAACCTTCTCCAAGTTCTTGGCAAACGCTCGTGACCGAGGCGAAACAGCTGTTTCCCCGAACGTGGAGAATTCCGTCTGGTATCCTCTTTTGGGTAACTGTTTCGACGATAATTATAAAGTTAGCTCCAAACTCTGGGCAGTTATGGTAGAGAAACGTAACGTACAGCTTAATTTACATCCTCCAGCGAAACTTTCCATTGAAAGTCCGCAAAATACTACTGCCACAAATTGTGAAACTCGCGAGAAACTGCGCGATAGAGCATTCTTGCATCGCGCAACTTTATAGTGCCATTGGATAAGTTCCAAAGGAATCCGTATGACTTGGGTGATGCGCGAGGTGCGTGTCGAGTCATGTTAGTGGGAATTAGCAGCTAAAAGCATAGATCCAAGAATCTTTCAACATTCGATCACGCGGCGCACTGATTCAGAGGAAATTTTTAAGCCACTCTAAATAATGTCACGTTTGAAGATTTATCCTCAACAGCGCAAAGGTCCCGTGCCTTCCATTAGCATATTCCTGCCATTATTTACAGGGCCCTGGGCCAACGCGGGTGGCCGAAATAAAACGCTAATATCAGTCGCGCGACCGTAATAATTCTATGCACATTATGCGGCGCGCTTTGTTCATCGCGGACAAAAAGGCTCTCAGTTGGGACGGGAGTTCCTAGCAAGAAAAAAGTGTGCCGCTTTTAAAACCGTGACGTACACTTTGAGATTAAATAAACTGGCTTCCATCGAGGCAGTAATTCCCCTCGTTTCTCTTCGAAGCCTTTAATGAGCGACGTAAAGTAACTGAAACGAGCTAGAGATTCTAATCGCAATAAAGCAACGCGTGTAATTTGCGGCGATACGAAAATAATGTACTCCTTGGCCCGCAATTAAGTAACACTGGCCTGGTAATTACTTATCGTTAATTAAATCAGCCACGACGTTATCTCCAGCGGCCCTTCGCCCGTTCCGCGACCCTTCAGCATCGAGTGCCTCTTCACCCTGCACAACTCTGCAACAATCGGTCCACCGCCGCGCAACTATGTTCTGCACGGCCTAGTAACGTAAATACTTGCTCGCGAGCTAAGCGAGCCGACAGACTCCGGTAACTTACAGGATTAGAATAATTTTCGACCTAACCACGCAGGAATGTCCCGCCCGCGGCGCCGCAACAAAAGTTGGATAATGACAGAGTAAACCCCGGCCGCAGAAACCATTTGAATTTCCCCAAGTAACACTTGCGCAATGTCACTGGGCGCCAAGCAACAGTTCCGCCCAGACGGGATTGCTCGTGTTTCGCTAAAGTGACCATATCTCCAGGCGCGAAAGAGCCTTGCCTGCCGAGCAAATGGTCCGTGTCGCGCCTCGAATCGCGGCTGAGAGTCGAAAAGGAGAGAAAAGAAGGCCCGGGAGAAGAAGTGGTAGCTCGAAATCGATGCAAATCAAGCGAGCGCTGGCGGAATCGTTTGCAAGTTAACGGGATTAAAAGGGACACGGGTAAAGGAATCAGGACGTGTCAAAGGGGATAGAAGATCCTCTGGATGCTGCCTCTAATTCTCCCTGGTTTTGTAATTAACGATTGTTTTATTGGCTCGAGGCACGCAGAGAGTAGACGTCAGTGTAGATCCTGCAACGCAATTCGAAACGATTACCGATCTCATGCCCCCTGCACTTCCTTTCTCCGTGTATCTGTACGCGCGGTGCTTAAGTCGATTGGACACGCCTTGAGGCTTGACACGAATGGAACAGAGAGAAGCACGGTCGTTTCGGAGGCCTAGAGAGCCCCTGAAGCCTGTCCGATTTCACCGATCGCTCTGGATTATTTGCCCCGGTGCCGAAAGAAGTATTATAAAGCGACCTGAAGGCTGTCGGTTGGCCTGACGCCGGTCACAGGCGTGTTAAGTCAAACGCACCGAGGCGGAGAGCCAAGGACTGCGCTGGATCTTGGTTAATTGCTGCGGAATCGTCGAGCGATCGCGATGGGGGCCGAGGGTCCTAGATAGGTCACGTTTCCTGTTGCTGGATCGGCGCTGGATTAGTCTGACTTGGGACAGACGTGTACCACTGAGAGGCATCTTCCAGGGGAGCGCGTCGCCGGATTAAGTCGCCACAGTCAGCTGTCACGATCGATTCATCGAAAGCTCCCGCGGCCCAGTGGCCATTCAAGAAATCGCTTCACGTACGTACCCTATGGGTTGATCACGTCGCCACGTGCCTCGCGAGACATACCAATCGCTAGTCACGGAGCTACGCATCTGGATAGAGATCGCCTCGCGTAGACCTGCAACGAGCGGTTACGCAACCGCCGCGGACACAATGCGCTGGACATTTTCGATGCGTTTGACGTGCGATAGGGTTTCAGATTGATCGCTGGGAACATAGGGTGCAACGTTAATTACTGGTAAACACCGAGCTGGCGAGGTAACATTGATAGGAACTGACATGGAGATCGCATTGTTGGAGAATCGCGTTTCATTGGGTTGAGTAATAAGTGCCGTTGCAGTTCCTTTATTACGAGTGACTCGTAACAGACTGTGTCTATGGCTTAGAATCGTTCCGTGGGTAATTTGTAGGTTTTGCTAGCGCGAAGGCTTTCGTTTTTGCTGAGGAGTCCGTTACCACGGTTTGAGATCCATGCCTCTTGAAGTGTTATTATTGCGAAAGCATTTAACGTTGCTGGCAGCGCGGCTGCTTCGTATCATAAAAGCTGATGATACCTCTGCAACTTGCACTCGATGGGAGGTTAATTTGCTGCCTCTCTCTCTGTGTTTATCCATGGAAAATCGTAAGTCAGACCGACGTCGTGGCGTGCCTATGCTCGCACGGTCGGTTACGTAACGTAATAATACTTGCGTCCTGCGTAATTGCAGTGTCCCATATTCGGGCTCGCCACCTTCTTCCGTTCCTTCGGCCGTGTCTTTCATCGACCCGCTGCGATCGTGAAATATCGGGACGAAGAAGCGACGAAAAACGGCCGTCGACTTCGTTCCAGGGAAATCGACGCGCAATCACGTCAGACAAGAATGGATGACACCCACTCCTCGGAGGGTGTCGCGTGAAAATGGATGACACCAGCAGAGACTCAATTTTTTACATATTTGTAGGATACACTCGTATTCGGATAAAGGTGATACTACTCGGGGAGCGGAAATTTTTTCAGTGAAACCACTTCGAGATTCTTTGTTCGCGAAAAGGGGAATGATACTCGCGCAGGTGCTTCTGAGTGCACACTCCTGCTATTTAATCAGTAGACGGAGAAGTTCGAAGGCATAGAGTTTGAATTTGAAGGGGAAATGGATCGAACAAGATGACGTTTATAATTTCTCTCGCATCTAGAATTGAAAAATTTTCCTTAAATGTGAAAATTTTTAATCCCCTGAAATGTGGAAATTCCTATTACCCTTAAATGTGAAAATTTCTACCCCCCTTAAACGTGAAAAGTCCTACTCCCCTCAAATTTGAAAATTTTTACTCACCTCAGATGTGAAAATTCCCTACTCTCACAAATATGAAAATTTCTACTTCCCTTAAATTTGAAATTTTCTACTCCTATCAAATGTGAAAATTTCTACTCTCCTCAATTGTGAACATTTCTACTCTCCTCAAATGTGAAAATTTTTGCTCCCCTGAAATGTAAAATTTTTTACTCCCCTCAAATGTGGAAATTTCCACTTCCCTTAAATTTCAAATTTTCTACTCCTCTCAAATGTGGAAATTTCTACTCTCCTCAATTGTAAAAATTTCTATTCCCCTCAAATGTAAAAATTTGGAATTTTTTTACTCCCCCGAAAAGTCGAAATTCCTACTCCCCTCAAATATGAAAATTCCTACTCCCCTCAACGTGAAAATTCCTACTCCCCTCAAATATGAAAATTCCTACTCCCCTCAAACGTGAAAATTCCTACTCCCCTCAAATATGAAAATCCCTACTCCTTCTCTCCACAAATTCTCTACCCTTCTCTCAGGCAACACGACACCACAACTAAATTCCAACGAACCTCGCACCACAATCAATATACCTACCTATCGAAATCCCAGAAAAACCTTCCATAACTCAGGAAAGAGTGGACGCAGACTAGGCACCATAAACTGCAGCGTAGCGGTTTTAATCAGCCGTTAATCGCCGCGGTTCGCGCCGGCCGGTTAATTGAATCGAATAACCGGCGCACGATGGTTGAAATTGAGAAACAACACAGCCGCCGCCAGTCACGAGCATTGAACACGGCTAGTCACGACCTCGTAACTATTTTGTTAGGCGGATGGTGTCGGCGTGCTCGCCGCGTTCTCGTTGTTACAACTAATTGGTACAAATTAAAAGTGGGTCGAACCGCGGGGACGCGAAGACACTAGCCGACCAACGCGGCGAGGATGAACTAAAAGGTTCAAGGATGGACGATCACGGAACGCGAACAGATCACATTGCCAGGGACTCGCTCGTCCCTGGTAGTCACGCGAGTCCCTAACGGAGCCTACCGATATATTGATCGCCGGTCATAAATCACGATTTTAAACGGCACCGACGTCCAGTTGCTTAGCGATGATTATTGCCGCGAATTTCTCAGCGGAATCGCGATAAACAACCGGCGCATCCCAATGAAATATCGACGGAGTATAGACGGCCGCGGACGGCCGAGTGAATTTCAGCGTTAAATTGCTTTTCAATGGTGGCGAATTGAAATAGCGTGGCCGGTTATATACGTTGCATGTCAGAACGATTGATCACGCTCTTCCGCACTCGACTTTATACGACAAATTTCATTAATTGCTGCTCCATAGGTGGGATTTGTAGAATTTACCGGGGATGCTCGCTGCATCGCTGGCTTCTCTGTTTGCCATCGCTCGTTGGATAATATGATTGATGTAATTCAATGATTGCACTGCAGCGGAGCCGCGTATTGTCATGGGATAGTTCTTTGCCGTCGTTCGGTAAATGATTCTGTTTAGACTCGAGTTGCTTAATGAGAAATGATTCTATATTTATTGATAGTGGGGTGAATATTCGAGCTGTGCGTAGCTGCGGCTTGTAAATCGAGTTGTCAGTCAATAATGATTGGCAGAACAACGCAGCCCCTGCACGAATTTAAACTCAACGTCAACATTCGCTGGTACCTTCGTAATTCGACTTGTTAAGCTGATCCATTAGGGGGATATGGGTGTCGTCATCGTCCCTCTTGGACGAATGAGTTCGAGGTCGCTTTCCGCTGCTAATTGACTAGTAGTTACAAGCAATGTAACATAACTGTGATCAAAGTAATATGAGGAATATCTGTAATAAGTATAAAGGAAAATGGATCCAAGGCTTTGCTAGTGCATGCTTCATCATTTTCCGTTTTTATAATTCCCCTTTGTGTCATGCGGATTTCGAATATCACCGGGCGCATTCTTTTGACTGCCATTAGTATGATTGAACTCGGGAAGAAAGAGCGCTGTGTATTTCAGTATGCAGCACACCGTGCAGCGTGCATAAAAAATTTTAATAATGGCAAACTACATGCGCGTGCATGGGAATGGCCTTAATAAAGGCCCCTTTTTGTCGCACTTAGCCGGATAATGTAATCTATTTTTGTACACGGTTAGCTTGTTCGTGTTACTTGCAGTATATCGTTGCTTGCACCTTTTGACAGAACGAAATGACATTTCTTTACTTAGTAGTAGTGTCAAGATAAATAGAACATAGATAAAAGAAAATGTTGAATAATGTGCCTATTTCACTCCAATTGTATTCCTTGCACTCATGCGTAGTTACACACACAAAAATTTAAGTTGCAATTTTTTTCCTGCGAATAAAATCACTCAATTGTTTATATGACTATACTGTAACAGCCCTCCTTAGTTAAACCGTCCTATCTAGCATTTTTTCATTTTATTGAGATATGTTGAAGTATTTGAAGTTCCACACGTCTTTTACCTTTTAAGTAAAGTTAGAAAACTCTATTTAACCTAACTTTTTTCCAATTGATTAAAATATCCTATCTAAAGCAATTAATTAATTGGTACATTAATAATACATTACCTACCGATTTACCTATTAAAAAAAATTATATTAGGCTGTTACCAAATAGTGACAATATGTTTTAATTTGAATGAAGGGAAATAAGGACGGTACAAAGTAAATGATAAAACTTCAGTTTTCCCGGTTGGTTTTGTCCCCATTTTAACTAAAGAGGGCAGTTCATTAATTATATCAACCCTAAAGAATAGCCTACGAAATAATGCAAACTGTATTGCAAAATTTGTAGAGAGTATATCTTTAGAATATTATAACCTGTCCCATTTTCCAGAATTGCTTTATGCCCTCCATAGAAGATAAGTTTATTTAAGTGGAGGTGTTCTTACACAAAAAAATATGTGACGTGTAATGTCTCTATCACTCCCAGCATCAATACATTACCCAGCCACCTCATTTCCCCTGCATTTCCACGAGTCTTCCTACAAACAGCACGCAGCCAAGCCAACCCACGCGCGTTCGCCAAAGATCAAGTGCACCTCGAGTCACGCAACATCTCCCAGGTGAGTCGTTCCTCGACGATTCTTCAGAGACACATTGCAGGGATTATTAACGCTAACAATAAGTGACTCGACAACGAGCGTGGTTTCCTCAGGATATTACACGTTCCCTCACACAGGTAATTAACCAACGAGCCAAAAAATGGACGATCATCAAACCAGGAGCAATTAGGTGACTCACGAGCGTTTTCATCGTGCTGTCGTCGATTCTGCTCCAAGTGTGAGACGCGAATAGTCAACTGGTAGCCGTGGGACACGGGGAAAAGCCGCACGATAACAATGATCCGTGCGAGAATTTGCGAAAACCGCGACACGCATCCGCGGCTTTCAGTTTACCGCGACGGCCATAAATTCCATCCCCCGTCGCGCGCATTACGCCCCGTGTCGTTGTTTCGTCGATTCCGCGCGGCTGATTTGCGAAATAAATTCTGCCCGGTCTTGGCACGCCTGCCCTCCGGGCCGATTATGAAACATGAGCGTACTAGGAAGACGAAGCACCTCCGGGCGACCGGCTGAAAGGGCATTAATCCTTCAGCAAATTCTCCCCCGTCGATTACATACTTTCTGGACACGCCTCGTTATGCGCGTTATACATCAATCCCCCGGCGTCGTTGCATCACGGTTAGTTGTCCATTGACTCGGGTGCCATCGCCGGTACACGCGAGCCGGCCGGCGGTTTTCGTGTCGACGCCAATTTCGAGGGATTAATGATCACAACTGGGCGTGCAATTTCAATTCCCTCCGCGTTGTACTATGCACTCGGGAAAGCGAGATCCGAGTCACGGAGAAGCTGGCTCAAGCCGTGATCGACACTCAATTGCTGGCCAATTAGTGGCGGGATCGAGTTTAATATGCATTTTATGAATGAATATGAAAGAGACACTTAATAAAATTGCTAAATGTTACGAGTGCGCGTAATCTTTTTGTATACATAATTAAATAAGAAAGTATTTATTTTTAATTTTTTGCAAGTAATAAATATATGTTTTCATTTATTTTGTAATCCCTCTTACCGCCAACCGTTATTTTTAATAGTACCTATTCCTGATAATTATCACATTCATATGTATGAGAATATATATACATATATACGGTTATTGACATAAGGATTAAATCTACAAACGAGATATTTAAATTTTCATTACAGACTCAGATAAAAAAGTTGAAAAACGACAATCACTATTTTCTTCGCTATTCCGACCAATTGTAATTTTTTCAAAACGACGAAACACATCACCTACCAAACCAATCCTTCAAGCTTCTCAAAAAAAACTCAATTCATTTGGATGAATTTTAAACAAGTTATTCTGTTTTAAAGGATGTCCACATACTTTTGCCCTCCAATGCATATTCTTACATAATACTCTATCAAGATCATTTCAAATTACCGAAAAAATTTTTTTTTTCTAAATCACTCGCATCCAGATGTCGCCAAGTTGATTCAGCGATCACTTTTGCGGAAAAACAGAGCATCGAATGCGAACGCACGGGTAAACAGCGACTGTTAAGAGGTGCTATTAAGCTCGATGGTCCCGCGAGCTTTTCAGCCTTCCATTACGATCGTGCTCCATTTAATGGCCACAGGTTCAGCCATGTAAAGCCTGCCAGCCGTTATTTGCTCGCGTGAATCATAGAGGACCAGGGAATTTCGATAATTTCAGTCAGGGATTAACCGAATGAGAATTTTGTTATTATGACGTTGGATTGGAGTCGACGTGCCCGTGCGCTTCGTACGTGATGCTATCGGGCTAACGATCGCTCGGCGGGACGCATAATTATTGGCAGTGCCTATCCGCGATAACGTGCATTCAAATCGCGATACGGATCCTTTCACGACGATGCATCATCGATGCAAATGATCGAATTACGTAAGGCTATATCTCACGCGGGGTGGGTAGTTAAGCCATTGTAAGCCTTATCTCTGGATCACGGATCGGAATAGTTCGCGGCGCGTTTACCGGTGGCGCGCACCGAAAAATGGTCGTATTGCCACACTTCGTTAGTCGTGCGGGTCGATACAGGAATTTTAATACGCGTTTCTGTCGCGGCGGACTTTCCACGACGCTAGGCTCTAGTCGCGCGAGACGCTTCTACCTGCATTAAAAACTCCAGTGAACATAATTGGTCGACTGTTTTCACTGCTCACTTTCCCAAACACAGTTGCGCCTCGATTTAGAGTACTTAGAGGCGATTAGATTCGTGTCAAGGTACCAGCCATTCATCGAGGCACCGGTCGAAACGGAAGTGGATAGGAATTTGCATCGTGACAGCGGAACGTCGCCGTTGGAATACTTAATTAGCGGTAATTGCCGCGAGTCATAACAGCGAGTCGAATCGTCATGAGTTTAATAGGCGTCAGGCTCAATTGACGATGGGAGACAGGCAAATTGGACGCGTCGAATTAATTAAGGCCACGAAACGGACTACAATGCGGAGTCACGTGCGAATCGGGCGAAACACCGTAACCGTGAAACAACGAGCAACCCTCCTCCAGTCTCGCCGTTAATTAATTATAGGGCCCCGAGCGGGCGTCCAGCGCTCGAGCCAACTCATTATCAGATCGTCACTCATCGTTTGCTGCAATCGAACAATAGCCTCCCTCGCTTTCTATCGGGCATTATCGACGTGCAGGTGAGAACGCTCGCAAAATTTCCAGCGTTGCAGGTGAAAGACTCGCTGGAACGCTCGCGATCGCGCGAGGCCTTGAAATTATCGCGCCTGGCTGTCAGGCGGGGCAAAAATATGGTGCATTGTAAAAAGCCGCTTTAAGTGGAACAGCTGTGACCGTGGAACGGCTATCTTCTTGGTGCTTCGATAGTGAAATGGCGCGTAAAAGGTGGCTTGGTAGGTAATCTGTGATAGACTGCACAGTGTTGCTACGAAGGGAATGAAGGTGAAATTGTGGATGAAAAAGTAGGGAGGGTACCTACTCTATGAAATATACTGTAGCTGAATAAAGAAGTTTTTATAAAGAATTCTCCAGCAATTTAGGTGTTGTTCTTTTTATCAATTCAAGGGGTCATTCTACTTTGATCGGCGGAATAATGAAGCTATTTTTGAAGATATTTTTCTCAATAAATACAACAAATAATGAAATAAATCTTTTTGGAATTTGTTAAGCTAATCTTATATTATACAAAAACAAATTAAAATGAATTTTTTTAATTTGTTGCAAATGTTTTTTTACAACGTCAATGTGACATCTACAAAAGAGGTTTGTTCGTGGCGCAGGTAATTTCCCGGCTCAGGCTTATCTCAAATAAAAAATTTGAAAAGATTCTTAATCTTTTCTCTTTAAACATTTTTTGTCGAAAAATAACCGAGATTTTTCTCGGGAAACATTCGCGAAGACACCCTTTTGGGGAACTTTTTCTTTCAATCCGGCGCCGTTTATTATTTCTCAACAAAACTTGTCAAATGGGCTAAGGACGATAACCACACTCATACAGATTAAGAATCTTTTCGAATTTTTTGTTTCAGATAAAACTGAGCCAGGAAATCACCTGCGCCACGAACATACCTTTTTTTGTAGGTGTAATATTAACCCTATAAAAAACATTTGAAACAAATTAAAAAATCTAATTAATTTATTTCAATCTATGTTGTATTTATTGAGAAAACAATCTTTGAAAATAGCTTCATTTTCGGTCGATCAAAGTAGAACGACCCCTTAAGTATTCAGTCTCAGATTTAAAGACGAAAATCTGTAACATACCTGTTGCTTCTCAAGATCTAATTTATTTCTGATGTTATTATCGTCTGAAGTTTTGCTGTACCTTACAAATGAAGGAGCATAGTTTAACAGTCTGATTGCACGCGGAATACCAAGTACCATTCCTCTGAGAGCTCGAAACGAGCGCGCGTGAGACGTTGCAATAAGAAGTACCCTGAAGATGTCTTACTTTGAGTATCCAACTATAATAACGAGCATCTCCGTGCACGGCGTCGAGGAGCACGTGCTTTAGGCAAAAGCACGTCTGATCTTCAATCTAGGAGTGTGCCTCACCTTCTCCCGTCTAACTAACTAAAAGGGGAAGCCACCGGCGAAAACACGACACCGTGATTATCTAAACAGGGGAATCGGGAGAGCGGCTCGCGGAGTGTGCAGCTGGAGGGTTGCGAGTGGAATCCAGGAATTCACGATTCCGAGATTTATTTCCAACCTGATGGAAACGTTGCTCCTCCTCGTGCAGCAAATGAAGGAAACAAATGGAACGGATGGGGCACCGGTTCGGAGGACAGAAAGCTTTCCTCCTCTGAATACAATTACTCGGGTACAGAATAATAAATCTTTCTTCTTGCGCAGCGAACGAATTCCTTCTCCCAAAATATAATACCTGAAAATGTTTGCTTGACGATGAATTGAAATAAAGAAAAGATCAAAACCTCAAACTCCTAAACACTTTAAGGAATATAACCCAATTTTTATCAGACAACTATAGTAATTTGAAATTTGTTCCTTTTGCCTACGTAAGTATCGATTTTCACTATTCAGGATTACTTACACAATCATCCTCTCAAATCTCTATAAATCCCCCCAGAATATCAGAAACAATGCACCACAGCTGCATCACTGAAAAATTGTCGGTAAATAGATTGCATTGGGTACTTGGAACGGCGGTAAAGTGCAGCGGGGTTGAAGGGAATCGGGGATGAAAGTAGATAATGGTAAATTTCGATAGAGCATACGGGTCAGCGATTGGTCGATCAAGTTCAGCAGCCAGTTAACCGTCTGTTAGCCTGCTGTCGTCCTGCGTCTGACTAACGACTTAATGACGGGAATTCGCCACTTACGGGGCTCCTCCTTTTCTCCTCTTTCTCCGTCCCCCGCCTTTCTCCTCCGCTGGCAATAGCATCGGCGTAAAGCGAGCCAGTCAACGGTCAAGTAACAATGTCGAAAATTGGTTGAGGCTCAACAAGGATCTCTATTAACCTCCAGAGCGCGTCGTGCAATTACGTCCGAGGAAATAAATTCAACTTAGCGGATCGTGGATCGCGTCGAACGATCTGCTTGCCTTAAACGTGTCCAGGGGTCCCGGTGTCAAGGATGGGGCGCGATATCGTCGTTTAAATATCAGCGAGACCTCCGCGGGGATCAGAAGTCGCCATAAACAGAGCTTTATGCATCCGTATTTCTCCCTATCTTGATCGCCCTCTGCGCACCGTCGATAAAGATCGATGAATGCCCTTCCATGAATCGTGGAATTCCCAGCGTCGGCGCATTCCTTCGAACGCCTCCACCTTCTTCCTCGAATAATGCCCGATGGCCCCTCGATTGTGCCTCATAATACTAGGAAATTACATTACAAACAGAAGCTACCGTCTCAAAGATAATTGTCATGCACCAGGGACGCGGCAATGGCGTAGAGCCCACGTCGATACGTCCATCTTGAGTTCTTGAGGATCTCAACGTCATTCGTAGACATTTTCGATTTTCTGTGCCATTTGGAAACATCGCTTTCCCACGAGCTTGTTCATTTACTACCAATTAGAGGGCCTGGAAAAGTGCTTCGCGATCGATAACACTTTGCGATTGATCTCTAGCTCGACGAGGGTGGTTGAATATTCCATTCCCTGGTCCCGCTGTCCTTACTTCGTTAGTACCCGTTACAGGAATTCGCCGGACAGACAAAAATCCCCCTTTATCTTGAATTCATTAACCTTTCCGTGATTAATTATTCGTGACGCTAAATTTCTCGTTGGCCCCCGGTGGAGTCCGATTTCCATCGAACTGGTTCTTTCGCAAGTATAACGAACGCTATCGACTCCACATAATTAAACAGATATTAAATTATTGAATCAATTTTTCAATCAGCTGCCCGACACAGAGTCACCGATTCTGTCTGATCGAACTTTGGAAGTGGAAGAACTTGGAAGTTACAGCTTCTTTCATTCGTATTTTCGTTTCCCTGTTATCTGTAAGATGTTACCCAAGTTCTGTCATTGCCAAGCCTTGGCGAAAATGCTCTAGCTTCGCGTGCCTTCGACGGCGAAAAGATGCTGAGCCAATCGTTACGCAATGGAACATGTATTATTCGCCATTTATCCATCCGTCGAAACGGAGACGCACGCCCACAAAACGGTCAAGTGACGAGTCCTCGGAGGATCGTTCCTTCCAAACGATCGCGTGTCTCTTCCTCGTGCCATCAGTTTACACCGGGCTTTCCTCTCGCCCGTGTTCTACGACGCTCCTCGCCGCGGGACGATTCAGGAAGAAGCAAGCTCGCGGATATCGAATTTCTCGTGTATCACGAGTTGATGGTATCGTACGCGCGAGTGGATCCCGCAGAATGGACGTGAGTGGCTTTCCATAAAAACGTTGATATAAATACCCCCGTCCGCGTGGCTTCCTTCTGAGCTTCGCTCTCGATATTCGCGATCAAGATACGAACTTCGCTGGAAATTAGTTTGAATATCTTCATGGAAGGAGTTCGCGAAGCGCCTTAACCCTTAACTGATAGGGAAGAACCAAAGTGATCTATATTGTTCCCTCGAAGTGTTGCACTTGATTGATCGTGGCAAGTCTGCCTGAAACTTTGCGGAATCCATCTTCGCTCTGCTGTCAGTTCGATGCTTGGCTGAATGTTCCGAATTCTCCATTGGGAAAGATGAAACGAGACGAGTTTAACCCTATCCCACCACTTCTAATCAATATCCCAGTTAGTAGAAGTGAAAACCTTCGTGCAGAAGAATCTTACAAGATCGCGCGTAGGATCCCAATCACTCAGACTGAAGCCACCAGGAAACAATTCGCACCAGAGACTATCGAGACCGTTTACGTGAAAATAAGGGGTTCGTTCGCAGGAGCAGAGTACGAGCAACACAGTCTCGACGCTGCAATGGCCAGATTACGTCGTCATCGGTATAATGCTGTCGATCTCAGCGGGCATCGGGGTCTACTACCGATTCACTGGCGGCAGGCAACGCACCGCCGAGGTTAAGACCTGGAAAATTAATTTCGACACGGCCGATCGAATCGACATCGATCCAATATCCCCGATAAACTGCACTCGATCCCCGTCGCCCGGTTGGCGCACGTTCTTAGATCACGAGGGCCCCGTGCTCCCAAGTGGCGATCTTTCACCGCTATCGGCCCGATCGATCTCGCCGCGCGATAAATATTACCATCGACACAAATTGCCAACTATCGAACGCCATTAATTTATCGGGTTACCGCGAACGGTCCCGCGAATACCATCGGCGAACGTTAATAATTAAACGTTATTGAGACCCGAGCTAGATCCACGCGAAAACTGTCTACTCATACTTCAATCAACGACACGATAGCGGCAATAACGATGATGCACGGTGAATGGAGCGTTTTCGCGTTTCCCGCTATTCATTCCAGATTGATCGCCCAATACCATCAAGAACGTCAATGGAATTCTCTTCTCCCCGATCTGTCGATCAATTTCGCCGCGTTGGGTAGCGCGCGCGTCCCAAGGATCTTGATCCCCAGCTCCCTAAACCGTCTATCGCTCGAAGAGCTTGTATCTTTAACACGATTCCACGATTACCGCCAACAGGAGTACTTCTCAGCGAACCGATCGATGGGCGTCGTTCCGCTGGCGATCGCCTTGACGGTGTCTTTCATGTCTGCGATCACGCTGCTCGGAATCAGCGCGGAAAGTTACGCCCGCGGCACGCAAATCATGCTGTTGTACTTAGGCGGCTTGATTGGCACGCCGATCACCATATATTTCTACCTGCCAGTCTTCGCCGAGCTTAAGGTCATGAGCGTCTACGAGGTAATTGGTCCAATGACCGTTCGTTGCCCATCGTCTACTATCGAGTTTCAGCCACTAAGCCTACGAAGACTCTAGTCGGTGTCCCCGAGATTCTCCCCGAACGTACGATCACAAGGATCGGGTTGGTTTCGCAGTATCTGGAGAGACGATTCGGCGTTGTGACGCGACTGCTCGCTAGCACGGCGAACTTCCTGCAATTGATGTTCTACACGGGAGTGGTCCTGTTCGCGCCTTCGCTGGCCCTCGAGGCGACAACCGGCCTGTCAGGGGACCTGAGCGTCCTGCTGGTCGGCATAATTTGTACCTTCTACTCGACGATAGGTGGTATCAAGGCTGTCCTGATCACGGACGTGGTCCAGGGGGTGCTCATGTTCGTCGCGATCGCTTGCATCCTCGGCGTGGCGTCGAACGTCCTCGACGGAGGCTTGTCCAACGTGTGGAGCATCTCCCAGCAGGGTGGACGCATCAATTTCTTCAAGTAAGAGCTGAGATTCTAGACACGTGACATTTCTGTGGGCAATCTGTTTCCTTTTAGTTTCAGCTTCGACCCGACGGTAAGGTACACTTGGTGGGGTATGATAATCGGTGGCACGACTCTCTTCTTGTCCCTGTACGCCGTGAACCAGGTGCAGGTGCAGCGTCTGCTCACTGCTAAGTAGGTGGCTTTGTTTGTCTTCTTTATATTCTGTGTACAGTGTCCCTGGTATGAAATAATATTTTTCCATGCCAAAGCTCCGTGGGATAATATACTAGGGAACCTAAGGTCGTGTTCAGGTATATTGGCCGGTGAGTTCGGTTTCGCGAGCAGCGTGCGAGGAGAAATCAGCCACCACCACCTGACGATCGTGGATTGGTAGTTAAAGTTGCTTAGGTTCTTGGTGAGAAGCTAGAGAAAAGGAGCACCAAGGCAAGCAGCGGGTGATGGGAGAATACCCCTCACGAAACTCACCGACCAATAAATCTGAACACGACTTTAGTACACCTTAGATTCATAATCCAAGTTCCCAAAGTTTTGTTGACTTCCATGTGAACGTCCAGGGACTACAAGGCATCGCAGAACGCGTTGCTGTTAAGTGGTCCCATCACGATGGCGCTGGGAGTTCTGACAGCCTTTTCAGGCCTGGTCCTTTACACCGTCTACAAGGACTGCGACCCAATCACATCCGGCACCCTCTCCAACTTCGACGAGATAATGCCGTACTTCGCGGCCCAGGAGCTGTCTCAGTTTCCAGGTTTAACGGGGCTGTTCATCTCGGGCATCTTCAGCGCCAGTCTCAGCACCATCTCGGCCATGTTGAACTCCCTGGCCGCGGTGGAGTTGGAGGATTACGTGAAACCTCTGTGCAAGAAGATCGGCGTGGAGTTTCCCACCGAGAAGGCGACATTCATCGGCAAGGTGCTGGGCATCGTCAACGGATTCATCTGTCTGGCATTGGCTTTCCTAGCGAAATCGATGGGCGGACTGGTGGAGGCGGCTGTGGGGGTTTCCGGGGCGATTGGCGGCCCCATTCTGGGACTCTTTACCCTGGGGATGTTCGTGGAAAACGCGAACGAGAAGGGGGCCATCGCAGGAACGGTCACCGCGCTGATCCTGTGCCTCTGGGCTGTCCTTGGCTACCCAAAACCCGACGCAGTGAATCTTCCCTTCTCCGTGGAGGGCTGCGACAACGCCACTCTCTTAATGGACCATGTAAACTTCACGCCAATCGAAAGGTAGAGTTTACTGACCAGGAAACTTGCACTGGCTTTCGATTACTTTTTAGAACTTGCGTCGTCGAGACCGCTAAGTAGTTCTCAAGCTCGGGGGGTATAATTTAGAAGCATAAAGTGGGTAAATGATGTCACAAGTTTTTACGAGTTCCCAGAGGAAGCGGTGTGTTCGACAGGATGGAAATGTGTAATTCCTTTGGACAGAGATAGGGATTAAGATTGCTCCTTTTCATCGTTTCCTTTGGTCCGTGTAATATATACAAGGCGATTCTAAAAACTGGCGACGGACACTGTTTTAAGTGAGCTAAAGATTTTAGTGAGAAATAAAGATATGGAATAAGAAACTCTAGAAATCCAGGTCCCAAGCATATTGCACCGCCAGAATTAATCCTCTTCTAGTTTAATCTCAAGAAACACCCACAGCCAGTCCCAATTTCTAGAATCACCCTGTACACAAGACATCGCCGTAATTTTTATACCCATTCACGCTCTCGACCGCTTCTAGAAATGTTGCTCGATTCGCTCCGAACAAGATTCCCTTTCCACTAAGGAAATTATACCACACGTGTTGCTAGTCGATTTACTCCGGACGTTATTACCGCAAAAAAGCAGGTGAAATGTTCGGCCAGGACAGGCACAGATCCTGCGCGAGATACGTTTTCGAGGGCCCCCTTCCAACCGCAATCAATGCAGGAGCACGAGGCGAATTTATCGGAGACGGAAGATTTCCTCAGGAAGATAAAACGCTTGGCGCTACGCGAAACCGTAATTGGGAATATAAATTACACCGAATCGCTCTAGGATACGTTATCGCTTATGCTTTTTTAATGCTCCCCGCGATAGGTACGGGCGTGGAGTTATTCCGTGGTAGGCAGCGATCAGTTAAGCAGCGCCGATTACTTCCCGATTTCTTTCCACCGGCCGCTTTCCCGTAACGCCCGATAAAACTTCCAACTACTCGTCGTTTCCCACGGCGGTGACTAACGCTAATTGCGCGTTAATAAACCGCGAGATTACGCGCCGTTTCAAAAATTCCCGCGGCGTTCCAGTGCGGAGCGTTGCTTTCTCCCGTCGAAACCAACAACGCGATCGATAATTTTCACCTTCCGTCGCCGGGGCGTTAAACTTTTCCCTGCACGCGATCGCGTTATAACCGAGGAATAGAAAATAATCTCTGCTCGCCGTGTGTTCGCATTCCAACGATTTCGATTCTGATTTCCAGCGACGCGACTTCGTACTTTTACTTGTACCGCATCTCGTACATGTGGTACACCCCCTTGGGATTCGCCATCACGATGATCGTGGGGTATTTGGCGAGTCTGGCCATGAACAGGATATTCCAGAAGGACACGCGTGAACCTGATCCCAGCTTGTTCATCCCCTATCTGGCGTCAAGAATCAGACGTCGAAGGGAAACCGCCGCGAAGACTACGAGCAGCCAGGTGTTCATGCTGGACCGCATAATAATATAAGAGGAAGATTTAGAGTTCATGATTGAAAGATTGAAGTGCGAATGTCTTCGAGTTTGTTGAGAAGGAATACGATAGTATTGATGAGTGATTATATGAAAAGGATTTATCAAGTACAAGCGTCTGCTGAAATAGAGCTTAAGATCTTTCGCCGATATTTCATTGCGTTAGCGGTATACAGTAATCAAGTTCTGATGTAGCCTGAATGCATCGAAAAATCATACAACATCCTCTGCAAGTCGTGCTCCCTAAACAGAGCATAAAGTGCCCCACCTAGAATGATAAAAAGTCCCCATAAAACGGAACTTAATCGACTCCCAATTTATGAGCATTAGCGTGTCCCTCATCCCATGGGGATTTGCACAAATCGCATTATTCGTCGTATTATAACGCCAGAGATTCCCAAATAGAGAATTTACAATAAGCGAAACGACTTCACCGGTTTTCAGACTGTCAGTTCCTAACTCAACTGCCTGGGATCCTCTGACCACCAGCGTACACTCAGTGCGTGCGTTCTTTAAATTAAATTATCCTCGCGTTGGAAGCAATCACGATAAGCACATAATCCACCATGTTTCTTCCGAATAACACTCATTAATAAATTAAAATACACGACGATGCAGTGGCGTGGCTATCCGTGGTCGTTCATTACCCATAAACGAGGCCCCGATGCGCCGTGATAATAATTCAATAAAACCTCGGGACTCGCGTGCAACCAGTTTCGCCGTGCGCTAAATCCACCGCGGGTAAGCTCCTTTTCTGCGCTCATTTGCAACTTAACGAGGGACGATTGGCGGAAAACGGATGCGAGCTATCCGCGAATGAGCACCATGTGGGTCAGAGGCCGTCGCGAAACGAATTCGTCCTGTTGTTGCGAAAGTCCGGCCTGATATTGCCGTGACTTATCTGATAACCGTACCGCGGGACAATTCGCGCGAACGAGCCCATAACTCGCTTAATTAAAGCCGAACGGACGATCGCGCCAGGCCCCTGAAAGACACGCAATGGACGGGATAATTGATCCTTTCAGCGAGAGCGTCGGTGGGCGTTTAATGAAATTTCGCAGTGGAAACGATTACACCGGCGGCCGCCGCTCGGTGTCGCTGGAAAAAATCACCCCGCGTGCAGTCCCAGCGGTGTAACTACTCGCCCCGGCATTGTTTGCGGAAGCGGAACTGCCGTAATTTATCGCGTAATTGTCTCCTCCGGCCCGATTCCCCGCTCGGTGGGAACGGCTTTATAATTCGTTTAATTGCAGTTCGTTCAGACGCCGCCATCCAGTTGAATTTCATCGCTCGAATTGGGGGATAAATCCCGTGGAAAAAGAAAGGACAGCAAGGGCCTCTCGCGCTACGTCCAATTACGGTCTCGTTGATATATCAAACGTCACGTGGCTGGGAATTAAAAGCGACTGTCGCTTCGAGTCGCGGTGGAAATTCGCGCTGGCACGTACGGTGGTGCTTCCGCGGCGATAAATACACGGGGTTCAGCGGAACACGCGGTGTCATCGAGAAAAGGGTGACGGAGTGGCTCGAACTGAGTCGATATAACGGAACAAATGTTTTTTATGTGCCTGATACGTTCTCGGGATATCCTTTGTGCCGTGGAAGCAACTCATTCTCGATTATGTAAGACATTTTCGGCCACCCAGTATGCCCGCGTCCCTGTGATGTCCGGGTGATTAATTTCCTGTGGACGGTGTTCGGTGCGCGTCATCGATCAGGGATATTTTCGAGGGACCGGATCGTCGATTCGCGCACGTTCGATCGCGTGAATTTCGGGGAACGTGGTTCCTGCAGGCCTCAGGTGGCCGTTTGTTGACGCTGGCACACCCACCGCGCTGGAACGAGCGACCCTTAAAAAAGGGAACGCGTGAGAACGTTGATGCTCGACGTAATATCCGATGGGATGTTTAGACAGGCCCCTATCTCGCGTCATTAACGCAATTCAGGCTTTCTTGAACTAGGGGACGGAATTTTTACTTCGTTCTGCTGATGGGATCCTTCCTTGCAAGTTGCTAGGTTTGTGACAAAGAGTTAACCGTTTAGTAATAATTCTTTATTGCACCAGTGGACATGACGAAAAGAACAGGAAGATAAAAAGAAATAAATACATATAAGAAAACCGGAAAGGGAAAAAATAGTAAAGATAGAAATTATTTTAACCCTTTCGATCCCGAATTAATTTACATTTTAAATTTTAACTACATTTTTACAAAACACAAAATTGTTTTAATAGTTTTTTTATGAATTTCTTCAAACGTACGTGGTATCAGTATTTTTACACTCACTTGCCAGTGGGGGCTGATGGCAGAACTTGGTAGAACATTGGTTCCGAGTACCGCCAGAAATTGTATGCAATTTGATTAGATATGAGCTTTTTACATGACGTGGTACTTCAAAGTACCGTTGGGATATAAAGGGTTAATATATAAAGCAGAAAGTTTATACGTCTAAGTTTTCACCCTTCATACGACTGTCACCTGAAAACTTTCGAGTGGTACACTCTGGGGTCCCGAAATGTACCTTAGCTCATTATTCCTGTCTAATCCAGATGAATGTGACTATTTTCACAAAGAAAATCAGAATCTAAATTCCGAGTGGAGCTGAGAAGTAAAGTTAAGTAGTAGGTGCCGGGAAAGATGGTTCTTGTCGTTGGAAGAAAACACTCACATAATTATTCATGAAAAAATAACAAAGGAGAAAGCAAATTTATTTATGAGTGAATACTTAAACAGCAGATTTATTGATATTTAATTTGTTTATGCTAAACAAGTAAAGAACATTTCAAACAAAAAGTGAACTTCCTACTGGCGATGAGCAAAGCAAATAAATACAAAAGTGAATAAATAAAATAAATAATTGAAAATAATGGGGAAAAAAGAAACAAAAAATCTCGCAAAATATTGTGAATTTAACTGATAGAACAAAAGTTTAGAACGTGAGTTATCTCTCAGCCAGAATTTCAGAGTGAACCATTTATCCCAATCATAACTCGACCATCTTTACTTTCTGACGGGAGAGATGGTCTTCTCATAAGCTTTGAAAGGAAGGATTAATGTACATCTACTATCTAACTTACCCTTTATAGCCTATAAATCCAGAAAAACACATAAGCAAAATGACGCTATTCATTGAACTGTTTGGCTCCTAGAGAAGCTATTGTTCTGTACTTTAACGCGTTCTTACGTATAGATTCCGAAATACAGAGACCCAACCAACTCTCCTGCCCCACCGGCTCATCCGCATTTACCCATAAAAGAAATTTTTAATGGGACTGTTTCAATCTAACATTATTGAAAAATTCGTATATTCCTATTTATTTAATGTTACTTCATCATTGTTTCTAATATAGGTAAAGGATCCAATTACTGGCAGCCAACCCAATTACTGTCACCTTAAGCTATTTTACTTAAACGTTTATTTATTCGTTATTTTAAGTAAAATATCTTAAGATGACAGTAATTGGGTTGGCTGCCAGTAATTGGGTCCTTTACCCTATGCTCTAATGTAAAAGTAGAAGTAAAGTGCAAAAGGCGAGATCCAGCTGTTGTTAACCTAACCACTTTCACGTGAGCTTAAAATCGCTGATGTCCCCCTGGGGATTCATTTGAATTCGACCCACCGCAAGGAGCGATTTACAGCTACGTATTCATCGTCGATTCTGCTCGAAGCCGGCGTCATAAAACTCCTTATTTACGTATCGAGACGTCGCCTGCATGAAATTTAATTGCATACTACGCTGGCGGGAAGCTCCCGGGGCGAGGAGTCGCGGTGTTCCCATAGGGAAACAGCATTCACGGCATTCACAAAGATCACACGATCCCGGCGTCGCGTTTACAAGCTTCCTAGACTCTGTGAATCTATCCACCGCCGCGGTATCCGCCGTTTCGGAGTTACCACACCGATAGGAGTCTACTGAAGGGCGCCGCTAAGTGTTGGCCGAACGTCCTTCCTACCCGAAGAGGCGCAGTGCTTCTACGCTGGAACGTGGATCGTTCTTGCTGCCCAGACAACCACGGATATCCGGACAATCGAGGGGCCCACCTTCTCCCTCTCGATTATGAACGCAGCGGATGGAGGAGACGATGAATTCTCGTGGACCGTAATCAGACTGCGTCTTTTTGCTGCCTCTGATCGTGCAGGCTCCTCTGATTCATTTTGGCAAAGCATGCATGTGGTTTATCGTGGCTATGATGCGCGAAAGTTTGTACTGGTTTGTGCGACGATAGAAAATGAGATTAGAACCGTTATCTCGTGGAAGATTTGTGGAATCAAAACCGCGCTACAAGAAGCAGATCGATGTGCAATTGTATCGACAGGAAAGCTGACTCTGGAAAGTGTATTAGAGGTTGTTGGAGAGGGAAGAAGCCTGGAAGCGGCGATGGGAGCGAAAGCAGCCTGAGCGTCCGTTGCGTGACCACAGCAGTAAACGGTGCCGAACAATGCTGCGATCGAGGTCGATACATCGAACACCTCGTGGTGTAACGACCGTGCCGACAAAGTACGAACAAATGCACCGGCGAATAAGCGAGGGAGGGCAACGAGATCGTGGCAGATGGATGTATCAGCTGCAGGGCCAGGGGCGAAGGATCGTTGACCACCATCGAGGCTTACCTTTCACGAAACCCAGTCCATCACGAAGTCAACCGAAAAACGAGGATTCATTTCGCTACAGAGAACTTTCACCAACCGCTTCTGAGATTGACAAAGAAATCCAGGCACTCAAACCCTCCGAGAGTACACAGAAACTGTTAGGGAGGATGCAAATGCTTTTCAGTAAATGACAGTTGTCACTGCGATCGAATTTGATGGTTCTATATATCTAAAGATTTATTTAAAAGGTGCTAAATAAATCTAATATTTGAACAGAATATTTGTAGAATATTTGTACCTTCCTGATGGGTCCCAACTTGATCTGATCATTCACTGTCCACCATGATCAATGATAGCCCAGAAGCTGATCTATTCTTGTCATGCCTAGGTCTACAGCTACCGCAACATATAGAAGCTCTCAACATTTCTCAAGTATCCACATCATATCCCAGAAAATCTCCATAAATTCCACAACAGAACCAAAGAGGCTATGACTGTAAAATTCATCTCCACCACTACATTCCAAGCCGTTTCCTTCCATCACTGTCTCATCCAGCGCATTATGAAACGATCCAAGAAGCAGGCTGTCTTGAAGCAAGAAAACAGCTCCATGGCCCCCGCCTGGGCTCCACCGTGGGCCTGGAGCAACAGTCTTCCCAGTAGCAATCATTTCACACGGCTGTCCCATCGTGCAGTAAATCCTCGTCGCTGGAACCGTTAGCAACAGTTCAAGACAGTGGCGAGCTGCGAGCCAGCCTCTGCTACCGTGCCACGAAGGTCGGGACAAGAGGTCCATCGGGTGGTTTTGCGGTTAAATCGGCAAGGAGAGAGACTCCTAGCCGCGAGAGTGATCCGTCGCGGCAACAGTACACGCTGTAACCCGCGGCACGAACGACGAAGACGAAAAGGACGACGACTTCTGGGATATTTCAGCGGACGTAAGGGTCCGGCGGTTCTTTTGCTCCTCCAGCTGCGGCTAGGTGCCGCCGCGGCCATGAGATCCCATGGATCTGACGCAAGATGGATATCGTATTCCCTATAATGCATAGCCGGCCGTATCGTGAATTCCGTGAAGAAGAAGCGGCTTGCGCCTCCGCCGTAGCTCGCGCACGAACTGTCTTTTGCATAGGTTATCGTGCAAGACCCAGGATACGGCCTGGGTCTGCGCCGTTCTTTTCGCCCTCCGGAGAACAGACTCCCCGTGCCACATCTCGGCCATCTTTCCTTTGCGTCTCTCCCGCGCGTCTTCCTGTAAACACGTGTCCGAGAGGAGCCTTTGTGAGAGAGGAATTCCAGCTAGGTCCTGGAGAATTTGCTGAGGAACTGCTTCAATTTAATTAGCGTTGTATATTCGTCGCTTCTTCGAGGATAGACGATGGGAACGTTCAGACACACCGCGAGGATGTTTGTAAGAAGAGATTAGGTTTAAAAGCCGAAGGTAGTGGAGGCTTATGTAATTCTTTCTAGCTACTCTAGTTGCTGCTAGAATGATCGAACCCGCGGCTAAGCCTGACGCAACGCGTTTCCTTCGGATGGAATCACGGCTGCCTGAAATATTCAGCTTGGAACCACATGTGTGGCTACGAAAACTCGCGTCAGTCAGGCCGCAGTAACATAAACACTCGTCTGTCGGTCGCTGGTGATCGGGGATCGATGAATGGACCGGTTCGTGAGGAGGACTGCCTCTAGAAATTGGTCCTGGACCAACGCCAGACGGATCTCATGCAAATTCATGGCGACGCTGGTCGCTCATGGGCGACCGCAGGAAACGTGAAACGCGACGGAAAGGGGACGAAAGAGAAACGAAAACGGGAGATCATAAAGAAGAGGGGGGAATAAAAGGCGTCGATGATCAAGATCGTACGAGTGTACTGGGCATACGAGGCTGTTGGTAGAGGAAGGTAGGGCGAGGGAGGGACGTGATTTCAATTTTAAATGCGACTCTGCAAGGGAGCCGTGGCTGTGAAAGAGGAGAGGAGAGCTTCAAAACTTCGAAAGGCTATTGTGCCTTGGCCTCATATGTATGTGCATTCTATCGGACAGTCGCGGGGCTGTCTTTGAAACCACCGGCTTTGGCAACTCTTTTTAAGTAGTTCCAGGTGATTCCCAAACGTGAACGCCACATCTGGCGGGACTTTGATGCCAGACTTCTTTAATAAGTTTTCCGGTATTGGGTCCAGGGTTTTGTAACAGGACTGACGCCAGAGAAAATAGTGGAGACTTGTTATTTCTCTTAAGGTAGTTCCTGAATAATGTACTAAATTACAGAATTCTTTTTTCGTACAAAACTAATTTGGAATACAAGAAAAGCTTGTACAAAGTTTAAAATCGATTTACCGCATAGTTATCGAGAAATTGATAATTAAAGTTGCATTTTAACACTGTGGCATATAGCGAAATCGAACAAAGAGGGTTATAGTTTCAGTTTTTCTTCTGAATCAGGAAAATCATATTTAAGAAATGTAGCAAAATTGGTACAAAAATACATCGAAATTTCAGGAAGTGAATTTATTAATTTCTGCAAAACTGATCACATAGTTTCTTCGTAAATGCCCATCAAAAATAGGTTTACGCGCAAATTTTTGAGAAACGACGTGGAACAGTGAATGTGGCAATGTCGCACAATCGATATGTTTAGACAATTAAATAGCGAACGAAGATTCAGATTCATATGAACATTTTTCCTGACATTTTGGTTATAAAAGACGCTTCGAATGAATGCGATGTTGTCCGCTGCTCCAATTTACTACGTTAACCAATTTAATATTCCATTTTCGTATTACAATTATTTATATTAATATTGAACTTTTTAAAATATAAATGCATGATGTTAAAAATTATTATTATTATTTCCATAGTATCATACTACTTTATATTTATCGTTTATTATGTAACTCTAATTTGATTAGCCGAAAAATGAAGCTATATTTAAAGATTTTTATCTCAATAAATACAACATACAATGAAATAAATACTTTTGGAATGTATTAAGCTACGTTTATATTATACAAAAAAAAATTTAAAAGAATGTTTTTAATTTGTTTCACATGTTTCTTTTGTAGGATCAATGTGACACCTACAAAAAAAAAGGTATGTTCGTGGGGTAGATGATTTCTTAGCTCAGGCTTATTTGAAATAAAAAATTTGAAAAGATTCTTAATCTCTATGAGTGTGGTTATCGCCCGTAGCTGAATTGACAATTTTTGTTGAGGAATAATAAAATGGCGGCGGTATGAAAGAAAAAGTTCCCCAAAAGAGTGTTTCCTCGAATGTTCCCCGAGAAAAATCTCGATTATTTTTCGACAAAAACTGTTACTCGAGCTACGGGCGATAGCGACACTCATACAGATTAAGAATATTTCCCAATTTTTTGTTTCAGACAAGCCCGAGCCGGGAAATCACCTACGCCGCGAACATATCTATTTTTTGTAGGTGTCACAAAAACATATGAAAGAAATTTAAAAAATATTTTTATTCTTTTTTTGTACAATATAAGAGTACCTTAATAAATTCCAAAAAGATTTATTTCATTATATGTTGTAATTATTGAGAAAAAATCTTTAAAAATAGCTTCATTTTTGGGACGATCAAAGTAGAATGACCCCTCAAAAGTATTTGGTTAATGTATATACGTATATCCGAGCTGAAAATTTAGGATGATTCTTCTCCTCCATTTGTACAAATCACTTGACTTTCTTTTATGAACATAAAACCCATCATGATACGTATCGAATTTCACAACACCTGTCAGCAAATTGATTTCGTATAACTACGTTACGACATAAATGATCTTAGGAACGAGATCCATGTAGGAGGTCTAAAGATTAGATTTAATAGCAGCTTTATAACTACACCTCGTGCCCTACGAGTATTTATCTATAATTTTATGAAACATTCGCCTTCCCTCGCATTCGTGGCGCAATAAAGGCGTCGTTGGACCTATAATGTGGCCAGGACAAGGGTCTAGAAGGGAGGATTACGCAATTCGTGGCGAAGGTCGAGCCCCCCGGTCGCTTATCAAAATCGCTACGCCTTGCACGGGACTTAATTACCCCCGAGCCAGGAATAATTGCGTCGAAATCAGATAAGGAACCAGTCCGCAGCGTTAATGCCTCCGGGCGTAGCCTAGCCGATTAAAAATCAGCGGAGGAACGCGACTCCATGTCGCTGTGCCTTGCATTGCGATGGCTGCGCGTGTTACAAATAATTCAACGGGAATAGCCTTTAAAACCTACAATTACTACCGTTCGAGGCTCCTTGACGTGAGCTGTGTCCCTTCACAAAACCGTTCCAATTGACAGAGTATCAGTGGATCGTGAAATCTTTAACGAATCTAGCTACAACGCTGACGAAACGTCAGAACGCTCGCTCAAAGGGGAACAGCTCACAATAGCAGCATTACCGCGAGCTGTCTGGAATAATACATCTTCAAACGGACAACTGACAACGTCATTCGAGAGAAATTGTCGCCAACAGTATCGCTGTACCGTTGCTCGCTCGCCAGCAAGTCTTCCACTCGACCGATTTTTGCGACTCGGCCGAGGGCGTGACGATCAGATTTGCACGTGCCAAGAGGCGTTCGTGTCACGTGGCACCGGTGACAATGTGTCACAGCACGGGAACAACTTATGGGTCTGGCCCATCTCGCCCACGATGCCCATGGAATCCGTGAGCTCGATTGCTCGCGCAGACTGGCGCGCGTTTCGCATTCCTATTCCTCCCTCTGCCTCTTCCTCCCCTTTCCCTAAGGTTCTTCTTCCCCTAGCTCGTCCCTGGCCCTTCATCCCGCGAGTCCCGCGGTCCCGAGCTAGCTCGAGCTTCATCCTTCTCTTCCTCTTCTCCCGAGCAACGACAACAATGTCCTCGTCCAGGCGAAAACAATGGCCCCGACTGGACGTTGATGGACTTTCTTTCTCGTCGAGGCGCGTTAACGATCGCTGGATAGACTTATCGGAGACTGGAAACCGCTTTCCACGATTCCTCGCCGTGATTGCAGTAGAATTCAGCCGACGCTTTTTGCATCACTTAGCACGTGCTGGTTAATCGCTTACGCAGAGGCACGCAGGCTGGTGATTCTGAGCGTGAAACCAACGCTTCGTTCTTTGAACAGTGTTCACTCCTCGGCTCCGCAACGTTTGAATCTCACTGATCCGCTGCATTTTTGAAGAATTTCACTTTCAATCATACAAAGTGCCATGCTCCGTCGAAATCCTCCGACCAGCTCCATCAGGAGCGATGGTCTCGAGGGAGTTTAAAAGTTCGATGAGGACAGATATCCTTATCTATAGGACACGGACTCGAAGGACTGACCAGGAGGGACTTCAGGTACCGACGTAATTGAAGTGTAACATCAAAGCTGCTTCTCTACACGTACCCTAATGTACCCCCAATCTCAAACTCTCCACCTACCACAGGTGGCTTCCTCTCAGACCACTTATAGAATGCTAAAAAATAAGGAACCTATCATTCGCTACACCGAAAGAATTAGCAGGGAAGGATATTTTTAAGGTATCTAGGGTGCCATTCCCTTTCCCTAGTCAGAGATATTTAGGAATTTCGTGGAAACCACCGGTGATTCACTGGCATGGACAGGAACCGACCAGCAAAATTTTAGAGCAAAGTGCAACGGCCGAATTACGTAAGGCGGGTGGACGGTGCCAGAATCGAAGCTGCGATTTTCGATGTTCCGTTTCGAAACCGCCAGCGGCTATCGACTCCGTTTCCTGGCAAGTGCCGGGCGAATTAACGAGGTAGACTTTGTTTCCCTTTGAGCCGGCTCTCCTTGGTCGTCCGCCACTGAATGAGACTCCGCCGTCCTCTCTTCATCGCGATCCCACGCGAGTACAGGTTCCCTTGGCAACGCTTTGAAGGAAGCCGCCGCTGGCGCGGACACCGCATTCGCGATTCCTACCAGTCGAATTTCCCGATCCCTGATAAACGCCGAATTACAGGCGAAATTCCGTCGTCGATCATCCATGTGGGGAAACGCGTTCAATGCGCCGCGACAACTCCCATGGTCTTGAATTCCTGCTCCCTCCATCCTCGGGACTCCTATTCTCTAGGGAAATCGATTTTCCAATTCGCGCGCCGTAGGCGGCGATATGTTTGAGACTATCGAACTTGGTAGGAGGAATGCGTCGGCGAGTTGGTCAACTCTGTAGAATACTATTGCAAAGGCTTACGAATTTCAGCTTCTTCTATCGACGAGGATTTCAGCCCCAAAGGGACACCAATCTGAAGACTTCTGTCGCGTTAAGGGTGGAGGTTACCGGTGAAATACTGCAATTGGTAGGATAGTCGATGGAACTTCAGCTCCTCATCTAACGATCTCAGTTGATTCCCTGTTCCTTCCCGCAGTCCTCGGAAGTGGAGTAACCCGTTCTGGGTTTCTTGTGATTAGATTCGTCAAGCTGATCCAGCTGCCAGCAGCAGCTACTTTAAAGTATTACTCCCGGGAAGAAATCTGTTAGAAGGGTAGATAGCTGAATTGATACACCAAATTGAAAGATCCGGGTTTGTATCCTGGTCCAGTGAGATTAAGGGTTACTTCGACCCTCCGCCCTCGTCCACCATGCTCCCAAGGAGTCAAGCAAGTCCGTGTGAACACGCAATGAACAGCAATTAACCGTCTGACCGTGGACGACGGTCCAGCCCTTCTTGATAACTCCTTCAGTGGAGCTCGTAGTCAAGTGTGGACGGAGGCACTCAAAACTCGGGGAGACGATAATTGTGGTGAATGCTGGTGGCAGTTTGGTTCGGTGCACATGTTTTGACACGGCCTGAGAGGGGTCTCCTCGGAGCGGCGCATTAATCCCGACCCCGCAGGACCGCCTAAACGGCCACTTGTGCCTGAGGGGGATTTACGTCGCCAGGAGCCATGGGGCAGCCTCTCCGCCTTGTCCCCGTGTAAACGAAACTGCTGACTTTTTCCAGCGCGTAATTCGAGATGCCAGGAAGCGAGGGACAGGTTGTACAGGTGATCCAAGATTAACCGGTCGATTGAATGACCGTCCGAGTGGTCGAGGCGGTGCTGAGGGCAACCAGGAGGAGCCCGCTCTCTATCCCACGACGATTTATCTCGCTGGGAGGTCATGACGCGCCTGCCAGGTCTGGCCAAAGGATCTCTGGTGTCATCGATCGGACGCCCCTTTGTCTTTGCTCGGCCATCCACGAGATCCTTCCTCTCCCCTCGGAGAGCCCTTTTCTGGGATTAGAATTCCACCCAGACCTCTCATCCACCTTAAATTACACCCCTTTTTCCACGAATCCAGCGATTCACGGATCGAGGATGATCACTGGATACCCGGCGAGCTCCGATGGATTTATTGCGTCTTCGGCTGCTGGACGACGATTATATCGTCGAGGGGAATGATGCAACTCACTCGGGGGGCTCGATGAAACGCGCGATCATAGGTGTGGCGGGCTTAAACTACACGATTGAACTCCAGGGAGGAGTCCACTCCTCGGGCGCCTTCGGCCAGTAGCTGGGATTCTTTCACCGGAGAATATTCACGAGAGGAGCATCCGGTTCGCGAGCCGACCGACGTCGTTACCCTTCGCGACTGACCGATTATGTAAAGCGTGCTACCACGGGTGGCCTCGCCTCCCACTATTACGTCGATTGCGGAACTGCGTGGGTGCATCTTCGAATCCACCCACTAGGATTCGTCGACTCCTCCCGCGAGATACCCAATCTCGATCACTAGGCAGTCGATCAATCTTCTAGGTATTCAGCTCGTGACAATGGATTTTGAAAGATTGATTGATCCAGACGTGCTGTCTTCGATAGTTTCAACTTTTCAGGGTTTCTTTAACTCGTCCGGTTAATGAGTGCCGTTTAGTGAACCCATTGTGTGCTCCTTGCCACCGTGTCGACGCGCAAATCCAGCGCCTCTTCATCCAGTCCGCGCTCCCTCGACGGTTAAACACATCCAACAAAAGCTGCGCTCCCAGACCTCTTTACGATTCCCTTTTTTTTTTTTGTGGGACAATCAGAGGGCCACGGTTCGCGCTGCAACGCGAGAAAGTCATCCCGCGCTCGAGTTTCGTGCCTAATGAGGCGACGGCCCAATTAGTTTCAGAAAATGTCCCCGCGAGAGGTAATGGAGCCGAACAATGACGCGAGCAAAGGGGCGGGAGAGTGCGGAGACACACAGGAGCCGGTGGTAGAAAGAGAGAAACGGGAACACGTGTAAAGAGGGCCCTGTTGGTCGGCTGTGCCTCGCTGCTATTCGACGGCAGGCTCCTCCGGAGGACCTCCAGAGCTTTCAAGCTTTTTCACAGCTTCTTATTTTCGCCGACAAACGAACGCCGTTCCGGGAACACGGCTCGGAATAATGCCCAGCTGGACACGATCCTAACTCAGCACGAAAACTCCTCCTAACGACTGGGGACCATTGTTCCCGCGAAATGTGTTCGCACGTGTAGAATAATGCCCCGCGGCGAAAAAGGTGGAATCCTCTTCATCGCGCGTCGAGGTCCAGCCACGAAGATTATCGTCCCCCCTCGAACCTGATCTTCCTTCGCGATGCAAGAGTCGCCCGCGAATCTTGCCTCGTTTGCACGAGTGGCTTGTCTTCTTTCGCTGCCCTGTTATGATTTGCAATTTTCAGATGAGCAATCTTTCCAGGTAAATCGTATTGCTTCGTGGGATGATTGAAAGGGGTAATGATGTTTCTCAAGCTTTTGTAGGAGAGAGGTGCTTTAAATGAAACGGGTTTTAAAAGGGGCAAATCGAATTGCCAAATTTCTAAACGCATTACACACGAAAGTTATTTTCCTGTTTATGTCGACGCTAGTGCCCAGTCATTTGACGTAAACTTTATTGCGATCTCACTTGCAATAGAGTAGTAATCCGCGGTTGATCTTTTTCGCCAGTAAAAGAAAAATTTTCGTTGGTTTTCTATGTCATTTTCTGAGATGAAGATATATATAAAGTGTTAAAATGTTGTATCATTAAAATAACCTGTATTCAACTGAAATGAAAATACTTAACAGGTAAGCTTAATTGACTGGTTTCTTTGTTTTGAGGTTATTTTATATTAAACTCACGTATAGTCTTAAATGGGACGTCCGTTTCATGGCTATCCCTCTCATACACATGTACTGCTGGACACTATATTTTAGTTTCCTGTAAAGTTATTAGCGTATCATCTGATACATATATAGCATTGTTTTAAATTATCAATTATTAGTTGATGGCGTATTGTTTCAAATTTAAGAACTCATAAAGTGACAATTCAAAGCGACAAACTTTATCGTCAAAAATTAATAATGAAATCTTTAATCTGCAATATGAAAACGTACCTACCAGTACGTACGTACAAGTAGAAATTAATTTTAAACTATTTTATTATTTAAGTAGTTTATAGATTTTTGTATATACATACTTCTATTTACTACTCGTGGGTATTCCTATGTTGAACTTAGTTTGTAAGACATGAATTTTATAAAAAATATTACTTTATAACTAAAAAAATCTGCTAAAGCATTAATGATAGAGTGTAGTCACACTCTACGAAGATACTAGATAGTAAAAAATATTGATGATTTATAATACAAAGAGTTAATTTTTTCATAGATTCTATTGTTTTGCATCATTACGATTTACAATTATAATTGTAGTACTTAATGTGTTTATTTGTACTACCGCGTCCTTTTCATGACTTATAATGTCCCATTTAAATCCACCTAGTCGTAAAAGGAACATTTCCCACTTATTTGAAAATCGAAGAGTATGCTATTTTCTATTACAATTTACGAGTTTGTAATATAATTTTTTCAAAGGCAAATAAACACGCTTACTATTGATGTAAGGTGGTTGACCCAGTTGTCGATCGGTTTAGACGTAGTCCTCGATCACTTAAATATTGAGATTTTATAAGGTTTTTGAACAATATTGTGATGATATATGTAGGTAAAGACTCTTAAATATTAATTTGCAATTTTGTCCTATACACAATATTGTTCAAAAACCTTATAAAATCTCAATATTAATTCAAATGATCGACGACTGGGTACCGATTGACGACTGGGTCAACTACCTTACTTGTTTTATAAATACCTATAATGACATTTTCAGAAACGGACGCTAAACAAAAGTGTCCCTTTTATAGCACCTCTCCCCTACCTCCTCGTAAACCTCGATGGTATCAGAACGTGTGGCCCAGTCGTTCGAAATGTTACCAGAGAATTTTTCAACCGAACCCCGTCGAAAATATTGTCACGTCATTCGCCCGCATCCCCATCAATATCCCCCTTTGCCATAAATAACGCCACCTTTTACCCCGAATGGCCACCAGCATGCAACACGACGGTCCACGTCGATCGGCACAAATTTATCAATGGCCCGCTCGCGTCTCGCCAGGCATTTCTCTTTTCCGCGACGATAACTTCCGTCTAACGCGCTCGTAGGCGTCGCGAATCCGATTTCTCCCGGAATAAAACGACGTGGAAACGTCTCTGGAAACGTCGCGTCCCATCGAGCCGCGAACGACGTTTGTATTTCTCGGTGAATTCCAAAATAAACAACGCTCGAACGCAACGATACACGGCGGCGATTCATTCGATGCACAGCCACGAAACTCTCGAACACATTAACGATCTCCCCGTCTCGAGGCGACGCTTTATATTTGCATAATGCCTTTCCTCCGCTCGATAGACAACGTTTCCGTGAAATCCATTTCCCGAACGGTGGGGGGAGCGACGACGTTAATGCTCGCCGCCGTTCATTCTTCCCAGAGCGGGACGCTCTGCGTGTTCCCGTGAAGAAGCCGTGAATTCTTTAATGGCCAGCGAACGTGCCGCGGTGATAGGGCGACACATTAGCGCGCCAGTCGAAATATTTATTTAGATATGCGTCCGGGGACCACGAAGGAGCCATTTATTCGCCTTAAATCGACCTATTGTGCGTTCCACCTCGAGCTGCAACTCGTTCCTTCGAGGATCAAAGGATTTCACGGCGTCACACGAAGGGGAACACCTTTCAGCCGGGCCCACTATAGTTTCTTAATCGATTCTTTGCTCTGAAACTGCCCATTCTTTACGTGGGCTTCAAGTACCTTATAAAACATCCACGATTCATTGAAATTTGCACTGAAATTTCCAAGAGTATCGTCCAAGACTCGCTTCGTAACACGATTCAGACTGATTTCCCATAGTAATTCACTACCACTTACTGGCATATACAAATCGGAATGCGGAGGACGAAGAGATGAAAGGGCCCAGCAGACACGCGCGTAATAAGCTGTCATATTAATGAACAAGCGATCCTTTAAACGACGGGGAACCGGTTTCGATTTTTCCCTAGGCGACGATAAGGACCAAGATGCGCCCCTGCGAAGGTCCTTCGGCTTAGCCGTGCGCGTTCTATCGTTAGGGCAAAGGTATTCAAGGGCGACGGGAGAATGGAACGGCGCAGGAGGGCCAGGCGGAGGAAAAGCGGCTAGAGAGAGGACAAGAGAGATGAAATCTCACTGTGCCCGACCTGCTCTAATCTGCTTCGCCTTGGTAGATGCTGTACACGCTTCTCCCCCATGTAACCACCTCTTTTTCCCTGCCCCCTCCCTTCTCCGCCGACTCCCTTTTTGCCGTCGATTCCTCTTCCTCGATCTGCCCCCCTCTCTGTTTCATCCAACCGTGTGACACGACCAGGCCAGTTCGAATATCTCCAACTTGTTCCCCACGGCACTTAACGAGAATGGAATTTCCATTCGATCGATTCGAGTGTGTCTCCCGGAAGATTTAAGGGAGCCGATCTCCACCCTCCACCTTCGGCCACCTCGAAACGTACACTAGCAATCGCGCGATCTACACGATTATTGGCTATCGCTGCATCTACGCTGGCCTCTGTAATTGGATTTATTAATATAATTAAGGAGAGGATATTAGACGGAGACCGTGTTTGAAGGCACCGTTAGACTAGATTATCAAACGTTATCGAAGTCTGAAATTCGTTCGTGGCTCGAATATGTGTATACCTTCGGAGACGATCGACGTTGCATGAAAATGATGCTGGTTTGTTTTCCAGGCAGTATTTGTTTCGTTATCGGAAACGACTGGCTCAGGGAAGCACGTAATTTCCGGCCGGCAAATATTTGCGAGCCGTTACGGCTCCCCGGGGACCCTTGGACGCTCCGTGACGCTTATTTCCTGGCCGAAGGGTGACGGCGAGTGTGCCACAGTCCGACGAAATGACCCTGGCGTACAAAGGTTACCGTGCTCGGTGATCCTCGCGTGGCGAACAACGGAGATCGAAGAT
The DNA here is from genome assembly GCA_929113495.1 of Andrena minutula. NCBI lineage: Eukaryota > Metazoa > Arthropoda > Insecta > Hymenoptera > Andrenidae > Andrena > Andrena minutula. The sequence goes on along the minus strand of OV815994.1, from coordinate 25,877,572 downwards.
CACGATCCGCGTGCACACGCCCGCGAATCCGGCGCAGCTATAAATCCACGTCACGAGATGGCGAGGGCCGAAAGAGGGTGGCTGTAATTTGTGAGTTGTCCGAGCTGATGTAACTTTAATCTCTGGATCCGTGGTCTGTTTCCTGGTCGTTGAAAATCGAGCTTAGGGACGCCGGGATGAAGTCCGACGATGGATCACGCCTGTACAATCGTAAACCTACAATAGGAGCTTTATTAATCGATCTAGATGGATGCTCTGATATTGCGGTAGAGTTTCTGTGAACTGAGGACACACTGTTCGCTAAACTGCACGTTTTAATAGCGAATTAGCGCCTGGCAAGGTGCACTCGTTCGTGAATTTGATGCCAGCGGAAGTGTGGTTGCAGGAGACGCGAGAACACCGACAAATCGTCCATGCACTTCCTGTCCCCGTGAGTTCCTGCCACGCAAGCGACTAGACACGGTTGTTATTGTTGTTGTTACCGCGAGGGGTTGTTTGAAAGCCGACATCGTGCGGGGGACGCGCATAATAATGCGTCTTTGTTCGCGGGGGTGGAAGTTCCATCACGGCCGGATATTAGTCGTCTCGCCCAGACTCGAGGGGCTGTTACAGGTAGAAATAACAGCGGAGGGCGCGATGGTGCCTTTCACAGAGGGAAGAGGAGGATTCGGGGACGCGGGGGTAGGAAATCAGGCAGACAATAAGTTCACACGTTCGGGAATATCCTTGTGGAAGAATTTAATAAGGGGCGTAGGCTCTGTCGAAGCTTGTTTAAAGGATCCAAACTAGCGACGGGATGAGAGGGTAGGTGCGTAGGGGTGGGCTTTGAGTTGCATCAACCCACTGTTATCTCAGTTGAACTGCTTTAACACGTTGCGGGTAGGTGACGCGTACGGTGACGTAATGGGGAATCCCCTTACCTATGGTGGATGAGGTGTACTGTCACGTCTTGGGCCCGGTCCCAATAAATGTGGAAGGGGAAGAAGAATTTTGCAGGTATCGAATTTTCCTTTTGCATACGCATTCAGTACGATCGTCTTCATCAGTGTGTGCATGTCGTTACAAATATATTACAGCTGTTTTTTTACTTTAACGCGTCATGCTTTTTTCTAACAATAACAAATTATTTCTGCTTAAAATGTTATAAAATGTCGAACGTAGCATAAAAGAGTGCACTTTATACAAAAATCTATTTCCGCCATTTTGGAAGGTGAACTATTTTTGGTGTCGCACGCAACGTGTTAAGGGGTTAGGCACACACATTTAGCCACGGCGAAATTGAATGACTTTAGGATTTTTTGGGGGGGATTTTATTACAAAAAATAAGACAAAGTACTTATTACACGGGCAAAACTTTTTAATTTGAAAAAATAAACAATTTGGGGCGTTTTAAACTTAAATGATATTTTTCATGTACAAGTTTACTCTGTAATTGTGCATAAAAAATTAATTAAACGAAATATAAAAAAATGACTCCTGAGCTTATAATGGCAACATTATTTTTCGAGAATATCATTTTCTTTTTTAGATCCATCCATGCTTGGAGGAGGTATCTCGCTGACAATTTTTCTGCAGTGATCCTAAAAAATCATAAAATAACTTACGTAATACAAACATTATTCTAAATAAATTTTTTCGTGCACTTTATGGACTAATAAATCATGTGGAATAAGTATTTTGTTTTATTTTTTTTAATAACCCCTACAATATTTCAAAAATCATTTTCACCGCGGCTAAACTTACGTAGGTATCCCTTTAACAAAAGGTGGAAAATTCGACCGTAATTTGAAGAAAAATTGCCAACACTTTAATATTAGTTTCGATCCATCGCAATGAGATTTATCAACTGCAACGTCCATTCAATTCAAGAGGAATGGATAGAATCTGTCCAAGAGACACGCGAAGGGAAGTATGATTGTAAATAACAAAAGTGTCGTTGAAGGAGCCAAGGGAGGGTGGAAGAGGACCTATTTAAATGATTCAAGGCGCCTCTGTTGGAGCCAAGGGAACAAACGACACCCGAGGAGCCGTTCCAAACAGCCCGTAATATCGCAGTTGTAAAATCCAAGGATAAACGGTCGCAGATAATTGTGCACCTGTTTCCATCTCTATTTGGATTTGCACGTAGGCGCCTAGGATTACAGGCGCAGCGCGACAGGATTACAGGGAATCCGCGCTCGAGGACGTAGAAAATTCAGGACGACTTTTAATCTGTGCACACAAGCGCGCGCGCAGACGTTATGTGACGGTGTTATTTCAAAGGGGGGGCAAGGAATATTCGGGAAGTGTGCCAGGCGACAGGAAATATATGGAACGACGACCACGCGTCGCATATTCCAGCATCCTGCTCGCAATAACCTGAATAATGGCGGCCCGTTTTATGGAACGAGCGTTACCACGCGAAGAAAATGTTCCTCGTAGCTGCGCCGGAAAATCACGTAACACAGTCCAGTTAACTGGATTTAAGACGAGGAGAAACGTTGCCAGCACGTTCCACTCTCGCGAATCGGCGACGAGATATCAATGCCTGTCATCGTGGCCAGCGTTGTTTGATGATTACAGGTAGGTACATACGTTTTCTGGTGACAGGTGAAGGGACCAGTATAATTGCTCAGAAAATTCGTGAAAATCGAGGACACGGTTCTCCGTTTAAATACGTGTGTCACGAAGCCTCCAATAGGATACATAGAAATATTTTACGTGGACAGATGACACTGTATTGGAAATGCATTTATGCTTCAGAATTTAAAAGCCGCTCGGGTTGAGGGATGAATTATTGCTAAAGGTCGAGCACTCGTGACATCATGAATTTATAACGCAGTATAAAAAAATTGTGTCACCTCGAGGGGCCTCTCGACGAGACGTGAAATCGAATTTAATACCATTTGATCGTTCCCATTGAAATACTGAGCAATTAATGGTATCCCTATTGCTATCGAACAAAGGCACTCGCGAAACTACCCGTTAACAGGAATATCGATCCCTCGTGGTCGGGGCGAGAATCGCGGACAAGAAGTCTCAATTATTGCCTGGACGAAATTGAAGTTTCCGCTGGAGAGCGGGTAGGGACGATTGAGGAACGAGCTGGATACAGTTCACGACGTTATTGACCAGGTACCAATTGCCAGGGGAAAATTATATAACGATACGATTTTCTACGCTACGTCACTCTATTATGCATTCTAACGAGACCGTTTTCATTGACGCATTATCTTCCATCGGTAGGACGAGCGGAACACACAACGCGTCGTTACGTCATCGCTCTTTCAAAGAAGCGCACCTCAATGTCGCGATGATCTATCTGACACGGTGTAGCTTGAATCGATCATACGATTAAATGAACGTAACGTCCTATGTAAGCACTGAAGAGGATATCGTCGACGTTCTTTGAGATCCCAACCCGTCTCGTCGACGTCCCCCATTCGAATATCCATCCGGATCATAAATTCTCATCTGCGGGAGACGTTTCTGCTCCCGATCAGCGGAGAGGATCGCTCGGTGATCGTGATTTTCATGGGAAATCCTGGAGTCTTGGTGGAAGTGAGCACACGCGACCATTACGTACCGTGGCTCGATGTTTCGAGTCGATTGCACGGCTTGCGACGGAGCTAATGGTCCAAACAGGAAGCGGGATCGTGCTCAAACGTTTATCCGGTCGATCGGATACCGTTCTCCTTTCCGACTTTGCGCGAACCGCGTCGCTTTCACGGCGCGATTCGACACGCGTGTCTCCCGGCTCGATCGTTCCCCTTCGATTTCCAGCGAGACTGCTAATTTGGAAACGTTACGTACAGGGAGAGAACGATTCGGACTCTGGCGATTGAACTGTTTAGCTGTCCAATGGATTCTTTCCTAGTAAATCTAGCGGTCGACAGGGCTGCAGGAAGCTGAACGCGAAGGCACGAGGGAAAGCTAGGCTTCTGTAGATCCTGGAGGTGAGAGGAGTATTCATTTTTTGCTTGCTAGACTTTAGACGCAATAACTGAGACACTTACCCCTTCGTTGAGACTGTGTTTGAGCTAGCCATAAACTAATTTTGAAGTCTGTATGCGAAATAAATTCATTTTTTACAAAGACCACTTACAAACTATTTTTTTCTCAGAATATTATATCTGAACAACAACTCTGTATATTTTTCGCTTCTAATATTGATATTTGTAAAGGTACAATTCTTTGAAGATTTTCTTCGTCTTTTCGCGACATATGGTAATCTAGATTTTTTGCAGAAACTGTGATAAAATGTCAATAACAAAACTATTGGAATACATTCTAGAGATCTTGAAATTGACCCATGATTTTTTTCATAACAATTGTATTCTTTACATGAGAATGGCAGTCGTACAAAAATTGTTCTGGGTGCGAACCACCCAGGTATGTCAAAATTGATCGACAAAGGAGGTGTATAAACAAAGGGTTAATATCTAAAGCATTGATATCACGTGCTAAATAATAATTTCCAGGTTGACCTCGAAATTTCCACAATATTCACGACGTCATCAAGTTTCTTTTTCATTCAACCGTCCCGAAAGGGAGCATTAATTTCTCGACAACATTATAGACGTCCCTTGAACTTAAAGATTCCTCTCCCTGGACACCTGTAAATCGCGCCGAACGCGAGATCGGTAATGCTTCCAAGGGATAATGGTCCCTATGATCGTTTAGTCATGGACCCATTATCCTTGGACCCCGCCAGGGCCCGTTCCCGATACCGTTGATGAAGCGAAACGGCTCGTCCAGCGTCGTAAACCGACGATAAATCGTCGATCTAAAGAGCCCCTCGTAATTCTGGAAACTCTGCCCGGTGATTAGACGATTTTCTTCCACGATTACTTCCAGCCGGCCTGTGTATCTCCTACAAATTGACCAAAAGGATTCCCCTGGTTTCTAAGTGGTGCCACGATTAGCTACACCCGCGGCAGACGAATTTAAAACGTGTTAATCTGAAAGCAAAGATCGTACCAGGCGGCTGTAGGTACAGGGGCGACATTAACACCCGAGTATCGTTTTAACGAGTTCCCAAAGTGCTCCTCCGGGGTCAAGCGAGCCGTGCGGCGCGGTGGATCCTGATCGAGCGGGAGAAACAGCGGCTGGTTGGATTCCGGCCGCGGCTCCGTTGTGGGAATACGGATCAAGGAAGAAGGCTCGCAGGTGGACGCCGCTCATAATTCAGGGAAAGACAGTGGCGGACGCGCGAGGGTGCCACCAGCGGGCCATGCAAAGCCCTATCTGATCGATTTAACTAAACGCCTCCACTACATCACCCTTAACTGATCTTCACCTTTCACCCCTTTTATACACGCTAGGCTGCGTTCCTCGCCTCGCTCGCGTAGTTCCTCGCCGGTTACCGCGCCGCGGCCATCTACACGCCGCGACGGAGAAAAAGACGCTCGTGAGAATACCGAGCCGTGACCGGCGTCGATGATTGTTCCGCCAGCCGCTCGCCAAATGACAGTCGCCTTTCAGATAGGACGATAGGACGATTGAAATTCCGGGTTCGAAAGTTCGCCGCGTGGAAAATCCGGGGCAGAGGATTCTGGGGTAATCGGGACGCGATGGGGGAACAGTTGCATCGAGGGGGGTGATACGGTTTCCGAGTCGACACGTGCTCGGTGCGCTCCGGAGCTCGGCCGTGTGGCCTTAATTGTGTGAAAAGCAAGATTGCTCCTCGTTTCGCGGGGGTTCGGTCTCGAGGCGGCCGCGGAAGCATCGAATCAACCGATTTCACGTACTTCCCGCACGACCCCCCTCGCGATCCTCGTTACGAGCTCTCGAGAAATCATCCAGCGACCTTTGTTCAACCCGAAGACCACGGGAGAATTCTGTCGTGTCGCGATACTGCCGGTGAAAAGGGTTTGTCGGGCTGATTGCTTGGAATTACCGAGATACAGCTGCGCCGCTCGGCGTGGTAGCTACGATCGTGCACAGAGGAACGATTCTGTGATTCCAAAGGAAATTTTCAGCTCAGTGGAGGTAGTACATATAAAAGGAACTAACGGGACTTGATGATTGTCAACGTAACGCGCGAAAATGGGTCAGATTTTAACGACATATCCAGCGCTTTAGTACTGGAGGCTCGTTGGGCTTTGACTGGCTTTCACAGCACGCAGCCTGTGAAGATTACTCCTTTCTTCTAAACTCTCTTCCTCGATACACCGCTCTGAAACACACATATTATAGAGGAAGGTTCAGAGACCATGCTAATATGTTTTAATATCAAATTCGGTTTCTTGAAAGGAAGAAAAATGAAAAATGTCAGAGAGACTTTTTCCACTGGAACCATATCTTGTTGATCCTCAGATTTTCCTTGAAAAATTCAACGCAACGAAAACCACATCGCTCCCCATCCTATAGTTATACAATTTCAGGTTTGTCGGTTTTTAAAAACCGGATTTAAAACCCGAGTTCCTTTATAAATTTGTAAAATTTGAAAGCCGTTTTTTAAATTTAAAAGAAAGGGTTTTATATACTACAGTTGATATGTAAAAATGAATTAATTATTTAATTAAAAACGTTAACATTTTAACTTGAAATCGGCTTGGACACAAGCACATTGTAGTGAGTAACAGTTTACTGTAAAAGTAATATTCATGAGTTTATATTTTCGGAAGAAAAGTACTAAATGAAATAAATATTTGTAATTTATATTTTGTACGAATTTTATTTATTTTAGTTTTTTGTTATTTATTTCGTTTTGTGCAGATAGACTATATTTTATTATGTTATATTTCTGCAATTCCATAAATATTGAAAAAACTGAAAATTTTTAAAATGAATACAAATATTTATTTTCTATTTTAATTAAATTTAGAAAACCGGTTTCCCTGTTTTTTGGAGGAATAGTGTAATTTGAAAACCGGTTTTTTCAAAAGTGGGTTTTTGTATGAACCCTAGTATGCATAGTAAGAAACCGGAGAGTAATTCGTGCCGAACGACGAGTCCCTCGGCTGGAAACAGCTGAACGAACAAATTCCTTTCGCAATGGGCACCGCGAAAACGTCGCCGCGCCGTGTGTGTTTGCACTCAGAGCCTTTGTAACCGAGACCCGGCTACAACGAACGAAACTGCACTTTGCTTTCCGACATTTCGCGTTATTGCCCGGATTATCATATTACACGCGTGTACGTGCCGACACCGCGGCTATTTACTTTTCGCGATTCCAGATAATCCGCTGATGGATCATCCTCGACGTTGTACCTCGTCGTGTACGCGGCTCGTTCCTCCGTTGCCACACACGTAGACATCGATTGTTCCCTCTCCCTTCCTCTGCGGACGATCGACGGCCAGAGAGAACGCGGAGTGCCGCATCAATTATTCAAAAACAATGAGCGACGATCGAGCGAGAGGCGCGCGGAGGTCCTGGCTCCTTCGACGACGCGCTTCCTTATTGCCATCGCTCAACGTCCTGCTGGCGAGACCTGCGCGGAGGGCTTGACATTCCCCTTTTAGGGAGCACCTTGCTTAGCAGGTGGATTCACTGATTGTAGAGGAATTTCAAATTCATGTGGAATTCATGGATTTGGCTGGAGGAACTGGATTTCCAGATATTAGATGTTACATGGAGATTAGGGTGGAACGAAATAAGGGGCAAAATATTTTTTTATTATTCATGACTTCTAATAGTGGGCAAAAGTTGCCTTTTATGATGGTATTTAAGCTGCCACAGTTTGAACGTGATCAACAAATTTTTTGACGTGTCGCAAGCTCTTCAAATATTAAGATTTACTCAATTATTAACTTTTGAAAAGCTTGCGGCACCTCAATACATTTATTGATCACGTTCAAATTTTGGGAGTTTAAGTGCCATTATAAAAGGCAACTTTTGCCCACTATTAGAAGTCATGAATAATAAAAAAATATTTTGCCCCTATATTTCGTTCCACCCTAATGGAGATGTTATCTCAAGTGTGCTTGTAAAACAATTGGAGTTGAACAAGGTTTAATGAGTAGGGATTTACTTTGTTATGAATTTAACTAAGATTGAAAAGTGAAGGATTCCAGCAAGTTTCATTAGCTGATATAATTTGTTGTTCATTTAAGATGAGTAACTGGATACATTTTCGTGGAAAGTCGTGGCTGAGTTGTTTTAATAGGAATTCTTACAGCGTGTGTGAATGGCGAAGAAGAGATTCCAGTTTCCTTAAAGTAGTTGACCCTAGGGGTGAAGTAAGGGCGAAATTGCGAGACAGTGCGACGCGGGACGCGTGTCCTAATTGAAGAACTTTTAATTGCGCGCACCGGCGTGCAGCTGCAATTAAGGAATCTCAAGAGGTCGTGGCATCGTCGTCGCTCGCAGTGAACTCGAATCGTTAGCCGTGATATCGCGCGATTTAATCTCCGCCGCCGTTCGTTTCTTTTCTCTCGACTTGGCTGCCGCTCGTTAAGTCTCTTTCTCTGTACACTGCTTTTTTCCGCGATCGTCTCTCCCTCTTTTCGGAAGAGCCCGTCTCGTCTGGAGGGCCTCCAGTGTCCAGATTAAATTTTTCTTCTCCGCTCGATGAAAACGGAAAGGCAACGCGAACTTCCCATCGCGGGGCAACACGTTTATAAAAGTAGAGTGTTTTCGAGCAACAAGATTCGAAGTTTCAATTTCGGAGCAACTCGATTCCAAGCTTCAATTTCGGAGCAATGAGATTTCAAGTTTCCAATTTGGAGCAGCTTAATTCTAAATTAGAATTTTGCAGCACTACGATTCCAATTTAAATTTTGGCACAGCTCGATTCCAAATTAGGATTTGGGAGTACTACACTTCTAAGTTTCTGTTTCGGAGCATCGCGATTCCAAGCTTCAATTTGGAGCAGCTCGATTCCAAATTAGGCTTTTGGACCACATATTATAGTTCCGAGTTTCCACTTCGGGGCACGCCGATTCCAAGCCTCGGTTTTGCAGCATCCGAAATCCAAGTTACGACTTCGATGCGACACATTTCACGGAGCGAGAATTCTGGAGCATCGCGAGTTTCAACTTCAAACTTTACTTACCCCTACTCCATTCATTTATAATGCGTGGCGCCAGAATTGGCGAGTCGCCGACGAAAAGTGTCATCAGCGTCTAGAGAAGCAGACGAAGGATCTCGAGATATTTTCGACCAACATTTTGGAAGGGGCGACCCTTGTCTTCTGGACCGTCGCAGACAGTTCTGACGCCAAAAATAGGGCAAGGATAAAGTCGCCGGGTAATTCACTACCTCGTTCTAATCTTGTTAGGCCAATCGCCTTGAAATTGGAAATGGTTAACATCGATAACGATAACAATACATCTCTATTACACAAGTCAAGAAAAATACAGAATAGTAGGTACCATTATTATCCGCATACTGTGCGAAATTCAGAGGAGAAAAATGATTAACACGTTCGCGGACTTTATTTTTAAATTAGTTGTGATATCCGAAATTTGATTAAACACATTTATAAGGGTAGTCAGATTATCGTATTTTAATCGTTATATAGTCATTACCTGGACAGGTATAATAATTACAAAAACTTAAGGTTATATAAAATTAAATTCAAAATAATTGACTTTAAGATTTGAATGTTATAGCATTCATGTCATTCTGTATCATCATGAAAATGAATGCTATAGCATTCACGTTCGCGAACGTGTTAAAATTCTGCGGAAAGATTTGCATTAAAAGTAGCCGCAGTATATTCGCAACAGTGTGGAATTAAAAGGCTGATCTTCAGCGAACCACTGAGACAAAGAATCTCCTAAGTTTTATGGCGAGTTTCTATTATGTATCACCAGGTGAACTTTGAATCCCCATTGTTCGCAATTGAATATAATAGAGGCGAAGGCGTAGAATTCGAAAGGTAAGTGTTCCTATCCTTTCACGGCGTGCCAAATTCCTCGAATTGGTCAAATAACCGACTCGTTACGCGTCCCTAAATTCACACCAAAGTTCATCAGATGAAAAGGGACTGTTGATCTTTCGAAAGGCTACAAGACAGCGCGTCGAAGCGCCCACGCGCTCGTCAACTCGCTTCTGAAACTCAGCTTGCCTCGGACCATGCTCGATAAACTCCCAAACTGTTTGCTTCGCACACACCTTTTTACTTCACACCTTCCCAGCGGCTTCACAACACTATCGACACCCACGTGTCGCCTAATTCTCGAACACCTTGACACTCGACGCCGAACAGTAATATATACCCTTTTACACATTAAATTGCCTCCATGAAATTAATCCTCGATAACGAGAGCTAATGAACTCAAAGAAAATAAACATATCACAATACCACTTAAGAAATCAAAATATAATACACACTCTTCAAAATACTATAATTAGATCACCTTTTACTCAAACCAGCACTCACACATTCTGAATAACGATCGTGAAAAGAGAATCCAATGGTATGCAGGCCGAATTGGTAAAAAACTTGGCAATGATTATTCAGAGGGTATTGTTTGCAAATGGGTCTCCTTATTGCTTTCGAGATTAATTTTGGAGGCAGTTGAGCCTCGTAAAAGTTGAAAAGAACGAGCCTGCTCATCTCGAGGGAGCACATCCAGCCAATAAAACATTGTACTCCATGTAGGAGTGAATGGCATGTGCGCATATATATTCCGCGTAATATACGACTCCGTACGCGTGCGGGCTGGCAGTGTGCATGCACGATGATGACGATAGTTATGAGGATTTCCTAATCTTGCTCGAGAGTTACGAGCCTCCGTTGATTCGCCGCGAAAGATACCGCGAGCTGCTTGCTAACCTTTTTCCAAAGATAAAGCAGAGTTCATTGGGGTTTTCCTGTGCCTATCGATCCCAATTTACGAGAGATATTCAATGAATTCATTGACGAAGGTACGCGCAAAAATAACAGACCCATTTGCATTGCGCAAATATGGAAATTTTCAGCAATGATTGAAACCGCGATTTCTGGGAATCGTTAGTGCGTAAATCAGTCAGCTGGTTGATTTTAATCGATTGTATGCTCGTCGAATGGAAAAATCGATTGCAGAGAGACAGAACCGCGAGATTAAAATGTTTAACGATCGCTGCCAGCGTAGCTCGCGCATTGACATCGCGCGCGCAAAAATCGGCATAGCTGTGTGGCAGGTGCGCTGACTTAATTGCTAGTCTTTGTAGGAAACGTACGAGCCGGAAGGAACGTGAGGCAATGCTTAGAATTCCCTTCTACGTGTTGTTTGACAAAGGTATTAGGGCGTGTTCGAATTCCTTTAATCTTGGGATTATGAAACGAAATGCACTATTCTGGGGCAAATTACAATTGGGCCTAATGCAGAAAGCTACCAACCCTCAAAATGACAACAAAATTAGTTAATCGCAGTGCCGATCCTATAATTTTGTGATCTTTATTTTGCAAAAAATTAGCAACTCACAGAACAACTCTCACATTATTAAAACTACCTATAATTCTATTTTAGGCCTAAGAAACAAAAGTTTTTAATTATACTACTGGCTATTAAATCACCCACTAAAAAGTATTTTAAAATACTAACAAGAAATAAAATGTATCCAATAGAAATAAATCTACTTTTCTTTAACAATTATAACTCTCTTCTGATAACTCTAATCAACTATAAACTCGTCTTCTCCAATTCGTCCTCAAATCTTAACAATATTCTTAACGAAAACAGAGACAAGACAACTCCAAACGTGTCCTCGCAAAAGGATCGAAAATTCAATTACGGAGAAAAGGGTTCTCGAAACCCGAACAGAAACTTCTCCGACCACATGTAATATCCTCCGATATATCGACAAACCTTATTTCACACAATAAACGAAAGAAAGAAGGGAACCTGACGGTCGATACCACCATCCACTATCCTCACTGTCAGAAAACAAGACACGTACTTTAAAGGGTTGATCCAATCCCAGGCACACTCTGCCAGCCACTTGAACAGCCGCATTTCCTCCCTGCTCAGGCATTCCATAAACTTTCCTCGGGAAAAAGTCCCAGGATAGCCGTGGGGCGCGCTAATTTAATTGCCATGTCTGGCAAAGAAGCGTGCTCGTCGATGGGCGGTGTACGTACTGGCAGCGATCGCGCAGGTGTATAGTACCGATAATAGTACGGTTATAATAACAGACAACGGGTACTCAGATGATCGCGGATAGCTCGCACACGTCGTCGTCTCCGTGTGACCGCCTTTGAACCCACAGTGCATCAGGAAGGAACGCGGGAAAGCCACCCCTTTTTTACCCCATCCACCGCGAGATGATCTTCGTCCTTGGAACCGTATTCCCGCGATTGCTGGTAGAAACACGGCAGGATTGGCGTTTATGTCCTTTTTACGAGGCCAAGAATGGCACACCGAATAGCACGAGCAATGGCCACCGTGTATATTCTGCGGAATAGCGCGTTCAAAGTGGCGCTTTAATGAAACCGCCGCTGCACGTCGCCGTGGGTGGTGCACGCCTCGCTATTATTTAATTGCACCGCGCTATTAACATGTGATTTTTCCTTGATTTTAAGGATCGTTTAAGATCCGGTGCCGTTCTGCATGTCGAGTGATATTTGTTTAAGGTTATTGCTAGCAGGATCTGTTTCGCAATATCGAGTGCAAGCGGAATCACACGGAAACGTCGAAACCGATGAGTGGGTCTGATGAATTGTTTTGACAGGCTGGTGACGCGCACTCGCGATTCCATTGCGAAAAATAAACAGCTGTCCGTGACGGCCGAAACTGGAATTTTGATACGGGAAATCGATTCGGAGGGGTGGGGTTTAAATAATTCGCGAATCACGGAGACTTCTCGGTGGAGAAATTAATTCCTCGTTTTGCATGATTATGTTGGTTCGGTTTAATTTGATTTGATAATGCTAGCCCCAGGGGAGAGGTTATTTGCGTAAGCGTAAATGTGGTTGGGTTAATTAATTTGCTGAGTTGTAATAGCTAATATTGTATTATAGCAATGGGAAATGAAGAGTGGGAAGAAACGGTGGGAAATGAAGTAATTGTGAACCGATTACTGTAACAGAACATTTGTCGCTTAAATATTTTACTCGTCAGCTAGAAATGCTGGTGTGAATAGACGTGGAAGTTTCTGTGAATTGTTTGCCTGTCGATGGTCATTGGAACGTGTCAATATTATAAAACATACCTTCCAAGATAAGGCCCCAATAAATGAATGGTTCATTTCGATAGCTAAAGCAAATGAACCGGTGACGAAGAATATATGGAGAGTGGCACTGACATAAACGTGAAGTGGTTAAATGAATACAAGGTGTTAGAGAAGAAATACGCACTATGTCGTACTGTGTGGACAGAATTATACCAATGACGTAGTCATTGAATGACAAATTGAGTATAAAGTGCCTGCTGAGTTGAAGATGCCCAAGCACTAAGAATAGTAGAATCAACGTGGAATCTGGTGACAGCTATGCAAAGAAATATTGCAACAGGAATTAGCATACGGTCCATTCACATTTAGCACTTTCAGTCTTCTTTAAACAGCATCATAAACACATGACTCTCTAACCAAACGAAACCTAATCTTGCAAAAAATTCTCTGCAATTCCTTCAACTATAACCTCACATCTCCTTCGATTCAAGGATAACACTAACCCATTCCAATCAGGACGGAACAAAAGAATTATACTACACTACGAACATCAAAGCCATACGCAGAGGGAGGAACTTCGTCAACAACCTAAATGGTCTCAATTGGCAAACAAAAGCTCCCAAGTCCAGGGATCCTATCAGCATCTCCTCCCCTTGCATTGCCATTACAGCTTACAGTCTACAAGGATTATTGCTAAAGTCAAGCCACTATTATTTAACAAATCCCAATAATTCCTGACACTCGCTACAGTATCGTAGGTACGTAGGCGAATATGTCCCCTTTCTTGCCATTTAATTGTCGCGATTTCCACGACACGTATCTTCCACGATTTCCTCCGTTCGCCCGATGCCCTCGTGAGAATCGCGCGCGAGTGGGTGTCACTTAACGATTGCGTTAAGAACGAGCCGCTCTTGGCGCGATAACGAGCAGGTAACTCGGCGCGTTATTATCAATTTAATTGGTGGGTCGTGCAGAGGTATCTTCGGATCGATATAGTCAGCGATGGGGAGGCCCGGAGAGGCGGACTGTTACGAACACGGAACCAAAGAAACCGGGCCTTCGACGAAGAAATTAATAAATCAGGCCTGGCCTCGGAAGGGCCCACCGTGGCGCCCCTTAGTCATCCGGAGATTTCGTATCTCCACAGCTTTATAGCATTCCACGATGAAAGAAACGCTCTCCTAATAATCGCTTTAACCATGTACACTTTCCCTCCTCCTCCCACCTTTTTTTTGTCGGTCCTCGACTCAATCTCCCTGTCGCTCTAAAACGAAGGCTACCTTTTTTCCCCTCGAAAGGCGTGACGCTTATTAAAATACAACGTGAGTTCCTACCAGCTATCTGCGTTTCGGATTTGCGTCCGGGAACCGAGACTAGAGGGATGGTAGCCGAGGGCAATTAGACTCGGTGGACAAAGACGAGTTTCACTTATCACCGAGTTATCGGCGGAACGAGAGAGTTGACCTTAGGAACATACGCTTTTCCAAAGGATCGCCGAGAGTGTATCGTCGCAGATATATCGTTAGAGATTGTACTTTCAGAGATATTCTCGCCTGGCTTTCGCACTGATTCATTAACACGATTGTTTATCAACGAGGGGGACTAAAAATAATTGAATGCAGTTTTATTTGAATTTAATCTCGCGACGAATCTTCGAGCTTCCTGTTTCTTAGATTCGATCATTCAACGCGCATGATTTCGGACTTGATATTTACGTCACTAGTCGGTCCAAAAATACCGCGCTGGTTTAAGTGGATAAGCGTGTAGAGACGATTTACTAGCGCATAATCGTGCCAATAAAGTTAAAGGGCGGCCATAAAATCATACCTCGCTGGCCAGAATCCCTTGGAGATTCGGTTCGAGGAGCTCCTCAAGAATGAAAAAGCGGAGAATTGATAGCGACGAATTACCACGGGGCCATGTGTTCCGCGTACTCGAGTGTATTAACGCCAATCTTTCGACGAGGCCCACTTAACCCCTTTACCACGTCCGTGGAGCGCGATCGGGCGTCGCGGCGAGCTCGAGAAAATTTCGTGGCTAGAGAAAAACCAAAGAGAAACTCACCTTGACAAGCAGGTGGATCGGCTGGCTGACGCTGAGTGGCTTGCCTCTTCTGGCCTTTCCGCCTCCGCCGCCCAAACACTTTATCCACGGCATTCCTCGAGCGTTCTCTCGCCTCTTAGTTCCTTCCAATCCGCCAACTAGCCTCTCCTCTTCTTCCCTTCCTGCTCCACGCGTCCTCCTTCCGGCAAATCCCTCAAGGCTCCTTTGACTTTCCGCTTCTATTCGCGACGCTCTTTCGAAGCCGCTGCATCTCGACTCACCCGAGTCCTCGTGAATTTCGGGGTTACGGACTCGAGATATTTTATCGATAAACGCCCCTCCAATGGCTCAAGCTTCGAAACTTTTACGATTCTTCGAGGATCCCCGCGTGTCGCTCTTCTTTACCCACTGTTCTCAAAGCTTGAAGTTTCGTAGAGCATGTGTCCTTTCTTCGGAGACACTTTATCCAGGGATTTCAATGATTTTTTATAAAATTCTCCAGCAACGTGCCACTGACCTTCAAACTTGGAGATCCTCTGGTATAACTCATCTTTGTTCTCCGATCTCTGCGATCTCACTGACTTCTAAATAACTTCGCGTGCCTTGCAGACCACTGGCCGAGTGTTTGCGCAGCGAAAGGGAGCGTGACGTTTTAATTGCACTCTGTTACGATGTCGAGGGCCACTAAAGATCGTCGGTGAGCATGACTTTCTTTCGTTTCGTTCGGTAGATCGCGTTCGATCATGGTCAAGGCCCTCCACGACACGCGACAGACCTGCAGGGGTTCGAGCTCTCGTGGCTTTTACGACGCGCGAACGTGGGACGCGACCGACATCCTATCGTGCGCGCGGTTCCCGCGACACTGGCGGCTGTCGACTTCGCTATCGTCGATTTTATACGCGCCTTGACAGTCTGGGTCACCGCCTCCCTTATCTCGGCAGACGCTGAGCCACCCCTTTCTCGCGGCAATCGCTTCTCGTTCAAAGACGTCTCCAGGAAATTCCTTCGAGACGAACGTACCTCCTCCGTCGATCGGAGTTTAATTAAAAATCACGAACTTCGCGAACAAAGTCTGCGTTCCCGTTTCCTTCCCCCTTTTTTTCCTCCCCCCACTGCCGCTCGACTTTCTCGCGGCGTGGATGGATTGCTAATGCACGGAAACACAGGAATCGCGTGCTGTTTAATATCGCGCGTGGTTTTAATTTCAAAGTGGCCACAGCTTTCGCGATCTATTCTTCGGCGGAGGAGAGGCGTCTGCCGGCGTCAGCTCCGGAGCTTGCTCCGGTTGATGCAGGATGCTGAGCGACGCTTTTTGTCAGTTGCCAATGTGACGTTCTCCGAAGTTGCGGCTTCGATGGCCCATTGGAGGGAGTGGTGATGTCTGCATGACGTGTTTTCGGAGTTACGAAGGCAATTGAGCGGACGTCGCGATAGATCGGAGCGTGGAGTACGCGCGAGAGTGGAGACGGAACGAGCACGCGTGTCGGGCGACTCGATTTTACGAGCGTCGTGTATTCTCGACCAGCTCGACCCGCGGCCTGCCGTCGACTGACAGAAAATACCAGCCGGGACCCCGAAGAGCGCTCTGGGGGCCGTACAGAGGGGCGGAAGGAATCGACAATCCGTGTCGAAACGCAGCGCGGCTCTTCGCATCTGCGCCTCCGCCTGCTATTCCGCCGATTTTGCGTAGATCGCCGGAGGAATGATTTTGAATGATGGATGAAGGCTTGCAGGGCTTACTCGACCAGATGTCCTGTTGGCAATCAGACACTCTTCAAGATTCGGTGTGTTTCTCGATTACTTCCTGCTCCTTGTAAATTACTCCAATTTTTTGGAGACATACCAGTGCTTCGAGAGTTGACTTTTGGAGTTGAGGTTTCTGAGAGACTTCTTGGTTCTCTAGCTAGTGTATTTGAAAATAATTGAAGAGGAATTGGCCTCGAAGATGATGTAATGCTATCGAAGTTTCGCGGCGAGGTAACTTGTACCCAGCTGGGTTGAAGATAGTTTTTAATTTATGGAATTTCAGGTTCAATATATCTCAAGAGTCAGTTTTTCAATTACAGTAGGATATCCATTATGCATATGAGTATTACAGAGCTGGATATAAAAAGATCCTGCTTGCTGAATGTTTACCGAACGATATCGTTAATGGAATAAATTAACGAGGAAAAAGTTGCCAGGTCTGATGATTGATTGCAACAGAATCGTTATTGGGACACGCATTACACGAGACGAAATCTGAAGCATCAAAGATTGGTCGATACTGGGTGTACCCTGGATATTAATTTGAATAAAGCAAACCACTTCGCTTCATTTCACTGAGCTGCTTATAAATAACGCTTAATGAATTCTACACAGTGTTGCATAAAGTATTATACACCCATGCACAACTTCAAAATTAGTATTTGGAGCAGACTTTCAAAAATATATCAATAACTCTGTGCAACACAGGAAGCTCGTGTCAAATATTTACACAAACTCCGCGCCGTTACTCTTGCATCTCAAATCTCATTTTAGACCAGCGTCCAGAAGTCACGAAACACCCTGCAGACCTCTGCGAAGTTACTCCCACATGACTTTTCCTGTTCTTTCACTTGCGAAGTACACTGAGGATCACTCACAAGGAAAGATCACGAACCCGGCAATTCAAAAATTCTGAAACTTTGTGAATATATAAAGGATGTCCTCCTGATTATAACGCAATTTTTTTGCTTCCCATATTCACTCTAAGGGCGTGAAATTGACCCTATAAATTCCGGGTATTTTCCGATTTTGTGTTATAACTCGCGAACTGTGAAAACTGTAAGTTACCAAATGATAGTCTTAATTAAAAGAAGTAACTTTTGTCTCGAACCTTTTTTCCATCTCTTACAGTTTGGGAGTTACAAAATAAAATAAAAAAATAACGGAATTTTTAGGGGTTAATTTCATCCCCTTAGAGTGAATTTTGGCAGCAAACAAAAATTGCGTTGTAATCGGAAAGAAATCCCCTACATATTCACAAAGTCTCAGAATCTTTTGAATTTCTGGATTCGGTATCTTCTCTTATTAAACGTCATACGTTGACCTACTCTACTTCTTTTACCCAATTGCACCATTTCTCCACCAAATACAAACAACTACTTAATACACCTAAGTCAACAACGCCCAGGGAGCTCCCACATAGCCAAAAACTACAAGATTAAAATAATGACTTTGCTCCTGGAACCTGTCGCCGACCCATGGTGCCCACGTCGAACTATACACCCGGTGAATTGGAGCCGTGGTATCGTGTATCAGGACGATGGAAAAATGACGAGGCCAGGACGAAGGCAAATTACATTACCACGTGAAACAAAATGCCCCCGTGTGCCGTGTGTCGTACAAGCTGAGTATCAACGGGGAACATGTTTACATCTCGTCGTGGCGCAGCAGCCAGCGGATCTTTACGACCGGAGCCCATAAAGCCAGTGCCGTAGCCACGTATTTACACGGGTCCGCGACCGTGGACGATGATCGAACGGAAGTCAACAGGAGCACGCAACGCAGAAGCAGTTCTCGATCTTTCGACAAGCTCATACGTCATCTCACATTCGGCATACCTGAAATTTCAACCGCCTTTAGTAACCCCTGCCGCCACCGCGATAACATCGTGCACAGGGAAAAGCAAATAAACGCGATGACATCTGCGATATACGTTTCACGTTTACAGTAGAAGCTTCCATTATAGATAGATTTCTTACCAGATGGTAGAGATACGAAAAACAATGTGGTCTTAGTAGGAGTGAAGAGAAAGGGGTGGGAAATAGAGGTGTTTGTTAGAGATTTTAACTCGCTATCCGATAGTAAAGTTTCGATATTTGATCAATCATCAAACCTCGAATCTATGTAGCAAATTACTGTTCCTTAGACGCCAAATTTTTTTTGTAGTATTTTATGGGGCACCGTTACAATATGTTCACCATTATAAGTAATAATGTGGTATTTATTTGATTTTCTTCAGTTGGAGATTTAGTGGACGTTGCTACTATGCATTGACTTTTGTGTTTTTAAGAGAAAAATGCAATTTTCTTTTCGACGTATTATGTTGTTTAAACGCATTTACTTAACATTGGAATATTATTACAAAATAAATTTGTAAAGCAGGAATTTTTGAAAATAGCGAATTCATATTTATAAAAGTCTAGTACTGCCCTCCTTAGTTAAAATGTCCTATCTAGCATTTTTTTATTTTTCAAGATATGTTGAAATATTTCAAGTTCACACGTCTATTACCTTTTAAGCAAAATTAGAAAACCCTACGTGCTTCGTAGAGATCTAGAAACAATCTAATATATTTAACCCAACTGCTTTCCAGATGGTTAAAATATCCTACATAAAACAATTAATTAATTGATACATTAATAATACATTACCTACTGGTACACCTATTACAAAAACTTGTATTAGGCTGTTACGAAATAATGACAACATGTTTTAATTTGAATGAAGAACGGCAGAAGGAAATGCTAACACTTCAGTCTTCGCAGTTGTTTCAAACTGCTAGATAAGACATTGTAACTAAAGAGGGCAGAGTAGTAATATTTACTAGCCAGGCCCGTTTTCAGTGCCCTTGCAATATTTCAAAAGTTGGGTTTTAAGAACCACCCTACCGATCCCCCATAATTCCCGATGTAACCTACCGCCGCCATCGGGAAAACAGAAATCGCGATTAATTATCCAGCCCCGTCTCTCGACAACGCGTCAATTCCGCGCCAGTTTATTTCGCGGCCGACGAAATTTCACTTGCACACAATCCGCCCGATCCCATAATCCTCCAATTAAAATTGCACACGTTATTTACGTGCCGATGTGTCGAGCCTCGCGCGCGAGCGAGAGGCGGAATAATTAAAATAAACCTGGCGCGTTAACGACGAGCATTTTTGCGCCCGGTACACGGATACATCTCGTGCACGCGTGTAATTAGAATGTAGGACGGGGAGGGCCCTGCACTTGCCTGGCCTCGCACGAAACGGACGAGATTCCGTGGCTCCGGGGCCTCCGGATAAATCATCGGCTTCTCCGAAGTGTCTCCTTTTCCCGATGTCCGCTGGCAGAGTTGCTAATTAAGTTTGCACAACGACGACGGTGCCGCTTCTGGCCGCATAACGAGGCGTGTATAACTTTCTGTTCAGCGGGAGGTAATGCGAGCGGAATACTTAATATCGCGGGCAAACCGTTCCAGTCACTTTCTGGGCACGTGCTGCCGGCCTCCGGGCTGAAAAGGGTGAATCAGGAAGCTCCCGGCGTCCCCTTCGCTTCCACGAAACAACCGGCCGCACGGTGGAAAATCTAAATCACGAAACACCTCACGGCTAACTTTTCACATCCAAGGAGCAGCGTGGCTGTCGTCTGAAAAGAGTATCGTGCGTGAGTGAAGTGGTATCGGGAAGCTTTAAAAAGCGCAGGAATTAAAAGAAACGAGGACTCCGGATCGTTCAGGCGCGTTCTTCGATAAACGCTGAATAAACAGGATTAATTGATTCGCGTTGAATTGGTCGGGGAAAAATAAACGGTGTTTATGCATGAAGGTATCCGTGCCATGATTGGAAGGCCATTGTATGAATATGCAGGAGGCTGAAGCGACGATCGACTCGTGGGAGAACGAATTTACAATTTCCGCTTGTTTTCTTTGAACATTTTCAGACACGAGTGGGGGAATCGTACGCTGTGACTTGTCAGTTTGGACTTGGTGCATTGTCCACTGGTGATTTAGAATTCAACAATTTTGTAGTTATTATTTGAAACAAAGCTTTTTAAAAATGTACTAAAAAGGAAAAAATATTTTGATAGCGGTTTAAATAACTGCTTTATGCCTATCAACTGGCGAAAAAGAACGCGATTTTTGGGAAGTTTTTGTGGAATATCCACTGCATATTTTCTTACAACTATTCGCTTATTTTGTAAGTACCTATACGCAGCAACTTTAAGTAATTTTGTTATAGAAAAACATTAAAAAATGAACGAATAACAGCCGTTCTCGCGGGAGATAGTTCGATAAAGGCGCTGTGCGGCGAGCACGATTTCTCTGAGCCGGATCATCTAAAATTAAAAATCCAGAAATATTCTGTTAACATATTG
Organism: Andrena minutula; assembly: GCA_929113495.1. Lineage (NCBI taxonomy): Eukaryota > Metazoa > Arthropoda > Insecta > Hymenoptera > Andrenidae > Andrena > Andrena minutula. The sequence goes on along the minus strand of OV815994.1, from coordinate 25,856,403 downwards.
TCGAATTCAGTAGATAAACGAAGGATTTTTCAAAACCTTGATTTTTGACAAAATAGCGGTTGTTTAACTCAAAACCAAGATTTCTTGATGCCTGATTTGTTCGTTTTTCGTTAATGAAAAATAGAGTTTTTCTTAAAATAATGAATTCTTGGTTCATCTACTAGTCTTTGGTATATAAAAAAAGTCCGCAAAAGTTTAGGCCATTTGGTACAGCAGTTTCCGAAATATCCTGCTCACCGATATCAAAACACTTTCCGTGAGAATTGCAGTTATTCATTCATTTTTTAATGTTTTTCTACAACAAAATCACTGACAGTTGCTGTATAAATTTACTTTTAAAATATGCGCATAGTTGTAAAAAAATATACAGTAGATATTTCACAAAAAATTCCCAAAAATCGCGTTCTTTTTCGCCAGCTAACTACATAGTCAGGCATAACTCCTTAAAAATACTTTTTTCGCTACAAATTAATGTATACTTTTTAGTGAAGAACGTAAAAGTTTCAAGTCAATCGGACATGTGGAAGTGTATCAAAATTAGCTTACACAATTTCACCCTGACAAACAATTACCGAACTCACAAGCGAAGCTAAATAAAAGCTTATAAAATAAAAGTAACCTCATTAAAATAATCTATGCCAATTTTATTACACACTTCTTCACCAATTTCCAATCTCCCCTGCAATATAATTGACTGTTAGAAGTATCCTGTAAGGTCTCCCTCCAATTTCCCCGATTCCCCAACAAATTCCTCAAGAAACTTCTTAGAAATTTCTCAGCCCTCCAAGAAACCTCCCCTATATTACTCCCAGACGACTTCCCGGACTGTCAAGCTCACAATAACGTGATATCCAAGGCAGTGACACCAAGCTTACGAAGTTTGGCTTGAAAATCCCCCTCGTTCCTCCTCGAATTTTCCACGCGTTACGTTACTTCCCCCCGAGTAAAGGAACCCCGAAACCCATTCGCATGGTAACGAATCCAGCACGCGAAGAAGCATAAAGTACAGAAAACCAGGTCGACGGATCGTAAAGAATCAGGTCACCGAGATGAGAAAACTTTTGCCCCTTTTTCTTTAACGCGTTTCCGCCCGGCCAGATAACAAAGTCCTCCGTGTCTGGCATTAACGAGAAACCGAACGGCGGTTCGCCGTTAACGCCGCATCCTCGGCTCACCCCTGTCCTGGAAACAAAATGTAATAACCCTGCACGGCAGAATGTAGCTATGCACACAGGGCGAAGGTGCCAGTGACGCGCACGGTCGCAACGGGAGAGGGTGGCCGGCGAACAAAGTTGTTCAGCAACCACAGGCCGAGAGGTCAGCCAATTCCAGCGATGCTCGGCGTCCTGTTAACTTCCCTGCTACGTCAGACAGCCGAACGCCCGTACACTCCGCAGTGGCCTGTATTTTCGGCCCTGCTCCGTTTTTCCCCAGCGCCGTGTCGCTAATCGAGCGCTTCCTCGACTACTGCCGGCCGTATCATAAAAACCGTTGGCGCACATTTTGATTAATGGCCCTCCATATGGCACTTTCACGGAGATCGAAGTCTGAATCAATCATTGCTTAAATCTCTTGACTATTATATCTCGCCCTTTATTGCACAACCAAAGAAGGATTTTAAATTCTAATATCCAAGTCGAAATCTTTCATATCCTCTCTACTGGAACCCAATACCCTTCCCGGGGTAATTAAAGCCCCCTTATGGATTCAAATGGCCCGCACCGCACAATGGGCAGCGCATCCAAGCTTATCAAGCAGGCTAAAAGAGAGAATTCCGAGCGCATTAGCTGCAAATCCGCGCAGTAACAATAACAGTGCTCGTAATGGCAGCAAGTGGGAACGGACACCGCCATTACGCCACTGTAGCCAAGGTACACGCACTTTACCGTGTACGCCGTGTATCCAAGGGTTTAACGAGGTACTATAGAACGCGAGCATAATGTCGAGGCACACCGCGCGCCGAGACACGTATCGAGCGCGGACAGGAACACCGTGCACGTCGAGATCGAAGATCATAACGCGGCGTGTACAATGCCAGCCGCCCCCGGGGCGATCCTCTCCTCCTCGCGGACGGGAGCGCGATCGTTCGGGGCCATTCGCGCGCGGAATCCCAAAATATTCCGGCAGACGGGCAACGACACTAGTATTTCGATAGGAAACCGTGGAGCGTGGAAGATTTATGAAAGGCGATATGCATATTCAATGGGAAATCCGTGCCAGTGAATTTATGGGCGATAACTCATTCCGTTCGATGGTCAATTATAGCCGGGGAAATTAAAAAACCTTCCAATAGCCGCGCGGATAAATTTCAGCTTTGTTAATTTCGATTAATAACGAGGCTGCGTTCGTTAGAATCGCCGGAATTGTTCGTCGATCTACAAGCTAATAGGATATTCGATGACAAAGGGGTAGCTCGGATTCGACGAAGCTTCGTACTTTCGCCGGCCGGCTCTCGTTCCGTTTCGCCGCCGGATTTTACGCTGAAATCGATTCCACGTTACCCGCGTATTTCATCGTCGGATACCCCGCCCCGCGTTCCGTGGCTCCGTTTTCCGAACGTGTCCGCGAAATAATCCTGCATTCGCTGGGAATCGTTACTCGCCAGGGGAAAACCTTCCGTCTGGCAGTTCACAAATATTTTCCAACATGCACTTGCTCGTTCCTCCTGTCCGGCTCCAAGGGATTTCCCTCCGGCACCGGGGGGAACGACAGAGACAAATGTGGCGATAAAATCTACTTCTTTCAACTTTCTCGCTGTGCCTCTGGATTAGTGCACGGTCTGTGCTATTTCTGAGTTAGGGGTGCTCTTCCCATCATCACATTTCTCCTGTTTGCTGTGCACCTTGATTGTTCTCACTTTTTTTATGAGATGAAACTTCTGGGAGATATTTTCTGGTGTATTCCTCTGGGACCTTCCATGTACAGTTAAATTTTATTTGTTTCTAAGATTCAAGGGAGTATTATTTTACATTGAAGCTTTATTATTCGATTTGCCATGTGTGTCTATTAGGGGAGGGTTGCCTATATCGTAACACTTAAGACATTTTATGTTATATTTCGTATTTGGTACTAATTTGAACGCAAATGACTATTGGATATTGTAGCTTGATCTTTTAGGCACCTACTATTATATGCTTAATCTTTTGATCAGAACAAATTAATTTGTTATTAATCTTTTTGTCACATATTGTAAAAGGCACGATTTAGGCAACCGGTCTCCTAAATCGTACCTCCACTAATAATAGTATCAATAAGAAATTGAGAAGAAAATATTCAACATAAAGTAATGATTATTATATAGTTGCATGCACAGGCCGCAATAATCTATGAATATAATATATGTACATAACCTATAGAACATACGAGTTGTCAAATCCTACTGGTACGATTTAGGAAACATGATCGATATATTTATAAATATCAATTTAATCTTTATAATGTATGTAATATGTACTTAAAATGAATGTAAAATATTCTACATTAAACCCGCTTTTAGAAAAATATAAAAACACAGGACAAAATTGCATTGTTTGATTATTATCAGCTAAAATAAACTGGTAAAAAGTTACATCAATCATGCCCGATTTTTTAAATGTTTATAGTACGCACGAAATACAGTGCAAGCTCAAAAGGTTTTGTTTCTATTTATTATTTCGCATTTACTTGATATTTTTATTGTAAGATGTCGTTTACATTCATTAATTACTGAGAAATTGATGAGGTACGATTTAGGTGACCAGTACGGTATTGGCAACTCTCCCCTAATTAGAGTAATGGCTCTGTAGTCCTCTGTTTGATCTAAGTTCCTCTGTTAATTGAAGATGTAATAGTTTCACCTGGCAGTTCGCAAATGTTTCAGCCTCCCCTTGCAATTCTTGTCCAGTTTCAAGAACCTCGGATCCCTGGAGGGCGTCAGAGACAAATGGGGTGATAAAATGAAGATCACCTTCGAGACGAAACGCACGTCGGCCAGTTTACGCGTTTCCTGTGCGCGCAACTGTGGATTCGTTCCCCTTGCTCTTCACCCTCCTCCTTCGAACGAATAATGGACCGTGAAACGCGTGGGCAGAGGCTCACAAAGGGAAAGGGCCCACCATGTAAGGCTTTTGACTGGTCCAGAAAGCGATTTAGCGCGCAGCTTTCTCACCTCTCGATCCACAGATTAAATTAATAAGAACACCAACCCCTGGTGACTTGATTAATCGGTCTGAATTTATGGCTCGCTTGGAAAACTTTGTACCCGAGCCTTAAAACATAAATTTTACGGTCGTAAGAAAAGGACCTAACGTTTTTGCGATCATAAATTGTTTCCAGTAACTTCCTCCACCTATTCTTCTTTCAAAGTTCTCGAACTCCCTGCTGAGTATGTTGGGGACCATTTCGAGGTCTCTGTTCGCCAACATTTTCTCTAGAAATTCATTAGAGAATTACCTTTGCCAAATATTACCCACCGCTAAAGATCCACTCTCAAACGTCAACCTACACACTTGCAGTCCTATGTCAACCATTCCAATTCTACACAGATATCACTCTAGATTTTCTTTCCAAACTCATTCGAATTTCCTCCGGAAGGACTCTTTCACGCCCACGTTAAAAGCAAATCTCCATTTTCAAAGGAGTAATGGGGATATTCGCGAGACGTGCAATCAGCGTCGGAGTCCGCAAAAAACAGCCAATGACTTTCGTTTCAGGAAGATCCCACCGGCAGCGCTCGCCGCCGCGACCGCAGTAATCAAAGACTACAATGAGCGTTCGCCGCGTGCAATTAAGCGGCGGCGTCCGCGTAATTAAACTCCTGTTTACGGTGAAACATTCCTTCGTGTCCGCCGATGGAAAGTCTTCGCGCGGCAGGCACGAAAAGTCCACGGTCTATCGATGAAGAAAAAAAAAACGTCCCGCGACTCTGGCGCGAATCAACCGTGTCATTATTGTGTCACGAATTGCTGGCTGGCCGGGCGGAGGTAATGAGACCGCGGGCATCTCGGAAAAGGAACGAAACGAAGCCTCGAATCGTGCGCGCGATAATAAACTCGATAGCGATTCGAATGTGACTCTAGCAATTGACACCAGAGGTTACGGCGAGACGCACGGATTAAACGAGCCGAGGCGGTTCAATTACACGGCGGATTAATCGAAGGGAGTAAATAACGTGAATAAACGACGTTCGTGTAATGAACGGATAAATCAGGCCGCTGATTGTGTAGCGAGATAGATCGAGATGATCTACGGGCACGTTGGAGTCAATGGGAAACAGATGGAGGAGGTAGGAAAATTCAGGAGACTCCTGCATTTCTTCGTTATACTACTGATCAAATGTTTGAGAGCATCCACGTTGTCTGAATTCCGTGTTTGCGTGGGAGAAAATAGAGTGGACGTCCTTTGTCAATTCTTGGTTGTGGACTGTATGCATGAAGAGGGAAGGATGAGTTGTAGGTATCCCGAAAGTGATTGAATTATGAATATTATATTACAGACTGCTGCCAGGGAGCCTCCAGAGTGCCATCATACTGTACTGCAGTTGATACACATATTTTTAAAAGTTGGGTGACGTTTAATGGACGGTTACGACGAAGAGAAACTACCCTACTATCCCCCAAGTAGGAAACTAGGAAAGACTGTTTGAAAAATTGGAATATTATCTGCAGTAACTGTCAGAAGACATGTGCATAGAGCACCTGACATTCCTAGAACAAAGTAGTAAAATGAAACATTTCATGTGAGACAAGTTACACGAGGCTGGAGATGATTGAAGCTACTAAATCTGTACAGTAATCCAACCCCAAGACATTTCCTAACAAATTTCACCCTGACTACATCACTTCTGTAAAAACTTCATCCTTTCACCAAACTTCCTTGCCGTTTCACACTTACCCCCAAACTTTCAAACGCCAACGTGCTCAGTATGCTGAACACTGGATCCCGCCATAATCGGAGGTGAAGATGATGGCGATCCATGGTGGTTTCCGTTGGTGAAGAGTCGAAGGAGTATCATTATTATATTATAGCTTTCGCACCTTGCCGCGAACGGTAACGGGACCGTGGGATGAGCAGCGCAGGCCAAGGGATACATAAGCGCGGACGTTACGGTGTCACGTGTCACGGAAACCATAAGGCCGGTCGTGTGTGTGCCCCATGGTGCGATACGAACCCTGTTCCCGTTATTCCCGCCGGGATTCCACGCTAGTGTCAAAATTCACAGCGCCGCCTCTGGGGACCTTTTCCTTCTCGGAAGGAAGAGTGTCTTGACGCGGTTGCCGAGCTAGTTACAAATTAGGTACACCATCTGGTCGATTTTTTCTGCATTCGTGGCGATAGAGCGTTCATTCATGCAGGTCCTACGGCTGGAACGAGGGATCGAGACGGGGAAATCGAAAGAGAGGGCGTATCTTTGAGTACGAAGGGCAGAGTCCTGAGAATTCCTTCCGCTACTTGATCGATCAAGTCGAGCCTGCCCATTGAGCTCGATTAAATCCATCTGGGGGACAAACGCGGACCCCAAAACAAAGAAACAGCACCGATAAATCATTCATGAATCGCCAACGAGCGACATTAATCATACATGTTTAATAATGAATCGGATTCAAGCTGACGTTCGGACCAGAAACTCGTAAACCGATGTTGGCCTGGAATTTAATTGAAATTACATGGAATTCATCGCAGAGGGAGAGGGTTGAATAAAATATCGATCGAGGTTCGTATAGAGTAGAAACTCCGTGCTGGTTGATATACACCTGACCCAATATGCTCGCGCGATGTTTCCCCTCGCAAAGTTAATGTTACTATGTGCGTTCCGCGCGTAAAATCTCGCGTGCCCCGCCGGCGCGTTTGATACCAGCGCGGGGGCAATTTATTGTTTGATGAAGACGTAAAGAATGCGTGTAACGGTGGCTAACTCGGAACACGGCGCGCGAGCAGCTCCGTGGCGAGAAGTTGGGTTAACGCGGAGAACGGCGCCGTATTAATGGCAAGGTGGCGTGGACAGAACGCGCGTTTTATAGGCCATCCTTGCGACTCTTCGTGGGAATTTATGATATACGGTACATCGCGACTTTCCAGCGGCTCTAGAGGCACGCGTGCTCGCCGCGAAACGGTCGGGCGAGCGAAATCGTTCCTCTCCGAGCGCTGCGGGGGAGGAGGCTCCCGGTGCGATCGGGGAATTCGTGAAGTCACGTTCCCACGTGTGGAATATTTGATGAAAAATGCACTGAAGGCGAGCTTGTAAAGGATGCTTTTCAAAAGCAAAGTGCTTGGAAGTGGCTCGCTGCTTGTGTGTAAGAATGTCTATTAAGAGGCTATTGTGTTGACAGGGAGGAGTGTTGTTTTTTAGGATGAAGAGAAAATTGAGGTGTCGGTAGAGAATGGAAGGCGAAATTCGTTGGTGCGTTCGAGGAATATAATGTTGCGCCTAGAGAGTAGGTGTAATTCATTTTGTGGTTGCATGCATGCACGTGAATGCACAATAGTGAAAACAGAAATTGGAGCAAGAGAATTTATTCCATCTTAATATCTCTCCTCACAATTTTTTAGTCTTATAATCTTCTCTCTGCTCCAAAGAATTCACTGGCGTGATTAATCGGGAAACTTTTTCCCGAGACCTAAATCGTGCACCCGAAACTTTTAATGTAATGACTTTTAATGTAGTGATAATCTAAACCGTTTATACAGTGTTATTCCACGAAAATGAAGGAAAAACCACAGTATATCCAATACATATTTACTATTATTATTAATCGTCTTTATTACTCCAAGTCTAATGGAAAAGAGAACACATGATTTACAAGGGTAGACAAGAAGAATAAAGGCGAGGCTACAGTGGTGGCGCTGATGCCAAGCTTAACCGCGAACAATTATACAAAAGTAAAAATAAACAAGTAAGAACTTAACTTATTAAAGGATGGAAAGGATAAGTGGAATGAGCTGCTTTACAAGGAGAGTATTTTAGGTGTCCGCCTCCGATCATTTTGATTTTTGTATATGTTATAGAGGACCGAAAAATTAGAAATACGTGTTTTTTATTTTTTCCTGTTCTCATATTTGGGGGGGGGGGGGGTGAAAACTGCGTTCAAAGTTAGGGTTGAAAAATCATTTTTGTGGAATATCTCGAGATTTTGAAAATCTGATGAGTCAGTCATATTTCGCATTCAAAGACACAAAATTCGTCCATTGACACTATTCCCCTATCTCTAATAGTTCTCGAGATATTCCACAAAAATGATTTTTTAACCCTAACTTTGAACGCAGTTTTCACCCCCCAAATATGAAAACGGGGAAAAATAAAAAACACGTATTTCTTATTTTTCGGTCCTCTATAACATATCCAAAAATCAAAATGATCGGAGGCGGACACCTAAAATACTCTCCTTGTTGGTAATAGCGTTGCAGGATAAATAAACGACTGTGAGACTTGAAGGACGAATAGGATTTTAATTTGCCAATGAGAGGTGAAAGAGCGTTGAACTAATAGGCGGTGTACGGAAAAGACGCTTCAAACTTAGATGTGGAATCAGAATAAACGTAGAGGAGAGCTTGGCGCTGGGTACCAAGAGAATTAATCGCAAACCACGCACATATCACAGACAGCAAGGATCAACTGAAATCCCTGCAGCGACAATGACCCACAGGGTGTCTATAACAATTCAAAGAAGTTTTACGGTACACGCCAGTAGACTAACACGAAGAGCCACCCTTTGAACCTCTGAATAGGTCCGTACAACGGTGAACAAGACGGCGGGGTGGGTACGTCGCAATGACCCGAAAGAAATCGAGCCATTTGCGACTGGAAAGAGCATCGACGGACTGGCGGGGGGCGCGCAGATGTCCCTGGGGGCAGGAAGTCCAGGTGCTAAGGCGCGGCACGCGACTGTGGCCTGTCAAAAATGCATTAAAGGACGGGTCTGATACATCGGGATGAATGAGCGAGCCGAATGAATGGGACGGGCTGGCTGAACGAACGAAGTAAAGCTGTTACTCGCTGGATACGTGATAGGCCTACCGAAGAAGAGTGGAGTTTCACCTCTGTTGTCGCGTTTGCCTCGCGCTCGCCGGGCTCTTTTCACCGCTCCGCGTCGTTTACGTTCTCGGGCATTGGAATAAAGAACGCGGGAGGAGGAGCTCGGTAATCGCCTGGTAAAATGTAACTTTCCTATTTATACAGCTAAGTGAAAAGCGTTCCTCTCTATCGATGGTGCCAAGTAAATTCCCCCTAATGGCCCTAAGTGGGACCAGCAGGTAATTGCTGGGAGTAACACTTGTAAGTGGTGGGTATTAGGTGTAACTGAAGAACACCTGCAAAGAGTGCAGTTAGAGACGCAATTTGTGTTAAGAGAACGCGTTCCCTCGCAGCCACCAATGCCTGTTATTGTAACGATCCAGGTTAAGCTGAATCGCTCGGTATTACCAGCGCATTCGACAGATTTCCCTGGCAACAAGCGCTCATTATAAGCGCCTCTCTGCGTACACTATTGAGGGATTATCGGTCGCTTTGTAGCAGCTACAGGGAACACGTAAATTATTTAAACGTTGCGCTGTACCTACCTGCAACTACAATGCCCCATGATTATCGTTCCACTCCTCTATGCGAAACCTCCCGCTACCCTTCAATCCCTGCTGTGTTTATGATAGCCTTTGCGTTGGGATCATTGCTCATTGTAACGGAGTGTGTCGAAAAAACCGTGGAAATTATATATATTCGGAGCTAAGGGTGCAGTCCTAACAGTCACGGATTGAAACGCTCTTTTCCTTCTCAGATGGAAGAGGTAACATTCTACAGTTCTATGTAACATTCTATCAGACAGACGCAACAGCCCAGAAGATACAACCTCGAGTGCATTCCACAAAGAAATTGTGTTATCCTCATTAGTCACTAGGAAGTGATTTAGCTGTCCCCAGCCAGGGAACAGCGGCGTAAATTTCGCCGAGATAAGAAGCACGCGGATCGAAGTGGCCATTCGCGGGGCATTTTAATCAGATGATGGAATTTTTAACGGGACAATGGCACGGCGACGGCGAATAAACAGCGGCGGAGCGAAGCGCGGGAATTGGAGGAGGCAAGGGATCGCTGTTCCAGAAAGCAATTACCTCGGGAGCGCTCGAGCCATCCCAGACGAAGATTTACGTCGCGAGATTTTTCCACCGAGGGCCGCGAGCGTGACTCGAAAAATCGCCGAAGAAAAACACAGCCACGGTGGACTTTCTCGAGCCTTTAATTGGGCATTTAGGTTGCGCGGCTCGCATCGGCGCTATTATCGAGCAATCGGTCACCGGAGAAATCGTCCCGCGACTCTTCTGTCCCACGTACGACCGGCGAACCGCTTTTTATTCATCGCGCGGGATCGCTCCATCATCCCTCCCCCGTCCCTGGACGGACAGGCTAGTTTATACGTCGTATAACTGTAACTTTACGGCGACTCCGCGTTGAAATTCAATGGACTCGCCAATAAAATCGCGACCTGTCCTATTCCGCTGCAATAAATTGTTGCGGCGGTTGATCGTTAACCTTGGACCGGCAGAGTGCAAGAGAATGACTCGGAAGTCTGTTCACGGAGGACTGTTCATTCATACAGATTATGGGCGCTCTTACTTTTCGAGTTAGGTGGGGGGGAGAATTGAAGAAGACTGCAGGCATGAAGGAACAAAAGTACTATTCTGCAATTGAGAGCCTTGCAGCGAGGGGTGCAGCTCCATTTTTGACAGTTTTTGAGTTATGACGTGTAATATAGGTATGGAAAAAATTCTATATCGCTTGGTGCAGGTTTGCTGCAAATCCGATAACAGAGGAGCGATTTATTGCATATAAATAAGATTAAAAATATGAATTTTAATGTTTTTAATATAGAATATTTTTTCGCGAAAAATAGAAATAAAATCTTATTATCTCAGTAACTACTGCTTGTTATGTGAAAATATATGTGTTTCTATTAGTGTTTTCTTTTTAATGTTAAGTCGAAGCAATAATTTTATAAAAAAAGATTCTGAATTACTTGAAGTTAGTAACGGTGGAGCTGCACTCCTCTTGCTCAACTATTCCCCCAAATTTCCATGAAGGGAATTATGACTTCCTGTGAGTAGTTCGTGAATAATAGGGTGGGACTTGGCAGTGTTGAAAAAGTGGGTGGAATGTATAATTTTCATACTTGGACATTGGTGGTCACAAGAAAGTTTAAAAAAATTTAAAAAAATTAAAACGGACTTCAAAAAAATAAAATTGCACTAAAAAGTAAAAAATAATTTTTTTCCTTTATTTAATCTATGACTCTCGTATTTTTTAAGTCGGTGTCTCAGCATTAGTACTATCTAAATCTGGCGCCGAGTTATAAAATATGAGAGTCGTAGATTAAATAAGGGAAAAAATTATTTTTTACTTTTTAGGACAATTTTTTTTTTTGAAGTCGATTTTAATTTTTTAAAATTTTTTTATTTTCATCTTTTTAGTTTTATATATATTGACACACATGAATAGAAGATATGCGCGCACGTACATACAATAATAATAATTAGATGACAGTAGTCTTTATTATTAACCATAACTGTCAAAATATTAGGCCAATGTTGATTTAGTGTAGAATGAAACCACCGAGGCATCGCCCCCTTTCGAATAAAACAAAGATCATCAAAATCGGTCCATATGCTGAGGAGTTATGAGGGAACAAACATAAAAAAAGATACATACGGTTCGAATCTATAACCTCCTCCTTTTTGAAGTCGGTTAAAAATTGAACGATATTCGGCAAGAATTCTTTCATCGATCTCCCACTGCATTCAAAACCCTTCATCTATCCAAATTTCCACCTCAAGCAGGCTAAAATACACGTTTGCCATTGATGTACATACTCGCATCCCTCCCACACGAGCCATCGCGCAGAAATTAATTCTTTCCCGACCCACGCCGTCGGCATCGACGGTCAAAATAGACGTGACTGTGAAACCATCGGGCTGCCATCCGCTTGTAGCTAGGCCGTCTAACGCATAAATAGTTCTGCGAGCGCGAAACCACTGGCGCGCGCATATTTATTGAACGTATTTCCGATTATGACGCGCGGGCTCTAGCGCCGTGGTTCGAACCAGGCCTAAACGCAGCGATAAAGAAGGGAAATCGCAAGGAAACGTGGAACCCATCGCGCAATAAACGCTCCGAATCGTCGATAATACTCCGCCCACGCTTTTTCCAAAGAGAAATATCAATAACATCAAACGGGGAGCTGTGACGATAAAGACTAAGGCACGAGATCGTGGAAACCTACGGAGCGCCGAGATAGCGTGCCCAACCGCGAGATTTCGGTGACAAAACCGCGGTAATAAATTAGCGGCGATGGAAAGACAGCGACAGACGAGTAAACGATAGGGTCAACGAACGGTCGCCGCCGCGTTAGATCATCGCGCTAGATCGCCAGGTTTGGGCCTAGCCAGGGACAATCAAGCAATCAATGTCAGGGACCAACCCTTTCGCGACGAAACAGTTCGTTTCCGCTCGCGCGCGAATCTCCGACCGCATGCCAATCAGCGGCTATTTGCGTGCCCGATAAAAGAAACAGTTATACGTCGCATAGTTTAATCTATCATCGTCGGTGCACGTCAATGACTATCGTTCACCTTCGGCCTGCTCCATTTTTATTTGCTTTGCACTCCACTTTCGAGGGATATGATGGCTTGTTGGATTTTGTGGATCAGAGGCGTGAATGATTTCGAGTTAATGAGGGAGGGATTGGGGATGTTTCTGGTTTAATTTGATGTATCCATGGTGGATGATCCATGTGCACAGTGATTTATCACCACGTGCCCAATTTCTAAAGGCCATTCAATAGCATCAATACCAGAGACGGGAATTCAAACATATTCATAGGACCTGAATCCTTACTAAGCCATCCCAGTTTCGATCATCGATTTACATGCCAAAATGGCCACAGATTTCTACTAAGTCCTCCCCTAATTTCATCTTCATTAAGCATTTCACTGGTCTTCTTAATTAAAATGTCCTATCTAGCATCTTTACATTTTGCAAGAAATATTGAAATAGGTACTTGAAGTTCCACACGTATTTTACCTTTTAATTAAAGTTATAAAACCCTACGTGCTTCGTAGAGGTCTATATAGAAACTGTCTAATTTATTAATTTTTTATAAGGATAGCACAACGATAAAACTGTAGATTTTCGGATGCTTCAAAATGATAGATTGAAGATTTTGTCTAAGGAGGACAGATCAGGTATCTACAAGAAAGACAATAATTGGAAAAATATTTAGACTAAATTATATTTTGAAAATTTCTCCTTCTAGAGAGCCACGCGTGCATCGATACACAGTCGAATGCGTAGCCCGAAATTTTGTGTTAAGCTGCTTCGTATTATCGGTAATGTAACCGATCGCGAGCAGTCATAGCTTGAAAACAGTATACCTATTATGCCTGTCGCAATATTTCTAACCATTCTTTTACATTTCATCTTATTATATTAAATACATATTCACTTCAATATTAAGAAGCGTAATTAACTCATACGGCCAAGACAGTGATTGATTGGACAATAGATTTCTAACAACAGTGATTCAAGCGAATCTACACGAGTTGCAGCGAGTTCGAGGCCTTCCAAGCAGCTCAGAGGCTCCATATCCAGGACTCCGGCAGGATCGTAGGTGCCACCGACTGGATTGATTTCCATTACCGTTTAAAGTTTCCGAGCGCGGCTTCCATCAGACCCGCACCCTTCCCCGTGCCCGGCAGATGGGCCTGTTAAGTCATTATCGTTATTGTTTGTGCGGTGCACGCACCGTGGGGCTCCCACTGTGAGACTCGTCTGCCTTAATACAACGGGTGACGAAAATATATGACCGGGCAACATGGAACCAGAGCCTGAGTCATCCTTGGCGCCAATCGTGTCGCGGTTTCTTGGACGGGGGCCACAGGTAATTGGCCTATCGTCCGAGGACGCGCTCCGCGAGCTTCTCTGTGTGCGAACCGCGGCGAAACGCGCGCGTCTACGTCGTTGAGTCATCAGCGTCGATGACACGCACGACCTGTGCTTTTCAACGCCGATTCTCTCCTTTTTTTCCGCTATCACCATCCCGGACAAAGCAGAGGACAGGAAGCGGCGCGCGGAAAGGGATTGGACCGTTTACGAAAGGCTCGCGGGAAAATTGACCGCAACATAATGCGCACACGCGCCCCCGTAAGGTACAATGCGATGGTAATTGGTCGTGAAGGGTTTAATGGGTGTTCCAGGAAAAATTGGCACCGGCAGGTGTGATTCCCGCGTTTGGGTGAGGTGCGATCGACTTTCTTGAATGGGGAAGGTGGGTGGTTTGAATAACGGAAGGTGTGAATGCGTTTTGGGGTTAAGGATCTAGAGTGAGTGGTGTATTTATACTGGTAGGGGAAAGTGGGGTAATTACGAACACCAAGGGTTTTTCTTTTTCGCTATAAAGTTGATTTTTATTATAATTTTTCAAAAATTCGTCACAGTACTTTATAGAATTAATATTATTGATGAATAGTTGAAATATGTTCGTAAGTAAAAAACAAATTCATGTTTCACATAGTTTTCGTATTATTTGCTTTTTGGCTTAGGTGTTCGCCATTACCCCACTATCCCCTAAAAGTTCAGGTCTGACCCAGGATTGCCACGAAATAGTTGATTAACGAATCGTCAGCTGACGGTCAATTAAAACCAACGACTTTCGGAGTGAAGGGGAGTTCCTCCCCCAATTTCGAGCGCACCCAAACTACCGCCATCAGGTGGGACCCCGATATAATCAACCGATGGCAATTTCCTTGATGCTTTTTCCAAGAAAATTCGTCACTCCCCGAATGACAAAGATTCCCTGCGTGCGAGCATCGAGCGGTGCTTTGTCCGTCGCGGAAACGCGTCGTCACTGGTAATTACGTGAATGCCAGTCAGCCATGACATCGACAACCGACCCATTTTTAACTGACTCCGCTCGCCGACCGCGGGGAAGAAATACTCGAAGCTTTCGCAACTGTTCTACCATTAAGGATTTATGTTATCTCCTCCGTGGTATGCCCTGCTCGCGAGCCGCGCATTGCGGCGGATGAAAAATATTTGCGGAGCTCTCTAAAAAAAGGAACAAGCCTTCCTTTCACTTTTTCTGCCTGTATACGTACTGGTATTCCGCAGAAAGTAAAGGGGGAGTGACAGAAGCTTGTCTCAATGAAAAAGATCCCTCTGGCACCAAGTGCTTTTCCTCGGTAATAAATAACAGCACTCGAAGTACATATTTTCATCGAACCAGGAAGGGATATCGACTTTTAACACAATGCACGTACCTCGAAAAGGTGTACCCACAAGCCATGGGGGCCAGGTAACGACGGTAGACGTGTGTATACTGTACACACGTGTTCGCTAATGGCTGCATATTGATGGGAACCAGGGAGCCAGGGGCAAACCCTGTGGGCACGAATAACGAAGTATTGTGCTGCCTCCAAAATCCACTATCCCCTCTTTTCCCGCGCTGCAGCCGTCCCTCGCAACGGTTTTATCACCCGCGACCAGAGACAAATCGTTAGGATCGAGGTGGAGGCAGGCGGAGATGAATTCCTTTAAAAGTTCACAGAGCGTTATGCTTCATCAGGAATTCAATTAAATCCTCAGGGTTAATTCTCAAAAACGTCTTCTAGACGCGACCTTGCGAGGAAGGGGAAGCAATCAACGGTCGTGCCCACTACCGTGGCACAGATTACTCTTTCACGAGGCAGCTTTCAAGAGTGGAGAGCCCTCCACCGAGATTTCTAGTGCAACGTTCAAGAAACACACGTATACGGACAGGGCAGCGCACAAAAAGTCAAGCTTTTCACGAGGTCGGCCATTTGTTTAGGCATTAGCGCTCGGCGGCTCAAGTGCACCGAAGTTCCAGCTCCGGTTACGTTCATTAGCAGGTACTCGAAAGCCAAGCAGGAATGCCGTGTAACAGCGGCGTTTTCTTTGTCTTCAGTTTGCCCACGGCCAGGCGTTTCGCGTTTCTTCCCTCCCCTAACGGACTTCCTCCACCTACAAAGGACCAAAGGCGCGTTTGTCGTTAGGTATAATCATTCTCGATTACTCCGATTAAATCAATTGTGAACCGAAGCGTGAAAATCTTCGCCCCAAAATCGCCAGCTGGGGGTTGTTAAGCGTCTACGCTCGTCGCGTTTCACGTCTCACAATGCTCCTCCCCTTATGACGATAACATCAGAAGTCATTCTACGAGTCGGAAATAGCAATTAGAATTGCCAAGCGGGGTTTCTATTGGTTTACAAGAGCTTGCCCCACTCCGTGGACTCGGTAAACAAGCTTTAAGTTCTGCGAGCACGAATCGCCGATGCTTTCACACATCTTGAAGTGTTATTGACTTTTAAGTGGGCTGAGATTTGCATCAACGTGATCATTATTCCGTGGCGAGAGAAACGTGGCGCTTTTCCGCGATCGCTCTTTGAAAATCGTGGTGCATACTTTGTATGAACGCTCGCCACGCACGCGATAGTTCGTGGTACCGATGATGAATACTTAGTGCGCGGTGGAGAGTACTGTGGCACGTGCAGTGGCTTTGGTAGCATGAGAACATGTATTTAAAATTGCTCTTATGGTGAACTCAGTTGGGAATTCCGTGCGACTCTACCAGCAGTCGATGTTTGACCGTCGACCAGTACCGCAGGCGAGATATGAAATAGACTGCAAAAGGTAAATTTCTGTCACGCGGATCCAGGCATTGACCACGGACGAGGCAAAGGATAGACCTATCAACCAATGCATTTTTCTGTCACCGGTTAGGGGAGTCCAAGGACCCCTTAGCATTTTAGAGACGCATGCAACGTTACCAGTGAAGTCTCGAAACAGATTGTAACGCTACGCGTAGTAGGAATTAGAATTCAATACGTGTAAAAAGACTAGGTCATTCGAAACCCGCGATTTACAAATGATTCTGTTAGAGTAACAATTTAAGGGGGAAGACACTGTTAAAATTTTTTTCTCCGATTTTTCTTCTTGTGCATTTTCATAATATTTGATGTCTCGAAAATATACCTGCACAATTTCAAAGTGAATCTCGAAAAATTCTGACAGCTACGGAAGATTTTGTGTAGGTAGCGCAACGCTTAAAATCGAGTGCACGCATAGGTAATTTCAGTTGACGTTCTGTCTCCCTCCAACAATTCCTAGCTCCTCCAGAAAAGTATTGCTCAAGATGTCTTCTAGATACTGGGTGAATTGTAGTAGAATCTTGTTAACACGTTGCGTCCGGCACCAAAAATAGTTGACCTTCTCCTAAATACAAGAAACAGCTGCACCATGGTGAAAAAAAATGCAAATTTGTAACGACATGCACACACCGATGAACACGTTCGTACTGAATGCGTATGCAAAAGGAAAATTCGGTACCTCAAAAAATCTTCTTCACCTTCCACATTTATTGGGACCGAGCCCAAGAGTCCCATGACGTGACCGTACACGTCACCCGGACGCAACGTGTTAAGCGATCTTCTACATGGTCCATGAATCGATGAAATTAATCCAGGAATTGAGATATCACGAAATAATATGCACGATGCCATACACACACTTCACTGAACACTGAACCGATGAATTTCTCAGGGCTAAACAAAATTTTATTTCGCAATGCGGATTTGAAAAGTAACTCGATTTGAAATTGCATCCATGCACTCCACGACACTTATGTTTAATGCAACTTTCTGCAAGGCTTTTAAGAATTAGATTTTATTGTACATTTCAATGTCGGCGGTAAACTAATACTCGGAGCAAATAGAATTAAATTATTATTATTCACTGGAATGATTAAATAGTGCATTAGAAATATGCGGAAATGTCAGTAACAGCGTGAATTTTTAATACTTTTCGGCGTACGATACGTGAAAGTGTTCTACTACACGCAAAGTACTAATAAACAATGTCACTTTGCAATTTATAGCTTACACGGGCTTTGAAGAAATATCATTTTTGAGCGCCATAGTGTCTCGATCCCCGAAAAGGTTTTTCGGGCACGAACACACCTTTCAGCATTTTTTTAACGCATTTCAGAGTAGTTGCTGAGTTGGACCACAGACGAGGTATGGAATAGACCTATCACCTTATGGGACTTCGTGTCATCGTACAAACTGTGTTACCGACCCATAATTTGAGGACTGAATTTAGCGACCTCTGTTCATGAACAGCGTCCAACTCAAGAACTACTCTGAAATGTGTTGAAATACTGAGTTCATGTTACAATATTTCAAGTTATTATATTTTATTCTTACATTCTATTAACATTGCAAGTTAAAGAAATTCTTATATCTAATTAGAATATTTGACAATCGCAACTATCAGCTCGGTTCTCACCGATTACCAGGTCTCACCACGAGGAGGTTGCTGCGTTTCGAGACCCGTAGAGAGATAGATGGAATCAAAGTTCCACCGATCTCCCTGTACATGAAACCCTTAGCCTACTCAACCAAAGAGATGGATGGAAACAAAGTTCCATCGATCCCTTCGGTTTAGGTATCGAACCTACCTGCTCATCAGAGATAGGAGGTAGGTTCGATATCTCCCGTGATTCACCGAATATCTCGCAAAAATATATTAACCCTTTGAACTTTACTTGCAATATTAAAGGGAAAAGGCTACTTTCAAAAGATTTTAATTTAAAGTTCAAAGGGTTAATATGCGTATACACGCCGCGGGGTATATAGGGGTGGCTCTAATTCGACAAAAGAAGCAGCAACTTTTGGCCCTCTTGTATTTTAAACGCGCCATTTCAATTATTTCACATTCCTTGTGCTCTCGGAATGAACTCGTTGGGCAAAGTCTTTTTGATTGCATTTTGTAGGATGCATATCCTACCAAACTGCACTGCGTGCAATTAAGTAGGATGCTTACCCTTGCAAAATACACGCACAAAGATTACTACCCAGGAATACAAGGTACTCGTGTCTACATAACAAGTCGCATGCAAGTACAGAATATTATTCACCGGCCGGCGAATATGGTCCGTCCTGTCATCCTCGCCAGCTTCCAAGCTTTGGGCCCTCTCTAGGGCCTATGCTAGGCCCTCTGTAGGGTCTCCCTTTGGGCCCTCTCTAGGGCCTACGCGCTAGGCCCTGTATAGGGTCCATTTGTTGGCCCTTCACCAGGGTCCACGAATTAGGCCCTTTTTAGGGCCTAGAATTTCCTTGGCAAGTCTAAGCTGAAAATTGAAGCTAAGCGAAAATTTGACTCTACTTCCGCGATAAAAAAGCAATTAAAGCACCGGTGCTCTGGACGAACTTTTTATGCGCAAAAAATTGGCTCTACTTTCGCGAAGAAAATTCAACTGGAGCTTCGGTGCTCTGGACAAGTCTTAGATACACAAAAAGTTGACTCCACAATCGCGGTAATACTACTCTACTAAATAAGAGCCGCGGTGCTCTGCAAAATACGTAGATGAACGCGAAAAAAAAGTGGGGACACTACGATCGCATTACGCGCGATCACGAAGGATCTTGCTAGACTGCAAGATTGCTAGGGAGACTGGGATTCCACTTAGAATCTTTCCAAATTTTTCGCGGTGACTCTACTCAACACGATCGATTCCATTATTTTACGAATTATTAATCGGAATTGCAAAAATCGCGAGCAACTTTTGTATTGATTTAATTTTCTGGCCCTCTCCAGGGTCCACGAGCTAGGCCCTTTTTAGGGCCTAGAATTTCCTTGGCAAGTCTAAGCTGAAATATAAAGCTAAGCGAAAATTTGACTCTACTTCCGCGATAAAAAAGCAATTAGAACAACGGTGCTCTGGACGAACTTTTTATGCGCAGAAAATTGGCTCTACTTTCGCGAAGAAAATTCAACTGGAGCTTCGGTGCTCTGGACAATTCTTAGATACGCAAAAATTTGACTCCAAATTCGCGGTAATACTACTCTACTAAATAAGAGCCGCGGTGCTCTGCAAAATACGTAGATGAACGCGAAAAAAAAATGGGAACACTACGATCGCATTACGCGCGATCACGAAGGATCTTGCCAGACTGCAAGATTGCTAGGAAGTCTGGTTCCACTTGGAACTTTTCCAAATTTTTCGCGGTGACTCTACTCGACACGATCGTTTCCATTATTTTAGGAATTATTAATCGGAATTGCAAAAATCGCGAGCAAATGTTGTATCGATTTAATTTTTTGATTTTAAGACAGACACATGCATGTCACAATCTACGAGTACCTTGTATGGTCGGCTCATTGGATTCTGCTCTTTCCAACAAATATGCGCAGCGGTTAGTGGCCCACTTCATATAATTGGCATTCGATTTAGGAACATTTCTGCGATATTTCGTGAATATGGCTTAGAAAAGAACCACATCATGAGGCTACTGCCTAGACGCCCTAGACCATATTTGCGAAATATTGCATAAGTGTTCCCGAAATGAATACCGACCATGTGAAATGGGCCCCTGCATGTCGCGCATTTGTGTTGGAATGGCCAGAATCGAAGGAGCTAATAGCTACGCTACGTTTTCTACAGAAACCATTTTGTTCTATTGCGTGCACCCACATTCAAAGAATTATAAAGTGACTTGCCGTTCGCTGTCATCAAAAGTACTGCATCTCTGCAACCTCGAACCCCTCACCAGCAACCCCGAGAACAGCACCCCTCTGACCAGCAGCCCTGAGACCAGCACCCCTCGGACCAGCAGCCCTCTGACCAGCATCCCTCAGTTCAGCATCCCTCAGCTCGGCACCCCTCAGGTCAGCAACCCTTTAGCCCTCAGCCCAGCAGCTCCAGTTGGACTCGTGCATGACTCTACTTTCGCGGTGAAAAGACTAATAGAGCACCGGAGCTCTCGACTAGTTTTACTTGCGCAAAAACACTGACTCTACGATCGCATTACGGGCGATCACAAACACTATTACTGAAACAGACAATTTGTATTTAAACAAGTTTCAAAAAATTTCCTTTAAATTCCAGGCAGCCGCATGGAGCGCCACGCAATTCGGACATTCAGAAAAATTTCGAGCAGCCACATTGGGCGCTTAATGATTTTCAACATTCATAGAAATAAGGAGTGGCACGTTTGGGCGCCTAAAACTTTTCAATTTTAATGAGAAAAGAAACGGCAGCCTCTATGGGCGCTCAACGATTCTCAAGACTGATAGAAAAGAGGAGTGGCAACTTTGGGCGTCTCATACTTTTCAATTTTAATAAAAAAAGAAACAGCGGCCTCTATGGGCGCATAACGATGCCGAATCACAAGCCGGAAGAACAGCAGCCTCTTTGGGCGCATAATAATTCCGAATTGTAGTGTGAAAAAAAGCAGCCTCGTCAGGCGCTAATAATATAAGTTTTCTAATTCTACTCTAAAATGTTAATAAACCTTAACCCAGACCTAATTCCACCCCGAGCCTGCCAACGAAATTCTAAGTGAATCTCTTGAAGAATTCACCAGAGAACCCTTCGGCGAATCCCTCGGCGAATCCCTCGAAGAATTCCTCGATGGAACGCTTAAAACTAGACTTGCCTACCCAACTATTCTAAGTTTCGCAGCACGCACACACACACACACCACTCAGAGGAAGCATAACTATGCATCGGTATATTAACCCTTCGGACTGTGATAGCAATATATGGTAAATGGCAACAAAAAAATTTTCAAAAGATTTTACTTTAAAGTACAAAGGGTTAACATACACGCGTGAGAGAAATAGACGAGAGGATCTCGTCGATCTCTCTGCATACATACGATTACAATTTCTTTCGCATATTTTAGAGGTACGCTTGCATTGCTTTTAAGTGTCAAACAGATTCTAAGTATCTCATTGCAGAGATAGAAAAGAATTGACACACGGACACGGATTCGCCGTCGCGAGAGATCTCGAGCTGCTCGATACACTCACGGATTGCAGTTGCACAGATAAAACGCTACTACACGACCACTACTCATCTAGGCCCCTCAGTAACGGGAGTTCCCCTTTAGGGCCGCGCCTGAAAGGGATCGGAATCATAGCGGAAGGGCTCACAATTCAATCACATGCAGCTGCAATACGCGCTCCCATCACAAAGCCGACAATTTGCACAGGCGAGTGCATCGTGCGCGAGCATCTTGTGCTGATTCAAGATCTCACCCGAGAGCGAATTATATTACCAAAAAGAAAGAGAAAGGAATTGAAAGTAGGGAATAGAAAAGTCACTATGACAAGTGTTTAAAAGTATGCTAAATGAGAAACGACACGGTCCACGGTGAAGCTAATATTGTAAAAGAAAGCAAAAGCAAAAGCAAATTGTGTCACTCTCGACAAGCAAGCGCACCTCTACCCTTAAATTTAGCCTACCGCACTCTTTACAATGGGCCCTAGTGGCATAATCTATCGCAAATATGCACTTGCGTAACTTTCGGGGGATAGGCGGAAGCTAAGAATCTCCCGATTGAGATTGCAAAGAAGACTAAACGACTAAAGGACCGAAAGACGCGACGCGACGCGACATTCACCCTCGATGCACCGAATTTTCGTTTCTACATGGCGTGCTCCATACTACGACTTTACACTGCCATGGCGTGTGTGGCCGAGAACGAGCTAACGAAGACATCAGAGCCGGCACGAGATGGACCGAAGCCCGGTATCGGCGGGATGACAAGAAAATCCGAAAGTCATGAACTGGCGCACAACATCGTCTAACAATGGTCCTCCGTGTAAAGCCGTAATAAGTTGTACCCAGCACAGCCGGCCTATGGCGGGCGAGCAAACCATGCGCGAATTCGAAATCAGTGATCGAAGGCGAATTGTATTTCTAGAAGAGCGCGTTCGGCACTCTTATATTTAAAAAGAACGAGACGGAATAGAAGCTTATCGCTCGAAATACGCAAGTGCATTTTTGAATAGATGTCCAGACCGAACCAAAAATTCACCGAATGTGAGTTTGGCTCGATCTGGACACTTAAACTAGATCGTAGGCTTCAGCTTGATTCCGTTTCGCAAGTCGCAATGCTTGGGAAACGTTACCAAGGCCAGGCCACACCAGCGGGGAGGTACCTACGAAAGTGACCCATTTCTACGGAATAATTCTGGTCCATATTTGACCAATGCTTTGCGCATTTTTGAAAATTTTGAAAAAGTCTTACGACTAAAGTTCTTAAACTAAGACTTATTGATAGGCTGGCTTAATTATTGTAAGGAGAGAGAAAAGTTGAAGAAGCAAGCACACTGACCAAGTAGTACCAATTAGAGCTGTACGAGTACTTGAATATTCGGGTAGCTTGAAATCCGAACCAATCCGGGACTCGGTTTCCGAGCCGAGCCAGGTACCCGAAAAAACCGAGCGGCTCGAATAGAACCGAGTACTCGAATTTTTTTCAAGCGGCCCGAAAGAAACCGGGCGGATCGGATAGAACCGAGCGGCTCGAATAGAACCGAGTACTCGAATTTTTCCAAGCTGCCCGAAGGAACCGGGCGGATTGGATAGAACCAAGCGGCTCGAATTTTTCCAAGTAGCCCGAAAGAAACCGGGCGGCTTGGAAAGTAAGCGAGCGGATCGTAAGAAACCGGGTGGCATGGAATGAAACGAGCGGTCCGATAGAAGTTCGAGCAGATCAAAAACTATTTGTCCGATTTATTTCAAGTTTGGTATATATGTTCTTAATGATATTATCTAAAACGTAGCCTATCATTTTTTTTATACGATAACCCATTCGTATGTAATAAATGTTTTAAGTTTGCCTTGTTAGGTAAAAAATGAATAGTGATATTCACCTTGCTCTCATTTGTAGAATAAATTTTTTCATGGTCTTTCTCATGTTAGATAAACCTGGGCATCATAATTTGATACATAGCTCGCGCGCATAATATTTATACAACATATGCCTTAATACATGCTCTGCACATAAGAATTAACGAAATAATTTTCAATCTCATAGTATCTGTAAAAAGAATTCGTCTAGTTTAGTATTGTTTCGAGCGTCTCAGATTGGCGTAACACCTTAATAAAGGGTGTTGCCTGTTAATGGCTAAATAAGTATAACTGAATAAAAAAAAAGAAATAGGTATAATATAGACTGCGGAATTTTATGCAAATACATGTTTTTGTAGTAATGGATTAAACAAGTGGGACTTTGACCGATCTATATTTCAACATTAAGAGGATTTTAAAAATATATTTGTAATTTTGCATATTTCGGGTATTTTTCATGGTTCTCGCATATATGGAATTTGTTTACAAATTAGCTCAAGTAATTGTTAAAAGTTGCTGAACCTCGCTTTTAAAGTTTAATAGCTTCATACCTATGTTAAAAATTTTATGTAAGTGTAATAGTTACATTATATTCAAAAGTTTAGTAATTTGTATTGAAGGGATTGTTGTGCTCTGGAACGCGGCATATCAGACTTGCATTAACTTCCGCAGTCTAGGTGTAAATAAATAAACGAATAATTTTTAAACAATAAACAACTAAAATAACGTCCATTTTTTTATTTAATTAATACAAGGACGCAATACCAATCCGTTTGAATGAGGATGGGGAATACTTCTGCAAGAGCGTATGAAATTACAAGAAATAAAATAATTGTATTTAACATACATTTGCACAGCTTAATTATATTACATGAGGGGGACATATAGTATTGGTATTTGTTTCACTTTCCGATGACTTTTTTAAATTATAATTTCGACCGTAATATTTAGTATGATTATTTGATTTCGGCGCACAGGTTCGGTCAATTTTAAATCATTAAAACACAAGCTATTTAGCAATAGATAATAAAAGCTTTCGACTTATTAAAGGACTAATTGATCGTGCGATTTTACTTTCGAATCCAGAATTCCGACCAGCTAATTTGCTTCTTCTAAAAAACACCTTAAAACGTAATGGATATCCTATAGATATGGTTTCTTCTATTATTAAAGAACGTACTTTCGAAATTTACCATCCATTATTAACAGAAAGACAGAAAGAACTAAAGAAAAATGAAATAGGATCAATTAATTGGAGAAACACCGTTGTTTTACCATTTTGTAATAATGTCTCCAATGACATAAGAAGAATCTTTAGAAAAGTTGGAATTCATACTATTTTTAAATTACCGTTTTACACGAAACAATTGTTCCCTTTAATTAAAGACAAAATACCTCTTTTAAAACAATCTAACGTTGTATATTCTATCCCTTGTTTGGGTTGTAATCAAGTTTACATTGCACAAACATCTAGACTTTTAGAGAGACGAGTTTATGAACATAAAAGAAATATTTTCGTATCCCCTATACAACATACTGCTTTAACTAAGCATTCATTAGAGTTTGATCATAGACTTGATTTCGACAATATTAAAATTGTTTATAAGGAAACTAACAAGGGAAGATCCCGAACCCGGAAATTCAAAAAATTCTGAAACTTTGTGGATATGTAGGGGATTTCCTCCTGATTACAACGCAATTTTTTGTTGCTGCCCAAAATCACTCTAAGGGGGTGAAATTAACCCCTGAAGATTCGACCCCTTTTCGATTTTGTGTTATAACTCGCGAACTGTAAGAGATAGAAAAAGAATCTCAAGACGAAAGTTACTTCTTTTAATTAGATCTATCAAATAGTAAAAGTTAAATCAATTGTTTAAACAATTAGAAAAAAGTTATAAACAAAAATATTAATAATGTTTTTTACAATTCGTTGTTTCGCGTGAAATCTGAACAATATAGCCGGCACGTAACAGTGGTTTAAATAATTATGAAACAGCATAATCCAATTTTTTTCAAAAAATTTCAACTATTGTTGTATCGCGGAACTGTGCTCCTCGACAATCGAAGAACTTTTGGATCCCATTGTAACGTGCCTTAAGCTGCATATCGAACAATGTTTTTCTAACATTTATTAGAACAATTTTTTATTTTTTACAACAATAGTTCGTGTGTATGAAGTTAGCCCCACATTTTCTGAGAAATTAAAAAATCATTGTTGTACTAGTTTTGTACCGCATTGTACTGTCGAGAATTTTCAAAAATTTGGAACCGTTTGCGAAAAAAATTGAGAAAACCAATTTTAAAGGTAGCTCCCTTTTTGAAAAAACATTTTTTTCGATTGTACAGCACTGTAATAGTTGCACCGAGCATTGTACCGTTCAAAGAAAGGGTGTATCAGTAGTTTGCAAAAGAAATAAAAAATGTAGTCTGTCCCAAATCACTTGTTATTTCCTAATAAATGTTAGAAGAACATTGCTCGTCCTGCAGCTTCAGGTACGTTACAATGGGATTGAAAAGTTCTTCGATTGTCGCGTAGCACAGTTCCGCAATACAACAATGGTTGAAATTGTATGGAAAAAAATATGGATTATGCTGTTTCATAATTATTTAAACATCCAGTTCAGATTTCACGCGAAAACCCGAATTTTAGAAAACATTCATAATTTTGTTTATAACTTTTTCTAATTGTTTAAACAATTGATAAAACCTTTACGCTTTGGTAGATCTAATTGAAAGAAGTAACTTTTGTCTCGAAACTTTTTTTCTATCTCTTACAGTTTGCGAGTTATAACACGAAATCGAAAAATGGCCGAATATTCAGGGGTTAATTTCACCCCATTAGAGTGATTTTGGGCAGCAACAAAAAATTGCGTTGTAATCAGGAGGAAATCCCCTACATATCCACAAAGTTTCAGAATTTTTTGAATTTCCGGGTTCGGGATCTTCCCTTGTAAATCAAGATCGAAACGTCGAAAGCTTTTATTATCTATTGCTAAATAGCTTGTGTTTTAATGATTTAAAATTGACCGAACCTGTGCGCCGAAATCAAATAATCATACTAAATATTACGGTCGAAATTATAATTTAAAAAAGTCATCGGAAAGTGAAACAAATACCAATACTATATGTCCCCCTCATGTAATATAATTAAGCTGTGCAAATGTATGTTAAATACAATTATTTTATTTCTTGTAATTTCATACGCTCTTGCAGAAGTATTCCCCATCCTCATTCAAACGGATTGGTATTGCGTCCTTGTATTAATTAAATAAAAAAATGGACGTTATTTTAGTTGTTTATTGTTTAAAAATTATTCGTTTATTTATTTACACCTAGACTGCGGAAGTTAATGCAAGTCTGATATGCCGCGTTCCAGAGCACAACAATCCCTTCAATACAAATTACTAAACTTTTGAATATAATGTAACTATTACACTTACATAAAATTTTTAACATAGGTATGAAGCTATTAAACTTTAAAAGCGAGGTTCAGCAACTTTTAACAATTACTTGAGCTAATTTGTAAACAAATTCCATATATGCGAGAACCATGAAAAATACCCGAAATATGCAAAATTACAAATATATTTTTAAAATCCTCTTAATGTTGAAATATAGATCGGTCAAAGTCCCACTTGTTTAATCCATTACTACAAAAACATGTATTTGCATAAAATTCCGCAGTCTATATTATACCTATTTCTTTTTTTTTATTCAGTTATACTTATTTAGCCATTAACAGGCAACACCCTTTATTAAGGTGTTACGCCAATCTGAGACGCTCGAAACAATACTAAACTAGACGAATTCTTTTTACAGATACTATGAGATTGAAAATTATTTCGTTAATTCTTATGTGCAGAGCATGTATTAAGGCATATGTTGTATAAATATTATGCGCGCGAGCTATGTATCAAATTATGATGCCCAGGTTTATCTAACATGAGAAAGACCATGATTCTAGTGTTCATTAATAAAATATATACAATGTAGCATACGGATTTGAGAAGAAAAAATTTATTCTACAAATGAGAGCAAGGTGAATATTACTATTCATTTTTTAACTAACAAGGCAAACTTAAAACATTTATTACATACGAATGGGTTATCGTATAAAAAAAATGATAGGCTACGTTTTAGATAATATCATTAAGAACATATATACCAAACTTGAAATAAATCGGACAAATAGTTTTTGATCTGCTCGAACTTCTATCGGACCGCTCGTTTCATTCCATGCCACCCGGTTTCTTACGATCCGCTCGCTTACTTTTCAAGCCGCCCGGTTTCTTTCGGGCTACTTGGAAAAATTCGAGCCGCTTGGTTCTATCCAATCCGCCCGGTTTCTTTCGGGCAGCTTGGAAAAATTCGAGTACTCGGTTCTATTCGAGCCGCTCGGTTCTATCCGATCCGCCCGGTTTCATTCGGGCAGCTTGGAAAAATTCGAGTACTCGGTTCTATTCGAGCCACTCGGTTTTTTCGGGTACCTGGCTCGGCTCGGTTTTTCGAGCCGAGCCAGGCTCGGCTTGCTTTTTCCGGGTACTCGTACAGCTCTAGTACCAATATCAACTCTCATTCTCGCATATTAATATTTGTATGAGAAAGAACTTCAACTTATATAATTGAAAATCCTTAATAAATTAATGCTTTACATACTCGTTTTATTAAGAGAATCTAATGGCTCGAATGTAATTAAACTTGAGATGTGCAATTCGTATTCAAAGAATCAAGCTTAGATTATAAAATTCAAGAAAAATAATTCGGAATATTTAAAACGCGTTATTAGAACTTTGACCTCGAAGTTCAAATTTATTCATTACTTTTGTCTGTATTAAACATTTTGAAGCACGCGCGTTAATGTTACTGTTCACGAGTACAAAGTATGTATTCTTGGTCACTGTGCTTGCTACAGCAATCATTTATTCAGTAGCATTCAGAAAAATTGAAAAAATTAAAATGTACCACTCACCGATCGTTGAATGCAGTCTCACCGCTATCCATGCAGTCAGGCAGCCACATTAGCAGGTTCACAAACCAAGGTCAGTAGTACCGAACAGAATGTATCACACACACACACACAAATATGTCACTTTAATTTCACGATCAAAAAGTAATTTGAGCACCGGTGCTTAGACTTAAATAGTTCAAGATGCGTAAAAACACTGACTCTACACTCGCGTTGACACTACTAACACGCACAACCATTTCATGATTTTAAACACAAAGCACTGCACATTTTTAAGTGTCTCTAAGCAGTGGGGACCTTTGATAGGACCCGAGAAATGTGTTGCCCACGAAGTCTTCTAGATACTGGGTGAATTGTAGTAGAATCTTGTTAAGCGACTTCCCACATGGCCCAATAATCGATGAAATTAATCCAGGAAGCGAGATATCGCGAAATAATATGCTCACGCGTTCACTGAGGTCCATTCACTGTCGCAGGCAAAGTTCAACTGGCAAGTACATTGTTCGGCGTTGGTTCGACTTTGCTAGAGGTTGTTGACGTTCCGTCTCGCTCCAAGGACTCCCAACTCCTCGAGAAAAGTATTACTTGCGAAGTCTTGTAGATACTTGGTGAATTGTTGTAGAATCTTGTTAAGCGACCTCCCACATGGTCCAGTAATCGATGAAATTAATACGGGAATCGAAATGTCGCGAAATAATATGCTCACGCGTTCACTAAGGTCCGATGACTTACGCAGACAAAGCTGAACTGGCAGGCCATTGTTCGGCGACGGTACGACTTTCGTAGAGGTTGTTGACGTTCTGTCTCTCTCCAGCTCAAGCGTCGGCTAAACACGAGTGCTGGGTTATCGCAAACGCGATGTTACGGCGTTTTAATACATAGACACGATGTTCCCCCCCAACTATCTAATAGTTTAGGTCGTATCCAACGCCGGGCAGAAAGTAATAAATACAGAACGCTTATGCTATTCAAGAATAACACAATTTATTATTTTCATCATGTCTGAACTAATATTTTGTCCATTTCAATTGCATGTAATTATTGTTGAATTAGTGAAACAATTATTCTTTTTTAAGTTGAAATAAATCGCTTTTTTACCAACATTTTGTGACCCAGGCGTTGCTTGAATTATGATTCCAACCTCTGAAATAAATTCCTTTTTATTTTTGGATGTCGTGGGACAATGACGAACAACTCGGTTGGGTAATCTCGAACCTTCGAGATTAGCAACGATAATCGATTTCGATGAAATTTTCAGTACGTACAAAACTTACTTAAATCTATAAAAGGGATTTTTGAATTTTCATTACAGGCTCAGACAAAAAAGTTTAGAAAAAGACCTTTAGTATTTTTTCTGAGGGGTTTGAAAAGTAACTCGATTTGCAGTCACATTAATGCACCCCACGACTAGTGTTCCTTCCCATGAATTTCTCGAGAAATTTTATAATTTCTAATTTATTTTGCGTTAAATAAACCGGAATAGGACAGCAAGGTTAAACTGCGAATGTGACATCGTTTTATTTTGATCCTCCTTTCTCTATCGTTGAACGGAATATGTTCATACGACGATTTTTAAATTGTTACCCTAACAATAAGAGAAACATATGTAAATCGCGGGCTTCGACTCTCAAAAAATAATCTAGTTTTACCCGTGCTAAATTCTAATTCCTGCCACGCATAGCGTTACAATCTGCTTCGAGACTTCACAGCTAACGTTGCATGCGAAACCACAGACACAGACGAGGAATTGAATAGACCTATCACCTTATGGGACTTCGTGTCACCGTACAAACTGTGTTACCGCCCCATAATTTGAGGACTGATTTAGCGACCTCTATTCATGAACAGCGTCCAACTCAAGAACTACTCTGAAATCTGTTGAAATACTGAGTTCATGTTACAATATTTCAAGTTATTATATTTTTTTCTTACATTCTATTAACATTGCAAGTTAAAGAAATTCTTATATCTAATTAGAATATTTGACAATCGCAACTATCGGCTCGGTTCTCACCGATTACCAGGTCTCACCACGAGGAGGTTGCTGCGTTTCGAGACCCGTAGAGAGATAGATGGAATCAAAGTTCCACCGATCTCCCTGTACATGAAACCCTTAGCCTACTCAACCAAAGAGATGGATGGAAACAAAGTTCCATCGATCCCTTCGGTTTAGGTATCGAACCTACCTGCTCATCGGAGATAGGAGGTAGATTCGATATCTCCCTGTATGCACATAGGTTTTTACAATTCTCTTACTTAAATCTAAACGCACGAATCCCTCAGCGACTCCCAAATGATTCCCCGAATATCTCGCAAAAATATATTAACCCTTTGAACTTTACTTGCAATATTAAAGGGAAAAGGCTACTTTCAAAAGATTTTAATTTAAAGTTCAAAGGGTTAATATGCGTATACACACCGCGGGGTATATAGGGGTGGCTCTAATTCGACAAAAGGAGCAGCAACTTTTGGCCCTCTTGTATTTTAAACGCGCCATTTCAATTATTTCACATTCCTTGCTCTCGGAATGAACTCGTCGGGCAAAGTCTTTTTGATTGCATTTTGTAGGATGCATATCCTACCAAACTGCATTGCGTGCAGTTAAGTAGGATGCTTACCCTTGCAAAATACACGCACAAAGATTACTACCCAGGAATACAAGGTACTCGTGTCTACATAACAAGTCGCATGCAAGTACAGAATATTATTCACCGGTCGGCGAATATGGTCCGTCCTGTCATCCTCGCCAGCTTCCAAGCTTTGGGCCCTCTCTAGGGCCTATGCTAGGCCCTCTGTAGGGTCTCCCTTTGGACCCTCTCTAGGGCCTACGCGCTAGGCCCTGTATAGGGTCCATCTGTTGGGCCTTCACCAGGGTCCACGAAGTAGGCCCTTTTTAGGGCCTAGAATTTCCTTGGCAAGTCTAAGCTGAAAATTGAAGCTAAGCGAAAATTTGACTCTACTTCCGCGATAAAAAAGCAATTAAAGCACCGGTGCTCTGGACGAACTTTTTATGCGCAAAAAATTGGCTCTACTTTCGCGAAGAAAATTCAACTGGAGCTTCGTTGCTCTGGACAAGTCTTAGATACGCAAAAATTTGACTCCAAATTCCCGGTAATACTACTCTACTAAATAAGAGCCGCGGTGCTCTGCAAAATACGTAGATGAACGCGAAAAAAAAATGGGGACACTACGATCGCATTACGCGCGATCACGAAGGATCTTGCGAGACTGCAAGATTACTAGGGAGACTGGGATTCCACTTAGAACCTTTCCAAATTTTTCGCGGTGACTCTACTCAACACGATCGATTCCATTATTTTACGAATTATTAATCGGAATTACAAAAATCGCGAGCAACTTTTGTATTGATTTAATTTTCTGGCCCCCTCCAGGGTCTACGAGCTAGGCCCTTTTTAGGGCCTAGAATTTCCTTGGCAAGTCTAAGCTGAAATATAAAGCTAAGCGAAAATTTGACTCTACTTCCGCGATAAAAAAGCAATTAGAACAACGGTGCTCTGGACGAACTTTTTATGCGCAGAAAATTGGCTCTACTTTCGCGAAGAAAATTCAACTGGAGCTTCGGTGCTCTGGACAATTCTTAGATACGCAAAAATTTGACTCCAAATTCGCGGTAATACTACTCTACTAAATAAGAGCCGCGGTGCTCTGCAAAGTACGTAGATGAACGCGAAAAAAAAATGGGAACACTACGATCGCATTACGCGCGATCACGAAGGATCTTGCTAGACTGCAAGATTGCTAGGAAGTCTGGTTCCACTTGGAACTTTTCCAAATTTTTCGCGGTGACTCTACTCGACACGATCGTTTCCATTATTTTAGGAATTATTAATCGGAATTGCAAAAATCGCGAGCAAATGTTGTATCGATTTAATTTTTTGATTTTAAGACAGACACATGCATGTCACAATCTACGAGTACCTTGTATGGTCGGCTCATTGGATTCTGCTCTTTCCAACAAATATGCGCAGCGGTTAGTGGCCCACTTCATATAATTGGCATTCGATTTAGGAACATTTCTGCGATATTTCGTGAATATGGCTTAGAAAAGAACCACATCATGAGGCTACTGCCTAGACGCCCTAGACCATATTTGCGAAATATTGCATAAGTGTTCCCGAAATGAATACCGACCATGTGAAATGGGCCCCTGCATGTCGCGCATTTGTGTTGGAATGGCCAGAATCGAAGGAGCTAATAGCTACGCTACGTTTTCTACAGAAACCATTTTGTTCTATTGCGTGCACCCACATTCAAAGAATTATAAAGTGACTTGCCGTTCGCTGTCATCAAGAGTACTGCATCTCTGCAACCTCGAACCCCTCACCAGCAACCCCGAGAGCTGCACCCCTCTAACCAGCAGCCCTGAGATCAGCACCCATCGGACCAGCACCCCTCAGTTCAGCATCCCTCAGCTCGGGACCCCTCAGGTCAGCAACGCTTTAGCCCTCAGCCCAGCAGCTCCAGTTGGACTCGTGCATGACTCTACTTTCGCGAAGAAAAGACTAATAGAGCACCGGAGCTCTCGACTAGTTTTACTTGCGGAAAAACACTGACTCTACGATCGCATTACGGGCGATCACAAACACTATTACTGAAACAGACAATTTGCATTTAAACAAGTTTCAAAAAATTTCCTTTAAATTCCAGGCAGCCGCATGGAGCGCCACGCAATTCGGACATTCAGAAAAATTTCGAGCAGCCACATTGGGCGCTTAATGATTTTCAAGATTCATTGAAATAAGGAGTGGCCCGTTTCGGCGCCTAAAACTTTTCAATTTTAATGAGAAAAGAAACGGCAGCCTCTGTGGGCGCTCAACGATTCTCAAGACTGATAGAAAAAAGGAGTGGCAACTTTGGGCGTCTCATACTTTTCAATTTTAATAAAAAAAGAAACAGCGGCCTCTATGGGCGCATAACGATGCCGAATCACAAACCGGAAGAACAGCAGCCTCTTTGGGCGCATAATAATTCCGAATTGTAGTGTGAAAAAAGCAGCCTCGTCGGGCGCTAATAATAAAAATTTTCTAATTCTACTCTAAAATGTTAATAAACCTTAACCCAGACCTAATTCCACCCTGAGCCTGCCAACGAAATTCTAAGTGAATCTCATGAAGAATTCACCAGAGAACCCATCGGCGAATCCCTCGGCGAATCCCTCGGCGAATCCCTCGAAGAATTCCTCGATGGAACGCTTAAAACTAGACTTGCCTGCCCAACTATTCTAAGTTTCGCAGCACGCACACACACACACACACACACACCACTCAGAGGAAGCATAACTATGCATCGGTATATTAACCCTTCGGACTGTGATAGCAATATATGGTAAATGGCAACAAAAAAAATTTCAAAAGATTTTACTTTAAAGTACAAAGGGTTAACATACGCGCGTGAGAGAAATAGACGAGAGGATCTCGTCGATCTCTCTGCATACATACGATTACAATTTCTTTCGCATATTTTAGAGGTACGCTTGCATTGCTTTCAAGTGTCAAACAGATTCTAAGTATCTCATTGCAGAGATAGAAAAGAATTGACACACGGACACGGATTCGCCGTCGCGAGAGATCTCGAGCTGCTCGATACACTCACGGATTGCAGTTGCACAGATAAAACGCTACTACACGACCACTACTCATCTAGGCCCCTCAGTAACGGGAGTTCCCCTTTAGGGCCGCGCCTGAAAGGGATCGGAATCATAGCGGAAGGGCTCACAATTCAATCACATGCAGCTGCAATACGCGCTCCCATCACAAAGCCGACAATTTGCACAGGCGAGTGCATCGTGCGCGAGCATCTTGTGCTGATTCAAGATCTCACCCGAGAGCGAATTATATTACCAAAAAGAAAGAGAAAGGAATTGAAAGTAGGGAATAGAAAAGTCACTATGACAAGTGTTTAAAAGTATGCTAAATGAGAAACGACACGGTCCACGGTGAAGCTAATATTGTAAAAGAAAGCAAAAGCAAAAGCAAATTGTGTCACTCTCGACAAGCAAGCGCACCTCTACCCTTAAATTTAGCCTACCGCACTCTTTACAATGGGCCCTAGTGGCATAATCTATCGCAAATATGCACTTGCGTAACTTTCGGGGGATATGCGGAAGCTAAGAATCTCCCGATTGAGATTGCAAAGAAGACTAAACGACTAAAGGACCGAAAGACGCGACGCGACGCGACATTCACCCTCGATGCACCGAATTTTCGTTTCTACACGGCGTGCTCCATACTACGACTTTACACTGCCATGGCGTGTGTGGCCGAGAACGAGCTAACGAAGACATCAGAGCCGGCACGAGATGGACCGAAGCCCGGTATCGGCGGGATGACAAGAAAATCCGAAAGTCATGAACTGGCGCACAACATCGTCTAACAATGGTCCTCCGTGTAAAGCCGTAATAAGTTGTACCCAGCACAGCCGGCCTATGGCGGGCGAGCAAACCATGCGCGAATTCGAAATCAGTGATCGAAGGCGAATTGTATTTCTAGAAGAGCGCGTTCGGCACTCTTATATTTAAAAAGAACGAGACGGAATAGAAGCTTATCGCTCGAAATACGCAAGTGCATTTTTGAATAGATGTCCAGACCGAACCAAAAATTCACCGAATGTGAGTTTGGCTCGATCTGGAAACTTAAACTAGATCGTAGGCTTCAGCTTGATTCCGTTTCGCAAGTCGCAATGCTTGGGAAACGTTACCAAGGCCAGGCCACACCAGCGGGGAGGTACCTACGAAAGTGACCCATTTCTACGGAATAATTCTGGTCCATATTTGACCAATGCTTTGCGCATTTTTGAAAATTTTGAAAAAGTCTTACGACTAAAGTTCTTAAACTAAGACTTATTGATAGGCTGGCTTAAATATTGTAAGGAGAGAGAAAAGTTGAAGAAGCAAGCACACTGACCAAGTAGTACCAATAACAACTCTCATTCTCGCATATTAATATTTGTATGAGAAAGAACTTCAACTTATATAATTGAAAATCCTTAATAAATTAATGCTCTGCATTCTCGTTTTATTAAGAGAATCTAATGGCTCGAATGTAATTAAACTTGAGATGTGCAATTCGTATTCAAAGAATCAAGCTTAGATTATAAAATTCAAGAAAAATAATTCGGAATATTTAAAACGCGTTATTATAACTTTGACCTCGAAGTTCAAATTTATTCATTACTTTTGTCTGTATTAAACATTTCGAAGCACGTGCGTTAATGTTACTGTTCACGAGTACAAAGTATGTATTCTTGGTCACTGTGCTTGCTACAGCAATCATTGATTCAGTAGCATTCAGAAAAATTGAAAAAATTAAAATGTACCACTCACCGATCGTTGAATGCAGTCTCACCGCTATCCATGCAGTCAGGCAGCCACATTAGCAGGTTCACAAACCAAGGTCAGTAGTACCAAACAGAATGTATCACACACACACACAAATATATCACTTTAACTTTACGATCAAAAAGTAATTTGAGCACTGGTGCTTAGTCTTAAATAGTTCAAGATGCGTAAAAACACTGACTCTACACTCGCGTTGACACTACTAACACGCACAACCATTTCATGATTTTAAACACAAAGCACTGCACATTTTTAAGTGTCCCTAAGCAGTGGGGACCTTTGATAGGACCCACGAAATGTGTTGCCCACGAAGTCTTCTAGATACTTGGCGAATTGTTGTAGAATCTTGTTAAGCGACCTCCCACATGGTCCAGTAATCGATAAAATCAATCCAGGAATCAAGATATCGAGAAATAATATGCTCACGCATTCCCTGAGGTCCGATCAGCATTGCGAGTAAACTTGAACTGGAAGGTGCATTGTTCGGCGTTGGTTCGACTTTGCTAGAGGTTGTTGACGTTCCGTCTCGCTCCAACGACTCCCAACTCCTCCAGAAAAGTATTACTTGCGAAGTCTTCTAGATACTTGGCGAATTGTTGTAGAATCTTGTTAAGCGACCTCCCACATGGTCCAGTAATCGATAAAATCAATCAAGAATCAAGATATCGCGAAATAATATGCTCACACGTTCACTGAGGTCCGTTCACTGTCGCAGGCAAAGTTCAACTGCCAAGTACATTGTTCGGTGATGGTGCGACTTTGCTAGAGGTTGTCGACGTTCTGTCTCGCTCCAACGACTCCCAGCTCCTCGAGAAAAGTATTACTTGCGAAGTCTTCTAGATACTTGGCGAATTGTTGTAGAATCTTGTTAAGCGACCTCCCACATGGTCCAGTAATCGATAAAATCAATCAAGAATCAAGATATCGCGAAATAATATGCTCACACGTTCACTGAGGTCCGTTCACTGTCGCAGGCAAAGTTCAACTGCCAAGTACATTGTTCGGTGATGGTGCGACTTTGCTAGAGGTTGTCGACGTTCTGTCTCGCTCCAACGACTCCCAGCTCCTCGAGAAAAGTATTACTTGCGAAGTCTTCTAGATACTTGGCGAATTGTTGTAGAATCTTGTTAAGCGACCTCCCACATGGTCCAGTAATCGATAAAATCAATCAAGAATCAAGATATCGCGAAATAATATGCTCACACGTGCACTGAGGTCCGTTCACTGTCGCAGGCAAAGTTCAACTGCCAAGCACATTGTTCGGTGATGGTGCGACTTTGCTAGAGGTTGTCGACGTTCTGTCTCGCTCCAACGACTCCCAGCTCCTCGAGAAAAGTATTACTTGCGAAGTCTTCTAGATACTTGGCGAATTGTTGTAGAATCTTGTTAAGCGACCTCCCACATGGTCCAGTAATCGATAAAATCAATCAAGAATCAAGATATCGCGAAATAATATGCTCACACGTTCACTGAGGTCCGTTCACTGTCGCAGGCAAAGTTCAACTGCCAAGCACATTGTTCGGTGATGGTGCGACTTTGCTAGAGGTTGTCGACGTTCTGTCTCGCTCCAACGACTCCCAGCTCCTCGAGAAAAGTATTACTTGCGAAGTCTTCTAGATACTTGGCGAATTGTTGTAGAATCTTGTTAAGCGACCTCCCACATGGTCCAGTAATCGATAAAATCAATCAAGAATCAAGATATCGCGAAATAATATGCTCACACGTTCACTGAGGTCCGTTCACTGTCGCAGGCAAAGTTCAACTGCCAAGCACATTGTTCGGTGATGGTGCGACTTTGCTAGAGGTTGTCGACGTTCTGTCTCGCTCCAACGACTCCCAGCTCCTCGAGAAAAGTATTACTTGCGAAGTCTTCTAGATACTTGGCGAATTGTTGTAGAATCTTGTTAAGCGACCTCCCACATGGTCCAGTAATCGATAAAATCAATCAAGAATCAAGATATCGCGAAATAATATGCTCACACGTTCACTGAGGTCCGTTCACTGTCGCAGGCAAAGTTCAACTGCCAAGCACATTGTTCGGTGATGGTGCGACTTTGCTAGAGGTTGTCGACGTTCTGTCTCGCTCCAACGACTCCCAGCTCCTCGAGAAAAGTATTACTTGCGAAGTCTTCTAGATACTTGGCGAATTGTTGTAGAATCTTGTTAAGCGACCTCCCACATGGTCCAGTAATCGATAAAATCAATCAAGAATCAAGATATCGCGAAATAATATGCTCACACGTTCACTGAGGTCCGTTCACTGTCGCAGGCAAAGTTCAACTGCCAAGCACATTGTTCGGTGATGGTGCGACTTTGCTAGAGGTTGTCGACGTTCTGTCTCGCTCCAACGACTCCCAGCTCCTCGAGAAAAGTATTACTTGCGAAGTCTTCTAGATACTTGGCGAATTGTTGTAGAATCTTGTTAAGCGACCTCCCACATGGTCCAGTAATCGATAAAATCAATCAAGAATCAAGATATCGCGAAATAATATGCTCACACGTTCACTGAGGTCCGTTCACTGTCGCAGGCAAAGTTCAACTGCCAAGCACATTGTTCGGTGATGGTGCGACTTTGCTAGAGGTTGTCGACGTTCTGTCTCGCTCCAACGACTCCCAGCTCCTCGAGAAAAGTATTACTTGCGAAGTCTTCTAGATACTTGGCGAATTGTTGTAGAATCTTGTTAAGCGACCTCCCACATGGTCCAGTAATCGATAAAATCAATCAAGAATCAAGATATCGCGAAATAATATGCTCACACGTTCACTGAGGTCCGTTCACTGTCGCAGGCAAAGTTCAACTGCCAAGTACATTGTTCGGTGATGGTGCGACTTTGCTAGAGGTTGTCGACGTTCTGTCTCGCTCCAACGACTCCCAGCTCCTCGAGAAAAGTATTACTTGCGAAGTCTTCTAGATACTTGGCGAATTGTTGTAGAATCTTGTTAAGCGACCTCCCACATGGTCCAGTAATCGATAAAATCAATCAAGAATCAAGATATCGCGAAATAATATGCTCACACGTGCACTGAGGTCCGTTCACTGTCGCAGGCAAAGTTCAACTGCCAAGCACATTGTTCGGTGATGGTGCGACTTTGCTAGAGGTTGTCGACGTTCTGTCTCGCTCCAACGACTCCCAGCTCCTCGAGAAAAGTATTACTTGCGAAGTCTTCTAGATACTTGGCGAATTGTTGTAGAATCTTGTTAAGCGACCTCCCACATGGTCCAGTAATCGATAAAATCAATCAAGAATCAAGATATCGCGAAATAATATGCTCACACGTTCACTGAGGTCCGTTCACTGTCGCAGGCAAAGTTCAACTGCCAAGCACATTGTTCGGTGATGGTGCGACTTTGCTAGAGGTTGTCGACGTTCTGTCTCGCTCCAACGACTCCCAGCTCCTCGAGAAAAGTATTACTTGCGAAGTCTTCTAGATACTTGGCGAATTGTTGTAGAATCTTGTTAAGCGACCTCCCACATGGTCCAGTAATCGATAAAATCAATCAAGAATCAAGATATCGCGAAATAATATGCTCACACGTTCACTGAGGTCCGTTCACTGTCGCAGGCAAAGTTCAACTGCCAAGCACATTGTTCGGTGATGGTGCGACTTTGCTAGAGGTTGTCGACGTTCTGTCTCGCTCCAACGACTCCCAGCTCCTCGAGAAAAGTATTACTTGCGAAGTCTTCTAGATACTTGGCGAATTGTTGTAGAATCTTGTTAAGCGACCTCCCACATGGTCCAGTAATCGATAAAATCAATCAAGAATCAAGATATCGCGAAATAATATGCTCACACGTTCACTGAGGTCCGTTCACTGTCGCAGGCAAAGTTCAACTGCCAAGCACATTGTTCGGTGATGGTGCGACTTTGCTAGAGGTTGTCGACGTTCTGTCTCGCTCCAACGACTCCCAGCTCCTCGAGAAAAGTATTACTTGCGAAGTCTTCTAGATACTTGGCGAATTGTTGTAGAATCTTGTTAAGCGACCTCCCACATGGTCCAGTAATCGATAAAATCAATCAAGAATCAAGATATCGCGAAATAATATGCTCACACGTTCACTGAGGTCCGTTCACTGTCGCAGGCAAAGTTCAACTGCCAAGCACATTGTTCGGTGATGGTGCGACTTTGCTAGAGGTTGTCGACGTTCTGTCTCGCTCCAACGACTCCCAGCTCCTCGAGAAAAGTATTACTTGCGAAGTCTTCTAGATACTTGGCGAATTGTTGTAGAATCTTGTTAAGCGACCTCCCACATGGTCCAGTAATCGATAAAATCAATCAAGAATCAAGATATCGCGAAATAATATGCTCACACGTTCACTGAGGTCCGTTCACTGTCGCAGGCAAAGTTCAACTGCCAAGCACATTGTTCGGTGATGGTGCGACTTTGCTAGAGGTTGTCGACGTTCTGTCTCGCTCCAACGACTCCCAGCTCCTCGAGAAAAGTATTACTTGCGAAGTCTTCTAGATACTTGGCGAATTGTTGTAGAATCTTGTTAAGCGACCTCCCACATGGTCCAGTAATCGATAAAATCAATCAAGAATCAAGATATCGCGAAATAATATGCTCACACGTTCACTGAGGTCCGTTCACTGTCGCAGGCAAAGTTCAACTGCCAAGCACATTGTTCGGTGATGGTGCGACTTTGCTAGAGGTTGTCGACGTTCTGTCTCGCTCCAACGACTCCCAGATCCTCGAGAAAAGTATTACTTGCGAAGTCTTCTAGATACTTGGCGAATTGTTGTAGAATCTTGTTAAACGACCTCCCACATGGTCCAGTAATCGATAAAATCAATCAAGAATCAAGATATCGCGAAATAATATGCTCACACGTTCACTGAGGTCCGTTCACTGTCGCAGGCAAAGTTCAACTGCCAAGTACATTGTTCGGTGATGGTGCGACTTTGCTAGAGGTTGTCGACGTTCTGTCTCGCTCCAACGACTCCCAGCTCCTCGAGAAAAGTATTACTTGCGAAGTCTTCTAGATACTTGGCGAATTGTTGTAGAATCTTGTTAAGCAACTTCCAACATGGTCCAGAATATGTTCATACGACGATTTTTAAATTGTTACTCTAACAATAAGAGAAACATTTGTAAATCGCGGGCTTCGACTTTAAAAAAATAACCTAGTTTTACCCGTGCTGAATTCTAATTCCAACCACGCAT
Source organism: Andrena minutula (assembly GCA_929113495.1). NCBI lineage: Eukaryota > Metazoa > Arthropoda > Insecta > Hymenoptera > Andrenidae > Andrena > Andrena minutula. Next base: position 25,815,243 of record OV815994.1, on the reverse strand, counting down.
AGCGTTACAATCTGCTTCGAGACTTCAACGGTAACGTTGCATGCGTTACTAAAGTGGCAGGGGGGTCCTAGGACCCCCAAAACGGTGATAGAACAATACATTGGTTGATATACATTGGTCTGTGTCACAGACGAGGTATGGAATAGACCTCTCACTTTATGGGACTTCGTGTCACCGCCAAAACTGTGTTACCGACCCATAATTTGAGGACTGAATTTAGCGACCTCTGTTCATGAACAGCGTCCAACTCAAGAACTACTCTGAAATGTGTTGAAATACTGAAAGATGTGTGCGTGCTTGTATTCGTGTGACTTGTTTAGAGGGAGAATTTAACATAGAGGGCGGGCTTTTTCTAAGCTACGCTTTAGCTTGATTTGTCAACGACTCACGTCGGATTTTTCTCTGAAAATCTATTTCGGGGATCAGGACCCTATATGGCGCTAAAATATGGCACTTCTTGAGAGCTTATACAAGCTATAAATTGCAAGACGATATTGATTGTTAGTATTTTACATGTACGCTATTTACGCTGAAAAATATTAAAAAATGGCGCTATTACTGACATTCCCGCAAATCTCTGCACTTCGCGCGTGTATAAATAGACGGTGCCCATCCTACGACACGTAAAAATCATTGTAAATAATGAATTGAAACGTTTTTGTAAAATTTATATTCGTTGCTTTTTGGACCGGAGGCCCCTAAAGCCTTACGTTTCATTACAAATTGATTGGGTCTGTCCTTATTAACTATTGAATGGATTTAAAAATGATAAAAAAACATCTACGATGTAAGTACACGAGCGTAGGTATCGCTTACGTTAAGATCTGAGCACACATATCAGTTCCGTCCCTAGTAGTATTTCTGGTTGGCCAACGGAAATTGTCAAAAACCCAACAGTTCCAGTATCTCGCTGAAATATTCCAACTTGCACTTACCCTTCTATCTTAACACTATACTCGTGTTCTGGGATCCTGTAGGAACCAACGAACAAACATTTCAAGTTATTATATTTTAATCTTACATTCTACCGTAGTATTGCAAGTTAAAGAAATTCTTATATCTAATTAGAATATTTGACAAACGCAACTATCGGCTCGGTTCTCACCGATTACCAGGTCTCACCACGAGGAGGTTGCTGCGTTCCGAGACCCGTAGAGAGATAGATGGAATCAAAGATCCATTGATCTCCCTGTACATGAAACCCTTAGCCTACTAAACCAAAGAGATAGGCGGAAACAAAGTTTCATCGATCCCTTCGATTTAGATATAGAATCTACCAGCTACCTGCTCATCGGAGATGGGATGGCAACAAAAGAGGAAGAAAGCAAATTCAGTGACTACTGCAGGCCTGCACAGCAAGTCTATGGCGGGCAAGAGCGCTCTCGATTGCTCATGAGCAAAGCGAAGAGCGACGCCACCCTGTGGCCAATAGCTGTCGTAGTATGCGTTTAAACTGTAAGGTGTATTGCTGACGTTCAGCGGCACACTTCACTCACAAACACTCCCCACCACGGCACTCACGGCACTGTTGCTCATGAAGGCATGGCTTAGTGCTTTTCGATGCTCTTGCCGCACGTGCCCGAAAATTTTTGCCCAGTGGGCATTAAGTTGTGTCCGCTTGGACTACTGGGTAATCCGCCAGGTCTAACCGCGAGGAGGTTGCCACGAAAGTAGCCCAACCCGAAAAAAACTCCAATCCCATCCACCCTCGCATTGCAAGCAATGAGAGACGCGACAATCTCACTCTACTATTTAAAAAAAAAATCCGTGGACGCGAAGGAGAGATAGACTTCCGATTATCGTCTATCTCCCTGTACGTACATAGGTCTTTACAATTCTCTTACTTAAATCTAAACGCGCGCGTCTATCGGTGACTCCCAAACGATTCCCGGAAAAGCTACTGTATTCTTTCAAAAGATTTTAATTTAAAATCCATAGGATTAATATGCGTATACACGCCGCGGGGTATATAGGGATGGCTCTAATTCGACAAAAGGAGCAGCAACTTTTGGCCCTTTTGTATTTTAAACGCGCCATTTCAATTATTTCACATTCCTTGGCAATTGGCAGGTTTTTGAAACATTTTGTTATATAATGTAAAAATTAACATGTTCACATTTGCTTTAAGTATACTATCATAACATTGCATCTATTGTGATCGTACGGTAAACTCGGGTAAATCCGTGATACAGGTTATTCCGTGATACTTTTTCATTTATCTGTAACTCGAAATTTCGAGTATTATATGTGCTGTAGAAGATAAATGGAAAGTTCAAACTGCATGTAAGTGATGGTAAAATGACACTTTAACAAGTCTTACTCTTGAAATTATCATACAACTAGCCCACCCGTTACCCGGTTTCACCCGGCAATTATTTATGATGAAATAAAAAAGCCTAAAAGAAAAATAAATAGCTTATCATCTAATCTATAGGGCGTATATAATATATATTCAAAATTTCATTGAAATCCGTTCAGCCGTTTAGACGTGAAAGGAGGACAAACAAACAGACAACTTTTCACTTTTATATATTAATAGGGATAAGGCATCGGTGTTATTTTTGCTTATGAAATTGACTAAATTCTTATTCTTCGTGCGCCTGATACTGTGTTTCTGATTACGCTGTTTCAGAAATTCTGATGGCCAATACGAGAAACGATGTTTCCTTACGTCTCAGACATTTAACGATCGTGAAACAATTGATTATGCACAAAATAACAATAATATATAATAATATCAAATAATATCAAATAATGTAAAATCATGTAAAATAATGTAAAATAGTATAAACAAGTAGCTGGTGAACATATATATATATGACCAGCGAGTATTATCACGGAGTAACCAGAGTATGTCATGACAACTTAATTTTGTATATTTTCAATTAAATATACTTGGTAAATTTCTGTTAACCTATTATTTGTTTGTCCGATGTCTGACCTATCATTATATCCTAGACTCACTTTCAGAATATGTAAATATTAGCAGTTATTCGACAAATTCTAAAACTATCACGGATTTACCCGAATTTACCCTACTAAAAGTGTGAAAATGCATAAAATTTCTGTCCTTTCCATCTTTAATGACACATGTTAAACACGGCAGTGTACCAGGGTAACATTGGCATATCATGTATATAGATAGTATTAACGGATTAAGTTTTGCTAATCTGAGGTCAGTTAACCTAAATTTCTTTATATTATTTTCTTCATTACATCTTAACTTTTTAGTTAAGATTTTTTTTTTTGAGGATCTAGAAGGATTAGTTTGCTAAGAGACGTGTTTCGTAGTTTTGAAAAAAATGCAATTGGCCGGAATAGCAAAAAAAAATAGTAAAGATTGTTTTTTAAACTTTTTTTGAGCCTGTAATGAAAATTCAAAAAACCCGTTTGTAGATTGAAGTAAGTTGTACCTATACATGCTGCAAATTTCATTAAAATCGGTTAACGTTGCTTTGAGCTACAAACCTTTAAAGAAAACAAAATAAGATCGAAAATCGCTGATTTCGTGAATTCGAAATCTCGATTTGGGAGTCGATTCTCCACCTTATTCTGCGATCTTTAAAGGTTTGTAGCTCAGAGCAACGTTAACCGATTTTAATGAAATTTTCAGCATGTATACAACTTACTTCAATCTACAAACGGGTTTTTCGAATTTCATTACAGGCTGAAAAAAAGTTTAAAAAACAACCTTTACTATTTTTTTGCTATTCCGACCAATTGCATTTTTTTCAAAACTACGAAACACGTCACTTAGCAAACTAATCCTTCTAGATTCTCAAAAAAAAAATTCATGTCGTTTGGACCAATTCGAAAAGAGTTGTGCGATTTTGAAAGTTGTAAACTTTCATTCGTCCGCCACTGTAAATATCATTAACAGGTTAAGTTTTACTAATCTAACGTAAAACAACGTACATCCGGCGTATGCCAATGTTCCCACGGTTTACAGTACCAAAGGACTACAAGGTACTCGTGTCTACATAACCAGTCGCATGCAAGTACAGAATATTATTCACCGGTCGGCGAATATGGTCCATCCTGTCATCCTCGCCAGCTTCCAAGCTTTGGGCCCTCTCTAGGGCCTATGCTAGGCCCTCTGTAGGGTCTCCCTTTGGGCCCTCTCTAGGGCCAACGCGCTAGGCCCTGTATAGGGTCCATTTGTTAGCCCTTCACCAGGGTCCACGAACTAGGCCCTATTTAGGGCCTAGAATATCCTTGGCAAGTCTAAGCTGAAAATTGAAGCTAAGCGAAAATTTGACTCTACTTCCGCGATAAAAAAACAATTAGAGCACCGGTACTCTGGACAAACTTTTTATGCGCAAAAATTGGCTCTACTTTCGCGGTAATACTACTCTAAGTAAGAGCCGCGGTGCTCTGCAAAATATGTAGTTGAACGCGAAAAGAACTGAGATTCTACGATCGCGTTACGCGCGATCACAAAGGATCTTGCTAGACTGCAAGATTGCTAGGAAGACTGATTCCACTTGGTACCTTTTCAGATTTTACCCGGTGACTCTACTGGACTCGATCGATTCCATTATTTTACGAATTATTAATCGGAATTGCAAAAATCGCGAGCAACTTTTGTATTGATTTAATTTTCTGGCCCTTTCCAGGGCCCGCAGGTTTAAGCTGAAAATTGAAGCTAAGCGAAAATTTGACTCTACTTCCGCGATAAAAAGCAATTAGAGCACCGGTGCTCTGGACAAATCTTAGATACGCAAAAATTTGACTCCAAATTCGCGGTAATACTACTCTAATTAAGAGCCGCGATGCTCTGTAAAAAATGTAGATGGACGCGAAAACATCCGGGACCTTGCTAGACTGCAAGATTGCTAGGAAGTCTGGTTCCACTTTCCACTGAAACCTTTTCAAATTTTTCGCGGTGACTCTACTCGACTAGATCGATTTGATTATTTTACGAATTATTAAACGGTATTATAAAAATCGCGAGCAACTGTTGCATTGATTTAATTTTCTGATTTTAAGACAGACACATGCATGTCACTATCTACGAGTACCTTGTGTGGTCAGCTCATTGGATACAGCTCTTTCCAATACATGCGCGGCGGTTAGTGATCCATTTCCTGTAATTGGCATTCGCTTTAGGAACATTTCTGCGATATTTCGTGAATATGGTTTAGAAAAGAGCCACGTCACGAGGCTACTGCCCAGACGCCCTAGTCCATATTCGCAAAATATTGCATAAGTGTTCCCGAAACGAATACCGACCATGTGAAATGGGCCCCTGAATGTCGCGCATTTCTGTTGGAACGGCTAGAATCGAAAGAGCTCGCTATGCTACGTATTCTACAGAAACCATTTTGTTCTATTGCGTGCACTCATATTCAAAGAAATATAAAGTGACTTGCCGTTCGCTGTCATCGAGAGTACTGCATCTCTGCAAACTCGTAACTCCTAACCAGCAGCCCTGGGACCAGCACTCCTCAGCTCAGCACCCCTTTAGTCCTCGGCACAGCAGCTCCAGTTGGACTCGTGCATGACTCTACTTTCGCGGTGAAAAGGCTATTAGAGCACCGGAGCTCTCGACTAGTTTTACTTGCGCAAAAACACTGACTCTAAGATCGCATTACGGGCGATCACAAACCCTACTACTGAAACAGACAATTTATATTTAAACAAGTGACACAATAATTCCTTTAAATTCCAGGCAGCCGCATGGAGCGCCACGCAATTCGGACATTCAGAAACATTTCGAGCAGCCGCATTGGGCGCTTAATGATTCTCAAGATTGACAGAAAAAAGGAGTGGCCCCTTTGGGCGTCTCATACTTTTCAATTTTAATGAGAAAAGATACGGCAGCCTCTGTGGGCGCTCAACGATGCCTAATCACAAAGCGGAAGAACAGCAGCCTCTTTGGGCGCATACTAATTCCGCATTGTAATTCGCATAATCTATTGCAAATATGCACTTGCGTAACTTTCGAGGAATATGCGAAAGCTAAGAATCTCTCGATTGAGATTGCAAAAGAGACTGAACGACTAAAGGACCGAAAGACGCGACGCGACGCGACATTCACCCTCGATGCACCGAATTTTCGTTTCTACACGGCGTGCTCCATACTACGACTTTACACTGCCATGGCGTGTGTGGCCGAGAACGAGCTAACGAAGACATCAGAGCCGGCACGAGATGGACCGAAGCCCGGTATCGGCGGGATGACAAGAAAATCCGAAAGTCATGAACTGGCGCACAACATCGTCTAACAATGGTCCTCCGTGTAAAGCCGTAATAAGTTGTACCCAGCACAGCCGGCCTATGCCGGGCGAGCAAACCATGCCCGAATTCGAAATCAGTGATCGAAGGCGAATTGTATTTCTAGAAGAGCGCGTTCGGCACTCTTATATTTAAAAAGAACGAGACGGAATAGAAGCTTATCGCTCGAAATACGCAACTGCATTTTTGAATAGATGTCCAGACCGAACCAAAAATTCACCGAATGTGAGTTTGGCTCGATCTGGACACTTAAACTAGATCGTAGGCTTCAGCTTGATTCCGTTTCGCAAGTCGCAATGCTTGGGAAACGTTACCAAGTTCAGGCACACCAGCGGGAAGGTACCTACGAAAGTGACCCATTTCTATGAAATATATCTGCTTCATGTTCGACCAATGTGTTTCGTGCACTTTGAAAAATTTGGAAAAAGTCTTACGACTAAAGTTCTTAAACTAAGGACTTATTGCTAGGCTGAATTTAATATTGTAAGGAGAGAGAAAACTAGAAGTAGCGAGCACAGTGACCAAGTAGCACCAAATTCAACTTATATAATTGAGAATCCTGAATAAATTAATGCTTAATGCGATATTCTCGTTTTAAGTATTAAGAGAATATAATGGCTCGAATGTAATGAAACTTGTGAAGTGTAATTTGTATTCAAAGCATCAAGCTTTGATTATAAAATTCAAGAAAAATAATTCAGAATATTTAAAACGCGTTATTAGAACTTTGACCTCGAATTTGAAATTTATTTATTGCTTTTGTCAGTATTAAACATTTGGAAGCACGCGCGTTAATGTGACTGTTCACGAGTACTAAATATATATTCTTGGTCATTGTGCTAGCTATAGCAATCATTTGTTCAATAGCACGCAGAAAAATTGAAAAAATTAAAATGTACTCACTGCTATCCATGCAAACAGCAGCCCCATCAGCGGGTTCACAGACCAAGGGCAGTAAAACCGAATAGAATTTATCACACACACAAACATGTCACTTTAATTTCACGATCAAAAAGCAATTTGAGCGCCGGTGCTTAGTCTTAAATAGTTCAAGATGCGTAAAAACACGGACTCTACACTCGCGTTGACACTACTAACACGCACAACCATCTCATGATTTTAAACACAAAGCACTGCACGTTTTTAAGTGTTCCTAAGCAGTGGGGACCCTTGATAGGATCCGACAAAAGTGTTGCCCAGAAAGTCTTCTAGATACTGGGTGAATTGTAGTAGAATCTTGTTAAGCGATTAAGCGACTTCCCACATGGCACAGTAATCGATCAAATTAATACAGAAATCGAAATGTCGCGGAATAATATGCTCACGCGTTCACTGAGGTCCGATTACTTATGCAGCCAAAGCTGAACTGGCAGGCCATTGTTCGGCAACGGTACGACTTTGGTAGAGGTTGTTGACGTTCTGTCTCTCTCCAACGTCTTCCAGCTCGAGCGTCGCGTAAACGGGACGCGAGGTAATCGCGAACGCGATGTTACGGCGTTTTAATACATATGTAGATACGATGTTCCCCCCCAACTAGCTAATAGTTTCGGTCGTATTTAACGCCGGGCAGAAAGTAATAAATACAGAACGCTTATGCTATTCAGGATAAACACAATTTATTATTTTCATTATGTTTCAAGTAATATTTTGTCCATTTCAATTGCATGTAATTATTGTGGAATTACTGATACAATTATTCTTTTTTAAGTCGAAATAAAGCACTTTTTTACCAACATTTTGTGACCAAGGCGTTGCTCGAATTATGATTCCAACCTCTGCAATAAATTCCTTTTTATTTTTGGATGTCGTGGGGCAATGACGAACAACTCGATTGGGTAATCTCGAACCTTCGAGATTAGCAACGATAATCGATTTCGATGAAATTTTCAGTATGTACAAAACTTACTTCAATCTACAAAAGGGATGTTTGAATTTTGATTACAGGCTCAGACAAAAGAGTTTAGAGAACGACTTTTACTATGTTTTCTGAGGGGTTTGAAAAGTAACTCGATTTGCAGTCGCATCCATGCACCCCACGACTATATAGTGTTCCTTCTCGAGATTTCTTTCTCGAGAATTTCTAGAGAAATTTTATAATTTCTAATTTCTTATTTCTCGAGAAATTATAGTGTTTCTCGAGAATCTTCAGTGTAGGAAAATTATTATAAATCCCCTTTGTTATACAAGCTATAAATTGCAATACGAAATTGATTGTTAGTATTTTACATGTAGTGGAACATTCAACTAATATTTTCACGTGTTGTACGCTGAAAAATATTAAAAAATAGCGCTATTACTGACATTCCCGCAAATCTCTGCACTTCGCGCGTGTATAAATAGACGGTGCCCATCCTACGACACGTAAAAATCATAGTAAATAATGAATTGAAACATTTTTGTAAAATTTATATTCGTTGCTTTTGGGACCCGAGGCCCCTAAATCCTTACGTTTCATTACAAATTGATTGGCTCTGTCCTTATTAACTATTGAATGGATTTCAAAATGATAAAAAAACATCTACGATGTAAGTACACGAGCGTAGGTATCGCTTACGTTAAGATCTGGGCACACATATCAGTTCACGTAGAATTCAGGTACTCTTCATTATTTTCCTCAGGTACATTACTCCAAGTACTTTCCATTATATTCATTACCAATAATCAGGATTATAACAAGTTTGGTGTCATATCCATCAGAAAAACACCGTAGTACTCCATTTGTGATACAGTGGTCCCCGGATTATCGAGAAAAATTCGGGACCGAGGAATTCTCCATAAACCGGGGTAGGGGAAGTAGTTTGCGCCTAATAAACCAGAATGAATTCCTTTTTCAAAAACAATGTACCGAATATTTTGGGCTACTCCACAGACTTGCAAAATTGCACCAAAATCGACGTGTACGGGTTCGATATGTTCCTTTTAAATAATAATATAGTACAGTAGAAGGATATTATTATTATTATTGTTATTATTATATTTCTGTATTATATCATATAGAGCATTCTTAATGTATGTACAAACACATGAGGAATGTGTGGGGTTCAGCAACAGGAGCTCTTAAAAAACATTAAAGCACCCTTTTTACAAATTACGTTATTGCAAGCGAATGAAATTTATTTTGCGTTAAATAAACCGGAATAGAACAGCAATGTTAAACGGCGAATGTGATATCGTTTTATTCTCATCCTCCTTTCTCTTCCGTTGAACGGAATATATTCATACGACAATTTTTAAATCGTTACTCTAAGAGAAACATTTGTAAATCGCGGGCTTCGACTCTAAAAAAATAACCTAGTTTTACCCGTGATGAATTCTAATTCCTACCACGCGTAGCGTTCCAATCTGCTTCGAGACTTCACCGGTAACGTTGCATGTGAAACTAAAATGGCAAGGGGTTCCTAGGACCCCCCAAACCGGTGAGAGAAAAATACATTGGTTGCTAGGTCCATTCCATACCTCGTCTGTGACAAAAGGATGAGAGGTCTATTCTATACCTGGTCTGTGCTACCACGCGTAGCGTTACAATCTGTTTCGAGACTTCACCGGTAACGTTGCATGCGACACTAAAATGGTATTGGGATCTTTTTTATTCCTGGAGAAAATCCCTAACGGATGTCCTTCCCTGGGGGGGGGGGGGGGGAGGCCAGAATTATGTGGGGATTGCACCCACTAAAAACCCCAGGATGACCTCCGGACTGGAGATGTTCGCACGGTAGAAGGGGGAGGACTTGGGCGAGATCCAAACGAAACGATGCGTTCGCCCCCCCCCCCCCCGCCGGTGCACTGAAACCTCTCCCGCCAAGCTCCCCGCAATAGGGGGGGGGACGCATCCTGAAGGGGGATACCAGAAATCCCCTCCGGACTTGACTCAATTCTGAGTTATGGTGTGGTGGCGCAATGGAACCTCTCTCTTGGACCGCTGCTGCCAGAGTCCGGTGAGCCTCCGCTCGTCGGGTCTCCGCGGTCCCACGGGCCTGAAAGTTGCAACGAAAAACAGAAGCAGAAGGCCCGCCACTCGGTTGCCGAAAGCCACCACCCCCCGGCGCACGCTACTATGGTCGTAGGTGCCCGAGAGGGCGGCCACCCCGACCCCTACATCCGCGTGGAGCAACTCCTCTTCGTCCCCCGGGAGCACCCCCTCCCCCTGTTCCTTCGCTTGCACCTGGTCACATACCAGGTATACGATAGACTTATCTTCCTATGCACAGACGAGGTATAGGAATCCTATACTTCGTCGATGGACTGGTCTTTGAATCAGCAGCGAGTAACTTGGGTTTCGCACTTTCTATACTGGCAGAGGGCAAGTTACCGTGGGCTGGTAACAAGAAGAAATTCTAGTACGTACTGTAGAGTCTGAGGGCTTTTATTTGATCAAAATTTGGTCAGTCGAAAAGCGGTAATACACAAAGAGACTAAATACATTTCTGTAATGATCAATATTCACTCCAAACGCCTGATCAAGGTGCCAGATCAATTACGAAATTCAAAATACGTGTTTTACGAATCTTTATTATGTTCTTGCTACAATTTGCGTATATACAATGATCAACCTATAGCCTACACGAATGAAAAAGGGATAAAAAAATAAATAAAAAATTCGTACACTTCATCGAAGTGTAGCTAACGTAACTGTGATTAACAATCTCATAACTTCAATTCACCGTGGTAACTTTAAATGATATCTTAATAACAATTAATTCGAGCCTAAAGAAAAGAACTTGCATTACCAAAATCGTATCGTTTCATTGCGTGCTGTTGCAAAACACAAACACCCGTCGCACAATCAATATTACAGTTTATTTTCATTATAACATACCGTAAATCCTCGTTACAATATAAGTACAATAATCTAGACTCTTATTGTATAGTCGTCAAAGCTTAACCAGATATATTTCTTTCTCCACTCACACACGTAGTGCCTTACATTAAATTTGCTGTGGGCAAAATAGGAACTGTGATCGCCTGATGTACCTGATTCGTCCTACGCTTTTAATATTCTTCCGATACTACGAATTTCCCTCGACAAACAACACGAGTGTCTCGCGCTACATTCTCTCCTTAATTACCATTTTCCCTGAATCGAAAGGTATAAAAACGGAACCCTTGATTGGCGATCAGACGAATTCGCGGTGCGGTTCGCGTACAAACAGGCCGCAAGAAGGCACCGAGCAACGCAACGTGCGAGCTCCTGAATCTTCGAGGACGACCGTGGGTGGAAGGATCGTGTGATCAGTAACAAAAGGCTTCCGGTCCCATTCATACGTCGCGACTTCGTTATAGACTTCGTCTCGTCGAGTTAACGAGTCGCTCTCACGAAAACACGGGTGTCCAGGGGAAAAACTGTTGGCGGAGCTCTCGGGCTTTGGCGGAGCCAATCCAGGACGATTCGTTTACCACGGAGGAAACGCTCGTTCTCGCGGTGTACGTGAAATACGCGACGTCGAATCGATGGAAACGTCGCGCGCATCCGCATTAAAGCGGAGCTTTTCTCCCCGACGCGCTTCAAATCCTCGAATCCCTCCCGTTCGACCGTAAATTCGCAGCTTCCCCCCGGTTAGCTTCGCTTTAAACGACCCTCTCCTATGAACATTGTTACTCTCGATCGATTAAATGCCGCGCGAATCAACGCGGCGGTCCGGGTGGACGTAAAAGACGTTGATCGAGCGCACGGCGTTTGAAGGAGACGCGAAATGATTGAGCATTGGCTTGCCTCGGGGAATCTTGCAGATTTTTCTGTGGAATGATTTACTAGTACTTCAGTCTCTTTAAGTGGAGATTTACATTGTTCGCGCGTGGAAGAAACCGGGGTTGCTTGCACTTTATGTAGGAGATTGATGACTACTGTCTTGGTAACGCTGTGAAACGCCGCCGTGTCGAGGTTGCTTCTAATAGATTGTCTTTTCTCCTCTGTCAGTTTAATTGTCCAATGTTTCATGGTGTGCGAACGTACGAATGTATAATTAATAACCCAAGAACTCCTGCAATAAATTAATTTAGAAAACTATGCTACTCTCTCAGCAATACTCAAGTAACTCAAAGGGGCGAAAAAATTCCCGAACTTGCAATTAAAAAGGAACAAATAGCGTTCGGTGAGGGAAACGTGTACCTACGAGCTAACGAAGCAACCCGCGAATACCAAAACATGCGTTAAGCCTTAAGAATGGCACTTCAGGCTTGCATTAGTCCCAGCGGCAAGCCAATACATTTCTGCGTATTTTGTGTAACGACGGGGATAACGAACGTACGGCAATAAAAGACAAAGCGCGTAATTTACATCGTCGTGCTGGAAGTCTTCCCGATTTTACGACCGTTTCCCCTGGCTCCTCCCCAACCGTCACGGTTAATCTCGCGATCAATTGGACACACATATCGGGCGCGATTAACATTAACGTTACGCAAGGAATCTGGCCGGGAGCTACGTTTCACATACACGCGGCCTCCACCACCCTCCAGAACTCGTCTTCTTCTCCCTTTTCGGATAACACGGCGCGCACAGCGTAGCATTCACGGCCGTGTTCGTTTCACGCTCTCGAATCGTATTGCAGGCAATTTCCTGTCAGATCCATTATTTCTGGACACCGGCAGCCTCGATAAATAACAACCGTGTCGGTTTACGCGAGTGTCGTACGAATGGAAAATTTACACACGTGTCGGGATCTTTTCCCTTTAAACGGGGAATTCCCGCCGGACGAGTTTCTCTTCTCTCTTGCAGGCTTCGTTTCGGCGGCACGGAACGTTGTTTGAGGCTGTCGTCTCGGTCTGTCGAAGCTCACTAGATGCCGGACTTGCACTCGGTCTAGGGTAATCTAAATCTAGTTACGGGTAATTTTGTACTTTGACCGAAACTACGCTTGCAGATCGGTGGATCCCTGATTAGTTCTCAGTGGTGAGGTCGGCGACTCGACGTACGGCGTGTTTCTTTGGATCTTGGTGCTTTGAGGGATGGATAAGGTGAGGGGACATGTTTCATGTCTTTTCGGAGAGCACGGGCTGGAAGGAAGTTTGGGTAAATTATAATAACGGCGTAGAAAGTGAAGGTTGAAGGTTGGACGATTTGGAGGCTTGAGGAGCGAGTAGTATTCACTAAAATGAGTGAAATATCGATGGTGCATAAATATTGTATGTCTACTTTTAGGGTTTTCGAGAAAAACATGAGCAAAAATATTATTTTTGATTAACTTATGAAGTCCATACAAATGCGATTTTTATACAGCATAAAGAAACAGTCAAGAATTGGTTGCATATAAAAACTCAAATTTCACAAAACGTGGACATACAATATGTGTGCACTAAGCCATCGATATGTTGTATAGAGATAAATCCAAGAATCGTATCAATTATTTCTGTCATCACATGTTGCATTAAGTTTTCTAAAATTTGTTTATAAGATTCCCTTCCAGTATTACTAATGGACCATTACAGTAATGGATTCACATTCTTTTCCACTCATCTTAGTGGTCTAGGATATTAGTTTCTTAACGCCAAAAGCTCCAGGGAATCTAACGTTTGCGACTTACCGCGGCGGAGAAATCGTCAAAAGAAATTACAGCGAAAATACTTACGTTCAAGCGAACGAACAGAAGGAACTGAAACAAATGGGCGTAAAAACTAAACGCATCACGTCTCTTCTTTCTAAACATATTTATTGTAATCGTATTGGCAAGTTGGATGGCTTACATGCTAAGAATGGCAAAAAAACGTAAAGAACATAAGTAGTAACATAGTACGTGCGAGGGCAGGAGAAAAAGTATAGAACGATACGTCGAGGGATTTGTAAAAAAAAATGAGAAGGGAAGAATTGAAAAGTGGGGAGGACAAATGGACTTGAGGACCGTTTCGGGTTGATTATATAGATAAATAGACTATATGATATTTACAAATAAACGAAAGGGGAAGAGAGATTGGGTGAGGAACGAAATGAGGAGAAAAAGGCAGGATATATCAGACATACTGGCTCGTCCACGTACAGCAAGACCCGAAGTCCGCCTCTGTCTCGTTGGCGAGAAACGTTTGCCAAGGGAATTAAAACGAAAAATAAAAGACAGAGAGACAGAGAGAGAGAGTGAGAGAGAGAGAGAAAAATAAATTCGAGGTTGAAACATCGTTCTTTTTTTTGCTCGATTCAAATACATTTTTACAAGGTCCAAGTAATAAAACAAACGTTCCCAGTCTCGATTTCCTGCCAGGAGACAGACGTGCATTCTTCCAACGCGATCTAGCGAAGCTAATAATAATGAAATGATAATGGTAATAATAATAACATTAATATTAAATGACGGTAATAAAAAAAAGGAGAAAAAGAAAAACGTAACGTAACAATATTGAAGCACCTTAACGATAGTTAACCGTAAAAAGTAAAGAACGAGGTGGCTGTGTCTCGATGACGGGGGATGGCCGATGAGTCGCCACTCATTTACCTTTCGATTCAATATTTCCCGCACACCTCGCCGCGGAGATTCGTCGGCTCGCCGCCGCAGATATGCTCCCGTGAGATCGCAATTCCTAAATGTTCTAATCCCACGTGCCTCGCCGCGCTCGCTTGCTATTCTTCCGCAACGATCAATATGCGAACGACGTCGCTGGCCAGGCGATACGATAACGGGAGAATCGGCGCCGGTGGGAAGGCGACGATAACGATATAACAAGCGAATCGATAATACGTATTCGCGGGGAGACAGCGCGTCTCATCCCCGGCTCGCCGAAATCGCGCGAAAGAGAAACACGTTCGCCCGCCTGGAGGAAGCAGCGATTAAAACTGAGCAAAAATACACAGAAATGGAAATCGATGGGCTGGCTTCGATGTATCAAATAAAGAGAGCGCAGAAATTGCTGTGAGTCGATTGGTACACGAGCGAATTGAAGGCAGCGATTGATAAAATAAAAATAAAGGGGATGTGGGTTTGATAGAAATTTTTTCGGCGAGTCGCGCCTCTTCGTCGCGCTTCCTCCGCGCGGTTCGTTAAAATCGTGGAATTTCAGAGGCGTAGGTGGCACGTTACCCAGGTGGAGATCGATATTTCGGTTCAAATACCCATTCAGTCACGCCGTACGTCGAGATTGCACGCTCATTGGTTTCGCCACGCGACTGTATCTCTCAGATCCGACATGAGTTACAAAATAAGTTAGGAGTTATGGGTTCTATCACTAGAGAAGACTCTATTATATATATAATATATATATAATATGTATATACCTAAGGTTACGACGCGTCCCTGATTATGTTCTCTGTAAAATATCACGTAGATAGGTATATTTTATATTTTTTCTCTTTTTCTCACTTTCTAATAATATATATGTATATATAATAATGTATATATACATATATATGCGTATAGGAGGCCATCAGAACGTTTATTCGTATCCTCACTGTTTCACGCAAACACTAATTCTCTCTCCGATTTTTAAAATTTAACATTCTCTCTATCCTCCTTTCGCACGATCACACGCATACCCACTCACACGTAAATTAGCATATCTCTCTTTCCTATCGCTTTCTCTCCCTCTTTCTCTCTCTCTCTCTCTCTATTTTTCGCTCGATGCAGCGGTAAAATCACTAACCGGTATATATCGACGAGTCAACGCGTAAAAACGACTGTAAGTACAACGTATTGCATTGTGATTTTGGAATTCAGCACTGTCGAGCCGCGCGGAACAGCCGAGCCTATGCGCCATTGGCAGTGAACGGGTTTTCCGCTTTGTCGAGAAAATGCAACGCGATTACATACATGCGCACGTCCCCTTTTCTATATATAAATAAATATCCGGCTCTTCGCGATAAAACTATCGTAAAAGTGAGGTAGCTCAGTTTTTGTTCTTCGTGGCGTGACTTCGGTGTCGCGCGCCTCTTTTTCTTCGAGCTTGCATGCCGCTCGAAATAGGTAGAAAATCACACCGACGACTTTATAGGCGATTATCTTATAAAAGAACGTTATAAAGAATCGCCTACTCGGTTATTACTTATTGAGAAAAAATATTTAATACTCTTGCTAGTAAGTTAGTGAGTTCTTATAGGGTGATTCAACAACTACCACTACCTAAGTATCGCCATAATTATAAAGGATTGAAAGATAATTGTCCTTTCCACTAGAGAATTACATTTATAAGGCTCTTAATAACGCTTAAACTTACAAAAAAAAAAATCGTTGCAGTTGTAGAGTGTTGAAGGGTGTAAGCTTCATTACAAATGTTTCCTCTAGCTCCTCATAGTTTAGCGAATACTTGGGTGGACAGTTCCTAGCGATCGCTTGCCTTTAAACGGGAATAGTTATTGAATCACCTTGGACGAGTAATAGAGGTGCCAGAGAATATTAAATATGCAATATTTCTGTCATCTTGAATTGCTGGGAAGCCAAGACTCTCTACTTATTCCGAGCAGCTTGATCCTAGTGATCCACAGATTTCCATTTAAATTTCAGTCGAAGAGTAACAGAGGCTTCGACTTCCTTCTCAGGCTTCGTCAAATGTTTCTCTTCTCCCTTCCTTTTCCTGTATTTATATTGTATTTCACGCCAGCTCGACCGTTCCGCGCTAGGAGGCAAATTCTTAAACCTATAATCCCGTTGGAAGTTATATCATCTCGCGCTCTGACTATGTGTAAATATTGTGTATATATATATAATTATTATATAATATATATATCCGCTACGGAGACGCGGGCGCCGGGCACAATTACCCGACGCCCGGGCGTCGTAAAATAACATATGCTTTAAGTAATATGAGCGTGAGTATAGCGCGAGAAGAAGACTGATATTTAATAACATTGGAGGTAGCTGTGGTGATTTTCACAATCATTTCTCTTTTCCCATATTTTTGTATCTTTCAACCGTAACGCGCGCGACGAAGCATCGCCGAGCCACCGAGAATTACAGAAACTCTTACAGAAAGACAGTCTAGGCTACTTTGTTTTAATTTTGCAAAGGATTATCGTTTGCGTTGAGTAGCTCGAATCAGCTTCATCGTGCTCGCGTCGATGTACGAATACGGCGCGCACACGCCTTGCCACACTTGCCAGTGTAAAATCTCGTAACAAACAAGAAACAAACAAACAAACGAAACAAAACAGAACGGACACCTGGGCGCCCGGTTAACGCAAGAATCACACCTGTAGCAGTAGTAGTAGTAGTAACAGTAGCGGTAGTAGTAGTAGTAGTAGTTTCTATAAGTATAGTATCACGGCCTGGCTGCTTCAGATTTCCTGAGTTTGTTATTACATTTACATAATGCGTTATTAAATCGTGCCGGTTATGAAGTACCTGAGATGGCGGCTCGCTCCCTTCCGCGCCAATACGCTCGCGTGCTCTTCCGTTTCGATCTTGCGATACTACCCCTGTTAAAAAACGGTGAAAATCCCTGCGCGTCCCGAGGATAACGCATTTCAGACTCCCGATCGCTCGGAGTTCAGAGGAGGAGTACAAAGCGACTTGAGTCACCTCCGCAGAAATCCGGCGCGAGGATCTTTGGACGGTGTGTTCTAACCACGTCTGCTGTTTACGAGCCGCAGCTTTACGGTGATTCGTTTTTTCGTCCTCGAACGAACGAAACCTCCGCCTAACGTTAAACCACTCTGTCGGCGGGAAGTCGGTTTTATTCAGGCGGAGGGTTTCGTTAAGTCAGGACCACTCGCCCCTCGGCCAGGGGTGCTGATTTGCATTCTCCCCAAGGACAAGGAGCGAACGACTCGGACGCTGCCCGCGGCAGACAATTCGTGAAAGGCTCGCCGCGTTTACGGCGTCGTTAATCCGCCTCTATAATCAACGTAAAGCCGCGGAGGCGAAGTGGACTCGCAGCGATTCCGCGCTTTACGAGCCACGGCTTGTTCGCCGTTTATTATTGTCGATATCCAAGAGCTCCGCTCGCCGTTTCTGATACCGTCTCTGTGTTCTGCCATGCGTTATCCGCGTTACCATTCCTCCGCCACTTCGCCTGATAACAATCTTTCTGCCCTAAGTATCGCTTGCTTTCTTTCCATCGCGAGCGTTCGATCCTCGACGAGAGTCTAAAGTAGATTTAATTGTCATTTCTGCAGGTGTTTGTTTAAGATCGGTAGTCCTGGTTCTGGATGTAACTGGAGGATTGAATGCTCGCGATTCGCGTAAGGTTACAGGATCGATGAATCGCTTCGGACGGGAGCGTTTCACGGCAACGCACACGATTGTCTCTCTAACGACTATTGCAATACTGTAGTTGGTGGTATTAATCCAAGTGACTATTGCGAACTATGTTCAACGGACTATTTAACGACGGTGGGGCGGCGGGGTGTCGCGGATGGGGTCGTTCGTGTAAAAATATCTATATGTATATGTACACTCGTATATACATATAACCCTTCTGTCTCTCTGTATACACATATATATAACTATATAAATACTGTCGTAGAAAACTATGATCTGCGATAAAGGGAGGGAGTGAATCTGCTTTCTCCGTGGGCAAATAACGTACCCCGCCAGCCCGATATTGTTACTATATGCTCGCTTAACGTGTGTGTGTATATCTTTTCCCAGCATTCGAATCTGTACGTGTGTGTGAGTGTGATCGTGTGTATGTGTACGCATATCACGCGACAATCGGTCGCTCCTATTCATTACAAGTTAAAAAATGAAAAAAAAAAAGGGAAGAAGAAAGTCTATATCAACGAGATCACTGTTTATCAACGCCCGCGCGCGGTCGATCGACCCTTAAACGCGCGCGCGAAACCGTTGACGATCGTCATGAGATTTAAAGTGAGGGCGAGATACAGTACCGTAGCGTACTCTCTCGTTTAATTTAAAGAACCAGAGGCGAAAAGAAGGAAATCTTCGAAGTCAACTAATTAATCACGAAATGGCACGAAACAGAAAAAAAAGAAACGACAACTGGATTCCGATTTACTCCCTTACGAAACGATCCGTGGAAAATCGTTTAGCTTCCCTCCTTCGATCATATCACTTTTATTTTATTCTCTCTTTTTTTATGATTCTCCTAGTCGGCGAACACCGCGGATAAATTTGTACTCTGGAAGATTTTCCTTTTGCGTGTCACTGTATTCCTCTCTTTTCCTTTATTCTTACGCTCGCCGGGCGACACGATCGCCCGATCCGTAATATTATTAGAGAGCTTCAAGGCAAGAAGTGGTTCCTTTGTACCGATTAGACCTGTACTCGTGTCTCGATCGATCATTCCCGCGTTCTCTCCCTCGATAAAACGTCTATCTACGAAGCTTTCCAAGTAACTCCGTGGCCACCCGTGGATCCGCGCGGTGATAATTTCACTGTTCGATAACAAGCGTTAAAATTACGCGGATCGCGGGGAGCGCTCGAGCCACGTGGACTTTCCAAAATCCCCTCGAGCCGGCCCCGCCTCGCGCGTTTCGTATACAAGTGTTCCGATCGTATACAAATACCCTATATACAGTATAAAGTTTAAAAAATTCGAAAAACTCCACGTCGAGCTCACCCCCTGTCACCCAATGATAATTTTGATATATGACCTAACGCCCACTCTGGATATCCCACACGTCCCTGCTATTATTGTCTTCGATGAACTTTCTCTATCCGCGTTACAGCAAACTGAACAAACGGGGGTGAGTTTCCAACGCGACTCGCTGAAAGACGCGCGATCCACGGTCAGCCATCTTTTTGATTTCTCGAATCTACTTTTTGTTTCTGGACGTATCGTCTGCGACGCGAGCCTCTTCGAGGACAGAAACCCGCGTCGCGTGTCGGTGGCTCGTAAAGCCACCGAGGGTGTCCCTGTGTTCATCGATAAAATATGCCCTTACAGCCTACGATTGAGGGGGGGGGGGGGGGGGTGTTAGTATACTCCGAGTATTGTGTACAACCTACTTAACTAGACGATAGTCTAAAACCTCGTTTTCTTTTTTAAGTCATCAGCCATCACGATTTTCTCTCGCATTCGCTCATCACCACGCTCTGCATTCCGCGCACACTCGCAACGACAAAAGAGACTAATCGAACAAGAAGTAATCCTTTCCGTTTAAACCACGGCACTCTACGTATTGCTAAGTTCTCACCCTAGGCGTATCTAATAATGTGTATGCGCTTGTATATATATAATATGTATTGTTCATATGTATATATATATATATATATGCATGTAGGCTACGAGGGGTATACACAGCAGAATGAAATGTAGCTCGTGCACGTATTCATTAGTAGGAACCATTTTACGATTTTATACTCGAGCCTGGGACACGAAATCGCGCTCGCGCAGCTGGCGCTCGTCTCTATCTGTTCACGGACACGTAGTCATCGCCGTTCGATCACGCGAGGCGTGAACACGCAACGGTGTGGCAAGACCGGCCACATCATTCGTCGTCGGGCAAAGAAACCGCAGGAGAAACGAAAGTAGCGCCGTGGACTCGCGAATAAGACGAACGGCGCGGGAGATCGTTGACCAGGACCAGTCATTAACGACACGTTTTAAGAATGCGGAAGGGACTTCGGGTTCACGGCCCCGCGAGTAGTAAAAGAAACGAGGAAAAAGCTCGACGAGATTCTCGCTCCGTCGTGTGCCTCCGTCGCTCCCTTATTCTCCCTTTTCGAAATATCCTACTCGGACTAAGGGCGCGAAGGCACACGCTCGACTAATCGTCTAAGAAGATTCCACCTGGAGGTGATCGCGTGGTCACCTCCGGTTCAATGAGGAGACGTCGATGCAGAAAACATAGGCGTTACAACGTCATGGCAAGCCCTGGATAGAGTCCGAGCTCTATCAATCGAGAAATGCGGTCGAACGAAACTGGGATGGAAGAACGTGAAGAGAAGAAACAATGTGGGTTCTTCGCACTCCGCGCGCCAATTCGTCATCGAGGGGAGCGTAATTTCGAGCAGCTGGCAAGAGACATTTCAGGCAATCCACTTCGTCTGTACATTTCTAACGGACACGTTATTCGTCGATGAAGAGGCGACTAATCCTTTATCCTGCAGACAATCCTGAAAGGCTTTCTACTGGCTGACGAAACGACGCGTCGCTCGATGCTCGTCCCATTCACATCCTTTCCGCTTCTTTCCCTGCGATAAAACGAGTAGATAATTAACAATCGCGATTATCGTCGCGCTCCTAGTGCCACCCTTAATCAATGAGACGCTGGTGCACGTAATCGCGAGCTTCACCACGCACTCGCTCCCTTTCTATGCATTCCCGTGCGTACAGATGCGTTTGCACGTGTTCTTCGAGAATCGACAGAAACCTAGTGTACCGCGCGAGGAGCACGCGTGTCAGCGAAGTGCACGCGTTTTCTAAAAAATACAGGGGCGCTAACCCTAAACGCTACACGTATCCTCTCTACTCGTTATGTAATGCGTGTCTGTGTTCCTTTATGTGTGTGTACGTACGTTCCGTGGTACACTAACTTCTCTATAAATCTAGACAATATATTTTCTTCCTCAACATTCATATATAATAATAATATAATAATAATAATATAATATAATAATAATATCTTCTCGGGCGTCGCGTGCTCGCGACGGGCACCGTTTCTTTTAAACCTTTAGAAAATAAAAAGAATAAACAGTTGCCCTGGCGTCACCTGGCTTCTCGGCTCGCTTCCCTCTTCCTCGACGCGCGAGGAGCGCTTTCGATTCGAGAGGTCCATTAAAACGGCAACGCGATGCCCCTCATCGTCGTCGTCGCGCGACGCAAATCGTGATTAGCCACGGCGATTATTACATCTTTCTCTTTCATCGTCCTTCTTCTATAAATCATCATCCATGAGATTCGTCTTGGTCTGTCCTATCACTTATCGTTTCGTCGCGTTCACTGAGGTAGACAGATGGAATATTAAAACGGGGGGAGGGATTAAGAAACGTGTATACACGCGTATGTAGACGTAGAACAACGAGACTCCGTTTGTTTCCGAGGGTACAGCGAACGAGGAGATTCGTTTCCTCACCGATTGCGTGGCAGGATCGGTCCCGCGCGCGTACTTCGTCTTCCTCCTTCTTCTTTGGACGTCGTGTCTCTCGCAACGCAGCAGAGAGAGAGAGAAAAAAGAAACAGGAGTATGTCTCTACTGAGGTAGTGGATGGATTTGACTGCGAACAAAGACCATGCCCAGATCCCTTCAGACCCAAACACGCCTCTAAAAGCACTTCCTAATCGAGTCACGTGTCGCGAACAGGTCGTCGATTCCCGCGCGAACTCACGGCACCTATTCGGCCTTCACCACTTCCGACTCGTCGTTCTCGCTGAAGTCGTCATCCTCGCCGGCTGACGAGTCGCCTTCGTCCATTAGACTGACGTGCCTGTCCTGCAACATGTCCTGACGGTCCTCGTGCACCACCCCGGGCCCTCGACCCTCGTCCCTGCCGATCATCGGGTAATCCTCGATCCCGCGACCGCCCAGTTTATCCATCGCGCTCATGTGGGCCATCTTCGCGGCGTGAGCAGCCGCCACGGCGGCCGCTTGCTCTGGACTAAGGCCCATCGTCGCCAGGCCGGAGTTCTCAGCGATGAACTGCAGATAGGTGTCCAGGATCGCTGATCCCGTTGCGCTGGTGTTGTGGTGGCTCGGATGAAGATGACCGGGTGGGTGGAGGGTAGCAGTGTTCGGCTCGCGACTGCAGTGCATGGTGTCCATGGACTTGGCCGCGATGGCCGTCGCCGTGGAGTTCTTGTTGCTGCCGCCGCTGTTGTTGCCGCTGACTTTGGTGATCACAGTGTTGTTGTTGGGCGTGGGTGATCCGTACCTGAGGCTCAGCGGCAGCGTCAGGTCCTCCGGATCGTCGCCGCCGCAGATGCTGCTCCCTGCCTCTGATGGGGCTCCTCCTCGCGGTATCTCCAGCCTCATGTCGCCTCTCCTGGGCCCCGTGGGACTGGCGCGGGCCCGCAGCTCCGCGGGGCTCACTTTCACGCCCGCCTTGGCCAGCAGGCGCGAGGCCAGGTCAGGATCGAACGGGCTGGGCATCGGTAGCACCGGCAGATCCTTGGTGCTGATGCCGCGATGCTGCCGGGACATGTGGGAGTGCAGGGAGTTCCTCGATTTGGCCACGGTGCCGCACAACACGCAACGATACCCCGGGCAGATCGTGTGCTTATCTTCCAGGTGGGTGCGCAACGTGTGGGCAGATCGATAGATCTTGCCGCACTTCGGGCAGGGTCGTGGATCTGTGGCGCGCACCCGCGTCATGTCCAAACCGCGTCGAGCGACTGAAAAAAGAAGATAAACAAAAGACTGATGAAGGAGCGCGTCTGAATGACCTGCCTTAGGTTTAATCAGAAAGGAAATCCTTGGGGATCGAGTAACGATAATTGAGAAATCAGAACGGTGGAGAAAGTAAAGATCACGCGGATTTGGGATATGGGTTTAATCAAGTTATAACGATGCTTCTGGTGGTTTTTACAGGGGAGGGAAAAAATAAACGTAAATGTCGTTTCGCTACCTGTTCTTAAACTGATACTGTATAATCAATTACGCGGATGGACAGGAGAGGCTGTCGATAAATTAGTGGTGAATCCATGGAACGAAGATTGATGAGCCACGAGAAATTCTTTGAATACCTTTTATTGTACAAAGCATTACTTAAATAGTATATATATAAGTGTATATATATATACTTCATTTCGTGTGTCGTATGTTTAACCTTACGTACGCTAGTATTCTGCTAAAATAGTGCATATGATGCTCTATACACTGTTCGTGACGCGAGCTGTCAATCGTGAAAGTGATTTCATTTAAGTAACGAGTCAATCGAAGCTATCGAAAATAGAAAACGATCATTCGCGACGTCTCCTTACGCCGACGCTAGAGGTCGCGATCGTCGCGCCGTTGTAGACGTAGGTGGCGCCACTTACGCGACCGACAACTCGTGCACGCGAATATATATATATATATATTTGCATTTATATATTTTTTCTCGTATTCAATCGCAGCGTATCTCTAGTAACTATCGTACACGTGTGTCGAGAACTTAACCTGCCTGGGGAAAGTCCTTTACCTAAAGAATACTGACGAAACACAAGACTGTAGAAAAATAAGGCCAGGCGCTGCTGCTCGAATCGGCTATCGTCATTCTACGCTGGTCGATCGAACGAAACGTTCGATCGCGAGATTACATTTTGCTGTTAATATGTTTCTCTACCCGCGAATGTCTGTGTATGTACGTGTGTATATACCTATATATCATAATATTCGTATTGCATCGTGTTTCTTCGGATAACGATTACGGAAGCATAGCAAAGAGTTTACACTCCGAACGACCATCAAAGGTCCGATCGAAGGTCTTCCAGTTTTCTTTTGCCTGAACCTGTGTGGGTGTGTTGTGTGTCCTTAAATTTGTCTACATCCCGCGCGTACCTAACATCATCTCGAACTCCTTTCTACGGTCTTAGAAACTACGGTTCTTTAACGTAAGGCTGGCTTACTCAGCTTAGAGGAACATTGTTTTCTCTTGTAAGATACGTAACCTAACCGTTATGTCATCATCAACAATCGTAGTCTTATATTCAACGTCATCGATACACGATCTACGGTGTGACTACGCTCGTTTCTTCTTCTCTCAGGCTCTACTAGAAATACTGCATCGTACACTTTTTATACAAAATCAACTCTCTCTCTATATATATATAGATTTACTCTTCATATATATATATAATCTCTCTATATAATATTTATATGTATATATATATATATATATGTGTATGTATATATATATAATATATATATTCCGTCTTCTGTCTTTCTGTAATATAATCTTTCGAATATTTACAAAGTGTGCGCTTCTCAGTGGGGCCATAGGTCTCTGGAGGAGAGGTGGGCATGCTTGTGCGGCATTTCAAGAATAAAGCGCTAAGGACAATTTTCTTTGCATGAAAACCCGCCGCGAAAGTAGTTCTCTATCCTCGTCGTACATACTTACTCCCCGCCTAGCACGTAATTTCGCGACTAACCTTCTGGAAACGTAGGCTCTGGCACGCGAGACCTTTCCGTTGCAAACGCACCCTCCACCATCCAAGAAACGATATACCGAGTCACGTGCAATCGACGCAAAGAGGACAGACAAAAACGGGATGGGAGAAGAAGATGGGGAACCGTTGAGCTTGCCAATCGGTAACGAAATCAAACGACTGGGAGAATCTACTGGTGAATAATGGTAGCCTCCTCCCGCGTGATACGGGCCTCCGAATCACCCATAGGGACAACACCCATGCCGACCATCGCCTCTCTATCAGACGTAGGTCCATCTGAGCGTCTTGATCTGATCCCACTGTACGGGATGCTTCAACCTCATGTGATTCCTCACGCTGTTCGGGTGAGAGAAGGTTTTGGCGCAAGAGGCTACGGGACAGGTGGGCGAGTCGCGGGGATAATGATGCTCCAAGTGAGCCCTCATGGTGCTGATGTCCTGCAGGGTCCTACAACAAAGCGGACACCTGTAACCGTGCTGCTGATGGTGGTCGCGCATCATCTTCTGGTGCCGGAAGTCCGGCTGGCTCCGTTGGTACTTGGTGGTCGTGGCGGGGCTGCCGGTAGTGGCGGCGTTGCTGGCGGGCTGGTCTTGCTCGTCTTCCCGCCGTGCCTGATGATGGTGATGGTGAGGAGGAGGAACGGATGGTGGATGATGATGACGATGCCGATGATGTTGCTGGTGATGGCTGTGGTGGTGGTGGTAAGCCGCGCCCTCTGCCTCATCGAGCCCGTGATCTGCAACCACCACCACACCAACGTTACCACCAGCCACCACCACCATAAACCCAACCCAAACCCCCTAATAAAAACAGAGTACCCAAGCTGTTCGGTGCGTGGACGTGTGCACGTGTACGTGTGTGTTGCTCGTGTGACTCCCACCCATTCCCCCCGCCCCTGAGTTCATGCGGAATATCTACGGAGGGGAGGTTACATCCCGCAAATGGTTGCTGGTTACCGGTATCTGGCGGATCGCTAATTGCTCTCTCGCTCTACGCTCGATATCGCGCGCAATTGGCAGACAGGACTGTACGGAATCCGCGCAATCATCGCGTAAATCGAATACTGAAGCGGGATACTCGAACGTGTCGGGGGGGAGGGAGAGGGGGGGGGGGGGCTTGAATCTCACGTGCCAGATTGTATTGCGAAAGCGTCTGCTCCTGTCGGGATTGAACACGATCCCCGACAGTCTGCGGTTAAACCAGACTCCTATACGGCCCTAAGGTGGTGGAGGTTCGCAAAATTACCCATCGTAAGCGACCGATTCCCGATAACGTTCGTGGCATGCGTTCGAACACGGATGCGGGCCCCGCGACTGCATCCTCATCGCATGTATACTTCTACTTCGTCTCGTGACAGTGGAACACTAAATGCGCGCCTCGCCTCCGTATACCCCGAACCACGAAGGTTCCTCGAATCACCAACGATTCTCAAGCGAACGACCGGTCAGTGGGTTCGCCTGCCATCGTTTCGAATCTACGGGCAATGTCTCGCGATTAAGGCAACCTCGAAGATACAGCCCAGCCGTTCCTCGATCTCCGCGCGGTACCGTTTCAACTGTGTCCCATCGACGTGGTCTAAAAACGAATCAGGGCGCAACCCAGATACCCGGTGTTCCCCTTTGGCTAAAGTAACAGCACCGATAATTCCGGAGGAGAAAATAGGCGCGGATGGATCTCCGCCGGTGATGCGGCAGCTGAGCGTCAGAATCGGTAAGGATCCGGAGCTGGAACTACGGGGTGGTGTTCGAGGGATATTAACGGCCGCGCTGTATCGACGAACGTCGAGCAACGACCCCCAACTTCATCTGGTCGCGAAACGCTTTTTGTGGGCGCTGTTGAGCGACAACGCGACGGCAGACGAGGAGGACCGTACTCATGGCAACGAGGAGGACGAGGAGGGCGACTGGTGCTGCTGATTGGGATTGTTCAGGGTCGGCCGCTGGTGTATCCCGTGCGCCTGAAGCTGATGATTGATCAGGTAATGCTTGGTCTTGCAGCGTTTCCCGCACACGTTGCACTGCGGCCACGTCTCCGGGGGCGGCCAATTCGAGTGGACATTTTTCACGTGTTGCCGAAGGTTGCTCGGCGACGAGTAGCTTCTGCCGCAGTAACGGCAGAGAGGCCTAGCATCGTCGTGGCGCAGTGCCGTGTAGAGTCTCGCGAAATTCTCCACGGCTTGCGTAGTTGTTTCACTGGCGGCCGCGGCCACCGCCGCCATCGCGGCTTCCTCCCTCTTCGGCATCACCGATCCTACAACCAGGACGTGCCCGTCAGTTGATTCTGTCGTCTTTCCTCTCTCTCTCTTTCTCTCTCATTACTCTCGCCTATCTCTCCCTTTCTCTCTTCCCCTCTCGCTCTCTCTTTTTCTCTCACCCCCGCCCACGCCAACCCCCCTTCTAACGCTCGTTCGTCCTTTTTCTAGCTCGCAGCTCTACATTTGCTCACCTCTTTCTCTCTTCTCTACGCACACAATCAGTCACAGGCAGCCTTTCTTTCTCTCGCACGCACACCGTGCTCCGGGCCATTCTTCACTGACACACCAGACACACACTCACGCGAGAGCAAGTGGTAACGCGTGGCCACTCACACGTGCACTTTTCCTGGTTTCCTACTCTCTCTCTCTCTCTCCCTCTCTCTCTCTCTCTCTCTCTTTCTCTCCCTCTCTCCTAGCTCACACTTTCGATCGTTCCGCACCCTCGGGCACATACTATCGTACCCGGTCGATCTGTCTTTCGTCTCGTTCACACACAAACGCACACACACACACGGTGGTCATGCTCACACACTCTCATACCTGTGCACACCGTACACAAGCACGCAGGCTACTCTCGTACTCTCAGGGCATGCCCGGTTGTAGGATGTTTTGGTGTGTTGTTGTTGATGTTGCAGGTATGCTCGTCAGCGTTTCTCTCGTTATCGTGAAAACGCAATTGAAGCGTGGCGATACGCATCGATAGCGTCGGAGGCTAGATCCATCCGTTCCCCCAAAAGAAATATCACGAGTGTACAGTGAAAGACCCGAAGCTCGAGGCGAGCGATTGTCGTCGCACCGAGCAGTCGCGTCGTGGTTGTTCGTCAATCTGTCGTTTATCCATCGCGATCGTTCCTGGCCACCCTGCTCGTCTTTCAGACGGTTGTTCCTACGGCTCGAGCCAGTGACACCGATCGGGAACGGTCACCGGAGGTGCCATTATGCGCCTTCGTCAACTTGGGCCACGACAGGTAGGAAGAGAAACGGCGAACCACCCCGACGAGCATCGTCGCCACCTTCGTCCTCGTGCATTTCAGGCTCTCGATGAGAGAGCGCGAGAGAAAGAGAGAGAGAGAGAGAGAGAGAGAAAAAGAGAAGTACAGACAGAGAAACAAAGACAGACAGAGAGAGAAAGAGATCGAGATAAAAGGGTGTTCCCGATGTAAGATAGAGATAAATGAAGAAGACGGAAGACAGGGTGGAGTTGGGAGAAAAGGTCGAGAGAGATACGGATAGAAAGAGAAAGACTGTGAGCGAACTACGTAAGAACCCTCGTATTGATCCACCCTCTACGCCTCGTTACGACTATCTTTCCTACGAATCTCTAAGCAAAAGGCCTCTCCCACTTTCGTGCACGTCTCATTACGTAAAAGGGGAAGGATGTGCAGGCACAGCGTGACAGGTATCCGCCTTGGAAATCGTCTTCCACCGCCGTGCCTCCCCTCTAATCCCCCTCTAATCGCCATGAGCCGTGGATTTTATTTTGGAAACGTACGGGGATGATCACGCCACCCGATTCAACCCCCGAACCCGATCGAATCGCATTCCCGCCAAGCAGCGTTTAACCCTTTGCACCCCGAGCACGCCACCCATGCACGTGAACGCTTCAATCAACTCCCTCGTTATTTATCTACACGTAGTTTACGTCCCTCGCACAAATTTTTAGTAAATCTTCCACATTTAAGTCTCTCACGTTCCACCTTCCTGGAAGTAGTTTCCTATCTTAAAACCTTGCGTTTGATACGCATAATTCTCCCCTAATCCGATCGATCGACTCGGGAATAATTCGGAGCGCGAAGGGTTAATTTACGGCTGGTAGGAAGTGCCCGCTCGTCGTTCCTCCGCGTGACTCTCCGATCGCCGACCGAGGATTAATTTTTGCCCGGTGTACAGGGCGAGATATACAGCTAAAGAACGTTCGCGCGGGATGCCCGCATCGGCGTGATTTACAGCGTAAGCGCGAACCGATTTATTAGAATTACACGAACGGTACACGAAACCCGCGAACGGAGGACCTGCGTTCAGCGATGATTTATGCATCAGCTCGGTCGGCGCCGGAATCCGCGAGGAATTAAGGTCGCGCCGCGAGCCTCCGATCCTTCCCGGGTCTCGCCGTCTTTAGCCTGTTACCGGCCATGAAAGTAAACCCACGAGTGACTAATAAAGCGACACCTGCGCACACCCAGCGGCCGTAAAAACGTTTCCAAGCCGCGAAACGGCCGCGCGGTGTCTGCGGCGAATTTTATCGCGAACCATAAACTGCCCTCTTATCGCGGAGTGGCTCGAAAGGCGGAGACGTCTCGACGAGGCGCATCCTTTGCCTTTTAAAAACGGAAGAAATTTCGTGCCAGGGGCCGGGAGGAGTATTGCCGGGGCGTACGCGAGGAAGTGGAATACCTCGGGAGGAAACTTTTTCCCACCCCCGTCGGATGGAATCACGTAAGACAGTCGGGTGAGTAATTGCACCCAGCCAGTTCGATCGATCAGGGTGGGAAGTGTACGTGCGCGCTTGATTACAACGAGCCTCCGAGCCGATCGGTCGGAAGAGAATGATAGAAGACTGGTGATGGGGGTGGAACGTCCAGCGGGGGAGAAGATATCCTAGGCAGGGGTAGGAATGGCGGTCGTGTGGCAGGAAGACCATGAGAATGGAGAATGTGGACGTGGAAGAGACGACCGATTACAGGAGATTCCTAATAAGAGATATGCAACTTTAGGGGAGTGGTCTACGAAAAATTGCAGATGAACCAGTTTTTAGGTAACTTTTTAACAGCAAAGATTGTTCGAATCTTCCAAAGTTTTACAGAATCCTCAATACCACTCCCTCCGATATGCATCCCCTACTGTGCTAACTAATTTCTTTGTGTTGGAGACAAAGTTTGGGTCCCTGGAGGTTCACACGAAGACCTGGGGGATGAAATAGCGAGGGTGTGCAAATGGTATTACGATGGATGGTCGTTCATAGTGGCCTTGAGGCACTGATTTCGATCCAACTGTAGAACTACAACGACTATACAACACCCAATGCTGGACACATCGTGTCAGTGACACCCTCCGCATCGAACCTCCTAAACACTCCACAGTCGATCAACAAAAGAACAGTCGAGAGGCTGAACCACGAAGGAAGAAAGTGAAAGCTACGTGAAATTACACGAGGTAATGGCGTGACCGTAGAAGAATCTTGAAAAATAATAACGTGTCAGGAGCCAGACTGGCAGAAGAGCAGAGGACAATGTTCCACTTTGAAACAGAGCCAGTTTCGGGGAATTGAAAAGCGAGAGAGGCTCGGGCGAGTGTCCGAGCAGGAGTGCCCGAAGAAATGGCGAAGGGGGTGGGTGGGGGGGATGAAATACGAAATGACAGAGTTATGAAGTGAATGCAGAAAATGGAACGAAGGTAGACAGGGGCGAGCAGGAAAGGAAGGAATGCTGTTGACGAGGAAGGAGATTCAGTAGCGAGGCTGGGATGATTGCGCCAGTCCATTAGCGGCGCGGCTCCGACGAATTGCGCTGCATTAACGAGGGACCTGCTTCTCGAGAAGCAGCCGGGGCACGGTGATTGGCTGAAGGGAAGCCGAAGATCGATGTCTTCGGGTTTCCGGGGAAAGTTCTTCGGCGTCTGCCGCCTCTTACGCAATGAAATATCCCCGCGAACGAGAAAGAGAGGATACATCGACGGAGACCCGCAATTTCTATTTCCACGGACGGTCTCGAAATGAGAAACGACCGCGTCTAAGTCGAGCTTTCTGGCGTGGATCGAGAGGCAGGATCCTTTCAATCGCGCCAGCCGCCGTCTCCTCTCTAGGGAGCCAATCAGGGGGAGGAAGATCACCGCAACTTCCCTTCCCTGAGTGAGTACAGGTTGTTTCAAAGAAGCCCCGGAATCTTGGAGCACGAGTTCTATGTATGTCAGATTAGCACAGAGAATTTGTAGCGTATATTTTAAACTTATTCTCCTGATTATTCCTACACAGATCTCGTGCCTAAAGTTTCGACCAATGTTCTTGAAGCACTCTGTACGGAGGCACGACGAGAGCACTTTATTCCCATCGATCTTTTCCAAGCGAACCAAGAGGATTCGTGTGCCTGAAACTGAGACCCCTCGTTTCCAGCTACTTTCGTGTTCTTTTGAAACGAGCAATTTTTAAACGATCGATAACGCCGCTCTTTATCTACCGCTGCCCCCTCGAGCCTCCGGCGGGTATTCCCGTCGGAAGGAACACCTGGTTTCCGGTACAGGCTTTCTTAACGATCGGTTACATCGAACGCGCGCTTGGCACGGCTTAGCTTTATGACAGGCCGCTTGATGTATGGGGGTCGACGGAGGGTAGGGGTGGCTCGAGCAGGGAGAAAAGTTTAATTTAGGTAGCCCGCGTTGTTGCCTACGAACTCGTGGCCCTCGCGCACATCCACGTCCTCGTTGCCCCCCGGCACACCGACGCAGGGGCAAGTTTTTACGAGCTCCTCGCGAAGCTCGCGCCGCCGACGGGGGGTGGAAATGGGGAGGAGAGCGTGGCGGGCAGCACCGCGACGGTGACAAATAACTTTGGTCCTTTTGCTCGTCTGCTTGTCCTGCGCCGGCTGAATCCACCAACATGAACGTAATTTCTCTATCCAGGGCGCAGCATGTGCTCTGTCGTCGCGTTTTTAATTAACACCCCCGCACGAGCTACCATTATCCGTTGTATCTGCGGATCCGAGAAGAAACGTCCCCGACTCGGACAACCCGCAACTTTCCCAGAGGACTGGCGCAGCCTGTCGATCACGATCAGTCGCAGAGAAGCCTGTCTCTTTCCGTAAATTGAAAAACCCTGTCGCGTGTGACGCGTGACACGCGCGCGTTAAGCCGCGGACACGGCTGTCTAAGGCACATTAGGGAAAAACTAAGGGGCTTTCGATCGACTTTGGACAGCGTGGATGGCATGGGGGTTGGGAGGCGGCTGTTTGGCCGATCGGGGGAGCCCCCGAAGAAGCTAAGGGTGGTCTGGTCGGTGACGCCGTCAGCGGGGGTGGCGGCGGTTGAGTGTGGCGAGGGTGGGTGCCGGGGGCAAGTGAGGGCAGATCAATGCGGACATGTGCGGGAAATTGCACAGGGATCGATCCCAGGACCCTCGGGGGGGAAACGGGGCCTCCCTCTCCCTTTCTTTCTCTCTTTCCCTTTGCCCACTCTCCTCTGTTCTCTCACCTCAGCCCCTCCCCTCGCTGCCCCCCTAACCGTCTCTCTCTCGTCTTCTCACTCGTCCTTCCACCAACCCCCGTGAAATGTCCGATGGCTTTTGCGCGTCGCTCGCCGAGGCTCGCTTTTACTCGCGTCTTTTAGGGGACATTTGTTGCGTCGCTGTGGGAAATCCTCGGTGGAACCTTTCAATCAAACAGATCTCCACCGCGGCACGCGAATATCGGTTATTTAATAACTCGGAGAATCACCTTGATTAAGAACGGCGTATACTTTTGCACGGAAAGCCGAATGCACCGGCCATGGGCGAGACAGAGAAGACACTGCGAGCAGAGGATGGCACGCTGAATGAAGGGAAGCGCTATGTGCATAAAATATGCCCATCCAAGCGGCGGATTGTAGAAAATCGATGGGCGTAATCGCAGTCGGTCGCGTGGAATGCAGAAAGTGAAAGCCAGGAGGAATTGCAGCGAAATCGATAGAATGTACGAACATTGAACACGAAAAAGAGAAGAAAACATTAAAGTGGAGCATGATTCTGTTTACTCGTCACTGAGACATCCTAACGTGAAGCCTTTCTCTTACAAGGCGAAGATGAGTTTAAAAAATCATTCCCAGCGTGAAACAAAGCGCAGACTGCAACGGCGTCGCTGCAGGCGTGTCAGAACGATTGGAAGTGAATTTCTTCGGCGCGTTAAAAAAAAAAACTGGGCAAAGATCGACCGCGCGCAAACGTCCAGTGGCTCGGAGGAGCCCTCCCACGAGGAATTCCAAGGAAAACGGGCATACTGCATTCACGGAAGAACTAGGGGGTTGGGTAGCAATACGGGCAAGCGACGAGTAAGGGAAAAGGACGGTCCACCTTCCCTAAAATAGATGAGAAGCTGTTGCGGAGGAAAATGGAAGGACCTTGGATCCTCTCGGGTCCATGCAGCGTCGAGAATCCGTGACAATGCCCACGGCAAACATCTAACGGGATCTTCATGAAAAATACAAGCGAAAGGCGAGGGAAAACCCCCTGTCGAAAAAAAAGGTCCGAGGGAAAACAGACCGCTGGGGACAAAGAGCACTTCGAGGCAAATATCCCGCCGGAATGAAATATCTATTCTCACCAATTCCCACCTCCGTCACCCCTCCACCAGCCTATTTTAATTTGGGACCGCATTTTAATTTCAAATGCGTCCCATTCGACTGGGCACACGGTTCGAAAATTGCAGCCGCGCGAGGATTTTTAATAAAAGCGCCCGTCCCCCCGCATCCGCGTTTAATTCAGAAAACTACAACGGGAACGAGCATTTAGTGGGCGGCAATAACGAAACTCTGTAATCCCTCGCGTCCCTCTCTCTAATCCCTCTGGCGAACGTGAGAACCGAAAATAACCCGCCGTACCAAAACTCGGGCGCCCGGATAGGAAGGCTAAAAGCTTTCCAGCAGACAACGCGCCCTGGGATGGCGAGGGAGGGAAAAAAAGCGATAGAAACCAGAGGAGGAGCTGGGTAGAGAGAGAATAGTGAGGCACAGCTGAAACCTCGAAGCAACTTGTCCATTTCCTGATACCGGCCACTCGCTGGAATTCAATCAAAGTTGCAAAGCTTTCGGCCGAGGAACTCGCCGCTGTTCCTCGCCTAGTGCTACCCCCGAGCTTACCGCTAAGTAAACAACGAGCCCCGGGGATGGAGGACCGCGGAGAGACTCGCGGCACGATAACAACGACGAAGAAAACGCGAGCGGACGTTTCCTGGTACTTGTTTGTACTCTGGACGGGAATTGGGTGGATGAGGTGGCGGCTGGAACAGTTTGCAGAGAGAAAATTACTGGCAAGAAGGAAGAAACTGACGCGACTGGAGCAGAGGAGGGGGGCTGGAACGGTGCGCCACGGGAAAATCAATGTGGTCAGAGCAGATATAGGGAGGACGGAGGCGATGGGAAGAGAGACGGATAGGACCTGAAGACCAGGGGGGATCCTTTATGTCGGGTCACGTCTTTAATATACCTCGCGTGGGCGGCGGTGGCTGCGGCGGCTTAATCAATCTTGCTGGTAAAGTGTGCTGCACCACCCCCGCCCCTGGTCCCCGGTGCAACCGTGAAACCCAATCTCGTTCTATCGTGGCCCGACGTTCGACGCGGAACAATCGATACGCTCGAGGCGAGACGAGCATTCACGGATGCCTGTGCACGGATGATACGCCAGGGGGGAGCGGGGGCCCCCGAGACGTGTTCGCGGCGGTGTCTCGCCAAAGGGGGATGAAAAACGTCGATGGTAATGTAATTTAATTAAGGCGGTCCCGCGTGGAGGATTGAGTTTCTTTAATTAACTTGGACGACGATCGGAAAGGGATGCTGCGCCGCCGTATGCTTTGGTTTTGTTACGAAACCGCCTCGCGGGACCAACTTCGCCGTGCGCGTGTCGTTTCGTTTCGCGCGAGCGGGATCGATGGAACGGGAATAAAACGAACGTCCGTGAGAGCAATATGGAGCGAGCGCGGGCGGAATACTGAGTCTTGGGCCATGTGACACATGGGGGAGCTCCAGGCGAGCTCGATTCGTCATTTTCCTCGATGCCGCGGGCCAAACTTTCGTAATTTCGTGGCCACGCGGCGGGGTGGTTGTCTGCGGCGGGTAACTCGTAAAAGATGTAACTTGGCCAGCGTTGGACGTTTGTAACTCGTCGTTCCATTCTTGTCATTGCTCCTCGCGGTGATGGTTAGACGAGTCGTTGTGAGACAGTAACAGCTGTCGCGGGATAATTGATCTCGCTAGGCGATGTTTTATGAAACAATACGATGGGAGAGTGGAGGACAGTTTTCTCATACGGAGCTGAGGTTTCGAGAAGATTGAACTTGTGTGGAGTGTGTACGTGCTGCGGTCGTGTTGAGGATCGATTTCCTCGAAGAGGGAAGCTCGTGCTAACAAATGACATTCTATGTTTTCGATACATCTTTTCACGTAGAATAACCTCCCCTCGGTTTACATATTCCTCCGCCCACTTTTTCCTATGAAAATATCGTCGGGAGACAGAAATAGACAGCTCCGCACAGCAGTCGAACGATTTAACGTCGGGGACGGGAGACTAATGCGATGGTTTCCAAAAGGGAATTGCAATTGTCATTTGTCCGAACGACGCAATATACGATGAACCGACCTTCGGCTCGGCCAACCCTCCCTTTCCCTCGCGCGCAGCCAACACGTGGCTTCCGCGAGGGTAAGGACGAGGGATAAGGGGATTCCAAGACATTAAGGAGGCAAGAAACCAAAGAGATAGTGGATTCGGGGATGAGGTGGACGACGAGAGGAAAAAATCGCGCAGACAAAAAGTACGAATCGAAGGGCGAGGTAGGAAAAACATTTGAACTCGACGCTGTGCGTTTATCCCGTTGGTCTGCTTATCGCGCAAAATCCCATTTTTATTCCACCACTAGCCCGCCCCATGCCCCAGCAGCCATTTTTCTCTCGGGCAGCCCTAAACCTCCAATGTATCGTCGCCACCAAAGTGAGCCACAATACTCCATATCCCATCTCATTTCCTGTTCCTCTTTCTCTTTGCCTCTATTACTTCCCAAGGCATGCCCCATTTTCTGGGGACATTCGACTGTGCTCTTCAATATCTTCAAATATTTGATAGAAAAGAGTGGGATAGAGAACTCGAAGAATGAGAACGGAGGGAGGAGCATACAGAAGAAATACAGGGCACAAGAAGTTATTTCCAGAGAAGTTTCCTAGACTACGTGACTGTATTTCATGTATAAGCTGAGAAGCACCAAAGATGTTTGACCCTCTGCGAAGCAACGCTCGAGCAATCGTGTGTACCCTCCTTTAGGATTCTTCAAGACCCGTCTCTCCCCAAGTTCGACCCCTTATATGTCGAAGGATATCGCGCACGCGGCGGAACTCTGGCCAAAGACACACGCCCTTATCGAGGGAACTCGTCAGGCTGATAAGAATCTAGCCAGAACCGAAACGAATGGCGCGGCTATCCCGATCGAATCCGAGTGATAGATGACCCTAATCTGCAGGGAGGACTGAATCGAGAGTCGATTTCGACGCTGGGATTGCGAGGCTGATGACGGGCGATAAAGTCACGTGCAATAAAAGAGGGTCGCGTATAATTCCCTTTCGGCGATTAAAATTTAGAATTCCCGGGGTTAAGTGTAACTGGAAACTGGTCCTCGTTGCCTGCCAGCAAACTTACCCGAGAAACCATTCCTGTTCTATGAGCATGTCCCGAAACTATGAAGTTTCATCTTGAAACTTCGTTTCCATCTTTGAACAGCGCTTCCAGAGAAACGGCCCCGCCACGGACCGCTGGTCCGGAAACCTAGCAATTTTCTCGGGCTCCAGCGTCGCCGAGAAAGAACGCGACAGCCCGCGGGCAGAAGTTCTGGAAAACTTTCGAGACTTCCCCTCGAACGGCTCTCTCCTGTGCCTAAAATCTCGAGCACACTTGCTTTCTGCGATCCTAGACGTCCCCTGAATCTAATTCCCCCCAAAAAACTTGAACAAGCAATTCCAAAAATAATGGTCCCTCTAGCGAGGTAAAAGGCGGTACTCAAGTAATCGTGGCTAACGCCAAGGAAGATGGGTCATGAGATGATTACAGACGATTACGATTAAGTGACTGCCTACTCGAGCCTCGCCCTTTTTCCCCAAGAATATGTAGTCGCGTTTTTAGGTCACACTGCTACTTTGAAAAGCCAAGGAAAGTGAACCTGTTTCATCATTCTCGGGCGGAAAGCCGAGTGTTTCTCGCGAGTGCTTTTAGCGCCAGACTCCTAGCTTTCAAGGGGAGGCGGAGGAGGGATGACGGGGTTTCACGCGGATGCCACAGGGCGAGGAGAACACGAGCCAACCACGAGCGGTTGAATGGCAGGGATTGCTGGGCTGAAGGTAAAAACGAAGAAGGCAGAAGGAACGGTGGAGCAAAAACGTTGGGGGTGTGGGCGACGGGAGAAGGGTTAGGCGTCCGGGGGGCTGGAGGGTGGCGGGAACAAATGCGAGTCTCCACCTCCATTTACGTCGGAAGTACGAGCGTCAGGGTTGGGTAGCACGGAAGACAGGAGATGGAAGAGATTCGTGGAAATACCGTGGAATTGGATAAGCCGGCAGGGTTTGTTTTGCC
This sequence comes from Andrena minutula, assembly GCA_929113495.1. NCBI lineage: Eukaryota > Metazoa > Arthropoda > Insecta > Hymenoptera > Andrenidae > Andrena > Andrena minutula. The sequence continues at coordinate 25,777,561 of OV815994.1, read as the reverse complement.
AGGGGTTCGCAATGAGGGTGATAGGCCCGATCGTGAGCTAGCACATCGCGTGGTCGATGCTCGTAGGGGCGAGTATCGCGTGTCTCGGGCAACTTTCTGCTCTTCACCCTCGAAAGACGGCGATATCTGTCGATTCAAGGCAGACACTCTCCCCCCGACCATTAACGGCGGATGGTTCGACGTATGGATGTGTAGAAACTAATTCTTCCAGCTACGTAGGATCTATTTTAGATGAGAATGTTCTGGGTAATTTGAACGATAAATTGTGAAGGCTTATTGTCACTGTAAGACTAGAGGAGGGATGAAGAAATCGGTTGTTGAATTTTAGAGATGAATGCTGCAACCCCCGTGTGGTGTGATCTAATCGTGACGTTTACCGGCGACGGTTTATCTTATACCCAGTCTTGAAAATTATATTTTATTCTACTATCACTTCCCACTGACGTCTGCAGTTGACTGAATCAGTCCTCAAACAGCATGCAGTAGTTTATTGCTTTGGAGAGAAACCTTGATAGGGTCTTATTGGTACTATTATTGCCAATATCTTATGCTCTAATTAATAAAGTCTAATCTCCCTCTCTATATATAGAAATCGCCACCCTTATCTACATCACTTTCAACCCCTCCATCTCTAGTATACCAAACATACTTTCCACAGCACCAGGAATGCAGAGAAATGGCACAAAAATGCCTATAATAGTACTAAAGACGTAGAACGAACATCCGAGCACCCATGGGTTAAGCGACACACACAAGTGGGAGCCCAAGTCCCACGATAAGATGGCACAGAACTATCGTTTGCGAGGGGGTGGTTGCACGCCCTCGTCAAACTCCATCCACGAGACGAGTCGAATGGTACGGAGTACGTGGAGAACGAACGAAACGAGGGTGAGGAGGCGGAGGGTGGAAGAGTAAGGTGAAGTTAGAGAGGAAGGAGCGGGAGGCACTAGGTGCTGTTTGTTGAATCCTCGAGATCAATACAACCCGCTCTATCTCTTTCTGCCTCGTAATTCCGTGAGCCTAAATGTGCGCGGGCACTCGTCGCGTACGTGTGTGGGTTGCGTTGCCGCACACGTTGCACGGAAACGTGAACGCGTCAAGACGGAAAAGCGACAGAGCAAATGGGACACGCTGCGTTTCTAGCCCACCCCCGTTTCAAGCCAGCGCGTCAATACTTTAAAAGCAGCCCGGGAGGGCACGTTCCAAGTCAAACATTCCCTGAAATAAAGTCGCGCCCCAAATCGTAGATTCAGCTCGATCCCCGCACGGTCGAAAATAATTCACCCCCATTCTGGGTGTGCATCGACGAATTTCGGCCCCGAAGCAATTGCGCCCCCGCTTCGCTCTCCGCGAGACTTCTGCCCAAGGTGGAAGGAATTATCGTGAAAGGGGAATCGGATTGAAATTTACCTCCATTAGTACTCGAGCTCTTTCTTCGCGATCCTCTATTCATCGGTCTCCACCGAAAAAAGGAATGGTACAAAAGGGGCGGGTGAATAACGGCCTTATCGTCGTCCCTGCTGTGAATGACTTTCTTTCGATGGAACGAGGCCGACGCATCCTTCTTTCACCGATTGTGCCATTTATACCGATAAGAATTCCGCGAGGAGAATTTCGAGGAGAATCTCAAGAATGCCTCTCTCTAGTCCAATCGGGGAGGCTTACTTATCGCAGCCCCGAAGGATTGGCTGCGCACTGCGGTACAATACGTAAATGGGTCGGCCAATCCTCGTGTATCAGCACCCTCTTTCGCCTCCTCTTGCCTATCGCCACCTCCACCCTTTTATCCTAACTATCCGGCGCAAAGAAATGGTAAAATGATATCTATCGAACGTTTAGGCGGGACACGCGAACGCTGCCTAACTCCCCTATACAATTTCACATCGTATGTACATACAACCACCACGAAGATTATTGCGAGGACTTCGTTCATTGCTGTCGACCAGCCGCAGCTATTTCTCGGGTCTGGACAGGGTCGAGCGTGGACGCAGATTCGCCAGCATCCACTTTAAACGACCCCATTGGTCACCCCCGATCGTTCTCGAGGGAAAGCACGATCCTTTGATCGATCAACGATACACAGGGCGCGCGTTCCAGTCACTGTTTATCCTCGGACCATCGGTCCGGCGCCGAGTATTGCTGCTGCGACTGCTGGCTGGTGGAAAGTTGCGACGGCACCGGTTGCCCCTGGCCGTGCGACTGTATCTGATACAACGGGTAACTTTTCCGCTTCCGAATGCCGTGCATAGATAGCAGGTGTATCTGGAGGTATTGCTTCGTTTTGAACTGCTTGCTGCACACGTGGCAGGACACGTACTCCGTCTGAACGGTGTGCACGTTCACGATGTGCTGCTTTAGGTTGGAATTGTTCGAGTAGATTTTCCCGCATTCCGGGCACTTCGGCTTGCCGGTGAGGTTCCCGGTGTCCGTTTGGTGGAGCGGCTGGGGGTGAAAGCGACGGTGCGTCTGCTGGTGGAGCAGCGCCATGCTCTCGATTTTCTCCTTCGCGCACGACTGCAGCATCAGGTTCAGCTCGCCTTTCGACGGGACCGTTTGCTGCTGCTGCAAGCTCTGCAGATTGTTCTGGAGCTTTTGGTGCATGATCGTGAGCTGCTCGGTATTCAGGCTGTTGAGGGAGTTGAGGGAGTTCAAGGCATTGATGGCGTGTTGCTGCGACGGTTGGCTGGTGGCGTGTAGGTGGTGGTGATGATGATGCTGCTGGAGGAGAGACGAGAGATCCTGCCCTTTCGAGTTGTGAGCACCGCTCTGGTAGGTTCCGGACCCGGCGTGGTCGTTCCTCGTGGAGGACGTGCCCGGCAACCAACCGGAACTCGAGCTTGAGCCGTCTCCCCCAGAGGGCTGCCATCGCCCTGGAACCACCAGCCAATGTCAGTCCTCAGCCAACCTCGTACGATCCCTTAAACACTAATCAATATTCTTTTCCTCCCACAGCCCCTCGTTTTTTTTTTATTTTCATTTCGATCTCATCTGGGTTCTCTTTACCCCGAGCAAACGCTGTTACCCTCCCCCGATTTGCGTGTCCTCCCCCGGATTCTATCGTCGAATCGTCGACTGATTTAGATTGTATTCGATTTCTCGTGCGAAGGAGACACTTCTACATCGAGAGTTCGGGTAATTTTGCCTTTCACCGTGTTTACGCCTGTAACACGTGTCTCTGTCCATCTTCAGTGCCGGTTCCACGCACCTCCACCCTCTCGTCTTTTCACGAACAACTTTAAACGATTGCTCGTGTTCGTGCCTCGTCGATTCGTTAGCCATAGCAAGGTTCGAAGGTCGGTTAAGAATTCGAGTAAAGAGTCAAGCTTTTTGCATGGCAAACCTAACAACGTTCTAGCCGACTGCAGCCTTTTTCTCAGAAGGGAATCGATATTTTGGCGAACGAACCCGAAGAGCCGTCGGAGGCGCGGCTCCGCGACACGTTGCTCACCATGTTTCCTTTCAGGGGGTGGGGGGGTTATAGTTGGGCAAGGGGGATGCAGGGTTGTGAGAGGTACGAGAGTTCCATGCATTCAACGCAACAACGAGAGACCAGAGTCTTGAGGGAACGACGGGAGGATACTAGTTCTGGGCTACGAAATCGTATAATAAACAGTGAAATTGAATCGTTGCTCTGATCACTTACCGTAGTTCGGATCCTGATTCGCCGCGTGGATCCCGGATGGCCCTGGTATCAGTCCTGCAATCACCATCAACAACCACGATCATTACATCTGCCTTATACAATAGACAAGTTTGCAAAAGACTCTAAAGAAGTGGATGAATTTCGGACGAAAAGAGTGGACGGAAATAAATCTGAAGAAGCAGGGGCCATTAAAGACTCCTAAATAAAAACTGGGCCATTACCTGGTATCCCCAATAGCGCCGCAGGAAACGAGTTACGGTGATGTTCCATAGAGTCATTCAAGAGGTCGCTCGGCTCGGTCTTCACAGAGTTCAAGATGCTGTCATTGTTCGACATGTCCTCCTCGTTGTCCGACATGGAATTCGAGTCCTCGCCAGTGGACTGCGCCTACGATCAACAATAACTCTTCCTCTTCCACCGAGACGCGACAAAGACTGCTGAATCAACGGATCTTGGCCCTACCTGCACGTTATTTGTGGGTGTCGTGTGTATCGTGGGTCCTCCCTCCAGAGCTTGGCTCAACAGTGACTCCGGAAGATCCGACTTCGGCTCCACGTGATTGCCAAGGGGTGGGCTGTTGCTCCTAGGTCTCTTCTCCGGTGGTGGGCTCAGGCCACTCTCGTTTAAGTCTCCTCTGCCGTTGTCTTGCCAGGGATTGCGCGGTGTCGCCTGTCGAACGCAAAACCATCGAATAGTTTCATTCATCTATCACGACGTGCGAGCCACAGGAGATCGCTCTTTGATTCGTTTAGGTAACTCTAAAACATACACTCACCGGTGCGCTACCGTTGTAACCGCCGGACGACGAAGGTGGTGGGATCTTGGCGGTGGCGGCACCACTGTTGACGTCAGCTAGCCCTCGGACCTGGAGCATCTGCGCCGTCTTGAGGAACGCGGCCAACTGCTCCTGACCCACGTGCACCTCGCCGTGGTACATGAAGCGCAGCAAGGACTCCATGTCCGACGACGCGACGTCCCTGAGGATCACGATCGGGTGCTGGCATGGGTTGGCCTGGAACGAGAAAAAGCAAGGGCACCGGTGATTCAGGGAAAACGTCAGACGATCCACGGGGCGGGGTAAATTAATTGTAGATTGCGCTGTCCAGCGTTGATTATGATCGATGCCTACCGGACGAATCTCGTTCATGTAAATCAGTTAATCCTATTTATCAGGCAGCGGGGACCAGCGGGCCCCCGGTCCAATTGATTTACAACGACGATTTACAACCTGGACACGTATAACGAGCGACATTTAATCCACGTCGTCGATATCTTTTGCCCCGCGTTTAACGACTCACGGGGGCGCGCAAGCTAGCCCCCCGGTTCCTTTCCTTTTTCTCCGATGCCCTGACGAGCCTACAAATTGACTACTCGTATAACGGCCTGCCTATAAACGGGAACGATCATCTCCCGATGGAAGATGGAAATTTATATGGACGACGGTCTATACGCCGGGGCGCACTTACACGTTAGAGGCGTTCACCGCGATGTATGTCCTAGCAATATACGGAGTGCTGCCCGCCATTATCGGCGCCGATATTAATTATAATTAATGACCGCCGGCGCGCGGGGGGCTTCCGTAACGCCATCACGGTTATTTCGAGGCGAGGCGAGAGTTGTCGTATAATACACGCGGCAGTTCGTGAACGAGCCCGCGAGAGCACGCGTGGAACGCGCGAGGCGTGCACCGACCCGGGATCTCAACGAAAACCGAGTCGCTCGTTCGTTCGATTATCGATGCATTCCGAATCGGCGATACGGTAAGGCGCACTGGGAATGGTGCGCGGGAATATTTGTTATTGTCGACCGCTATCGGCTTACGGGGCACTTATAATCGTTGCAGGTTTTGTAATATCGACTGGCGTATTGACCGGTTGAAACTCGATGCCGTCGATCGACTTGAGTAGGTACCTTTTTTTTGCGCCGTGAAAGGAGTATTCGCCAGACCGGGCAACGCGATTCGGTCTGAAAATTGTATCGCGTGGATGTCTGGAGCGTTCTCAAAGCGGGCTGGGGAATATTCGCTCTGTCGAATTGTTGAAGATAGTAGCATACTCGGGAACAACCGGCGAACATCGCGAACGCAACGTCAGTTTTACGTTTCGTGTAAGATATCGAGGGAATTCCCAAAAATGCCCGTCCACGTAAAAGCAGGGCCGATTTAGAGATGTGGCGCCCCTAAGCTAACAAGCGCATGCTGCCCCTTCCGTGAAATATCATCAAATATTTTAATTTAAAAGAGGCGAGACAATTTTAAAATAAAGGTGTTTTACCTAGTCGGCGGTCGAAAAGAGACGAATGTTTGTGAATTTTTTTTTTTTTGAAAAAGTGGAAGCATACATTTTTACAGAACTTTTTGCATTTAAAAGAGCAACATTTAAAGAATATTTGGTAATTTTTTCGTAAAAGAATATTTACGTTTATAATAAAGTAACAACCGACCTCCAAGAAGCCTTTTTAAAAACGGTAAAAATCTTCCTGAAATTTTGTGGGCTTATTTTTTATATAAAAATCTAGTGAATGGCGGGGAGATTTTTTCCCTATTGTATAGTTTCCATTTTATCAACGAAAAAGGGCAATTAGTGATAACCATGAAATCACTTTTCGATGATATAATAGAAACTATACATTGAAAAAAAATCCTTCCGTTAGTCAGTTGATTTTTATATAAAAAATAAGCCCACAAAATTTCACAAAAAGATTGGTACCAGTAGTTTTTCAGATATCTTGCTCAATGTTTTTAAAAAGGCTTCTTGGATGTTGTGATCTTTTTATAATAAAACGTAAATATTTTTCTACAAAAAATTACCAAATGTTCTTTAAATGATGCTCTATTAAGTACAACAACTTCTGTTAAAATATATGCTTCCGCTTTTTCAAAAAAAATTCACAAACATTCGCCTCTTTTCGATCTCCCTGACTAGGTATAACCGCTTAATTCACTAATTTGCCAGATGAGAAAAAAGTGAATTATTTTTAAAGTTGTTTCATGCCTCTGTGTGTCAACATTCTTCAATTCCTCCCGCCCAAACTTTGTCACCCCAAAATTTCCCCCCTAGGCTACAGTCAATTAGCCTCCAGCAACATTGCTACAGAGAACAATACTTCGTATTCGTAATTGCGCGACTCTTTTCAGTGACCACGACTAAAATAATAACATGATTCAAGAGCGTAGATACGCCAGTGTTAGTCACGAAGAAGTTTTCGTAAACACCAGCCTGTTAACAGTATCGCGCAGTGGCAATGCGGCACCGTCAACGATTAGCTGGTTCTATTTTAGCGTAATTATTCTTAGAAATTATTTCGTTGGTATTCCTCCCGACACTGTCCCCGGGGTCCGGCGTAATCGTATGAAAACAGACACGCCGCGGAATTATGATAACCGTTCGATCGAAGCTGTTATTCTAGCGGGCTCCTCAATGGGGATTACGATACAAGCAGCGGCGTAAACATTGCAGCGCAGAGCGAGCCGGCATTAGTCGTCGCAGTGACTTCATTCGGACGCGAAATGGGTGGGCTTCGATCGACGCGACTCACAATCAGTGCTGTTCGATGCAATTGAAAATAATCACGGCCCTGGAAGTGTCCGCAGCGGCAATTCCGCGAGGGTAGGAGGGGGGCGGAAAGAAGCGAGAAGAGAAAGGGAACAGAGAGAACTCCGCCGTGGACTCCTTTATCGCATTAACCAATTTAATTAACAACTTTCAGACGGACTCCCTTCCCCGCTAATTAGACCTAACACGATTAAAACGGGTCAATAATTAATTGTATGGACGCCGGGGCGTCGCAGACGACTGGGCGAACGGCCGTCGGCTCCGCGACCGATTCATCAGGTGAACGATAGTAGGTATTCCTTCTTCGTTTCGTTCTCGTTGTTTTCCCCAGCCGCGCTCGGCAGCGTTTCACTCGGAGGTGCGTGTCGACGACGTAATTTAGAAATTGAATCGAAGGTAATTAGACACGTCGATGCCGGGACACGTAATAATACTCGCGCAACGTGCCGCCACGAACCAGGAATTATATTTCGCGCACGCATTCCGTCGACAAGGGAAAAGTACATTTCTGCCGTGTTGACTGACGATTCCAGCGAATAATTGACATTGTGCCGCGATATTTTTGCACGTTCTTCTTCTTGGAACTCGTGTCAAAGAGGCAGCTAGCGATTATAGGAGATTATACGATATTCTTTTCACTCGAAAGAGTTTTTGGAACAGACAATGGTAGTTTAAAAGTCACAAAAATTTCCCACTTCAAAGGAGACGAAAATAAAAAAAGATTTGCAGTCAAGCCAGGCAGAAATAATTGCTCTTTTCCACGGATACCTATCTCCTTACTGTTTTCCTTTCATTGAGAGCACCTCTCGTCCCTCCAGACTCGAAGTAATTAACAATCGATTATTCTAAAAAACATTCCACGATTTCAACGCAATATTCCACAATTCCGCTGCGGCGTGCTTTCCAATAAAAGCGCCTAGAGTCTTCCCAGACTCGTTTCGAGACCATTTAGTGGAAAAAACGTCGGAGGTAATTGGTTATTTCAGCCGACATTCCGATCTAAGTTTTATTCCCGGTGCTCGCCTTCATTGTCCCCATACGTTTCTACACCCCTTTATTTCCATTAATCAATTATCGAGTCGGCTCGATCACGAGCAGGGCGGCGCAAGAACCAGCCGATCCCTCGGCCGGCTCTTTAATCGATCGAACGATCTTCCTGCATTACTTACGGTTTTTAGAAAGCGGACGCTCTGGATTCCACCGTGATCGCTTACAGGTGGCTAGGAAATTATGGCCGCAGCGGTTGTTACCTAGTGATACACGGGAGGTAGTGCGCCCGGTTCGAAGAAAATTTCTTTCGCCGCGCGAGCGTGACTACAAAAGCGTCGTAATAAAGCGGGCGAGAGGTTTCCCACGTTTCGCGGTTCTATCTGGCATCGCTGAACGCGAATCCCTGGCGGACACGACGGCGGATGCGAATCGTCGCGGAAAAATCAGAGGAATTACTGCTTGAACGTGCAGAATGTATCGTTGGAATACTAACAGGTTCGACAATGATGTTATGGGACTCTGAGATTTAGGAAAATTGTATTTTAAATTCGTAAGACGTCACAGGTAGAACTCACGAGGGAAAAAGTCCAACCCGGGAATTAAAAAAGTTATGAAACTTTGGGGATATGTATTACGAATTTTTTTTGCTTCCTAAATTTAATCTGGGAAGATGAAAATGGCCCCTGAAAATCCGTCTATGTTCCGATTTTGTGGTATAACCCGCGTACTATAAGAATTGTAACTTACCAAACAATAATCCCAATTAAAAATAGTAACTTTTGCCTTAAAACTCTTATTCTATCTCTTACAGTTCGCGAGTTATAACACAAAATCGGAAAATAGCCGGATTTTCAGGGTCCATTTTCACTCCCTTAGAGATTTTGGGCAGCAAAAAAAAACACAAATCCCCAGTTTCATAATTTTTTGAATTTCCGGTATGAAGATCTTCCCTTACTCTTGATGTCCATATACATTCTCATAGGTCCCTCGCGATCGATCAGTGATTGCATCGAAGGAAATGATTGGAATATTAGCTCGCACTGAATTCGCAACGCTAACGATGATTCTCGGACCCCCGAGCGATTTCAGGTGACTCCAGACACCCTGGCTCGGAGGGCGAAGGGTTCCGGGAAAAGGAGGGAAAAAAAAGTTCGTAATTCAGCGCCGTGGGTGTATCGTGATCGCATGTAGGCGAAGCACCCCAACTAAAGCGTAAGTAGAAAAGTAGATACGATTGCATGGTTTCTGATCCGGTTATGCAGTGAACGCGCAGCCGTCATGGCTTCGCGAAACATATCCGCTCGCCGAGGCACACACGCAGCCCCACAAGCTGCGAGCGAATCACACGGACAAGTGGTTCACGCGTGCACACACGCGGCCCCCTTATCTGCTTATCTGGATAGTTGATGTTTTACTGACGCATGTTTTAAGCTTTCCTCGCATTAAGCAGTCAAATCGCGAGATAACAGGCGAGGGAGTGAGTATCGATCAAACAACTGGCCACACGTAGACCGGCCGTTTTCTTTCCACGCCTGGAACCGACCCCACACACCACCGTCGGCCTCCCCCTTCGAGCACAATGGGTAAATAGACACTGGGGAATACGCTCGCGATAGCGATAACGATAATGACGCCTGATGCTGGAATCGATTGATTCCGTCGCGCTCGTGGAAGCTCCTGACGGCTGAAATACTCGCGCGACAGATGGCCGAAGGAAATCCCTGCGATTTATTAAAAACTGAAAAATCATTGTAAACGATGCAAGCACAGCGACAGCTTTAATTCTCTTATCACCCCACGTGTGCTAATAACGATTCTCCAAGAGGACACTATGGTTGCCGAAGATGGTCCCAAAATAAATAGGTAAATGAAAATTACTGTCCCTTACAGTTCAGAAGAACATTCAACCCGTCCAGTTTGGCGGAACTCGTAGAGGAGCTCAGAAAAATCGCGTGGGATCTTATAAAAGGAAAATAGAGGAATGCATCGAGTGGCTCTGTCAACACGTGACGCTGTGTCGGCGACAATGGCGGGAATAAGAAATATACCTACGCCTGCCGCGTTTCACCGGCTCCCTCTCCTGCTTCTGCGTCGCTTTTCCAGGCGCGGGCTGTGCAGGAATGCGCGCACGTACAACTACGCACTTCCGTTGATAAAAATACACGGGAGGTATAATGTGTCTCTCGGTACACGCGCGACCATCGTCATTTCGCCTGGCTCGTACGCGGTTGCTCGCGCGCGAACGGACGGATGGGGAGCAAACGGAAAAGAACGGGAAGAAAAAGAGGGGGGTGGTAGGGGGAGAAACGCGACGGGGGGAAGAAAAAAAAAGGAAGGTGAAAAGGAGAAAGACGAACGGGGACGCGGACGTCGAAAGAGGACGGAGGACGCGTTTATACGCACACGCAGCACAATAATATACCAGGCGATAATTTGCTGGCCGCATGTGCAACTGCGACGGACTCCCGCCGGCTGGCTTGGCCGCGCCGTGCGACATTAAGCGTAATGCGAGTGCACCGTGTGCATAGACGCCGCATTAACGAAAAACGAGAATGCACGAAGGCTTATTAGAGGCGGTTGGAGAAAGAGAGAGGGACAAATGCGACTCGGATGCCGCGGGGAAATTAAATACGCGCGTGAACCGGCCGCGAACGAAGGAATGGGACACGATGAGCAGCCCCGGCCTGTCACGCGGAATAGAAAAGTCCAGCTTCGCGTCGGGACCTCTCTCTCTCTCTCTCTCTTTCTACGGTGCATTCCGCGTGGCCGCAAATTGACACGAGCACCCGCGGTAAAGTATATATTTAGATGTACCGGAGAGCGGTGGGAGGCAAGATATTTTAAAATATGAAGACGCCAGGAGCAACGTGCAATCCGCACCGAGCCACTGGAAATGAAATTATCGTTAAGGGATTACGGATGCCACCGAATGGCCAAAGGGGAGACACTTGGACTCGGCGACTGGGATTCAAACGACATCTTTTGGGACGAGCAGAGCAGGGACTTTTTTTTATGAAGAAAGACACGTCCTGAAACTGTGTTCCATTGCATGAGTTTAATGACAGTGGGAGTAGATAGTGATTCCACGGAGTGGACGCAGTAAATTCAGCGAATATAATGAATAGGTTGATACGAAAACAAATTATGCTCGCTCACATTCACACCTCTGACATCCGGTTGGGTGGAACCAGGTGCTTCACGATCCATGACTGAAGGGCCGAAGGGTGTAGAATGTATCTTTGTTGCGCCGCGCGCGTGTGTCAGCTTTCTTTTCAAACCGTGGAGGTTTCTGTCGAGACACTATGAAAATCTCTACCGCCAGTCATATTTTAAGAATGACAGTGACCCCCACATTTTGACCCCGGTTCCATCTCAAAGAGCTCCTCTGCGTCGCGGCCCCCCCTTCCTTCGGCCGCGACATACCAAATGCCGCGGGATACGTTTGCTCAAAGCAGCGAGGAAACCGGGAACACATATTTCGAATGTCTAATCTCTCGATATTCCCGCGGCAAGGAGCGAAGGATGTAATTGATAGTTACCAGTGGGACGTACTGTTATTCCGGCTATCTGGAAGGCCGATCTTCGCGCATTTTAAATTCACGCCCGTCCGTATACGCAGATATGTATATCCATTCCGGATCGGGACGAGGACGCTTTCGATTCGGCCGTACGTCCGGGATAAATCACCGGTACGTTCTCCGTAATGGCGCACGTAGGTGCTCCCAGCGAGGGGTAAGCGCGCGCGCTCTACGGCCAACGCTTTACACGGCCTTCGTGTTTTCACGTGCTCTCACGCGCGCACGTACCCGGCAAAACACACACGGGCCAGCTCCCCGGCCGGCGTCAGATGGAAATTACCGATCCGATATGCAAATAGCCACGGTGACCACTAATGCGCGGTTAACGGTAACGTTATTAACGGATCGTTACACGATGTACGCGCGACGTAGGTGTACGCTGGCGTAATTATACGTGCACGCGTCTATTTCACGCTCGTAAGCGACGCGGGTGTCCGTGCACGCCAGAGGAGATCCATACACGGAGATTTATTCGGGGGAAGAATGTGCAATGACCGGCTGTGTCTCGATGGGCTACTGATCGAGAGATTGGGTACACTTCTATGAAGGGGGATGTGGGGGAGATTTGAAAATGATATGGAAGGTGTAGGCAGAGTGAAATTCTGATAACGCGAGAGCGACCTGGATGAAGAATGGTGAGATATATTAGGGACGAGGCCTACTTAGCAATTTTCAAAAAATCGTAAAATCGATTTTTTCTTGAAATACATTTTGAAAATATTCCCTGAAAGTGTCAAGTTAAACCGACCAAAATTGATAAAGTTATACGGGTGTAATATGTAGGGGATTTCCTCCTGATTACATCGCAATTTTGGTTTGCTGCCCAAATTCACTCGAGAGGGGGGAAATTAATCCCTGAAAATTCGGCTATTTTCTGATTGTGTGTTATAACTCGCGAAGTGTAAGAAATAGAAAAAAGTTTCAAGACAAAAGTTAGATCCAAAACTTTAAACGCGTGTTCCTCAAAACCATGTTTTCAAAGTCGGTAACACACATATCTCAAATATTAATGAATCGATTTACGCGAAGCTTTACAGGCTAATTTTAGGGTTAAAAACGTAAGCGCTATCGGGAGTTTTTCTTTTTTTACCTATATTTTTTTAGCCGCGAGAAACAAGCGACTTTTTGCCAAATATCGATACTTCAACTTTCTACAGCCGCCATTTTATTTCAAAATAATTTTCCCAAAATCGGGCCCGATAGGATAATTTCATATATTATAAAAAAAATCGAATTTTCAATTTTGGATAACCTACACCAAGCTACGGTTGGCACGGGCATCGCCTATAACCAGAGTTGGGCAAAATGTAATCTAATTACAACTTACAAATTACGATTAAACTGTAATTGTGTAGTTGATTACACATTATTTTCTGTAATCATTAATTTATCCAGTTGATAAAAGTGTGATCAACCACCTACATTAACGATTACAGAAAATAATGTGCAACCAACTACACAATTACATTTTAATCGTAATTTGTAAGTTGTAATTAGATTACATTTTGCCCAACTCTGCCTATAACTCACAAACCTTTCGATATTTTTTGCCACAAAAAGTACTGAAATATCCGTAAGATATAGATACTTTTTCCAATAAGCTAATGTTTAATAATAAAAGTTTATCGGTTTTTCTAGAAAAAAATCCCAAAGAAGCATGGTGTTTTGACCGTTCTAGGTAGGCCTCTCCCCTCACTACTTTGGGGCTAGGTGGGTTAAAAACTGTCCCACCTTTTGCTTAGCTTTTTATGCATGGTGGGAAATATTTTAACCCACCTCGAAAAATTGAAGTTAAATACTAATAGTCATACAATTTAATATTTTATTTAAAGTTTTCCATTCAGTTGGCAATGCTATGCACCACTTTGTTTTGGTAAAAAGTTTTGTTTCCATGAATATCAGTTAAAACATTAGTTGCATGGTGGGATTATATATGTTCCATCTGGTAAAAATGGACTTATTGAAATGTTATTATTGCTTTCTTATTTTTAGTAAAGTTTTATGTTAAATAATCGAATTTACATTTGTTTATAATAAAAAAAATTCTCTACAACTAGGATTTTTATCTTAAAATCGTGTGCCTCAAAGAGTTGAGTCTCGGTTATCCGAATTAGTATTGCATCATCGCTATCCCCAGCACTTCTTGGAACTGGTGTAGCGGTATAATAATTACTATGCATTGTACACATATATTTTCTGTCATACAAATTAATTTCAAATTATAGCAGTAGTGCTCTTGTATTTATGTAATAAGTAATTTTAGGTATAATTCCCATAGTTATAAACTGTGTAAGTATATCCATGCTTAATTCTCCGAACAATTCGATAATTAACACTCTACTGTATTACGCTCGTGGAAGCATACGTAGCACTGGTTTTGGGTGAAACCAGTTAGGTCGCGTCTAATCATTTCTAAATAGGTATTCCTCAGCACACAGGGTGTCATGAAACGACCCAGTTAACAGGTCGAATTTAGTTCAATCAATGAATAATCTATCGCTCGAATGAATGTCTGTGAACCAATGTACACATCGTCTAGACTTTGATATAGCAAAGTTGAAGTGGAACACAGCTGAACAGCACGTAGCGGTGCGGTACTTTGCGACAGATACAAGGTTGTGAAATGTTGAAGAAGGATCCCCTCGCGGCATGATTATCTGCTAATGAAATGCTGATACTTAATCACAACTTTCTACGGCTTCAGCGACTTTTACCCATCTGTTCTAATTTTTCAATGAAACAGGCGATGTTATTAAAGAACAGCGATAGATAGACCCTCCGCCATAATTCATAACACGAAAGGAACACGTCGCGCTATTAAAGTTACATAAAGGCGACAATGGCCATGGAACAATGGACACAGATGAAACGGACGTTCTCTTGTGAATTCCATACCACCTACACGAGTTACGCCAACGAAATCTATGAATTTCCATCTCCCTAACCCCTTCACACAATTTTTGAGTGCACACGTAGCGTACGTGCACCTGGGATGACGATTTATTCGCGTCAGCCGTACAAGACCCCGAGCACTTTAATCGGGAGACTAAATTTAACGTGGTCACGTACAATTCCGACCCGTTTCCGATAAGATTTCCCGATAAGATGCCCCCGCGGTTCTAGGAGCAACGCGTGTTGCAATGGCAGAGTAACGTTCGGGAATGAATAATCGGCTCGGAATGAAAAACGGCCACCGGTTCGACGATCGATTCGCTGGTCCAAGAAGCACGGAATGCTGAGGGAGCATTAGAGGTCGGCGCAATGCTGGATACATATCCGAGAGTTTCGGTCGCAGCTAGGAAAAGACCGCGAGGAACTGACTCAGGTGAGATTCTTGAAATGAACGGCGATGAGTAACGCCGAAAGAATTAAAATCGATGAGACCAGCACTTGCGCCGGTGTCCCACGCTTTCGGGATCCAGCAGGAAAAGTACAGCAACGCTGATCAGGTCCGTTACCGTTAAAGTGATTCAGCCGAATTTCCAATAAACAGTTGCAGAAAAGAAACGCGGAAAAATTTCGAAAACTGGACACCTCGGTGGTACACTTGTATGACGAGCTTCCAGTGGGGAAAAGATCGCCCAGTCAGATAGTGTAAAGTAATGTATCCACATCGAACAGCATAAATATTCCCAGAAACTCGGCGTGACCGCTGTCGTAGACGCCGTTCTGGAAAAAACTGCGTTTCGTCGAGGGAGTGACTCAGTGGCCAAAGAAAATCGGGGACAAAGGAAGTCTTGTTTGTCCGGCGACGATAATTGCACGATGTTTCAATGTTTCCTACGAGTAAGGAGTACAGTTGAACTTAACACAATGCAGACGTAAATTAAAATTACATTGTTGCACACGTCGGGCCTCACAGGCCCATTTCTCTAAATTTAGAATTGCATGGATATTTCGAGGGACAAAATATTTTCAAACTGCACTTAATCTTTACATATTAAGAAAAATATTTGGAACAAAATGAAACACTAAGTATTTCTTTAACACTACGGTTCATCGTTTTCCGATTCTTTTTCAATATCAAAAGAATCGACTTACAGAAAGCTACATAAGATATGGTACAACTTATTTAAAAGGTTCCTCTTGTATATTCATTTAACCGTTCACTTTTAAAAATTATATACTTCTTGCATAAATTGAAATTTCAGAAACCTAGAACTTGTAAACTATGTAGTCCAAATGGGAGCTCTCCTCCTGCCGATCTTTATAAATCCCGAACAACAAAATGCTCGAAAACAAAAATACTGAATGCTAGTGGCATGTAATCCTGCCACTCAGGGAGCAGATCAATGTCCTCGTGGCAGACGTGCGCCTCGGTTAATTCGACTCGAAGATTCCGAAGAAAAACGACGAGAAGGTGCCTCTATGTGTCTCTTAGTGGCTTTCTCCGAACTTCGTGTCTCGTTTGCCAGCGAGTGTCGCCATAGGGGGACCGTACAGTCGAATTCTTGAATTACATCGTAACATATATAGCAACATCTTCTGGCGAGCAGATTTATAAGTAACGCGCACGCTTCTGGTGCGCACTCGAAGCAATAGGGTTGGCTCCGTTTTTTTCGATCCTTCTCTGAGTCACTTTATTCTTTTCTCCGTCTCCCCGCCCCTCCGCCGCTTAAATTTTTCTTTTTATTCCACCGCCAGTCCTCTCTCTCCCTCTCTTTCCCTCCTTTCCCCGGCTGACACTTCGGGAGACACGCACGCACGATACGCGGGCGAGGAGGAGGCAAGCAGAAATTTATTACGGTGCGGTGGCCGGTCTTATTTTAAGACTAGCGAGCAACACGCATATTCCTCTCCCTCGTGGCTGTGATACCGAGAGCGCGCGCGAACGCGTGTACGAGCGTGGGGTACTTACGGGGACGAGTCAATGGATATTATAGTCGACAGATGTACTACGGCTGTCTAAATTTGACGCGGCTACGTGCCGCTCCCGACACGAAATTTTCTACGCCGCGCCGAATCACGCTTGCCTCAGCATCTGTTGCTTCATTATGAAAATCGTTCGGGATTGTTTACGACCCGGTGGCGACTAGATACTTGGACCGGGCATAACTTCCATTCTACTGCGAATAAATCTGCTTAAAGGAACATCAAACTCAAAGTGCGGAATAGAGCGAGTGTCTGACGAGGTGCTTTGGTAAAAAAAAACAGCTTACAAGGTGCGCGTCTCTTTAGATTCGTTTGAATTTATATGATTGCAACCCACCTGTCTAGAGGACTCGAATCTTGTATCGGATAGAAAGCTATTTTTTCTGCTTTTTATTCCGTGTCAATTTTTGCATTATGTACGATTAGGCTTTATAATTTTACGAAGCGTTGTACTACAGTTTGATGAAACCACGTTACACAGCGTTTATGAAGATAGCTTAACACATTACTAATTCAACGAGTTCAAGTTCTTTGTAAACGAAAGAACGCTGCGCTGCCATTACTAATTCATCGATTAATAATACGAGTTAATCTTTGGACTACTATTGTCGAGGTATTGCCCCGTTCTTCGCACTCGCGGTGTTATAACTCTGAAAGCAGTTCTGCTCGAAAACAAAGCGTGTATCGAGGAAAAGAATTTCATTGCTTCCACACGGCACACGAATTCTTTTTCCCGTGCATAGCGGCCATTCTCTTTCGTTAATTACACGGGGGCTAAAAGTAGAGAGGCTAGTATATCTAGTACCACACCCGATATCTTCCTTTCTTAATTCATTTTTAATGCAGAGCCAACGGCGGCCGAGTAAAGGTCGCGCATAAAATTTACAATCATTAAACGGCTGCGATCAACCTGACGGGAAAAGAGATTCTAGTTATTCGTCATTGAATACAGCCCAGACGTCTTAACGGAACCGACGCAGACGCGATTCCAGTTAACCGAGAACAACGCGACCGGTGCCGCAGGTCGAGGGGAAAAAAGGCCTTCGTTGCCCAGGATTACACGTATTTCTAATTAATTCCAGCAACGGTATATCTCGATTCCCCGTCGTACGTCAAACGCCGTGGCTCGCGCAAGAGCCACGGTACGCGGGAGAGAGAGAGAGACAGAGGGAGAGAGAGCCGGAGAGGAGAAAAGGACGGAGGGGGGAAAAAACGAAGGAAAAGAAATTAGGACAAGAAAGCCCAGGTCTATCGTCTTTCTAATCCGAACGTCGAGCCCCGTTCTCGACGCCTTAGGCGCGGCCCATTAATGGCCTCTCCCGTCGAAGGAAGTACGCGGGTTAGAGGGGTTAAATGACGCCGTATATCCCGGGCAACGTCATGAAATGCTGGCTTGTTTTCCTTTACAGCCGTGCGGAACCACTTACGCGGCACGTACGCGTGCATTAAGGCACGCGCTCTTAATGCACCGCGCATTTGCGTTTCTTGCCGCCGCATCCATAGCCAGGGGATCAAGCCCGGCCATAGTCTGGCGCGGCGTATCGATAGCACGTCTCTCCCCTGACCGCTGCGAGCGTAAAGTCTCGGTGGTCCACAGTTAACGCAGTGCGGATTAGAAACGCTCGAAATCGCAGGGGCCAAGGGAACCGAAGGCTCCGGGACGATCGAAACCCGGGGAAAGTTGAATAATCGCGTTCCGCGAGGTAGTATATCAAAGAACGGGAACTAATCGCCGAGCTAACTGTGGAAGTTTGCGCAATTGGAGCGACCATTTAATCGAGCCGAAGTGTTCCATTGCCTCGTGCGCCCCAATTAACCGAGATCCACTAGCACCTACAAACACCGTAATTCATCGCCGCCCAGACAGAGAAAAAAAGTGTAGTGGCAGCCGCGGCCGGCTCCAAACTGATCGCAATACGTAACGAGGCGTTTTTCCGTCCAACGACAGATGGCATTCGTCGGGAAACGTTGAACCGTACAATTATGCGGTTGTACTCCGGCCGTTAGGTGGGGATCGTGCGGTCGTAAGTTTCCACCATCGGATCGTTACTTGGCCGGCTGCTGAGAATTACTCGCCTCGCGTTATGCGACTCGGCTGTTCGTCGGGTGTACGTGGGTGTGCAAAGGATCACGCGCGTAATCGTAAACAGCCGTGACGATGCGAGGCGGAAGCACCGAGGTTTGATTAGGCACCGAGTTATCTCGGCCGATTCCACGAATAACACAGAATACTTCGGACGTATTCGCAGGTCTCTCGAGTACGATTGTACTACTGGTAGATCGCTGTTGATAAGCCTGTACACGATATCGCGTTTCCGCTGGCTTTGAGATTCATCAGAATCGTGAAATTGTCAAATTCTTTTCATTGAATTTAGGAAGAGGTTTTCAGGGGAAGTCTGTTCTGTTTAAATTTTGCAGATCGTGTAATAGTATGAAATTTTCAGCAGTCTGGTACTATTTGGTTAGAAAAGTATCGTACATATTGTGCATCA